>JALIRH010000033.1:2885000-4327500 GCA_023055505.1 Callipepla californica brunnescens | reverse complement strand
TGTGGAAGTATTTACCACTAGTGATTTTTTATTTTTTTTAGCAGACAGACAATGCAAAAAGTGCTCTGATTGTGTGGTACTAAACAATATCCAAATGTCCAGAGGAGTAGAAACGTTCAGACACTGGTCTTCATTCTCATCCAGGAAAAATATCTCTTAATAATGAAAGCTTTTTTAAGGCAAAAATTAAGGCCATTTGAGATCATAACACTGGGAGAGAGTGGCCTGCAATACTGGCATGACAGAATACACTGAATCCAGATAGAATTTGATCTTAAAATACATGGAGCATTTGTGTGCGGTCCACAATCAATACTTGAAGAGCTTTCTTTTTTTTCAGGCTGTAGTCACTGTTCCTTATCAGTACAATGGGGAATATTTAAATTGTAAAGCAAAGGGAGGAAAACAATCCATAAAACCCCCAAGCTATTGTGATACTATCCACAATAAAAATTATTTTTGCAAAGTCATTGTTTTTCCAGTATGTGCCTTTGAAAAGATTCTAACCAACTGGATGGACAGCACACTTTGTAGACAGGAACAAAAACATTGGAGGCACTTAGCACCTCCCTGTTCTGCATGTCAAAGTTCTGTTCCATGTGTTGGATAAATTCTCATAAGAGAATATACTTAGAGTGTAAGCCAAACTGTGTTTTGCAAGCCTGCTGTTTTGATATCGATTACTATATGTATACATACAACCACATATAAGTGTGTTTTATATATTTATATATATATATATAAATATATAAATATATATAAATATAAATATATAAATATATATATACACTTATATATATATATAAAACACACTTATATGTGGTTGTATGTATACATATGACATTGGCTTTGGAAATGCTATGAAAAATGCTTCTTATAGCAGCAAGCCAAGAGAAGTGGCAGCTGTGCTCTGATGCTAGGACAAAGCCCCCACTAGGCCCAGATCTACTGTTGCAGCTTAGCCCTCAGTGCTGCTGTTGATAGCTGTGTTACGTGAGAAGTATTCTACCCCATTCAGCTGAATTAAATACGAGCGGAGTGTTTTGATTTTATAGTTGTATATCATGAAATTGATAGTACTGAAATTTTTTGTAACCTCGCCGTGCAGGTGAAGGATTAAACCTTCAGTATTAAATGCTCATGAATCACTTCAGAAATGAGTTCTGTATATATCAGCACACTGGTAGCAGTATGTGCACAATGCTCTGTGCATCTTGGATGCTTTAGTAGGGGTGCTTTAGTGTTTGTTTCTTTCTCTGTAGTGAAATTGCCCTTATTTTTATTTTGCCTCACTCGACGCTTGCTCCATAACCAGAATGTATTCAGAAAACCCATCATGTCCTTATTCTCCCCCTTTTCTCACCTCGCACTGGAAGAAACACAAGAATAAACCCTTACTTACATGCAGGCACTGAAGAATCCACATGTCCTTGAAATCCACTAGATAGAGCATTGCATTGCAGGGAGGGCAGAATACGGCCTTTCTATCAGCCGAGCTGCACTGCCCTTGTGCTTGCTGCTGCACTGAGCTGCACAAAGGCTTTGTGCACCCAGGGTTTAACAGTTGGAGCTTTGACCTTCTGGGATGCTGAGGAACAAAGCTTCCACGTTGCATCAGGTCTAAGCTAAACTCAGCCACCCCAGCTTTGCTTACCATTAAATTACCGTTGTGTTCCAAGGGTGGTGGGAGAAATAACGACAGCCCTCAATGTTGAGGATGTGTGTTAGGGGACTCCTTGCTGCTCCTGGCCACGTGCTGGAGAAGAACTGGGCTCTGCCACGTTCGCAGGACTTCTGCATCCTGCTGTGAGCACTCGGCCCACCGGTACGCTCCTGTTGACCTCCAAGTCCCTCACTCACGACCAAGGAGAAATGTGAAACACGGAGCTGAGGAGTGGTTTACTTGTGCTTGCTGTGTTGCTTGTCTAGCAACAGGGGGTAGTTGCCTACCTACTGTCAACAACTTTCTTGTGTTGGCTCACTACCTTATTGAAGTATTAAAAAAACAATCAAAAACCCCACAGAAATTGCAGGAAAAAGGTGGAACTAGAGAGAGTATTCACCCTGACTGATTTCTGTGTGACACAGAGAAACTGCAAAAGGAGTAGCAGACTCTTAGAGTCTCTTTTGACTTAGAGATACGAAAATACATTGTGTATCACTCTTTTCAGGGCTGCTTCAGCCTTCGGAAGAATTGCCACTTTTGCAGTCAAATCCAAGTAACATCTGCTCTATGCAACCAGTCAATATTGTGGAGGAGTTCAAAGAATGAAGATCATTAGTAGTGTCAGCTTTACAACCAGAAGGTAATGGCATTAAAGTGAGCAAGTATAATACCCAACAATGCCAAGCTCATTAACCAGTGATTTATCATGATGAAAAGACCTGTTTAACCTTTAGTCTTCACATGCTTTCTCTTTTGAACAAAAGGAGCCATTATTTCTAGTTGTCAAGCAATAATTTGTGGGTTGTTAAAGGGATGTATTAAATTATACTTGAAATGACTATACGCAGTTACATAAATATTACATTTCCATTGGGATAAGCTGAAGATGATATTTTTTCTCTCCCTTTTGTTCATCCGTTTGGAAGGTAAAATTAAGGCAGTGTATATATATATTAAGCCTCTCAGAATATGACTTCTAATCGAGTTGTATCGAGTTTGATGTATGAACCACGTGACAGCAGTTTCACAGAAGCAACAAGATCTTCATCAAATGTTTTGAGGGCTTCCTATACTCGTGGAGAAAACTTGTTCTCTCCTCAGACTAAGTAGGTGTCTGTAGGTAACTGCCTTGGAAAATCGTATCTCTCATCCAGAAGCTGGGATGCTTTGCTAGCTTAATTCACATTTGCTTGGAAAGGAAGCACTGTCAATTCTAAACAGCTTTGCCAGTTGCATTTAACCCTGTCTACAGCAAATCTGCCAGTACAGTTCGTTCTGACATACAACATCTGGGCCTTGCTGTCTCTGAACCTCTCTGAAAACATTAATTCTTACTTTGTGCCGTAAGGTTTTGTGGCTTTTGTGATGTAGGCAGAGGTCAATCAAGGATTGGAAAGATTATGAGACTCATTTCAGATGTCATTAGATCATTTGCAGTCTAGTTCATACTCATGTTGCAAGTTGCCAGCAGCTCTGTGGCATCTATGTCTAATGTCACGCTTGCTCTGTCTAGCTATTCTGTTGTCTGTCTGTCCTTAGTTCTATAATACGAGGATTAATTTTTAGCTGATTAATTCTTCAAGGAAGTTGTACGCAAGGAGATGCTAGAGACATAAACTAACATGCAAAGTTGGCTAAAATGGTGGTTGTGGATTCCACACCTGTTTTTAACACCCACTTTTTTAAACATTGTATTTAATGTGCAGTTAAATTTCATACCTGCGTTTGAGAGAAACTAGCTAACATTTGGTAAATTAGTAGGAAGGAAATAATCTTGTGAAGTGTGGGAATAGAGATATTGCATACAGTAGTCAAAACGAGCAATCCAGCAGCGTGAAGATGTTTCTGATTTTACAATGGGAAGGCAGTTTGATAACTTAAAGATAACACTCAGTTTGAGACAGAGTTGTTTTGAAGTAGGGGTAAATTCTCTTTGGAGGACTCTTTGAAACTACTGTAGATGTAGGACACTTCAGTGTCAAATATTTAGTTTTGTTACTGTGGTTATTTTGGCTGGTACTGAGAAGGCAGCTTAGTAGACTTCTTATGTTAAAAGCAAGTAGATATCCTGTTCCCCAGCCTCCATACGATTTTGGTGTTTCATCTTTGGTGATGCTTATCCTTACTTCAATAGCGATGGTTTCTAGGACTGGGCAGACTTCTTGCAGTGCACTACTGTCCACCCATTTTGCTGTAGAGTCATAGAATCTTTAGGGTTAGAAGGGACCTCTGAAGGCCATCCATTCCAAAAATATTTGTGGTTATATATAGAAACTATTTTAAATCCTTGCTGCATTTGAGGAGAAAGTTTGACTGAAAATAAGCTGTAGCAATCCCTTTATATCCTGCACTGTAAGAGAGGTTATTTACCCAGGCTTTTGGAGATCTTTTTTTTTTCCTCAATAAATCATTGAACAGTGTTCTTTGTTAAAGAAAAAATCACATCCTTGTCTTCCTTCTGTGCAATGGTGATGGCCTAAGCACCAGAACTTAAAACAGCACATTTCTTGTAGGTGATGTTTCACCGAGGGCTAAGGACAGAATTGAAGAGCCTCATGGTTAGGCTGACTCTTTAACGCGTAGTGGAGGAATTACATAGTGGAATTTATAGATTGCCTTGGAAAACATGGAAAGTGCCCAAATCCTCTGTGAGTTTGTCTAGGTAACAGGTCCTCACAGGGAGGAGAGCAAAGAAAAAGAAAAGCAAATCAGAAGAATTTGTCGAGTTCAGCTTCTGTTTGCAATTATTTGCAGCATCCTGGCAATGGTGCCAGCTTAGTTTTGCAGCTGTAAGGATATTTGCACTTTCTGGGCTCAGTTTTGTGAGTTCCTCAGTGTTCTGTCTCTTATGAACCATTTCAAGGGTGTTATCTCGGAGATAACCCACATGTTGGAGTGCTCTCCTAAATCTGCACTGAAATAAGCACCATCGAGCCCTGTGAGGATTTATGATGTATGGGATCAGGAGCAGCACAGTGCCTGCAGGAAGATTACTTGGAATCTGGAGTGTGGTTGAATCTTCACCTGGACTTTTCTTCAGGGCTGTCCATCCACTTGGATGGATTTAGCATTTTGCAGTGCTAAAAATTTGATATTCTATACTGAGTATACTTCATTAGGAAAAAAAACTCGGTAAATGACAGGAGCTGGTTTTATTAGGTTGCTTTCAGTCTTGCTTGCCCTAGGAAACCAAAATTGTACCACAAACACACTTGTTCAGGAGTAAAAGACTCCAGGAAAATTTAAAAGATGGATATATTTGAAAGATATGTTGTGCAAGGGATTTGAAAGAGAGCTTAAAAGCAGCTCAGTAGTACAGACAGAACGGGCTCAGCAGCTTGGCACACCACGTAGTGTATATCTACATACACATTAAAATGCACCCGGTTTCAGAACTGGCTTTCTCCACTCCTACCCCGCCACCCCCCCCCCCCCCCCATTCCATGCTGCCTAACAAAAGGTTTTCAACAAAAGAAATTCTTCCTGGTTTGTAAAACGGTTGTGTAAAACTTGGACTGTAAAGGCACAGTTGACTGCTTTAATGTGGAACAGTTGGGAGGGTGGGGAATCGCTGGCAGGTTGGGACAGGACACAGCAATGGTGCCCCTATTCTGTCGAGGGTCTACTTAGTCACACCACCTGCTCCCCCTATTCTTTCAAAGGCAAACCAGTCATGACAGTATGAACAGACGGATGTTTAGCCTCAATACCTTGGACACACGGCACCAGACGGAGCAAGGGGAGTTAAGAAAAGATAAATTAAGTGATCAATAAAGATAAGGGACCTGTTTAGCAGTAAATGGTGGGGACAGAGCAGACAGAACAAGGGGTGGACGTGTGTTAAATAATGCAACTGTGTGTTCAGCTAAACTCAAACTTTTCAAATCCATGTGCTGTTCCCCAAAAAAACCTTTTATTTTTTTGTTTTCTCCCCCAGCATTGGTTAATTGTGCTTTTAGGTAGATGCAGAGACGTGTCTGCAGGCACAGTGGAACTCCCCAGCCTGTCTCCTCAGTCAACTGCCCTGCTTGGTGCTTGGCTGGGGAAGGGGAAGAGCAGGGGCTGTGTCTGGAGGTGAGTCAGCGACCTCTGCACCTCCTTGCATAGGGGGAAGCAGAGTTGGGGTAATGTAGTTCTGACAGAGGCTGACTCAGATGATTGACCGTTAAGTAATCCCAACCCGTGGGCCTGTTTTAACATGCTGTGATGTTCTTTGTCTCAAGGGCACTGCTCTTTCGCCTTGTGTAGTCAAGGTCTCTGCTTCAGGCTTAGAGCATTCATTTCAATAGGTGCTGACAAATGGTGTGGTTTTAAGTACCAGGGGTCTACGCCCCAGAAAATGTTCTTGCTGATGCCAGCGTAAGAAGCTACCAACTCAAAGGTTCGTGAACAGCCTGAAATCTGGTCATGAATTCAGGGCCTTCAGCAGTCGTTTTAAAATCTTCATCAAGCTGACATTTTGTCTAGGAAAAAGGCTGCTTTGTGCAGACATCTGGAGACTAAAAGCAGAGACTGAACGTTCTACAAGCACTGTACCTTGCTAGGGTTGATAACAGGCACCGAATCAAGGTCAAAGTGGTCATTAGCAACTTAGACAGTGGTCATGCTTCTTGTAAAGAAGTTTCCAACTGCACCTGGGACCTAGATTATGGCACAGGTGAACTTTGATTCATTTTTGGACCAAATGGAAGGAGCTGCTGGTAGGAAGCTGTGGCCTCGCAGGGCCAAACCTATCAGGAGCATCCTATCTCAACAAACCTCTTACCACAAGTTGACTGAGGTAACCATCTTTTCTGCTTGTGTTACCCTGATACGATTAAACACTTCCTAATTCAGCTTAAATGATTGATTGCCAGACCTTATTAGGCTCTCCTGATTGCAAATCATGGAGTTCATCCTAGAGGTCTTGTGGCTTCAGCTCCCAGCCTTTACTTATTTTTCTTTGTGTGTTTGTTGTACGGTGGTGAAATGGGATACAGTGATATAGCAAAGGGTATTTAAGGTGATGTACACCAAAATATCCCAGGATGTGAACAGTGAAATGTAGCAGTATGGCAGGGCAATGCATTTCTCCGTTAGGAAGTTAGATAAGTTCTCTTGTTTTTAGCTAGGCTAGAGAAAATGCAGAGATCATGTGTAGGGACTGCCACTAAGTGGGACAGGGAGAAACACCTCAAAAGAGAATCGAGTCATCCGCAGTGACTTAGAGATGACTTGAAAGTGAAGCTGAGCCTCAGCTGTTCTCTCTAGTGTTGTCCTGAACTGATGCTTTGATTTTCCTTTCAGAGCTGAAATGATTCTCACTGAATGTCCTCTGCAGGTGATCCTGAGCAGCTGCGGGTGCTTGGGCAGTGGGAATGCGTTTCCTGTGGGCAGAGAGGCCAGCACAGCTGCATGGAGACAGCTGTTGGCATCGGATGGCTCTCAGCACTGGGAAGATGGAGGTTCCTTCCACAAACCTCTCAGCATTTCATGTCCAATGTATGGCTCTGGCTACCCGGCCTGTTCCTCTGAACCACTTGTCAAAATAAAATGCGATCCTGAAGGGATGCTGGCTAGCTTGGACGAGGAATTATCCTTTGCTCCCAATAGTGCTATTGCTTTTTGCCACATCAGATGGTATGGATGCCAGTGCTGCTGTTTAAAGATGCTGTGCAGTGCAGGATCCCTTTATTTTCACTGTCTGCAAGTTTTACTGATTGTAAGAATGCCAGGGTAAGGATGGAAGGTAAGGATAACCTGGAGAACGAGCCTTCTTTCCTTTTCAGATACGAGCTGTGAGCCACACTAGGGATTCCTGGGTATGTGCAATAGTGAAGGAAAGCTGGATGAGTGCTTGGAATTTCTCTGATGTCCATGGAGGTTTATAGTTGTTGATGTTGATCCCTTGTCCTTTTCCGGCTAATTTTCCCTTTTCCCTTGATGAGAGAGGAGCTTTCTTCTGCCATGCATTCCTTGCTGCCCGGAGCCGTTGGGCTCAGCAGTGCTTGGAGACCTGCCTAGTCTGGAGCGTGTAACACTACTTCCCCACTTGTATTTTTAAATGCTTTTCCTGGGGAGCGTGGGTGAAAAGGGAGAAAGCACGAAAGCAGAAGGGTGAAGAGTGAAAGGGTATAAGTGGCTTCTCGTGGTGGTGTTGAGCCCTAGTGCTGTGTCGCAGCAGCGCTCACAAATGGAGCGGTGGTGCTGACTGGAAGCAGGAAATGAGTTGTCAAAACTGGTGGAAGTTGAATGCGTAAGCAAAGAAATGAATGCAAAGTGTTTCTGCTTCTGAAACTGATTTTAGGCTTTGTACCTGAAGGTTTTGAAGGGAGAAGTACAACCCTGTGCCCTTGTGGTGTACTTCATTCTGTCATTATTCTCAAGGGACAAAGCCCAGGATTGGAAAATGTCTGAAGGAAGGCTTCTTTCACACTGTGAGATGAATCCAATGGATAAAAACACAGCAGCTCTGTGCTAATCAGAATCTTCTGCTTTCAGAATTAGACCCTGTTAAGCGTAAAAATACAGTGGGTGCAATGAGGAGGGTTGGTTTTTCTTTTTTTTTTTTTTTTTTTTGTGTGTGTGTGTTATCAAATCAGCAGAGTTGAGATGTCTGCTTTCGTGCAGAAAAAAAAGTGACAGGAAAATCTTCCATGCAGGAAACGCACTGACAGCGCTGCGAGGAATGCAGATTGCCTGAGTACTGTTGTTTTTGACTGCTGGGTCACTGGGCTGAGGCCAATGGGATGAAGCTCAGCAAGACCAAGTGCAGGGTCCTGTGCTTTGGGCACGGCACTTCTCTGATGGAGCTGTAGGACTGCCCTGGGAGGTGGTGGGGTCACTGTCCCTGGAGGTGTTCGAGAACCATGGAGCTGTGGCACTGAGGGATGTGGTTTAGTAGGCAATATTGATGGTAGGTGGATGGTTGGAGTGGGTGATCTCGGAGGTCTTCTCCAACCTCAGTGATTCTGTGATTCGTTTGGACTGATCCTTGATGGTACAGTGTGCTTTCAGCACTAAGTGCAGGAAGAACAGAACCTAACTGCAAACCCTTGGACTCCATAAAGCAGATCCCTGGATTGGTAATTACCTTGATATATTCTTTGATTAATGATTTGCATCTGTGGGATTATCGTTCATGAGCCCAGCAATAAAGCTGTTTATTCTTATGAGACGCTGAATAATTCTAGCTCAGAGAATGGCACGGTCCATTAGTGTTGGTACATCAGCTAAATGTGCACAAAACACCATCGGATGATTCAAACAAACAACTGGGAGCATTATTATGCGCTCTGAAATTTACCACAGTGCAACAACAGCATGAATCACTTGGCAGCCTTCTCTTACATCTTATTGCAGTCATTTTAGAAGACCACGGGTCTTTTTCCACATCAGATCAGCTTGGCAGCAAGATGTATCCCATGAACAGAGTGTGTGACCCATAATAATAATAAGCTGCTTCAAATTCATCATGAATACTTAGCAAAAAGAAAAAAGAAGTTGGCTTGAAGAGAGGCAGAAACAGGAGGAGTGTGGCTCGAGGAGTGAGTTGGTGTGAGAGTCAGAGTGAGCCGTGGTTAGTTGCTTTAGGGCTGCAGTGAGATCACAGGTGTCCGTGGTGAGCGCTGCCAGCTCTCTGTGGCTCTGTGCGAGCTCTTTTTTGATGACTGAGCTTGCTCTCTTGTCCGAATCTAAATTTTCCAGGGGACATTTTTGTCTAAACTTTAGTTACCTGCTTTGCCTGGAAGTGGGCTAGCTGGAACAGAAATTTCATGGCTTGATGCCACAGGAGCGGAGCCCGTGGGGGCCGTGAGATTGGGAACTATGGGAGAAACATTGACACGTATGAGAGGCCATGAGACCAGAGTGGAAGCTGAAGGTCACAAACTGGAGGCTGTGGTTCTAGGGGGCACAGCACTAGAGGTTTGGAGACTCTTGGACACAAGACTGTGAAACAGGAGGACAGGGAAGTTATGAAAGCTGAGACCACAAGAATTGAGTCTGTAGGACCAGACTCCATAGAGCTTAAGAATATTTGAATTGAACTCATGGGATCTGAGGTCACAGGACTGTGCTAGCTGCGGCCATGTTATAAACCCAATAATCTGAATTAGAAGTAATCTTATCTTGGAGGAATGAGAGACATGATGGGAATATCTTCCCACTTGGCTTTTGAAGCTGGGACCTTCCTGGATTTCTCCAGCGGAGATGTGGAGCAGAACACCTAAGGAGCTGTTGAAACGCATGCAGCTCACCCCAGCACAACCTCATTTCTCTTTGTCTCTAGTCCTAGCTCAACTTGAGTCTCTGGAAACATAATATTTAGACAAATGCGCGTCGTCCTTTCAGCAGCAGTTTGGCAACCACTGCTCTTTCATTAATCATCCACACAGTGTGGCAGTGACCTGATTTCTCATAGCTGTGGAGTCGGGTATTATAGGAGGCAGCATTACCCCGAAGGCAAAGCTGAAGCTGTCAGGCTTGCCACAGAGGAGCTGGCTGGCAGCGGGTGCCCCGCTGAGAGGAGGAAGGGGTAGGCAGAAAGGAAATGAAGGGCTTTGTCTCTGGGAGAGGCAAGCGGTCACTTGCATGACCAGCTGCCACCTTGTGTAGTTTCCTCAAGTTCCCACAAGGTCATAGGCAGCCTGCCCAGTTCCCCTCCATCCAAGGGTGCGTGGCAGCAGAAGTGAGAAGCGTAGCAGCAGAGCTGCCATTCCTGTTGGGATTTCAGGGGTTCTAAGAGAGTTGATCGTGCCTGTCCTCATCCACTTATGGTGTGGGGGAGGAAGATGCAGAGCTACTGTTCTCACAGCCCTGAGCTGCCTCATTAGGGCAACTCGCAGCCTGCTGAAGGCGCTAGTGAAGCCCATGTAACAGGTACAGGATCAGGGAGTAAACGTTGGACTGCCTCTTGTTTAAACATTCCGCTTTGGCTGTAGTAAGGAAGACTGTAGTCTCCTTACTTTGCAAAGTGCAGACGAAAGGAAATGCATGACCACTGTGTAATAACTCAAAAACTGCACTTTAAATGCTTTCAATTAAGTTGATCGTAAACGGTGTGAGATTGAAACGCTGCTTAATAAATAGGGCCTGTGTCATTCCAGTTCCTTGCTGATAAAACAGTGTGAAGAGGTATTGGTGTAGCATGACAGATCATGCAATATTCTGTAATGCTGCACTGCCACCCTGCTTTTGGCTGCTCTCAGATCAGTTTATTGCTAAGGGCCAGATTATTTTCTGTTTTCTCATACATCTAAGTAAAGGAACTTTTACTTTCTCTCATTCTGTGATCATCTGCTACTGCTTAGGTTAAAAACACTAACTAAAGGGACTATGTGCTACGAAGATAGATTTTACTGCCAGAATCCTGGAAGGTCTATTTAACAGAATGACAGTGTTCAGAACAACGTGTTCTTTAGATGCTCTTTCAGTTATTGTATCTGAGTACTCCCATCTTTCCTGTGCCCCACACCTTCCATTACCCAGTGCTTTTGCAAATGTTAAAGTATCTGGATCAGAGGAGAGCAATCTGTTGATGGAGCGACATGGTCGTGATGGAAAGTATTACCCCCAGCATGCTGTGTTTCTGATCAGTGCCCGCTGGGTGCCACTTGTAGCTTTGCATTCTGTGCAGACCGCCTTTGGTGTTGCGCTTTTCGGAGCTGTCCGGCGCGTTTTCTCATTGCTGTCGCTGAAGGTGCATTGTTGGCACTCTGGGAGAGAGAGTCTTGCATTTATTCTATCTTGCATCATCAGTCACACAGAGTGATTACTCCAGCTGTACAAATAATGTAGGAAATGGATTTTTCTTGCTTTGGAATTAGGCAAGCCCAGCAAATACTCTCAACAATTGCTCCTTAAGTCAGTGAAATTTAAAGCCATTCAGTTTTCTTGTAAGGAGCTCTCGGCCTCTTTGATGATCAGGTTTGTTAAGCCCAAATGTGGAGAACTAATAAAATAATAAAAAGGCTCCAGAGGTGTTTATAGATTCCAATTATCTCCCGCTTTCTCTCCCAGGGTTGGGCTGGGCAGGATTGTGCTGCCCTCAAGTAGTACTTGAGCCCAGGCTGCATTTTCTGCGGGCTGTCGCCGAGGTTTCTTCTTTGTGGCTGAATCGCCTTAGTGCGGGCAGTGTACAGAGGTGCTAAGGGCTCACGCAGACAAAGCAGACATGCCTCACAAAGGCGAAGGAGCAAAAGGAAGCAAAATTGAATCTCTAGCACCCAGCTCCTGGGCAAACAGACAAAACTAATGGATCCACTCTTGCTCCTCCCATCCAATTACTGTGATCCAGTAGAGAGAATATGACAACATCGGTTCACACAAACTCTAATGCTCTTAATCCCTTCCATACACACAAACCTCACATTCACCACCGTTACTTCATTATCGAGCCACCCAGGCAGACGGAGTGTCGGAATGGACCCACCGGCTGCAAAAACCTGCCTCCTTCAGGTTTTAATCAGCTAATGAGGGGTATGCAAATGGCAAGCTTATGGGATTACGGCTGGTCTAACAGCAGTCCTCCCCACCGCGATACAGTACTAATACAGGTGTTAGTAAACTGGTTGTTAGGCGCTGGCTGGTGTCAGGCCATTCACGCTGTGATTGTGCTCACGGCCCTGCCATTTGTAGCGGTGTTCGTGGCCCAGCAGGAGATCTCTTAGTGCTGCGGTGGGTCTGACACGACCGCCTTGCTCTTAGGTATGAAGTTCATAAATCCCGTTGGTTTGGTGTTCAGCCGGACGCGGCAGTGTGTGACTGAAATGGGGGTTGCTCTTCTGCCCCTAGTGCCTGGGAAATTGCTGTGGGAGGGCAAAGGGGGAGTTTAATTAATGGCTGCTTAACATTTATATGGACTGATGGCGTACTTTTGAAGGAAGCGCAGAGCCCAGCAATATGATTAACATATATATATATATTCTCTCGGTCACAGCTAGCCCACTGTCATTTGTGAAAGAATGGGCAGCCTCAAAGTGTACAGCAAGAACAAAATCTGCTGCTTCTAGGGTCGAGCAATCTTTGGGGCTCTGGGTGGTTCAGTGCCCCTCTCTGCTTTTTCATTTTCCTCGTCTTGTAGTTTTTCTTCAAAGCGTCCTTCTGTTACACAAGGAATTCTACTTTGCCGTCCATTTGTTCTCCACGTCAACTACGGCAATATTTTCCAGTATTGGATGCTCTGCCTAAAGTGTAGTGACAGTAAGGTGATCACATACCGGAGCATGCCATCCTCTTGGGTTCTATGGCAATTTTCTGTATTCATTCAGAGGACTTTGGTGCTATTATACGCAAGTCTACAGTTAAAATTAAGGTAGGATCAGCACGTAATTTCAAAGATCTAGGCTTCACGAGATATAGAAGCACAGATGTTTCCACGCATGGGGGATCCAGAGCAGTAGAAATCTCCAAGTGCATCACTTGAGGAGTGCCAAAATCAATTAAAAAGAGGATGCCCAACAAATAAGAGTTTTCACTTTCTCCAGTTAGCTGATGAAAATAGGTATCTTCAAGGCACGTTGTAAGATTTTGTCAGAAATCTCACAGTAGCACCTCTAATTGCTCCTCGTTTCATTTAAACATTACCCAAAACTCAGGGACCTCGCTAGGCTGTTGAGCTGTCCTAATTGAAGCTTGATATTCAGGTAGCCTTTAAGGAGTGACTAACTTGGAGTTCATCTTTAAAACTACCAAGTTCGAATTATCATCATCATCATACACGGGGAGACCAAGACAAAGGTTTAAAGAAGGTGTTAAAAAGTGAATCTGCAAATATAAATACATGAAGCCTCTTAAATTTCATGTGCACGTATCTGCTGTTCCTCTGTTTGCTCTGGCTCACCCTACCTAAATGTGAACCTTTAGGTTCTGCATCTGAACTCTGTATGTCCTACACATTAAGACATTTCAAAATTCAGGCAAATTTTGATTTGTCCAAAGTCTGTAGATTTTGATCTGCCTCTTGAACCCGAGGCTTTTGGATAACAGAGGCTGGCTCATCCGCTTACATGGCTCCTAATGAAGTAGATAAAAGGAAGTTTGATATGGTGGAGAGATTTAATTGCTTGTTTTTTATGCTAGGTTTCTTATATGCCTGTAGCTTTAACATTTGCTGTATTTGTTCCTGGTGTTTGTTTTGCATCACATAAAAATGTAACGGTGCCTATCCAAGTTATCTGGGCTGCTTTTCAGTTGCATGCCTGAGGCAGGACTACTCCTGACTCTTCACCTCTCTGAGGGATCTATTCTGGCCACTTGGGATAACTCTATTATCTCTAAGATCTGTTGTCATAGAGAGTTTGCCCTCTGTCCTAGGGAAAGTAAATATGGCTTCTTTCTTAGGCACTTGTGAAGCCTAATTTTTTTTTTTGTTGTTACTTCATATTTTTTGAAGGAATTCTCAGTTGTGTCGCGGCTAAATGGGAACGCAACACAGAAAACAAATGCACCTTGGCAAGTTGTCGAAATAATTATTTGTAATTGCAAAAAGATGTGAGAAAGTTACGTGCAAAAGTTACCTTCAGAAAACCCCGAGGTCAAATAGCCGTAATGCTACTTCTTGTGTATCTTTACAATGAGAATTTTAAGCGGATTCCTCCTGCCCAGAGATGCACAGGGTTAAAGGTTAACAACTGACCAATTCCTCGGACAAGGTGTTATTCAAAATCAGGTACTTAAAACATTTGCTGGAGGACTTAGCCATTATAGTTGTTTGGAATCAGTGCATTTTCCAGCAGGGAAACTATTTAGGGGAACAAAAAGGATGTGGAGATGTGGAATTCCAGAAAGCCTGTCAGCACATAAACTAAAAACCACCATTAGGAGATGAGTTTTCTTTACAGAAATCTGACAGTATCCAAATAGGTTGTGTGGTTGCTAGAAGAGATGAGAGCTTTCTCTGCAAATAGTTCAGCTTGGCTCTATTTAAGCTTTGTTTTCCATGTACACATCAGCTCTCTCTTCCCATGTTGCCTGCCTTTGATGTAGTTACGTGTCTTGAAATCTGTCGGGGGCTTTGTTTTTTTTTTGGTTTTTTTTTTAGAGCTTGTAAATTAAGTGGTAATTTGACAATCAGATCTGACTCAAAGGAAGAAAACTTGTTGGAAGCTTGTGATTTCACATTATTTGTAGCAGCGTCTCATCCAGCGTCAGAGGTCTTCTGGAAGAAGAAATCACCTGGATTATATTGTCCCATTTTGAAGAAGAGGTTCTAAAGTGGGTGGCCAGAAAATAGTCGCATTGTTTAGTCAGAGAGTTCAGCTGCTGGATCTCCTTTCTGGTTTGGGCTGAGAGTTTTCTCTTTTGTTCTTCTTTGTGCTTCTGGATCTTCTGAGTCTTGAGGTGGTTGGGCTGGGTAGGAAAATGTACATAGTGATCCAGGGCAGGATTCAGAGCTGGAAAGATGGACGCTTTATGCATCCTTAAAGAAGTAACAAAATTCCCAGGACTAAGCCATTGTATAAGTTTGAGCATCTTGGATTCACAGAGAGCATTCACAGGAATATAGCTACTGTTTGGACAAAGAGTGAAATATGAATAACTAATAGTAATAGAAGTCAAATACACGTCTGAGAACTGAATGATAACTGAACAGGTTCTTACTGTGCTTTCTTTAACGTACTTTCAAACTTAGAGGAATTTGAAACCACAATTATGTGTCTAATGCCAGGATTAAAATGTTTCCATTATGTGCACATTTATCATCTAAATATCTGCTCCACTGAGGAAGTTATGTCACTGTTCTCGTTTGAGTGAGATTCAGTTAAGACCTGGTTCAATAGAAGTCTCCAGAGCTTTGGTCTGTGGAGTTGGAACTGGGTGATCTGCGAGGTCCCTTCCAACTGAAGCTGATCTCGAGTCTGTGAATATCACCCAATATTTAACTCCCTTTCAGATCATTCCTGGCAGTCGTATATTAACCTTTCACACATAACAAGAGTCAAAACTGCTCTCTGAACAGAGCTGGTGTATACTAACCTCAGCAGGATCTGTCTCCCAGCAAAAGGCAGAAGACTAGGACTTCTCTCACTGTGTTTAATTTAAGTAAGAAGAAACAAGCATTCCATTTGCTTGCAGGGATGATTTTAAGCATTTAAAACTGTTTAGGCATACAGCTGAGAAGATAACGCATCCAGCCCAAACTTGTACACAGTGGAGATGGGCAACCCCAGTTAACATCCAGATCCTTCTGTTTTTTCTCCTAAACCCCCATCAACCAGATCCTCCTGATCCTGTGCTTGTGGCTGTGCTCACTGATTTCAGAAGCTTGCTTGTGCGAGTGCATTGGTGATGTCTTCGGTTCAGGTAGAGCCAAATGTTGGGATGGCTGCGCTGGGTGCCACCTGCAGCTGGAGCACAGCGTGCACATAGGTGCTGTCTTCGCCCACAAAACAAAAGGAAGGATTTCTGCTTGTAGTCAATATCAGTGCTATAACGAAACGTCTCCCTGAGGGTGTCCTTGTGAGAAACTGGCTGTGGTTGGGTTGTGGTTTGGCAGTGTGCTAAGAGCACTTGCCCATTTGGGTCTTGCTGGTATTGTGCCTGCATTCTGTACTGTTCTTCCCCATTATTAAAGGTATTTAAATAAGTTGGTGATTTTTTTTTTTCCTCCTGCAGCTCCCCTCTTCCTGCCAGAGCTGCTAAAATTATGTATTCTTTACCGCTCCCTAAGAAGATTACTGAGCCAGCTGACCCAAACAGCAGTGGCACCAATTAGACATCATTCAAAATTAATAACCACTACGATGATAACAAATAAAAAGATTGATTCTTCTGATGCGAGAATCATTTTAATTAATTTAATCCGTGTTGAAAGATCAGCTGTGCCCAATCCGGCTCACCAGCGGGGCCCATTTGTCCCTGTCTGTCCCCGTCACCTAAAGCCAGTGAATATGATCAGTAGCCAGCACTTAGGGAACAATAAGAAGCAGATTGTACTGTCAGGCTTCATTAAAGATCATCATTAGTATTCCAATTTGGAAACAGTCAATCTATCGCAACCTTTTACCGATTCTTTGCGGCCGCCTTTGTGAGGTTTGGTTCAGCTGCTAAACGTAGGAGCGCAGGGCCCTTTCTAAAGAGCAGGCTGGTTGTGGCTGATGCCTGTCAGCCTGCAGCTTAAGGACAAAGCTCGGGGGAAAGGCGCGTTACGCAACTGTGCTCTAAATGATATCATGTGCAGCTGCTTATGATTTGAGCATTTACGGGCAATGAAACTTTCTTAAAGTGCAGCTTAGCAATGATGAATGGCGATGAAATGGATACGGCACTCGCTTTCGTGCCCTGGCTGGGGCTGTGTTTGCAGAGGTAGCTCTCACTGCTGTCCCAAGCAGGATGCAGAGGGCATCCTGAGCGTGCTGCTGAGGGATGGGGGGATGCTGGAGCTGTTTGCAGTTCAGTTTATCTTTTCCACGGAGGTCAGATTGCTTTGCTTGTTTGCTCTCGATTCTGATGACTGGAAATAGTTATGGACAAATGGATTATAGGATTTCAGGGGGTATTTCTGTATGGCCATCCCTCAATCTTGGCCCTATCTTCTGGTTGTGTATCTCGGATCTTAGTTTTCAAAACAGTCTGCCTGCCAGGCGGTGATCTCATTACTTCAACATTCTTGGCATTTATTGGTTGCAAACCGTCCCAGATATCCACACAGTTGAAGGTGGTGGGAAAGCGTGGCTGCTTCAGCATTGTTCTTCCTGAAACACCATGTATCAGAGTGAATTTAACCAACATAACAAGGTGGCTTTAGTCAAAGTCAAAAGGAATTAGAGAGTTGATAGGTTAATACTTATTAACTGTGAAGGTATAGGCTATGCAAGTAGCTGCTGTAGTACAGACTGCAGTGACAAATAGCACGGATAGTGGTGTGAGTGCAGAGTGAAGACTTGCAGCATCCCACTGAGGAGTAATGATCTTTCTCCTGGTTTGGATAGCTACCTGGATGGCTACTCTGTTTATTTGTATTTGTGTAATGTTGCTTTGGGCTGGAACCCAGGAGCCACATGTTGGTGTGATTTCTTGGCAGCCCTTCAGCCTAAATACTTAGTAAGCTGAAATTGGAAATACATGCAAGGTAAATGCAGAACTATGCATGAAGATATAGCGTAGCTTATGTAAATATCAGCTCACAAAACAACGATTAAAACTGCAAGTATCACTGATCATTTTGGTGTTGATGTGGCTCGAGAGGGTTCGTGGGCACTGTGCTGTCAATAGCACACCACGCATCTCACGGAGGCCGAGGCCTCCAAGTGTTTCCCAGCGCTGTGGGATGTGGCAGAGCCTGGGCCAGGAGCAGCAGTGTGGAGTTTTGAAACCCACTGCATTCCTCAGGTTCTGCAGTCTGTCAGCAGGGTCTCCCACAGAGCCTGGTTCAAGTCAGTATCCTGTGAACAACAGACTTTTGTTAGCAGGAAGCGGTTAACTTTGCTGCAGTGTTCTTGGGGAAAAAAAAAATGTGCTTAGCACTGAATTTTTTGCACCAAGTGGGGCAATCTTCATTGCCCCAGTCCACCCAGTTGCTTCAGTAACTATGTTGTTTGGGTAGCATTAGTCATTTACATTCCAATTGCCTTTTCACCAAAGCGTTTGGTTGGAAGGAAAGCGGATGAACTAAAATATACGTGACTGAAGATGGTTCAATATATTTTACAGGGGAAATGTGAACTCTCCAGCTGGCCCAGTAGAGCAGAGCAGAACGAATCTGCCCAAAGCACGACTAGGAAAAAGCACTCTGTTTTTTCAGATGGTCATCCCCTTTCCTTATGCCACGCTTGGAAGCCTTTTGGACTGGACGTTGTTGATCTGCTCCTCTTTTTTGGCCTGATTTGCCTCGTTATCTGTCCAACCTGCTGGTTTTATGTTTTTTGTTGCCCTCTTTCTTTTGTTGCTGCTTTATTTAAAAGCACGTGTTTTAAAAGAAGTTTTGATACTCATATATATTAACTGTATTATCTGTGTTATACGTGGCCCACAACAGTTCCTCCTCACTCAGTGTGGCAAGCTCTGCCTGTCATGAGTTACGCGGTAGTGTTTAAGATATTGAAAAAGACCAATGTGAGCAAAGGAGCCGATGGTTTTCCCTGTCACCTCACCAGGCTGCAGGTCCAAGGCCCCTGCAGTGCCCCTGTCGCTGCAGTCCAAGGGAAGCCTGAAGAGCTTCGTCCTACAGAGCTGCTTCTAGGGACTGCTGAGAGATGGATTTCAGGCATGCTTGGTCTGCTCTGGGGCCGAGCGCTTGTGATGTGGCACTGCAGAGCAATTGCGTGTGATCAGCACTCACAAGGCTGCCCTTGTTTGGTTTTTTTTTTCTTCCATTCATTCTTCCTTTTATGTTCTCTTCTTTTTTTCCCCTTTGGCACTGTAGATACCTGCTGGAGGCGGCAGAGGAAGACATCTCTGATCTAAAGTGTGTGACTGCGGGTGGGTTGCTGTGTGCGACAGGGAGGGAAATAGGAACTAAAGCTTTCTCTCCCTTGTGCAGATCATCTGCCCGACGTCTTCTGGATCCAACTTAGAGCTGCACTGCCCCCCCGTGTCTTCCAGTGACAAAGGTTTTCTGTGGGATGGAGAAGGATTCGCCCAAGAAACGCTTTCGTGATGCAGAGGAAACGACTATTTTTGCACAAGGTATGCTAGTAATAAATGCACGAGGCTGAGGAGGAGTGATACATAGTGGGCATGGTGGTGAATTGTTTGGGCTTGATGATCTTAGAATCAGAAAGGCTGGAAAAGACCTCTGTATGACCAAACCCATGTAGTCTGCTGTGGGCAGACCGTGCTCTCCATTTTACACACACCACACAGGAGATGGGAAGAATCAAACCTGACTGTTAGGAGTGCTAGCTCCAAGTCTTGTTTATCAGTTTTGAATTCACTGCCTAAACGATGTGTCAGTTTTTCAAGATGCCCTGCTTTCACGGGCAGCAAATTCAGGCTGCTATGGTGAAGTCCTGTGTGAAGACTTCAGGTATCCGGATAACTCCGTGCAATACATCGGAGTCAGAGTTTTCCAAAAAGCATTAGAAGTTCAGAAACACGGGATGCCTGACACAAAGGTGGGTGCCCACAAAGCATCTATGCCACCTTTGCCAGAGGCTGTGAAATGCTGGTGGCACAGTGTGTCTCTGGGTTGTGGCAGCTGGGTGTGCCAGCAGCCCCTTCCCCTGTCCTGCTCTCTGCTCTGCATGCATACAGCTGCCTGCTGGGCAAGGAGTCAAACAGTCTGAGATAGAACAGGAAAATCTGTGCCCATACACGGAACACTGTTGCTTGTTATCTAGTGCCCTCTGCTGCTGTATACAAATCAGGGGTTCACTGGAGGGTCACTCCCATTCTCCTGTAAGCAGCTCAAGCTGTGTACTGAGCAGGGTTCTCCTCCCTCCTCCGGTATATTTTGCTAATGCCTCCTTCTCGTGAGAAGGGGTTCCTAGAAGGTAAGCACAGAGATTTGTATGCAGCAAAACAGAAAGAAGTAAGCAGTGAAAGCAGGGAACGGGAGATTGAACGCATAGCTTTAGTAAGGGGCGAACAGAGCGGGCTGCTGGGATGGAGCAGCACAGAACTGGAATAAAATAGCCAAGTATTGGCAGCTAAATAGCACTATACCCACTTCACTGTTAATAGTTACATGAAGTGGCAGTTCTCATTCTGCTGTTTTTTAAAGGCAGAATCTTTCAGTCTTTTGCAGTCGCAGATTTTTCTCTAGGGGACCAAAGGGAAAACAGCATGAATAGAGTTATTTATTGTTATGTATCAAAGCGTGGAAGCTGAAGGACAAAATAAGCCGCTACTTTTAAAGTCACCGAGACTCAGTTTTAGTTGTATTGAATTACTTTGCATCCTGGGAATTGCGTTTACTTCTGGCTCAGTGTAATTCTGCCCTGGGTTTGGTCTTCAGCTTCTCTGAGTGTCACATTGTTCATTTTTGGACGTTTAAAGTTCAGGAGGCAGAACTTTGGCACACAAATCACGCGGCCATTAAACAAACCAAGTAGCATCTACCCAAAACCGTGGTTGAGAAACAAAAGTAGCTGGCCAATTAATAGGAAAACTGTCTAGCTGCAGTATGCTCTGTGCTCCAAATACGGCCAATTGAAGCAGGGGGCTGGACAGCTTGAGTAAAGCAGGCTCCTTCCTGCCTCTGTAACTTGGACAGCATCTGCTCAGCATCCGCCTTGGCTTCCAGATGCATGACTTGGCTACCAGTCAGGTTTCCAGTAAGCACGCAGGATGACCTGGATTTGTACTGGTGTGAGCATCCGTGAACACCAACAGTCGGTTTGTGGAGGCAGGTGACCCCTAGCAACAAGAGATGAATCAGCAGTGACAAATCACAGGGATTATTCCTCTCCTGAGGAGCAGTGTTCTCAGCCTGGCACCAGAAAATGTGATGTTTACATTAGTAATTTGTTAGGGAAGGATCAATAAACAGAAGTGAGACACATAAGACCTTACGTCTGTGCCACCTTGAGTTACCTGCCAGCTAAGATTTCAGGCTGCTTCCCTGGATTCATCATCTGCACCACATAAGTGGTCTGAAGCTGTCTGAGGAAGCTGTTGTTGGTTCAGAGCCTGATTGCTGCTGCTGGAACGTATTTGCTGTGTACCTGCATTGGTGGCTCTCGTTTAGCTGCTTCTTTTTGTCCACCGAATAGTCTGTGTTGTTTTTCTTCTTTTTCAGTCAAATCTTGAAGGAAACCGACTAACCTTTTACTAGTATTCTTACACTGAAGAGTAAAGTCTGTCTATTCCAGGATTTATGTTGGGTGAGGTATGCACAGTCATGCGTAGAATTGTAGAGTCAGGCTGGCTCAAGTTGGAAGTGACCTTAAAGCCCACCCAGGCACAACCCTTGCCTGTGGGCTGGTGGCCCCTGCAGGTCAGGCTGCCCGGGGGCTCATCCAGCCTGGGATGCCAGGGATGGGGCACCCACAATCTGAGCAGTCTGTTTCGGTGGCTAACCACCCTCTGAGTGAAGAATTTCTTCCTAGCATCGAAGCTGAATTTCTCCTGTTTTAGTTTAAAACCATTTCCCGTGTCCTGTCATCATCAGACTGCATAAAAAGCTGGTCTCCCTCCTGCTTATAAACTCTCTCTAAGTACTGGAAGGCTGTAATGAGATCCCCTCCAGAGCCTTCTCTCCTCCAGGATCCAGATTCCTCAGCATTTCTTCATAGGGCTGGTGCTCCAGCTCCCTGATTGTCCTTGCTCCCTTCCTCTGGACCCACTGAGGTGTCATTACCGAGGTGCTGTCTTGCAGTGTTCCTCTTTTCCTGTTGTCGTAGGGAGCATGTCCTACAGAAACAACAGAAATGTGCAGAGGATAAACCAAATGTGCCAGACAAAGTCCCCAGGCTTTGAAACTCAGTCTGTTTCCAGGAGCTTCAAATGCTCAGCGTGTGCCTCTCAGCAGAGCCCATCTGCCTCAGCCTGGTGATTTCCACCACGGCCAGTGGGCCATCGTGATGAGACCAGCTGTCATGGTTTCTGGGGTGAAGGCAGGGAATAGTAGGCAAAAGCAAGGATGGGTAAATCCAAGAGGAAATGTTTTTGTGACGCTGCTCCCCTCGTGCCTCACAGAAGACACATCCAAATGCAAACCAAGGATTGTCAGAGTGCATCAGGCCTGCCCAAGCATCCTGTCTGACCTGGACGTGAGCAGTGCGTCGTTCGGTGGTGCAGAGTTCAGCTTTGTTACCATTTTATATGTTGTAAGCTGAAGAAGCTTAGTTCCCTCGCTCACTCCTTGTTCCATCAGCCCACAGACTAAGCCAGAATTTGCTGTGTTGCTGTGAAAGCAAAAGGAAGGCTCAGCAGCTCTCTTATCCTTAAGTTTAAAACGAACGGCCAGAAAGCAGAGGAGCAAGGAAATCTGTTGATCACCACCACAAGACATAGTTTTGATCAAATTTAAGCTGCAAGAAACTTTGACAAAACTTTGTAAATGTTCAGTGAAAGGCCACGTTAAAACAACAGACCCTTCTTTTTCTTTTTTTTTTTTCTTTTTTCTGGCTTTACTTACCGGCTACAATGTCCCATATCAGAGTGGAAGGGTCAGGAGGAGAGGAGAAAATCCATCTGAAATTTAGCAGCTTAAAAAAAGAAACAAAAAAAAAAAAAAAGAAAAAAAAAGAAAAAAAAAGAAAAAAAAAGAAAAAAAAATCTCCCCCAAAACCCCAAACGTTTATAATCAGCTTGGGAGCTCAGTGGATTTGTGAAATCGTTTGGGATTAACAGGCTATTGATTGCTAATAAAACAATATTTAGCTTTGTCTGATGAACAGCAATGGAAAAAGGTGTGGGCACCTTGTCAAACAAGACCCATTGAGGACGGATGATGGGTTAAGTGTGGGGGTCTGAGTGGCAGCGTGGGTGCCCGTTCTTCAAGGAGGACTTGTCAGTTGTTAGTGAGGCTGGTGAAAGGAAGGACGCCAGCGCCTGATGGCTGGGGTAGTATTGATGCAAGTTAGCTGACTAATCAGATTGAAAAAGTCCCATGGTATTTATGTCACTTTAATTTTCATCAAACAATTGGAGACGACAGCACTCTATTAAGGAGAGGTTGATCCAGAACTAAAGCTAAATAAATTAAGGTCTCAGTTTAATCAAATTATCCCTCTCCTGGCCTTGGATTAGCCGGGGGAGACAGCGTCAGTCTAGGCACTTCTGATTGGCTGATTTATTTTTTTTTAAAAGAAGCTGGTGCGAAGAATGGGAGATTTAACACACATAGCTACTACTCATAATACCTCAAACAAGCACCTTTTTTAAGCAAGTGGAAATTAATATTTATCAGAAGAACTTGCAGTTATACTGAGGGATATTCCGATTTTCCTGTTAGTTTTGTTCAGTGAAGCGAACTGAAAATGAGGCAGAAATGCATCAAAAGACAAGCTAAAACTTGGAAAAAGCTGGCACAAAAACCCAAGTATATCTTCCATCAGCAGCAGCTACCTTTGTTTTGATTTGTTAGCTCTTTTGGTTGCATAGTTCCCCTAAGGTATATTATGAAAACCCTGCAGAAGTCATTGCTGTTTTCCTAGATATGGAAGCACAAGTAAAACAGTATGTTCCTTGGCTGCAGTTAACTAACTGAATTCAGCCTGGTTTGCTACGAAACCTGTTCATAAAAAACGCAGTGTGATCTCTTTTGTTGAATAAGCAAAAATGATTTTGCAAGAAAAGCAGTGTCAGCGCGTCTAATCCCGCACTTGATTCTACCTTCTGATTTTGTTCTCTTTCTCTGGCATTTAAGCCCCTGACGATCATCAAGATTGCTCCCCACACTGCTGGGGTAGCCACAGAGAAAGAAGTAATTGTATTTTTGTTGCATCCACCACAACAGAGAGAAGGGTCTGAGCTGTAATCTACCACACCTTAAGGCACTGTGAACCTAGAAGACTTGAGAAATACAACTGTATTGCGCTGCTCCCTGTTATTTACTCTGCAGCCTACAACATTTCACATTCTTCCTCTTCTTGCCTCTCAGGAGAGCTTTTGAAGATGTGGAAATCTAGGCACTTAGCTCTAGATTTTTTTAGTGTCAGTACGTACCAGTGCTCTTCTAAGTTATTATTTCTATTCTTTAATTTCTTTCTTCAGTACCGTAGGTTTGCCCCTAAATGCAGCAGCTGTGCAGCAGGGGAGCACTGCCCCTTCGCAAGCACAGGTGTGTAGGTGCAAACATGACTGGTTTTCTGGCAAGTTTGAAAGACTTATGATCCCCCTTTGAATACTGCTGACTTTCTCTGAGGATAAAGAGTGTTTTTTTTTTTTTTATCTTGTTTCCCACTGTATGCTAACTGGCTCTGAAATATTGTTTTGTGCTTCATTTCAATCTTTCTTTGCTCTTAATTAACGGCGTCTAAACTCAGCCTTCAGATGAGAGGTAATAAAGGTGTAAGGAGCTCCCTGGCACTAATGATGCTTTACTTACAGTGATGCCCCTCTGCAACGTGTGTTGGCTGTGCCTCTTTTTGTTGCATCGATTGCTGTGCTTTACATTGCTGTGTGATGTTGGGCAGTGACAGGGTTGTAGCAGCCTCCTAGTTGCTAGACATCATCGAGTCATGTTGGAAAAGCCAGTATCTGCTTAGAGATCGAAGGCTGCTTGCTCCCAGGAGTTTGTGTCGTTAATCAGAAGTGCAACAAACTGGGATGGGAGGACTGAATACAAAACTGATCATCACGGTACGTGTGATTTTGGGGGTATCATCTCCAGCACATACGTGTAGCAGGATGGGTTTGGTATCAAAGCAGTGTACGATAACTTCCTGATGTTTGGGCCTTTCCAGAGAGGCAGTACGTTTCAACAGTTATTTTCAGTCCTGAGCTTTGTGGTTCGGTGTAGTTGTCTGTCTGCTGACATACTTTCTGTGGTGGCACAGGTAGAGAAGAAATGTGGTCTATATTGCAGTATGCTGACATTGCATCTGGTGTGTGAACGCTCTCGGACAGCTTCCCCAGAGCTGTCTTTCTAGAGCTGAAAAAGAGTTTGAAATGCAGTCCAAAAAAAAAAGAAAAACGGTAAATATTTGAAGTTTCTTCCCCTTGGCCCGGATTATGGAATAGTAATCCATTACATTGTAAATCTTCCTGTACCATGCAAATCCCTTTAGAAGGATTAGGAGATGGTAACAAAGATGATCATATTCCAGGGGGCTGTGGCGTAAGCCGCGTACTTCAGCTGCGGGGCTTCACCCAGCGACCTACAGACATTGTTCCGGATGAACAGGTGCTTTACATTTATTGAGAATCATACTTCAAGCAATTAAAGTATAAAAAAAGAAAAAAGATTCAGTTGCGAGGCTTGGGCGGCGACATTCAGCCTGTTGCTCTCCCCCGAGTGGGCTCAACAATAGCCCATAGCAAAGACTATGCAATCAGTGACCCCTCGCCCCTTCAGTGGGGGAGAATGGGAGGGAAGCACAAAGGAGCTGCTGTTCGTGCCCTGCTATCAGCCAGGGGCTGCTTGCACTGCAGTGCCTGCGGGGTCTGTTTCTGTCACGAGTCAGAGGAGAGAAGTGCGTTTTATCGCTCTGCATCCCTTCCTATGCTAGGATGAGGAGTAAAGGCGGCAGCACGCGGCTTGCTGAGGTTTATCCTGCGCTTTGGGGGCGGGCAGTGCTTTGTAACATCACTCAGCTCTGCTTTCCAGCCGAGGAGCAGCGATGAATCGCTTCGCCCTCAGGAGCAGCTCTACAACCGCGCGGAATGCAGCGCCACGTAACGCGTGCTTTCAGAAGCAGGGTTTGTGAAGGCGGCTGATTTTGAGCTCTGATCATTCCGGTCACATCCGCAATCGAGTTCTGCGGTTGGGTTTTCTCCCGTGCAAGTTATTTTTATGCCCTCCTTCTCGCTGCTCGCTTCAGGCGCTTCCCATTTCTGCCCGCCAGGTGGCGCCTGAAGGCGGGAAGGCGGGAATGCGTTTTCACGGCCTCCCCGCTCCCGGAGGGCGCCGCTAGGGGGCGCGCTCCGCTCTCTGTGGTGCTCAGACCCGGAAGCGGCGCACGTGAGGCGCCTTCACTCTTCCACACGCGTGTCATGGAAGCTCTCCGCTCCGTGCCCACGCGGGACGCCGAGATGGCGGAGCTGCCCGACGGCGAGGAGGACGAGGAGGAGGAGCAGGGTGCTGGCGAAGGGCTGCGAGCGCGCTGCCTTTTCTGCGACAGGTAGGCCGCAGCCGGGGCCGAGCTCGCTGTGAGGGAAGGGGCGGGCGCGCAGCTCCGCGCCCCACGGCTCCGTGTGCTCAGTCGCTGTCTGCTTGCAGGTGGTTCCGAGCCCCCGAGGAGGTGTTCAGCCACTGTAACGCGGAGCATCGCTTTGACATTCGCCATGTGCTCTGTAAGCACGGTAGGTTCATCTCCTGATGTCCCTGTAGTGCCCGGGGCTTGCTCTGAGACCGTGCTGTCTGTGTGCTGGAGTAAGAGTGTGTGGGCATAAATAGGGTTGAGCTGTTTCCCTGCCTTGCGTGGGGGCTGTGTGATACTCTGGGCTTGCCGTAGCAGAGCCCTCTGACACTTGGTTCCTTCCTCCCAAGTGAAGTTTAAGGTTTCTCGAGACCCCAGAGCGTTTGTGGCAAGCTGATGACAGAAGGAAGGAGCATTGAGGAGGAAGCACGTGAAGCTAAGGAGGGGTGCTTTGAGTTCAAGTGCTGAACTGCTGAATTCCTGCCCTGCTGATGGTAGAGGAAAACTAGATCACAGAGGAAAGGGAAAGAGGGTCAGAGGAACGCTGTTTTGGGAGCGTGCAATTAAAGCTGGGAGAGATGAGGGATTGGGAACTGCCTGAAGTGCTTAGAAATCTGCACGTAAAATTCTAACGTCTGGTCTGCTTTCGCTCTAAAACCTAATAGAAGATATTTTGGGTTTACGTGTTATTCTCTCTGTCCTCGAGGAAGGTACGTAGCTATGTTAAGTTGATCTTTTTTCGTTAGATGGAAGTTTTGTATCAGTATAAACACGTGTTCCTGATAAGCAGGCTCAGTTTACCTGTTTATATGCTTGTGTTTTTGTTTTTTTTTTTAAGCAGAAAGCTGAACGTTTTAACAAAGGAGCACAGCTGCTGAAAATATCAGCAGGATGCTCTTGTAGGAGGCATATATGACTGATCTGATATACAGCTGCTTGCTGAACAAAGGAAATACTTGTTAGTGAGACGAGTTTGCATGTTTTCTGTCCTTGATACGTGATAGGAGTATGCACCAAGCATGAGAATGTCATGGTTTGGTCCTAAAAAGAGCAGAATTGTAGGTGGCAGATCTAAGATAGAAAGGCTCTATGTTAGATAACGATGTATGTACACCCTAAGGGAAAGCTGGCTGGCTGAACAAGTAATTTCTAACCATACTGCTGTAGAATGTGTGGATTTTCAGTAACACAAGCTGTCTCTGTTTTTCTTCTTTCCAGGACTTGATTTTTATGGATACGTTAAACTAATAAACTTTGTCAGGCTGAAGGTAAGTGTACCGTGTAATATTTCTGTAGCTGAAAATGGGAAATTAAGATACCGTGCTTTCCGTGTTCCTGTCAAAATAACTGTGTGGAACCTAGGATGATGTTTCTAGAATTAAGAACTCCACAGCTATTGGTTGGGTTACTTAGGTGTGAGCATTCTAACTACAAAGTTATTTTAACTTTAAAGGTGTGTGTTAGGCTCGGCTAGCTTCTGTGTTTGTAGTGACTTGAACGTAGATCCTCCTTCTTGCCCTTTTTGAAGGCCAGAGTGACACTGTCTATTCTCCAGTCTTCAGGCACCTCTCCCGTTCTCCAGGACCTCCCAGAGATGATAAAGACCCATTCAGCAGTCACCTCTGCCAGCTTCCTCAGCACACATGGTTGCGTCCCATCAGAGCCCATGGATTTACATACATTCACGTTGCATAGATGCTCTCGGAGCATCTCCTCCCTTACCGAGGGGGAGTCTTCCATTCCCCAGACCCTCCCACTTACCCCCACAGTCCAGGAGTCCTGAGGGGGCATTCCCTCAGTGAAGACAGAAGGAAAGAAGGTGTTGAGCATTTCTGCCTGCTCTGCACCCCCCCATTATCAGAACATCCCCCTCATTTAGTAGGGGACCCACATTTTCCCAATTTTAAGTAGGTTAGCAGTAAAAAAGATTCCTTATTATCCTTAATCTCCTTGGCCAGACCCAATTCCAGGTTGGCTTTGGCCTTCCTCATCACATCCCTTCAGACCCTGACAGCATTGCTATATTCTTCCCAAGTGGTCAGACCCTTTTTCTACATTTCATGGACCCTTCTCTTTGAGTTTATGCATGAGCTCCTTGCTCATTCACACAGGTTTCCTGCCCCCCTTGTCTGATTTCTTATTCACATGGATGCACTGATCCTGAGCTTGGAAGAAGTGCTGTTTAAATGCTGACAGCTCTCACAGGCCCCCTTACTTTCTAACACCCTCAACCACGGGATAGTTCCGAAAATGTCCCAGAGGAGACAGAAATCAGCTCTCCTGAAGTCCAGGGTAGCAGTCCTGCTTTTTGGTTTGTTCTTCCATTCATGAACTTCAACTCCATCGTCTTGTGATTGCCACATCTCAGTCTGCCTTCACTTCCCTAACAAGCCCGTCCTTATTAGTAAGAACAAGGTCCCGTAGCACCCTGCTCCTCGTCAGCTCCTCCATCAGAAAGGTGCAGGGTTGAACCAGACCTGGGAGTTTTTTGATGATGTGTCCCTAACCCGGGTCCCAGCACACCTCCCTACAGGTTTGGTCTACAGAGGGTGAGGCCTTCCATTTCTCTGAGAAGTGAATTGCCTGTCACAATTACTCTTTTGTCTTTCCTGGCAGAGGCTGTCTCAAGGTATGGGGACAACAGCCTCACCCTAGTGCCCGTAATAGTTGGATCCTCCCTATCTTCCCCACTCACCTCTTCATCAGTTTCCAGCACCCCAGACCTGTTGCTTAGGGGGTCTGCTGCCTGCTGCTGCAGTGCTGTACAGGCAGTGTGGGCTGTGCTCACACTCTGACTTCCCCTCCCTGGGGGAAGGAGGAGAACTCCAGGCAACAGCCTTTTCTCACTTGATGTTCTAGCTTCTGCCCTCCCTGGGGCTGTTGATAGCTTACACGCTCTTCTCCTTTCCTCTAGAAACCCATGCCAGCATATTTGAACTCAGTCAGCAGCCCTCTGCCTTGGGACAGAGAAGAATATCTGAAACCAGAGCTAGAAGATGATCTCCTGCTTCAGTTTGGTAAATAATCACATTTCGTTTGTGACTGTACTGTGTCGTGGGGTGAATGTGGTATTCACAGGGTTTGCATCATACAAAGCTGCCGTTGCTGTGCTGAAAAGAACCTGGGCACGTTTAAAAAAGTCCAAGTCATGATGTTACTTCACTCCCTGAACGCTGTCTGTAAGTTTCTAATGGCTGGGATTTCTGTAGCCTGGTCTGCATTCACTTACCACGAATATGTTCATAGTTGAGATGCTGTGTGTAGTAATTAGGCAGATCAAAGGGGCATTCCACCTAAATTTCACTGGGACTCCCGTGAGATTTTTAAACCTTCTAAATGTAGGTACTTAAAACTAGGTGGTTTGAATAAAATATCCACAGGAGAATAGAGGAACAAGCAGTTGGTCGTGTTGGAAGGATCTTCATCCTTCTGTATGGATTATCTTTGGACAGAGGAAGCGTAGGATAAGAGCTGTGCTTTCTAGTGGTTCTAGCAACTTGTTTGCTAGAAATCTTAAGGGAATTCAGTTTCACTTTTGAGCTTGCTTTTCCAGCCTGCAATCCTCCTTACTCTCCGTATTTGGCACTTGATTGTGCATCTTTCTTTTACCTAAACTGTAAGATAATTAAATTCCCCTGGAGTTTTCCCACTCCGTGCAGTCTGTCTGTTTCTAAACAAGTCCCGCTGCTTGATAGCACAGATACAGAGTCCTCTGGCATGTATTTAGTTTGCATTTCACTGGTTATGCTCCTTCCCATGTGTGCTCTTTTACCCAGACTTCAGAGCTGTGTGGTTCTTTCAACTTCCTTTGCAATTGCTAGGAGTCTTGGATTATGTGAGTGTCTCCAGATTGCATTTGTAGTATCTGTTTGTCCTTGAGGAACGATTAGTTGATGTGCCATCGTTAGATGAAATAAATACAGACATGATTTGTTTCTTTTGGTTAATGAAGTCTTTTTCCTGACAAGCTGGCAGTTGCTTCTTCCTACATCCAGGAATGCAGTGGCACTGTTTTCTGAAGCTCTGACAGCTGTTTTAAGAAGTCTCAGTTGAGGATTTACTTGTTTTGCCAACTTAGAGCTGACTTGTAGCATCTTGCTTTCACTGTGTTTCTGCAGTTAGTGCCGTCAAGTTGAGTGGTGTTCCTTGCAGAAGGTAGCTACGCTTACAAATTGTCCGAAGGCAGAAATAACAACACTGATAACATGTGATATTTACGAGCAAGTTGTTTATTCTCCTCTCTGTTTCAACAGATATAGAAGATCTGTGTGAACCTACAAACACCTTGTGTTCTAATGGTTTAAATGATACCACAGTGCTCCTTAAACAGTTAAAATGTGCGGAGCACAGAGCAGAACTTGCAGAAGCAGCCTTGGCTAGAGCACACGAGGATCTTCAGAAAATGAAGTAAGTGCTTGAGCTGAGGCTTTTTTTGTCTGGTGTGTTTTAGACAAGATGAAACTTTCTAAGACCAGCAGAAAGGAGTGGTAGAATATAACAGTAGAATAAAACTCATATCTTGGGTAGGGAATATTGGTTTAGTTTTTCTCTTGTTGACATGCAGTAAAATTCTGAGAAGCACTTAAAGAAAATCTGCTGAGGAAAGCTGGATAAACAGGCAGCTTAAAAACAGCTTGGCTTCAGAGCCCTGTTTTTCAAACACTTTCCCACTGGTACAGCACTTTTCTGATAGTTTTTTATTTGTTATGCACTAGTTCATTGTAAAACGTGAGAATGAGAGCAATTTTTGGCACACTTGTTTTGGCTGTAGGTTTTCGTGCCTTAATCTTCTTCCCTTCTTTCTTTTACGTTCAAAGGAAAGAAGAACAATTTCAGATCTTCACTTGCAGTTTCTTTTCAGCTCGCTAAGCTTTGTTCAGCCTTACATATTCCTCTTTAGGTTTGTTCATCAGACTCTCTGTTGGTATGAGGGGGTGCCTTGAATCTCTCTTTCAGTGCAGGCTTTGCAATTCAGTGTGGATGTGACAAAGCAGCCTGCTTTGAAATTACAGAGAGGTGAACCAGTTGCATCACTGTAGCCTACTTGTATGTCATTCATAGTTTGTGGTGTCAGTTATGACCGTGTTCAAGTGTTTCAGATACGTAATGTAATGCTTCCCCCAGTGCTGTTAAAATAGCCCAGAAGTCAAATGTGGTGTGCAATTAGCATAAGGAACCTTAAGCTACAGCTGCCTGTTTTTCCTCTTGGGTCACTGAAATTGTTTTATAGCAGTGTTTAAAAGGCTGGTTCACTGACCTGAACTTCTGGAATAAAACAAGTTAGAGGGGCTTCCTCATGCTTTACCTGTCTGCAGAGACATCCTGGGAGACGAAGCATGTGTCTGTGTTGCAATGTGATTGTATTATGCAGTTTTTGCTGTCTAAAACTGGGGAAAAAAACTGTGAGGTGTTTTAATGCCTGGCTGTTCAGGATCAGTCATGCTGCTCCCTAGAAGCTGTTGCCTTCTGAGCATGAGAACACGGGGATGCCTGCTAAGTGAGTATTGAGTACTATCTGTGGACATGTTTTCCCAAGCTTGCCAGCCTCTGCAGTCGTTCATGATGAAACTGGTTCCACCCTCGTACTTCAGTTTTGAAGTGTTTTCTTCAGCTATCCACGAGTTACTTAGCAGTGTATGCTGCGTAGTTCTGAAGTGTTGTTTGTTTACTGACTCCCTATCTACTTTACTGCTTGAAGAGAGAGGCAAATGCTGGTGGGTAATGCACCGTGCTGGATCATCGTGCAGCAGCCTCCAGGTGCCAGCAGAGGGAGGCGGTGCACACAGAAAGCCAGCGCCGGGCCCGTTGTTGCCGAAGCCCCCGTGCAGTCTGGTTTCCTTATCTCTTTCGAGCCCCTGACCCCGCCTCCCGTTCCTGGTCTCGTAAGCACGTCTCAAGAGTGTATTTCAAATTGATTCCAGACGGTTTGCACAGGATTTCGTGATGAACGCCGATGTCGGAAGCAGCTCGTCATCCAACGCCATTGCAGACCTCCATGAGGATGAGGATGGCGTTTACTTCAGCTCCTACGGGCATTATGGGATACATGAAGAGATGCTAAAGGTTAGAAAGGGATCTCGACTGCGTCTTAGTGGGACTAAAGAGGAAAGACAGAATGAAGTGGGCTGTGTGCCTGTAAATATGCTGCAGAGCAGCTGCATTTTTAACCCTTTCATGCGTGATAGTTTTTTTCCCTAGGAGATTGGTTGAGTTCCCTTTTCCATTTTTATTCCCTTTGTATAAATTCTCTTTACTGTACAGGAGGCACTAGGTACATAAAATCATTCGCTAGAGAGACCTGATCTGAAATGTTGCATTTTCCATATCACAACTCTACCTTGACAGACAGCTTTTCACGTAGGCTTAAAAGGTGAATGAAATAATGTGGTACGGACAATGTTTGTTTGTTTTTTGAGTTTCTATTTTCCAAACAATTGGAATTTATAAGGCAAACTCAACTATGAAATCTTGTAGTTGCAGTAAGTAAATGGAAATTGTAGCTATTTGTGCACCATCCCAATGTACTGATAATACATGAGCATAGTATTACGTACATAACACTGAACAGCTGGAAATATTGAGTGCATCTTTTATGTAATGAGGATGATAGAAAGAAGTCTGAACTGTACAAAGGGAAACCTGTACGTGCCCTTTTAATTTCAAAAACAGAAAGTTATAATTGGCAGGCAAATCAAAATCCCTTAATTCTTCCTTGCAGAGGAAAGGTCATAGTTACGAGTGCAGATTTATCATCTTAGGGCAGAAATAAATAAAATTCTTGCCTATCTGTATTGATAGAATATGAAGTTGTGAATTAACTTGGTTCAGACAGGGAGTATATGTATCCTGCTGTGTTGTAGACCAGTTAGTGGCCCCACTGTAGAAACACTCATGAGTCTGTATGACCAAAAGGATAAGCATGAGGTAGATGTTAAGGGGGATGGAACGTTGTGGAAGAACAAAGCACTTCTGCAGAGGAAATGTTCTTCAAAATGCCTAAGCTAGGGAAATGTGTTCAGAATCTTGAAGATAAAGAATAGAAGTTGGGTTTGGCAGTCAGTTGTATTAAAAATTCAAGTGTTAGAGGTGTCACTGGGAATGGACGGGGAAGCCTTTGTTTGCTACTAAAGCTCTCAGTAATTCTGCATCTTTGCAGAAGATTGGTTTAAAAATCATAATTGTGTTGATTTGGGGGAACGTTTGTCAGAATGCCTTTGAGGAGACTCTGACTTGTTTTCTAAACAGGAAAGCCTTGATTTTTAGCACATATCAATGGGGTGTTCTGCTGCGTGCCTGACGTTTACTTTGATTTTTGTGCATCAACCTTATTTATTTAAATCAGTGAGTTAGTTACTACATTTCAAGGTTCAAGAAAGGGGGCTGTCTGCATGTTGTGTCTGACAGCATTCTGTGCTGAAACCTTTTTTTCTGTATGCCTGGTAGTGATTGCACAAAGCATGTTTGTTTCTTTTCCTGCGCGTATTTCAAATACGGGGAAGATAACTGCTGCTTTGCAGCAATGATATGGCTACTTGTTTCTTTATTCCTTTTATTATTAGTATTCTTTTTCTTGAGAATGTCTTTAATGTTGTCTTAGTAACATTTCTAAAGAAAACAAAAAAGCACGGCCTGGATGCCTGCCTGCGTGACCTGGACTGGGAGCTGCTTTGGCAATGGGGTTGGACACTGTGATCTCTGGAGGTCCCTTCCAACCCCTACAGTTCTGTGCTGACATGGCAATGGCAAGAGAAAGAATGTGATTCCTAAGTAGAGAGACCTGAAATTGAATGGCTGTGGCTTACTCAAGCAGCAGTGCATACAGGAGAGACAGGAGCTAGCGTATTGATTAAGCTGGGGCAGTGCTGATGCAATGTGTGCGTGCAGGACAGGCTGTGAGGCTGAAAGCTTTCCAGCTGACTGCATTACTGATTGATGCTGAGCCTTATTTTTATTTTTATTTTTTTGTGACCTTATTTTGGTTGTTTCAGCAAATCCTGAGATAGAAGTGAACTACTGAAAACAGTTGTTCTTGATATATAATGTTAGGGTAACCAAATATAATTCTGAAGGATTCACTTTTTTATTCATAGTTATGTATACTTTTAAAGCACAATTTTCTGAACTGGTCCATACGTGTGATGATCCTTTTAGCCTTTACCTGGATTTTAGGGTTTTCAGGACTGAGAATAGCTCAGTTTATCATTTTTATGACAACGCATCCTTTGTTCTCACCCTGATTTTTTTTTTCCCCCAGCAGAACACTTTTTCTTCCTCGCTAGAGGAAATTTAATCACTGCATTTAAAAATAAAAATCTGCCGTAGTACAAGAATGTAATCTTGATTATTTTTCTACTGATGTCTTATTTGTAGGCCGTATTTCCTAGGTAAAGGTGACTTCTGTGAGGTTTTCTTTTGCGTTGCTCTAACATTTGACTTACAACAGCAATTCCAGATCTGACTCCTAGCTGTAAATTTGTGTACCAGCTGATGCATATTGAACGGATTAATATATCACCGTGCTGTGCCACTAGCTTTCTTACACTAAGATACTATAAATGCTGAGTTAGATGCTTATTGAGAACTTTACAGCATCCAAAAATCAAACACAGAAGGTCAGAATTGTATAAGCTGTCTTTTTTTGTCTTTTTTTTTTTGTGTGCTTTTTTTTCCTGTTTGTGATTTATTTTTCTTCCACTTCTAGAGGTTCAGCTGACTTGATTTGCTTTGGGAATCCATTTTAAAGGATGATAGTGGAGAACTTAGAGTCCCCATAGATGCTATAGTCACAAAACATCCGTAGGCCAGGTTAAAAGCCAGTTGCTCAGCATTTTTGAATGGTATCTTGTATATATATATAAGCCAAGTAAACATTATGTTGGTGTTTTTTTTGCTTTAAATCACAGGATAAAGTGCGTACAGAAAGCTATCGTGACTTCATATATCAAAATCCACATATCTTCAAGGACAAGGTAGGTAAAACAGTTCAGAAAATTCAGTAATTTCTGGTTGTTTTCTTTTGTTTTTGTTCCTTGGAGTGGTGGAACTGGTAGCAGACCAGCAGCTTTGTGGCTTTGGAAATGGAGTGTTGCACTGACAAGGTTTGATTTAATGTACTCAGCCTTTATTAGGTGATAGAATGTTATTCAGCTGCTGGGAGTGGATGGTGCTGATAACACGAGTGCTGATTGCTATTGTCAGTGTTGTGTGTGCCGTGTCAGGACGTTCATTAATTATGTTGGCGGGGTTAGGCTGAGCCTTTCTTGTCTAGTATATTAAGCAGAATCCACCCTAGAAGGGCTCAACCAGAATTTAAGTGTATTTCAATCTGTGCATCACTTCAGCAAAGACATCCTAGGAACACTGAGGAATTAGAACTGGGGGATAATTCGCGTGCAGCTGACTTGTGGAATTGCTGTTTAATATATCCAGACTAGGATATTACTGAGGGACTTAGAACCAGCAGCTAGTATTTCACTTGCAGAGAGGAGGAAAAAGGAGGCCTGCCTTTATGATCCTACTGTGTTTCTGAGCCCAGTGCAGTTGTAACCTGCTTGTCTTCTGTGTTTCGCTTGGCTGTTTCTGATGAGTTTGATGTCTTCTGAGTTATGCTGCACAGCCTCCTGTTCTGGAGTAGCTGGAGGACAGAGGATGGCTGGTTTTTGAGTTCCCAGTCGGTTTGTATCCTGCTGACCAGTGCCCCACTCTGCGTGTGACTAAATGCTGATGTAGCTGTCACTTGGTATAATGTTATGGAAAATATTTAGTGGTTTTCTTTTTGCAGACAAAAGTCTGTTGCAGGTTTTTACTTAAGGAGGAGTTCACATGCTTTGTCTAATTAGTGTCGTATGATGCCCTCAGGATCATATTACTGAGTGAAACTTCCAACTTGAGAAGACAGGCTGATTTTTCTTAGAAGTTTCTTTACAGTTATTAAAGAAGTGACAGTGACAGCTTGATACTGTGCTTCCAAGACTCCTGGGATATCTGTAGAAATCCCCTGTGGCATTTCTCTTTAGAAATTACATGGCGATGCTTTTTGTTGTTCCCAACAGGACAGCTGTGGGAGTAGTTGGGGACGTTTATTAGAAGAGTTTACTTAAGCTCTTATTGCCTATATTTATCAGCGCACCCTAAGAGGTGTGTTTGTATGGGTTGGGTGAAAACAGAGCGTCTGTATGTGTTGTCAGTGTTGTACTGAGGAGAAAAAAGTGAGGTTTTTAAACATCCCTTCTGCTGAAAGTTCATCAGTGGAATGTGTTTTTCTGTTTGTTTTTTTTTTTGGAATTTGAACTACTTTTTTTCTGGTAGAAAAACAAGAATATCAGTTCTGCTTCAGCTGCAGAGAGGAAGGTGATGCTGCAGTGTGTTGTGGCATAGTCAGATCACCAGTCCAGCTGTTCCAGATCCCTGGTGAGAGGCCATATGTGATCACTGCAAGAATGTGTTGGCTGCAGACCCTTGTCCTTAGGCTAATTGGTGATCATTCTGCTTGTCTTTCCCTTCCTCAGATGTGTTCCAGCTTGTACATATTCTCTCCCTTGCCTTTTTCTCCATCCCCGTCCCCTGCCTGAGGCTAGATGAGTTCCATCTGGGTTTTTAAGTGACCAGGGCAGCTGTCCAAATGTTGTCTGTTTCGATTTTTTCCCCATTTGTGGTGATTGCTCTCTTTTCATGCAACTGCACGTCAGGAGCGTTCTTCTGCAGTGGTTTATTTTTGGCTCTGACTTCCAGCTCTCATGGCTCAGCAGTTTTGTTAACTACCATGGTCAAGTACTAGAACTGTAGGCGGCGATCGCGGAAATTCTCCGCCCTCAGGGGTTGTCAATAGCAACTAGATAAGGAACTAGTGCCTTTTGTAACCATATAAGGGAATGATGCCTGTAGCGACTAAGAAAGGAAATGATGTAGAAGAATAGAGGCGTAGACGAAGTTGTAGTAAACTATATAAGCTGTCGCCACATGCAAATAAAGGCCATTTTACCACCCACCACATTGGTGTGCACCGAGGTAGATGGACAGACCAATGAGTCCCTAACGATTGCGAACACCTGAATGAAGCGATAGCCCAGTGGAAGGGCGCACGGTATTCACCGACGCTTCCTCCTGCGCCCACAAAGGGGTGGTGGTCTGGAGGGAAGGTGCAGAGTGGCAGGTCAAGGAGATTATTGATCCAGGAGTGAGCGTTCAACAATTGGAAGCTCGGGCTGTGGCCATGGCACTTCTTTTGTGGCCATCAACGCCCACTAATGTGGTTACAGATTCTGCGTTTGTGGCGAGAATGCTCCTCAAGATGGGGCATGAAGGGGTACCGTCCACGACGGCTGCCTTCGTCTTAGAAGACGCATTAAGTCAGAGAACGGCTATGGCCGCAGTCCTTCATGTTCGTAGCCATTCTGATGTGCCAGGATTTTTTACGGAGGGTAACGCGGAGGCTGACACACGGGCTTCCATTTGTGCATACCCGCTGAGGGAAGCTAGAGACCTCCATACAGCTTTCCACATTGGTCCTCGAGCTTTAGCTCGAGCGTGCAATATACCCCTGCAACAGGCAAGGGAGGTAACTCAAGCTTGCCCATACTGCAACTCGGCTCCTGCATTGGAAGCTGGGGTTAACCCCAGAGGTCTGGGGCCCCTACAGATATGGCAAACAGATTTTACCCTAGAGCCGCGCATGCCAGCGCGCTCTTGGTTAGCTGTCACTGTGGATACTGCTTCGTCGGTTGTTGTAGCGACCCAACACTCTCGTCCCACATCGACAGCGGCCCAACACCATTGGGCCACAACCATCGCCGCATTGGGGAAACCCAAGGCAATAAAGACAGATAATGGGTCGTGCTTCACCTCGAAATCCACTCGAGAGTGGTTGGCACGATGGGGAATAACACACACTACGGGAATTCCTGGAAACTCCCAAGGGCAGGCTATAATTGAGCGCGCTAATCGTCTCCTGAAAGATAAGATCCGTGTGCTCGCAGAGGGAGATGGCTTCATGAGGGGAATCCCACCGGCTAAACAGGGGGAAGTATTAGCCAAAGCGCTATATGCGTTGAATCATTTTGAGCGAGGTGAGAACATTAAGACCCCAATGCAGAAACATTGGAAACCAACCATCCTCACGGAGGGGCCACCTGTCAAAATACGCACAGAGACGGGTGAGTGGGAGAAGGGATGGAACGTCTTGGTCTGGGGTCGGGGTTATGCAGCGGTCAAGAATGGGGAGACGGATAAGATTATTTGGATTCCTTCTAGAAAGGTTAAGCCGGATATTCTTCGCGGAAATAATCTTTCTGGGAAAGATGAGGCGAGCTCTTCCTTTGCAGGCATTACTGATTGGAAAGAAGAGGAGGGGTTTGGACAAGAAACACCCAAAGAAGGTGAAGAAGCCTCAGGAGGCGGACAAGAAAGACCCAGAAAAGAAGCCCTTGCTGTCGACGAGAGTTAATAACATCACGGTTGTCGTTGTCTGTTTCTTTAGCATAATTCCTTTGGGTTCAGGGGTCGTAATGAGACCGCAGCCGGCTAATGTTTGGGTCACTTGGGCGAACCAGACAGGTCGCCAGGATTTTTGCTTAGCCTTACAGTCTGCTACCTCTCCCTTTAGAACTTGCTTAATTGGCATTCCTCTAAATTATTCTCAGGACCTTCAATTGTTCGAAAAGTATGTTTCTAATCTTACAAGATGTAAGGACCTTTTTAATGACACCCCAGCTAATACATCACGTTGCCTCATACAGCTGTTAAATATGACTAACCCTTGGGCCCCAGAGGAGTTGCAGTTACTTGGGTCAGAAGGGGTACCTAATTCACAAGAAACATGTATTGGATTTGCGGGATGGGGGGTAGAAGGACAGTTAGGGGATCCGGTGTTATGGTGGTATTTAAACTCTGCTAACAACCCGTATTGGGATGGCAAGAATAAGCGTCCAACTGTTTATACACTTGTCAACCCCACAGATACAAAGACATTTTCTTGGACAGGTCCCTACTGTGGCTACACGGATAATATAACCCTATATAACCGCCCTAACCCCTTTAATTGGACCTCGCGTTCTACCCTGCCTACGGGAGAAACGATGAGCTGGAGTTCAGCTTCTTCCTGCAGTGGTAGCGTTAGTACGGGGCCAGATGGGCTGCCAATATGTTGGGGGGTAACAGTACAACATGAATCAGCTCAAATTTGGGTGGCCCCTAATCACACTGTGTATAGTTGCTTCCCATGTAAAAAAGGGGAACGCTCGTGCTCAAAAGATCTCAGGTCATGTTGTTGCAACATCACTCAGCCATGGCCTCAGTTTGGCTGGGGGTACCCAATTCGAGTGGATGGTAAGGAAGCCGGGAAGTTATGGGTGAATGTTTCTAGAGTTTTGCCCCCAGGAGTATTCCTGATATGTGGGGACCGTGCATGGCAAGGTATTCCGAAGAAAGCAGTGGGGGGACCATGTTATCTGGGGAAGCTTACTATCTTGTCACCACAAGCGAGGAACTGGATCCATATGACGAAAGAAACTAGCCAGCAACGCAAAAGGAGATCAATTGACACTTTGACAGAAGACTGCGGGGATGAGGTCCGGTTGTGGGGTCCAACCGCTCGGATATTCGCCTCCATAATATTTCCCATTGGAACGGCTCACGCGTTGAAAGAGATTGAGAGACTAGCGTGTTGGTCAGCTAAACAGGCCAATGTAACCTCTCAACTGTTATCAGATCTTTTAACTGATGTCGGGAGTATTCGCCATGCAGTGCTTCAAAACAGAGCGGCGATCGACTTCCTGTTATTAGCACAGGGTCACGGATGTCAGGATGTGGACGGAATGTGCTGCTTCAACCTCAGTGATCACTCAGAGTCCATGCACAAGAAACTAGAATGGCTGAAACATCACACAGAAAAGATCACTGTGCAGAGTGACCCAATTGGAGATTGGCTGCGTGGACTGTTTGGAGGTATAGGGGCCTGGGGTGTGCATTTACTGAAGGGTTTGCTTTTGGGACTTATAATCATGTTGCTTTTGTTAGTATGTGTGCCTTGCTTCCTGCAACTCTTGTTAAGCTGCGCTCAACGGATGATTGACCGTACAATCAATCACCGCATAGAGTACAATAGAATGCAGAATAGCTTATAGATGCACATAGAACGCTTAGGAGTTAGGGTAATTGCGCTTCGGGATGTAACGGGGCAAGGCTTGTCGGAGAGGACAATAGCATGCATAGGCGTTATGCGGGGATTTCGGGATGTACGCGAGTAGGGTCCTCTCTGGATATAGAAGGGAGCTTTATGCATCGGGAGGGGGAAATGTAGGCGGCGATCGCGGAAATTCTCCGCCCTCAGGGGTTGTCAATAGCAACTAGATAAGGAACTAGTGCCTTTTGTAACCATATAAGGGAATGATGCCTGTAGCGACTAAGAAAGGAAATGATGTAGAAGAATAGAGGCGTAGACGAAGTTGTAGTAAACTATATAAGCTGTCGCCACATGCAAATAAAGGCCATTTTACCACCCACCACATTGGTGTGCACCGAGGTAGATGGACAGACCAATGAGTCCCTAACGATTGCGAACACCTGAATGAAGCCGCCCGCTGGTCGGCAAAGGCTTCATAGAACAGATGATTCTGGGGGCATGAGATTTCGGCAGCTGCAGGAACATTGTTTTGTTTTTTTTTTTTAACTTTTTATTCCCGTCTCCAGAAGATTTCAGCCTGGGCACTTCTGTAGCCTTTGCTACTCGTGCGTAACTTGTCGCAGATGGGTCACAGCATAGGCTCCCTTTGGAAAAAGCTGCAGAGTTCAGAAACAGCTAGCTCTGCCTGCGGCTTTTGTTGCCAGCCTCCATACCTCGTGCTGTGATGCTGATGTTCTCTAGGCCGTTTCCAGAAAAGAAGTTTGTTTATGAAGGCAGGTGGCCTTCAGTACATCCCTTGCTGCTTCTGAGTACACTGCAACAGAAGCCAACTTTACACTTTGTTGCTAAAGCTACTTTAATTCCTGTTGGCTTCAGTGTTGCTACTCTATATCCACCATCCAAGTGTGTGAGTTGTATTGCGCAGTGCCAGATAAGCATACTGTTACTAGTAGTCCTGGCAGGTAAGATACACTGGTGTTCTAAATGACTAGGGGTATTCTTCTTTGAAGCCTATTACCTCTTAAGTATCATATTGAGTTTGTGTAGTTGAAGAGAAGAAACTCGGAAACATGGAATTATGATTTGAAGCCAGAGATCTTAACGTGTAAGACAGGAGTCGTTGTGTGAATTCACTTTGGATCGAGGACTTAACCAATGAGGAAGATAAATATTAATATGATGAGAACGTTGACAAAATCTATCTCGCTGAAGTAGAAGGGCGTGTAGAAAAATCAGAGGAAAAGAAATAAAAGTAAGCTGAAAAACGTTGCTTACTCTTTTCAGGTTGTTTTGGATGTTGGCTGCGGAACTGGGATACTGTCCATGTTTGCTGCCAGAGCGGGAGCGAAGCAAGTGATTGGAGTGGACCAGTCTGAAATCATTTATCAAGCCATGGACATCATTAGGTAGGAAAGCACTGAGAAACACGAATGCTAAATATTGCTGTAAAACGTTCTTGTTGTTCCTCACTTGGTTCGTGTCTTACTGAGGTCCTTCTTTGATCTCACCTTAGGCAGGGGCAGTCATCACATAGCCACCTATTACCCTTCCTTTCTTAAAGCTAATGAAACCCTCTTCTAAGCCTCTCCTTGAGTGCCATGTGCTCCAGCCCCTGCTTATCCTGGTGGCCCATCACAAGTGTTGCTGCAGTCTGTCACTGTCCTGCACTGCAGGTCTCCTGTCTGTGTACTCCAGGTGCACATTCACAAGTGTTGAGTAGTAGGAAATGGCTGCTCCTTGACGTGCTGCTGCCATCTTGTGTATATGACACAGCTGGTTATTATGGCTACGAGGGCATGCTGGTTGCTTATGTTCAACTTTGTTCATCAGCACTCCTCGTTAGAACAGGGTGGAAAAAAGCAAGCAGAGTTCATTTCTAATCCTCAAGAACCGATCTGTCTTGTTTTGTGGGATTATTCCATCTGGGGTGGTTTTCACCTTCGCCAAGCTGAGCTCAATTCTACAGTCTCTACTCCCCTAATTTATCAACTTCTTTCTTCAGTTGTGGGCCATCCAGAAATTTTATAGGGGTGCATTCTGTCTCATCATCCGGGTCGCTCGCTAATAAATGCTAATTGCTATCAGATCTAGCACTGAATTCAGAGGGACACCTCTGATACCTGGCTGTCACCACGACTTTGTATTGCTTATCTATTTGGAACATCCGTTTATGGGATTTTAATGGTACTAAAATATTGTTCTTCAGGTGTAATGCTGGGGGCACAGCTATCACACTTAGATGCTGTAACCTTTTTCTGTTAAATATATACCTGCTTAAGTGCTTTATGAAGCATTAGTTGCAAATCAAGTGCAGTGCTTTTATGGCACAGTAACTCGTATTCAAAAGAAAACTTTTCCCAGGAATCCTTGACATCCTTAAAATGATTACACATAAAAAAATGATTTCCTGTTCCTAAGGTACTCTGCAGCAAGCCCAGGATTGTTCATCGCTTGCAACAAGTGCCCAGAAAGTCCTTTACGCATTAGTTATACTTGGAGAATGAGAGAAGTATCAGTTAATGCTTGTATTTCCAGTGTTTTTTGATCACATCCTTGTATGGGGTCATTAATGATGTTATTTTCACATCCCATTTGCTCTTAGAACATTGATGTGGGTGGTAGCTCTCGAACATTTTATTTTTCCCTTTGAACTTCTGTTCACAAAACTAAGTATGATGTTAGTGGTGGACTGCTACCCTTCTGAGGGAAGGCTGTCACACGCAGAGTATTTAATTGATGTTTCCAGCAGCCCACATGTTCGAGCAGCCCTTTGACCCTTTCCCTCTTTTTTTTCTCATCTTTCTCCTATTGTCTTCGAGATGGGCTTTTTAATGTGATGACCAATCTGCATTGAGAGTCAGACAGCAAGAGAGAGTAAGATGTCAGGCTGTGGGGGAAGGGGCAGAGATGGGAACTGCAGTGGATAGATTTTTTGGGGCATACTTTTTTGCTCTCCGTAACGATAGCTGTGGGTATCTAGCAGTTTTAACAGTTGTGCAGTTTTTGTTTCAGTGGTACTATCCTCCTGATACAGGATGCTGGTGTCATTCCTTGCATGTGAGGCGATACTGGCTATGCAGTTACTGAACGTTGCAGATTTTGACAAAAATCACAGGGAGAACAGTGCCTGCATTGTGGAATAACTGTGATATTCTCAGTGACTTTACAGCTGGTTTCCTCAAATTAAGGAAAAAAAACAAAACAAAACCGTAACACGTTTGTGCAGAGGAGCTTTGTATGAAGTTTGATTTCTGTCCTAGTGTGATGAGTAGGCTCTACTGCTCCACCCTACAAGCCTTGAAGGAGAACTAGAAACGAGCAACTCTAAATAGAAAGGAGTATCACTGTAAACTGGCTTCTTCTCTGTCCTCATGGGTGGTGCAGTCTGCACGTTTGCATGCAGAAGGCATTGGAGGTACACAGTTCTGCTGTCTGCCACCTTTGCCTCACAGTCTCCTGAGATTACTGGAAACCTAGTAACATTCCCTCTGAAGTATGCCTAACAACAATAATATTGCCTCTTAGTCCTATTATGATTTGTTAAAAGATAAGAAATGATTTGGAGGAGGAGGGGAGGAATGCAAAGCAGACACATCAGTGTATCTCCCTTGACAGCATCAAGTGGAATTATAAACTAACTGGCTTATGTTCTGACTTGCAGATTAAATCAACTTGAAAATACCATTACATTAGTCAAAGGAAGAATTGAAGAAGTAGATCTGCCTTTGGAGAAAGTGGATGTAATTATATCCGAATGGATGGTAAGGTGTATGAACATTCTTCTCAAAGCATTGTTATTCTTAAGAATAAGAATAATAAAGGTTATTGTTTCAATGTAAACCTCTGAAATATTATTCTTCAAGGATTACTTTTTAAACCAACAAGACCTTGTGCTTACAGCAGTGTTTTTCATGACCTGGGAGGTGGGGTGACAGTCTTTATTACGTGGTGTTCAGATAAAATTGTTCTCCTCTCTTCTTCATGCTCTTTCAGGTTATGTTTCTGTAAGTACAGTTAAGCTGTTCTGGGTATATCCAGTTAGTTGATGTTATGTGTGTGCAAATCTACACGAGTGTTCTGTATTCATTAATAATAATAATATTACAGCTGCTATTGTGATAATAGTTGAGCCATTTTCTATCAGTACCCTAGGTGGTTTTGATAAATAAAATACCTGCAAGTCCATGAAAACAACTCGAGATTGTCCTGACATTGCAGGAAAAGCAACTTACAAGAGTGTATATGCTGGGAAATCTGCAAATAGAGAGAACTTGAAAACAGCATTGCTACTGATTGCAGAGTTCTTAGTGCAAGAGTGAGATAACTGCTAGGAGAAGCCCACAATGATGATAACAGCTCATTTATCTGCTGCATAGAGCATTTCCTGTTGGTTATTTCCTGAAATGTTTCGTTTCAGGTGTGTTGGACTGCTATCATGTGCCTTTTATCATTACTAGTAAAGAAATCTGTTCGACAAGGCTGAGGGCTGGGCTGAATTATGTAGTGGCTTAGTCTGTTCAGTGGCAGAAGTGTGGTAGGAAACACCCTTTGAGTTTTTTTGTGGACTCCTGCAATTCAGAATCCAATGTCACAGACCTTGAAAAAGCTCTTAAAGTATGTATTTTTTTTTCCCATATATTTTGGATTTGAATTTAAGGAAGGCCTTTTCTTTAAGATCAGTAACAGAACCTTATTTTCTTTTTTGTTGCTGTGGACAAATGGTTCTACGTGCAGAGAGGCCTTTGGGCATGCTCACTATGCATCCTTATATATATTTCAAGATAAGGGTGAAAACAAATCATTCTTTTGTGTTTCTTTTTTTAATTTTGTTTTCGTGTGCTGACAAACTGTAAATATTTTTCATTCCACTGCTGTGAAGAGTGTTATGTAAAGTGTGAGCTGAATCTAATGCTGTTTCAAGGCAGATTTAAGCTATTGGTAGTAGTGGATTAAAACAGTGCTCTGTGATCAGTGATTTCTGGCAGCATAGTGACTTCACTAGATACCTGATAATAATAGCTCTTCCACGGAAACTTCTCTTTAATTTCCTATTTTTGTGCTAGAATCATGTTCTTAAAAGTATATTTATTATTTGGAGCCCAAGATTTGATTTTTGAAAGTGATTTGGGCACTTGAGAACCTAAGGGATGTTGTAAATGGGTTCACCTCTAAGGTGAAATAGAGGACTATGTAAAGCACTTCATGTAAGAAATCAAGTAATGAATGTTCTGTGTTTCCCGTTCTGCTGCTAATTTACCTTTTAATGTTAGGATTATATAAATGTGCACTTGATTTAATGAGGTGTTCTAAACATTTGGGGATGTTAGCATTTTTATAGGTTGCTGCAATACTGAGATAAAGAGGACAATGCTGTGGGAGTAAGATTGATAGCTGGACAGAGCAAAGACGGTTCCAGTACTGTCCAGAGAGGAGTATTGTGCTGCCTAGATGCAAATGAAGATCCCTCTTTGTCTGGCTCCCTCACGTTCCCTGTTTTCCCAACTGTGTGAACTGGCTTTTCCTTTTCATCCTCTGATACTGAGCAGTGAGATATTTTGTGTCAATATGAGAACAGAAGTGCTTAAAAAGTGACTGACCGCTTGCTTGAAGATCTTGCACAGGCTAAGTGGGGAAGCAAAGTGGATCTCAGTATGTTGTTTTCAGTTCTTGCAGGAAAACTTCAGTGGGAACAGTATTTTTCCTTTGCAACAAAAATGGGTCGCGTTGCTGTTTCTTGCCCTCCCTTGGTTTTACTTGCCAGAGAACAGTACTGAAGACCAGTTTTGATGTAACGAGTAAATGATTTCTTTGTGGCTACTGAAGTATGTATCTTAGAATTAAAGTCCGGCAGTAAGGATGTCTGTAATTGTGATTTAATAAAGCCAGCATGCAAGCTGTTTTGAAAGACAGTGGAAGGTGTTTGAAGATGTGAGCTCTTCTGCTGATGGCTGAGGATTGAGGGCCTCTTGGAGTACTGCATACTTGGGTAAATCCATCTTTTTAGACATCTGCATTCCAAAGACCACTATGGATTCCTTTCAGCAGAGCACTGGTGAGCTGTTGGCAGCCAGACATGTGTAGTGTCTGTAGTCCAGGAGGACCAAAAAGACAGTTGATCTGATGTACCACGTTGTCTTCAAGATAAGAGTGGCTAAGTCGCATTCTGTTCTGCGAGCCAAAGTGATTCTATTAGACAAAGGTCTTCTGGTTGGTGGGGTCAAACTGTTTGAATGTACAAATGGGTGAATTTTGTATCAGATCTCACTGCTGGCGTTGTTTGTAGAGGTAAGGATTGCCCAGTGATCCGTCCCAGGGCTGTAAGCTTCTGGCGCATCTGTTCCTGTGAAAGCTTGGGAAGCTTTAGTGGTTACATTTTTGTTCATCTGCTTCTAGCTTAGGGAACCTACAAACAAATTGTAAGTTTGCATGAGTTATACTTACAGGTAAAGATGCAAATCAAGTATAAATGAGTTTGAATGAGGAGCTGCTGTGCAAAGTGGAAAGGTGGAAGTATGGGAGCTGCTGTGCAAAGTGGAAAGGTGGAAGTATGGGAGCCAGAATGTTGCCCCACAGCATCGTGGGGACAAAATGGGTGTAGTTCTCTTTTCAGGTGGCACCCCTACAGGTGAGGCAGCAGCCTGTGAAATTACATTCTGAATTACACTGCAGGTAGAACACCGCACATGGAGCAAAACGTTTTGGTGGAAGTAATAAATGACTTGATTCAGTACCACTGACAGTTTGTGCAGTGTGCAAGAGTGCTCTGTGGAACTGGGGGTGGGGGGGGGGAAGCGACAGCCATGGCAGAGTGGGAATAGGACTGTGTGAATTTCATTGTATTGCTGGTTAGAAGATGTATCTTCCAGGCGTTGCAGAGAACGGGCATTTCAGGCAGGACAAAAGAAGTGAAGAGTTTATCTGCCAAGTCCAACTGGCTGTCTGTCTTAACTTATTCATAAGATACGTCCTTGAGGTCACATTTTCATTTAAAAGCATCTGGAAAGAATATCTATGAACCAAACGCATCGTATTTTTAGTAGTGCAAGAATAAAGGAAAGGATGGGTGGTTCCAGTCTGTGCTTTCAGCTTGCTGGAAGCATGAAATCATCTGATGGCAGTAGGAGCTCCTGACATCTTCAGGATAGGATATTAAAAAGCAGGGTGGGGATTGAAAAACAAATTCAGGTGCTGCTGAACGACGGTGGCCATTCAGAGAACCTGTGACTTTTCAGTGCACTTCATTTCCACCGGTCTCTGTGAGCATTGTCCAGTCTGGCACAGGGTTGTGAATGTCAAGAAGCAGAGAGAAATTCCTTCTGTGTTTCAATGATTTCCTAGGTCGCAATAATTTGAATGCTGCTTGCAGTTCTCAGTAGGAAAGGATTTTCTCGTTGAGAATTGTTACTATAGGATAATACTTAGAGCTTTTCACTTGGGATTTAAGGTGAATCTGGTGTTTGGTAACTCAGGTAATTGGTGTAGGTGGATATTTATTGTCTACTAATTTATTAGATGTTAAGGTATGTGTAGCGTGGGAATGCTTATCTGATGAGTTTTGAAGTAGCAGCGCTGTTGAGAAATTCTCTACGTGCTGGTTCTTAGTAGGGAGCGTGGATGTGTAAAGCTCTTAAACTGTGTTGGTAAGTCTGTCTGTGTACTTGTTTAATATGCTACATAAGAACTGTAATGACTTTTAAATTCTTTCCCTTGTGTGCAAACAGGGTTATTTCCTTCTCTTTGAGTCTATGCTGGATTCTGTCATCTATGCAAAGGACAAGTACCTGGCAGAGGGAGGCTCAGGTTGGTGTGCGTAATTCTTTTAATAAATTTAGCTCTGAGGGAAAACTAAATTAACTCAGAGACTTGGAATAAGCTATGCATGAATGAGAAAGTTGCCAGTCTAAATGAAAAATGTTTCCATTAGCACGAGCTTCGAGGCATTCATTTACTGTGTGGATAGGAGAAGAGCATTAGATGGGGGTATCAAGGCCTCAAAAGCTGATGGTGTTTTTAAGAAGAGAACGGGTTATTTATTCTTAAGCCTGTGTTTTTCCTCCCTACTTCTTTCCACACATACCCCTGCACATGAGGAAGTAAAAACCACAATTGCAAATAAATAAACTTCCTTTCAAGGGTACGTTTTATGTTTTAAGATATTATTTTCCTTAATTGAAGGATTTGGATGGTGATCTCAAGCTGCAACACGTAAAGGAGGAATGCTGTATTTTTTTTCCCCAGATCCTCTGCTTTGAGGAGTAAGTGTTGCCTATCTGGGCAAATACAGACATATGAAAGTCTTCTAATCAGATTAGGGCCTTGGGTTTAAACCTTACAACAAAAGCTGAATAGCAGCAATCAGAACAGCTTGCATTTGTTTTCCTTTCTCTAAATATCACTTCCCGCAAAACTACAGAGGAAAAGGAGTTTTATTCTTTAAGATGTCGTGAAGCTGTTCGAGTAAGGTACATCTGAGATGAAGAATTCATGATGACGCATTAGAGGAAAAGTGGATAGAAGTGCTTTCTTAGGACAAAGGAAGTTGTCTGGAGAAGACATAATTGCTAGCATAAGAAACCATATGCATTAACTAGTGGAATTCCTGTGTTTCTGTTCAGAATGTGTATCCTGTGCCAGGAGGAATATACTTTTTTGTTTGGAGAGGGGGGGAAACATCCTTTTAAGTAGATTAGGTAGCATCCTCTTCAGCAATGTCTGAATGCCTGTGAATATTCATTTTGCATGTATGTGCTCTTGTGCTCTGCGTATGCTTTATTCCCTTCAGTGGATTCCTTTGTCGGTATTGTATTTCACGTTGACCTTTTCAATTGTAATCATCAGTCTGGTTTTTTTTCCCCCTATTGTGCTAACCATGCACATAGTTAGTTTCACTACACTGCCTTAATGATTGGATTAATGACTATGTAACAGTGCTCACTGCAGTGCTTCGCTTTGATTGCAGTGAGCTTTTGTATGCTACAGAGCGCCGAAGAAAAGAAGCATTTTTATGCAGTTGTTCAACATTTGGTCGAGATTACTCTTCATGTGTTAAAGTAGGAGCCACTTGAACAGCTTGACATGGAAGCAAGGTCTGGAGCGGGTTGTGATGTGCTCTGTATAGGTATATGCTAATCATTTCACATTGCAGTGTAATTATTAAATTTGGTGGTATCTAAGGTGCTAAGGAATCATCTTATGCTTAGCTGGTACTTCCACAGCCGTCTGAACAGAGCCAGAAATTGATCCCTGTGGAAATTGCAATAGCATCTTGTTCTCTTAAGATCATTCTGTGTTGTCCACGTATTTGCCTAGTGGCTTGAGCTTCACCAGTTTCACTTTGAGAGAGAGAGGGAGAGGGTGTGATGGTTTTGCAGTACACTTAACCTTTGTGCTCTCAGAATGCTCTGGTGTTCTTAGTTTCCTGACTTGTCTCTTAGTTGACTTTGCTAGGTATGCTATATTCCAGTACCAGATTGGCACTGCCAGGTTTTAAACAGAACGCAGTTACTGATTTGCCAGCTTGCATAGCAGGTAAATGGCTGTGCCCAAGGTGTGTGCCAGAATTGCTCAGTGTGGATGTACAGCAGCAGCAGTGTGGACATATCCACGTTCAAACGAGCTGCAACTGAAAGCTCAACCTGAGCTTAATGTCTTAGCAAAGAAACTCCTGAGTTCTGCCATGGAGGTTAATTCTCTCTGAATCCTCTTAGTGTTGTTGAACCCCAAGTGCTTATTTATAGGGGCTGTTTTTAGCTGAGAAAAGCCACAGGAGCAGCTGTGATTTGGCCAAAGTGATTGAGGCAGGAAGAGAATCCAAATTCCCAGATATGTGTTCAGTCAGTCATATCGTGGTTACTTCAATTTAGCCTACTGGCATACTGAGGAGGATTATGCCAAACTGTCTAGGGTAATGTGTACAGTATAGCTTTATTTGGGATCATAAAATTCTTGCTGCCTGCGACCCATCTGTTCACTCTTTGAAGCTGTTATTTGCTTGAGTGTGTATATTTCCACGTGCTCAAGTCAGAAGTGACATAGGGAAGGAAGGCAGAGTTCAAAAAGTGACACTGTTCTCTCGTTCACGTCAGAAAGATGGCGTATTCACTTGGAATTATTTCTGCATAGCCAGGGGAATACTGTCTTACCCTTCAGTGTCCTGGAGTTTGTGAGGCATTGCTGAGGCATAAAGGATTTCCCATTGTGTACTGTTCACGTGAGCTGCTGCTAGTGACAGATGACTTCGAGGCACTGAGTCGAGAAGGACACAGATGTCAAAGCAATGAATCTGAGAGCGTTGTGGAGCATGTGCTTTTGTCCAGTCAGCATTTTGGTCATTTCATCTGAGAGAAGGAATAATTATTGAATCATAGCCTTCATTAGAGGAAAAAAAAAAAGAAGACAAGTCTGTCAGTACTGCACAGGAAGGTGGTAGGAAGCTGCAGAAAAAGCAGAGCACTTCTGGAGGATCAGGGCTAACGTTTGAGATGCAGTTTGAAGCAAGTGTTTTTAAACCATGACAGAACTCCACTGCTTTTGCCTGATTTAGGCTGATACTTGGATAACGTGCTTACGTTTCCAGTCAAACTTGAATACAGTGTGTGCTTCTGGATGTGACTGGCTTTGCAAATTGAGCAGTGGATGTATCACTGTTGTTTATGGAGCTCAGATTTATTTTTCTGTAGTCGGGAGCAGGCTTACTCTGCTATTTTTTGTTCTGTTGGTGGAATAAACAAGAGCTATGAATTAGGCTTGGGCAGTAGTTCTGCTTGTTTTGAAGCGCTTCGTGTGGTCAAGCGAGTTCCACTGCTGATTGAAGGATTTGCTGTGTGGATGAAGAGATTTTATTAAATCTAATCATGGTTCCACTGAAGTATTCCACACTTGAAAGGCTTAGTAAACCTTTTCCCTTGACAGAATATGCCAGAAACGTGAGCTAGTCTAAGGAAGAAATGTTAGAGTGGTTTTCACTTTTTGCTATGATTTTTATATGTAGTTTCTCTTCGTTTCTGTATTTTCTGGTTTCTTTTGGGAAGTTGTCTTTAGAGATTATCTCTATTAGGTTAAACACACTCTCGCTGGACAATTCCAGTTTACTGTTTCTACCCTCAGTATTATACAAAGCAAAAAAGTACTGCCTTTCTGTCCAGTGCTTTCCCTGTGCTCATTTGGATAAGCTACAATTTCAAGCAGAGCTGAAGACGAAATTAATTTTACAGTTCACCAGATTTTGGGGAGGAAAAGAGAAACTTCGCTTTAGTTTTATTAACACTGTCACATTGATGTATCAGTAAAAAATAAAATCAAGTGCTTAATAGGAAGCTTTTTGCTCTGAAGCTGGATAAAAAAAAATAGCTTGTGTGACTTGAAAGCCTTTAAAGCTCTAGTGGAAAATGGGAGTTTTCTTTGTGGAAAGAAGCTGAACTTACTACAAGTTTTAAAACAAGCTCCTTTTAGTATTTGGAAACAGCGTAGACAACCATATTTATAGCAGCTGTTCTGTCTGTCTTTTCCAATCAGGAGTGGATAAGGAATTGATTAGCTTTCCTGTAGGAAGCTCTTAGAAAGGCAGATGTCAGCTTTCCACTGCTGTTTGGATAAGCTGTGAATAGATGGCTGTTCTGGAAACGTTCTTGCAGGAAGATGTGACAATAATGCACAAATCGTAGGTATCAACCTAGAATTGTGGGATGGGGAAGGATTGATGAGAATAGAATGTCATTTGGGTTCCTGTCGTTGGGTTTGAATGCAGGCAGAAGTTTCTCTTACTTTTGGGTACCTGGAAATCATGAAAATTGAGTCGTGGAAAGTGGGGTTCAACTAAAAGAGATCTTCTCATGAGCAGTGAATACTTTTACCAGAACTGAATCAAGTGTCTGTCCTCTTAAACGTTAATCGCTTGGAAAAAAAGGAATTATGCGTGCCTAAAGATAAAATGGAACTCATCTGTTTGCTGTTACAGTTTATCCTGACGTTTGCACCATCAGTCTAGTGGCTGTAGGAGATATGAAGAAACACACAGAAAAGCTGCTTTTCTGGGAAGATGTGTATGGCTTTGACATGTCTTGCATGAAGAAAGCTGTAATTCCAGAAGCTGTTGTGGAGGTGTTGGATCCAAGCACACTTATATCTGAAAGCAGCATCATTAAGGTACCGTACCAGACCCTTCTTAATATCGCTAGTCAGATTAGAAGTTTCATGTTATTGTTTGTGGGGAAGAAGACAGAAACACAACCACGCTTTGGCATATCCAAAGTAGTATAAATGCTGTAAGGTTCTCAGTGTTAAGACTTGTAAGACACATATTTGTTGCTTTTTTACTGAGTTTAAACGAGACCATAAAATGGCCATGCAGGACAGAGCCTTCTAAACATGATTTTTTTTCCATCAAAATCAAAATGTACTGGCATTTCAGTAGGTTACAAGTTGCAAAGCTCAAGTGGAAACTATTTAAAAACAAACAATAAAAAAAAAAAAACAGGTTTGTATTCTACTTTTCTTCCCTCTTCACCCGAGCTACTGCATGGAGTTACAGGATAGCTCCTTAGCTGTGTTTGTGAATGGTCAGCTGGCTTTGAACATCTTGAATTGCAGCACTGTTCACTGTCACCTATGGCTTTCTGCAGCCAAGGGAACAGTGCTGAGACAGGTAATCTCCCTAACATGAGTAACTAATTTGACCTTCTTCTGCATCTCTACGTTGACATATTGTTTTTAAGTTCAGGATTCTTTCCTTGTACATGTCAGTCATTAAGAAAGCTTGGATTTTGTTAACTGAGCTTGTTTTTACCAAACTACCTTCACAGTCTGTATGCGTGTTCTTTTTAACGTATGTATAATACTGAGCAGTGTCCAGCACAGTTGCATAGACATAGCAAACTTTCTCATTGTGCAGCATTTAACCTAACAGTTCTGCTTAATGGCTCTGTGCTTACTTACCTCAGTAACAATTGTGGTTTTTAAAATAGACTCGAGTCAATATATGAGCCTGTTTGCTGTAATTACTGTACAGAATAGTAAAATTAATGAGTTGAGCAACAGTGGCGTTATAGGTAAATAGTTTTTAATCAATAGCCATTGCACAAAACAAATAGATTGTATTTTTGAGGGAAAGTTTAAAAATGTTCCAATTCATCATGTGATTATTACAAGCGAGATCTTGTTTCGAATAGTTCATCGTGTAGTTTTCAGGAAGGAAGATGTTCCCTAAAGAAAGACAAAGTAACACGAAGGAAAACTGACTAATAATGAATGAAATGCTTCATGTCAGCAGGGTACAGCATTCTTGGATAAAGCCTTTTAGTTGATTATGTGAACTAATGAACTTCTTATGAGGGATTTTTTTTTATTAACTGACTTTTTTTAAACTAATAATGTTTGATACATATTTGATATATATTTAAAATGAGAAAAAAGTGAGGACTTGGAAATGCTGGTTGCGGTTGGATCTGATGGTACCCAGCTACCCTGGGTGCTGTTTTGTGAATATTTGGAAGCAGAGATGCTGTTCTCTGCCTCCTGTGCTCCTTCTCTATCACACCTGCTTCATATCCTGATGCTCCCGTGCTAGTGCTGCTGTTTTGCAGGACCTTCACAGGCTGCAGGGAGGAGCCAGTGGGAGTTCTGTGCAGGGGACCACGCAAAGTCTTGCAGGGGGGAGGAGTGACCCCTACACCAGTACAGACTGGGACTTACTACTGGCTGGAAACCAGCTTTGTAGAAAAACAGTTGGGTGTCCTGATTAAGCCCAAGCTGATCAGCACCACACCCTCTTGCAGCAAAGGCAGCCAGGCTGCCTTGCAGTCTACACCAGAAGGCTGCTGGCAGCAAGCTGAGGGAGGGAAGCTTACTCTTCTCCTCAGTCCTAGGGAGCTCACTGGGCCACCAAGAGGATGAAGTTGACTAGAGCCGAGTCTCACAGAGAGTTGCAATTCCATATAAATATAAGGAATTTATTTATTTGTTTTTACTGGGAGGATGATTGAATGTTGGCCCAAATAGCCCAGGTGCTGCTCAGAATACCCATGTGTGCACTGAGCTGGAGTATCTAGTGCCAAACTGTCACTCCAAATGGTCTCTTGAATTTGACATTTTGGAGAAGGGATCTTCAGGTGCTTGGTCAGTGTGCATGTGTGATTAGATCGCATTTAAGTCTCTTCCTAGTTTTAAAGAGCTGTCTAATTATTACCCCATAGAGGTTACCTTCATATGGGAAGTAATTGAACAACCTGTAAAGATCATCCAAAGAGATGTCTCAGTTTCCATTAAGCACTGTTACTGACAGAATTGTTTTATTCCTCTCAACAGCGTATCGACTGCAATACCGCATCTACTCCTGATTTAGAATTCTCGTCAGAGTTCACTCTAACAATTAGAACCAGTACGAAGTGTACAGTAAGACAACTTTAATTTTTTTCATGCATAGAACTGTTAGTTAACATGCCGTCTGAAATTAAGCTTCACTTTTCACCATTCCTTGCCTTGAACCTTTTAATTTCCTCAATACAGAGGTGTGATGTGAGCCTCCTTTCTAATAGGAGTTGAAACTCCTGTGGTATGATTGTATAGTACAGTACGAGGAAGAGAAGTATAATGGGTCTTAGCACTGTTCCTTTTTTCTGTTTTCTAAGCCATTCATTTACTGAAACAAGTTTTCCGTTCAGATTGTTACCATTATGCTGAAGAATTACGTGGTCGCTCTTCACTGAAGAGTTTTTCTGAGTTTAATGAAAATAGTAAAAATAAAATAGATAAACTACGTTACGTCTATTGAGTTCTCTAATGGTGAAGCTCATGAGACAAAAGGTCTTAGCAAATCACAGGGTTAGCAGAGGAAAAATACTTCTTCCACTGGTTCAGAACTCATGCAAATGAAATTTCTTTGAAATGGACATTCAAGCAAGCTAGACTGATAGTTTGTATTTAAATATATAAATTTAATCTATGATTGAATTGGCAAGGCGTACAAGTAGAGCAGTGGAGGGCAGACCAGAAAAAGTATCTACTGCAAAGCTGTTGAATCGTTGTCTATTAAATGAACATCTTTCTTCCACGAGCTAAGATAGACTGAGGTTGACTGGGAATTTCTTGGGGTGCTTGACCAGCAACAAGAAAGAGTAGAAGTTGTGGTGCTGCAGTGACTCTAATTCTGTTCTTTGTTTCTGAGATTGGGTCCTTGTTATGAAGGAGTGGTTATGAGAGTGCAGAGTTTTACTGATCCTTCTTACAGTCCTTCCTGTCCTGTAAGACAAAAGTAGACTCCAATTACTCCGTTCTGTATTGTACATTTGGAATTGCTAGTGTGTAAATGCAGATATATGTGCACCTGCATTTTGCCACTTCTGGGGAGCAGGTGAGGGAGTAGGTGTAAGAATGGCGTGCCTGAAGTTTTGCACTGAGTGCAGGTTCTAAAAAATGATCAGAACTCTGTAAAGTATTCTGCACTACATCATTTAGGTTTATTGACACTTAGAGAGAAATTTCCACTCTTTCTATGATGAATTGTACAAGTTTAGTTGGGGGCTGACAGTTCATCCATCATATCAGGCTGCCTAACCTTGCAGCAAATGAACAATAAAAGTCCATTATTTATCTTGAGAATTTTGGGGGAGATGCTTTGGGATTGCAATTTGTCCTTTGAAAATAACATTTGATGTTTTTCTTGTTTGCATCTGCTTTTTATTTCTCTACAGAAAGTTGTTTGCAGTTCCCTGCATCTTAGCTTTTTTAAACTCAATAGGGCTGTTTTTTTATTTTTTCTGTCTTGTAAATAAACATTGAAAGCATTTTAACCCTTTTTGACAAAACAAGTTGCACAAAAATAATTGGTTGGACTAGATGATCTTGTAGGTCCTTTCCAACCTAATGAATCTATGAATCTACCTACGAATACGAATCTAAGTAGTAAAAAATTGACACGCATCAAACTAATATCACAGTCTCTTTACCAACTGATTATCACATTTACTTTCATTATGTCATGGAATGCCCTAAGGACCACGAGGCGAGGCTGCCGTTCTAATTTCAGTGGTAAGGTGTTTAAGATTACTAAACTCTGACCTTAGTTTCTTCTCAGACTTTTTTTCCCCCTTAGTATGGGGAAGGAGTCTGGAGAAAGAGTGGAAATTTCTCTCTAAGTGTCAGTAAAAATAAATGATTAAGTGCAATACACCTTACAGAGTATCATGTTTTCTTTTTCCTCCTCCTGCAATTTGCCACTTAATGCTATCTGCTTAGTAGTATCTTAGTGGTGTCCTAGAGGTAGTAAGATTTCAAAGACTGAAGATAATCAAAGCATGAAACGGTTGCTTGGAGTCGTCATGTTTGATAGACTCAAAGCACTTTTAAGTGCATGTTGGCTTTATTTCAGTCTCACAAAGATTATGGCCAAAAATAAATTTAATTAGCCTGCAGAAGTGTTTTTTCGTGCTAAAGAATTAGGGTTTGTCACTGCTGATTTTAATGAGACATCTGGCTAACATCAGTTCGGAGACACCGCTAGGAAAATATTGCACGAATTGTATTCGGAGTTGATCACTGCGTGTGCTTTTGAGATAAAATATAATGGTGATTACCCTCAGTGTAGAAATCAATTGACAAACTTACTCTTTTGTTTGCGAGCGTCTCCCCTGTGAGTCCATCATGGTTGATCTTTCCTAGCTGAATAACGATATCCCTTGGGAGGAAAATGGCAGTATCTCTTCATTGCTCCCGGGAGATGTTGTCAAAGAGCAGGGGATGTGTATAAGAAGTGGGAGGGAGGAAGGGGGTGAAAGAAGGGTAATGAACCACGGGACGTGACTGATGTGTTAAAACCTTCAGGAGAAAAAGGAAATTAAGCTGCTTTGAAAACTGTTTTGAGTTAGGTAAGTCTACTTTCAGGTCTGTGTTAGACGGATGAATCCCATCATGTCTTGAATGTGGGAGCCAGAGATGGGCATTAGCATCTAAATCTTAAGCAAGAGAAGAAGTTTTTTAGTTGCAAGTTGGAAGGCTGGCTTTGGGTACTGCTGCAAAACACACTTCGAATATCTGATGCCTATTTCAAGGGAAGACTATGAGATCCCGTTCCAAAGCAGGATTTGGCCTTATGATCTGTTCAGTTATTGTTAATCTCCTCTTCAGCGAGATCCAGATTTGTGTGCTTTTTAAAACAACCAAAAAATTATTTTTAGTAGCGAGCGTTTTTTATTGTTTTTACTGTGATAAAAAGGCAGCAACTCTGCCGCGTGGACTGCGAACATTCCATCTCCATGCTTGAATAAACTCCATCAAAAGCACATTATCTCCCACTTCTGTGGCCAGCTGTCTAATTGTATTTGTTGTAGCCACTCACTGTTGGAACATGATACTGGTGAAGAGCAAGAATGATAAATTACTCACTGTAGGTGATAGCGATGATGATAATTTTTAATTTCCTTGTTCCTAAGTGAATTGGTGAGGTTGCCTTTGAGTTCCCACAAGGAGTCAAGCGATCTCATTTGTTTTATCCTGTTAAAAAGCTGCACAAAGCAGACAGCCGTTATGGAAAAAACCTACTGTTCAGACATATCTGAATTAAAATTTGGTCTCGTCTTCCAGTTATGGCTGAGGGCTGTAAACTGAGGAGTACAAGTGAAGAATATGTACTAATATTCACCTATTACAGCTCTTAAAGCTTTTATGATCTTAGTATATTTTGTACATCTTATATGAATAAAGGAAAAATAAGGCTGAAGATAAATCATCTGTGAGGGGAGAAAATCTGTTGAAGAAGCGAGTCACGCTGAGAGGAAGTGCTTCGTTTACAGTTCATATCCTTGCATGAGCACCTTGGAATCCCTCGGTGATGGGTGAAGCCCTTAAGCTATTCTGAGAATTCTTTGTCCAAATCTGGGTTGGATGAAACTGAGGACAGGTTTCTGGATACTGTCATGATTTCAGGAACGCTTTTTAAAAATGGAATAAACTTCTGCCAGCCTTTGCTGTCTCAGGAATGCAGATCCGTTCCTCTTTTTTTTCTTAAGCTCTGTAGTTAACCTTCTTAGTTCCCTGGCTAATTGTGGAGAGTTTGTTCTGAGCTTGAGGATTTTGTCCTCATGGCTCTGCTGTCTTTGTAGCGATCTATTTGGAAACAGGAAGAATAACATTTCTTCATATTAATATTTAGCATCCTGTGAGGCTAGAACATGTGTAAGGGTAGAGTTTCAGTTACTTACTGCCAGTTTAAAAGTCATCATTTTTGTTGCATGATATTCAAGAGACTGCTGTTTGAAAGCTCCTGACAGAGAAGTTCCTGATGGTTGTCACCTGCTGAAGTTGTAAATGATGCGTCCAAGGTCGAGCAAAACCAGGAGTGCAGTGGAATAAATAACTGTTATGCTTAAAACAAAAGAAACCAATGCAGTAGTTGCTAAGTGTCACCTGATGTTTAGAGGGGCATTATTATCTTGTTTCATTTTGTTAGTTTGACTGCTGATCTTCTTTTAAATTAAATTTTTAAAATATTTTTGCTATTTTCATTAAAATCTCACTAGCCCTTTGTTTCATTCTAATATGCCCTTACTGTCTGTGCCACTTGTACGTGATTTTTTTCCTTGCCTTTTTGCTACTTAGCTCCATGTGCTTAAATTTTACTACAAAAAGGGAGGACTTACTCTTCCTTCGATCTGTAGGCACCGAACATTGCTTTCTTTGTAGTAATAGAGTCTTGTGATTAACTCTTGTAGCTACTGCAATTTATGGTAATGCTCTAAAGTGAGATCACCTGAAAGTGTTTTGAACTTTGTATCTTGAATTATTTCAGTGACGTGCACTCAAATGCAGAACGTATTTATGGTGCATTTCTGTAGCAGAGTGTCAGCCTTTACTAATAATATAAATTAAAATGTGAGAGAAGATATGTTAGTGCCTAAAAGATGGTCATCAAAATCATAGTAAGTTTTGCATTTAGTGGCTATTTTGACTCGGTGGTCTCTGCTCTGGGTACCAGGTTATTGAGGTGCTTATCAGAAGCATGAAACTTGGAAGTGAATTTCCAGGACTTTGACTTCGCTGTGAGGAACAAATTGAGGGGAAGATGTGAGAAAATAGATCAAGTAGTGTTTTAAATACAGCGTAGTTTATGAAGATGCAGTAATGGGAAATGTTTCTCTATAAACAGAGACAAAAGGGGTTTTGATAAAGCCTGCTTTAGAAGTTAATATTTTTATTAGTGGTGTAATGTAATTTTATGGAAAAATGAGTGCAGGTTTGAGAAAATGCCATTAGTGACTATAATTCATTTTGAGCTATTTTCTGTCATAGATCAGTGACTTATTTAATAAATAATAATAAAAATGCCATCATATGGTTTCACATAACAGATTTGTATTCTTGTTCTCAGTTTGTTCTCTGAAGTGATTTTTTTTTTTGGATCTCCAGATGACTTTGATAGAGTTACTAATTCTAAGACCTATGATAACAAACATTGGTTTATAACACATATACAAGTTTTAATCCATGGAAAATAAACCGAGAAACAAAATGTTACTTTGAGTCTGGCTCAGTAGTTGCAGGAAAATTCAAGATGGAAGCTGTTAAGCATTCGAGAAAAGAATATTATCTATTTTGCTGCTTCTCAAACCTACGTATTCAAATACTCTGCGTACTCCTTTTTTTGGTATGAGGTCAAGTGATTTCTGTGAAGTGCAGAATTAAATTATTCTGCAAGTTTGATTTTGAACTTTGTTCCATAGATTCCTAGATAAATGGCTTTGTGTTCCCAACAAAAGTCTTACGTAAAAACTGCCTCAATAATTTATAGCAAATGTGCTAAAATTTTTCTCATACAGACTTCAAATGTTGAAGGCATTCAGAACAAGTAAGTCTCAGAATCTCAATGAAACCAAAAGATGTGCTGCTTGTTGGCATCCAGAGAGTTGTCCCTTGTTAGGAGCATGAGATTTCTGAATTGTAGTATCTGCTCTGCAAGTTCTTGTTTTAATGTGATTGGGATTCTCTCCTCTGTATATTTAAGCATGCAGTTACTGTTTAAGCTGTGCAGGACTGGGATCTCTATCATGCCTGTTGACATAAAATGACAATAAGGTCGTTGGGGTTTATTTTTTGTTTCGTTTCTTCCTTGAGGCAGTGCCTTAAAATGAAAGGATTTGGTAGAATCCCTGGGGCTGTTTAGAACATATCCCTAGCAACTCAAGGAATTAGTTTTGGTAGAATATTGATCTGGGTTTTTTTGTTTTGTTTTCTTTTCCTGGCTCAGCAATTATTTCAGTTTCAATATTGAAGGAAACGGATCCATTTTAGAATGCTGCAAAAAAAAATTAAACGAATCAATATAGAAAACTAGCATAGAATCCCTACAACTCTGCATATGGTAGTCTTTGTAATGTCTAATTATTACTGCTGCAAACTCTTGATTTTGGTAGTCAAAGTCAGTGTTCCAGGTTTTTTTAGTTTCGCAGAACATTAATAATGCGGGGAGTGTAGCTGTTATTTGTCCTGATTCTTTACAGAAGGCGTACAAAGTCCTCTGTCCCTGAGCACAGGAGACAGGCAGGTAGCAGAGGAGTTGTTTCTCTGCTTGTGAATGAAGTCTCCTTTCACACTGAACTTAATGCCCTAAAAATGTTTTTCTGGGGATGTTTTTGCAGAGTAGCATGTCAGGTATGACTTCTTGCTGCCAAGTGCCTAGCTGTTTGCACCCACCGTAGCTGTGATATGTCAGCTTGGAGTTTGGGGCAGTGTTTTTGCTTTCTGCTCAAAAAAACCTAACTTGACAGTCCCGTTTCCTCTGTAAACCAGTTTTTCTTTTTTTTCCCTTTGGTTCTTAATGTATTTTTATGTCAACCTTCATCTTCTTTTATCCGGTAATTGCATCCTAAGTTTTCTTAACAAGCATCCCAACAGTGTTGATATAATGATCAAGAGGTATTTTTACGGCTTAGATGTCTGACCAGTATCCAAAAAAGATTCTGCATCAGTAAAAGTAGTCTTGATGAGTCGATAAAACTTCATCAAAACTTCTCATAGGCATATTAAAGACAAGGGTATAATTCAACTGAGAATGAGATTCCCAGCGTTGGATGAGTGATAGGACCTTTTCCTTAAGGGATGGAAGAGCCGAGTCACCAGTTCCAGTGTCTGGTAGTCATTTGTCATGAAGGTCTCTTAGCATCTCCTTGGTTCATTTCTGAGCTGTCCAAACTTCTCCAGAGTGCCATTAGTTGATAAGCTGAAGCAGGTGATTTAACATAAATGTTTTTTTGCTTTAAGATGTATTTGCCACCACGTTGTCTGTTCTGCATTTAGACTAGAAAGAGAAAAATACAAGGAATGCGTTAGCTATCATTCAGATTAGGCATCCATGTTTTTAGTATATTTATGATAGGTTTTCTTTGACTGGCATTCCTTATCTCATTCATGTTCTCTTTACTACAGGCAATTGCAGGATATTTCGATATATTTTTTGAGAAGGACTGTCACAACAAGGTATGTGGCGGCATGTGTCGTAAAAATAACTTCAACAGAAAATGCTTTTTGTACTGTTTTGACATCAAAGTGTTTGGCTGCAAGTCTGTTTTGCTGTAGCAAAAACTCATATGCGTGTGTGTTTGGTAATTGATTGATGTAGTCTGATATTAAAAATGTTGTTCTCTAATCAAACTCTTGAACTCTTCCAATACAGGTCTTGTTTTCAACTGGTCCCCTGTGTACCAAAACACACTGGAAGCAAACAGTTTTTCTTCTGGAGAAACCAATTCCTGTAGAAGCAGGTATATTTAAATTCAATCCACGTGCAGCAGCAGTTGTGCTACACTGGTGTTGTCATTAAATGTAAATCTAAAGCATTTCAAGAATTACAGAAGCATTGAAAAGGATTAGTAATAGTCTTTCAGCTACTCTTTAGGTTTGTTTGTTTTTTCCTTAAGCAAAGCAGTGGGCAGTGTCTGTATATTCCACAAAACTAATGGCAGGTGTGGGCATATGTCCAATACTTTCTTAGTACAATACAGTGCTTTTAGTGAGAAATCTTACTTGTGTTTCAAGTGATTTTCTCTCTGACACAAGAAAAATTTATGACCAGAGCGCTGCTGTTAATGTTCTCTTAATTTTGATGTTAGTTGAGTTCAGAAGTATCAGTGATTGCATAGGATTTCTTGTTCCACTCATAAACTTTGCCGCTCTTGTTTATATGAATCATGAATACATGGATGAGTCTTGTACCAGGAGCTGTGAGATTGCTCTGTAAATAGAAAATGATTGCAGAGAACTCACAGCCAAGAGTATGATCCATTGAAGTATGGAAGATGTCATTTGGGTATGCTGAGTGTTGCATTTATGAAGTTTTGAAAGTAACTTTCTATGCAAGTAGTCAAATATTCTTTGCTTTATCAACACAGATGCGTTCGTGACCATCAAGGGATAGTTAGGCAGCAGAGAAACATGCATCAGAGCAATATTACTCATGTTGAAGGCCATGAGTTTTTACAGGCTGTCGGGGTAGAGAGGAACTGGCAGGGGGGTTCAGTTCTTCTGTCAGTTAATAAACTCGTGGTGATACACAGCCTTGAACTGAAGTTTATAAGCAGACCGGACATATTGGGAGAGAACTGTGCGGAAGCTTACGTGGATTCTGCAGAATAAACTGAAGTGAAGAGGCTTAGAGATGATTTGGAAGAGTACTGAGGTATCTTGTTACCATCAGAGTTTTTTACCAGGTGCTCCGTTCCTAAAGGCATAGTGATCTGTGTTACATGGCAAGTCACTTTTGTCACGCTTGGATTTATGTTCTTAAATAATTTACCTTTGGATATTCTTAAATCCTTTAGCTACTTGGGATGCACAAGTACTGGGGTGCTTTTGTACTTGGCTTGTGTTCTGTTCAGCTTCTCTTTTTAGACGAGGATGGCTAAGGTCTGTGTGCTGCAATTCATTACATTTCAGTGTCATGGAGTGTGAAGGGAATTTTTTAAAAGCGCAATGACATTTGTTGGAATATGCTCATAAATTAATATTACATAGATCATTTGACATTTACAAAACTTCTGAAATGACTGGGAGGTGTGTCTGGTTCGAGAACTCTCATCTGCTTGCTGTGACTTTCTCTAGACAGCTGCAGAAATGAAGCATTGAATGCAACCCGGTTGACCTTCAAGATCACTTTTGTCATAACTTTTTTCTTTCTCTTTATTAGCTCGTATTTCTTTAAGTTATTCCAGTAACTAATCTTGCTACTGCCATGTTTCTCTTCTCTTTCTGCTTCCTTCTCTTTATTGCTAAGCCCCGTTTTCTTTGTATCTTCTAGATATATATCTTCAGAATTACCAGTTTTGCTTAGGGAGCTGCCATTTTTAGTACAAGTTTCTGAGAGAAGCTCAGAAATAACCTCCTTCTCCTTTGTAATGCTGTTATTAATTTCTGTTAGAAATTTGTTGGTCATGGAGGATATAAGTCCAGCAGGGCAGAGAGTGTTCCCTTATACTTACGTAAGAGCGTTGCTTTATTTGGGAGATTTCTAAATAATTGTTGTCTTCTCCTTTAGCATTCCAGATATCTTCTCCTTTTTTTTTTGCAAGTCATATTTTCTTTTAAGAGCCTGCTTAAAAAATAGCCAAGTGTAGTCCTTTCTCAATTAAGGAAGGCAGAAGGGGTAAACCAACGCATGTGGTCTAATCTCAGATTCTGTTTAAAGCTGTTTTAAAGATGGAGTTGCTTGCTTAAATGTTTGGTCTAAATACTGATTTACTGTGTTGCAGTGGTGACGCTTGCAGTATTTTAATGGGCTATGAAAGAGAGTTTTGTTGATATAAAATACATGTTAAATGTTCTCCCGTTTGGTAGATGTGTCTTTTAGGCATCGTGGTTTTATTTTGTTTTTGTTTTCTTCTTTTCCAGCAAAGAAAAATGGTTCCTTCAGATTTCCAAGTCTGAACAAAACACTAAAGTTGACTTTAGTTCTGTCAGATTCTTTACAGCTTCTGGGGACAAGCCTGAAGCAGTTGTAAAACACTGTGCTTGGATTTGCCCTGCTAAATTATCTGAGTTTACAGATATCTGAAGCTGTTGGTGTTTATCAGAGAAATGCTGCTTCTTGCCAAGGCAGAATTCTTTTGTTCTGCAGTGTTAACCATCTTAATTTTTTTTCAGTTCTTTGACACCAGGTTATTTGTTCTATAAGTAGATCTATTTCCTCTGCCTTAAAATCGTCTGAATATTTTGGTCTTGATTCTAACGGTAACAGAGTCAAGCCATTACAAGCCAAATGATGGGGCTTGTCATTAACCCTCCCCCCCTCCCCTGCTCTGCTGCTCCTGCTGCCTCCTGTACTAGGTGTGCAGTGTTTCCATATCCTCTGAGAGAGGGAATAACAGAGGCTTAACCTAGATCCAAAGGCAAGGAGCAAAAAAAAAAATAAATACATTTATTAAATCTGTTTTGCTGCTGAATTACAGCTTGGTAAGTAAGTATGGTAAGAATGTTTTGGGTTTTAGTTTTAATGGGTAATTTCTGTTGATTTGGTTTAGTTTAGGAGTGGGGGCAGTTTCTTTCTAGTCACGTATTCAGATAACTAGTTTTCCTCCTCGCATAATGGCTTGAGAGACTTGGAGCTGATGAATGATGAATTAAAAGCAAAAAAGAAAGCATTAGCTGATTGGATAGACTTTAACTGCTTAGCGTGCAGTTGAAATAAAGAAGCCACGTGATATTTTATTGCCAGAAAACTGTTTTTTTTCCTCAGACAGGAGTATTGTATTGTGGACTCCCTGCAGAGTACAAGGCTTCACTTAGCAGCTGTTTTAATAGCTTGAAGAAGTCTTTATTATCAAAATGGAAATTCAGATGGCGCAACATCGTTCAGATGCCTTCTCTTACCAATATTCCAAACCTATCATTGCTTGTTGGGATATTCCTACTACATCTTAGAAGCAGAAACTTATGTACAGGATATCATTTTCATTTGGTTATCCCAAGCAAATAAACAAATAAAAATCATTTTTATAAGCTTTTTATTTAAAGGAATGACAGAATCTGTCCAGTAGCAGTGCACTGAGTTAAAACCCATATCTGTATGCAGTCTAATTCTATTAGCAGTAAAACAGCATATTATCAGCATGTTGTGTTCTTGATATTTCCTTGCAGTGCAAATAAAGCCTTGATTTGTTTATCAGTGGAGCTAGAAGGGGCTAGCACAGCAAAATAGAGGGACCAGCATGACCAAGGCCCTGTAAAATCCTTGATTGTCTTTAGCTCCCCAGTCTCTGTGATTGGTTAGCTGTTTGTACATTTACAAACAGAAAAACATCAAAAGAAAGACAAAACCAACACTGGCACGGTTAGTCTGTCTGAGTGTTTAGATGTTACACTGAAATACTTCAGTATTATGTATCCCAGTTGAGTAATTTGGTTCCTAATTGGCACTTCACTGTTTGTTTTGCCTGTCTCCAGTTTCAGTGTGGTGTCTTTAGAACAGTTACTTGTTTACTTATGGGTAATATCTCCAAAAATGATGTTTGCTTTTGGTACCTAGCAGTTGTTAAAGCTTGCATCTTGACGCCAGCCTAGGCGTTCCATGTCTTACGATGTAACTCATGAGATCTGCTGCTTAAAATCGTGCTGCTGACTTAGAAGAATCTGTAATAATGCATTTCAGGCACAAAGTGGACAGAATCTCTTCTCACTGAGAGATGATAGAAGTTCTGTATCTGTATAAGAAAGGTTGCACAGGCTTCCTGTGTCACGCTACATTTCCTTTCGCACAGTGTGAGATGACAAGGTGATGTAGTGAGTTGGACTAGTTCTAGGTGAGTTTGGCTCCTACAGCTTCACTTTTTGGTGAGGTATGTGCATGATGCTCACAGTTTTTCTGGTACCTGATCTATGTTGGCAGTCTCTGCTCAGCCAGATGTTGGTTTGAGATGTTAGGCGATCATACTAGGCTGTCTTAAATTACTCAGCATGCTGTGTAGACTTCTTCAGAGGTGTCTAGATTCTAAACTAAATAGACCGTGTGAGAAGGGTTTCACAGAGGAGATGAATGACACTGGAAGTCAGCGATTACTGCCCAGTTTAGCAACTGCTCATTGAAGGTGGAGTTGGTGATTCAGTGAGTGATGTGACCAAATGGGAAGGTGAGAGTTCATCTACCATAGGTGCCTGTGGATTAATTGGATGAATGGGGAGATAAAGGACAAGTTACTGAGCTTAAGGGAAGTGCTCTTGGTTCTGCAACAAACGCTTTCTGCCTTGCATTGTTCCTGTTTGTTTTCAGAAGATGGATGATATATGGGAACTGCTTTCTAACCAGCTCTTCCGAAGTAATGCTTTTAGAACTAGTTTTTTTCAGTTACTTGCGTAGACCTCAGTGTTGCTTAATGTAGTGATTCCAGTCTGCTGAAATCAGAGTGGAAAACAAGATTATGTTTAAAATGTACGTCTCGTTTGAGACCTTATCTCTAAGAGAGGTGTCAGAGCTCACCGATCTGTAACTGTTAATGCATATATGGCTACCACTTACAGGCCTGTGGTTACTGCTGTGTAGGGGATCATCACAGCCTTAGAGCAGGGATTTCTAGAGATATTTCTCAATGGCAATTGGGTTGATAAGGTGTCTTTAGTACAAGTCTATTGCAGCCTTGTAAGAGCTCTCTTTGAAACAATTTCAGTGAATTTTTTCATTTGACAGATCTTAGGATCTTTGAAGAACTCATGCTTTAACAGGGGATCAGGATCAAGAATGCTTTGAGTACCATGTTCACACTTGTCTCACTGTTACACTCTTCCACAGTAAGAAAAGAAAGAAGCCTTGGAAGATCTTGATTGCTGCTTGCCTTCATTAACTCATTCCATCTTCTCTGTACTCAAAAAGTGAGAGGATACCAAGCTTTATTAAGAGACAGGGAGGATCTTCACATTGCAAGCTCATTGCTGTGGATTGTTTAAGCTTTATGTAGGTGTTGTGGATATGTATGCAGAAGATTGCATGAAATCTGGTTGCTTGGCTAAGTAACTTAGTGGTAGAGGCTCTTGCACTGCGAAGTAGCTTACCTCACAGAATTGCTGTGTAGGTGGTTTTGTTGCACAGACATGGTTAACAGTTATGATTGCTTATGATTTCACTGGTGGTAAAAGTCAGAACCAAAACAAACAATTAGCAGTGTTATGAGTTAGTGTGCGTACAGAGCGTTCTGTGGAGCATGTAATGAGATGTGTTACTTGGTACTGGGTCAGTACAGAAATAGGGATGCATTTATTTTTTTCTATTCTTGTGCTAGCAAGCTTATATGGCAGCTCTGCTGAATTCTTCTCTTTTATTTCTTTTTGGACAAATCTCAGGACTTAGCAAAGGCTAATAAAAATGCTGGAAGGGGGTCATAATGCATTCAGCTTTGTCCTAATCAAACTGCAGTGGCACTGTGTAGTTTACTTGCATTCAGCTAAGCGTGATAAGAGCAAGGTGATGCAGCTGAGTCCCACGGACAGCTTCCTCCAGGCAGCTCGTAGGAGAGCACAGTGGTGAAAAAGCATCAGTCATCTTCTATCTGTGTGACATTGATTAATTGTTCAGAACTACCTTTCCGTTACTTGGTTGCACTGCTGCTGCTTGGTTCAGAAAGGATGGTTTAGAAATGCAGATTTAGTGTGGCTACTCCATAAGAAAATGGCTGAGAAAAATGCTTTGTTTCAGGAATTGTTGTGTGAATAGAATCTGAGAGCTCTGTCCTGTGAAGCAGGTTTTAATTTTGGAAATTATATTCAGATGTTTGCTTCATTTTGTCATATTACTTTGTATTAAAATGTTTTATGTGACAGGATTGCAGCGTGGGATGGTTTTAAGTCATAGTATTTTAGTTCTGCTTGTAGGGATTCTTGACTTCGTTCTGTACAGTTTCAGAAACATTCAGTATGAGAGAATGCTAATGTGGGTGATTCATTTTGCAGTGCATTCATGGAAATGTTTTTATGTTCAAACTAGGTTAGACTTTCCCACTGAAGAGAAGCTACTAATGCATTTTTTTCTCTGACTTGCCCTTCTACCTGGCAGATCTGTCTGTGCAAACTATGGAACCATTTTTGCATTTCTTTTTGCAGCTTGCTAGCAGGTCCACAAACAGTAGCTTTTAAAGTCACGTTAAGAAAGTAACCATGAGTGTGGTGGGTGTGAGGCGTGGAAATGAATGAAGCAAGGCATAAAAGAAGAGTACGGAGAATTTAATGCTGTAGACCTTGAGCATTTCTTCAGTCCTGTGCTGAGTGCAGTCATAAGCTTAGACGCAGCTCTTGAGTTTTGCAGATCACAGTGTGAAATGTCTGAGAGGATTTCCTATATGCTTGCTAACCTAACTGAAATTACAGTCTTTGTTAAGGACCAAAAATAAATCAAAAATAAATCAGGAATAATTTTCACTAATATCCAGAAGCAGCAGTCTTCACAAAAGCACTGTGAAATGGAGGTATCTGTTTGGTAAGCAGCAACTTCTCATGCAGCTTAAAAATTCTTAATGCACCTGTCCTGTTAGTGGACCTGATTCAGTAATGTAAGCGTGTTAATTGAATTATTTGTTTTTCCTCTTGCAGGAGAGACCTTGAGAGGAAAGATAACAGTCTGCAAAAACAGAAAAGATCCTCGCTCCCTCTTTATAACCCTTTTGGTCAAGGACATAAAGCAGACCTACAGTCTTCAGTGAAAGTTCTGTGTGTACAGCTATGGAAAATGTCTGATTTAACTGTTTGATTGAATTGTTGGTAGCTGTTTCTGAAAGCCAAAAACTGTGAACTCTTGGAACTTTTCATACTGTTGTGCGCACGTACATACAAAGTGTACCCAGAAGTGAGAGAGATGGAGTATTATTTGGATGCTCTTGGGCTTGCATGTGGCAGCTAATGACAAAATGCAATTCTGCTGTGTTTCACATAATGTGGGAAAAGAAGAAGTTGGGTTTGAGTTAGTTGAGACAGTTGAGGGAGAAAAACCAGTTTAAAGTCTTGCTGTGAAGAAAAGTAAGTACAATCTCTGAATATTACTTTACTCTCCAGCTGGCAATACTTAATATTACAGAATAAGAAAAATCTTGGTGCTTTTTTCTTTTTTTAAATAGGGGAAAAAGAAGTTAAATGATGTGCCAGTGCAGCTCAGCAGTAGCTGGAAAATCCCAATGGGAATAAATTTGGAATTCGGACTGCAGGCTTGCAGCAGCAAAGATTTTATTTTTATTACATCTCTGTAATTAAAAAGTTGTATGGCATTTCAGTTTCATTAATCGAAATAAATGATCCGAGTGTGTTTTTTAATGCAGTTGCCTGTTTCCTATTTTTCCCCTTTAATTGGATATTCTTTTATCTGTCCATTGATGGCTCATTTATTTGTGACTAAGGTTTTTTTTCTGTATTAGCCTACTGGAACACGGGTGGGTGGAATTGTATACTGTAGCAGCTTTAGGAAGAGTGCTGAGAACAAATAGTAGCAGTTGCTGCAACAGTACATTTGGTTTGTCTGATTACAGAGATGGAATGTGAAGTCAAAGATTGATGTGTGTGTCATGATGTTTAAACACACTTGGTTCAAACTCTAATGTAGTTTAAGCTGTTAATGTACTTGTATTGTACATCTGTATTGATACTGAATGTTGATTCAAAAACCATTTCAGGAAGCAGGGAGACTGCTAGTCATCCTAGTCATCTCTGAACTACTGTTCCAAAGTTTATTTTTTAAGGACTGAGAAACAGAAATTCTTCACCTTGGACTCTGCTCCACGCAATTCGAGCAATTGGATATTATAGTACTGGGAAATTTCTTTTTTTTTTTTTTGCCTGTAACTAAGGATTAGTAGAATGTTATCAGCGATTGTGCCAATTTGGCAGGAGAGTGGAAGCTTGTCTTACAGAAGCTGAAATTCTCTTGCAATGCAGCTCTTTTTTTCACACAGTGAAATGTGCTTTGGGAGGAAACCACAACTATTACAGTGCTGCCACACTGTTAATTGCAAACAGCCTTGTAGATTTCTGTGTCATCTTAATGCTGTTTCGTTCTCTCTTGTGGAAACACACAGCTTACTCATTTGCATCCAAATCATTTCATTTGCTTGGGAGGACTGGGGACTTTTTCCTGTGTGAAAACTAATGAATTACCATTAAACCTTTAAATGTCCTCATTAGATGTTCAAGATCTCAGCTTGTAATGGGGGCGTTCAGTATGTTCGCTTAGTCTATGTTAATTCGTTTTAATGGCCTAAATAAGGGCTTGACCACCAAAAGGATGTAAACCCATTTTGACACCATGGTTATTGTGTTCATCTAGTAATGAATGCATTACTTCCACTGATGTTTAGATCCCTCTGTTTTATGAGGTGAGATGGCACGCAACTGACAAATTCTATGTATTTTCAGAGTTTTGCTTTCAAGATTAGGCTTTTCTGTAAAAATAAATGAGACAATTGAATAGAAAATAAAGATGGATGATTTACTTTGCAGTACTATTTGGCAAGTGTGAACACACAACCGTGATATAGTTGATACATAGGTTTCTGTGACCTGACAGCATTTTTCTAGCTTGGTAACATGTTTTTCTTTCAAATATAAGTTGTTTATCTTTGTTAAAATGTTTATCTTTGTTGAAATGAAACTCGAGCTGTTCAGTTACGCATAAAAGTTGACCTTGCGGATGAAATTTTAGCGGTTAGCTTTGAACATGAAGAATGGAGTTTGTGACATCTTTACTGCTTCACACTGATAACTGTGTGGGGTAGAAGGTGCTGATTTTGTCCTTTGCTGCAAGGCACTGTAGAAATGCAATGTATTGCTAGACTACATGGAACTGTTGTAGGGTGGGTGTTAACAGCACTGTGGCCATCAAGCTGGAAGTGTCTGCGTGTGAATTGGTTTCTCTGATAAATAATTGATGTGAGAGTTTCACGTACTTCGAACTTAACTGCCTTTTGGGATACTGAACTCCAACTTTGCGAGGTTCCTTCCAACTTTAATTTTTTAGTGAGTCTCCAGATTTTATAGAAATGTAGATTGTGTTTGTATAAATGTTGAGATAGAGGGCAAGAAAGAAAAGGCACGGAAATGGAGAGCAGTATGAAGGCCTCTGAAGAGCTGGCATTCCTTGGTAGCAGGTGAGCTTAAGTGAATAAATGGTTGAAAACTTTTAAAAGGAAAGAGAAAACACTGTGATTTAAAAACAAACAAATGAAGAAAAAGCATCAAGATGAGATTTGGTCCTTGTGTCTTCCAGGAGCAGAGTAGGAGATGAACCAAAGAGGAGTTAGAGTGATGATGCAGGGTGACCAGTGTGTGTCCAGATAGCCAGCAGAAGCAGATAAAGCTGGATGCAAATCACTTGGAATGCAGAGATGGAAGACTTAAGTGGTAATAATTGTTAAGACTTAGGGCACTGTTCAGTATTTAGATTTGAAAAACTCAAATCTGAAAGGTATTCTTCTCGTACCGTTGTTTCTTATCAAATCTGGGACAAGATGGGAGGGAGAGGTAAGTGATGTTAATGAATGTTAACAGTTAAGTAGCATGACTGAAACGCAGAATGATGCTACTGTGATAAATGCATGGTTGTTTCAAAGAGCTTCCAATACATGTGGGTGAAAATTGATCCAATAGGCATTATCATATGGCATCTTGTGGAAAGGGCCAGTCAATTATAGGTGGCTTTTCTCAACCTGGGAATTGAGTACTACAGGATTTATCTGAGAGCACAGTCGGTTATTTATCTTTTCTAATTGAATTCTGGGAATTCAGTCGTTTAGGAAATAGGATCAGTAAAGGCTCTTTTGAAGAGACTAATATACAAATCAGAGGCAGGAAAGTGAAAAGTAACTGCTGAGAGCAGAATTCATGCAGCCCAAGATGATAATGTTTCATGCAAGATGTGGTCCTTTATCCCCAGGAGTATGGTCCAAGGTGCAAATAAAGGTGTTACTCCTTGTCATAGAGTTGTCTTTTCCTGGCAAGACTGCTTCCATTCTCACTGTACCCTCTTACATACTGAAGGGTCAAATGGGCAGTTTATTCTAGAGAGATGCAAAAAAACTCTTTGCAAATGTAAGCTTTGCTTTAGCAATCAGCAGTACTGATGGATTTGCAGCCACGACAGAAACAGAATCCCATTGCAAAAGTCAGGTACAGACAAGGGTTGTTGGTACAGGTTTTGGCCCTGGAACTTATGAATTACTGTTGCTAAAATGTGCTGAAATACAGCAGTGTTTTAGTCTGATGTGTGGGTAGGAGGATATCAGGGAAAAAAGGCATTATGAAAATCCATGATTTCAGTTCAGTGATCAGATGTATGAGGTGATAGGAAAGAGTGTCATGCTTGTTTCAGCAAGGAACTGGCATACAGTAAGGGGCAGGCAGGGAGAGGTGTGTATATCTGAAGAATTGCAAAGGATTGTTCCTGTGTTCATGTGTTGTGAACAAGTAGAACTTAACTGTTTGAGATCATAACCTCTCAGCACTCTGATTTGCTGGCTGAATGATTAAGTTCACAATTCATCTTGCTTATTTTTTGTTTTCCTGTGGTTAATATTGAACATCAATAGTTGTAATAATGCTTTAATGTTTTAGTTGTGTATTTGCCTTTTTAAAAGTTGTCTGTACCTTTTTTTCTTCAGCTGATCAACGCACAAACCTGAATGGTTTGTGTTTTTGTCCACTGTTAGAACTAATAGATGAGTGTTAACATCCCAGGAGAGTAGTCTAGCATTTTAAGCAAGATTCCTGAAAAATTGATCGTTTCTGATATTTAACGATCAGTTTGCAAGTTAATAACTCAAGAAGTGCTTTGGGCTATTTTAGCTTGCTGGTAGGCACCAATATTGAGGGAAATATCCCCCTGTTGGAAAAGCTTTCATAACCCATGGTCGTTTTTATGTATACTCTACTGAGTAGGAAATTGGGGGGTGGGGATGGAAGATTGTTTAGCTATAAATAGCAGAGGTGGGAATTTTTTTTAGGTTAGAAAAGTATGTTTTCATCCTGTTTTTGTAATGAAGTCCAGGAGCCCTGAAAAGCATTGAGGACAATGAATCCGACACTTAACCTTTTTCCCCCAATAAAAAAACCAAAACCTCTCACCTATCGATCTTTATTTGTGCTTCAGTATTTTGTTATACTTAACCCAAGGTCAGACGTGTTAAATGACCAGTGATTCTTAAGTTCTTTTAATATTCAGGTGAAACTGAAGGTTGACTTCCATTCTCTTGCCTCTCTGTGCCCTGAAACCTGTCTGCACACTTGAACATAAATACTCCATCTGAAAGCACTATGGATTCTCATGGCTCCGTTTCACATATAGATGCCAGACTACAGGTTTTTCCCATTTTGGTGATTTGTAGCTTATTTAATCTTCCTTCTTTTCTGTAATGCTTTTAAGTGTTGATTTAGCTACAGTGTAAAGCTCATTCTGTTTGTACCCATCAGAGAGCAGGTAAGTAAGAAAAATGATCTTGAAAGCTCCTGGTCCTTCGGTGCTGAATGTCTCTTCTGTGTGCTTCATGCTGGGGTCTCTAATAGGGTTTTTCCATGTGTTCCTTAGTTTTGACCCTCTAAATCCTCTTTGATGGAGCATGCTATAATGCGGTAGCTCCAGCTTCTGTGATCCAGATAAAAGCAAACCTTAAACTGCAAGTAGATATAAAGGTCTACAGAGGATTTAGAGAGCTGGTTTGGGAGATACCTGCCAACTTAAAAAGGAGTAGGCTGTTAGTTTTCAAGACTTATTTTCTTCCAGGAAGTTTTCTATGATCTATTTAGTAGTGCCTGAACTTCCCTGTAATTACTTCTAACATTTCTTTTTCCTCGATTTAAATTTTTTCAAGAGAAAAGAAGTGTATTTATCAAGCTTACTGGAATGTCACAAACCTAAGTATGACTTTCTGGAAAAAGTGGGAAGAGCGCACAGCTGTAATGGAAAGGAGGTTGGAGATGAAAAGTTGAAACTAAAGGCTTGGACGAAGATGAAGGTGATGATGAGCTGTTCTTTAGAAATCAGATTTTGTGTGTGATTTGTTCCTGCTTTTACAACACTGATGGCATAGCAGTGGAATTTAAGGGTTTTTGAAGGCATCTGAAAATAAATTCAAGTCCTGCGCACATCTCCAGGTGTACAGTCTTTGAAAGAAACATCGCAAAGATGCGTTTCTGTTTCTGCAGGCTTTAATAGGTGTTAGAACCAGTCAAGGGCAATATCCAGTTAAAACACAAACATTGTATTACGTGACATGATATGGAAAATAGTTCATGTTCAGTGCTATGACCTTGGAAGAGTTTGCAGAAGGGTTTATGTGGTTAAAAAGGTTTAAAAAGCTTGTTTAATTGGGCTGGAGAAGAACCTGAGTGTGGTTCAGTTTCCAGGTTCTGTAAGAATTTAAAATATTTAGTATTTGATATGTTATTTGACCTTGTATAAAAGTCAGAGGTAGATGATTGACTTTGCAATTAAAAACAATGTTTTTAATGGTGTTATTTACCATCATAGTCAGGAGAGGCTGTTAACGTGGAGTTTGAGTTCAGTTAGTGGAATATTGCAGAAGATCATCCTTTCTCTACTTGTGAATCTGTAAGTAGTGATCTGTTACTCGATGAGCACCAACACGTTCCTAATTTTTGTTGGCTACCTCTCATATACCAAGATGGAAACAGATTTTGCTTATATTTATTTCTAAATGGCAAAGGTGTTACTCAGTTTCTTTGGCTTAACTATGCCTGTAGGTTCCGGTACTCCCCAGAGTCCACCACGATAAATGAAAGGCTCACATAATTTGTACTGTATAGCAATCGACTTACAGATTTATAACGTTTCTATTCTGTTCCTGTAACAATTAGCTGAACTAAAATAAAAGACTCCTAATGACAGCAATTACAAATTAAAGAGGAATAAAGCTTACTCAACATGTTAATTCTATTTTCCACTTGGGTACTACTCAAAACATAAGTGGAAACTGTGTTAGCAAATATGTCCCATGGAAAGCAAGCAAAGTGAAGTTAGCTTTCCACAAGTGAGAGCTACAGCCCAAATAAAACCATTTACGTGGTGGTTTGGAGACTTCTCCAAATTCTTCTTTTTTTTTTTTTCCCTTATAAGGAAAGCTTGGCAGAACTGAGAATGCCCATTTTTGTTTTCCTTACCACTCTGGCATCTTGAGATGTGTTGCAACATACATGAAATGGTTGACAGATTTTTCAAAAGCAGCTTGCATTATCTGAGGGATTGCATCTTTATGCTATAGTAATCTGCAGTGAATAATAGAAGATGATGGTATGGGTGATTCCAGGTACCTAGAGGATGCCTATATTTGAGAAACACATCTTGGATATAGTGTAGTGTTACAGAATGTGGGCTGTGCTACGTAGGCTTCTCTTTGTACCTTCCAGCCTGTCTTTAAATTATATCCACTTCAGCAGGTGATTTTCACACTGTATAAAATATTGTATGACCTGTTAATATGTTAGATTTAAAAATATATCTGTAAAATGGGGTCAGTTCCTCTGGTACTGTCCAAACCTATTATGAATTTGCAGTATCTCATTAGCACCATCGCTCTCTGGTACTCCTGTTAACAATAGTTCTCATGAAATGTTAGTTTAGCAAAGGACTGCTTGTAATTATCTAGTGTGTTGCAGTGTGCTTGGGTGAAAGGTGTTGGAGGATCTGCTGGTGGGAGGCACGCTGGATCTGCAGACCTTGGGTGGCACGTACCGATGAGAGCTCCCTTAAAGGAGTGTTGCTCCGGTCTGGATAATGATGGTTTAGATAATTAAGCCTGAAATCCAAGTAGGATACACTAAGTAGAATTGAACTTTGATTAAACCATCTGATGGGTTATGCAAAGAGAGGAGCAGTGCAGAGAGGGAATTTCCTAATAATATTGACTTCTGTCACAACACTGGACATTGCTGAAACAAAGTCTACTCGACTGGAAAATTGGATGTGAGGAGAAGGACTTCTCTGCAACTCACATGTTACAGTGGCACTATGCTTGCCTGCTTGAATTAATATGAAGCCTGAGAAGGCAGTAGGAAACACTCATGCATTGCTGTTCATACTGAAATCTGTATATTTAGAGCATTGGCAACTGTTTCATCTATTTGGGCCCTAAAGTATATTTAATTTAGATGCTAATAAATACTGTGCAGTGTCTCCAGAGGGAGAAATAATGCTCTTGGAAATAGATTTGAATGTAATTTTGGCCACCTTCACGTTCCAGATAGCAGTGTCACCAGACTTTGCAACCTCGTTGGAACTTGGTGGCCTCTTTGTTTCTTTTTTCCCTCTGTCACCTGCAGCAGACGAGGATCTCTTGGCAGTGACAGCAAGGAGATGCTGCCATCTGAGGAAAATGGAAGGAGAATGGTTTCATGAGAGTATGCGTGTGTCAGGAAAGTTAATGATGTCAGAAGTAAAGAATATTAAGGGGAAAAAAAAGTAAACCTCTTTTACTATCAGCTGACAGTTAAAATGGCTGGTGATTTTCTTTTTTTCTTATTGCTCTGCTGAAACAGACAAACAAGAGTTTGTCTTTCTGAAATGCCTAAAGGAAAACCCTGTTGTGGTGCCTTAAGTGAAAAAACAATGATCAGTCTCTTTTGAGATTCAAGGTAAATAATTTTCAATATTTTTGATTGGTTTTGGACTCTTCTTCTCCTCTGATACCTGTGTATGGCAACAGTTTGCTATTGTTATGAAGCTGCTGACAGCTTTAAAAAGAAAGAATGAGGTGAGAGCAGCTGCAATTCCTGGGGTAAAACAGTTATTTTTTGTTATTCTTTCAAGAATATTGAAAAGGGAAGCCTTTATTTTTATATGCCCTTTAAGATTGTTTTCTCTAAAATAGATTTCCTGAAAATTATTTATTCAGAGTAACTCGATCTGTGCTTTAATCATTAAAGGCATCGTGCTGTTGCTCATCTCCCTGTATTAAAATAAGTACATAAATACAGACAAGGTGACAGGTGATGTAATGGCCAGATTAACATCTGAATTTGTGATGCCTTTTACAGTGCATTTTGATTTCAGTCATCTCCTTTGAGTTGAAGGTTAGCTGCAATGTCTGGCAAAGGAATCTATCGTGGTTGTGGTTCAGACCCTTCTTTGGTGGAATTTGGTTGTTCACACACAGGTTTTTGTTTTGTTATTTTTTTTTTCCAAATCAGATGTTTCATGCCTGATTTAGTCACCCACATGACAGTTAATTATTCCTGAAGTAATTGAGATGTTACTGAGGGCAGAGAGCCGTCGACAGAAAAATCTTAGCAAAATGAAGCCTGTAAGACCATCTTATGGTCAGTTTATTTGTTTGCGATCTGAAATCTCTGCTTCAGTTACTGGAAAAATTAAGCAGTGGTTGAACTATTATGACCATCTCGTTGTTTCCCTGTGCCACTTGAATTTATTACTAGCAAGAAGTTGTCTTTGCAGCCTGCAGAGTTGGGAAAAGGCATTTAATAAGCTTGTAGGAGAGTTTAATGAGGTTTGGATAAAATGTACTCTTTCATATGCCTGCCACAATCTGGCTGTTATTCCTGAGTTCTACCATTGCTCCTCTGAGACCACTCTGTGCTCCAGTGTTTTCAGTAACTTCACGTGTTTGCACATCTTGTTATAGCACTGCAAACAAAATGGAAGTCGTTCCCATTAGTCAGTGTGCCCAGCTAATAGATTACCAGTACTGAAAGCCTTGTTTTTAGTAAGCCATTGCCTATCAGTCTGTTTTTCAGCAGGTTTCGTCATTGCCAGAGGTATTTTCAAAGCACTGGGGCGTGCAGATCTTCTGGAAAAGGGCAAGTACATATTTTCTAATGATCTTCCTCATCAGAATTCACTCTGCTTGGTATGTGCAGCTTTACATGATTTGAGGAAGAAGAGGCAGTTGTCTGTAGTTTGATTTATTGGCTGGGCATTTATTCTGCGTTAGGCAATATTTAACCAATCTGTTCAAAAACATAGTGGAGGGAATTCCCTTGTTACCCTGGCTTGGCTGCTGAATTTGGGATTAGGAGAAGCCAGACCCATTCCTGGGAGCAAGTGAGCAAGCCCAGGTTGCTGTATTTTGAGGAAATCAGTGCGTAATGATGAGGCAGCAGGGTATAGAGAGAGGTGTCCCTGCCTATAGCAGGGGGTTGGAACATGGTGGTCTTAAGGTCCCTTCCAACCCAAACCATTCTGTAACATGATGGGAAGCAGAGGACCTTCCAATCCATACAGGAATCTGTGTTACCTTTGTTACTGCTGAGGGTGGGCTTTTAAGAAACACTTTGCTCTATGGAAAGGTAGGTGTTGAGGTGGGAGTTTGCAGGCATCTTTCTTTTAACAGTGGAGTCAGTTTGAATTCTACTGCTGGATCTAAGCATCTTCCCTTTCAGGGTTGCTTATGTATGCATAATACTACAGAAAAACTTCAAGCAGTTCAGGAGATTCTCAGCATATAGAAACTTGAGCTTATGAAATGTTTTACAGTAGAACTTTCTGCTCTGCAGCTGACATAGAAAAGTGTGAGAAAGCTCTAGTAATATATCTGAAATTATAGGGGCATATCGATTTCAGCATCCCAAATTCAGTTGTGATCTGAGCATTAAGCTGAGACAGGGACACAGTAACTGAGATGAGTATTTAGAGTCTACTGCACTGCTAGAAATATTCAAAGGCATCTGTAGAGTGGAAGTACGGTGAGATTCACTGAAACAAGCCATTGTATGGTCTAGAACTTACAGATCTGTATGAGATGAGGGCAGGCTGCCGCGTGTGGCCTTTACTCACAGCAGAGCCTAGTGCAGAAGCATCAGCAACTCTGATTCTTTACTAAATTATATAGTACAGCAAGGGTCAGAATTTTTTCTTAAATCTGTACATTGCTTCTCGTCCTCTTCAATGTGTCTAAATATTGATCATAAGAAGGTATTTGATTGTAAGAATGCAATGAAATGAGAGGTAGAAAAGGCCAAAAGCATACTAATCAACCAACAGGAACAGTGATATAACTGGTTCTTGAATGATGATCACCTACCAGGTGATGAGAGGACTGTGTGTAGCAGAAGTGCAAGGTTTTGGGACTAAGTAGATTTGTTGCATTAAGTGTGTGATATATTTTCAGTAGATAGCCTATGTCCAGAGCACCTCTCCTGTGCTTTCTTCTCCCTGCTTTATGTATGGAATAAAGTCTTGAGTCAAATTGGTCAAGTGCAGTTTACCTTTTCTTTTGAATTGAAGTTGAATTAAGGAAAGGGGTCCAGAAGCCAAGCTGGTAGCAAGAGCGTAGATAGTAGGGAAAGTTAATGGGAGGGAAAAACAAACAAACAAAAAAAAACCAACCCGAATAAATTATTATTATTAATAATAATAATAAATAATAATAATACTCTCTGCTGGAATTTGGTATGGTAATTTTCTCAACTTAGAACTCAACAGACCCTATTACATTTTCCACTCCTTCACAGATGCCTCTACAAGACTAATTTCTTTGCAGTCCCCTGCAGCCTCTTCAAGAAGCTATTTTTCATGATCAGTAGCACGGAAACAGGAGAGAAAGTATGAAACCCTGAAGGATTTCTACAGGGAGTTCACATGCATCTGATGAAAGGCCAGCTGTAGATTGTACAGATCACGCTTAATCTCTGTAGTACCCTTTCTGGACTGAGGTTTGCACTAAGTGCTTTCTTCTCCCTTTCTTCTAGTTCTATGGGATTTGGAAGGGATATAAATAGTTTCCTTAGGTGTTAGTAGTTTCCTGGTTCTGCTTGGAAGCTCTCTAAACTCAGTGTTCAGTGAAAGTACCAAGCAGGTATATGTCACTTTCTTGCTGTGTGTCGTGTCCCGTTGCCTCCTGTCACAAGGCCTGAGGTTTGCAGCAGTTCATTATTACCTCATGAAGTTAAAAATCAGCTTAGGAGATCCTGGATGCCCTGATTGAACACTGCTGACTGCTAGCAGACATAGTGGGCTGGTGGTAGTTTCTAGAACATCTGTTCAGAAAAGAACAATGTTGTCTTACAAATCTTTTTGCTGCTTCTTCTCCTGCTTCTTCTCCTTTCACAGCACATTTGTTTCCAGCGTGTATTGTTGCTCTGGCTTTTTTTTTTTTTTCCCTGTATCTGACATGTGCTTCCAGGCTTGTCTCCATCAAAATTGCATTGAATTGTGTGCTTGTCTGCTCCTTCACTTTCTATGGAGGTTCTTTGTTCTTCCTCAGCAGCAGGGCTGTGTGATATCTGGAATTTGCCTCTGTCTTTATCTGAAGTGAAGCCACTATTAGTTGTCACTCCCAGCAGGAAACTGGACGAAGAAATGTCTGGTCAAGTTCTGTGAAAATCTCCAGGTTCAAGTCTTCAGACATCAAAATCAATTTTGTCTGTCTAGATGTTACTGCTCAAAGTTGAGTAATGATGTGTTTCCTGAGGCTGAGCAAATTGAGTGGAAGGAGATGGGAGCCTCGCTCTAGATCCGAGAAGTCTCTGTTTATTTTGTTTCAATTATAAAGCAACAGCTATTACTCTGAAAAATATCCTCTGACACAGCAGAGATGAGAATAACGACACTGAAGTAATTGGTTTGTCCAGGTGGATATATTGCATACATCTGTGCAGGCATGAACTGTCTCTGGTCTTCGACCAAGTAGCTCAGTGCAGTGCAGTACCCAAACTTGAGTGGCCCTGTGGCCATTTTGGATTTGGTGATGGGAATTGTGACAGCAAAAGAGAGTCAGCAGCCCACCTCTATCTTCTCACCTAGCCAGGTCCCACACCTGTGCTGAGACAGAGAAATAAGCAGTATAGCAGAGAAATAAGTAGTGTACTGGGAGGGGATGAGCTGGGGGGAAAGTCTTTACAGTGTTATTTAATGAATCACTATCATTGAAGTCTGTCATCCAGAAAGTTCCAATTCCGTAGTAAGGATATCTGAACATGCTTAGATGCTAACATTTAGCATATGTCCTTAATGTTCACAGTCTTCTTCCAGCAAAGCAGAATTTAATGTGGTAACTAGTTTGCTTAGAAACTGCACAGGAGGGGCTGAAAGTAATCACAACCTCTTCATTATGCAATGAGTATGTTAAATTAGGCTGTTGACACTTGTAAAAGTCAGAGGGTTGTCTCTTATCAGAGTAGTTCAGCTGAAAAATCTAAACCGTTTTAAAACCTGTTACACATTAAAAAGAAAAAAAAAAGCACTTATAAGCATCTACTTCTGTCTTTCACAAGTAATGTGATTTTGGTTTTCTTTCATGGACGTTTGAAGTGGAAAAATATGTATGCAGAGGTAGGAAATAAAAATCAGTGACATGGTGATTGTTTTTTTTTTTTTTTGTAATTAGGGTTGCATCACGAAAACAAATGGAAAGAGGGAAACGATGTCTGTTAGCTCTTTATTGAAATTCTAAAAGCAGCGAGCTCTTTCATTTGGGGAAAAAAAGAAACAGTGAAAACTAGCTATAGGTTGGTGTTATTTTCCTCTGCTGCCGTTAGAATAAAATGCCACTTTATAAAGGAAAAAAATAAAAGTAAAAATGGAGAAGCAAAGAAAGAACATAGCAAAAACACCCACAGGGGGAGGGAAACAAGCCACAAGCAAAGATTTACAGGGCAACTTCTTTATCTTCTGCTGATTCATGTCTGCAGTCTTAGCACGGATGGCATGGATGCAGTACCTTGTCAAGCATACTCTGACATGGCAAGTGTCAGGTGTCTTAGATGGTGTCCCCTTCAGCTGCCTTTCTGTGCAGGAGTACATGGCAGTGGTCTACCAGCCAAGCCTGAGTCAGTGGGCCAGGCATTTCAGAAGAGGATAGCAAAATACGTAGGGAAACAAGAAATGTGTAAGAATGCAGTCTGTATCTCTGGTGGCTTAAGCTGCTGTTCAGACACTTAATGACTGGCAGAGTAGTTGTCACGCCTTGGTGAAAGTGGCTTGCAGTGTGTCAGGTTAGTGAAGAAAGCAAGAGAACTAAACAAAACAGTACAGAAAATACTGTCAAACAAAAATAAAATGCCACACCAAGTTGCTTTGCTCAAGCTGCTGGAGCTGGGCTTGTTGCCTAAATCTGTCCTCTCTACCTAGGGCGTAACTTCCCATTCCAGATGAAGATCTGAGGCTCCAGGTTATGGAGGCACTGGTTGCTGTGATGCTGTCTTACTCTTGTGAACCCATTTCTCTTGCCTCCATGTCGCTCGACTAAGTTGGCAATTAAAGGCCACAGGCAGAAGTGGATGGCAAATGATTCTTTGACTGCTGAGATCTAATATCCAGTATGACAGTTTCTCCATTAATTCCTAGTACATCTCTAGGATGAATTCTGTCCTTCAGCTGAAGAACACTTCACTGACTTGAAAGTAACTGCCTGTTACAGGTCAATTTAGGCAACTATTACCTTGGACAAACTTCAAGGGTTTTTCTGTCTTGTGCTTTGCACTCAAGATGACTCATAACCTGATCTTGGGATCTATACAGAATTGGCTCTTGGAATACCAGATACTTGGGGTTATTTTTTCCCCTGCAGCTCTGAGGAATCTGACTATTGATTCTGATTGCTTCCTAATAAGGTCCATCTATTTTTGGATCAGGTGTTAATCTCTGATGTCAGTGTAAAATGGTACAGTGAAGGGAGAATGCCAATAAAGTCAGGTCAGCTGATGTTCTGAACAAGGGACAAGAAGCAAATGAATTACTTGTTTGGAACAGAGGTGTTTAATGCCAATGTGCTAAAAGAAAGCTGAAGTTTTGAGGAAGGTTGGAAATCATAGTGTGGATTAACCATTTCACGGTGGCCTCTAGACAGTCATTTGCCTTGCAGTGTTGTCATTTCTAGATGCATGAGGATATGTAATAAGAACTGATTCATGCATGGGTTTTATACCTATTCTTGTTAAGGTTTGAAAGAAGATTTTCTTTGGAGCAAGTGGAGAGGGTTGAACTTGGTTCATTAAACTTGTGAAACCTCATCCTGGCAGCCGGCATAACGATAGCTTTTAGTCACACATTTGCTACAAGTTAAGATGACTAATACCTTTAAAAGTTTCTTACGTAAATGTGGGGGGTTTATTTATTTATTTATTTTTATTTTATTTATTTATTGAATTTTTTAAGAAGAGGAGAGAGAGAAAAGAGTACTGCCCATGTTCACTCAGATTGAGGCTTGTGGCAGAGCTCAACTCCGAATTCATGCTGCCCTTAACTTTTTCCCTGTTTTTATCCATCTGCTGCATAGACTGGGCCTGTCTTGTCTGCTTCTTTAGTTGGAGGAGAGAAATGATGGTGCATTTTAAGTTCTTTGCAGTGTGGTGTGGAAATATCAATAGAATGGACACGCGAGTCTGGCTTCTGTTTGCCATCCTTCTAGGTAGTGAATCACTTTGAATTTTGTGTATGACTAAGGCATTCAGTATGTTTGGAGCTCAGTGTTGGAGCTGTCCAGAATTCTGAATGGAGCACAGGAGTTAAGTGGTCATTTAAACCATGAATCTCATTCCTTAGGACACCAACGTCATCCTCATTGCTTTGAGGTTTTTTGCTCCAGAGAATGGTTAAACCTGGTTTTCGTTTGTGAACTAGACTGGTAGAGGTTTTTGTTGTTATTTTTAACTAATGTCTCTGTTTTAAATCAAATTCCCTAAATTTAATGAACAGGTTGTCTTAGGGGATGGATGCTAGCTTCACTTTTTTGGCATATATTTTTGGAGTCGTCACCTCAGAATTGAAGCTGAAGGTGTGTTGCAATTCAAGCCTAGTTCAGCATGACCAGAAAAAAACACTGCACTGTTAGAGAACATGGGTCTGCTCTTAGTGAAGTGCGGATGTGATGGGTTTACGTAGCTTTGACTAACAGCTGAGAAGCCTGTGAGTAACAGCCGCATGTGTACAAGCTGGAAGCCAGATTCTCTGCTGCGATGCCAGCCCCTTTGAGCCATCTGACAGTGTAATGAAGCTGAAAAGTGGCTGTGTAATATATCCCCGTCTTCTGTTCCTCAGTCGTGGGGCAGATCCCAACTGCCACAGCGCTGGCATACCTGTCTCTCATCCAAGGCTTACACCCAAACTGGCTCTGTCTGACCTTACACTGGCAGCCTACTAAGGAGGATGTGATTAGATGAGGTGCTAACACCAGTATATTCCTGTAGAGCTGTTTCAAGTAGGAGTTCAGGACGGGGAGTTGTTACTACATCCTTTTAACGGAGTAGCTCTGTGTGAAAATCTGCCCCTAATTTTTATTCTTCCTTCACACTGAAGGGAAACTAGATTTAACTTGCAGCCTTGGAAGCTCGCTGCTCTCAGCAGTGTCTTACGGACTACTTGCTGATTCACGCTTACATCCCAACGTGGTGTAAATCCGGCTGTAAGTCAGCATGGTGAACAGATGGATTTCATCATTTGGCACCCCAAGAGATGGAAGTGTAGGGTTTTTTTCCCCCCTGACATACAGGGATCACAGTTGAGTCATTATCTCTGTGTGAAAATTGCTGTGATCCAAATCACTGTGAATTGGTGGATTTCTCTTGGATTGAAACAAAACTTGGAGAGCTCTACAGTGCGTCCCTTTCTGGGTTGGTTATTTTTGTGGGTTATTTTTCTTTTCCCTGCAGCTTTCCTACCACGGAGCTAGCAGGATCTTACAGAGTTCTGTTCTCTGCACTTAACCCTACTTAATATGCATTTTGCAATTAACAGAAGCTCCTGATCCCCGATGTTAAGCACCATTAGTTCTAACAGAGGTGTTTTTATCTTCTTTGTCATGCAAGTGCGGGTTGTTCTTACCTGGCCAGTCTAGGGCTGAGCCTGGAGGCCACCGTGGCACTACAGCAACTTGATTGCCCTTGGGTGGAATGGGGGGGGGAATATATTTAGAGCTCTAAACCATGTCTGCTCGTTGGTTTCCATTAAATACGTGTTTGTCTCTCTTTTTTCTTCCCGCGATTTTAATGCTTTCGTTAGTCCTTTTCGTTTTGTTTGTATATTTTTATTTTTTTTATTATTTTTAATAGCAGATTGGTGGGCTCAGAATAGCGTTTATTGTGCCCTTGAGTGTGATGATGCCCCGTGGTTAGGGAAGGTGTCTGGACAAATGAAGAAACATGCACGTACGGGTTAAATAGCTGTTAGGAGCATCAATGCCTGGCCAGTGGTGCAGAAATTTCCTCCAGATGCTTCTGTTACCCCCCCACCTGATCCCCCTTTCTCTCCACATCGATTATATACAGCGATCGCAGTTGAAGGAGCGAAATCTCTCTGGAAGCTGACTCCTTGTCGCGGTGAGGATGCCCGACTTTGACAGCATGCTGAAAACCCGAGGGCCATCCTCTGAGTTACCCGGGTTAAAGCGAATGGAGAGGAACTGCTGCCGGTAAGCAGCAGGATGAGCCCGAGGCGTATCGCGGGAGAAAATTAACAGGTAATTATCGCCTTAAAGATTTTTACAGTCTCTTCATTATTTGGACGTAATTAACTGAGAAAGGGGAAATATTGCAGCCTGAGAAGGTTCTTTGGCTTGGGGAAGGGTTCATGGGAAGGGTTCTGCATGGAGGACCGTGTTCAGCTGGATTAAGGCTATAAAAGTGATCTACATCTGATGTAGAACTGAAAAAAGAGGACGCTGGCAATCTATCACTTCGCAGGACACGGTTTTGTGTTTGTTTCTTTCTTTCTGGGTTTCATGGCTCACAGCTGCGGGAATGCAATGCCATTTTGGCTTTGCATTGCGCACCATCGTTGTTAAATCATTGTAATGGTTACGACCGCTGCTGTTAAATGTTCCTGGGTATATTTATATAACGCACGCAGACACACGGCATTGTCGCGTTGCCCGGAGGGGGAACATCTCAAGATTTGGGTACAGAGGGCAGGTTAACTTTGCAGGGATGGGTGCCAAGGAGCGGGTGTGTGCACACAGGCGCTCTTGGCACTGCGGCTGCTGCCGTCCGACGGCTGCAAACTTAGCAGCGGGCAGGAGGGGGGAGGAGGCAGAGGGCTGCAGCAAGGAGAGGGCTGGGAGCAGGGCTGGGAGCTGTGTGCTGTCCGCCCGGTTGGGGAGGGGTGGGCTAAGGGGGTGGGTTTTGCTACCGACTCGCATTGGGACTCTGTAAAGGAGTAGGCAGGGAGCATCCTCCTCCCTTCGTTTGCGCATTCGTTTATCTGTTGAGGACGGGGGAGAAAGAATCAATCGCTGTTTTTCTGTCTTGACAGAGTGACTGAGACGGAGGCATTCTGTCGGGACGAAGCTTCAAACAGTCTGAAAAACAAACATACAAGTCAGCCCTCTGCTTTTAGAAGAAGTTTGGAGTGGCTGCCTCTTCTCTTCGAGCTGGCTCCGTGCCTTTAGAGATGCAAAGGGCAGCATCGCTCCGCTCCCCTCCCTAACAACGAGATGCTCTCCCTGCCCAGCACAGCTGCTAGCTGTGAGCCCCCACTGCCTCCTGCACCTGGAGGAGGGTACAGGGAAACGCAGAGGCAGGTAAAGAGAGCAGCAGAAAGCGACACGTGAAAGTGTATATGCATAAAAATATCTCCAGATGCGTGTTAGGCATTTTATTTACTTATTTATCTCCCGGGAAGCGCAGTGCTCTTCCCTACAAAATGCAGTGTTGTCACGTTCTGCTTTGCTTGCCCCGGTCTCCTTCGCTTTCCTGGCTCTTGGAAGAACAGGGCACAGGTAAGCTCTTGCTGCTATCCACAGCGGCCAGGTGCTACCCCTCAGCCCATGGCGGTGAGCCACGGGACCGAGGGATGCGTTTTGGTACAGGAGAGCACCTTCACGAGAGATGCTTACGGGTGGATTACTTCGTTGGGAAAACGATTGCAGCCGAACTGGCTTAGAACGATGAGCAATCGTCCCCCCAGTACTCAAACCCAAAATGCTTTGATGGGTGCGGAAGAACACCGCCCACCTGACTGCAGTTGCTTTCACCTTGGCTCCCTCTTAAGTCTGATCAGGACAGTTTTGATGAAGGAGAATGTGACATGCAGTGTGAATCGTTTTCGTTTATTTAGGGGTGAGGGCTTCCCCCCGTGATGCGTGGTAAAAAAAAAAAAGAGGCAATGCAGTGCTGTGTGATGGCGCAAAGAGTCCAGGGAGGACAATTAAAATGTTTGTATGCTCCATACGCAGTGAACACCTCTCTCTATAAATAGATATGCGGCTATATATGTAACTTTCCTATTTGTAAGATATTCTGATTTCGACAAATGGCAGAAAAAAAGAAGAGAATGGTGGATGGGAGGAGAGGTGTAGAAATAGGTGGGTTTTCCCCCTTCCTGCACACTTCTGGGTGCAGTACTGCGTGTTTCTCACATGTTTCCCCTAATTACCAGAAAGAAAGTTCTTCCGTGCTCTTGCTGCTGGATTTGGTTTGGTAATCAGCCCCCATATGAGTCACACGGAGCACGCAATCCCGCTGCCGCATGAGTGACAGCTAGCCGACGCTCTGGCTTCTCGTTGTCCCTTTAAAACCTGAATCCAAGGGTAATGATTTATCAAACTCTTATTATCACGAAAATGTCAAACGAAGGGCACCTTGCTATGCACTGACGCAAACCCAGTCTTTCCCACGGAAGTATAGAAGCTTTGCTCTAGGCTGGGCGAAATCCAGTCCGTCAATTGCCTGTACTGCAGCTTTTACCTCTACCAAGTCGATCCGTCGCTATTTAAGACATGGTAAGCGCTCGATTTCTCGTCTTTTAGAAGGACCGGAGGGGAGGGTTCGTGGTTGAATTTGGTGCTCGTGTTGGATCTCCACTGCCTTCTTCCTCGCCCGTTGTAGCCGATGCCGCCGGAGCTGTCCGCGGTGCTGCCCGCCGTGGGGTGAAGGCTGCGGGGCGGTGGGTGGGCAGGGGGAGAAGGGGGAACCGTCGGTGCCATGCTGGGGCAGGGAACGAGCCCTCACCCTCCCTGCCCTGCCTCTGTGGGTCGGGAGATGGGCTTGCGGCGTGGAGAACTTGTGACCGAAGAGATGGCGAGTAGCTCGGGGAGAACTTGCTGCGAGAAGGTCCGAAAAGAGGGTGCGTTTTTTTTGAAGATAATTTTTAACAAAGGGAAAAGGGAGGGACCGTCTGCGGGCTTGAAGAGATAAAAGAAGAGATGGCGTGTTTTGAAGTGTAATTGTATTCTGATGGGGAAGGCAGGTGGATGGGAATGTCAGCTTAGAGGGATCGTTTGAAAATAACCGGTAGAGGTGTGTGAGTGGAAAATGTAAGAAAAATAAGAAGGAAAGCCAGCTGTTACTGGTCGTAATTCCTGTGTGCTGGGGCAGTTACTTCCCTGTACCACCGCTTTGCTGTTGGCTTTTGGAAGGTGGCAGCAGGCTCAGCAATGCTCACCAGCACTATTTCACCCTTTTTTTTTTTTTTATAGCATCCGTGGCTGCCTACAGGGCAGCTTGCCTATTGCCGGTATAAAAAAAAAAAATAAAGGGGGGGTGAGAAAAGCCAATGTGCATTGTTGAATGACAGAAAGGAAATGGGGCGTAAAATTAAAGAATCTTTCTACACTGGTGATAGGGAAGGGAGCATCCTACGCTCGTGATATGAAACCTAACGAGGTCTGGCGGTGCAGTGCTGTAGAAACATTTATCTAAAACTCGAATTGCGGGTGTCCAGCTGCTGTTTTTCGTTTCGTTATCGTTTCTATTTTCTCCCCCAGAGTGTTAATGTTGAATGAGAGGGCAAGCAGGAGAGCTGGGGCACCTCAAAATTCACCAAAGGTTTACAGATTTTCTAGCCGGCACATTTTGTGCTCGAGGAGAGAAATCAGTAAAATCTCTTCCATCTGAACTTCCTTTTTTTTTTCTTTTTAGTAAAATATGTGCCGTTGTTATTTCAGGATTACACCAGCCAAAGGGATATGAACAGGCAGGTTGTGAACAGTCCTGAAACAGTTCCTCCTGGACCAAATGAAGGTGCGGGAGTTGCAAGGATCAGCCCCGAAAACGAGCCACAGAACGCCCCGCTGCAACCCCCTGCCGCCATGGCCAGGCTCCCACGGTCACTCTCCAACGACTACAAAACACTTCTCTCCGAAGAAGCCAAGCCAAATGATTTGGAGAGGACCAAAGTCGGGATCTGCAAGCTCAGCAGCACCCCGGTGCAAGCCAACTCCACGCTCCGGAGGGAATCTGCGGAAACCTTTCCGTACAAACAAGCAGCCGGGGCAGGGGCCGCTGGGCAAGCTGCAATCCCTCACTGCAAAATTGCCGCGTTGCAAAGCACGGATGGAGATGCTAACCCGGCCCTGGGTAAGAGCACGCTGGAGCAAAACAATGCCAAAAACACCTGGGTGACCCTGAGCCAGAGCACCGTGGTACTGGGTACAGATGGCAACACCTCTGTTCTTCCTGGCAGAGTGGAGGGGGTAAGTTCCTTCTTACCGGGTTTCTCGTCCCCCTGTGGGAATAAGAGATCTTCTGGGGCTGAAGCTTTAATGGGAGCGGTCCTGACAAGTGGGGGATGGGGCTGCGATGTGGGGAGGGGGGAGGAAGAAAGGGGAGAGAGGCTGTGCTGCTGGTGGTCTCTAATAAACGAGGTATCGGTGTAAACACCAGTAGCTCCCGGCTCGTTCCTGCGCGCTCCGTGAGCCGTGCCCTCCAGGCACTGATGCTCCCTGGGACCTGTGGGAGAGAAGGTCCACATGTTTGTGCCTGAGAAAATGAGTGGAGAAGGACATTTGGGGTCCCTGGGTACCCCTTGGCTCTGTCAGTAGGTTCTGCAGCCTTCATGGGCTGTGCTCTCTGCCCACGAGGTGCCCCCCACCTGAGTCCCTGGTGGCTGAAAACCCCAGAGGCAAAAATAGGGCCAAATCAATCAGCTGTGCTCCCAAAGCGTCAGACTGTGCTCCTGCACCCTGAGAGGGTTGACACTGGCAGGGTGGGATGCTGGAAAGGAACACCCCACACCCATTCTCCCTCACCGACCCACGATTGCCAGCTTTACACTGAAAGCAGGAGAGGTGGGGAGGATTTGTTCTGTAAAAACAATTTTTAGTTCTCTTGGGGAAAAAAGGACTGAGCCTGTGGAGATGGGCAGGGACCCCTTTGCCCGGCCCAGGGCACCCCGGAACTGCAGCCGTGGGGGTTCCCCCCCCTCCCTGCCTCCACCAGGGCTGGAGATGCGCATTGCAGGGGTTGGGGCTTCAGGAAGGGAAATGTCGGGCTGAGCCCTGCTCCCTTTGCCCGAGGGAGAGCACAGGGGGTGAGGGGGGGATGACCGGGCAGGGGACACACACAGATGCAGCCCCACACCCACCACTCCCTTCCCCTGGGGGCAGCCGTTAATTGAAAGCCCACTGCTAATTGTGATGGTTGTTTGCCGATGTGGCTGTTGTCCGATCTGCCCCCTTGGTTATTCGTTTTTTTTTTTTCCCCTTTAGGAAGACGATGTAGGGGATGAAAACAAAGCCCGAGGGAACTGGTCCAGCAAGCTGGATTTCATCCTCTCCATGGTGGGTTATGCAGTGGGGCTGGGCAATGTCTGGAGGTTCCCGTACCTGGCCTTTAAGAATGGGGGAGGTAGGATGGCTTTTTCCTGTCTCTCTTCCTGCAGTACCGTGCGTGGCTGAGCTGGGAGCTGCCCCCATCCCTCAGTGGGGAGAAACCCAAAGGGGGAGCGGAGGTTGGGGCCGGGCAGCCCCATACGTGTCCCGCAGCATCAGATTGAGCCAAAGTGCTTTCAGTTTGGTTGGGTTTTCTATTGTTGTCATTCTGATCGAAAAACCGTTGCAACTTCCCTGCTGACCAGCAAGATTTCGTTTGCATGTGGTGTTTTTCACAAAAACGAGCAAACAAAACAAAGCCGAGCGGGTGAGTGAGGGGAATGAGGATTGGACAGGTCGCTGCTACCCATCCTTCACCCAGTGGTCCCTGATGGGGAGGAGGAGGATGCCAGGACGCAGGTGGAAGCGGAGTCGGCGTTCCTCTCATTTTGAGCTGTTTGAGAGCTGGTCTTAACGCGACATGGGTTGGAAAAGAATCCTTGCTTAATGCAATCCTAGGATGCGATTGTAGGGGAGAAGGAGATTTGGAAGAGGGGTTAATGGTTGGAGAAAGGAAGGAGCCGATGAGCAGGAGCTGTGCAAAGAGATGGCAGGCGTTGGCGTTGCACACCCGCTGCAGCTGCGGGCGCAGAGCTATGGCACGGGGCTCTTGGTGCTGCTGGGGGGGTATTAAACAGCTGCATCTCCCCAGTGAGGGCTGCACTGTGCCTGAGGTAGCGGCTTAGAGAAGGTGAATCTTTCAAATGTAGATACACTAAGAAAAACTGCACCCCCCCCCATGACTCACGCTGTGCTCTGCTCTCCCCCTCTTTCCCCCAAGGTGCATTCCTCATCCCCTACCTGATGATGCTGGCTCTCGCTGGCATCCCCATCTTCTTCCTGGAGGTCTCCCTGGGGCAGTTCGCTAGCCAGGGCCCCGTCTCAGTGTGGAAAGCCATCCCTGCCCTACAAGGTGAGCGGGGCATTCCACCCCTCTCCCCCCCTGGGCTGCTTCTGGGGAGCCCTCCCACTTGTACCCGCTCTTGGTTATGATGATGATTATTTTTTTCTCTCTCAGGCTGCGGCATTGCGATGCTGATCATCTCTGTTCTGATAGCCATATATTACAATATTATTCTGTGCTACACTCTTTTCTACCTTTTCGCCTCCTTTGTACCTGTGCTCCCTTGGGCTTCCTGCAACAACCCCTGGAACACGCCGGACTGTAAAGACAAAAACAAACTTTTATTGGGTAAGTGGGGGCTGATGGGACTTTCTTGGTCCAAAATCCACATCAAGCAGCAATGGATTTCACCTTTTCCCGTGCTCTGTTGCTGGCACTGCGTCCCTGCAGACGTGTGTGGTTCAGGGGTAAATCTGAGCCCATCCTGCTGCCAGTATCATGCCTCCCTCTTGTGGAGCTGAGCTCCTGAGCATCTCTGTAGGCTTGTCTCCATCAGCATAGGAAGGAAGACGTTACGCTGGACAGGCCTGTGATGAGCTTGATGCAAGCTTTCCCCTCAAATTTTGTTCGGTTCAGACCCTTTTTATCCTTTGGGCTTTTGGCTGTAAGGGGGAAAATCATCAGAGATATTGAGACCTTCTGCCCTTAGAGCTCTCTGCAAGCCGTGTTACAGAAACCAAACGCAACTGAATTTCAAGTATTGCTTTTATTGTCGTTTTACGCTCAGATGATAAAACAATCCAAGCAACTTTTCTTCTTTTCCTTTTTCTTCTCCCCCACACCCCAGATTCGTGCATCATCAGTGACCACCCAAAAATACAAATCAAGAACTCTACTTTCTGTATGAGTGCCTATCCAAACTTGACTATGGTTAACTTCACCAGTGAAGGAAATAAAACGTTTGTCAGTGGAAGTGAAGAGTACTTCAAGTAAGAGCTTTCCTTAGAAATGTTACGTTGCTTACTTTAAAATCTGCAGCAGTACAGATAGTCCTCAGTAATGCAGGGACAAAGCGTTTGGAAGACTGGAAATGTCATCTTTAAGGACGATAAATGATACCCGCTTTTATGTGTAATAACAACAGAAGCTCATTTGTAAAGATGGTATCATTTTTGTCCTGTTCCTGCCGTGCTTAGCACAGCTGGGGTGTTGGCCCGCGCTTGGCATTTTTATCTCCTACTGCAATGCAGATACATAAAATAATACGTGGTGAGATTCGCTGGAACCTTCTAGAGAAACCACTGAGGATGCTAAAGCAGAACAAAATACTGTAGGATTTTGCACTGAATTACTCTATGCAGTTGCATTTGTTTTTCTCTTTTATTTAAATTTCCTTTTTTTTTTTTTTTTTTTTTTTTAATTATTATTTTAGGTACTTTGTGTTGAAGATTTCAGCAGGAATTGAATACCCCGGTGAGATCAGGTGGCCCTTGGCTCTGTCTCTTTTCCTAGCCTGGGTGATTGTGTATGCCTCCCTTGCTAAAGGAATCAAGTCGTCAGGAAAAGTAAGAACATCACCTGCAATCACACACTTCAAGGAAAGCAGTGCACTGCTTGGCTGGAATCACTCCCCTCTGTTGGGCTCTGCGAGCTGATTTTGGCAATTGTCTAAGTACCAATGAAGTGCCTTTTCTTTTCCAAGTTTTCTTGTCTGGCCATGATATTAAAAAAGGAATTCTGGGCTAGCCTTTGTTCACTAATCTGCACTAAATGTAGAATGAGCCCGTTTGCTGTATGTAGCAGTTGGATGGCAAAAATAATGTCTTCCCTCTTTCTGTGTGTGGTGTTCATCAAACATTCTGCAGTCACCTCAACCGTCCCTATAATTAGGGAAACTATAAATGAAGATGGTATGCAGAATGTTTTAAACCTGTACTTGGACCTGAATTGCTTCATGGATGTGAGCAATAGCAGTATCTATCCTATTGTCGTGAGTATTGGTGGCACCTTTCTAACCCACCTCTCCTTTCCTTAACCCAGTGTGATCTGCCTTTAAAAGCCAAGTGCGAATATGTTGATGTAGCTATTTCCCAGGAATACTGCTTAGGTGGAAGCAGGTTTTATCACGCCCTACAGTTAAATCGAATTGCATTCACGACACAAGGTGCAGCTTCTTGAAACACCCCTTGAAACAGCAGAGAGAAAGCTGGAAAAGCAGTTTCTCAAGTCACCTCAGCTCAGAGGATTCCAGTCCCTGTGGGATCCAGAGGTTAAAGTGTAAAAGGGTTTTAAATGCATTTGGGTAGAGAGTACAGCCTAACAGGTTGTAACTTCACCATTTTATTTGACTGGGGAGGGCTCTGCTCTGTGCTAGATAATTATGAAGACGTTAAGTGCACAACCTCTGCTGTGTGTTTAGACCCTGTGATTATTATGTCTATCTGGATCATTCTACTGACTTGGTTTTTGTTTTTGTTTTTTTTGCTGTGAGCACATGAATATTTTCATGCTGATATGTAATTATTAAGAGGTACCGACTAATAGGATATTTTTTAGGCTTGATTAAATAAGGAGAAATGCAAAATATATAGCAAAAAGCTTGAATTTTTAGGTGGTATTGGATGACATTGCTCATTTGAATTCCAGTGAGCTGTATTGGTTTTCTCTGGGTAGGAATCAAACATGGTGTTTCCACTTAGCTTTAAATTACTGTTGCTCTCCAGGCTTTCTTTTCTCCTTTTTCTTCCCCTCTGGAATCCCAGTTGTTATCATTGATATTATTCCTGTTTCTAGCAGTAAGAAGGGATGTAAAAAAAATAAAATAAAATAAAAAATTACAGCTCTGTGAGATTTCCTGGGAAATAACTCCTTTGCCTTCCTAGTCTTATCCCCGGGTTATTGTCTCTGATCCCCAGTAATTAGTTCTTTTAAGGCAATAGCATCTTCTTTTAAGGCCTCCTCTTCTCTTAGACCCAAAGAATCCCTTCTAACAGCCTTTTTGATCTGTTCAGGTGGTGTACTTCACAGCAACGTTCCCCTACGTGGTTCTCATCATCCTCCTTATACGAGGTGTGACACTGCCTGGGGCCGGAGCTGGGATCTGGTACTTCATCACGCCCAAGTGGGAGAAGCTCATTGATGCTATGGTGGGCCTCTTGCTGCACTTGTAACTGATAAGGATGAATAATCCATGCAGATTTCTCTCTTAATGACTGTTGCAACCATTTTCTGTGTGTGCAGAGGGTATTTACTTGACATTAGATGTTTCACTCAGATCTCAGAGTAGGTGCATTTAAAATGGGGAATTAAAAAGCAGGTGGAGAGTTTTGTATGCTGCTATCCGAGCAGGTGCTGCGTTGACTTGAACAAACACGTGAAGCTTTAGTAGGTAACGCATGCAACATTTCTCTCTTAATGTCTTCAGAAATTCTGAGAATACATGCCTTTTTCTCACTGGATAAATAAAATGGTTCTGAAAAATGAACCTGAGACGTGAAGCAAATCATGCATCTTACTCTAACATTCAGCAGCATTTATGCTTACACATGACAGCTGTGATGATTACAGTAGCTAATTTATAAGAAATAATGTTATTTTCCATCTAGCACAGGATAGAAAAAAAGGACTCAGTACCTGGCTTTGCTCTTTAGAGAAGCTGGGCAGATCTGAATGCTTCAGCTCTGTTTTCTCACTTCAATTTCAGCTGGTCTGTGATGCTGTGTGCTGCTAACTAAACCAGTAAAACATGCTGCAAAAATACACCTGCTCTGTATTTGAGTAGTCATGAACCCACACATGGATTTGGATTGCTTGAAATGGCACGTGAGCACCTCCTTCTGTCAGTAGCTGTGTGACTTTGGCAGGTCTTCATGTCTTTATAAACAATGAGTATTGCAGGTGATGGTTGCATGAGTGTCTTTCACAAACCCACATGATCACATTGCGTTCATTAAGAAGGTAACAGTCACAGCAGTGCCCAGTGCAAATTTTTTTCCCCTTGATTTGTGTTTCTTTTGCTGAACGTGTTTAGATTGACACGTACCCAGCAACATAGTGTGCTGAATACTTGTGCCCTTCATACATGGCAAAGACATTATCATTTCGGTTGGGCTGAACAAGAAGAGGACTCCTAATAAAATGAACACTGTATTTCAGGGCAGGATTTAATTTGTCAATACTGTTTTATTCGCATCCACTGCTCCAAAGGTTATTGGAACTACTTGCTTGTTAATCCCCTGCAGAACTTCTTAGTGTTACTGATCTCACTAATTATTTCCTGAAGCCAATGTGATTTCCTCTCCTGTCTGTCTTGTTTAGGTTTGGAAGGATGCTGCCACTCAGATTTTCTTCTCCTTGTCTGCAGCATGGGGTGGTCTAATTACTCTCTCTTCTTACAACAAATTCCATAACAACTGCTACAGGTACGTGAGAGTGAAATCCATCAGACAGTAAAAAAAACCCACTGTCCAAAAACACTGTTATTTTCCAACTTGCAGAAATGTGCTTTGAAATGCTTATTGCTCCATGGTGTTTTGTTTTCATTCCCTCCCCCTTTCATCTCGTTGCCTCTTCTCTCCAGGTCCTAATCTAATCCCGTTCTCAAGATGAATTGACAGTGAATTACAGTCCTTTTTGACACCTCATTTTCAGAGTTGACAGTTGCAGGTTGGAAGAGAGAAGCTGCCAGCAGCTGGGAGCAGTTTCTATGAAACCATGCCAGTTGTCACTGTGTACCGAAGAACAACCTGGATGTAGAAGAAACTGAAGTTTGCTATTGTTCATATGAGTTTAACGTGCAGTTTGTTTGTGCTTCTCGCCTCTCTGAAGTGTTTTTTTTTTCCCCAATTACATTTATTGTGTCAAGTTATTTCATCTTCCGACACGTAAAATCACTTTTGCAAAGGGAGTAGCAATGTGGTATAGCTTTGTCATTAAGAAACGTGCAGGATAAATACCTGCAGACAGGAAGAAAACAAAACTAAGGGGAATTAGCAGAAAGCTTCACTGATGCTTTGTGTTGTCTTTAGAATCAGTCTTGTTTTCCTTGAAGCAAACCCACTCTGATCCCTGTTCTTTGGGTCCTGCTTTTGAATATGTTTGTCCCGTGCTTTGGTTTTTTGATGATGAATGAATGCGTTAAGAGAGTAAGGGAAAAAAATGGGTTCAGGTATCATACTGTTTTTCTGCACTAATCCTAGCAGTGTTTTGCAGCAATTGAAAATATTAATGAAAAATTTGAGTGTAATACACGGTAATTAAAAATATATATAGCTCTTATGCGTACTTAACATATGCTAGGGATGAGGAGAGTGAAGGAAAAATAACAAGAAAGACTTAGTTCAAATCTGGTTAATTTTACGGTGCATCTTGAGTACTGAAATGAAGCTTGACAGTTCTTTCACTTTTTACATCTGTTATAATGCAGATGGAATTCTAGTTTTGATTTAAGTATACAATTAAAACATCATTAGATTATTTAGGATTGAAGCAAATATACATAAACTCACTTGGTGGTACGTACATAAAACATTTGCTTAAAGCTTACCTGGCTTTAGGAAGAAGATTATTTCATTATGGTTTAAAAAAAAGTCATGTCTTTTTTCTGTAAGCCCAAATAATTAACCTAACCCTCCCTCCTAAGGATGCTCTGTCAGCATTTCGAAGCATGTGTCAACTCACTGAAGTTCTTCGCAGCTTTCCAATTTGTATTTCATTCTGTTACTGACCAAGAAATACCAGTAATTAAAAGCAATTATAGCCACATTTGGAAGACACTTAAAGCGAAAGACTTGTTTCTTTTTTGGTATTTTAAGGGGAAGTATTGCAAACACTTATCACGAAGGTGAAATAAAGATCCTATAAGGAGCACGCTAATTGTGGACAGAGGTAATGATGGCTTGTTTCCTGCCAGACCACACGTACTTACCCAGCATAGCGTGGAACTCAGATATTGATTTCTTCAGATTCCCATTACAACACCAAAAAATGAGGACAGGATTGGAGAATCCTCCACAGATGGGTGTGTTGTGTATAGTAATATTTAGGACACAAATGATCTCGTCCTGGCTGTGCTGAGTAGTCACGTGAGAGTCTTGAAATGCATACAGAACCTTCCCTTTCTGTGCTTTCTTTCCAGGGACACACTGATAGTCACGTGTACCAACAGTGCCACAAGTATATTTGCGGGCTTTGTCATCTTCTCAGTTATTGGCTTCATGGCAAACGAGCTCAAAGTGAATATTGAAGCTGTGGCAGACCAAGGTATGATACACTGCTGTTTTGTGAATTAGGCCCAATTCTGGTGACTCCTGCATCTCTACTATTGGTGATGCCGTTGGCAGCGAAGGTGGGAATCGCTGTCTTATTTTCTGCTGCTTTGTTACATCCTGGTCGGTGTATAAGTTGTTCCTGATGGTGGGGATCGTGGATGGGAAGCAGTGAGCTTTGCAGTGTGGGAGTGGAAAAAATGCAGCTTGGGAGGTGGATTGATCTTCTGAACTGTGGGGAGTAAGGAAATGCTTCTACAGCAAAATGAAAGAATTCCTCTGGAATGTACGATAGCGGTACAGATTAAGAAAGCCACGAGTTGTGAACAGAGATGACTAGAAATGGGGATCTGTGACATCTTAATCGGCAGAGCTGAATGTGAATGAGAAGAGTGTTACTGACAGAGGTATCGGTGCAGTCATGTATGATTTGATATGAAGTAGCATGATGTAGGAATGGTTGAGAATCGTGATTTGGAAATTGAATCAGTGACTTGATAAAGGACAGAAACCAAGAAAAGTTTCCCTCGTTTATGTATGGTAACATTAATACGCATTTGATAATGTTACCAGAGCTGAATGGGAAACAGAAATCCTGTAGTTGACTGAACAAGCACTGGTAAAATGGATTGTTAATGTTTTCTTGACAAATGCCTTTTCTCAGAGCTCTAATATTTCTCACTGCCTGTTAGGAAACTGTTACTGAAGGTGGAAGGAGGGGAACAGCACTGCAGGGAACAAGGTGTTTTGCCAATTTAGAAAAATAAAAGGCTCTTATTTCCTTCTGTTTCTTCCTAATTCATCACACAGACTTTGCAGTACTTCTGACCTGACCAAAGAGGATGACCAACTGGCAGATTGGTAGGAAGTAGTAGGGGTTAGAACTCTTGCAGGCTATTGCCATGTCAGTTAATTCTTTGGTGCTTCATCTCTTCTTTTTGGTCTGCCCCTCAGCTAAGTAGGAATGGAAAAGTTTCATTGTAGTTCCCATCTTCTGGATGGATTAGACCTTTGTATATGGGGGAAAAACCATATGAATTTAGCTGAGGCTAAATCTTCATCTCCAAGTTGTACTAAACTTGTCTTGGCTAAGTGTCATTTGAGTCCAGTCTAGTGACGGGGCAGTAAGACAGTTTTTATCACTGTATGTGATCATATGTGCCTTCTGAATAGCACATCTGCATTACATAGTCCTTGTGTAAAGGTTCTGGTTGTAAGGTGAAGAACTTCTCTATGGGAGTTAATTCTGTTGTTTCAGTGGTGAGGTGAGAAAAGGACTTAAGAGCAAATGTATCCATCTCTGTTGTATACATTGCTGTTGGTTAGGAAGAATTCAAGGGCAACCATCGGGTTTTCATCCAGCTTTTTATTTTAGACCAAGACCAGGCACTCTGCAATCCAAACCACAGGGCAGTCAGATTACTGTAAGGAGCACCGTCCTTGGGTGAAGCTGCAGTGGAAGCTCTGAAGGGACAGCTGAGGAGAAAACAAGAGGATCTGGGTGGCAGGGATGGTAGAGCAGTCATTTGGTTCAGCTGGTTCATCTCCCTGGAGATGACATAATACTTAGCACAGTAGATATCCGGCCCCTTCCTGCAGAATGCTTGGTGGTGGTCTTTCAGTGAGTGACTAGTCACAGGCTTGAGCTCTCTGTTCCTGGCAGTACAGCAGATGTTAAAGGGAATGTGGAAAAAGCTGTGGCAAGGCAATCTTATTGTCAGGTTGTCGTGGCATCTGTAAAACCTCACTTAGGCCATTTAAAACTCTTTCAGGATGGTGAGGGGCCTCTACTCTCCGTGATATGCAGAAGCAAGTTTTTATCTCAGAATGGAAGATTGCACAGTGGCAAGGCAGTGAAGACAGGGAAAAATGGAGGACTGAACATGCTGAAATAGCAGAATTAAAAAGCAGAGTCAGCGAGTGGAAAAGGAGCCACCCCTTGTCCTTGCCTATTTTTTCCCCTATTGTAAATCTGTATTTCTTTATGCAGTGAAGAAGAAAATAGCAAAAATGATGGATGGTGCTGCATAATCTGTCTTCAGAGCATCCAATAACCTGAATGCAAATGGTTGGTGGGAATGGGAAGGAGCCTTTATTTTGCTAAGATATTAATCTGAACTGCTATGTATTCTGAGTTAGAATCTGTCTTTCTGGAAAAACTTGTGTTCCTGATGAGAAAGTAAAACTCACTTTACAAAGGGAGAGGCAATCTGTTTTGGTTCTACTCTCATGGTTTTAGTAAGAGCATACCACCGCTACCGAAAGGCTTTTGCCATTTAACATGAAAAGTTCAAGGTCATTTGACTTTCATTTCAACACATGCAAAACCTTTGGAGTTGTCCTGGCTTTAGCAGCCAGCATAAATACCCACCTACGTTCCTGAATATGGATGGGAAGGGAGCCTGCCTCCCTCTGATTCTTTGCCTGTGCTTGGCTGCTGCCAGGCACGTGATATCTTGGAAAGCTATATATTCATTTTCTAGATTATTTTTCCTAGAAGTGTGATCAGTGGGAAACTGTTATTCCAAAACCCAATTTGGATCGGTAAATGCAGGAAGCTAGCACGAGCAGATCTCTCATCTCTAAAAGGCAAGAAGAAATATTTAATCAAAAGACCAAAAGTATTTGTGAATACCTGATTTTTGTACGTGCTCCATCCTATTCCATCCTATGCCATCTTTCTGAAGCACGTTTTAAAGGCAGTGCTTACTGAGTCAAGCACAGTGTTCCTTTTTTATGCTGCTGTTCAATTTCGTGTGCCCTTCGTTCAGAAGGAATGTGAAACGCTTCATGAGTTACCTGTGTAGGTTATTTCATATGCTGCTGAAACAGAACATCTTTTCCAGTATGTGAGAAAGAAGCAGCTTTAGTAGGTGGGTTTGTTTATTCTTATTTGGATCAGTGTGTCAGCGTCGTGGTTACAAGTGTGTTCTGCAGCTCGGGAGGTAGGAGCACCTAAGTGTCTTGAACCTTGAAGCTAAAATGGAAGTGAATCCTGTGAGGCTAAATCTTGCAGTGGTGAGATCTTTCTGTATACAACAGAGACTGACTTGGATTGCTTTTACTTTTATCAAGCACAGTTAACATAGCATCATAACTTGGAAACAGTACTTTTTGCTTCTCCCCTTTTCCCCGTTGAAAGTTAATGCAATGAATTTGATCACAAACTTTATTTTTATCATTTCCAGGTCCTGGGATTGCTTTTGTTGTGTACCCAGAAGCCTTAACTAGGCTTCCCCTCTCTCCGTTCTGGGCTATCATATTCTTTTTGATGCTTCTCACACTTGGATTGGACACTATGGTAAACTGCTTTCATTTTCCATTCTCTTCTTGGTGCTTTTCCTATCTGTGTTCTGAGGACCAGGACATTGCTTGCTGTTTTCCGTGTTGTCTGTGTACTGCCTTACAGAGAGAAAGAAGAATTAATGCTGAAATGATTTGGGCAAAGGTTTGGGCATTGGCATCCAAGTGTTTAACACCAAGGATTTGGAATATTCTGTCTCACTTCACAGTTTATCAGCTGGACCATTTTACGTATGCTGTGTGTATGAAAATGAATCTCTTTCTTTTGCCTTTCAGTTTGCCACTATCGAGACTATAGTGACCTCGGTTTCAGATGAATTCCCCAAATACTTACGTACACACAAGGCGCTGTTCACTCTTGGGTGCTGCATTTCCTTTTTCATCATGGGATTTCCTATGATCACTCAGGTAACGATATTGTCTTTGAGCATCACTCTCTGCCCCCGGTCCCCCTCTGGTGGCCGTTCTCTGTTCTTGCAAGAAACAGTTGCAAAATAGGAAGCAGAATTCTGAGTCGAGACACCAGGTGAGACTGAAAGCTTTGTGTGTGGATGCTGTGGCTGAGATGCATTTGAGAGAATGGGTTGCTCAAATCTTTCTGAAAATCTGACTCTCTTAATTCCCAACCAAACGTCTCCAAATGTGAGTTCAGTATTTACTTCAAAATTGGCAGTGCAAAACAAAAAGCCCCAAATATTACTATGCCATCTAAACCTTTGCATTAGTTTGGGGTGCCTTCCCTCACATGGATAGAACAGATACATGCTGATAGTCCTGGCAAACAGGGGAGTTAATAATGAAATTCTCATCTACCACGGATAAAGTCCTCACTGTTTGTTTTCCACTGGTTCCTCCAGCCTCCTCCATCTGAAACTGAGCAGTTTCAAGAGGTGGTATGCAGACTCTACATTACTCTGTTATCCTTATCCTCTTTCTTTGCCTCACTTCACCAGCTACCAGCACAACTGTGCTGGTGACATGTGGAGAGGCACGTGTGCCACATGTTACTGCTCTTTTCTTTTTCAGGGTGGAATGTACATGTTACAGCTTGTTGACACTTACGCAGCTTCTTACTCTCTTGTCATCATCGCCATATTCGAGCTTGTTGGAGTGTCCTACATTTACGGTAAGAATACTGTTGCTGGACAGCCTGTGTCCAAGCAGTGTTTCAGTACATGGTAAAGCTTGTCTTCAACAATCCTGAGGTTTTCTTTTGGAGATGTGTACGTAGCAGGATGATCTTCGGTCCTAGTGTTGTGCACTGGAAACTTAGATCTACTTAGGTTATGGAGTCCACTCTAAAATAATCGTGTGAAAAATCAGGCCTAATTCAAAAATCTTGCTTGAGAATTGGATGCTATAGAAAGGACAGGCAGTCCATCCAGCCCTGTTCTCTCTCATTTCATGGAAATAGAGCAGTGTATTTCAGCTCCAGCAATGTCCACTCTAGTGAGCAGTGAGCTCTAGTGGTTGTAAACTATGTCAGGTATGGCCTATTGGAATCTTACTGAGCATGAAAAATACCAAAAACAACAGGTAAAAAGGCTTTGATTGCTCAGAATGCTTTTATTTTTATATTAGTGTCCCTGAAATGTAAGCGTGTTGGTAGAGCTGGTTTAGAAGTGTATCTCAGAGTGAGATGATAATGGTAACTGCTGTCAGCTTTACATGCAAACAATCTTCTCAAAGGACCTGACAGTGATGCTTTGAGATACATCCTGAGGTCAATCTAGAGATGGCTTTAGGGGATTAAATAGCACAAATCCATGTCTGAAAATCAGTGCTGGCAAACTGTTATTTCGCCATGCTTCAGTTTCCATGAAGGCATGCACGGTTTGCACATTCTGTCCTCCCAGTTAGCACTGGGTTTAGCACTTATTTTTGTTTCCCTTTCCTCCTTGTCTGTTTGCTGAGGGCAGTGCCACGCTGAAAGCACTTGATGTTGCTCTTGTTTGCCAGCATTAGGACTAGTGTCACTTGGTCTGTGCCATGACTGCACCCTCTAAGCCATTGCCATCAGTGCACAAGAGAAGAATTCATTGCACAGAATATGTTTCAAGAGCTCAAAAGCTACTTCAGTCTGTGGAATTCCTTTGCTCTGCATGTTCTGAAGTAGGCATGAAGTTAAATAGGAAGGAAATAGCTCTATCTCTCCTTTGAACACTGAGTGGCAGAAGAGCTACAAGCCTGCCTTCATGGTACAACGCTTCATTGGATTTGCTTGGCTTTACTCAATACATCCAGTATCCCTTAAAATAGTAGATTGTATGAACAACATAAATTAATACAGAGTTGCTACAGTGCTGCTAAAGAGGGATTATGGTAGAGGAGGCCTTTCAGTCCCATATTTCTTTCAAGTAATCAGATGTGGCCAAGATCTGACAAGTGGCGAATCATTTGCTCCATGCTTTGCATACCAACTGATTGGTAATCAACAGATGTTAGTCGTGTCTTTCATGTTACAGTTTCAAAGATGATTACCTGGATTTAACGTTTTTTTTTTTACACTGACAGTCTTCCACTCAGCACAAAAAAGGAAGGATTTATTCTCCATTCATCATTCATCCCACTAATGCACCATAACTACTTGTGCTGCATTAAATCTAAATGCGGCTTGTATCTTTGTGATTTGTGTCTTGCAAATACAAGTGAGGCTGCTGCCCTTGTTAAATTCCTTCAAGCAGTGCTTAAAATTGGCATAATATATTTTCAGGCTCTGACAATTTCTTGTTTTACACTCCACTGACACCTTTCTCTGTACACTTGTACTCTTCATGGCAAGCGGGCTGGCAGAGCAGTGGCAGGTGCTTTTATGATGAAATAAATCTCTCTTTAGCTCTTGTTACATGTTCTGCTTGCTGTGCTTGTTGAGATTTTTAAATTAAAAAGAGGCACACTTGGTTATTTCCGTGCAATCACTGATTTTTTTTTTTTTTTTTTCAGGAAAGCCTATGTTATCCTGTCAAGTGGAGGTTTTTATTTCACTTGCCAGCACAGATGTTTGTTCCCCTCTTTTTAGATGATGATGCATGATTGGTGAAGAATAACTTAAAGCTGTGGGTGTTAGCTTAGTCAACAGCATTATTCCCACTGTTGCATACTGTAATGCAAAGCTAAGCACAAATATCTTTGTGGTTGAGCAAAATGCTGTAGGAAATTGCTTGGAATTGAAAATGCATTACCTTAACTTGATTCAGGCTCCTCCTAGACCCGTTATTTTTTTTTTTTTGGCAACGTGTTGTGAGGAAGTTTTCATCATCAGAGAGAGTGGTAGCAGCTGCAGTGTGCTGGTAGGAAGTATGTCACTCTTTCCAAACCTTTTACCTGCTGAAGTTTGAAACAGATTGTGTCTTTAGCTTGCACTGCACTTTGTAACGGATTTTATGCCTCCAGCACTTTGAATACATCATCCTACTTTAGAGGGTGGAAACTGAAATACAGAATATGATACACTGCTTATTTCCTGAAGTCACGCAGCAGGCCTGACTGATCTGAGAGAGAAACCAGGTGCAGTAAGATTGAATCAGTGCTTTACTAACTAAAGCATCCTTTACCTATTTTCACTGATTCACTGAGATGCCTTCTGTCATCTCTGCATCTGTTTACATGCATTGGCTCCTGAGCTGTAAATATCTCAAAGCACCCGAAACTGAATTTTTGCCAACCGTTCCAAGAAGGAGCTCATCTTTATTTATTAATTTAATTTTATATTGAAGTTTTAAACAGACACGTTCAAATCTGTGTGAAGATTGCTCAGATTTTGGAGGCGGAACCCTGTGGTAACTGTGTCATGAGGTAAACCTCCATTGCAGTTTCGAGTGTGGCCGAAGTAGGGAAGCTCACACTAGCTCTAAATTGCATGGACACTCCAGCCTATAGTTCCTGTTGGTGCAACCAGTTTAACCAGCTCAGCTCTAGGGGTGCCCGAGCAGCCCTGGAAGTGCATCAGAAGGTACTGAACAGTTGAGCTGTTGCTGTTTTTCATATGCTAGGCCATCCATTCTTAATTGTTAGAAGTCAAGTGGGTAGATTAATTTCTCCTTGATAACGGCAGAAAAGCTTCAAAATTAGGGGGATAAAACCTGGGGATTATCCCTTCTTATGTGCAGCAGCTGCAATGGCTGGCTGTAAGGGCATTAAGAACATAAAGCAATTCATTGCTCTTCTGAGAATTTCCTCCTTCGCTGAGCTCCCATCACTGTCTCCAGGTCACAAAAACGAGACTAAATGGTGTAGGATAATGCTTTATACAGTGTGAGTGGCAGAGACAGTCACCTGCTTATCAATTCAAACTGGCCCAGGTTTGAAATGCCCACATAGTGGAAGAGTCCAGACTTCCTTCTTCTCATCACCATTAGACAAGTTGGAATGTGTTTCAGTCTTTATTTTTTTTTTAATTAATTGTGATCAAGTCTTAAACAACTGTGGAAGTGAGGAGGGACTGTTGATGCGAATAGCTGCGCAGAGCCAGGCTGAGATGCTGACTGCCTTTGATTGGGTGGCATGGCCGAAGGAGATAACTGGAAATGACTCAAATGGCATTTCCCCAATCTCTTCTGCATTTTATTAACTCAAGTAACCACATAAATGCAATCAGTACAATAACCTGAAGGCTCAACATGTCACTCTGTTCAACTGAGTGGCACTGGGCAGAATTCTAAGGTTTTACGGGTGCTGTCTAATAGTTCTAAGCATTGATGACGTATCAGCTGAGAAAAACCATGTGGTGGTCAGTGTCAAAGTTCAGTGATTGCATCACACAATGAGCAGCACAGTAGGTACACAGAGGCTCAGATATTACCTGTGCTGATACAGGTATGCAGCTGACTGGTTTCGCTGGCTGCATGTCATGCCTTACCTAAAGACACGTCTTAACTAAAATAGTTTATTTAATTATTTTTATTAATAAGATATTATTCTTCACGGACTTTTTAACAGATAGGCACGGAATTGCAGTCAGTGAGCGCGTGCTCATCGTGTCTCCCTCTGAAAGGTTCTAACCTCAACCCTTCATCTCTGCCTGAAAGCTCCAGTCTTGTTTTTAATCCTTAGGAATGGAACTGGTGTCACTTCTGACTTGGTGGTTATGGTCCTTCAGCTGTAGATTTCAGCTAACGTGTCACCATTCGTTACTGTCATAAGGAGGATCACAAAAGCTGTACTGCCAATTGCAGTCGGTTTCCTTCAGCCCTAATTGCGTTTACCTTGCAGGATTGCAGAGGTTTTGTGAAGACATAGAAATGATGATTGGATTCCAGCCGAGCAAATTCTGGCGAGTCTGCTGGGCCTTTGTGACCCCGACTATCTTAACAGTAAGCAAGAACTGCTTGTGCCTTTTCCTCTGGTTTTGTGTTGCTGCTTCTCGGGCCGGTGGGTTTCCCAGCGATGCTGTTGAAGCCTTTCCCTGCTTGTCCCAAATGCTGGGACAGCATGCCGTGGCATAGAAAGCACGGTTTGGTTATTTTAGGCATGTGCGTGTGTATGTGTACAGAATGAATGACATAATCCCTTTCTCTTCTCAGGCCGTGATGGGGAAAAACGTGTTTTCGGCATGTTGCATGCTTTGGGAAGAGTTTCATGGAGAGCTCAGTGACAGCTGCTCTGCAAAGACGCAGAGCAGAGGCTGACATATGCATGTCCTTAGTGTCAAACATAACCCCCTTCGCTGTCCTCCGCTTTCAATGACAAGGATCTCGGGCTCCCCCGAGGCACGCCTTGCAGGTGGCAGTGCAGGACAGCAGGTGGCAGCAATGCCCTGCAGGATGCGGGAGTGCATCCTCCTTCCTGGTTCCTCCACCTCCTCCTCTTCCTCCTCCCCCGGGCTGCTGGTGCTGCTGCCCACCCCCCTGTAACGATGTTTCGAGATGGAACGTTGCCACACTGATACCTAAAAAGGGCCTTACTTCAAAGTAGCATCTCCACTTAGTCTAAAAGAGGCTGTGTCCTTCATTGTACCGTTAGAAGCATGTTGTTTTGGCCTTTTTTTAAAGTCCAGGGCTCAACAGGTAGCAGCTCTGTTGACTGTCTGGCACAGTGTCTCTAGCACAATATTTCTTTTATATTTTACCAGAAATACAATAACACTCTTTGAGAGCATGCCATGTTTTGGCACCAGAATGAAATCACACTCAGCTGTTTCACAAACCTCAGTATCTTCTGGTGGAGCTAAGTATTCTGTACAAGGATTAATAGATTTAAATTCTAACTCCTCGAAGGGCTCACGTTGGGAAACATCTACTGCATGAGGCAGAGAGGCAAAGTGGTGTCTTGAGAGTCATGTGGGAATGAGGGTGTGAAGGGACTGGTTGGCTTTAGGTAACTCAACAGAACCCTGAGTTGTGAGGAGAAGAAACATCCTACGCTGAGAACCATCTTTCCAATGGGCACATCGCAGGTGTTCATGGTATCAGTTGAGGTGGAGGTGTTCTGCCCTCGCATGTAGGTTTTCTTGACTGTCTTCACCCAAGTGTAGGGCTGCCGTGCCTCAAGAACATGTAGATCTGGCTCACCTGCCTGGGGGCAGCTGTGGTTCGATTGTGGCAATGTATGGGCATACTTTGGACTTTCATGTTTGAAAAGTTTGAGAGCATAGCTCAGTTCAGTTAACAGTATCAGTGTGAACATACGTTTCCTCGTGGGTCTCATGAAAAAAGATGTGCACGCATGTTTTCTTTTTCGCCTGTTTCTTCCACTGGCTGTTCTCAAGATCCTGCTTTAGAACCATTATTATGCTTCTGAAGGGAACTATGAGGCAATTTCTGCAAATTGCTTGGTTGCTTTACTGATCAGACTTGCACGCTTAGCTGCTGCCAGTAATCACAACAAGGGAATAGGAAATTATGTTGTCTCTAACGAAAAGCAAATTTGGAAAGCAGGCGAGGTCAGTTGAGGCTTTCACGTTCTGCTGCAGCTCCCTACAGCTGTAATGTTTAGTGAATTCAGAGTGAGAAATAATTGGAGACTGATAAGTCATCATTCAGTTTTTGTGCTGTGGAAATGGACAAAGCAAAACCAAACTTTTTTTTTTTTTTTCCCTATTATGGCTTCTTTAAAACTCATATTTGATGCATTTGAATAGTCTAATATTAGGCTTTCAGCTCCTCCACATCTCTGGAAATAAAACCATTCGTTTTATATGCGCCCTCACCTAGTTATGCTGCTATAAATCTTCTGTGTGCAATTATTGTAAGCACAGGCATTTCCCAAAAGTTACTGAATTATGCACAAATGTAAGCAGACGTATTGCTATTCATACCATAAATGAAATGGAGTAACTTAGCATAATCACATTAGGTAAAACTGCCAATAGAGCATGTAATAAAGCCTTTTACTCTAAGGGCAAGATTCTAGTTTCAATTCTTCTGGCATAAATACAGAGATTTCTGTGGGATTTTGCATGATTCCCATGAAACTCATTAGATTCAGGCTCTGACCTGTTCGTTACGTTTTGTGTGAGCCCCCTGCTTAGCAGCACGTACTTGTATCTGTATCCCATGCAGACCAACTGTGTGCACGGATACCTGCCCTTGGCTGCATAGCAGGCTCATTTTACTTATTCAGACTTTTTCCTCTCTTGTTTCCAGTTTATCCTTTGCTTCAGTTTTTACCAATGGGAACCGATGACTTATGGAGCTTACCACTACCCCGGCTGGTCCATGGTGCTTGGGTGGCTGATGCTGGCCTGCTCAGTTATTTGGATCCCAGTGATGTTTGTGATAAAAATGCACCTAGCCCCAGGCAAATTTATCGAGGTAACTCTGCTATCTTTTTGCTGCTTAAAAATGGGGTCACGAGAGACTGGCTGTTTTGCCTTACGTTGATTTTTGTGATATTGAATGGCTAACGTTGCTAAGATTTACTTGCTGGTAAGCCAGTCATTGTATTACAAAGAGACTAAAATGCAGACTTTCTATTCCTCTTTCCTCAACAAAATGCTCCTAAACTGTTAAGTGACGGCTTTTATGGGAAGCAGAGGGTGTTATACATTTCATAAGCCCTCGACATGGTGTCAGTGGAAGAAAGTTCTTTGCATCAAAGCAGTAAAAGCTTTGCCTAACCACTGGTACGTGCTGCACTGCAGAGAGAGCCCCATGGCCTCTAAGGGATGAAATCACAACATGCCAGAATGTGGTACCCAAGTCCCACAGGAGGGAGTGTTCTAGAAGGTTATGCCCACCCCTGTAGGCTCAACGTAAGAGACAAAAAGACTTCATGCTCTACAGCTCAACCAACTTTGTGTAAACCTTAGTTAACTGAATAGTTTATCCCACTGTGGCATCTGAGCTTAAAAAATACCAGGTGGCACTTGATTTCTAGGCTGCTTTTTTAGGCTTTATTTTGTAAATCAAATAGCTGCTGCTTCTCCGCATCACTCTGGAAATGTGGTCCCCTTCTGTTCTCTGTCTTTTTCAGTTCTGCCCTGTCCTCACTGTTACTGCTTGCCCCATTCCCTCCTTGGGGAAGGCACTCATGTCCCCTTTTTATAGCAGCTTTGTCAGTTTGGCTGTCCTGAAAAATCCGTCAGGTCTGTTATCCACCTAAAAAAATAATGAAGAAGCAAAATTTATTGAGGTAAAATATTCACTTGGTCTCTCAATGTGCCACGCTACATGTGGCCTGGGGAAAAGATCACGTTTTTACATTTCATAAAGAGCCAAGGAATTTAAGATGAAGTGGCAGGACACCCCAGGGAGAGCATCTGAGTACACAGCTGGCACTAGGCAGCACAGCCACTTGTCTAAAGGGCTGTTCAGCCCTCGTGCAGTGCATGTTGGAGCACAGAGGTCAGGACAGAGAACTACTCCTACTGGGGATGAGCTAACATGAAATTAGATTTGCTTGTTCATCGCTTTGTAAGTTTCTCTCGAGACAAATAGCTATGCTTCCAATCTTCTAACTCACCTGTGTTGTACCAGAGTACGTGGCCTGAAAAAGGTAGGGTGCTACCCTTGCTGTCCTTCAGGTAGCACACCCAAAGAAATGCCAAAAAGTTGGACCCATTCTGAAGTTATTCCATCCCTAGCCCAGTATTTTGTGAACATTGGGTCTGCTTCATAAAATTATTATGGTTGGTCTGGGAGGTAAGTGTTGCAAACTGGTAATTAAGCAGAGATTAAAATAACTGATATAGAGGTCTGATTCACTTTATTGGGTAATAAACGTGTAATTACTCCCTCTTAAGTCATCAGAAATATGTTTTTTCCCCTTTTTATCTGTAAATAGTCAATCATATTGTATATACAATAAGGAAATCAGCAGAGAGAGAAGCTTGTTGTTTGCCATGTTCATGTTCTCCTCTCTCTTTTCACTGCGGATAGAAGTGAAATATATTGTCATCTCAAAATGAGAATCTTGGTTCATTTGCAGCAATGTACTTCCTTTTGGTCATTTGTGTACTTTGGGGAAATATGCTAAACAGAAATGCAATTATTTTAATGCAGTTACCCACTGCTTAGATGATTGGGCTAAGTAATTGTGCACATGTCCTTCAGTAAGTGAGCCTGGCGATCTGTAGCAGTGGGTCTGAGCTCCCCTCATGTGGTGCAAGGGAGAACGTATAATTAAAATCCAAGCGCTTTATCCTCTATTAATCTTGCAAACCTTGTGCAAAACAAACACTGAGCAGTGAAGCATCACCGGGCCACTGCCAATAACCCCCAATGATCCTGCTCTTCTTTCTTCTGCACCGTGTTCTGCTCCATAACTCCAAATGAGACTCTTTTTTTCTCTCCCCTGCATTGCAGCGACTCAAGTTGGTGTGCTCTCCACAGCCAGACTGGGGTCCGTTTTTGGCCAAGCACCGTGGTGAACGTTACATGAATATGATCGATCCACTGGGGACGTCTTCCCTGGGACTTAAACTGCCAGTGAAGGATATAGAACTGGGGACCCAATGCTAATGGTTCTTACCTTGGTGACAGTGACATTGTCAGCCTTGTCAGCTATTTTTTCAGTTTTATTTCCCCATTTTTTTTTTCCTCCCTGCAGTGCCTGAAAGTGGTTGCTTAGAGAAGTAGGATTTACTGTTGCATGCCATAGGGGAGACCGAGCTAGATCATTTCCAGGGGTAGGTGATGCCCATGATGTTTTGGCTGAGACAGCAAAAGCACGTTGCACAATGGGTTACATCCCAGGGTTTGTTAGGTTGTGTGGGAAGAAAGAAAAGTTCCCTTGTAACAGCCAGAGATGGGACTAGGGTTTTGTTAGTGATGTAATCAAAGGGAAGGATGGAAGTAAACGTAGGAGGGGACCTCCTGCAGCCCTGCTATCAGTCTGACGTGAGGCTCTCGTGATGTGTGGAGTCATGTTGTCTACACTGACAGCAGGTCCCACCTCGTCGCCACTCAGTTCTTGTATGAGTATGAATTATACTAACTTTGAGGACTTGCTATCAAAACAAGCAGGGACCCTTGAAACAGCGTGCCAGTAAGTAATGTGGGGGATCAGAGCAGAAACACAGATCTGTGTCCGTCTGATGTTTTCAAGTAGAAGCGAAGTTGAGGAAAAAAATAGGTATATATCATTTGAGATTGTAGCTGAATTGTGTTTGAGTCAAGAGGTGGTTTGGAAATAGTGCCGGACTGAGAAGCATGGGCATCACAGCGAGAGTGCTGTCATGAATTTCTTTGTGTAATTTGCTCTCTTGTTGTTTCTGTTGGAAATAACTCAGTTATACCATGCGTTTGAAACCTGGCTGCTCTGGCCAAGTGCATATCCATTCCTCCTGACTGCGGTTCTGCTCTCTTCAGTACTCTGAACACAGTTTCCTTGTTTCTCTGCTTTTGTTTACAGTATCTCCTCGAGAAGCCATCATATAATTTTGTGCCTAACTTTGTATTCTTACGGTGGTAAGCGTTGAGTGATAACCAGACTACAACATTTATTAGATGTGCTGCTCAGCCTATTGAGTCCCCCTTTGTTCTCCTTCTTTATAACAACTTGTAGATGTATTCTTCTCTTTCAGCCAATGGGGAACAGCAAAACCCCAGTTGTCTATATATTATATATATAGCACATCAATTCTTCAAAGTGGTATTCTCTGGAATGTACATAGTTTACATGGTTTTCTTCTTTTTTTTTTTTTTCCTCCTGTTTAGAACGTTTTCATGACAGAGAAACAAAACACAAAAAGCAACAATTAACCACTGCAGTCATCCTCAGGGATGCAACAACAGATGTACAAAGCACGAGGGCTGGGGGTGGGGGGAGTGATAAGACATTCTAAATCATTACATTTTAGGCATCAGTTCTGTGTGGCAATATGAGTGTTAGACTTAAATAATTGTTAACTTATTGGGCAGAGTAAAAGTAGAGCTTTTTAGGAGTACATTTATTTAACTGAATAGAAAACTAGCCAATTTTATTGTAAATGCACTAGAATGAGGGAGAAAAATATATCCTCACTAATTGGCAAAAACATAATAACCTTTATGATCTTGTTAATATCCTATACATACTTAGATGATATTTTTTAAGAGTGACCAGTGTTCATGTAGTGTGCGCTAGTGATGTTTTATGTCCCTATAAATATCTTATCGACCAGTGTAGAGGTGTGAGTTTAGAGTAGTTTAGCCTGTTTTTCCCTCCCCACACACACTCCTGTAGTAGCCAGTGAATGTTCTTTCCTTTCAGGGGACCGTTTCTCTGCGGTTCTTTTGTCAGCCTGTCTTCATATTACAGGGTCTCAGGTAAATCCTCAGTTACTGTGTGTCCGTAGATCAGTAGACGTGTCTTTCCATTCCTGTAGAAGAAAACAAGGCAAAACCTAAACCTTGACGTAACACTTCTACGTGTTAACTTGTTTTCTTTGTGCGTGTATATATATATGTATATGAAATATATTAATCATTTTGCTGAACTTCCTCTTCCATGGGGCAGTTAGTGTTGCCAATTGTGGGCACTGCTGGAGACCTTTAATCCTCACGCAGGACAAGCAAAACACCATCAGGGCTGTCGCTGAGGATGGATTTAGCTACAATCTGTGCTGGCCCCTGAATCTCTGCTCCGCAGGCTCTGCCGGTCCCCATCTCATGGGGCAGAAGGATGGGACCCCGCTGCAAGCTTCTCTGCCTTAAAGCTGTGCCCCTTCTTTTCAGCTTCGCCGGCTATTCCTTAAGGGGGTTTCTGTTCTTACTTCTGGCTTTCATTTTCTTGGCAGAGGTGGATGTTAGAAGCCACGCTGATGCGATGGAAATTTGGCCCCTACATCTGCTTGGGGCTGAGAGCACTTTTCTGGGTGAAGAAAGGAAGCTAAGTCACTGAGACTTATGCTTTTTGGTCAGGATATAGCTCTAGGCCTCTCTTTACCAATAATATCTAGCTTCTTGGTTTGATTTTTGGAGTATAGTCCAGTTTGCTTTCGTTACTATTGCGATAAAAAATAATGCATCTATAGGCTTGTTCCTCTTAAGGAAAAAACAAACAGCACTCCAAACACCTAATAGTTCTTTCAGTCCTGTCTTTGTCTCAGGGCGTGCATTGGAACTGGAATTAACTAATTGCAATAAAATTGTGTCGATATGAGGAAGTCAGTTGCTGTTTACCTTAAGAACGGAAGAGATACCATTTGAAGGAGTACTGCAAGGTGATGGTATCTGTCCTTTGGCTTGGGTTGCCAAAATGAAATATGTACGAAAACTTGCCTTCCATGTGTTCTGTAATTAATCTGCGTGATTTTAATTTCTGCTGTTCTTGTGCTGGTCAAGTGCTTATCACAGGATTAGGCCTGACTTTGAAACTGAAGACGGAGTGATGTCCGTCCAGTTGATTTTTGTCTTTGGCTTTGACCTTCAATAGTAGGCGTGCAAAAACACGAGGAGAGTGTGGAGGTAAGAGGTCGTCAAAGATAGGAAATTTTCCATGTAAATTAAAGGCAGAAGTTTTTCATACTAGGCTTCGAAATGAAAATATTTCACTGCCCAAATCTGAATGTTGAGATTAAATTGACCAGCAGTGTCCTCTGGAAATGAGAAGTAACCTTGCAGTTTGGGAATGCACTTTGTTTAGTATGTTCTAGAAAAGCTCGCATGTACTTTGATAATTTTCTAAAAGTAAATTTAGTAACTAATTAAGTACCGGTAAAGATCTTTAAAAGAAAAAAATAAAAAATAAAAAAAGAGGGGAAAAAGCCATATTAGTAAAAATGTGATGTACGTTCTTGCAGATCTATTTATCTTGTGAGTAAAAATGTTCAAATCTGATGGGAATTAGTTTCGTTGCATATATTTTCTTCAAAATGAAGTCAACCTTCTGAATGAGCCAAAATGCACTGCTGTACGCATTAAAGATCACAATGCAAATGTTCTCCATCTTCAAAGTCTTCGGGGTCTTCCTACTAGCGTTTTCAATATGCAACGCTCAGAACTCGTGTTTCAGCTAGCCGTGGCAGCACTTTGCTCCCGAGAAAAGGGTTTAACAAAATGACCTTTAATGGAGAGGCTTGGATTGTCTTCACATGACGCTCAATTGGGTCGAAGTATTTATTTTTTGTTAGGTTCTGCTCCGCTTTGATGCCCGCATTAGATGTGCCTCGGTGCTGAAGGTCATTGCTTCCGATGCACTGTGGCCGTCTGTGGAATTCAAAATGCTGGTTTATTTCAGTTGCCTTTTGGTCTTCTTTTGATTATACGTAGAGTTATGTGGATAAAATCATTTTTTGCTGCCTGCGACAAAAGCGATTGCATATTTATGACCGAGATTGATTTCCTGTTGTTTTCTTCTTCTGCAACTCCACTTTTTCTTGCGATCAGAGAAAGACTGGTGTGGAGCGTGGGTTGCAGGCTGCAGAGCTTTCGGCAAGAGGCCTCCCAGAAGGCATCTCCGTTTCGCCGCGAGCACTGTGGTGTGTGGTGACCAGGCCTGTGTTTGTTTGCTGGTAGTTAAGCTGTTTGCACATCAGATACTCGTAAAATGGCAGATCTTGGTATTCCAGAGGGACTCGGGTTGATGACTTTGAGAAGGGGGAGTGGGTGGGTTATTTATGGTTTCTGCCTTCAGGCAGCCTATCGCCAAAGAGGGAAGGTTTTCCCTGACGGGTTTAACTTAAGGGGAGAACCGGGCTGGACCTTATCGCTTGCAATATTATTATTTGCCCATAATACCTAAACGCATCTTCAGGTAACCATTTGCCTTATCGCTACCTTCCATTCTTAGGGAAATTATGGATTGACTAAAACATGTTATCTGTCATTTATATTACGTAGTAGTACCTTGTGAGGTGGATGCTTAGGTGGTATAAATTGTCACAGCTTTGCTTGGAGCTGTGACACTTTACACCAGCTGAGAATTTGCTCCCTGTGTCCTATGGCACTTTACTACAGACCCATCGCTGATGGGTTAAATCTTAATTACTTGCGTAATGTCATATATAAATATATATATATATATATATTTACAGGCGTTCTATGGGGTACTACTGCCTATGGATAAAGATATGTACCCTAACCAGGTCGTTGATTTATTTTCTTTTATTTCTCTCATTAGCTGTACGTGGAGAAGATGTATTATGTTAGTAAGGTTGCATCACACGTATCTCATGTAGCGCATAATGTAGTGCTGTATGTTATTCATTTGAGAAGTCATTATTCTTGAGGCCCTACCTCAGATTTTGTATTTATGTCTACAAATGCAATTTATTGTATTATATATTTGCCTATTATATTTGAATGTGATGAATTAAAATTATTCCATAATGTATGGGCTCTAAAGACTCTAAATAAATGTCCAGTGTTTAAAACAAAATTACTTAACATTTTCTGGTGAATAGATTTTCTTGTCCGCGCTCTTTCCCCACCCAACACACGCTACAAACATCATTCTTACTTAACGCACAGCCTTAAGGTATCTGCAGAATTGATCCATCTGATTGTTAGAAACCTTGAGCAGCAACTGGAAACAGCCCTCTTGGGAAAGGGAGATATTGCACAGCTGCAGAAACAAGAATCAATTAAATGGCTGGGTTTGTAACTGTGTGCGTGCTCGGGGGCTTGTAGAATAATTGATTGCTTATCAGAGGACCAACTGGCTTTGTTTAAGTCCTTTTTATTCCATCAATTAAGTCACCCTAAAGATTGTTGAGTTGTTGCAAACTGTGGAGGTTCATATCTGATGGAGGCACAAAGGGAAGGTGAAAGGGGACAGAGGCAAGAGCAGAGTGAAGGTGTAAGCTCACGTTTCCTGATGCTATCTCACCTTTTGTCTAAAGCTGAATCCCTGCAGTGTGCTGAGTGCAGTGCCAAGCAGCGTTCACCGCAGAGCTGCCCCACTAATGATACTTACTGACATTAATGATACTAATCTGACCTATTCCTCTGCTGGGAAACAAGAGCTTTTAATAAGCATTCCCAAAATACAAGAGCTGAAGTGTGATATCTGATTGTAATGTGGGCATCAGATACGGTGGCAAACATGAGTGCTCTGCTGAGAATGCGTTGGCAATTCCAAGCAAAGCCTCATCCTGAGAGTAATCCAACAGCACTGTGGACTGCTCCAGTTGTTCTGGTAGTCAGTTCCCCTCAGAAAAGCATTTTTTTTTTTTTTTAACCTATAAACTTGCCTTTCTCCGAGCAGTGTGTGTGCAGACAGAGGAGGTGGCAGGACCTAATGACGGAGGACTGCAGGAATTCTTTGTGCATGTAGGACAGATTTCATCTTGGAGATAGTTGCAGTCACCAGCATGCACCGCAGGAGCCCTGAGAGGCAGGTGAGTGTCATTGCTCTCCTGTTAGGAGGAAAAACTGAGGCAGGAGGAGTGGCTGTTGTATGTTGTTGCCCTCTACTGCCTGCCAGGTTAATTTTGTCCACATGAATCGCCAGGCTTCTGGGGAGTGTAAGCTTTAGCACTAGTGAAACGGGGAGGTTTCCTGCTTGGTGAGGTAGGAGGTGATTCTCCAGGTGCAAGCACTGTCATCTCTCCAGTGTCTGCACATCTGCTGGCAGCCGAGCCCACGCTCGGCAGCATTTGTTGTAGGCAGAACTTAGCACTTGTAATTGTCTGCTGTCTGAGGGCTGCAAACTGCATCAGAGAAAGGCCAGGTCTAGTCAGGAACACTCCGTCAAACGACAGAGTGCCACGAGCCTTGTGGCTGGGAGAAGTAGCAGCTTAACACCACACAGCTAGCGGCGTCACAGTAATTTAGGTCAAAATCGGTGTCCAAGTGGCAGTGCAAGAACTGTCTTTCACAGGAATATTATCTGAGCTGAAATCCAGCTGGCTTGCCAGGAATAACACTTCATTCTTGCTGAAGTGCCATCAAATTTTTTTTCTTTAATTGCTACGAATGTTCAGGAACACAGCTCTAAGTCTTATTTGAATGTCACGCGTTGTGGCTATTTATATACATTTCCAACTAGATCGTACCAGAATATCAGCTTTTTTCATGACTATGAAGGGAATTTGGTGCCATTAGAGTAGGTGTGAGGACAGTGTTGGTGGAGAGAAAGCTTTTTTTTTTTGTCCTTCTTTGCTACCCTTCTTCAGTGTAAAAAAGTGGGAGCGTGTGCGAGATAACCATGTGTGCTCACTGGGTGCAGGGCTGGAGGAGGATCCATGTGGATCTCCCTGCTCTGTTCAGAGAGCTTCTGCCCACTGTTTGCTGTGCTGCCCGTGGGCTCCAGCCAGCTGAACAAGCCCGCGGTGGTGAGAAGGGAGGTGGTGGAGTCACTGTGCCTGGAGGTGTTTAAAGAACGTGGAGATGTGGCAGTGGGGCAGTGGGCATGGCGGGGTGGGCTGGTGGGCTTGGACTTGGGCATCTTAGAAGTCTTCTCCAATCTCTATGATTCCATGGTCATCTGTTCACAGCAGAGATGAGAATGTGCCAGGGCGAATTAGATTGGATTTTGTGTGTAGCTAGACCCTGATTTTGTTGTTTCATGGGTGCACATGTATCTGAGCTACCACGTATGGCTGGATTTCCTAGAAAGAAATCTCTTAAATTGTGAGTATTGGGATGGGATAGAAAGGTGTGCCATTGCCTTGCTTTCTTTGTTGCTATGGCTACGTAACATATACACATATCTGCATATGCTATGTACACCTCTCCATGCCTCAGGGCTAGCAGCAGTGCTGATAACATGATAAACAAAAGCAAAGGCTGTTCGCTGCCTCTGGAGGTGAACGGCTGAGGTGGGGTGACCAGCCCGAGGTTTCCTGGAGGGCACACCCTGCAAGCAGCCACAAACAGCTGCTGTCAGTGATCTTACTAAATTCAGCAGCCACGCTGCGTTCTGATGGTGCCGTTGTAAAGGTGCACGAGCACAACTGCCCCCTAAGGTCGGAATAGGTTTGTTATTTCTTTTTCATAGAATCCTTGAAAGGGACCCTTAAAGGCCACCTCGTCCAGCCAGTGATCGGGGGCACCCATAGCTCGGTCAGGTGTGCAACGGCAGCAGCTAGGAGCGCCCAGCTGGGGCTTGATTGGATGTGAAACGAAGCTGGGGCAGCTGGGCCGGCATTGGGTGGGATGGGAGCTCCAGCTGCGGCCCATCAGGCGCGCAGGGTTGGGGCTGGGAGCCAGACCGGCTTTCTTCCCCAAGAGTGACCTGACTTCAAGGCCTGCGGGCGACAGCAAAGCAGGCGAAGCGATGCTTTATAAACAGCAGCTTCGAGCAGCTTCTGCGCTGCCTTGCAGACGCACTGAAGCGCTTTTCCCCTTCTTGATCTCGGCCAGCGCGGAGCGAAGAAGGGAGCAGCGAGGGGATACGATCGCGAAGGGGATGCTCGAGCTCGGCTGCCGGGCGGCGGCGCTGGCGAGGCCCGGGGGGGCCGCGCGTCACGGCGGGGGGCGGGCGGGGAGCCCCCGCCGCGGGGGCGTCGGGGCCGCGCCTGGGCAGCGGGCGGAGCCGCCGCTGCCGGAGCCGCTCCGCGCGTCGGAGGCTGAGCTGGGCTCGGCTCCGCTCCGCTGCAGCCGCCGCCGGGGAAGGGAGGCAGGCAGGCGGGCGCCGCCCGCGCCGCGCCGCGTCGATGGGTCCGCTCATGCTCCTCTGGGCGTGTGCGGCCGCCGCCGCCGCGGCAGGTAAGGGATGGGATGAGGCCGCCTCCTCGGAGCGGATGGGGGAAACTTTGCGGGGAGCTCGGGGTGGGGGAAAGTTGAGGGCTGGGAGCTGTCGGCGGTGCAGCCCGAGGCGGCTGCGGTGGCTTTGTTCAGTCGGCCCGGAGGATGTGTGCTCGCGATGAGTGAGGAGAAAGCGGTGCACTGAAAACGGTTCTTAGGGTTTTCGCGTTGAAATTGGTGGGGTTGGGGATAGTTGGGACAGCGTGTCCTTCCAGCGTTCCTCCCTCCTCCGGCAGCTCACTCAGACGCCTACGGCGGACCCCGAACGCTCCCGCTCGGGATGGCGGAGCCGCTCGGAAAGTTCTTTGTGTGCAAAGAGCAGCGGCTGGGCCGAGCAGAACGCTTCGGGCGGAGGTTCCCAGCAGCACCTGGATGATGGCTCGTGGCTGCGCCCTCGAAGTTTTCCGTCCCCAGGCAGCACACGGGCAGCGGGGTCGGGGCGACGAGGAGCGGGCAGGTGGGACGCGTCAACCCGCAGGAGCGCGGCTTGATTGCCGGGGCTTGGGTGCAGCTGGTAGCGGCTCGAGCAGAGCGTACGAGCCGTCGGAGCCGCGAGGTGGAATTAATCTCTTTTCGGGATTTCCTAGTGACATCATTCGTAATTATACGGCTTAATCCTCTAATCTTAGCGTAGCGCCTTCGATTTGCGTTGGGCCAAATCCGCCGAGTCCTGAGACGCTTCCCTCGCCGGCCCTCTGAGTGAATTAGTTGGGAGTTCTGCCCGTGTAAGCCGCTGATGGGAGGGAAATGGCCCAATTACTTTAAATAGGTGCGCATGGTGCCCGAGCTTTGCACGGCTCTCCAATAAAGGCTCACGGGTCGGTGGTTAATTTTCACTTCCGAAAAGAAGCCGCGTTTGCAGCCTTCCTCCTGCTGGAAGGAGGCAGCAGAACCTGCTAGATGCGGTCGGTATGCCTGTGGAATCCTTCCTATAGAGCCTGAGAGACCACGGGGGAAAAGGAGACTTAGTTACGATACCGAAGCTGCTGATTTGTTGTTTATTAATTATTAACCAGGCTTCTGAGTGCTTGCTGCGGGCTGGGGAGGGTGACTTAAAAACGACTGTGTGTTTAAAGCAGCATTCGGCTGTGGCTGTGGCATGAGGAAGAATCTCCTTTATTTTTCTAAGCGTTTGGAAAGCTAGGAGGGGGCACACTGAAGTTGTCACGCAGGATCCCTCCCGGGCATAAATCGAAGCCTGTGGAGCTGCAGCGATCTGTACTTGTTGAGCCCTGGGTACTCAGGCTGGAATAAACAGCCTTAACAGTGCAGCGGAGCTCCGGTGATTTATGGGAGTGTCTATACATGCTCGATGTGGTTTCTTGTCCTCACGCTCTTGATGTCGGTAGCAGAGATTTTGCTGGCTTGAACAGCAAAAAGATTTGTCTTGCTGGACGTGTTTTGTCTTTTCCATTGGGTAAGTTTTAGTCTCTGCCCTGTCTGCCCTCGTAGCTGTGAATTCTCGTGGCTCCAGACACATCTAACCTCATTCCAACTAGTAACAGCATACTCCGCTCTCAGTAGGGAAGGCTGAAATGGTCTGATCAGCTAGCTTATGCAATCTGTAGTGTGTGGCTTTTCTCCCGAATAAAATCTTTTAGAAGAAATAATTATTCTGTTTTCTTCTCAAATAACCTTTGCTTTTATGGTATTGTCCAGAGAGGCTTCTCCCTTTAATAATATTGAATTACCCGTGTTTGTGCCTGGGGTTCTCCGGTTGCAGCCTTCGTGCTGGTAGATTTGCAGTAGGTTGGGAATGTATAGGTAGAGAAGTTCTCTCTTGGTTGAAGGCAGGTGTGCTAAGTACAGCTAGTCACTGGCTCATGCTGCCTATAGCAGGATGCCAGCTTGGATCCAGGAGCACCTTGGCTGCTGTGTGAGAGGGGTGTGGGAGCAGAATAGCGGGCTGACTGTGTTTCCCATGCCCGGGTTTCTCCCGGAAGGTGTTTGTGGTTTGTAGCCCTGCAGTGAGCATCTAGGATGGGTGAAGGCACAGATAGTCCCAAAACCCAAGGGTGCTGCAGACTACCTGGGAAGCTTTACTCGTGGATGAGTTTATCTGGGTTCGTGTTCCCTGCTTTCAGCTTCCTACTGAGTGGTATTTATCCCCATGTCCTCATGAGAGCACTGTGTCCGTACGCAACATTGGCACTTGTGGAGGTTCAGTTGTGCCGGTGCCTCTGGATCTTGGATCTCATTGTAGAGTAAGATTGATAGAGACCTTTTAAGAGCTGTCCTCCTGAAGTTCCCTACTGCTCATCTCGCTGTGCAATAGCATCCTCTGTGTTAGCGCAGTGTGTTATCAAGGGGAGTTTTAATATCCCAGTAAGAGAAAGGAGAAAGTACTGTGGCACAGATGATTTATGAGTAGAATATGTAACTTGTTCAGTCTGAACGCCTCAGTAATTTTTCAGAGCCTTTCAAAGAACCAGACGAGGGGATTAGCTGCTTAAATGATCCAGAAGCACAGTCCTGGAATGCCAAATAAATCAATTTAGACTTGAACACGGAGTCCACTCAGAGGAAATCCGTCTGGATGTGTTTCACGGCGAAATGTCCTTGCCCCATGGAAATTGGTGGGAGTTTTACCACTGACTTTGGCTGCATCAGGCTTTCACTCTCGGAGCCTGTTTCCATTACTAATGCTGTTAGCAAAAATTTTCATTAGGAAAGTGCTTGGATCTTGCGTGAGGTCGTTTGACCTGTGTCTCGGGCACAGGTCTCGTGCTATATTTATTGCTATGTTGAGGAATTTATTGAGGTTGAGCTGGCCTCTTGCCATCCCTCGAGGAAGGAGATAGGTTTAGAAATCCGCTGTGCCGTAGCTGTTGGGTTACCCTGAACTTTTAAACGCAGTAACTTCAAACTACTTGAATGTGCATCTTTTCTGTCGCTCCCATCGATTCCCCTATCAATCGGAGGGGTGATCAGTCTTGTCTTGGGCGTGAGCCTGTCTAAATCTTAGGTCTGGATTCATCCTTCTGCAGGAGGCACTACTGCGGGTTTAGATTTAGGTAGATGAACGTTTCTTTGTAGGTTGGCTTTGGCGTGCTCTGTGGGGACTGGCTGAGCTTAAATACAGAAAGCAAGCTCTGTAAGCTTTGTGAACCCAGGGCTCTGTGATTATGGCATCTTTCATCCTGGTACCGTATCTCCTCCAGGGTCGTTCTGTCCAGTTGGGAAAATAGATTATATTTAGACTGATCTGTAGGGCCTGATCTGTTGGTGTAAGCCAGGTGTGAAATGTGAGAGGAATTTCCAGCCCTCGTGTCTCCCTGGGAGTTCTGTAGCCAGTAGTTGTACGCTGGGGATCTCTTTCATCCTTTTGTGCAGGTGCTTATGCTTTTATTTATTACTTCTCAGCCTCAAAAGGATGCTGGATGAACATACCAGTTTTGTGATGTTTTAAGTTGTGCATAATAAAAGCTGTGGAAAGGAAACAGCTTAACTGAAAGAACTGGGAAAGAATATCTCCATTTTGCAGCAGAATTACTGTGTCTTTTAAGTGATGATTGTATACCTTGCATGTCTGTGAGGATACTGGAAGTGCCTACACTAGATATTCTACTCCATTCTTTTCATTATCTGGTTTGAAATAAAAATTGATCTAACTCTCCCTCTCCCTCCCTCTCCTCCAACAGCTGTAGGATTTGGAATGGATCCTGACTTACAAATTGATATCATCACAGAGCTGGATCTCGTGAATACAACCGTTGGGGTAACGCAGGTCTCAGGGCTGCACAATGCCAGCAAAGCATTCTTATTTCAAGGTAAGACGCATGTTCTTGACTCTCATTTCCCAATTCTGCCTGCGTGAGCTTTGGTGCCGGATTCCCTGCAATGGTGGGCTTACCTGTCACTTTCTTTAGCTGAAATACAAATAGTTTGGGTTGTTTTTTTTTTTTTTTTTTTTCTATTTTTGGGCGTGTGCTGCCAGGTCACTGAGGTTACCAGTCTCTAGGGAAGTTTTTTTTCTGATAGATTTATGGTACTCCCCAATATTTTTTCCAATTAAACGTGTCAGAATGGTTCCTAGGCGTAGACCGTTGTATTCTTGTGTGCTTTTTCTCTGTTATTGTACTCATAAAAGAGGCTTGCAGAACTGAATCTGTGTAGGTAGGAGAAGGCAGTTAATGTCTTGACACTGCTTGGTAACGTATAGCAAGTCTTTCATCAAATCTGAGAACTGCTAAAGTGAGAAAATTGAACTGCTTTGTGTTTAAGTGTCAGAGCTGAGTACCGGGAGCAGAATAAATGGCTTCGAGTTGTAATGAAATTTTTCATGCAGTATTCTAAGATAATGCCTGGGATATGTTTTATTATTATTATTATTATTATTATTATTATTATTTTTTTTTTTTTTGAGTGAAATGCAGGATGAATGGGGAAGCTTTACCATCAGCCCTGATTAAGAGAGAAAGTCTCATGGGAGAGGCATTTGTATTGCTTGAGATGAACAAATATTAAAGCATGGGTAGCAGCACTTTGATTGTGGAGGCACTCTCTGTTTGTTTCTTCCTTACCTTGCTTTTACTATGCATTAACATGGGTATATATGGGTCTTAATTTTTTGATCTCTTTCTCTCTCCCCTCTGTAGATAGTTCTTAGAGGCAAAAGATTATGGTCCCATTTAGTTTTTCATCCGGATCTGCAGTACTGTGGACTTTATTGCAAGTAATAAAAGAAGCAGATCTGTGATCTTAGTTAATTTGTGCCTGGTCAAGGCCTTTTTAGCTGGCGTAGCAGACACTTCAGGAGACTTTCTCGGGTCTTGTTAGTCATATTTCCAGTCTTCTGTGCTACACTGAGCAGTGAATTCTCACTGTTTGCCAGATCTGTGCCCAGAAGATGGGCGTTAATTTACTCATTTGAAGTTATCAGTAGTTTTTCATCTGATACACTTGACTACGGGTTTGTGTGTTTCGGATGAATAATGCTCAAGTCGGATGTTCCTCTGAAGATAGCAGTGGCCTGTCTGACTTAAATGTTTTGGTAATGTCGGGTTGCTGTTCTGCACAGCTAATTGCACCTGTGCTGACGAACCCTCACGATGAGATTTTGCAGGCTGGCAGTGGGAGCTGTAGGGGAGATGGCTCAGATGCGTTTTTTTGGGGCACTGATGGAGTCCCTTGATGGTGGAAGTTTGAGAGACTAATGGTGAAAATCTTGTGCATTTGTTCCTTTTTCCCTTGGCTGCAGCTTACAAACTTAGAGAAGGCTGATGTAAATAATGTACAGTTTGTGGAGTTCACATGAGCAGACATTGCAAAAAAATAGATATTCAGCAAAGCACTGAACAGAAGTTCCCGATATGAAGTGAATATACGACTCAGAGTCTGTAATTAGCTAAATAAAGCTTTTTCTAATTCCCACAACAAAAAAATCTTTTAAATTTACACACACAGGAGTAGCCTTGTTTTTGCATATTGCTTGTAGCATGAAACTTCTAGGAAGATGGCATGGGAAGGTAGTGTCTTCAGTTAAGCTCATCAGCCCTTGAGCTGGGAGAGGACTCAAGACCTTTGGAGTATTGCTCCTTCCTGAGAGAGGTCTGTGAGGGCTCTTTTGCTGCTGTTGTCAGATAGGATGGAAGTCTGAGGCTGCCCGCTGGCTGCTTCCCTTCTGATTCCTATCTGTTATTTGCTAAATGTCAGCAGCTGTGTGAAGTCTCATTTAGCAATGGAAGTGACTGACTTTACAGCTACATTTAGGCTATTTGCCAGGTCCTTTGGCTGGAACCAGAAGATACTTAATTTTGATTTTTATCATGCTAAAAGTAGTACAGAACCCGCGGGGATGTATGGGCAGCTGCTGTGTCAAAGTTGGAAGGAATTGTACTTTCTTTCCCTGCGGAGTTTCATGAAAATCCAGCCAACGTGACAGTCCTGGGGGAGAGAAAAAGATTTGAAAATTAGTGCTTAGCTGAGAAATGTCTGTATCCTCTTGGACTTTGCTGCTCTCTTTCAGCAGAGCTCTGCTTTGATTAGCTCTTACTGGGTGCCAGTAGCTGGTGTGCTCTGTGCCTTGCTGCTCTCCAGGCAGGAGAGGTCCCACCACACCTGGCAGGCTGATTGCTGATCAGGGAGCCTTGTTAGGAGAACACTTCAGTGCTTTCACCACTCAGAATCCCCTGGTTTGGGGAAAAAGCAGGTAATTTTGTGAGCTTGTTCTTTGGCATGTGGTTTTCACAGGGGAGGTTTTGCCTGCTCCCTGCCTCCACCCCCACTTTGCCTGTGTCCCTACAGCAATATAATAGAGCCCTGAGCTTAGGTGAATGTTCCCCTGGGAATGTTTTCTGTCTCGTAGTATTCTTGAAGTGATTTCACTGGAGCTGTTCAAACTGGAGGTGTTACTTTGTGCATCCCTGCAAGTCCACGTCAGTGAGGTATAGAAGTGGTAGTTTTGCCCCAGACCAGAATGCATACCACTGTAGTAAAAACGTGCATCATTTTCCCTAGCAAGGTTCTTTTTGTGTAAATTAAGCTGTTCAATGCTGAAAGCTTTATGAGCTATGGACACTCAGTTATATTTAGAAGCAAAAAGATAAAAAAAAAAACAACAAGGAATACGAGTGATAGGAAGATAAACTACTATTTTTAGTGGGATTTCTTTCATCAGTGACATTAGCTCTCTTACAGAGTGATGTGCTGTTTGTTATGAAATTTCTGGGGGTTGACCTCACGATTTGATGTATTGCAAAGGAAACGTGGAAGGACTTTTTTTTTTACCAAAGTCCAGAACGTCCTCAGTTGAAGCCAGTGCAGTATCCTGATTTTATAATATTGGTAGTAAGAGCTGAACCTCGGGTTGCTGTTTGAAACAGTTTTACAGGCAAAGAATGTAACTCCAGTCCAAATTGTGTGACAGCATGATAGAACCAATGTGGCAATTGAGAGATGTGGGTTGCCTTTGGACAAGTAAATCTGTTCCTAATTCACAAAAGCATAGAAATCTGTAATTAAGTGCAGTCATCTGAGCAGTCCTGTTGGGATTTTTCTTTAATTATTGGAGTATTTCAGCTTGAATTTTTTTTTTTTTATTGATCAGTCCCATTGCTTGGGTGTTACAGTCCCATTCTCTGTGAAATGGGGATGAGGGAATCAGAAAAGTGGTGTAAGTGCTGACACTTGCTCTTGGGGAGTGGGATCCCACAGTCCTGGTGTCCAGCCCCGTGTCTCTTTGCCTCCAGCCATGTGCCCAGAGAATTCAGGGAATCAGTTAGGGGAGCATGTGGAAAGCCTAACTCAGGGGAGTGAATTGGAAGCATCAGTCATCCACCTAACGCATTAAAGCATCTTACAAAAATTGCACGAGGGATGTTTGTGAATCCTATCTGAACACCACGAGGAAATGATACTGGAGTTCCTGTAAGAGGATTATGGTATACATTTCAGTACGTTAAGAAGCTCTGAGCAGAGAGTGTCCTGCTCTATGGAGTTCAGTCCCATCCTGTACTTCAGACAGCAGAGAAGTGGGGCTTATTATGCCCCTGTAGGCAGAAACCTCAACCTGCCTGAGGAGGCACTTACCTGGTCAGCATTTTCCTAGGCAGAGTGAGCCTGTTCAGGCCTTTAGCGTGTTACCTTATGCGATTACCTTAAACAGTCACTCTTGTTCAGCACTCAGTTCTCATTGTGGAAGGAAAATTTGACTCCTTTTATGATCCATCAGCTATGCTCATTTCTTTCTAATTCCTCTTCCCTCAACATCTCTCTTGAAGAGAGGCTTAAAACCTTCACTTGCAAAGCAGTTCACACAAGAAGTTGATTCAGGACTTGTCATTCCCCTTCCTACCAATCTGGCAGTATTTTTCAAGTTTGCCCTTAAATTAGGAGCTGTCCTTTCACCCTGTGTGCTACCTACAGCCTGAGTGAGGGTGATGAAGGAATGAGCAGCTTCTCCAGCTCGTGTCTGTCAGCAGGATGGGGAGTAGGGACTCTGCCTCTTTATGAGATTGTGGTTGTTCTCATGCTTTCTGCCCCAACACCAGTTGGATGGTCACCGGAGCTGCAGGGAGAAGCAGTCTGGACAGAGTGGTGAGCAGCTGATATGGAGTGAGAAGCTTGGTCTTACACTGGGTGGGGAGGGCTCAGGTGAAGGTTTGTTTGCAGTAGGGACTGCAAAGTAGGGAAAAAAGCACTGGAAGCTGAGGTTTGGCAGCGCTGTGGGGTGTCTGTGCCGTGTGCTGATTTTTAACAAATATTTTTGGAGGATAAGAACTTGAATCGTGTGTATTTAATTAGTGACTTGGAGCCTTGATTTTCTCTGCTTAGGTTGTTCACCTGTAAAGCTGAGGTACTAATACACGTTCCTCTAACAGCAGTGGTGTGCAAAGAACTAATTAATTGCGGAGTCTCAGATATAATTAACTTGGTCACGGTCCGTTCTGTCTTCAGAGAAGGATTTAAATACGGTGGATTTACTGTTCGAGGTGCGCCTTGAACAATGAAAATAAGACCTAAAATCCGTGTTCGTTAACAGGTGTTGTTTGTTCTTTGCTTTGCATGCTGACTGAGGCAGGGGCCCTCTGGAAAGCAGTGTGCAATGCTGCTGCTGAGGACCGTTGTAACACGTGTGCATGCAGGGCTGGGGCTGGGTTTCCTCTGAGTCTTCAACACTGATGCCTGCCTAACTTCTTATTTATATTTGTCCTTTCAGTGCAGCTCATGTTTTAGTGTGATTTGTGGTAAGCGATGCAGTGGTTTCTTTTGTTGTTGTTGTTTTTTTGTGGAGATGAAGAGATGAGCCTGAGGGGTTTTGATTCCTGCAGAACTGACCATTTGCAGCAGAGGAAGATGATGTGGAGTCGGTGTGCTATGAGCCGGGTGGGGATGAGTGAAGTGAATCATCAAGAAATGAGCGATGACTTGAGTGCAGTCCTGCTCTGAAGATAGGCACACTGCTGTTCCCTTTGCCAGAGCCCAGAACTGGTTTTTAAGACACTTGCCTATACCCATCCAGCATTGGCTGTTTCCACTCCTGTTCCCATTTGAATTACCCAGGAGTCCTAAGTCTAAGCATCCCACATATTCATGTAATTTGTGAACCCTCACAGAGTTTCTCTTTTATTCCCTTTTTACCCTGCTCACCCTCCTAAAAACTAAAAGTTAAGCATAGACTAAAATAGAAACGTGGCCATACAAAACTATGGTGACCAACTTTCCAGGTTTTTTTCCATCCTGGAGGTTGTTCATGCTGCCTTCTGTTATACTTGACACTTCTTGGGTTTCCCATCATGTCTTTAATGACAAGGGAAGAATTCTGAGCACGCGTTGCCTCTGCTCTTGGCAGTTATTTTTGCTTTGCTGGGAGACAATAATTGTTCTCCTTGTCTGTCTTCATTGCTGCTGTGACAAGTACAGAGGGACGTGGGAGAAGCACTTCGGTATTTCTGTAGTATGCTAGAAGCCTGGAATGCTTCTGGCAACCTGTTGGCAAAGTCCTGTAAGGAAGATAGGAAGAAAGCAAAGGGTCTGTACTCTGCACTGGGTGGGGAAGGAGAATGGAGGAACTAGTTTCTGATGTTGCTGGTAAATGTAACATGCTTCCCCCACCGCGTGAGCAGCTAGGTCCTTAAAATGAGGGGAAATGAGTTGGGGTAAAATGAGAACAGCTGTTGGAGTTTCTTGTCTCTTTATCAGAGCAGAAACACAACAAAAATGTCTTTTTTCCCCTCAGACAGTGTCGGCGACCTGTTACTCTCAAGACTTATTATACCGCATGTGATCACGTTTTACTAACTCCTTATTTAGAAAAGGAGAATTACAGAATGATATTCTTACTCCTGTGTAATATCTCACAGGGCAGGTGTGTGTGTGCTGGTGAGAGCCCTGGGACATTGAAGCTCTGCAGTTGTGCCTCTGTCCTGGGGTGTGAGTCCCCTGGATGCAGAGCTCTGTGCCTGGTGCTGCAGGTCCGGCTTGTGGGATGGGTGCTGGGGTAAAAGGGAGCAGAATGGGAGCACTGCTTGGTAAAATAGTTTGCAGAGCAGAAGCACTGGGTTCTCACTGTAGGCAGTGAAGCCAGATGGCCCTTTATGGGTGCTTTGAAGGGGTCAGTTCTGATGGAAACATGCTAATGTCTGTTTGGTCGGAATATTTCTGTTAGTTCTGCTTAATTAAATGAAGAAGAACACGTGCTAATGTTTATTTTTTTTTACAGTTTCATACCTTTGAAAAGTACACAGAGGCAGATACAGGCTTAATGCAAGAGGCAGGCATGGAAAACTTCCTGCCGTGAAGATCCCTGCTGTCTTCAACTACCTATCAAGAATAAAAATTAGATGCTACCCAAGACCTCAGCCTACTTCTTCTATGCCAGACTCTAGATTAGTCTTGCCACCTGCAGTGTGGGTGTATAAATGGCACGAGGGGGATGTTTTTTCCCTTCATTTTTCATTTTTGCCACATAAATGGTGAGAAGTAATCATGTCATACTGTGCTGGTTTATGGCATTATATCATGTGATTGCCTTGCCTTTTGTGGCCTATTCAGTGATACGAAATGCAGAATATTATTTTTTTCACGTTTTTTTTTTTTTTTTTAGTAAATGGACAAGAAAGAAAGGTTTTGGCACCTGGTGTCCACTGAAACATTCAATCAGTAGTTACGTAGCCTGCATACCTGCTGGAATAGGCAAGTTGATTCTGTAATTGTGAGTACAGACGGGTCTGTGAATCACTGATTTGACACAGCCAGTGCTCCAGCTGAGCGCTGGCCTTCTGGCTTCCTGAAATCTCTCGTTATAGTCTTCCCATTCCCCATCCTCCCACCCTCTCGGCTAATGTTTCTGGATATCCCACTGATCCTCTCTACTGTAAATAGGAAAACAATCAAAAGTGGTATGGGATGGCTGCAGCTGCAGGGTTTGCCTTCTGGGGCTCGTGCTCCCCTTATGTGTACTGGTGGCTCCTCTGTTTGAAGCTCTCCAGTTGGCAGCAGTGGGAGCAGATGGTTCCTATGTCGGTTGAGTTGGTGGTGTTAAGGCAGCTGTGCTTCTCACTGCTCCTCCTTCCCCTGACTTCTGTGTTTTGTAAGCTGCGAGGTTGCAAGGATGCCCTGACAGCACAACAAGTGTGGAACTGGTCCTTGCAGGTTAAATACTCATTTCTTCTCTGATGAAAGGCTGCCTATGGTCGGCACGCAGACCTGCCTCTGCTCCTCTCTGCTCGTTGCGTGTGTGCCAGTGTTGGAATTTCAGAGCCTGTTCTTGGTACTAGGGAAAACAACCAAGCCAAGGTGTGTGGGAGGAGAGTGGGCTTGATGCGTGTGTCATGGCTTTTTGTGGTCTGTGGAGATATTTGTCATGCTGTTTGGAAGATGAAGCAGCGCAGCCTTAGAATGTGACATTAGTAGAATAAATTGGGAGATGCTGTTGATTTGGAAACCTTGTGCACTGGCCTTTATCTCCAGCCTTCCTTTTTAAGGAGTTAGACTGAGGAGTTGTTGGAGCAGGACTGCAGTATTAGTTACAGCAGCCTTCTTAGCAAAGCAGGGGAAGTTGCTTAGGTTTACTTCACTGTAATTAGTCACAAAACCAGAGCAGAACGAAGTTTCTTTTTTGTGATAGCATTGCTCACATGTTTAAAAGTCGCAGGCCTCTCTGTGAGTTAGCCCTTTGTTCTCTGACGCTGGCAGTGCTGTTAATGGTTTTTGATGTCTCACGAGCACCAGCTTTCAAATGGGATATTGCACTCTAGCTTTATGCCATCCTAATTGTTTCAAAACGTAGTCATTAAAACAAAAAGTAAACATGATTGCTGGTGTTATTGCTAACGGCAAGAAATGCAAAGGAGAGGGACACGTGTGGTGGTTCTGTCTAAATAAAAGCATATTTTTCTGAAACAAAAGCTTGTGGAGAAAGAGGGAGCTCTTAGTACCCCAAGCACGTTTGCTGTTACGGATGAACCCACAGCAATGGATGCTATCAAAGTTGTCATATTTTATTCATGAGTTGTGGCGTGCTTGGATGAAATAAGGAAAGCTATGCTCCAAATCATAATTATGGTGTAAAAAGATAAAGCAGTTATTATTATGGCATTTTAGAAAATGGTTGGGTCTCTCCAATAATTGGTGTAAAAGTTGCAGGGAATGGCTCGGTGTGCTAGCTGTGCTCGTGCCTCTTTACTGGGGCGCAGCTCTTCACAGAGGCAGAATTGATACAGATTTGGGTATAAATGTGCTCACGTGTGTTCCGCAGAACAAGGGCAGCCAGAATCTTGGCTATAAATGTAGCTGTGAAGAGGCTGAAGGCAGAAATGGTTCTTGAGCAGAGAGAGTCCTTGACGAATGCATCACACTCTGTGCCGTTATCACGTGGTCCATAAATAAAACAGACAGCTAGGAGTTAATTTTCTTCAACAGCGACGTGTGAGTGTTTTTTCCCCGAGGTGAAGAAAACAGAAGGGAGAATGAATTTGTGGCACGTGTTTGTTTACAAATTGCATAAAGAAAATGAAGGAAAAATACAAGATTTTTGGTAGTGAGCAAGTGAAATGCTTTACAAGTAATCAAGCAACTGAGTGCCACCGTTGGAGCTTCTGACTGCGACAGCACGTTGGCATATACTTACTTTGAGCTTGTGGGATAATTCCACTGCCTTTAGTTGAGTTATTCCTATGATGAAAAGGCTTTGCTGGAGATCAAAACCTCTGTGTGGGTGTAGGCAGGTCTGTTTGCTGCCAGAGGTAGCACTGGGCACTGTAATCTCTCTCTGCGAGTGAAGAAATTGAGCTGGAATCCTCTGTTTTAAGAAACAGCTATCAGCTGCTCAGTCCTGGTGCCCAGATGTGCGTGTGGAGGATGCAGGCCATCACTGGGGAGATGAGAGCTGCTGTCTGCATGACCATGCTGGGGTGAGGCTGGGGTTTCCTACACAGTTGGTGTTTTTGGTCTCTTCTGCTTTGCTGGGATCTTGGCGTTACTCCGAAATTCTGGTTTATGGGCTATCTCTGTCAATGAGAAATCAGAATTTTAGGTGGCTCGTTGTCCTGTGTGGCACTGGCACTTAACATTCTGTGAAGTTGGACTGTGTCAGTTGTGAGGCCTGGAAATGAGTGCTGCTCACCAGGGCTGCTGGCTCTTTTTCGGACTGCTCCTCGGCACCGTGCTGCTCGTGCAGTCCATACTTTTTTGAACTGCTGTTGTTTTCCAAGTTGGCTGACAGCAGCCTTTATCACGGTCTCAATGATGGGATACGTTAGCTGATGTAGATCAACAGCGGAGAAGAAGTTATAATCAGTGACTCTTGCGCTAATTAACTAACAAGGCATGTAATTCGATTAACGCACATGATTTAAGAGCAGATGATGCGCTGTTAGCGGCGGCGTAACTTCTGGAGCATTTTTCCCAGCTCCGGAGTAAGCAGTTAATTTAAGGGATCATCCGCTTGTAAATAGTGTTCATTTCAGCTCAAGTCCCTCGAGGACAGAGCTGAGCCTACTTGCAGACGAGGAGAAGGAGCTGCCTGAGCAGCAGGCAGTGCACAGCAAGGTGAGCGCTGCTCTCAGCAGCGAGCTTGTTGCAAAGCTCTTGGGCTCGCTCAAGTTTCCTGCTCGTGCTCCGTACCCACCAAATATCTTGCAAGGCAGTATCATCACTGTGCTGTGCACGCACCCAGGCCTGCTGCTCGTGCTTCTGTCATAAGAGGGATGGCTCTGGTGCTTGCCTTGAGTGTTCTGTCTGTCTGGGGGGAAACTAGAAGGGCTCTGGAGATGGGTAGCCTAGATGTGGGTGTGTAGAAGAGTTAATCAGCAGTGGTTTTGTTTCAGTGGCTCAGAATTCCGTTCTCCCTGGTACTGGATTTTTTAGGAGTGAGCTTGCAATAGCTTTCCGAAAGGAATGATACGTATCTATGATTTTGAATGCTAGATAAATTCTGTTAGGGGAGACCTAGTCACAAACTCGTTGACAAACATACATCAGAACGACTGCAATATCTGCACGTTTACTGCCAGGGGAGTTTTACATCACACAAAAGAAGAGTTTACATTGCATTATACTGTTTCTCCACCTTCTCTAGCAGAACTGCCTTCACTGTATAGTCATGGGAACTTACCTTTGTAACATTAGCTATTCACCCTGATAATTGCTCCTTCCTCTAATTTAATGAAAACCCATTAAAGCGAAAGAATAATTAAAATGAGACATCATCTCTGTAGGAGGTTTGCATATTAAAATCACCAGGCATTTCGCTGCAGATGGATCTTATTCTTGAGGAACGCTGTTTGAAGCAACATGTAAAAAGTGATTTATAATGAATAATCATAATTCAGAAAGCTGTGCTGTTGAACAAGATTTCCTACTGTTTATTACTTGGAGCTAGCAAGAGCGAATAAAACAATTAGAATGTCTTTTTTGTGCTGGTGAGAATACCTCGCAGCAGAGACGTAATTGTGCAAAACCATCACGACTTCAGCTGAAGGAGAAGGGAGATGTTGTGTCACCCTCTTGTCTGGACTGAGGAATGGTAGTAGAGGAGCAGGAGTGGATGGGCAGCAGGGGCACCTGGCTCAAGCACTGTTTGGTGGTGTTATTCTTTGTAAGGCGGTCCGTGGGACCAATGTGGAGAAAGGAATCTGTGCACTTAGGCACAGAGGCTTTGGTGACCACTTGCCTTCCTTGAGAAGGGTTTTGAGGCACTGCCTTCTGTTTCCATCCCAGGCAGCTCCTGGTTGCTGCCACATGTACTCTTTGATTCTGTTTTGGAAAGATGGCGTCTTAAGAAAGGAGTGCTGAGTTAGTTATTTATGTATTTTCTCTCTAAAGAGAGATTTAGGTCTTATTGGATTTTGCCTGTAGCAAGGTAAAAGCCAATGTGCTGCAATGTTCGATTCTTTAATTGCTGTCACTGAGATCCAGATTCTCTCTTGTGGGATTAATTTCTACGTGCTTGTCTGGCATGATTGTGCAAAGGGTGTCCTGAAAGCACATTTAAACAAATAGCTTTGCAGTGATTGATGTTACCAATAAAGCTGCATGCTCTGTGTTTCCTGCTGAACTAAGGGAGTGAAACAAGAAAGTACCCAAGCAAAGCGCTTAGTGACAAAGCATATCTTGTTACAGGAGACCCGGTTTGATTTAGTCGTGTATTAGTAAGTTTTTCTAATGGGAATATTTAAGTGAAGAGGAAGAGTAAAGATTTCCCAGATGGTTTGGAATTCATCCCGTAAGGCCAATTGTGTGATATTCATGACTTCAAACTCCAGTCCAAACGTTCACGTAGTTCCTTTCTCTTTTGTACCATGGGTTATTGACTCAGAGAACTTTGCCTTTTTAATGTAGAGGTATCTTGTGCTTCTCTGTTTGGCTGAAGGAGGAAAATTCGCTTAACGCTCCAAGATGATTTCTATCTGTTGCACTTTCAGACTTTGAGCTTTTTTTTTTTTTCTTTTAGAAGCATTCTAGTACATTTAAACAGCCCTCCAGACAGTCGGTATTTCACATTAAGAAAATATGATCGCATAGAAGGGCATATGAAAGTTGCATCTGCATTTATTTATTTCATTTATTGCTGAGATTGCATTATCATTCAGGCATGGAGTGATGTTTCATTGAAGATCACTGTATAAGCCTGTATTGCTGTATATTATGTAGGAAATATGGCATTTCATTACAAGCAGGCAGTTATTTTTATAGAGAGCGTAAAAAGTATTTTCCCTTCGGGCACCTGCAGTGACGGGGTGTATATATGTTCAGGGTGTTTATTATTCTTATATTTTTTTGGAGTGAAAATCAGCTTGCAAATAGAAAGCTCTTACTCTGAATGGATTGTACTCTCAATTCATTAGTATGGTACTTCCTGCAGAAGTGATGCAGAACGTGGATTGATGACATATGTGGAGTTCTTGTAGCTCTGCCATGCTTCCTGCGAGCCCCTAGCAGGCACGTTATCATTTTTTACGTCCCTGTAGGTGTTTCTACACCTGCAGGTTTGTCTTGGGTTGTGCAGCAGGAGGATATTCCTGTGCACTGGTACCTCCTTGGCCTGGAATTGAGCAGATCTACGCTGAACAAGTTGCCCCATCCTTAAGAGTGTGTTGACAGAAGCTGAGTAATTCTCTGTTATGGGTTACTTTAGAATAGGGTTACAAAGCACTACTGAAAAAATGTTTGTTATCTTGCAGTTTTGAAACCACGTTTCTGGAATTTCAGGATTTTCTATCTATGGCAGATACTGCTTTTGATCAACAGAATTAATATGAGGTGCTGCATGTGTATTTGTGTAATGAGAGACATAGTGAAATCTTGTAGGTAAACACAAAACCCGTTCCTCTTCTGCATTCTGTGCTTTCTGTTCTCTTTTGGGTTGGCTGTGGAAGCTACTCCTGTTCTTTGAAGCTTTGTTCTCTTATGATGGAGGTGGTATTGTACAGACAAATAGCTCGATGCTGTAAAGCGGGCCTTATATTTATTTATCAGGTGAATTTGAGCCTCTTGCAAAGATTTCTAAGTGATGAGTTGTGAGTGTTGGTGTCTAATTTGCAGTGCTTTTCAGAGGTGAGCTTTCCGAAGTCCCAGTGTGTTATGCATTCCGAGTGTGTAGGCTCATTTGGAGGGCTTTAAGCTGTACAGGAAAAGTTGAGACATCCAATTACAAAACATGCTTGAATACCTCTTCCTTAGAGTTCGGTTTCAGTCTGTGGCGTTCCCTCCACAGTCGATGTTTCTGAGTTTCAGGTTGTTTTCAAGCCAGCCTCTTCTCTTTCAGTTAGCAAAGCCTCATTTAATGATGCTTTTTTTTTTTCCCTTCTTTTTCCTGCAGTGAAATTCTGAATTGTAAATCCCATCACTCCTTTGTGTATTACAGCACTCATGCTGGGCCAGGTTCTCAGGATTCAGTAGAGCTATACGGTTTTCTACCAGCTGAGAATTTGTGTTGGCATTTTTGGCTTCAAAGCAAATCGTTTCTAAAGGAAGCTCGCCAGGCTTCTAATTGGTTGTGACACCCAGGAACCACAAGCAGCACAGGTCTAGCAAATGTGTGACAAAGCCCCAGCGTGAGCAACTTGACAAGGGGTGGGAAGGTGAAATGCCACGATTTCTCCGTTTTGTCATTTAATCATCTGTGGGAGTGATGATGTACTGCGAGCAGAGGGATGAAACAAAAATGAACGTGTTGAGAGATAGTGCGCTTGTATCTTAGAAGATGAAATAGGAGAAGGCGTGCTGCTGCTTGGATGTGGACAGGATTAGTGAGGCTGAAATATTTCTGGATCTGCCTGGTCACACCGTAGTTGAATAAATATTGCATGAGCTGTCAGGCTTTGCTTGCTTAAACTGAGGAATCCCTGAAACGATAGCATATTGCGAGCGTGTCTTGTATTTATTTCTAGGGCAGAGTTGCAGCCCTATAGCATTATTAACAATAATACATCTCTGCCTTACACAGTGCAAAGACAGGTTCCCTCTGATGTACGATGGGAAGGCGGTAACGGAGCTGATGGTAAAAGCTGAAATTGGAGCTTGGTGAATTGTGCTGGGAGAGGCAGCGCTTGAGATTCCTCAGAATTTAGGAGCCTATTTATCTGGCTGCAGCACACCTTATTTAGAGCAGCTTAATCTGCTCGCAGCAGACACAAATGGCTCGGCATCCCATTAAAAATTGTCAGGAAATCAGTAGCTGACCGCTTGTGAACTTGTCAAAGTGACAAGTGGGCATGCTGACAAGGTGCTGTTCCTTTGGGTTTGGTTTTTTTTTGTTTGTTTGTTCGTTTCCACTGAAGAAATGCAGTGGCAGCATGTGGTAGGTGTCCCTCGAAAGTGGAAAGTATCCGTGGGGAAATGAAAAATGCAATCTGAATCTTTCTGACTTAGCATTTTTACTGGACCGTTGTTCCTCTCCCTCCCTCCTTTTTTTCTTCTTTTTTTTTTTAATAACATTCTTAGATGTAGAAAGAGAAATCCATGCGGCGCCCCATGTGAGTGAGAAGTTGGTTCAGCTCTTTCGGAATAAAAGTGAGTTCACGTTTCTGGCAACCCTTCAACAGAAGGCATCAACTTCGGGAGTTATACTGTCCATCCGGGAGTTAGAGCACAGGTAAGAGGCAATTTTCTCTCTCGTAGTCGTACTGGCATGAAAGGTCCTGAGTGCTCATTGTGACAGCGTGTTGAAATGGTAGCTGTAAATTCTGTTGCCTAAGTTAAAGCCTCTCGACATAGTTTGCAATTGCAAGTTTTGGGCTGTTCTTTATTTAAATAGGAGGAGTGCGTTGTTTGTGTGTCCTGGTCCATAAAATAACTTCATTTATCTTTGTTTTTTTATCCTCTTGTTTCTGATGAGGTGTAGACTAAATGTGCTTTGCTGTGTTTTACAATATCTTAAAGTAATACGCTTGCTTGTTTGAGATTCAGCAGTTAAGCTGTTCTTGAGAGGTGCGCTTCCATCCTGGCACGTTTGTTTTTTTCCTAGCATAAATAGTGTATTCCCATTTCTGGCCTGCGTTTGGTGTTGGCTGTGTAGGAGGTAATGAAGAGGTCTCTTTCATTAACTGTTACAGTAGCAAATAGCAGTTCGTGTACAAAAAAGCACCTTGTGGTATTAACAGTATCGATTTCAGCGATGTTGGAGTGTTCTGTGCCACTCAGTGTCTTGCAAACTTGAACTATTTGTAACTTAAGATGCATGTGTATATAGCAGTTAGGGCTGGAAGGGTCTCTGCAGCTACTCTAACCTTCTGTTGTAATACAAGTAATACCATGTTTTTTTGTTTACTCCTGTTTCACACTGAGTTTGCTGTATTTCTTTAAAGTTCCTGTTGGTAATTAATTTTGCTAACGATGCATATGGCACAGAACTACTAGCCCCATTTGTTCCTTCAGGTGAGGCAGTCTATGCAGGAGAAGGCAGTGACTTTTTTTTGACCAGTGATGTCTTTTTGCCTGTTCAGCAGCAGATGTCTGAACAAGGATAACCAAGAGGAGGACTCTAATTCTTCCTTATTCAGTCATAATGCTTTTCCATCACTTCAGCTTTCATACTGATCTCTTAGTTTATTCCTTCTTTCATTTTCAGGGCTGTTCTCTCTCTATAAGAATATTGTTTCACGTGACACAGAAATCCATCTCTCTGTCTCTTCCTTTTTACCTCCTCTCACCCCATTGTCCCTTTTGTCATTACATTTTATTTCCTTCAAGCTTTTCCAGGCAATTGTAGCTCTCAGAAGTTGTGGTTAACAAGATCAGCTTGCCATGTTAAGGGATTTTTTTTACTTTTCATTTTTTATTTGAGAGAGAGGACATGGAGGACAGACGTTGACACAGGAACACCATCACATTTAGGGACACTCAGCAATCCAAGGTCAAACCAGACAGACTGCAGTGATTATACAATGCAAGGCACATGGGGTTTTCGATACAGCCTCTACTGAATTTAGCTACTTAACTTCTCTATCTTGGCGGTCAGAGGCAGCAGCTGGTAGAGAGATGTACTGTGCAGGAGCAATCTTGATTGAATAAAATGTACTGCTGCTGTCCTTGGCCCTGAGGTTATCTCCAGTATTCTGAATTAATACGTGCCTGTTTAAACGGTGTGTAGTTGAAGAATTGGGTGCTAGCTTTGCTTAAAGCTTTGTCCTTTTGTGCAAGGGCCGAAGTAGTTTCAGTCTGCCTAGGTCTGTGTAATAGCCAAAACAGACACATCCAGTGTTGCTAATGAGTGCTGCTGTATTCTGCAAGTCAGATGGATTACTGCAATTATCCCTCTTTTCCAGATGTATTGTGTATCTGATAAAATAGACTCTGTTTCTTTCCCTAATGTCTCAAGTTGCTACATGGACCTTGATAAGGATAATGCTTTAAGACCTTTAGGTCTATGATGACAGAAATGAATGATGTGGATGAGAATGGGGAAAACACTTTATAACGCTGATGCTCTGCTGAAGAGTACCCTGGTTAGATTATAATGAGGGAAATGTTCAGAATGTTCAGCTTGATTTTGCTGGTATTTGTTGTTGTTGTTGGGTGTTATACCAGCTGCTCAGATCACTACTTTTTAGCTTGACATGTGAACAGAAAATATGCCACAGGTCCTTGACACACCAGTAAGCCCTTGTAAAAGTTGTTGCTCCTAACAAGCCTTTGGTACTTAATATGGTTCTGTTTCTGTCTTGCATTTCATTAAGCTATTTTCAACTTTAACATGTCTATGCAAACAGACAAAATGGAGAGATTAGTAAGAAACGTTGAATTTGTGTGATTAAGACAAGTCTTATTGGCACCTTATTACCTACCACTACAGCTTTTGACTGCGGAAAAGCCAGGAACTCTCTCTTTACATAGAATATAGGAAATAGTGTGCTTATGGCATAGTGGTTTTGACTTGCCAGCATACCAAAATTGGTCAAAATGGAAAATTTGAGGCTTCAGAACATGTGGGTCAATGATAAAATAATAAAAGCAGCATCCATGTTGGTTGCTGGTAGAGGGGTTTGTGTATTTGTGGGAGACCTTTTGTTCCATGCTTGTTTAGTAGATGAGAAATAGATCTTGTTCTAAGTTACATGTGTGAGCATAGCTAGTACAAAAGGCTGCTTTGCATAATGTCATGTAGCAGAGAACAGTGTGTGGAAGGTACGAGTGAAAACGTTTGAGGTAGTAACAAGTCAATTGATGGTTTATATTGCCTTTCTCTAGCATGTATTTGCAGGAGTTTGTTCTTGGTTAATAACATGGAACTCTGAAACCAAGATATCTACGTCGTCTTAGAAATACACAGGTAAATGGTTCTTAAATCTGTATCAGCAAACAGAAATTGAATACAGAAGGTACTAAACAAATATGAATACAACTTTCCCTGAAGTCAGTTGTTCAGAAATGCTGCTTTGTTATACTAAATGGATATCTCACAGCGTTTAGAGATTAGTCACTAATTTATATCATCATTTGCAGAGAAGGCGATAAATGCATCTTCGTGAATGTTTTATCTTGTTGAATCAACTTGATGATAAAGATTCTGTTTTCATGATCCAAAAGTATTAACACGCAGCTTGGAAAATTGGAAGATTAATTAACACAGATTAAGTCTAATTGAACAGTCTGGTACGTGCAGACTACGTGCAAGTTACCTGTAATACAAAGGTGAATCTGCAGATTATATTTTTTTCCTGACATTTAGAGGACAAAATGGAATGAAGGATGGATGAACATGGAACTGGAGGACTCAGAGCTGAGGAAAATTTTTTCTTTGTTGGAGAATTATGCTAGCCCCTTTCATCTAGATCTTTGTAAGGTGTTCGTAGCCTTTGAGTCTTTCAGCCGTGAAGAGGCTTGGAAAAGGCCATTGAGATGCTTGAAAACCCACCCAGAATGAGTTTTTATTTCAAAAGCAATTTAGTAGAGCTTCACTCAGAGTTGTCTGCTCCTCACCTGCTTTGGCCTTTTATGATCCAAAGCCCCTTAACATAAATTTAAGGGAGTCAGCACTGCCTTTTTCTCTTCTCTCCTTGAGTTGGAGAGATATTACTAGCTCCTTCCCAGTACTGGCCGAAATCAAGCTCTAGAGAAATCTGCCAATGTTGCTCAGGTACCCAGGCTGGAGTTTGAAATAGTGGCCGTCACAAAAGGAGCTGACTTTGTCTGCCTGACCACTGGAGGGCACTGTTTATAAACAACTGGCATCCCTAAGACTTTTTGCTCGAGGAGGAAACGTTGCCTCCAGATTAGCCATAAACTCTTCCTATAGTACTATAGTATTATGACTGTGAGTGGGAAAGGAAAACATTTATTCTCTTAGCGTGTATTAAAAACATACAAAACGCAGGGTTGTGTTGCTTGGGAAGGATGGGTGAGGCACCTGGATGAGCAGTGAGGGGTGCACTACTGCTGGCCACACCACTGACTCGCACGTTTAATTACTGAAATAGCTGCTTTGATTTGCTACTCATATTGCAGTGTAGGTCTGTTTGGTGTAAGATGCTGCAAAGCATTCAGTCCAGGGAGGAACCTGAAAGGCAAAAAAGGAATCAGGGTTTTTATGTTATGGTTAGGCTCACTGTCTGTGGAGGTGTTCAAGAAAGGTGTAGATGTAATACTGAGGGATATGCTTAGTGGGCATGGTGAGGATGGCTGGACTGTGGAACTCAGTGGCCCTAGAGCTTTTCCAACCCTTATGATTCTATAATTCTACGATACAAGGAGGCAGATGGCAGCCAAGCTGTTGTCTGGTTAGGATGTGGGAGGTAACAGCTTTGACTGGGGTTTTCTCACTTCTCATCATGCAAAGTTCCCTTTGATCTTTTGAAAGTTACCTGTTGTTTATTTACTTGCTCTGCAACAAGTTGCCCCCAGTGAAAGGCTTCATTTATAACTGTTTATTTTTTGGGGGACAGCAAAGAAATCGAGCATTGTAATGCAGAATGAGTGAAAATGAACTAGTAAACAGAGGAGATATTATCCGAAATTACTCATGAGAAATAAAATAAAACCTTCTGACCTTCTCTTCAGGGTCTCATTATATGCCTTTTTCAAAGCTGCTGGAAGTGGCATCCGGTGCCGTTCTATGTTTTGTTTTGTTGGGCTATTTGTGTGTGTGTCCTGGGTTTGTCCTCTGTGCTAAATGCTTGTTAACACTAACCTTCTATCCATGTGTTGTCATTCTTTCTGAAGAGTATTTAGAAGTGGAAGATCACACTGGGACAGAACTAAAAAGAAATGAAATTAACTTGTCTTAAAGGAAGCACTTAAAAACGGTTTTTGAGATTTTTTTTTTCAATATTTTTATTCTTTTAGCATTCAGCACTGACCTATGTCTAGGGTCTGTCCTTCAGAAACTTTGTCATGCCAGGTAGTTGGAAGCTTGCAAGCTAATTGCACAGCTGTGGTAGAGCAGATTTGTTTTATTCAACATGTCCCTTCGCTCTGCAGCAGCAAGCTGTGTTGGTAGAAATATTCAGAAAGATGTTGATCAGTGTTAGGCTGGTAGTGAAAGGTTTTATACTGAGTCAGTGAGTTTTGGATGGGGAGAGGGGACCTGGCTGGAACTCTGTAGGAAGTTGAGTACTTCTCCAGGCTACACCGCAAACAGGGTAAAGGTCTACATATAAATTAATATGTATATGTGCAATTGCTAAACTGGCAAGCTGTTTAGAGAATGTAAAGATGCAGCCCTACTTCTGTTCCTCTGCTCCAGCTGAAATATGAGAGGTATTGAGACATTTTTCCCCCCTTGACTCTCTGCCTCCTGTATGTTTTTCCAAAAGGCTTTTAGATGTGCAAGCCAAAATTGACTTCTGCCCTCCTGCTTTCCAACCTTTTGATTCAGATATGCAGAAGATGAAAACAAAGCAGAAGTGTTATAGTCCATCTCCCACTGGTTTAAATGCTGTGAAAAAGGAGTTACTGGTCCATGAGCATACCTTCCATCTTGTGGCTCCCCACTGAGAGCAGGTTTTTTATGTACGCTAGGTTGGCTGTTGTTTCTCTGTTAATGTTTTTGGTTTTATGAACTGGATTTGGGGAGTCCACTGAGCTGCAGTGGTGAGTGTGAGGGAAGGGGTGGGACTGGATGGGATTCTGCTCTGCATTGGTTATAGTTATGCTGGGGGCAGTGAAGTGCACATGGTCCACTGGAGTGCTGGGGGAAGTTACCCTTGTTTGTGGCTTTTTTGTTGATGAGCTCCTTGAGGAACACTTGAGTAATCCAGAGTGCAGCTGTGGTTTGTGTTCCTTGCTGTAGAAACAGCAATTGAGTGCAGGATGGTTTAGAGGAAGCATCTGAGAAGCCTTGTCATCCTTCCTTCAAATAATGGGCTCTTTTCTAGGTTCCCTATGCGTTGGGAGGCTCCACAGCGAACAGTTGGGTAGCATCCACAGTGAAGACAGATGTTTAGGCATGAAATGGAAACAGAAGCACATAAGCTCAGCCATTACAGCACGTGACCATGAAAATAAGTAGCTGCTTTGTACCAGCTCTGACTCAAGCTATATATCAGCCAGCAGGCAGATGCTGGGGTCACATTTTTTTATTTCTATGATGAAGGAAGAAAGAACATTTGTGTTTGGATGACCTTTGCCTTGTTGCAGGTACACAAATACATATTTTGAGTATCGTAAGTGCTTTAAAGCCTTACTGCTTGCATGCCCAGTTGCCTCATAGAAGATTTGTAGAGCAGAAGAGAAATGTTTATTATAGCAATCACCACCCACAAGTGACATTTTCTAAGTGTTTCAAGGTAGGAAGACACTGGCTTGAGTAGGCATTTGTCCTCAGAGTCATCAGAACAGAGAAAGATGTTAATTGACTAGGTTTAGTTCCTGTAATTTGAAGTGAAAGGATTCAAGTGTTTGAAAGAATTACGTTTAGGTAGACAATGGCACACTGAAATCGAACTCCTGGGCACTGACTTTGAAGATATGAAAGAATTTGTTATTTTAAGTTTGGGCTTGTTTTGCGTTTGTTTGTATAGGAGGAATATTTTGGAGTTGCAGATTATCATAGAGAAAAGCATGTGGGATTCAGCATTTGCTTTTGTAAGAAGTTAATCTGATTTTTTTTCAGCAAGATACCTTCAGTGTTACAGATGATCCTGCCTCTATTCACTGTACCTTTTGTGCTACCAGATGTCACTCTGATTTTGCTCAGAGCCTTTGATATCAGTACGTAATCTCTGCAATGGCAGGAAGTCTTTAATGCCACGTAAGTGAAGATTTGCTATGTATGGTTTTCCTGTGCAGCTGCTCAATCTGTCCATATTTAAACTAGCTGCAGAAGGTAGCTCTGCATGGCTTGTAAGCATGCTCATGTGACAGAGATCTGGATCTGCGCACTTGAGCACGTAAGAGCAGTTCTTCAAAATGTGGTGCTTGGTGAAGTTTCAAAAGTTGGAATCTTTATCCTGTCAGTTTCTCATAGCTAGGGGTACAAGAATAGCTCCTGGGGAAGCAGCTGAGATATTTACCTTGTCAGATGTAGCTTGTTCTAGTTTTACATCCTTTCAGAACTCTGGTAACAACTGCAAGGTGAGTGTTTACTTCGGTTTGAAGGCAGGTGCCTCTCTTGTTTCAGAGGCGTCACTTTTGTTTCATTTGGCTTCATTGACTGCGGTGATGGTTGTGAGTACAGGCCTACCAGCTCAGCTGCAGAATTTAGCTTAGTGTTCCCAATGTATGCTCGCAGCCTGACTTACTTTCCATCAGGAGAGCGTTTTCCTTACCGTCTTTAAATGGCACTCTGCTTGATGTGATGCTGTTAAATGAAATCTCTGTCTGTAAACATGTGCAAAGAGACAAATGGGTATAGAAGCTTTCCAAATTTCTAGTTGATAACATCCAATGGTCATAGAAGTTTCCTTGAATTTGTTTTGCTGTTTAAAAACAAACAAGTGCCTTGACCAGGCTGACAACTTTCCATAATTTTGTATTCAACAACCTCGTCAAACAAGTCTGATCCTTATTATGGCAATTATTTTTTCTAGTCAAGAGATCTGATGTTGCAGTGTTGCTGCAGCTTGTGCGTGGTGAGCAGTGCTTCCATTCGTGAACTCGCTGTGACCTTAACTTCATATGGGTTAAGCAGATGCATGAGTGTTTTGACTAGATGGCAACCCCAAGTTTGTACACGTTCCCAGGGATGCCATCTGTGCCTGCTGCCTTGCCCTGGGACATCTGTTTAGTAGCTCTACCAACATCTGCCATAAGTGCTGATGCTGCTTCTGGAAAGAGGCTGTAGGGCTTTGTTTGGCACTTGATCAGGGATCAGAATTTGTCAGGTCAGAATGGTTACTCTGTGCTTTATTTATGGTTCATGGAAGTATCATGAGTGTATGATTATGTTTCTTTAACGCAAACAATGGATGAAGCCAACTCGTCTTGGAAAAACACTTTGGTCTTTCAACTTCAGGCGTCTTGTTTTTATTTCATGTTGATGCTGACTTCTCCATTTTTGGGGGTCATAGAATCCGTAACACCCATATTTCCAGCTTACAGTATGCTTTCAGGAACCTGAAGAGTAAATGTCAGGAAGCCAATCGTGTTTACACAACTGTACATTTACGGGAGTTAGGTATGAGTTGTCAAAAAGAATAGTACAGTTAATTGTGGTATAGTACAGCCCATCTGTAAAACACATTCCATGATCTTAAAACAACACAGCTCCTTTGCTGTGCATAACATTAATCTGAATTTAGAAACACTTTTTTGCTTTTCTCTCTTTTATGTGTTGGGGTTTGATTGAGAGGGACAGCTGTCACGTATATAGAAAGCATATTTGAATTCAGTATCTGTGTGAATGAAGCTGGTTGTAGCTTATATGCTTAGCAAATATGGAAATTAGAGCAGTGGAATAATTTCAGCCGAGGTCATGTAATGCTTTTTATTTATGTTCTGTGAACAGCATGTTTTCTTAATACACGTGTTCTAAGAACTTAGTCTGTCAAAGTGATCTTGTCTGTTTAAAAAGAAAAAAAAAGCCAACTGATTGAGAAAGAAATAAAACAGGAAAGCATCAGTTTGTGCTAACAAGTTGACAAATAGGCGACTGACATGTCTCCTGGAAGAAGTGATGAGGAGGACAGCAGGGGGCTAACTGTAGCAATGAGCTGACGCACACGTATCTGAGACCCGTTCCAGTCAGACTTCATGCAGCTGTAATGCAGCAGCGGAACTGGTTGTAATACTCATCAGCCTCCCTTGGGCTTTTGATATGGATCTCATGGCAAGATTGAAAGTTCACACTTGCTGTTGATGCATTTATTCAGGCAGTACAAGTGCAGGAGGATGGCTCATGGTTAGCAGGTGCTGTAATACTTTAAGGAACCCTGTCTTGTTCTGTTCCAGTGTTTTATTCTTCTTAAAATATTGGGAAGAACATATTAGAAAGATATTTATGTTGGCGACCAGTTGATTCTCTTTCCTTTTGCACAGAAGCTTTTGTTAATTTCCCCCCCTTGTTTACCTGTGAAATTGCAGTAGATGAAAGCTTGTGCAGTGCCATGTGAACTCAAAGGCGAGTTGCTTTCGAAGAAGCTTTCCCCTAGAGTCTAGTTGGAGCAGGAGTGAAAAGATGTTTGCTACCAACAAAGCTGCTTGCAAACGAATTATGCTCTGGTTGAGAAAAGGCAGCTGTACCTTCTGAGCTGTGAACGCAGCCCTGTGTATGTGTTTATCTAGACAAGATATCTGAATGTGCATATCTTGAAAAGAATTAAAACGTTATGCAGATGCGCTGATTCAAATTACCGTGCTGTGTTTAAGTATGGGCGATGTGAGTTGGGCTTAACCAGCCAGTTTCTGCTGTTGGGATTCTGTTGACTGCTGTTTGCTGATGTCTGAGTGTAACCGCCTCTGATTGGCACTCGTTGAAGGGTGGTGAGAAATAGGTGCAGAATTAGTTTGCTGTCGTCTTCTTTTCTGCTAACAGAAGAGGTGAAACATGTTGTGTACAGTCCTGTGACTTTTGGCAGTGCAGCAGGTATACGTATATAGTTAGTGCTGTCTGTCGCAGCAAGTTTTAACAAATCACTTCTGCTTTTTTATGAAATTAATCAGGGGACAGACAGCAAGCTGTTTTTAGTTCAGAAATAAGAGTTGAAGCTAAAGCTTATCAGATGGAAACTGCTGCTTTGCAGCTCCCTATGCTGTTCTAATAATGCGGCATAGATGTGAGTAAGCGCGATATCTGACTGCCCTTCCCAGGGCTGGAATATTGCCTTTTTCAGTACTGAACAAAACATTGTGTGGTAAGTGATGAGCTCCGTAGCTACAGGGCATTGTGTAGAGTGACAGCAGCAGCTTGACCTAGATCATAGAATGGCTTAGATTGGAAGGAGCCTGGAAGATCATTGGGCTCCAACCCCTCTGCTGTGAGCAGAGCTGCCAACCTCTAGATTGGGTAGCCTAGGCCCCATCCAACTTGACCTTGGGTGCCTTTAAGGGTGGGCTTCCACAGCTTCTTTGGGCAGCCTGTTCTGGTCCTTCACCACTGTCTGAGTAAAGAATTTCTCACTTACATTTATATTTCCACTCTTAATTTAAAGCCTTTCCCCCTTGTCCTGTCACCATCAGGCTGTGTAAGAAGCAGGTCCCTCTCCTGATCGTAAGCTCCCTTTGGGTACTGGAAGGCTGCAATGAGGTCTCCCCAGAGCTAAACAAGTCCAGCTTTCTTCAACCCCTTCTTCATAGGAGAGGTCTTCCAGCCCTTTGATGACCCTCCTCTTGACCCATTCCAACAGCTCCACATCCTTTCTGTCCTAGGGGCTCCAGACCTGGACTCGGTGTTCCAGATGGGGCCACAGAAGGACTAAGTAGAGAGGGACAGTCACCTCCTTCTTTCTGCTGCCACCCTTCTTCTGGTGCAGCTTGGGATACAGTTAGCCTTGCTCTCAGGCTCTTCTGTGATCAACCGTGTAAATATATTTCTCGCTCTCTCTCTATATATATATTTACATATATATGTATTTACATATTATTCTTATTATTCTTGATTATTTATTTTGGGTAACCTGATGATATTTGTGTTCTACCTGGAAAAGGATCTTACGACTGTCTGAACCACAAGGAAGTGTCAGTGTGAAGGAGCGTTGAAGTTTCTTTTTGTCAGGCACTGCTTTGCTGTTCCCCTTCTCAGTCTGTTGTTTTATCTTACAACATAAAAGCTCAAAAAATGAGTTGTTTGGGAGGGACTTGGTTCTGAGTAGCCTCTGCTTCACTGTTAAGAATAGTTCTTACACACACCTTGCCCATACTTGTCCACACCAGCTGATGAGGTTTTAACTTCAGTTAAAATGAAAATGGGTACCTAGATAATTATTATTTCATCTTGGATTTGCACTTTTGCGTTTTGGAAAAAGACTTTATTACTGTCTTTTTGGTTGTTTTGTTTTTACACCCCAAATCATCCATGTTTCAGCTGCAGTGTTGCACTGGTATTGCCCAGCTGGGAGAACGTGATGTTGCAGAGGCAGACAAGGGTAGGGACTAGCTATAAAACCTAACATCTGCTCTTAGTTGAAGGAGTTTTACTGGTGAAAACGGAGGTCTGTGTCACCTTTCTACAAGCAGGCCATCATTTTACAAGAAAGAAAGACCAACTTGATTTGATATGCTGTAAATACTCTGTGTGATCTGAGGTCCAAGATGAGGTGTATAATTTATGCTGCCAATGCATTGCTACTGGTAAGGGCTAAATTCACCCTAGAAAAAGATCTGGCTCCTCCTGCCTGTGTGATGCCGATTAATAGCTTTACTTTGTTAACAAGTCAGTACTGCCCAAAGACTTTTCTCTTGTGGCAGCTCTGTGAAGGCTTTGATTGCTTATGCCAGATGTTGAGACACCTAATCTAGCCAGGAGGCTTTGTTCCCTTGTAAAGCTGAACAATTACAGCTGTAAAAATAAAACTGAGAAAATGAATTAAGTGCAATTGCATGTAAGGGAGTCTTAAAAGTAAACAAATTTTAAACTACATTTGCAAATAGTGAATATGAATTCAATGATTACCTGGAGCTTTCTTACCTTAATAGCTTTTCGTTTGTTCATCGGTAATGATACACGTGGTCCTTTATTTTGGCGTTGCCTACAAATCCTGTATTTATAGAAAGCATCTGGGTGAGTAGAATAAGGATTGTTTTCTTGTTGTAGAGCCTGTTCTATGGATGACATAGACTTTGGTTTCTAGGACAGTGAAATGGTTTTGAGCATGAGCTGTTTTTGTGTAAATGGTATTCCTTTATTTTTGTAACGTGCTGAGCGTTTACCACTTGTCTCTCTACCTCTTTTTAGAAAATGAACTTGTAGCTGAATTGTGATGAGTAACATCCTCAAGTAGTGACCTTCCATCTAGTTTTTGCCTAAGGAATTGTGTGAATTAAGAAAGTGACAGAAGCTTTGAGTAGACCAGAAATGGAACTGATTCTTCTTCATATTTTCAATACAGCTATTTCGAACTGGAGAGCAGCGGCTTACGGGATGAGATTAGATACCACTACAGGTTTAATGGGAAGTCAAGGACAGAGGTGTTCCCCTACCGTCTGGCAGATGGACAGTGGCACAGGATTGCAGTGTCTCTTAGTGCTTCCCACCTTCTGCTCCACGTGGACTGCAACAGGTAGGAAAATACATTCAGTGTTTTATTTCTTTAAAAATGATCTCTGCTTACTGCTCGAGAATAGCATTGCAAAAAGGAGATCTAAAAAAAACCAAAAACTTAGTTTTTCAAGTACGGCAAACTGCAGTAGAATAAGAAAAGGGAAAATAAAGCATTCAGCTGAAACAATACATTATAATTACGAACTAATGTGGAAATGGTTGATTGCTGACTGGGGAGTATTAAATGCATCTCTGTAGTTCAGGCACTTGCTGATGTTATGTTTGACAGTGATTGCATTTAAGTGTGATAGATGAGTGTGAGGTCTGAACAGCTTCACTCAGAGTACCTGAAAACTTGAAGAGCAGAGAGATGTGTCAGAGGCTTTTTAATTTCCTTTTAAATAACCAAGCAGTGTACATTTTATTTTGATTTCCACCCACTGCTCCACTTGGAAACTTTTGAGAGATGTGAAAGCTGCTTTTTGCATGTATGGAACTGGATGCTGTTTATTTTCTGAGGAGTGTTCTGTCCATCATTTCACTTGTTTGCTGAAGAAGCTGTGAAGACTGCAGTATGGCAGATTGTCAGGATTTCAAGGAATATAAAAAGCAACAAACCTAGAATCTCTCTTCCCCAGAATTTCTTCCTCTGGGATATGATCTCACAACATGTTGAAGGCTGGCCTTTGCTAATGTAGTAATTGATGGGGAAACTCAAAAAAGTCAAGATTGGGACCTTCGAAATAGTCTTCAGGAGTGAAGTGAACTATTCCTTTCAGTTGTTCTGGTGCTGGAATGAGTATGAAAATAATGCTTTCCTTCAGTGAGAAGATCTGTCCAGCACATGGGTTTTGGAACTGTGGCACTGGAATGGTTGGAGTGACAGCTGATATTTATTTCTAAAATCCTTGTTCCACTCAGTTGGACAGAATAAAGTTATGGGGCTATTGTGGGGAATAATGGGTCATTGGAACAACTATAGAAGCTTCAGTACTGACTGAAGTAACTATAAGGCGCTGTTTTGACAAGAAAGTTGCAACCATTTTCTGCAACTGCATTAGTTATTGACAGTAAAAACTAGATGTCAGGCAAACTTGTTTATTAAATCCTTCTGTCTGGACCCTAAAAGCAATTATATGCTTAAAGCAGTTTTAATTTAATTTAGGCATGGAATGATTGTCTTCATTTCAGCCTTTTGATTTACTTAATACTGTTATTTGTTCATCTGTTATATTATTTCTTGGCTTACCACAATGTACTTTTCTGTTGACATAATAGGTTTTGGGACAGATTACTCATCATGTCCTTTTTTATTTTTTTTATGAATATCAAATATGTTCTTGGAAGACCCCCTTATGAGGTTGATTTTTGTTGTTTTGCTGTCTGCCTTTGTGGAAGGAAGACAATGCAAAAAGCATGTCTTGTACTGAAGCGTATCCAGGGACGAGAGAGCTGCAGAGAATTGTGGTTGATTTTCTTTGCAGTAACAGGCAGCAGTAGATAATGAAGGTTACGGAATAAGGTATGCTGTCGTATGAGGAGGTTAAAGTGCATGGATGTCTCTGCCAGGTAGCCCTGAACAGGGCTCATGCATTTGTGAGTGTCCTTTAGACAACTCCTAGCACAGATCTATACCTAGATACCGTTTGGCTATGCATTTGTGCTTGTTTATATCTACTCTTGAATAATGTGTTGAGAATAGTTTTCAAAGCTTGACTTGAGAGAAGTTGATAGTAGAAGCTTAAATGGAAAACCAAGAGAGGGTTCCTGACTCAACTGCGATGTCTCAGTTCAGTTAATTAGGGACCTTTGTGCATGCTGCTGTTGCAGAGGGTTAAAATACAAAGCAAACTACATCTTTGTGCTCAAAGAAGGAATCCCCATCTTTTTCATCTTGACATCAGCATTTCTGGCTGACACTACAATAAGCGTTGGAAGAAGTGAAAATGAACTGCTTAGCCTAAAGAAGGGAAAGTCAGCGAGGAATAATTCCGAGCTCTACCAAAACCCTGAGGCTTTCTTAATACTAGAGTCAGGAAAGCTGTAGCCGAAGGTATGCACAGAATCCAGTCTTAAAGACTGTAGACTTGACGTGTAAGTGTCACCATTTTAGGCTAGTGGGATGCCTTGGCTCTTGGCAAAGTTCAGGTTGCCTAATGAGAATTGATGCTTTGGCAGACTTCATTCAGGGTCACAGGGAAGGAGAATAAGATTGCTTCACCTGTCCCACATCCTGCAGTGATGGACTCTTAAGAGAGTTCACCATAACAAGAGTTTAAGTTGAAGCATATCTATCTAGAGAGAGGTCTGTGCTTTTTCTTACTACTCCCTGCCCCTTGTTTTTATTTATTTATTTTTTTTAATTTATTTTTTAAGAAAAAGAAATAAATTGACAGAAAATTCGCCCCTAGGATTACTACTAAATTTCATCAACAGGGTTGCAACTGTATGTTCTTTCCAATGTGTGTGGATTTGTGTAAGAGCATTGCTCCTTTTTGGCTACTGGAACACGCTATACATTTGTAAAACCATTCTTGAAGAGTGTTCCGTGACTGCAGTGCTGTTAAACTTGGCATGTATGTGAGATGGCCTTGAAAGTATTTCATTGGGAAAATTATCCAGCCTCCCCGTACTTTTACGACAGGATTTGCTTTGATGCTGAAATGTAGGCTGTGGCCTCTAAAAACTGGGGTGAATCAGAAAGCATTGGAGAAGAAACTTTTGAGCTGTAAACAGATAGTTCTACATTTATTTTTCACAGCCCTACCACCCACATCAATCTGATTTGTAAAATCGCTTTGCCGTTTGGTGCGTGATTGCCTTCTGGATTCAACTCAAAGCTGATTTCTGTTTTTCAGACCTGTCAGGGTTAGGGAAAGCTACTTGAGGACTGGTGAAAGCCTTCAGTGCTGCGAAGAGTCACCTCTAATTGCTGCTACTGTAATGATAATTATGTGAGGTGGTGGGGAAGGCGTACATATTGAGGGAGGTATATTTGTGTGCAAGTACAATAGTGGCCTTTTGAAATTACTACTGTGCCTTACTCCTTTTGGTGCTCCTTCATGAAAACAGAGAGCAGGAGTTGCTGAGTTTTGGTGCTGGAGCTTGGAGCTGATGCCACAGGAAGATGCATGAAAGTTCAGACTAAAGACTTGTAAATGTCACTGGATTTGGAATGTTTTGGAAAGGTTCAGAAAGTTGAGGAAAAATGAGAAGGCTATTCATTATGAATGTCCAGCATAAGTAAAACCTATGCCGAAAGCAACGTGCAGATTAATTACAGTGCTGTTCAGCTCCTTCCATCCCCAGTGCTGAGTCTGCCAGTGGCATACAAATCTATGTTTTAAAACATTTGTTCTGCTTAGGATCTGCACCTCCCCTACTGTAGGGAAAAGGAGGTTGTCAGGGGTTGCCTTTCTGATGAGCACTTGGGCTAACCTAGAGTGACTGTCAGAAGATCGTTAAATAAACTGGCCCTAAAGAGTTACTCTGTGATGAAATAGGCTCTGTCAGGCACCTTCCCAGAGTTGTGCTCTTTGGAGAGCAGAGGTAAAGGATCCTGCAGTGCATGGCTGCGTTGTCAGGAGATTTTCAACCCCAGGAGATTGTCAGTGCCTGTAATAGCTGGCATTAGCTTTCAGTTTGATGGGAATTAGTTTCAGCTGCACAGAGTCTGTAATGTCACCAGTGACTGAAGTAGCAGTGCTGGGGCTATGGTTTTAAGAGGTGGTATTAACTGTGTTAAAAAGCTTTTACTGACAACTTAAGAAATATAAATTCAAAATTGTTTTCTGTGCATTTAATTGCTCTAGGGAGGTAAGCTGAAGGCTGCTTGCTTTTTACTTGTATTGTTTTATTGCTCATCAACCATTCTGCTGCAAAGGTACTCACCTGTGCAGAGAATATTGGGGCTCTTTTCTTTGAACTCTGTCTGCAGGTGTAAAAGGGAGAAGGCAATTTTCTGTGAGGAAGTTAATGCTTTCCAATAAAAATGCGTTAGAGTGTCTTCTGTTATGATTCCGGGCTATGGTTTTGATGGATACTTTTAGCTTTTTGAAGGGGAAGGTGGTGAAGTACATGAGAATAGATAATAAAAGTGGAGAAAGCTGAAGTAGTTTTCATCTGAAAAACATGTAGTTGGCATCTTTTATGTTTATTCTGTTAGAACGGAGCACAAAGGAATAAAATAAGTGAGATCTTGTTAATTGGAAAAATAAATTAATTAAAGCAACGTAATCCAGATAAGGGAACCCAGTAGCCTTAGTCCTTATTCATAAGATTTTCCAGCTGCCAGCCTGAAGTTTTCAACTTCTCCAAACCAAACCCAACGGCTTTGATTGAAACAGGCATGTCCAACTTGTGGCCCATTGGCCTCGCACTGCCCGGCCCAGCTCACAATGTGGCTGCCCCTTGTGCCATGCTGTCACTGAGCAGTGACTGAACACTGACATGCTATTAACCCTAGCTGAGCTGAAAGCAGAGCCAGGACAAGGGCTCAGTGCAGTGCTGGCTCAAGGTAAGGCAAGAAATTGTATGTGTTTCGGTACATTAAATATGCAGCTTTGCTTTCTGTTGTGGTAAAGGTTTCAAGGTTGCAAAAATAATTGCCAGTGTTCTGTTATGTTTGTGTTTCTGTTTTCAGTCAACATACAAACACGACCTGCAAAAATTCAGCTGCAGTATATGGAGTTCTGTGATTCCGTGAGTTGCAATCAGGTATTCAACTCAAAAATCTGATCATGTCTCTTTACCAGGTTTCTATAAGCACTGTCTTAGTAGAAAGAAATATCCCTTACCTCGCAACCACACTGTGTTTGTATCGCTGCTTTTTAGCAGCACTCACGTTTGTGAACAATTATTGCTGCGGATGAAGCTCAGGAGAGATGATATTTCACTGAACATCTCTGACAAACACATTGAGAACTCGCTGAGAAGTGCTCCCTCTGCTGTTGGATGAGCCTGATGCATTAGGGATTTGCTCTCTCAAACAGTGTTGCCGTGCTCATTATATCAGTTGTAGTTTCCATGGAAATAAATAAGAGGAATTACTTTCAGAGCAACCTGTGGCCATTCCTTTTCACTCAGTGCAGCCTGGGCCAGCCGGAAGATCAGACACGCATGGATTAAAACATAATAAATTACTGAAACATAAAGGATCCATTTCAAGAGAGAGTTATTGCTTGACTTTTGAAACATTTTCCCTTGGAGGAGGAGATGGCGTGCTGGTAGTGTTATGGAGCTAGGCTCTTTGTTCTCAAATCTTCTGTTGTCTCAGGTTGCTTCTCCATTCTTTAAACTGTAGCAAAAACTGCCGCAGAACCGATTGCTTAGAGCGCTCTAATTGTGCGTTACAGGTGCACCCAACTTGTGATGTGCGGTATTCTGGGTTGAGAGTTAATTTTCACCTCCTGATTGTTCCTTCTGGTTGACAGAAAAGCAATAACCTCTTTAGCATAAGAGAGATCTCCAGCTGGCTTTCCTTGTCAGCTGCTGTCCATCCAGTATTGTTAAGAGTGAGCCTCGTTAAGCTGTGAGGAAATGCTAGGATGCCTGGCATGGGGCAGTGCTGCAGCAGGGAGGCTGTATAGCTCCTGCTCAGAGCAGGATGCACTTCATGCAGGAATCACTTAAATCGGGATGATTACTTACAAGAGCAGACCCTGAAAAATTTAGCATGCATGATTTGAAATGTATGCGGAGATGAGTTTCAGTGGATCGTATTCAGGAGAGCTCTGCTGTTGCTTGTTTAGGTTTTCATTTGCTGGAGTGCTAATGGGTCACGTGGACGGAGATGGTCATAACTGGAGAATCAGCTACATGAAGCAAATAGTTTGGGCTTTTCCTTTCAGATTGCAAAGCCAGTTATCTCATACCAACGGAAAGGAGCTCTTCCTCGTGAAATGGTTAGCTGAAAGGTGTCTGAGTTCAGAACTGGAAGTCATGCAGGGTAATACTGGAGCTAAACTGAAAAAAAAAATAATAGAATGATAGTATAATTTTAGCAGAAAATATTATGGAAAGCCTTGGACTTGTGCCAAACTGCAGATGAGAACCCTCTGAGCTATTCAGAAGCCGTCTTGAGATCTGAATCTCCATTCAGCAAATAATCTAGAGCCTTTCCAAATGATTTGAAACCTCCTGAGTGCTTTGGGGTGTGAGAGTGACCAAGGAAGAACAGCAAGGCTCCTGAAGGCTGCAAAACCAGCCCAGAGTTTTATGAAGTGCTCTAGTCAATGGGTAATCTTTCTTTGATGGTTTTAAATAGGAACGATTCCTGAAAAGTACCTCTTGGAAATCAGGCAAGAATATGGAAGCTGCTTGAATGATTTATTTTTACCCAAAATCTGACATTGCCCATCCTAGTGCTACTTGGTGTCCTAGCAAAGTGAAAGTAGGTAGTGGTGCAGGAGTGATGGCCTTTGTTCCCTGGATGTGGGGAGCTGACAGGTGCTCAGGGTGGAAGGTGTCAAGGTGTGAGGACAGGGTGTGCGTGGCTGTGGCAGCACGTTTCAGGTAGCGAAGGTTTTCTGAGAGTTCAGGAAGTACTCAATTTTTTCTTATGGGCTTACTGAGGTGTATTTTTTTTCTTAATAATGCAGTAGGTATTGACTACTGTGTCTAGTTTTTAGTGATGTGAAGAACCATTAGAATGGGTAGTAGCAGCAGAATGATACTTTGAAGGAGCAGTACCCAGCATAGCAGTAAGGTCACAAGCCACTTGTGTAATATTTTTTGAACCTGAGACCAGTCACTAATGAAAGCACCGATGGAAGCTGCATTATCTAATTATGCCGCAATGCTAGCAGCTTTCACATCAGCATGACAAGAACGAAAGCACATCACTGTGCCAACTAATGCAACTGAACAAACTTCCTCAGCCCTAGCTGACTCTTTTTGTGTCACTCCAGCCACTTACCATCAACTTGTCTGAAGGATGTGCTGTACAGCATCTCCAGGGTGAAATTCTGGCCCCATTGAAGTCTGCAGTGAAAAGTCTTGTTGACTTCAGCTGAGCCACGCTTTTGCCTCTAGAGCATGTCAGATGCTGAGAGAAATGAGCTCCAAACCTGAGTGCTGTCCCTGGGTAGTGCTTTTTTTGTCTGCTGGCCTGGCAGTTTCCATCAAAACTTAATTTCAGAACCAATACAATGGCTTGTTCCGCGTTTTCTATATGTTTCGTACGCTTTCTCAGTCATACCCAATTAGTTATTATGAGCATAATGGTGGTTTGAAAGACAACAGGGCTAAAATGGGCTGTTGAAAAATACTGTGGGGAAGATAGATGAGGGTCCCCAGTGAGAACTGGGGGATGTGGAATGAGTCATCCTTGTGCTGGGTTACTGAAGCAGCAGCTAACAGGGAGCACTGGCAGCTCTGGGGAGAGCTGCGTGCCTTTGTATGGTGCTGAGAGAACTAATAGTGGGGCTCTGGTGGGGGCCCCACAGATGCCCCATTTGTGGCTGTACAGAAAGGACGTGGGGTTGAGGGCCTGAGTATTCTCACAGTCACATCTGTCTTACCGCACTGGGTAAAGTGACCTTGGGGTTTAGAGTGGCCTGAAACAGAAAAGAGGATGTTCTGTATGCTTTGTGAAGATGGGTTGTTTCTGGGCGATAAACTGCCAACTGTGGAAGCCTGTGTGCTGCAGATCTTGGGCCAGGGACCAGCACGGCCCTGCATAATGCAGGTAGGCGTAATGGAAGCCAAGTTTCTGCACTGCCAGTTCTCTCTTAACAAATGTTTTACGTAGAACACCAGCAGTAATCTGAACACTGTGTGACAAAATGGAGATAAGCCACGTAACTGAGGTTTTGCCTCTTCGTTATGATAGAATGTTATTTAAGGGTTAATATTGCTGCAAAATCTGAAGTTACAGTGATGTTTTGTGCCATGGTGATGAACATTTCTATCTTTGCTTTCCAATGCTAAGTAGACTTAATGATTTACTACTCTTTTAATGGATACTTTAATAGAGTTTTTTTTTTCTTTTTAATCTTGTATCTCTGTTAATTTATCTACAGGCTTTTTGTTCACTTTGTAGTAGAGTTTTTCTTGATATTAAGTTTTGGAAGAACCTGTTGAATTAATTTCTTCCTCTTAGGATCCTGTAGGATCTTTTAGATTGCCCAGCTGTGGTTTATTGTTAGTTGGCACGTGGGATGTGTAAGAATTACTGGAATGGTGAGAGCTATGTGCTTTTGGCCTTGTGAGCAGTCTACTTGAATCAGTGTTCTGGTTTAGAGCCTGTTTCAAAGCTTGCTGATGTTAAAAGGTGTCTTTTATTGAACCTGAGAGCTTCAGTCTTGTCATTTAAGTGGAGTTGTCTCTTGTCTGTAGTAGATATTTGTGTGTTTCATATAAACCCCCTAATGCTACATATTTTATGTGCTGGAACTCAGATAGCTGTAGTTGTAAGTGGTGAAATGACAGCCAAAATATCTTTGTCAAGTTGGAGAATTAATTTGGTAAGTTCTCTTTGAGCGATGTGGCTCTCTACTTTTTATTATGATGTTTGGAGATAGGTAACTAAATTTGCAGGAATTTATGAGCTGGCCTTGATATTTCTAAGAAAAGTATGTGTGGTATCTTCTGCACTCAAGGCTTTTTTTCTTCTCACCCGGACATTACTTGTAGCTCTGCTGTGGCAAAACAGGCTGAATATGGTAAAAACTGGTATCTTCACCAGAGAAAGTGATGTGTGTTTATCTTCTGCTTCTGCTACCTGCAGATTACATGCCAATCTTACGCACAAAGCTCGGATCAGAGCCTCAAAATGTTTACCTCAGATGAAACAGATCAAAATAGACTTTAAGAAAAGCTATAAGAAGTAAAGTCAAAGTTTAGATGTGCACTAACCACCTGGGTATTGAGCCCAACTGGTTTGATGCTGAGAACCTTGCAATTTTATCTGGGGGAAAAAAAAAGCCAACCCAAAAAAATAACAAATACTAATGCTGCGTGTATTACGAGGTGGTCAAGTGCTCTGAATACATCATGTGTGAAGTAGTTGTGTCTTGGTTTTATGATTTTTGTTGTTTTGTTGATATTCCACATCATAACATCATGTGGTGTATTGGGAGTTAGAGAGTTAATGCTACAGATCTGTGGATCATCGATAGTTATGGATATGCCTGTCTCAGAAGAGAGGGAGAACTACATTCCCCAGAGGACTTTGTGATGCTTTGTATTTTTAGATGTTTTCCGCTCAGAGGGAAAAGATAAAAACTCTCTGTGGTCACGGGACACTCTCTTTCCTTTGGGATCTACTCAGCAGTGGGTGCTCGCTGCCGTATTGCCTTCAGCGTTAGCATAAAGCCTTCGGTTTATTGGACACTCTCTCTTGCTCAATTCCAATTATATTGTATTATATTGTGTTATTTTGCTTTCTGATATCTTATTTACTAAATTAGCTTTCCTCCTCAGATTGTTGCCGCTGTTTTGTTTCGGGGCCCATCTCCCTTTTCCCTTTCCCCCTTCCCCTTGTCCGGGCTGTGGGCCCATGGGTCTCCTTCCTCAGCTGTCATGGAACTGGGCCGAACCAGCCCACAACCCATTGACTAGTTGACCTTGTAGTTTGTCGTGTCATTTTTTTTCCCCTCCCCTGACTCTTGAAAACTCAAATCAAATGGCCAACTTACTATTTCTGGGGTGAACTTGTGGGGAACGAATGTACTTGCAGTCTTGGTGTAGGGTTTGCTTTCTTTACGCATTACAGGCATTGGTATGTTTTTGCTATGCTTTGCCTGACTGGCTGTTTTCTGAGTTTCTCATAGTTTCTGGAGTGCTATATGAAGACAGGTAAATACTGTGGCCTTCTAGACAGGCTGTTAGCCTCCCACAAGGTATTCTGGAGGCTATCAACAGGAACCAATTTGATCTTTTTGTTCCTTTCAAATCAAAGTTAATTATATCGATCTTGTTTGTAAAGGTGTTTGAATGCTCCTTGGGATTTTCAGATGAAAGACACCCTATAGTGTTCTGAGAAAGATGGCTTTCTGTCCTCTGCGGGGCTAATGTCGCATCATTTATCGGGTCTGGCTCTCTACTTTGAATCAATAACAATGATTGGTTTTAGTTGAATGCCCCAGCAACACTGCTGTAAGTCATCAGTAGTTCTGTTATAGTTTTGTAGGAAACTGAACAGCCTAGTCTTCTTCTGTTTCTATATTTTTTTTTTCTGTTCAAAAAAGCCCCACAAGGATAGAAAGCATCTGTGAAGTTTTGCGTGGAGAATCCGTCCCCCAAACCAGACAATGAAATGTGCTCTTCTGTTTTGCCTTACATTTGTTTTGTTTTTTCCTGTTGCTGCACCAAATTAAAAGTTAATTTGCATGTCTTGAATGAAAAAAGAGGTTGCTTATAGAGGTTTAGTTAGGTACACTTTTTAGTTCTGCATTTAGATTTCATAGTTGAAGTAATTCAGCTGAGAAGTAGAGTACGTTCACCTCGTCTTGGTGATTACGTAGGCAGATTGGTGGAGTCCTTTGGGTGACAGAATTTGTGAAGAATTTAACTGAGCACACAACCTTGATTGAGTCTTTAACTAACAATATACAATTACTGGATAGCTATTATTTTTTCTCCTAGGAGTTGAACAGTTACTTCTGATTAAATAGTTTGTAGTTACTGTTGTACATTCAAAATTTAATAACCAAAAGCTTCCTCAAAACCTGCAATTTTAATCTGAATTGTTTTCCTGTTCTGAGTGGCTGCGAACTCTTATCCTACGACAGATGAGATAACTTGAGAAATCAGAATTTCCCTCAGGAAGATTATTTTTCTGAAGCAGAATGTTGGAAACGAAATGAATAATTCAGTTGAAGTTGCTCTAGAACTGAATGCCTGTCAAATAGTGCATCCTATTTGTAAATGCTATTAAAAAAAATGATGTTAGTATTGGCACATTTGCATTGTGAAGTAAATAGAAAATGGGTTGAAACGGAGGCTTCAGTACAATAGCTTAGTATTTCTTTTCAAGATTAGTTCTTAATCCCTTCAGAAGAATATACTCCTAAGACAAACCCTAGTGTGGTATCTTAAAGCTAGAGATTGATATGATCATCAGTTTCTTCTTGTAGCTGGGATGCAGAATCATGTTGGGCAAACTTGTAAGTGTGGCCTGTGCAGTGGGGCAGTGGGCTGTGTTACGAGGCCTGATGCCTGCTATTTCAGACGTACTGAGCTGCTTGCAGCCTCAGTTGGAGATGGTAGCAGTGGTCAACGAGGTCATTGTTCCTCTGAAATAGATCAGGCGAAAAACTGATGCAAAATATGGGAGGAACTTTCCCCTCTTTTGATTTATTTACTTTTTTTAAATTAAAAACAGTTTAGGGTGCTATAATATTGCATTACTTCTTAGGACTTATCCATATCCTTTGGTTTTTTTAAGGGATCTGAGAATACAGATGCGTATAAGGTAAAGGAATGGTTGTAAGAGAACATCAGTTTTGAGGATCAGGTTTTGAATTGCAAAAATCTCTTTTGATGACTCACCCTGATGTCAGAAAGTGCTCTCGTGCAGTCACTGCAGGGGCCTGCAGAGAGTGATTAATTTACTGGAAGATGAATCATATCCTGGAAACGCTTATGTCTCTTCATTAACAAGAGTCTGGAGGGCTAGCTTCTCTGTAGGTGTAAAGTTTTGAGACGTTTAACATTGGATATGATGAATTCAACACCTGGTTGCTACATGAGTATTTATAGCTTCATGAGAGTAAGCTTGGCAGCCAGATCATGTAGGCCTGCTCTTTGATTAAAGGAGATAAGGACTGAGAAATGAGGTTCTCTCCATGTTTCAGCCACAGCAATGTTAGACTGCAGCTCTCAGTTTCCTAATTATAGTAAATGTCTCTAGTTCGAATCCAGCCTGCAAATATGAGGATAATTATTTGTATTTTAGTAACTTACTTTCACTTTAGACCTGAAAGAATTTGGAACTTTCGTGATATGATGTGCTACTTGTTAACGAACTGTTGCAGTTACAGCGTACTTTATATTGCAGAATTTTAAGCAGTTGCATGGTGTACATTCCGCAAACTGTCACAAAGCTGATTTTCTTACTCTAGTAGATGTTTCAGCTATTTCTAAGCTGTTACTAACGTGGCAAATATTATATGCCTAGAGCTGCTTCAGAACAGAAATGGACCTACTGTCCAAGTGATAGCTTTGTCATGTTAGTTTCGTGGAAGAAATGATGCTGGTTCAAGAGTTAGTCTTCCTGTCTTTCAGTTTGCTCACGTATGAAATGAGGGAAACAAGACTTCCCTGTTCTACTGGAGCATGGCTAGGGTGGTAAAAATAGTTTCAAGTAAATTGTGTGGAAGGGAACTGTCTCCTTGTCCAACAGAGGTGGATTTTTAGAGAGAGACTTCCTCTATGCAGTAAACAGCGTGTGCCTGTGTGTTTGCATGCGGAGTTTTTTTTTTTTTAGAAAGGACTCCTTTCACTGATTCCATAAGAATCCACTGATGCTTTTATGTATTTGCCATATTACTGTATTCCACTGAGTACACTAACAGTCACGGATGCCTCTTTTGAGCGTGTCCTTGAAAAATGTGTTTGTTTCTAAGGATTGGTTAAGAGTACTTCATAATTCAGTGAGTGCAGATAGGGCATATGTGTAGATTAAAGCAAACAAAAGGCCTGAAAAAGAAAATAACGATGAGAACATCGTAGCTCTTCCTGAATTAGCGGGTCTTTTTCTTACGCTGTTTGGCTAAATGGGTCAGTGGTTAATGAGTGTGTTGTGAGCATGAGTATTTCAAGAAAGATTGGTTCACAGCTGTGTTATTTCAAGTTTATGGTGTAGCTCCTTTAAAATATGTTGGCATAAATTAGATACGAATCAAGCTTTCTCATGGAAAGTGAATGTGGTACTCATAAATCTGAAAGTCTGAGGCACAGAGTAGAGCTTCCATTAACCTGGAGACCTGGTCTGCCAGTGCTGGAGGGACTATTAAATGTGCAGCAGTTTTAAAGACCACTGTTCCCTGGAGTTCTCTTACCAAGCATTCCTATTCTTGCGAAGCATACTGTACTCTGTTTGGCCATCAAAGCAAAATGTTGGCCATGAAAGCAACTGATCTCCAAGGAGCTCTATAGGGCTGTACTTCACCAAGTTGGAAGTGTGGTAGATACAGTTTAGCTCCTCAAATTCTAAACACCAAGTACACTCAGATTTGGATAAAGCTGTGGAAGAAGGCACACCTCAGTCCAGAAAAATCGAGCAAGGAAATGTGAATGAAGTAGAATCTTAATGTGCCAGTGTACCTGGGAAACAAAACAAAACACAACAACAGAAAAAAAATCTTTTGAGTCTATTCAATAACAGTTTTCAGCCTGAAGAATGCTTCCTTTCCACAAGAAAATCAATGCAGGAAAGAGGAGGAGCAGAGCAAAGGCCTTTCCCCATTTAACAAACAATAGATATAATAGAATTTCACCTTTAGAGGGTAACTTTTGTCATTTCATTTTGAGATAAGTTACCAAATATTCACGCTCTACAGGTTTTTCTCAGTGTAGAAAATAACCTGAATAATGAGTAGCTCTTGTTAGGTTTGTAAGTGGTATAAGCACGTGGGTAATCTAAATGTCTGGGTGAAACACTGTTCCCTGCAGCTGTGGGTGGTTTTGTTGGTATTTTTTTTTTTTCCTGTAGCCTGCTACAGATTTGTTACTGTTCTTATAAATTCATGTGTACTTCTGACCTTTTCATTTGCCAAGAGTCTGAAGAGTTTTATGGTGGTAGCATTAGGCTGTCTGCATGCTTGCTGATGTTTAACAGCAAGCAATAGTAAAGTACATTAACTTTGCTCCTGAACCAAATAACAGTATCCAGCATATCTTATCGCATAGGGAAGTACCAACCTGCTTCTTATGCCTTCTTTTGAATTCCAGCTCACTTAACAGGCAGATCCATGGAGATTAGTTATTTTTTATACAGCGTAACAGATGTTGATATTGTTCACATCAACTCCATACATTGCTACAGGCATGGGGCAGGGTGGCTGGAAAAACTGTGTGGAGGGAAAGGACCTGGGGATGTTGATTGATGCTTGGCTGAATGTGAGCCAGCAGTGTGCCCAGGTGGTCAAGAAGGCCAATGGCATCCAAGTTTGTATCAGGAGCAGTGCAGCCAGCAGGAGGTGTTTGTTCATCCCCACCCTTGACTGTTGGGCTCCTTGCTACAAAGAAAGGCAATGAGGCCCTGGAGCATGTCCAGAGAAGGGTAACGAAGCTGAGAGGGGTCTGGAGCACAAGTCTTATGGGGAGTAGCTGAGGAAACTGGGATTCTTCAGTCTGGAGAAGAAGGAGGCTCAGGGGAGACCTTAGCCTTCCCTACAGCTGCCTGACAGGAGGTGGTGGCAAGGTGGGGATTGGCCTCTTCTCCCATGTAACAGCCATAATTTGAGAAGTGATGGCCTTAAGTAGTGCAAGGGGAGGTTCACGTTGGATATTAGGAAGAATTTCTCAGAAAGAGTGGTGAGGATTTGGATCAGGCTGCATAGTGAGGTGGTGGAGCCACCATCCCTGGAGGTGTTTAAGGAAAGGGCAGGTGTGGTACTTAAAGGCATGGTTCAGTGGGCAGTATGAGTGGTAGGTGGACAGTTGGACTAGGTGATCTTAGAGGTCTTTTCCAACTTCAATGACTCTATGGTTCTATTCTTTGATATTGTAGAGTTACTCTGTAACCTATAACTTGTCCAAGTAAACAAAAATAAAATATTCTTGAGTACACAGAAATTAAGAGGCGGTCTTATACTTAAGAGAAATTCCTGTTGTAGTAGTGTAATTCAGTGACTGGCTTTCTTGAGAACCTCAGTTCTTCGTTTCTCGTTCAGTTTTTTACAGCAGTTTTGCATTTGAGTAGATCTTTAATTTTACATGAAGCATGGCAGAAAGGTTCTGCTTATGCTTTAAAATATTGGTAAAGATAGCACTCGTCAAATTCCTATAATTCTCAGTGCATTATTTAAAACAACACTGTCTTGTTTCATTGTTTGAGCAGATAAAACAACTTAGCATAGTAATTTTTAGAGATAGTAGCAAGTAATCAGCCAAGGCGTATATTTCCTGGAGCTTTGAATGTATCCTGTTGATGAAATACGATGAATTAGGGCTGACTGTAATTATAGTAAATTTGAGCAATAAAATGATGACTATTAGAATGCATCATCTGACTGATGTACTAACAAGCTTAATTTCACGTATTTTGTTCGTAGTGGTAGTGGTTCTTTTTAAGGAAATAACAGTTGTTTTCAGGATTAGCAAAATTGGGTAGCACGTATGACGCTTTGTACTTAACTTCAAGAAAGCTTATGAAGTTCTTTCATACTTGAAGGTCATTTTAGGCCCTTGCAGATGTATAAATTTTCTGAAAGCGTGGCAGCATATGACACAAAAATTAGTGATTATTCTAGGTAGGCCTGTGCTAGAAATGCTTGGACTGTAAATTGAAAAATAACTATGCAGTGGGTTGAGTTGATTGCCTTATGTGTTTTTTTTCTTGGTGTTTATTTTTCACATTCAATTTAGAGCTATAAAGACAAAAATACAAATCACTCCTTGAAAGGAATAATACTTCATGGGAGTGGGACTTGGAATACTTAGAGTTTTCCTATTGTCTGTTATGCTGGTATGGTTACAGAATAGCACATACCACTTTGAGCTGGACAGCAGTGGAAATATGTTATCAACTCTGAGTAATCCTTATTATGTTTGCTGATTTTATTATCGAGCAGTAAGGTCATGGTTCCCACCTGTGGAACATGGTAATGTGAGAATCTAGAGTCAGTGACATCTTTGGTCTTCAATTTTTCATAATCTGATGTAATGATACCATTGTAGTGGCCTGAATTACTGAGGAGGGTACGAAGTAAGCTTCTTTACATTTTCCTAAAAATAAGCAATTAAAAAATAAAAAATAAAAAAAACCAATAGCCCCAAACTGTTTTAAAACTCCAAATACTTGCTTCTTGAATTTCACAGCAACTATCATGATGTGATTTTAGGAATTTGGGATAGAGATTGCTGCGTTCCCATACAAGCTTTTGCAGTCTGTAAGACTTGGCCAAATACATAAAGTTCCCATTCTTGATCAGATCTGTGCCACCGAGGTGGGCAAGCTGACTGTGCAGTAGTGGCAGAACACGTAGAGAATACACGTGCAAGCCATATGAATTCTGTGACAGCAGCCAATAGGAGAAGTGGATAAACTGAAAGGTCCAGGCACAAGGATGGATAAAATAGTTGTAGAACCTAAAAAGCTATGGGAGTACGAGGTGGAATAAATGGTCTTTGCGAAGTCCATTCAAAAATTGAAACTGTGGAAATCCCAAGATGTAATTTCTCTGGTTGCATCTAGTTTGTGTCTGCTCTTTTTCCCCAGAACTAGTAGCTGAGTTTGAAGTACACTCCTAAGATAGGATGGTTTCCCATGTTATTGTTTTCCCATGCAGGGTGGGTTCTGCCATTGTGGTCTTTGGACTTAGCTTAGCACTTCACAGTTGCAGAAGGGAAACTGCAATTTTCTTGAGTCTTCACATGTTAGTGGTTTTCATAGCTCTTCATTCTATTTACTTCTTGCATTTAAGGTTGTATTACACCTGCTAAACCATCAGTGATAAACATTGTGTTTAATGGGGGGATTAGTTTTTGTTCTGGTTTGTATCTTTTATTGCCAATTGAATTTGACTAGTAATTTTTTTAGGAGGAAAAATAATATTTGAGTAATGGCAATGCTTTCCCTCTGCAGGATTTATGAACGCATCGTTGATCCCCCAGAAACGAGTCTGACACCTCAAAGTAATTTATGGCTTGGACAGAGAAACAGGAAGCATGGTTTCTTTAAGGTAAGCAGATATGAAGTAGCACACAAAGGAGGAAACTGGGTAGGCAACAGAATACTTCAGATTAGTTATCTTACACTCCTGAAATGTGATTTGTATGAATTTCAGTTGAAACCATGGGCCTGGGATTTGAGAGAGGTCTAACACAGAGAAGAATCTGTTTGTGCAAGGTAGAGTGTTGTAGTTAGTGGCTGAAATGCCCGGTATTTGGCATTTTTGTTTGGTTCCCTTACTCGGGGTTTCACCCACCCACTGTGCCCTGCCTTGCCTCTCCTGTGTACGTGATGGGACTGTGTAGGCAGCATCAGAGATGATGGCTTTAGTCTTCCAAACTTCCCAAAACAAAGGCTGTAGTTTCCAGTTCAGGCAGTAGAGACGTTAATCACTTCTGGAGACTTGTCTCTCCTTGGTTTTGTTAGCAGAATCTTCTCACATGATGCTATTTGCTTGAGGTGGTTTTTCTTTGTTGCCTGAAAAAGGCATCCTCTCTGAGGTTAGAAGATGTCTTCTAGGCTGTGTTCCTGCAGATACTTGCTGTTGTGTGCGATGTGTATGCCTTGCTGCACTCTCAGCAGAGAGGATAATGGGTGACTGTGTTTTGTTCATAAGCTTCTTTGTCCTTTTGGAGCTTCTATTGCATCCAGATAGCCTAGGCTACTTGAAAGGCTGACTAGCTTCCCATTTATAACTCTTCCCGAGATACTGTCCTTGAGTATGCCAGTGCGTACACATGAAATAAAGATTTGCTAAGGTAAGATAAATGACTGAAGACTTAAAGTTCTCTCCTATGTGTGTGCATGTATATGTTTTTTTGGGTTTTTTTTGGCTCTTGGTGATCCTGTGTGATTTTATGATTGATTTTCAATGGCAGAACAAACCAACGAACACCTCCTCCGCCCTAAAATTAATTCTTTCACTCCAAAAGCAATCTACGGAATAGCTGACAATATTTTGTCAGGTTTTGGTTAACAAGCTGTGGAATATCCATCAGCAGAAGAGCCTATATAGTGTATTGATAGGCCAATCTGTGTGTCTCTGATATTGGCGTGGATTTGTTGCCAAGGCGATTTACTGCCCACTCAGTTCACTTTGAAGCAGTCAGTTCCTAAGATAATTCCACAGGTAGCTGCATTTTTGAGGACCTTACTTCAAAGTCTCTACCCTTGGAGAAGCTAGGAATTTTTTTTTTATGCTTAAATTATTTAGGGTAGGATTATTGTAGCAAACGATGCTTTTAATTGTGACACAGAGATTAAAGCTAACTTTTCTTTTGAGTTAAACTACAGTCCAAGAGTTGCTCTGAACCTGGAGTTCATTTCATCTTTGAGCAGCTGAGTTGTCACTGTAAAGTGAAATTGATAGCATTATTTTATTTTACAGCTGTTGTTTTTTTTTCTTTACCTCAGCTGCTTCCCATAATTCCACAGATGGTAAACATATGTTTATAGCTACATAGCAAAAAAAATCTTACTGGATTTGCTCATCTTAAATTCTCACTATATGCAGGCGTTCAATGCCTCAGAACTTGGGGATATTATATGTTTGTAAATTAATATTTCCACGCATTAACACTTTGGAAACAGCAGGGTAGCTAATGATATGCTAATGAGCTGGCAGTTTTTATTGATCATTATTAAACTCGACAAAGTGCCTTGCTTTGCTTCATGCCTGCTTGAATATTTCTCTAACTTTCTTCGGGGCAGAATTATAATCGGTTGTATTTTTTTAATCCTGCTTGAGAGTTTCAGAAATCTTGCTTTTGTGTGTTACTCGTACCAGGAACTTGGGATTTTGCCAGTTTGTGAGGAGTGCACATCCCTTTCTGTATATTTACATGCTCAGCAGGACCTCCAATTCTATTTTGGAGCAATTTGTTTCACCATTTTGGCGTATAAATAAGTCAATCTGTTTTCCCTAGTGTAAACAGTGATCTGCAGGGAAATAAGAGTGTTAAAGAAGAATTAGCATTTTGTGTGCATGTTGGAGCCATGGCAATATGTGTCTGTATGGAAAAGCACTGGATACTGTTCTGAGCATCACCTTTGCTGTTGCAAAACTGCTCTTATTTTAATGGTAGATAGTTAATTGTTCCTTCTTTCACTGTGTAAATGGTGTTAGAGCACACTGTGGGCCATGTTCTCGTGTTAATTTCAAACGATGACTCTTCAGTATATCAGAAGAGAAAGGGGAAGGATAGGGTGTTCTAATAGGATATTTTTAAGGCACAGCTGCTGGTCCGTGGCTGCCATTTTCCTTCTGTCTGGTTTTGTTCCTCATCCTTACTCTCAGTGATTGTTCCACAAGTAAGCTTGCTGGGGAATCAAGTGCTGTATGGCATAACCAAGGGAGCAGAGTTCTCAGCCCTTACAATTAGGATCTCTTACCATGCAGCCTGCCTGTTACAGCCAAACATTTGGAATTCAGACAAGGCTGAATAGCTGTAGCATATCACCAGTGGGAGCTCATGCAGACCAGATAGCTTGATCTGCTTGGTTTGAAGGGAAGCTCAAGAATTACTTCCTTTGGAAAATACACACAGCCCTTTTGGGCTTCTTTGTGCGGCCCAAAAGCAAGGTGTGTTTTAGTGTTAAAGAATACTCTTATAAAGAGATTGGGAAATCAAAGGAAAGTGGGGTTTGCTGTAGCGTTGCCCAGACGTGGGGCTTAAGGGACAGCTGCTGGGACATCTGTGCAGTGTCATTACCAACTTTAGCCAATGCATTTTGAGCAGCTGTGAGGCACACATCATCTCTGAGGCTGAAGTAGGTTTTAAAGAGGGTGAAAAGCAATGGGGGGAAATGAAAATGTAGAAATGAAGAGCTTGTGCAATATGTGGCTCTTCACAGTATGTGGGAGAAGTCCTCTATATAACACAGACGTGACAAGTGCAGTAAACAGGGCTTTTTGTATTTGTAAATCCTCATGGAACAGGCTTGGTGTTTAGTGCTGCAAGCTTGAATTTAGTCTTAAAGCTGGTAATTTGTGCAGATGGAGGATCGTCACACTAGTGGATCCTGAAGCTTCGACTGTAGTTAGTTGTACATTTAAATGTGAAAGATAAATGGTGATGTCTCCTTGGGAAAAGAAAAAGGAAGATTATTACACCTGACATCTCCCTGTCAAGGCCAAGTCGTCCTGTCTTTCCACAGAATGTGGATGGAGAAACTGTGGGTGCTAAACTAAACCAGGGATCTGGACTTGCCCACAGGGATCTGTGCATGCCTAACTCTTCTGGCTGCAGCCATAGAAAGCTTTAAGCAGCCTAGGCTTAATGCTGAAGGAGGAATAGTCCTTGGAATAGTCTGAAGGAGGAATAGTCCTTTCTTTATGTGTGTTGCAGTAATTATGGCTGTAATAAGCATTTGCCTGCAATGGAGTCTTCCTATTAAAAATATACATCAGCAAAATCTGTGCTCGTTCAGGTTTAAGGTTCACTTCTGTATTTGATTGTGGTAATTGTCTGTTTCAGAAGGGTTTTTGGTACAGAAGGCACCTGTCCTGGTAAATTGTTTTTACATCAACCTACAGTACTGGGGTTTCATGTAGCCAGAAAAAGACACAACCAGCCATGTTTTCTCATCAGGTTGTTTGCACTGTTGGGGCTGCTGATGAATGCAGAAGACACAGTTTTACCAAATGACATAGCCTCCTCCCCCCCTTTTATCTGTACTTAAATGCATATCTATCCAAATGACAGTGGAGCAGAGGAGCTGTACTGCAATAAGCATAATGAAAATTCCATATGCACTTACTGAAGAAAAAAGAAAAAGCATCACTGTTCTCTGGATGATGTCTTGTTAGCTTTGTGTTGTGGTACAGTGGGACTTTGTAAACTCATTTATTCATGGTTAAGCCTTTCACTGGAGAGTCTTGAGCACTGAAATGTGTTTTTGAACTTCAAATATCTCCCTAATAACTATCAGCAGAAAGCACAAAAAATGGCTTTCAGGATGTTTCCTGTGACAGTGCCACTTCTCGTTATTATGATGGTTTCATTATTCTCATAGATGAAAAGGTTAATAAATGTACACACGTTTTTGAGAAAGACAGTGTGATCTGATTAAGCCTATTAATATTTTCAATTAATATTTCATCATAAAGTGGTAAGCAGGGAGCGGGGCTGCTGATTACCTTCTGCTGTTTTAGAAAGTGGATATGTAAATGTGAGATGCTGCTGCATTTTCAAGGCTTCAAGCGTGAAGGCCTGTATTTTATTTATGGATTGAAATGAGCTTTTCGAGCGAGGCACTGCCTTCAGTCTGCAGAAATTGCTTCACTGTGATCTGACCAAAAACTATAGCGATCTTATGAGTCAGTAATTTAATTAGATAATAACTGCCGTGATTTTGAATTTGAAAGGGAATGTCTTAAATTCTTCTGTCTCTGGGAGGAGACAGTCATGTCGCTCTGATGAACAGCCAGGGCAAAGCAAATTGCAGTGCTTGCAGTCCCTTGTGTACCCCTGCTTTTAATCACCATGTGTGTTTATTAAAGGTAGCAGACGTGGGCAAGTAAGCAAGCTAAACAACAAGCAAATGCAGCAAGGGCTTTGCACTGAGTGAATGTAAGCTGCAATATTTCTAGGCTGCTGGATGAATTTAAGGTTCCTCAAGGCAGAGGTGTGCAGGGAATACTGGGTGACCCTGTGAGTCCCCTGGTTCTGTCAGGGGTAACTTGCAGGGCGGTGCTGGACCTTCTGGTACTTTCCTTTCCTGCTTGGTCTAATCTCTGAGCCTCACATGACATGCACAGTCTGTTCCTGACCTTAGAGTCCTGATTTCCTCTAGCCCTGCACAGGGGATCTCTCCATCTGCCTGGGTTAGAGAGCGGATTTAATTCTAACCGATGGTGTGATTACATGAACTGTTTGCTGAGATACAAAGCCAGCAGGCTGCTCTAAAGCAAACAAAATATAGATGCTTGCCTCTTGCCCTTTGTTCTTTGCATGGTGATAGATTTCACAGTCTTGTTTGGCTAAATCACTAGAGTAGTGCTGTGGTGGTGGTTTTTTTTTCTCTTCTTGTTCCAGGGTATTTCATGTAACGGGTGTTAATACGTTTTCTCTTGTTCAGTCCCATTTTGAGATGTTTAAGCAGCTTACATTTGTTGATTGCAAGAGACAAAACTAAAAAAGGCATGGTATGATAATGACACAGGAAGTTAGGGAGGAAGAGTTGCTGCATCTGCATCCTCTTAAGTTATATTCCACACATGAGCAGACTGAACCGCTCACTCCTTTGTACACCATCAACAACTGACTTATGAAACAGATCTAAGTGAATATATTCTGTATTACCAGTTCTCTCTTCTTTTACAAAGGGTGTTATTCAAGATGTGAAAGTGGTCTTCGTACCTAATGGATATATAACGCAGTGCCCTAACCTGAATCGCAGTAAGTACTGCTTTCTCAATCAGGCTTGGTTTTAAAATGTGTATGATTTCTTTGTTTTGGAAATAATCTTTTCAGGATTGTCATTCTCGCATGTGCTGACACAGCATATATAAACAGATTGCATTTTGTGTTCAGATAAGCGTGACATTTTAGCTGTCTGACAGACTTGATTTATTTATGGGTTATAATGTCTTTCCCTCTCTTCCTTTCCTTTTCTTTTTCAACTTCCTTCATTGAGCATGCCCAACCTGCAGTGATTTCTTAAGCCTGGTTCAAGGAATAATGGATTTACAAGAACTCCTGGCAAAAATGACTGCAAAAGTAGGTACCTGATCTTCTTTGTCAGTTCTGTTTCCTTCTGGGCTAAGACCATCATAGAAGTATTTATTCCTTTTGCAATTATTTTATGTTTTCACGGTAGAGACGTATTTTTTCCTTCCTCCTGCCAGCAGCCCTATCTGCAGTGGACTGAAGGAGGTAGTTTCATGGATGTCACTTAATTCTCATACAGCTTCTATTGTCTGGCTCACCATTTTCTAGATAGTGACAAAATGCCCAGGGTTTGATTTCTGTAAGAAGCCTTAGCTTGATTTTCCTTTCCATGCTGAGGGATAAATGCGGAAACAAAGGAGCGAAATCCCTCAACAATTTCCTCACCATGTGGTTCTGTCAGACAGTGTGTTTTTGCCTGTGGGGAGTCCTGTGAAATCTTCACGACTGGCATCGTTTCTCCTCGGGAGCTGAAATGAGGAAATGCCTATATAAAGCTCCTGGCTGTGCTGATCTCAGCACCTTTGATCAATGATTTTTTTAGAGTGTAAAAGCGAATCTAGCTGCAGGTTAGGTGGTGTGGTGTTTGTTTTTTCCCTTCTGATTTGGTTTGGGAGTATTATGAATGGGAAGCTATAGCGATTTTTGTTGGGGGATTTTCTTTAGGCTCTGCTCCCACACTGTGCTGTCAACCTCTGTCTTAACTAAAACCTTTCAGTTCAGGCTGTGGTCAAGATCTGGGTAAGAAAGCTGTGTTTTTGAGGTGGAAGATCCCCTGTCTTGTGTTAAAGGATACTCTGGGAACATTTCTTAAGGTCGATGTCAGTGAACCATCTGTTCTTGGTAAGAAGCGATTGTCTTATTTGAAGCAGCATTTATGTGTTAATTATTTGTAGGTTTAAGTGCAAAGACATTTCAAAACCAAGATCCCCATAGTAGTGCCACTAGCAGAAAAACATTGCTGTGATACTTCTTACTCTGCTGCTTCTAAGTGCCCTGTCCTTCGTAACAGGAAAGGGGGAACTTTTTAAAGGCAATGTGCACGTTATACTGACAGCCCACTTACCCAGCTGACATGCTTTGGACAAGCTGACTCCGAATAAGAAATGTGAAGCTTTTAGTTGAGTTTGCTGCTCATAGTGTGAAACAGAGGCAATTATTTTGAGCCCTGCTGTTGGCTTGAGCAAGTTCCAATTATGCACTATACTGAGTAACTTGCTTTCTCTGCTGTTAATTATATTTTTGCTTGCTGGTACTTTACAAGGGGAAGCAAATAACGCAGCATTTGTATTGCAAATTCTCCGTACTTCCAGAACACGCTGCTGAGATAATCCTTCATTATGAGTTCTTTTTCAGTTACAGTAGTGCTCAGACTTCTTTGTAGCAGCATATGAGGGAATACTGTTAAGGAAGAATACGTGCAGCAGAAAAGGAAATGATTTCATTAGACAAATGCTAATCAGAAATAGAGGGATGCGAGAAAAGCATTAAGATTTGCATCTCTTTCCAGTCCTGGAGGTCAGTAGCCACAATTAATACTAGTGCAGGTGCAAGTAATATCATATGGGGTGTCTGGCAGGCGAAGAGCAGGACTTGGAAGGATGTGCAACATCCTGCAGAGATCCCATTTGGCAGGGCAGGTGGTCAGAGGATGGCCTGCTAACGTGCATGAGCAGCGACACCTGGCTTCTGGCCCTGCACGAGGAGATGCAGGGTACGAGCACGATGGTTTAGAAAAGCAGGCCCCATGGTTCCAGGTTCAGCTGTAGCTTTTTAGGGTCATTAGGATTTCACTTAATCCCTCAGTCTGTAATTGGTTGCAGATGAATTGTGGCACCAAATAACCCTGTGAATGTGGTTTGCAGTGAATGTGTGAGTGTGCTGTTTATATAACGTGAAACTGAAGATGCAGACCGAGGCTTTTGTGGGAAGAAGGCATCAGGTGTAGTGACTTTGGGGCCCTGTAACTTTGTTAGCAGTGCAAGCTGTGCAGTGGATGGGAGAGGAGCTATGAGAAAGCTCTCCCTTGAGCTTTATTTCAGGGCTCCATGAATCTTATGCTGGCACAGAGGCAAAGCCCTGTCTACAGCAAGTTGTTGTGTGGACAGTTGTATGATGACCTGCAACGAGCTTACTGCCATTGTCCTCTTCGTACCAATGCTTGTGAAGGCACAGTTTTTAAAGCCTATGCTTATTTTGTCACCATTGGTATTGTCTGAATCTTTCCACTAAATAAGTTTAAGTCATTTAATCTTCTGTCTGCGCTGTAGAACAGTGTGTTAGAAATCCAGCTGACGTGTTTATTTGCTGCAGGTGAAAAGGTGTGTGCTGTATTTCAGCACTCCCAACTGACATGCTGAAATACTGCTGGCTTCTCTTTAAATAGGATAGGTGAAGTAGTTTGGGCAACTTTAACACTCCGCTGAAATTCATGTGGGCATCTCCTGCATTCATTAGAATGGAATATATATTTCTGTAGATTATGTGAGAGTGTGCTTGTTATTCATTTATTTGTTGCTGGGGCTGGAAGGAGATTCTGAAGGCTTCCAGTGCAAGACTTTCTAGCGAGTCCTTCCTTCACTGAGGTCAGAAAGGCTTCAGCGTGGGTTTGATACTGGCAAACAAAACAAAAACAAAAGAACAAACTCTGGAGTTCATGGAATAGTTAATCTGGTTGTTCATATCATGAATTTATATGGACATGAATAATTCTGGGAACAAATTTTTTCCTGATTATGTTTGATAGGTTGTTTTGTGAGGCAGTTTTTTATTAACTTGACCAAAAATAATATGCTTTAAACAGAAATCTGCCTTTTCAATTACTTGAATGGACAGAATCGAAGCGTGGAAAGTAAACTATGTAAATAACAGCTAGCCAAACGTTCCTGAATGTTAAGAACTCAGGATTCGGGTAGTGTATGAAAAAATGTTTGGTAAGGTGCGGGCTGCTTCTTCAGTAGTACGCTCCCATTCATATCCTAGGAAATCTATTTGAAGAACCATGTTTTAGATGTCTAACAGATGTTGTCAAATGCACAGAGCTGCATTTGTAAGGGTATTTTAGCTAATTTCACGGAATAGCAGGTAAGCAATCATTAAACTAATAAAGATTACAAAGCAAGATAATAATACAAACAATATAGAAAGCTAATAGGCAGGAAATATTTATTTTCAAAGCATTTTCATCTCCTCCTGGAGTAATTAATAGTACTGACAAAGGATGATATTACATACCATTTATAAAAGGTATATTCCAAAAATAAATACTATACACATACTTTTATTTGATTTAAAATTGTAGGGGAATGTTCATTTTTAATTTGTTATAAAAAAAAAAAATACAAGACAGATCAAACACCTTTTAAACAAAACTAAATATGGCTTTTACATAGTAAACACACTGACTAAACAGAATAATTAGAAAAGAGGATCTCATGGAAAAAAAAAAAAAACCAACAAAAAAAAACCCCCCAAAAAACGACTTAGAAACAAAAGCATCCACTTCATAAAATGTGAAGAGCAGTTTTGAAATGACCAGACCTGAGTTTCAGGGAGATGAGTATCAATCCCAACATCACATGGGATCAGCAGTTTAAGAAATACAGAACAGTTGTTCAGAGCTTTTTCTCTTGAGGACCGCAGAGAAAAAGACCACAGGAACTTGCCTGCTATTTTTTCTTCTTTTTTCCCCCTAAGAACCTTGCTCATTTTCTGGCAGAAATGAAAAAAGACTTATTAGAATATTTTCATGTAAAGTGGATGGAATTTTAGAGGTCGACAACGTGCAAATATCACATATATGCCATTATTTAAAGAAGTCCATACTGTGACATGTTTGTCTTTATCAAGCCTATGATGCAGAATTATAGCACTGTATGAATAAAAGAGTATGGTAAGCATTCATTCTGTCATTTGCCAGATTTAGGTATCGTCAGTGTTTGCAGTGATTCCAGTGCAAATATGAAAGCAAAAAAATCCAGACCTTGAGAAATTTCCCTCTAGCTAGCAACAGGATAGTTTTTAGAGCAATGGCACTTCTGGGGCCTGAAGAATGCACGTACTTCCAAACACGCAGTCTGGATTTTTTTTTAATTCAGTTTTAATTTTCATGTGGATTTTTAGCAATAGAGAATGTCACTAGAAGTTGTGTTAGTGATGATGATGCTGGCTAACAGATATGTGTGTGGTGGAAATGTTCCTCCCTGTATGAATCTCCATTTAGGATGGTGCCTCAGAGGAAGGGAAGGTCTGTGGTGGTGGGGGAGTTCTGAAAGCCTTGGACATGCTTTGCCCCTCTTGTTATTGCGTTGTATATCATTGGTAAATGTAGCAATTGCTAGCATGTAGATGTGGTGCTTGGGAAAGATTCATCAAATTTTACGTTCTTCGTATGCATTTCAGTAGTTGGAATTGAGGATGTAATCAGTAAAGAGTATTAAGTGCTATGCACCGGTCCAGGGCTTTTTCCAGGAGCTGGACTTGTCCGTGCGTCAGTCTAGGAATAGTACTCTGTATTAAAATGCGGTAAATCTTATTATAAAGTTAAGGCCTCTCTATGAGCTAGAGAGCATTAGTCTAACAGTGAAGACAGTGAAGAGGTGGAAGTAATTACAAAAAGTTAGTGTGCCAGCTGTCATGATTTATGATGTGTAAACAAATTGAGCAATTAAGAAATTTAAGATCAGTTGTAGTTTATGAACTTATGGTAGTGCCTAGGCATGCCTGAGGAGGTCTTAGTGGGGTTCATTACAGTTCAAGAGTCAGTTGTATATGTCATAAGCTAGTGTTAGCTCACACGTGTAGCTCCATCAAAGTCAGAGGAGTAGGGTTATTTGTTACCTGCTGACATCCTGGTTCAGTGTTTCAAATGTTGTAGTTAAACGTGGGTCAGATAAAAATAAACGTAATGTTTTATTGTATTTACTTTTTAAAACCATGTGTTTGAAGGGATCTCATCAAGTTACTTTCATTTATAGCTAAATTATGCAGAAACAAGGCTGAGTCAATTGGAAGACTGTCACTGTGAGAAGACTTGTCAAGTAAATGGATTGATCTACAGAGACAAGGATTCATGGGTTGAAGATGATCACTGCAGGAATTGCACGTGCAAAGTAAGAATTTCTTGAGACTTCAAGGAGGAGTACCTAATTAAAATGTGAAAATGGTCCTTGAATACATAATGTGAATGCCAAGAATTGTTAGGTTTTTAGCATGCATCTAGTGACAGAGTGAACAATAGGGAGGAAGACTGTAAAATAAATGAAAATCCCACCTATCTTATGCAGAAGCTTTAAAATCTGCCTTCCCTTGACAATCACATCTTATTTGTATTCATTATATTTGTAAGGACTTCATGGTTTTGGGGTGAATACAGATCTTGTTTTTATTTGATTTGGAATTGTTTTCACGGTAGTTTTTTTTTAATGGAGGCGTTATCTTAATAGTATTCATAGATGCTTAGTTGCATCTTGAATGGTAACAACATGCAGATCTTGTTTTCTACATTTATCGCTATGGAAAACTAAGGAACAGAAGAGTATTAATATGTAAATCTTGTCTTGTTGAAATTATTTGATAAACATCTGAAGAGAGTCTGTGTTTGCTCAAGAAAATAGAAAACTGATTGTTAAAAATCTCAGATGATTGGCACAGCTTACAGAAAGTGGTGCTTATGTTGTTGTAAAAGTGAGCTCTTGTTCTCTCCTTGATGTGTTTTACTCAGGTGAAGTGGAGTGAAAGCAGTACTAAGTACTGACACGGAAATGGTTCACCTTTGGTTCACCTCTGCGTTTGGATTCAGAGTTGTAGCTGGATAGGATTAAACCTGTTAGTGAAAGATGAGTGTGTAGTGCACAGTGCTGATTTCATTTACCATAATAGTGTTCTGCATTATCTGTTTTGTGTATAACGTTTGCTAATTAACGAATGATTTCATTCTTAAAAACATTTTCTTAGAGTGGAGTTGTAGAATGCCGAAGGATGTCCTGTCCCCCTCTCGATTGTCCTCCTGATGCTCTCCCAGTGCATGTGGATAGCCAGTGCTGTAAAGTATGCAAGGGTAAGTAGATCATAAAGATGTTTTTCTTCCATCCTTCCTTTAGCAGTTAAACTTGTCCTAAATGCAGGTGCATTTTACAACAGCTTTAGTAGCTCCTGATAATTCAGGTAAGGTGAGTCACAGCAGCTAATTTGATTTTCTCAGTAATTTTTTTTCTTCTAAATGAACAAGCCTGGCAAATTTTTAAGGTTCTCTTGCTATGTATTGTCAGTATAAAAGTGTGCTTCTACTTTTTTGTGAAAAAGAAACAAATAATTATTAAAAAAATGCTTTGCTTCAGCCTGTACCTCCTGCTGATGCAGCCTTTGGTCTGAACTTCTCATAGTAACAAGTAATAAACCCTGGTGTTATCTTTTTGTCTATCTTTTATATCAGTTTGGAAGATTTTCATTAAACAGAACAGAATTTCAGACCTTGAGTGAACATTGCTGTGTAAAGTGAGTGTTTGTTTTCACTCATTTCAAAATGAGTTCACGAAAAGAAAGGAGTAAATTTAGTGGTTAGTCTTCTGGAAATGAAAGCTGTAAGTAGCATTCTTGGTAGAAATGGTCAATATTTGGTACCTTAATGGTACTGCAAGGGACAAAGACAAATCACATGGCAATTTTCGTTGGGTACTGATGCCAATCTTTCCTTAAGAAGCAGAAAAAATGAATGTTTTGGCCTCTTTCTTCTCGTAGAACATCAAACTTCTTGCATGATTTTTTTCTAAAAGTTAGAAGACAAAGCTGTTAAAATATTTTAAGATTTATTAGGAAAAGATGAACATTCTTCTAGACTTCTGGCTTGCTGTAGTCACTGAATTTGTTAGTCCCATACACAAATCTCGCCAAGGTCACTTGTTTTTTTATCTTGTGCTCACTTGCTAACTGAGAGTCTAGAAAGTTCCTTCACGAGCCTGCGGGGCAGGATGCTTCTCTTGACATGTGTTTGCTGACACACATGTATGTGCTGTTAAAATTGGACGTGAAGTAATTGCAAGACACAGAATTGTAGATTCAGCTTATATCCCCATGAAAAGCTGCTCCTGAGATTTGTACTGGGAAGCTGAACAATCAAACTTGTCTTTTGTCAGTGATTGGCACAAACTCGACTTGTTATTCTGACAAGAACTCAGCTTGACAGTCAGTGGGAAGAGATGTGTGGAAGTTGATTGAAATTGATTGCAAATGCCAGCTCCTTGACAGAATGATATACTAGGGCCACAGTCAGTCACTTTTGGGTATATAGCAGTAATTGCAGGAGAATTCCAAGGGGCTGCACCACAGGTGTTAATTTCTCTGTGCTTTTCTTATTTAGCTCTGATAGAATCATCACTTGTAATTTGCTGTCTCTAGGGATTATTGAATAGCTGGATTACTGAAGATTCCTGTCTCAGCTGTGGGTTAACTAAAAAGCAGTTCTGGTGTCTGATATGTTAAGGGTTTTAAAAGCGAGGTGATTCTGTTTTGATCCCTGCCATCTTGTGTTGGCTTTAGATTACTATCTGACAGAAGGCTATAATTGTGTTGAAAATCTCATCGTTTTTCTCAGTCATGGTTTAACTTGACTCGCTGTTAGGTGTCTTTTTGGGTGTATTTTATTTTATTTTTTGTTGAAAGCAACTACGTCAGGAGGAAAAAAAAAAAGAACAAAAACAGAAGAAAACAAAAAAAGTTCTTCAGTTCATTGCCCGCTGAAAATATTTACTGGAATTAGTGATGTAAATGAAACTTCCTGACCTGAAGTTTTTCCTTGTGAGATTGCAAATCAGCTGTAGAAATGGGGGCAATTTTAGAAAAAAAAAAAAATCAAGAAAACTGAGATACCAAAAGAAAGAAATTTGATTTCCAATTACATAGTGGACAGCATTGAATTTTTAGTAATGTAGAGTGTGTTTATGATGGACACTTGATTTATGGAAAATAATAATAGACCAGTTGTTTAGTTAGTGTACTTGCTGTAGGTATTCAGTTGCAAGACTGCTGTGAATATTTTGGAAACACGTGACCAAGCTGTTGACTGCCATAGCTTTGAGTTTGTTTTCTTTGTAGTGGTGGTAATTCTAAATTAAGCTAGTTGAGTTTTCATTGATTGAGGAAAGCTGACAACCTAATCTCTTGGTTTGATTCTGGGGCTGGTAGTCTTTAGCACAAGGATCAAAACTTCAGGCAATCATTTTTTTTAGTAGGAACTTTCAGTTTCCTGGGAAATCTGTTTCTTTCATGTGCACTTTAAGAATATTTTTCTGAAATGGATTTCTTCAGTTCATTGATTCAGTAGAGTCATTTGCTACATCAAATCCATTTGCCAGTACTCCAGCAAGCTTAAGAGTTCACCTTTGTGCCTGAAAAGAATTTGAAGGCTTAATTGAATACTGTGCTTATATTATTCTTTTGATGTACACTAATAAACATGTCCATTTTCTTGGAACAAGTAATACAGACTTCTAGTAACATATATAGTAGCTAATCTAAGTGTCAGTAATGAAAATATTTTCTAATGAATACTAATGAATTGGGCTCTATTATTTATTCTTAGGCTCTTATTCTTCTTCAGTTGAGGTAAAAGTGCTACTTGCTCTTAAAGTGAATTTACTGTTAGTTAATTTATTTGATATTGTGTATCATACTGACTTCTGATGAAAGGAAAATGTATAATATTTTTAACGTGTTTGTATTTGAGTGTGATTACTGATTTTAGTTTAGTGTATACTTTTGCTTTTACTTATTACTTAAATGCTGGTTTTATGTATACATTTTTATCCCTTACCTTCTTCTCCTAAATTACAGCAAAGTGTATCTACGGAGGCAAAGTGCTAGCAGAAGGTCAACGAGTACTAGCTAAGAGCTGCAGGGAATGTCAAGTAAGTTTAAGCTGTATAAACTTCACCCAATTTTAAATATATGTGTGGTGTTCAAATGCAGTGATAAGTTGGTGCATTTTTCAAGGCTCTCTTCATGCAAATGTGATGTCCATTGTCTTGAAAAATTGACCTTGAAGCTAATGAAAGCCAAACTTGTAAATAAAGCAGGAATATGATCTTTGCAGTGTAATAAAAATGTGTGAAGTGACTTGGAGGGGTGTTTCCTCTTTTATGTCTTGATTTTATAAGGCTGACTAAGGGGCAGTAGCATCTTGAGCCGGTTGCAAATTTAAGCCACTTGTGCTAAACTTTGTAGCAACCTAGCTCTTATTGCTTGAATTACTCTAAATTTGCCCTAGTGTTACTTGAACTATCCAGCCCCACTACTAATTAAGGTAAATTTTGAAGAACTGGGCCAAGGTCTTTCTCTGTCAAGTTCATAACTCTTAGGCAACTAGGGATACAGAGAAGGTTGAAGTGCAGAGTGACTTCTTTGCCTCAGTCTTCACTGGCAAGAGCTTGAGCCACACCACCCAAGCTGCTGAAAGCAAAGGTAAAAAGAAGGAAAGAGATCTGCCTGCCTTAAGTGAAGGTCAGGTTTAAGACCATCTAAAGAACTTGAAGGTGCACAAATGAATCTGGATGGATCACTCACTGGTTAAGGAATTGGCTGGATGCTTGCTCTCAGAGAGTTGTGGTCAGCAGCTCTGTGTTCAAGTAGAGACCAGTGATGAGTGACATTCTTCAGGGAATTTCTACCACTGTAGAAATTACATCTTTGTAGAAGACATGAACGGTGGGATCGAGTGCACCCTCAGCAGCTTCGCAGGCAATACCAAGCTGAATGGTGCAGTTGATTTGTTAGAGGGGAAGGGATGCTATCCAGAGGGACCTGGACAGGATTGAGAGGTGGGCCCATGCTAACCTCATGAAGTTCAGCAAGGCCGAGCGCATGGTCCTGCACCCAGGTCAGGGCAATCCCAAGTACGAATACAGTTTGGCTGGAGAGTGGCTTGAGAGCTGCCTTGAGGAGAAGGATTTGGCAGCATCAGCTGATGAAAGATTCAACATGAGCTGCAGTGAATTCTTGCAGCCCAGAAGGCCAACTGTAGGTAAATGGGGGCTGTGTTAGATGAAAGCATTCATAACAGGAAATGTTAATGAATATGTGAGTGCTGCACGTGATGTGTAAGCATGACAGAAACCAGTCCTCGTCAAGACTTGCCTTAGGAGAAGGAAGCAGTAGATGAATATAAAAGGACATTTCTCTGCTGAGATGTGCATTTGTTGTAACTAGAATACGTTTATGCATTTAGTACAAGTCATCACTTCAGAAGGGCATGGCTATTTGAAACACATTTGCTCCCACATGTAATTTTCAAGTATTTTTGATTTGTACGTCTTGTTGAATTTATGGAAGGGAAGGTGATACAGGGAAACCTTATATGTGTTATTAATAGATCAGTGTGTTGGAGCAGTTAGGAAAAACATTTAGAAAAAAATGACAATGAGCTGGTAATTTGTGCTTGTGGCTGACTGTACAGAGCAGCAATTTTGTGTTCACTAATGGAAATGGACAATAACTGGCTGCAGATGTGAAAGCAGCTTGTTGTGCAAAATTACTTCGCTGTTGTTAGTGTTTGGCTGCACGGGGGTGCTCAACACTGTATCTAAAAATATGTGGGCAAGGTTCTTGCCTTGAAGAGGAAGGTGCCTGCTGTATTTATTAGAATAGGTTTAGAATGTTTATCTGGAAGGGAAAGTGACTGTATGCATTAAGATGAGGAGAACGGGAGGATTTTCACATAAAAGTGAATGCTAAGTGATCTAAACTACCTCTGTGGAACTCCTCTATGCTCTAAATAAGAGCATTATATTCATTATTACAAATATGATAATACGTTTGCAAAGATGGAAAGCACATACCGACCGTAAAACATTTCTCATATTAAGAAGGATGGAAATAATAATGAAAAGAGCTTTTGCCTTTTACTCACTGTTAAAGGAAGCGGGTATGTCGATGTTTGTTGCAATTTGTATTGCTTCCATCTGAATGAGAGTATTAATAAAGTTTTTAAAACAGAATCTGTTTATGTGATACCATGGAAAAAAATGAGCCTAAAAAAAGAGGGGAAGAGTGGGTTTCCACAGCTGTGTTTTAAGATGTCAAACCTCGCTGGCAAAATTTGTTATTCTGACTCTGCAGAGTATTTAAGCGGGTGCCTACTTCTGCTTTTCTGTAAGGGGAAGTATCTGCTGATGGGGAGTTCATTCACTGTGTCTCAAACATGACCTTGAGTGAAACTGACTTTCATACTGACTGCCTCAACTAGTAACGCTTGCTAGATAAAGTTGGAAGGCTCACAAGTCAAATTGTTGCTATAAATGATCATTTTCTATTCCGTGCAGGCCTTCTGGAGGACTAGTTGAGGAGATAGTTGCTGCTTTTGCCACTTGTGTTATATGACTAAAACAGGACAGACTTTGTGCTTAGGGAGATGACTCGATTAAAAAAAAAATAAAATAAAAAATACTGTGTGTGGTTTGATTCCCAGACTAGAAAACAGATTTCGAGTTTGAAAAGCTGTTGATCCATGAAAGGCATGCAGTAGGAGGTATGGGTCAGCTGCCAGTTTATTTATGTAGAATGATTTAGAAATTCTGAGGGGAAAAAGTCTTGGGGAGTAGCTGTTGTGTCTGTAAAGGAAATGTATTTGCAGGTGTTAATGTCAAGAAGTTAAAGTTAAGATTTCATGTTTCAATTTTTACTTTACTTCTGGCGTAAATACTAATTTAAGCTAATGAGGCCTTTACCCTAGATTTATTTCATCTTGCAAAAATTATAATACTGATGGGTCCATGTGGACCAAAGTTTTTCTCGATCAGTCTGCGAACAGTTTTTATTTCTGAAAACTAATCCAGACTAAAAAATGTATTTGTGTTGCACATCCTCTTAACCATAAGCACAGATGTTACTGATAGACAGCCATTTACTCATCGCCAGCTGGAATCCTGCCTGCAAACACTCTCTAGATTAATCTGCAAAGAGAAAATGGTGAAGTCAGTGCACAGGATGGTTGAGGTTGCAAGTGACCTCGGGAGGTCACCTGGTTCAGCCTCTGATGTTCAGAGGGATACTTCTGTGTTTTCTTTTTGTGTTGCCTGTTGTCACTTGTTCTGTAACCAGGCACCTCTGGAAGGAGCCTAGCTCTGTCTTCTTCTGCCCCCCCCACCCCACCTTGTTTTCTGTAGCCTAAGTAGTCCCAAATCTCAGGCTTTTCTCCTATGAGAGATGTTCCAGTCCCTTAATTATCCTAGTGACCCTTTACTGGTCACTCCTTAGGTCTTCTATTCCTCTAATGGGAGCCCCCGGCTGAAATTCCAGGTATGGTCTCAGCAGTGCTGAGCAGCGAATCAGCTCTTCCTACCTGTTATTAATACTTTCCCTACTGTTCGTTCTCTATGCGGAGTAGACGCTTGCCAGGCTTGTGTTGGACTTGGTGTCCAGCAGCATCCCCAGGTCCTTTTCTGCCTCGCTGCTTTGCAGCTGGGTGTGCAGGGATGGAGGGGAATCGTTGGATCGCAGCTCGAGCTGCTGATTGAGCACCTGGTGAAGGGCTGTGGTTGGCCCAGGGAGCACAGGCACATTGTTTGCAGCTGTGCTGCTCATGAGATCAGAAGGGTAGGAGCCAGGGTGAAGCCACCTGTGCTCATAGGAGGGCTGGCCAGTGAAGGGAAAGCATCTCTTGGAGCTGGGCTTCTTTTGGAGAGCAGTGCTGCACAACCAGAGCTTTCCTCTGGCAGTTGGGTGAGTTGTGTTCTTCTTGTTGTGTACGATTGTTGGCCAACCCGTGAGTGCTGTGCCTGGTATTGCCAAGAGCCTGTCACAAGTAATGTCACTGCTTCGTGAGCAGGGCACTGGGGTTGTTCCTTTTCGGATTTTGCAGTTGTTCCTGAGGTTCTTGCCTTCTGAAAGTGCAAGTGTGTTTGTGGTTCAGGAAACTTTTACTGTGTGCGTTCAGTGTTTGTTGTGGACACAACCCACGTGAGAACTGGGCTCATTTGAAGACAATAGAAAGAAATCTTTAGCTTTTGTTGGAGTTTACTGCTGTGTTCTGGGGTTAATGCCTGTGGTTGACTTGAGTTAAATAATAAAAGGTACAAGAGGACTTGAATTGCTGCTGGGAATGGGGAGTCAGAGTGCCATTGGAGTTCTAGGGAGCTCAGTAAGGCTTTGCTAACTTTCTAAAAGCTTGACCTGAAAGTTCTTCCTAAAAATTAGGAGTGATGTCTTACCTGTAGTGTTAACTGGGGACTCCATGTGGAACTGAAAGGCTTATCAGGAAGAAAAGCAATAGCTTCTTCCTTCAGTAAAAACAGCAAGAAGCAACCCAAATAACCCTGGTATTTTGCTGTTGTTTTCTGAAGTTAGTTATCTGACATGAGCTGCCTGTTATTCACATTTCCATCGCGTGTCACTGATCGTGGTTACACCTGATTCTTTTGTTTTTTTTTTTAATGTACTTAGCTTTATAATTAAAGGAACTTTTTTTTGTAAAGATATTATTTATTCCAGAGAAGAAGGAGGGCTTTTTGACATGTGTGTCCATCCAGACTGTGTGAGTGTGTATGCGAACTGAGAATAAAAGGTCAGTCATTTTCCTAAGGCAGCCTGAAGCAGTAATTCTGGAGCGTGAACTATTCTTACTTGAGTCAATAAAATCTGAAATCTAATGATGATAATTCTTATAATTTGATCTCTACTAGTTTATACCAGATTGATTATAATCCCAAGAATACTCATTGAGAAAAGGTTTTTTTTTTTTAAAAGCCTCCAAATGACGTTTGTTTCTCCCAGAAGCAGATTTTTGAAGCAAATTGGAAACTTTGGGGAAATGGGGTCTTAATGACACTGAAGTTAATAGAAATCTCATTTATTTTTGTTTTTAATCTCCTTCTGATTCATTAAGTCAGTGTTCTTTTAGGAGTATATTTTTCTGTTGGGTTTTGATTCATCCTGTTGGCTGATTTGACTTTAACTTTGCTTTTAATGATTTCTTGCTACTTGACTGGATCGATTGTCAGTCAACACTTTTTATTCATGTGATGAGATACTGCACCCCTTCTGCAATTGACTCGTCTAAGTTTTAATAAGCGATGGGTTATAGCAAGAGCTTTTCCAGCTGGTAGTTTGATAACGTGATGGTGACTGATGGCTCACTGTGTCTGGTTCTTTTATCACCTTTGTCACTGCAGTTGCACAGGCAATTGTGAGGGATTCCTCCCTTTCACTTAAGGAAGTCAGAGCAGGAAATCTCATACTTCCATTAAGGTCTCTGCTCCTGTGGGTGCTTGCTTTGGTGATGTGTGCTCTATGATTCTGTAGGGAGGTGTGTTTTTTTTGTTTGTTTGTTTTTGTTTTAATCAAAACCATGAAACAAGCAAAACCAAGAAAAATGAATATCTATTTATATTTGGTTTATTTTTCTTGACATCAAGTGATGCACCTTGTGGTAAGGACAGCAGGGAAGGAAGAGAAGTGGCTTGACTTTGCTTAGAGGGAAGATAGTAGTTTTGGGGGCAGTCACTAGTGATGTGTGTAGAATGGTCACTCCCTTTGTTTCCTAGAGTTGCTAGATGCCTCGTGCCTGGTTTGCACCTTGCAGACCCAGTAGGCATTTCCATGTGCATAACTGCAGAACAGCTTGATGCTGTGAGAGCTAATTCTGGAGTCTGAAGAGATGCAGCTGAAGCAGTGTGGCCTCCTGATGTTAATTAACACCAAGTTCCACCTGCACTGTTTCTGACACCTGAGTTGGTTCTTCAGCATGCCAGCTTCTGGCCAGCAAGAGTGTCTTGCTTCATACTAAATGGACAAATAGGTGCTGACAATATGTTGTGGTCTAAGTTGTGTATGTAACCCTCGGATTATGGGATAGTTGGCTTTAGTAATGTGTTTTGTCTTTTTATAGGGTTTTCCTATGCTTTCCTTGCCCTAGATGCACTTAGGTAATATTTGATATATTCTCTGTGATAGTGATTTTAAAACCATTTTTCTGTTCTGCTATGTGAAGCACTGTGGAAAATATTTTGGAAGGAGTGGGGCTAGGTTCGCATTAAAAAGGTGTAGGCAGTATAGTAGGCCATCTGCTTCCTCAGTGGAGACTCGAGTCTTCTGGAGAATGAGATTTCTTGAGTGCAAACAGTTCTGTGGGATTGCTGGTGTTCATACTACTAAGCAAGGCTAAGTGTGCTTGCCAGTACACCTGGTAGTGTGGCTGCAGAGGGCATGCTGATGAAGTAAATGAAGGCAGGGAGAAGGATGGAGTGGAAGAAGGAAGAAGCAAAGGCTGCTTTGGGACAGGATTGTAGGAGTCAACCAAACAAAGTGTAGGACAGATGTTTGGTCTGCAGAAATGATGAAGCTGATGATTGTGAATGGAAGGAAGACAGATTAAAATGATGCTGCAAAATCTTCCCACATCTATTTAATGTCAAGTATTTTAGAAAATTCCTGCAAGCAACTGCATCCCTTGTGTAGTCTTACTCCAGATCTAGTAGAAATCACAACTGCGGGACTATCGTTACCTTGATTAACATTTTAAATGGGTATTTCTGTATGAATCCCTCAAAATGGGGTTTCTGCTTTTTCATACCTTAGAAGGAAGTTTTGGAAATCGGGTGGTCAGTATTTCTAAAGAACAAGTTGGATGCAGGGGAGCACTGCAGGGCATCTGAAAATGTTGGTCCCCTGTCAGCTGTGTGCACTCAAGTTGAGTAACTTAGCTGTGAGCGTGTGGAATATGAATGAGGAGGAATAAAACATGGACTTCTGTGAAGCTGGAAGATCGTCTTTAACCAAAACTACAGTGAAGCTCTTTAATTCCTTTGAGTACTTAAGCGTTAAATATGATTTTTTTTAATTTCAGTTGTGGGCAACGAAATGTTCAACTAGATTGCTTTAGATTCTTTTAGTCTTAAATATAGTTTGCTCCCTGCTAGTTTGCTGTAGTTACTAGAGATTGCCAGAATTGTGGATAGAAGGAATGCTGTGATCCTTTCCATTGTGTGTGTTTTCACTAATGTAGTTTCTTTAATCATTCTTTTTATTTATTTTCAGAACGGGGTTCTAGTAAAAGTAACAGAGTCTTGTCCACCACTGAACTGCTCGGAGAAAGATCACGTCCTTCCAGAGAACCAATGTTGCAGTGTTTGCAGAGGTAAGCCAGCAACTGTGTGTGCTTCGATGGTGTGTGTGTCCCTGATTCAGTAGGGGGGGATCCACAGGTGGGAACAATTCCTTTCTAATTATATATTAGGTACCTCTGTAAACTGAGTCTGTAATTAGCCTTTGTGTAATGCAGATGGTGATATTGCTTTGGGTAGAAGGCTTATGGGATACATGGCTGTAATTGCTGTGAATTAAAGAGGGAGGAGGAGGAAAGGAAGAGTTGACGGAGGAAAGGTCTGGTATCTCTTAGGGATTCCCATTAGGAAGAAATTGTTTTTAAATGTGGCATTTTATGTTGTGTGAACTTGGACCTGTACTGAATGTACAGGACTGTAAGCTTCTGGGAGTGCCATTTTGAGCTCTTTCTATGTAAAATGACAGTCATGGTAAGATTTGAGCTTGATGTGTGCTTTGAGGCTGATGGAGTTCTGGACTCTCTCAGGACTCATTTATGGGATAAGCTGGACAACTATGGGATCAAAATGTGGAAATAACCCTAGAGTGCAGAATGCCCTATAACAGAAACTGCACGAGGCTGGGGAACTCAAATAGCTTTCCTTCTTCAGGAGTGTTGTAAGCAGTGGCCTGCTGGGTGCAAGGTGTCAGAATAATAATTCCTTGGATGTGGCTGTATGCTGCCTCTGTTCCACACCTCACCTTTGGCACTGAGACTCAGCTCAGCTTGAGGGAATCTGTCTCTCAGAGCAGGACTCAGTAATGCACATCTGGAATGCTGAAGCAGGAGGTGTGCTGAGTGAAGATGAAATATTTCCAGGCTTGGATGGTTATCAGGGCCTGCTGGGCTACTTTCTCACTTGTGTAGAAATTCCTCCAGTGTGCCATCCTAGATGTCAATGGAAGAGTTCTGAATCTGCCCCTTAGTCAGTAAAAAGTAATTAATAAATACTCGTAGTTAAATATTTACTAAGGCTTTGAACTTGCAAGTATGTGCGTGCACTTACAGGGGCCTGCACCTGTGAGACAGTTCTTTGGATGATGGACTAAGAAAATACACAGTAATTTTTTAAAAGCACTTTCTAGACACATCTGTAACTACTTAAGCACTGAATGTTACTTCTCTGTCCCTCAGAGGGCTCAGTGTCATAATGATGCTTCTTAACGGATGGCCCAATTTGATGTAATGTAGCGCTGAAAGAATTAGCCTTGGTGCTTTTGAAAGCACTGGAACTCTGAAAGCTTCAAAGTCGATGAAAGATGAGTTCTAGAGCTATTCAGTTCTGTATTATTGCTAATAAGTACTCCTTTTAGATATGAATCTCCAGACTTCTTTCATTATTTATAAAATAGCGTGAATATCTGTGCTTGTGGGATGGTCTCCAGAAGCAGAGGAAGGAATTGTACTTTTGCTTCTTCTGACTTTATCTCTGTTCCATGTGATGCAAATCGATAGCAAATGATTTTATTGTATGTAGAGCATAGAGATTTATTTGTTTTTTTTTTTGTGAGTATTTTTTCTAAGAAACGGATGTGCCCTGATATGGCAAACAGGGCAGAGTTGAGAAAGAAAAGAAAGCGTCTCAGTTTTGGCATAATGTCTTCCTTAAGAGACAGTATTTGTCTTTTACTTCCCGAGGAAAAGTAGTGAGGAAGAAATGCAGTGGTAAATATAGCAATTAGCAGTGAGTGCTGCTTGGAGCATTTGCAGGTAACGTGCAAATCTCACTTTGTGAGTGAGTGATGACAGAGGTAATACTTTGTATTGGCATTTAGTGGTAACAGTCAGCAGGTGATGAACAAATCTTTGCTAGTAACGCTGAGTTAGATGATGAATAATTCTGTACAAAATTCATCAGTTCACACTATTGTCTGGTAGGTTTTGTTTTGTATCCTTTCTTTGTATCAGATTTTGTTCTCTTATCATTCAGTTGTTGAAAAGTGGAAAGCTTCTACTGAGTTTCGTGTTCTGTAGAGCTACAAAATACCTTTGCAGAATGAGATTTGGGCAAGAGTAGGTTCACTGCCTTTGCTTTCCTAGTGGGAGCAGAGGAATTTCCTATTAATGGAAGAATAAATATAGAGGACCAACAGTAGGAAAAACAAGAAACAAATATGGGAGCTCACAGTGCTGAGGTGTAAGACTGTGCACTCTTCAGGGTTCTATAATGTAATGGCTGAGTGCTTAAAATAGAGCATGCAAGAGAAAAACAAATGAACAAACCCAGTATAAAAAGCTGTGATGGATATGGTGGTGGGAGTCATGAATCAACAAAGGACTGAGTGGTGTTCTGTAAGTAGGTGCTTAAAATATGTGGGTTCTTCATACTTCTTAGCAAGACAGTGTGGCATTATGAAGCTCTGTTTCAGGCTCACTATTGTAACATTTTAAAAAGTGTATTTGTGTGCTAAAATGTTTTTTTTTCTACTTTTTTTGCACATCACTTTTTCTTATAGCATGCCTACTGTGTTTTTTTATGGCCCAGGGACAAATATTAATACAAAAAAAAGTGTCATAAACATGTTTTATTGTTCCCTTCAGCTGTTTTCCTCCTTGCCAAAGACTGTGTGCAATTCTGAAAGAGTGGATTTTTTTCTCCATTGAATGAATGATTCAAATAAATTTCATGAGATTTTTTCTGTTGCTGTGCTCTTGATTTTGATATGTTAGAACAGCCTGAATAATAGCCCTGGCTCCTTCAGTCAGTCTCTCTAAACAAGAGGGTGTGAGGAAATAATGAAGCAGCGAGAGCTGTTTGGTTTCCTGGAGGAAGTAGTGTTTCTTTGCTGTCCTGCAATATGCTGTAGCTGGTAGATTTTGACTGCTGCCACTGACGAGCAGGAGGTGGAGAATCCTCCAGGTGAGCTGAAGCATGCGTTGTACTTCAGAAACAGAACTGTGCTCTAAAACTGGGAGCTTCTGCCATCCTAGCTTTGTTTTAAGGGGATTTCAGTTCTTTCAGTTAAGGCATGAGAGGGCTCTTCAGTGAACGTATTCCTCATCTCTCTGTCTAGCTGCAAGCTTGGGCTTTGCTTTTTCAGAAATCAAATGTTTCTGTTGCATTGCTGTGTGGTCCGTGTTATTTCAAGGTTTTATTTTTAAGAAGCTTTAACGGAGGTCAATAAATATGAATTAGCTACTTCCTTTACATAGTTATAACAGTATTTGGCATTTAAAAGACCATTATGTTTGCAAAAGAGGAAAAGAAATGTTTAGTCTTGCTAGGGTGTGCAGTACAACTATTCAAATGCACAGAAATAAGCAGTGCTCAGTAAGATCTGCAGTCATACTGCAGTTTGAAGGAACGTATGAAGTTGCTCTTTCATGTCAGACCACTGAGTTCTGGGACCTCAGACTCTGAAGGCATAAAAACTGCTGTTCAAAGTGTTTCCTTGCTCATGAGTTGTTTGAAAACTGATTCAGCCTGTGAAGGGACATAATTGCTACTGCATATTTTATGACACTTCCTATGAGGTGTCTCCCAGATTTACTTTACCTATTTACATAGCAACTCTGTGACTAAACCATGAGAATTGGAAAGATTCTGAGAGTGAAATGACCTTGGACCTTTTAAATGTAGCTAATGCTATTAATGGAGGCAAGTCAGTGTTCTTTTTAGAGCAGCACGACAACAGAGGATTGCAGTTTGTCAAGTGAACAGCTAGGGGAACTGGAAGGAGTGCAGAAAGCATTACAGATGTTACAGAGAAACCCTCGGAAACCTGGGATGCTCATCAGTGGGAGGATATGTGGATAGGGTATGTATTTTTTAGCAATGCTTTTGAATGAATTCTTGCATTCTTCAGTCAGCAGTTAAACCAAATTACCAAAGAGATTTGGTAGTTAGAAAGACAAGCCAACCTTGATGTTGGCACAGAGCACTTCACCATACTGTTTGGATAAGCAGGTTTTGGGAATTGGGATGTGAAGATGTTGATATGCCTGGAAAAATCAGAGCAATGTTTGGCTGCCCCGGAGTGGAATTTATATCCCATCGTAGATAATCTGACTTGGGAGCAGTAAGACGTGCAATTTCTGGTAGTGCATGAGTGGTAAATTTGTCAGTCATTGTGAAAACTGACCTCTTTCACACTTGGTTTAGTACATTTCTGCAGTCAGATGTTGCAAGTGAAAAGCTATAAATGATGTTCTTAGGAAAAAGGGGCGCAAACATTTCTGCAGCCTTGATAAGGAGGAGAGTGATGTTATTAGAAATGCTTGGGAATGGAACAGAGGTCATTGTGCCCATAAAATATCTCAATGAGCTCTTTAGTGTTTAATTCCCCTGTTGGTAGTTTTTTGAATGGTTTTGAAGGGCTGTTGTGAACATTTATGACTGCACATGTATGTGTGTAGGGGGGAAATGGTTTCTGACATCAGTTCTGGATGCGTTTATCTGTAATTCTGATTGGTGCTCGTTTGCCTTGTCAACTGTGATGGGCTGAAATTAGTTAAGATTATCAGAACTACCTCAGATTTTCTGTGCTTCTGTCAAATCCTCTCTAATTGCCTGCTTGCTCACATGTGTTAATTCTATGTTAAGGCTTTTTCTTGTATTTAGCGAGGTGCTGACTGTCTCAGATAAGAGTTGGCCGAGTATTCTGCAGTCTCAGTGGTTCAGTTGTTTCCACCTGGGCAATAGCAATGTGTGCCCTGTGCTAGCTGCCGTCCACGACCAGTTGCCATTCAGGGATCCTACTGCAGTACCCTTGGGTGCTTTTGCTGTTGGTATTGATGAAGGTGTTATGAAGGAACTGTATAGTTGTGGTCAAGAACTAATAAATATCAGGTGTTGGCATTCTTTTGCATTCTGCTTGCTTGAGGGTGAGTCGTTGCTCCCATGGATAGATGGAAGTTTCAGTCAGTGCTTAGTCAGGAGTATAAGCATGACGTTAGCCAGTCAGCAGCCCTAGACACGTTTCAGACTGTTTTGCTGAGTATGAATGAGTTTACCTGAATTAGACATTGAACTGGGATCCTTAAAGGTGTGAATAGGACCAATAGCTTATATTTTTTCGTGTTACAGTCCAAATACAATGTGGGCATTATTTACTAGAAAAGCAGGACAGACACTCAGACCTAATATAAGCTGCCAAGAATAGAGAGCATTTTATTCCTTCTTTGCCTTCACAACCCCAGCTGGGGAGAATGCAGAGCAGGGTCTGAGAAATAGGACAACGCTTCCTGGATCTGCGCCTCTCAGTTCTTTTGAAGTGCTAAATGTGTGTCTTCACTGTGGGGAAAAAAGCACTGCAAGAGCCTCTGATTCAACAGTACGTGTGCTCTGACAGAGGCACAGTGAGCCCTTACAATTCTATACCATCGTGTGCATTTTTCTGCAGGTTAACCTTAAATGGCATTTGTTTTGTAAAAGCTTGAGAGCATGCAGCATCGAAGCACCGTGTGTGCTCAGAGAATAGGTTTGCTGCTTTCTGCTCATGGTGTGAGAAGTTTCTTAGAGCCTCTAGTCACACAACTTGTGTATGGAGCTGGAGTATTAGTGTTCTTTCTTGTGTATTCTTTTAACAGTCTTGTAGCTTGAAAACAAAAGCAGGAGTCTCGCTTTGCGTGGAGAATCAGACTCAAGACTGAGACAGTTCATCTCAAAGCAGAACCATATTCTCTAGAGAGTGAATAATGAAACGTGTTCATACTGTGTATGAGTTCAGAGGGTAATTATTATTCTAACAGGGTGGGAAGTAGACTGGGAAGTGTGGTGTCGCGGTGTCAGGGGAAATGGTGACAAAGAAAATGTATAAAAAAACAGAAGAAAGCCAACTTGTTTCTTGGGTAATATCCAGAATGTGAACAGAATGGAAATGTTACTCAGAGAGGATGAACTGGATGCTGAATAGAGAAGTTTGGGAAGATGGGTTCCTGTTCTCCATTTCAATTATGAAGGCAAAGAAAGTCGTCGAATACTCTGTTAGCATAAATGGCCAAAGAAGTGTGTAACTGCGTCTTAGCTTTTAAATTGATTTCATTTAATATTTTCATGCAAGTTAGTTGAAGGTATAAAGTGCATAGATTCTGTAACTGAGTACTGTATTGCCATGGCTTCCTCGTTCCAAGTTGTCTTTTTTTTCTTACGAAAGCCAGCCAGGCAACTGCCAGCTTGGAAGGAAAATAGTCTTTGATTGAGTAGAAATTGATGGAGGAATCCAAGAAGCCTGAGTGTATCAAATTGGATTATCGAGTGGATTTCTAACATACAGCATGGCAAAGCTTTTGAGAGATTAATGTGGGTAATGTAATTATTAAACCCTGATGTCTGACATAAGCATGTTTCAATACCTGTTTGGATGTTTCCTGCATTTCAGGCCATAACTTCTGTGCAGAAGGACACAGATGCGGTGAAAATTCAGAGTGCAAAAACTGGAACACAAAAGCTACCTGTGAATGCAAGAATGGCTACCTCTCTGTCCAAGGGGACTCCGCATACTGTGAAGGTAAAATGAACGATCTGTCCCTTTAACAATGTTCTCAGAAAGAAATATTAAATGGGTGATGGAAGAATGAATTCTATTGCAAAGTTCAATTTCGCGATAATGAATATCGCTTTTCGGAAGTGTCTTTTTCTGAGTGCATGAATGTGAGGTAACCCCAAAAGGTGGAATTGATGGTGGGCTGTTCAGATTACCCACCCGTTGTTCTTCATTGGTGCATTCTTGTTCTGGTGTGGTACGGTCACGCTGTCATTGCAACGTCCAAAACACCGTTTTTCAAACGCTATCACCTGCTCTGTAAAATGTTTTCTAGAGAGTGATGTCTGTGTAAGAGGTATTAAACTTAGGAAGTATGTACTCTTCTGGCAGTCATGAGAAAGGTAAGTGTGAAGGGATGTTGAGACTTGAGCACAGAAATGGTGATCTGCAGTACCTCCTGCTGTACTTATGTGGGCCAGGTGCTTGTCTTCCTGTGGTACAGGAGGTTGCTGTTACTGGGAGGACTGTGGATGAGATACTGCTGCTGTATTATTACATCACGGGACAGGATGCAATGGGGCATTATTCTCCTTTTCGTTTTGCTGAGTTTTCTGTAGCTTGCTGTTTCTTTTAGCTGTGATGTACGTAGGAGAAGATAAATTGATGAATGAACAGGTACCACATTTCTTCCTGCCTTTGCCTAGAAGGCTTCTTTGTGATGCTCTTGTGCATTAGACCGTGATATTGAATGCTTGAAATTGTATGTCATTTGTGCTGCATTGAATTTTGGAGGGGCAAATGAAATCCCTGACTTCTGTATGCATGAATGAGGCATGATCGAACCAAATAAATCCAACTTTCTTTGCTATCTGAGACAGTGATAAAGGAAAGAGAGGATTTCTGGGTGTTGCAAAATGGTAAATTTGCTAGGTGGAGAGCACTTCTTAGAAGATAACATCAAGAAGAGAAGGGTCTTCAGCGAGGGCAGCTACAGAGTGACAAACCGGTTAGCTGAGAGCTAACTTCTTCCAGCTCTGCCTTTCACTCCCTGACATGGTTCTCTGTAAAACTGCTTTATATGCCCCTCTGATTTCAGTTGTGTTTAATCTGATAAACAGAATATTTGGTAGTTGGCTATTTAATATTCTCCCAGACACGATGAAGCTGTTATTTCTGTCAGTGTTGGCACAGCACAGGTTTGCTTGTGGTGCAGTGGATTTCTGTGTGCACTGTGTAAGAACCGAACGCACAGAACACCTGAACAAGAAGTAAAACATGTACAAACCATCCTTGGAAGGGAGATAATGCTATTCCATAATTCTGGTTTTGTCCTTGTCGTTCTTATGCCCCTTTTGATTTTTAAGGGCGTGAGATGTCCGTTTCCTTTGAGAGTCAACTAGTTTGTGCTTATGATCTCTGTCAGAACACTGTCTCTTAAAATGTTCCAGGTTTCTCATCTCTTCTGTTGTACTTGGAGCACTTGTGTCTGTGAATTCTAATGTCTGGTGTTATTGTACAGTTATTCCTGCTTGCTGTTACTAAGTTTCATCCTGGTGTACTGTTGAACCTTATGGCACTGTTTTGATCTTGCATGAACTCTGTCGACTTGCATTTGAGTTAGCTTTGCTTTTATTTATTTATTTGGAAAATAGTTTACAGAAGTAATCCCGAGGCACTCTTACTGTCCAATCTTAGTAACTGCTCTTCAAGCAGTTATCAGCTCTTCATGTCAAAGCGTGCAGGTGAATGGTTATTCACTGTTAGAAATAACGAAAGCATTTTTAAGGCAGGTAGTTAATGAAAATGAACACATGAAGTTTGTAGAGAATGAAGGTGCAGAGTGGAGACTGTCTGTACTCTCCATAAGCAGTGCATTTAAAAACAGGCAAGTTGTTTTTCTTGATCTGCTTGCATGTGTTGTATTCCTGAGATGTAATTAGAGCATTTGCCTTTTGTAGAAAGATGCAGAGAGGTATTTCTGTTACCGCTTTTGACTGAGGTTTGCTACAGATGAGATACTTAGGCACACATGTTAAACCAGTGTTCTTTTACTTCAGTCACATGGATAAAATCTGGTAACTGTGTGGATGAGCAGAGCCCCCGGTGACTGCTCTGACTTCTCAGTGCAACATTTGGATCTGTGTCACATAGATATGATGTCTAGAAGAATCAGGTATGTATAGGAGATAAGCAAATACACTTCTTCAAAGCCAGGGTGCTTCACAGCCTGGGGCTGCTTCACAAATGCCAGCAGGACTGTCCTGGAAGTGCAAAGTAAGAGATGGGCAAGTGTTGGCAAATGAGGAATCTGGAAGCTCAGAGACAAAATGGGAAAGATCAAGCCACATCAGTTGCAGTTCATGCTTGTCACTGGCACAGCTGTCCTTACCTGCTAGATGCTGAGAAACCAAGAGCTGTGTCTTCTGAAAAGAATTTGAGATTCTGTTACATGTTCCACAATGAAGAGCAAGAGTCAGGATTGCTTTTTTCTCCCTCAGTGTTTCAGTTCTGTGTTCTTTGCTATCTTTTATCTTGAAATGCTGACAACCCTTTTCTGCCTGCAAAGTTATACTGGTACAGAAGTGACTGTTACCTAGTTGTGGTTGAGCTCTGACTCATTGTGAGAGCTGCTTAAATCTTAAGTGGGATGAATGTCTCAGTTGGGATAAGTGCATGTCTATTCTTGCTGACAAGAGTGCAACAAACAAGAAAATTAGTGTTAATATTCTTTGCTTTGTACAGAGCTAATCGTACCCCCAAGGGGCATCTGGTATAAGTGATACAGTAGCCACAAGATGTCTTGTCATGCTACAAAGAGGTCTTTTTCCCCTTTCTAGCTCACCAGTGTCACCCCATAACGTTCTTGTTGTAATGGACACAATATAGAGAGGGATCTATTGACTGAAGTGAGCCTATGAGATTAATATTCTCAGTGTGATGTAGTGTTTTATCTCCCTGTATGCTTTAGTAGGTTATCTCCCTGTATGCTTTAGTAGGATTACATGTGCTCTCAAGGATATTTTCCAGTTGTTGGTGTGATGAGTATAAATAGGGTGTGTGAATTTGAGTTGATGTTTTAGGAGCAGCTGATGAAACTATTTTACAAGAAAGTAAAGGAAACTTAGATGTCAGAAGCAGCCTTGTAGGTGGAGCTTAGGACAGAAATCCTGGGTAAGGCTGCTTGGTCCTTAAAGAGGCGGAAAGTTCTAAGGCTGGATATACTGTACTTCAGCATAAGGAGTTAGCAAGGTAAATGCCTCAGTGTTTGCGAGAACTGTTCTGGTTTTTGTCCTGATAGCATGCTCTAGGATCCTTCATGACTTTCATTCGGAAGGAACTTAGGACTTACTCATTCCCTTTCTCTGTCCCAAAAGTTCTGTCTTAATTTGTTATTACGGAATTATTGTGCGTTATTGCCCTTTTCAGCAATCTCATGTGAGCTGTGAAATCTTATCTGCAGACCAAGTACTTCTCAGAAAACACGTTCATTGTGTAGCCACAGGGATCTCACTGGCCCAAGAGGTTTTGTGGAGATGACATAAAGATGTATGAAATAGTTTCGTTAGTCTTCATCAAGGAAAGGTAACTCTATTTACTTCCCAGGAGTATCGCTTGTCTGATATGGCTTTTACCTTTTGTTGTATAATTCATTTTCTCATCAGTATCTTCACCAATCCAGCCTGGCTGGTATATTCTAACAGTTATTGGCAGAATCCTGGGAGAATGATGCAAATCTGAAAGTAGAAAAAAAAAGTGCGTATGTATGTATGTATGTGTGTGTGTGTGTGTGTGTGTATATATATATATATATATATATATAGTGTTTAATGTTGAAGCCTTTATTACATTTTAGATCACTTATCTACCTGTGCAGTGAATCATTAAATATTTAAACATAGGAAATTGGGGATTGTCTGTACTTAAGTACATGCTGTGTTCTGACTGCACGTCACATCTTTTATGATTAGTGTGTTCTTCTACATGTGAGTTCGTAATTATAAGGTTAGGTGTAAATAAAAAAAATTACTGTGCTCTTAATGTGTAATTAATGTTTCATATTCTCAGGCTGATTAGTCCATTGTGACTCACCGCTTACAGTAGCATTTCCAAAGTGCTAGTCTTTCACTCCTGTCTTTCTCCCTTTTTGTAAGCAGGCAGAGCAAAATTAGAGGATGAGTGAGAAAGTTCTCTGTCCTCCTTCATTCTTGTTGGCTGAACTTGTCTTCACAGTAACTCAGTGTCTTTTGAGTTTTAGCGGTGCGATACTATTGTAATAGAGGAATGATTCCTACTCAGTGGCTTAGAAAACTTTTTGGATTATGACCTAGAATTATTGGTCTAGAAACTGCATTTGTATAGTTAATAAGGTAATGTCATGAAACAGCCTAAATGTCCCGAGGTTAGTTCGTTAACACTTTCACGTATGAACAGTTTGGCAAAATATCACTCATTTGGCTGTGCTTTCTATAACCAGAAATAGCAATTCTTTGTTTATTTTTATCTATGTTAACTTCAGCAATGGCAACGTTAATAGCAGTGCCTGTTTCATATTGCTGGGTCTGAGGGATGACAGGAGGATGAAGTGAGGTCATCAACTCCTTGCTCTTCTTTTCTCATTTGAGATCAGAGTAACAGAACTCCCGGTCTCATCTGAAGTTCATTCAGCTGAAATGAAAGCAGTTGAAATAAATTACTATTTTATAATATTATTTATTAAATAATTTAAGTCTGTCCAGGTTTGCGGCATGTGAAAAAGGTGCAAACTGACAGCAAACTTGAGTCCTACTTGTGAGGCCCAAAACTGGTTGGTAGAAAGCTCTCTCTTCGGACTGAGTGGTTGATATAGGTCGGGTGTTGGGGGTTTTATAGCACAGCCAGGACAAAAGCTGCTCCAATGTATCAACAGGCAGGGGTTCTTGCCCAGCAGAGGCAAAATAACTGTGAAGTCTGTGTCCAATGTCTACTGCAGCATTGAGAAAGACTGTATTTCAATTTTATGGCTAAGCATAAAGCTTTGGAGTCAGTAGACCCTCAAAAACATGAGTGAATGTCTGAATTTAATTTGCTATTCTAGATTTACATCTGTGAGTGAGAGCAGGAAGCATTTCTTGGGCTTCTGAATCTTTCAGATTTATCACAGAAAGCAAGACAATCCCAATAACAAAATATATGCAGTAAAGACTAGATCTGTCTGCTCTTAGTTGTGCCCTTTCAAGGGAATATGGCCACTTTTAAGACAGTTCAAGTCTTAAAAGATGTCTGGAAGTGACTAACCAAGTACGGCTGTTCCCAGAGTTTGTAACAACCTAAATTGCTGAAGATCTTTCTCACTTTATACTGCAGTCTCATCGAAATGAGAGCGTTATATATCACACTTTTAATTTGTACTGCAAAAAGAACACATTGCTGTAATCCCATTATTCTCATGTACGTCATCTTTAAACTCATATCTGAGTATGATTTTATGAAGGTTGAAGTAAATACAATAGAAATATGGAAGCCTTGAGTAAACTGAGTGCTTACTTGCCCATTGCTTGGAACCAATCATGAAGTTTTTTCCAGAAAGGTAAATATGTTGAAAAGTTCAATTCCAGGATATTTATGTTTGTGTAGGTTTGGCCAGAAAATGCCTGTTTTCTGAAAGCTATGTAGAAAGAAAAGCAAAATATAGAGGATAAATGCTTTCTTTCTTTCTTTCTTTCCCTTTTTTTTTCTACCCATCCTCACAGAAGTCGGGAAAAAGTAGCCGTATACGTTACTGGTTTAGTTCCAGAAGTGAAGACCAAATGCTAGCACACTTTGTATGCAAAACAAAAAGAACTCTGTTGCTATACAGCCAGAAAGAAGAAAATATTTACCTTAGAATGTGACTTCTGTTAATTGAACTCTTTCATCCTAAGTACAACATGGTTATCTCTTACTAAACCTTTGATCATTTACATCTTATCTGTGGGTGACTATTTGGTGTACAGCTTTTCACAAGCAGTTTAAACCAAGTTAGAAGTAAAGCCAGTCCTGTGCATGGTCTTTAAAGGACAAGTCAGCCAGCAATCCTTAGCTGATGCGCTTCTTGCTGTAGGAAGTAAATTCATGTTTAGAGATATTCTTCTCTTTTTACACCGGCTTCGAAATTTTACTTGCAGCTGTCTTAATTTCACTGCCCTGTTGTTTGGGGAGAGTCATTATGTAGTAACACACAAAGCTTCTGTGTGGTGGCGATATGCGACTGTGTTTTTGGATGGTTTCCTTTGGCCTGACTGGATCTGCTTTTGATGATTACCCTTCTGTTTGTTGTCTACTCAAAAACAAACAAAAAAACAACAGAAAACCAAAACCTCCTCACAAGTTGTTACTTCTTCCTGCAGTCATTAACCCCTGCATGTCATAATAAACATATTCTGTGCTGCATAGATGTGCTTATATGCTTAACTGTACGCACTGGATACTTAGCAAAATTAGTGACTGTTAAGACACTGTTGGTAGGAAAGAGTTGTGCTCATTGCAAATGCACAGAAATTCTGTGTTGAAACCTTAACGAAGAGAGAAGTGGGGGAAAAAGGCAGAACTGTTGTAGGCAAGTGCACCATATCTGTTGCAAGGTCTCGCTCAGTGGCAGTTTTTCAACCAGAATCGAGTCCTCATGAGGAAACTTAAAAATGAATAAAGCAAAACAGTGAGAAAACCTATCCCCATTTCATAAACACATAACTCAGTACCATCTTTTTCCAATATTATTTTTCTTCACAATTTCTTTGGAAGGTGCCTATACACTTACTGTTCATGACTTGAGTTACTGGGCAGTGCCAGCTTTCCAACTTCCACTCAATTATATTTATCAGTGAGAGTCCTTTCTGCTGTTAATATTACCCAAATAACACATCTGTACTTTGTTTCTGGGCTTTAATAAATGAGGCTGCTCTTTCCTTGTACTATGACTTGCTAGTGGAGGAGATGGAATTAAAAACAAAACAGGCCTCCTTCTTGGAAGTAATTACCTGGATTGAAAGATGGGGAAGATGTGCTTGCTAGTGGCCAGGAAGTTTTCAAATAGAAGATTTTTGTACTGTAGTAGATTCAGAAGCTTGTTGGAAATGCTCTGTGTGACTCTAGATGGATTATTTATGTTATCAAAACTGCTTTAATACTTACAAGTAAATTAGTTTAAATTCCTATTTCAACTACCAAGCTCTGGAAACAGTATAAATGGAATTACTTGCCGTCCTCTGGAGTAACTTCGATTCTTTTGGTGTAATGTCATGCTGAGATTTCTATGAAAATGAATTTTAACTTCTAATAAGGTAACCATATGCTTTAGAGTTGTTGTAATAAAGTGTCATAAATAATTATGGTTGCAAAGGAATTCAGCCTTGCAACTGTCAGTTCTTCTGTTAGCAACTTGCATTTGAATACATTACAATCATTGCTATTAAAGGCAATTCCACTCCCTCAGAATTGCAATGAAAAACCTGTTCTGAGGCTGTTAAGATATTTGTTCATATGGAGGGGCAAGGGGATGCCATCTCCCCTTCAACAAATGCTGTTATGTGTTAGAGGTGCAGTCTCCTGAATTGTATTGGACATAATTGGATAGCTTTTATGTAAAACTTGGCTTTTTACTTTTGCCAAGAATAGGCAGAACATTTCTAATGCAGAATGCAACAGTAGTGTTTTATTCACCTTCTGTCTTTAAGCAGTTTGCAGTCTTTCTTCTCTATAGTTTGAATTCCACCTCCAGTGGGACAACACAAGATCTTCTTGTGTTCCAGCGTTCCAGATTTGGGGACAGGGTGCATTTCTGTTTTTTTAAATGTGGATGGGAGTGGTTAGGAGTAGAGGTGAAGTGCCTTGTGTCATCAGCTTCACTTTCACAGCCTTCATTTCTGTACATGTTTTTAAATAAACATGAAATATCTTGGTCTCATTTATAGATGGGTTAAACAAAAGCCTGATAATGCTGTTGACTACTAATTGTAAAAGCTCGTTGGTTGGAGGAAAAAAACCACTGCTGTATCTTCCTGCGGGGTCAGCATCATTTTCTTTATGCCATAATGACCCTTACAGCAAATTGATCCTGTTCCATATTTCAGCACTGAAGGAGAATAGAAATTCATGCAGGCATTGTGATGCTTCAAGTCAGTCTTCTTCACTGTAAGCAGAAAGAGCTCCTGCTGCTCTTTATCCATTAAGACTTGGACTCGATATTGCCAGCATCCTTTCTTCAGATTATTATAGTTCCTCTCCTTACCTGGTGCAAACTGTGACATTTCTGCTGACATCAGGAAGAGGAGACATTTGAGAGATGTTAGTGAAGCAGTGGCAATTTGTTACCGGGGAAGCGTTTGCATTAAACAATTGAGCAAAGCAGAGACAGAGGTCTGAATGGAGCTTCTAACAGTTAGCAGGAGTTTACTTGTGGCTGAGCTGGACTATAAAATGCTGACAAGTATGTGTTTATGATAACTGCCTTTGCTTGAGTTTGAATGGAAATCAGCAGTACTTTCATACAAATAGCTGAAAATGGTGTGTCTAGCTTTTAATATTTAAATTTAAAGGTGCTGCAGTCTTGTCCTCTTTAAAATCTGGAGTGTAATTGGAATCAATCAGAACCCATGAGTATATGCACCTGTGACACGCATGTGTGTGTGTGAAAAGCAGTGTCTTTCTTGCAGCACAAAAGATTATGTTTACTCAGGATGTGACTGAGTATCGGCTTTCTCATGAATGTACGAAGACTGTGAGGTTTGCTTTGTGGTTTCGGTAGTTCTGAGGACTAGTAAAGCAAATCTGAGTCATAGAGGTCCTGTCTTCCATTGACTTTTTGTGTTGCATGGAGCCTGGGTATGTGTTTCACTTTCAGATTTTATGCACAGACTTTACGTGAGGTCCTGTATTTGGGAAGAGGTTGTGACAGACAGCAGTGTCTTAAATGCTGTGATTTCGTGTGGTTCCAAGGCCATACGTTTCCATCTGGAGGTCTGCCTATTTCAGAGAGGATTTCCTATTGAAAGAGGGAGGACAGGATCCAAAGTACTGTTGCTTTTTTTTCTTCTCAGACAGTAAGAAATCACAATCTTGAGGCCAGGTTCCCTTGATAGTAACCAAGAGCATTGATGATTGAAGCTGATCTGAAATCTTCTGGGTTGCATACTAAACAAGCTGTCTGAATTCTCTCCTGAATGCGGGATGGTCAGAAAACGTGATTTCTACTGTGTTAAACATACGGAGTGAGCTAAAAAGGGCTGAGCATACATTGTATGAATGCTTTCACTGAGCTGTATAGTGTGTGAGCTTTTTAGAGAAGCTATGGGCTTGAGTAGTGCAGCCAGGTCCAACTACTTTCAGTAGCACAGAACAGCAAGGGCAATACATTTTGAGAACATGGATTTACATTCTAGCAAATGGAAATGTCAATCAACACAAGATAAGGTTACTATGGCTGTCCTTTTCTTTCACTATGTGTTCTGTGAAGAACATCATTACTGTGGAGTTTATCGCTAATGGTTTTTCACTGCCTGGAAGGTCATTTCTTTTAAAAACCAGTGGATGTTCACAGTTTAAGTTGACACGAATGTTCAGCAATGAAAGCACTAACTGAAAAACACATGCCAGTAACAGGCCGGTGCATTTATTTTAGATGACTGGACAAGAATGGTTTGGGGGAGCATTTCTGGAATGTATTTGGGCTGTGGCTGTGTAGTTAGGGTTAGAGGGGACTCCCTGAAATCAAATAACTGATGTCAGCCCTGCTCTCGAAGGAGGCTGGACCAGATGACTTTCTGAGGTCCCTTCCAACTCATTGGTGCAACCGCATTTCTTCTCTTACCCTACACTGTGTTTCACACCTAGAGCACTGGAGGGAGATTAGATGTTGTTAACTTTCCATGACCAACTTTTGGAGAGGTGGGGAGTGCAGAGGGAGCAACTCCTTTCCCCAGTTGAAAGCTTTGAAGTGTAAAGATCTGTTTCAAGTACTGATATGAGTAAGATTTTTTTTTTCCAGCTATTTGATGCACTCAGGTTGTCTCTCCACTCTCTTAAACAATGGCTTTGGTGGTATTGAGCAAATTGTCCAAATAACAGACAGGAGAGAGGATACCTTTTGGGGAATTAGGAGACCTATGGTGCCCGGGGTCTGTAGTGAAGGTGACAGGTACAGCAGCTGTGTTGACTGGTTGTGGGATTAAAATGAAAGGCTTTGCTGTAAGGTGAAGCTGGTTTCAAAAGTAAGCAAGCCAACCAACCATCTCCTTATATCCCCCTCAACTTTCAACTGTTATTGTGTTGTTGTTTTTTTTTTCTTGTTAACTATTGAATAAAATTAAATTCTAACCTTCAGTCAATAACTCTAAATTGAAAAATCATTGTTTCCTGTCAAAATACTTATTTTCTCTTGTTTTTAACAGCAAATATGTTTTGCCCTTGGCAATAGCTTGACTGAGGTCTCTTCTAATAAGTATTATTTATTGCCTTTCTCTTTGTGTGAATATATGTTGTTTCCAGTGGGTGGAAAAACAAAATCAGTTCTGAAAAATGTAAGTCCCTGACAAATGTGAATTTACGCCAACGCTTGTTTTCCATACAATCTAGTAAGTGACTTACTGATAGGATTCTGGGTAGTTGAGAGTAATGTACATATAAAAATAAGGCAAAAAAGGTGATCAATTATTGGAAGGAAAGTTATTGCTAACCTGAGGCTCTGCTGCATGGTTAACTGCCCATTCCACCCTTCCTGGTGCTTCTCCTGGTTTTATTCAGATAAATTTGGAATCGAGTTTGTACACTGATAGCACAGGGAGTGTCTGTTTCAGGGTGAACTGTCCTGATTTTATTAAAAGGCACTGAGCTTTTGACATTATCCAGATGTAGTCAACACTGGTGCAATCTTAATACATCTGTTTCTCCTCACAATTGGAAGTTGAGACATATGTTTGTATTATAAATGTGCATGAAGTGGTGTTTTCAAGTGATCAGTTCTTTGCTTTTCTAGGGTAATTCATTGATGGAAGTGTGTAAATTTAATGAAATAAAAATCCAATGTGTTTTTGTGTTATTGTATTGCATGAGAAGCTGTATGGAGTCGAAACTGAAAATGGGATCACGTTGTCAGACTGCAGCGTCCTGCAAAGAAAAGGCAGTTGGAGTTTTCGAGGATGTAGGATCTGCCTGTTTCTCAGTACATCTCCGTGCAGGTTTTTCTGTTTGGGTTTGCTGTCTGGAAGCTCTGCTGATGGTGTTAACAAAATCTTCCTTTGTCTTGCTGGGGTGCTGTGAGACTTAGTGGCTGAAGGTGATTGATAAGGAGCAGCATGACAGTACAAGAAAATAGTCTGAAGCAGGTGTGGAAGAGTAAGCAAGCTGCTTATACAGGAAATAGTGTTTTTAATATTTGTATTTATTTATTTAATGGTACTGTTAGCTGAGGCAAGGTATAAGATGTGCATATTTAATTTCCAGAAAGATAATTCCTCTTTCTGCCAGAAATCTTACAGAATAAGGAGTCAATTTGATTTGGGTATTTGTGGAAAATCTCTCAAATGCAGTTTTTTAAGACACCTGCGTCTATGGAATAATCAACTTCTTTGAACCTGGGGAAGAAAAGGATCTGAAGAGAGACGTTGATTCAAGTAATTGAAGTGAGTGCAGAAGTGTGTGCAGCATCTATGAGGATAACTTGCACTGATGCTAGTTTCCTATCAAGTTGGTGACTCTTATGGTTCTTTTCTTTCATTGCTCAGAAGTTTTTCAATAAGACACCCTGCTGCTTTTTCCAGTGTGTGTATCTGTTCTTCAGATCTGAAGGGTAAACTTCTGAATACCCTTTGGTTATCCTAGGAACTGCTTCCCTGACTGCTCTCCTAAGTTACCTTTTTTGTCTTCATTTTGTCCAGCGTTTTTTAGATTAGACATCACCACTTTCCTTCTTGCTCTTTCTGATTAATTGCATGTGTTGTTTTGCTTTATTGTGTTGAAGATTTTGCTGTTTTTATATGTTGTCCTCAAATCCCTCACTGAAGTTTTATGTATCAATTGTCCTTGTAGAGATTACTGTGCTTCTGTAGTAGAAATCAGATTTTCTGTCTACTTGCAGGCTTAAAGAAAGCTCTTGGAAATGATTAGGATGAACTTGGCTATATTAAACGTGAGTTAGATTTACATATTCTCAGTTTTAATTGCTTTGTTTCCTTGCTTGGATTCCTTTAAGGATGTTCTTGTTTTGCTTCATGTGCTCTAAAACAAACAAACAGAAGCCTTTCCCCTGAAATACAAACTCCTTTCTCTCTCTCCTCTTCCTTAGGACTGTTTAGCTGTCATCTTCATTATTTTGTTTGCTTAATTCTTAATTTTTCCCTCAAGCTCTCACTAGAGAATGCATGTGTTCGTACCGGTAACTTTATGTGGACACCAAGTAACATCTTCAGATGTGAATGTGAGTTGGTGTCAGCTCAGAAACAGCTACTGACATTCAGGCTGAATGACTCTCTTCAGACGCTGACCTTAGAGAGGCCAGATTCATGCACATGAATCATTTTTTCCATTTAAGAATGGCTTCTAGAATTATAATCTCTATGCAGGCACAACTGCATTGGCAATAAAAGTTTCCTCTGTTTACTCGGGCACCACTGACGCCAACCTTTGAAGGTGGTGCCTTCCGCTCTGTCCCGCAGCTTGCTTTAACCTTTTACCCCTTAGGTAACCCTGTTTGCTTTTTTGTCTTCCAGTCTAGCTAGCTGAATAGATGCTGTTGTGAAAAGGTCGGCAGTAATCTCAAGTGCAGCTGAATTGTGAAGGAATGTAAAGCACAATTTCTAGGCTTACTTTGCTGTGGGGATCAGTTCAGAACCTGGCACTACAGTTGTGTGATTTTCATGTATTGATTTTTCTGTTTCAGTGGTAATATTTAAAGTTGGGTAAAATGTGTCACGTCTTTTTGGCTCCTAAGGCAGCCAATGTTTGTCAGTGCAAGTGCTGCACCAACAAGGCTTTTAATTATTGGCACCTTGCTGGGTTTGTTTTACTGTCAGTGCTGTCCCTCCTGAAAGGCATTGAAATATTGGGTTGCATAAAGATGTACAACTGTTGTCAGCATAGGAAACCACGTACTCTGTGCAGTCAGCTCGAGCACTGCTGTGCTGCACTGTGCAGCGGAAGGAGCAACTTGCCTCTGTCTGAGTGCTAACAGATTGTGGCAGCTGTTTCTCAGTTAGTATTGACATTATTGGATATTCATTAATGTGCAACGGATGATGAATGGGGAGGCAGAGTGAACATCCTCTCCCATTAAACACTGGAAAACAAATGCATTTCCGTTTCATTTAAGTAGAATTATTTTTTCGCTTAGTTTACACAAAATAAATAACTGAAACTCAGTTACATCTATTTTGCAATTCTCATAAATCTTGAAGTGAACTAATGAGAAGATGGAAAAGAGAACTGGGTCTTGGACTACATGGGAATCTAATCATTGTGTATTCCCCTGAGCTGTATCTGTTTTGTGCTAGGTTGCCATTGATTTTGTAAACATTTCGGTGTTAGCTATAATCCCCCTTGAATATAAATAATTCCCTGGTAGCTTCTTCTGTATTTGAATTAATTCGAAAATGACTGACTTGAGAACTCATTCTTTGGTATTATTACTGAAGGAGAGAAGTTCTTACTTGTTTTCCCAACCCTAATCTCTGACCACTGTGAAAGCAGTAAGCATCTTGGATTCTGAGCAGCTGGCGATGCTGAGAACATCTCAGACAGCTAGAAGGTGTCGAAGTTGGATGCTGCAAGAAAAGCAGAAATCTTGAGGGAAAACCAATGCATTTGGAGTGAGATATTAATGTTAGTAATTAGTACATTGGTTACAGTTGGTAGTTCCCTGAAGGAAGACGTAAAGGAGTCTGAGATGTAATCCAGTCACATCTGAGACTGGAGAACTGAGGTGTGGGCATTATACCTTTCTAATTTAGGATTGCAAGGGGCTTGAGCTCTCTCTGGAACTAGTTGAAAGATGTTTTGGAATCTATAAGCTGTTTGGTGCAATTTCTTTGACTTCAAAGTCTTCTTAAATAGTATTATTGAAGTTGAAGACAATACTGAAATTGTTTTGTTGAGACAAGAAAAGTAAGCATTCAACACCTTACCAAAGTTGTTGGTGCTGTTATTGCTTGCAATATATATATGGCAGTAATTTGACCTGTAGACAGAATGGCTTTATAATCTGTTAAACAGTTTGGAGCTACGGGCGATAAAATGAGTCAGGGATGATTTAACTGCAGCAGCATTAGATGGTATTCTTTGATATTCTTGATCAGGGGTGTGTTTAAACTGTGAGAAATGTGTTTTGCCATGTCAGTTTTATGTCTTATCGTAGGAAGTCGGGTTTACGTAGTAGAGCATATTAGATGAATGCATGACTGTATCAAGAGAAAATCCTCACTTCTCTGAAAAGTTTGGGAGTACGTTTCTGTCTGAGTTGTTTAACCAACAGCGGGACTGAACTGATGTGTAATGCCTAGCTGAATTGCTGGGATAATGTGATGTTTTGGTAAGGATATAGACAGGACACAGCATACAGAGTATGTGTATGAATCTGCATATTATTTGACATGGTCCACCACCACATCCTTGTCTTTAAATAGGAGATGTATGGGTTTTTGAAGGCTGGACTATTTGGTGGCTAAGGAATTGGCTGGAAGGTCATAGGGTTGTGATCAGTGGCTCTGCCTCCTGGTGGAGACCGGCCACGAGTGGTGTTCCCCAGGGGTCTGTCTTGAGTCTGGTACTCTTTGACATCTTTATCGGTGACATATAGATGATGGGATTGAGTGATGAGCATTCTGTTCTCATGTTCCTGTGCACTCAGGGGTCAGTTCTTCTAATATTTAACTGTCACAGCTCGATTGAATGATGTCTGAATGGAGAGATGTGAGTGTGAGGATAAATGTCAGCGTGTGATCAAATTGTTATGTACTTATCAGTTATTGTGTTGCTTGCTTCCATGTAATGAGTACAAGTGTCTCACACCAAGTTTCATGTGTCTATCACCTCCCCACTCCCACAAACAGACAAACAAAAGGTTACTGATGTTTGGCCATTATCATAAGGCACTTTCTTGTGAGGGGGAACAATTCTGAAGGAAGTTTGTTTGCAAGCTAAATGTGAAGGTACAAGAAAAGGTGTTTAAGACAGAGTTCTGAGCTTTGACTCTTGGAGTCCCTTATTTACGAAAGGGAAGAACATCCATAGCTGCATGCATGCTCACATATTTGAAGACTAGTGTTTTTAAGGTGCTAGATACATCTATGTCTTGTTTTGTCTCTTATGATATCTATATGATAGAAGTGCAGTCAAAACTGATGTAACTGAACTGTGCTGAGGTGATGCTAAATACACTTGGACTGCTTGGAACTTATTGGTATGGGGCACGTTTGACTTGTGTGTTCCTTTCCAGTGCTGCGTTGTGCTAAGGGGGCTGTCTTTGGCACTCTGGGCACAGCTTAATGCTGAAGCTGAGAAATGTGACAAAGTAACTTGATGGTTTTGTGATGGACTGCTATTTGTTTGGCCAAGTTAGCTGTTAGATGTGCCATAATTCTGTATACGTGTATATATAAATATTTATTTGTTGGCTTTTTGATTCGGAGACCCTGTTGCTCTGTACAACTACCTGACAGGAGGTTGTGGTGAGGAGGGGGTGACCTCTTTTCCCATGTAGCTGGTGACAGGGTATGAGGGAATGGCCTCAAGTTGTGCCGAGGGAGGTTCAGGCTGGATAATAGGAAAGATCCTCTGAAAGCGTTGTTAGGTGCTGGCACGGATTGCCCAGGTGGGGTCACTGTCCCACACCTTTTTGAACACCTCCAGGATGTGGTACTAAGGGACGTGGTTTAGTGGGAAATGGTGGTGATAGATGGTTGCCTGGACTAGATGTTCTTGGAGGTGTTTTCCAACCTTGTTTTGTTCTCGCCCCTCACTGTCTGTGCATTCATGTTAATTTTTTATTGTCTAATTTTTTTTACTGTAAAGGTCTCCTAGTTTCCTATGGGTTCCTTAAATTCCACTGAAAGTGGAACGAGGACTCAGTGTGCTCTAACAAAAGCAGCAGCTGATTTTCTGGGCTCGGTGTTGTTGTGTTGCCACGGTTCCCCACATAGTGGATCCCAAGAATGTGTCTCCCCGGGTACGTGGAGCTGTTTTTGCAGAGCAGTAATGGTGCAGATACATACTGATTGCCACAGGGACGGTGCTCCCAACCAGCGACTTTAAAAAACACAAGCAAAAAAGTCTCTGCTGTTTGCTGGGCAGATGAAAATGTTGAACCGATGCAGACTAAATTCTCACAAAGCAAAGGTTGTATTTAAGGAGTACAATGGACTATTGCAGGCAAAGTATTTTTTTCGGTGGAAACTTTAGGTGACCTTTCATGAGCTACTTGGCATGAATAAAAAAGCCCAGCATGGTTCTTCTGAGTGAGTAAGGCAGACTTGGATCATGTTCTCTGAGCTTTGCTATGATGCTTTAAAGGACTGTAATCTACATGTCTTGGATATGTGACAGCCTGGGTCATCGAGTGATGCTCTGTTGATTGAACTTAAATATCACACGAGGTACTGTTGTTAAGATCAGGAACCAAAGCTTCATCAGGACTGCAGTATTTACTAGGAAACAATTATTAAACTTGTAAGAGGGCTTATATGTTGAGCATTTCTTAATGTGGCAACTGAAACAATGTCATTCTCAGTTTTGTAATGTTTCTTCTTCTCTTATCATCTGTACCTTATTCTAGTATTGTGTGTATGTGGGTCTGGATTTTTAAAGAACTTCAGTGAGAGATTTCCCAGGGTAGCTTTTGTCTCTGAAGATGATGAAAATTAATAAGAATGCTCATAACCCTCTTAGTATCACATGGAGGAAATGGTTGAGATGGTGGACAGAAATAGTGTACAGGTTACAGCAGGAGTGCAGCATGAAGAAAATGCACAATCCTCATGCTAGACAGCAGCTGTCAGCACTTTTCTCTTGCCTTGGTTAAGAACCTGGCCACTAGCCTTATAAGGGAAATCTCGTGCTCTCCTGATTAGTATTTTGTGAGGAAGCATAAAACAACTGCAGGTTTACCTGAAAATGAGTTTACTTTGATTTTTGGGATGGTGACCAGGGAAACAGTGGTTTAAATCCTCTGAAGCGTAGGAGTGACCCAAACTTTCAGTGTGTTTGGAAACATTCAATTTCCGGAGTGCTACGAAAATAAGCTGCTGCTTTTCCCAATGAGAAGTGGAGGGGAAAGAGAAGGCTGTCACTGTTTGGAGAGAGAGAAAGACAAGGAAAAGAAGGAAGATAGAGTCCTAAAGATATTTCAGATCTTAATCTTCTATTTAAATCCTTAAATTCTTATGACTTTAATGGGTGTTCTAAGTGCTTAAGGAGGAATAAGGAGGAATTAAGAGCCTACGCCTTGGCCCCTTGTGCTTATGTTCTCAGGAAAATGTGAAGCATCCCCTGTGGAATGGAGGTGGGATTTAAGCCAAACTCCTGCCATTGTGGTGGGTGATGGTTATTAGTTATTGTTTTCTTTTTTGCCAGCTAATACAAGCAGCTTCCTACTTACTAATCTGAATCCTGCACTGTTAATTACCAGTCACTTCTGTATGGATACCTGGGTACCTGTCTTGAGGCTGTAGAAGTTATCTAGGAAACAGACACCTGATGCATCTCGGGGAGCTAGTAATAGTTAAGTGACCACTTTCTGTCTGGACACAAGCATATTTACCTCTGTTATTTGACTCAACAACATTGAAATTTGGAAAGATGGAGTGTTTGCATCAGGTTGGGACAGGTTGTGTTTATTAATACCCCAAGGAGAGAACACTTGCAGTCATTATCTCAAGTGTCAGTTGGGCAGTGCTGTTGGCCAGCTCAGCATAAAGATAAAAATTAGGGGCAGTTAGTACAGTTAGTACAATTAATAGGTGCAGTTGATGTTTGTGTTCTCCTTAATTGACTATGCATCAGTTTCTTTCCCAAAACGAACAAGAAAGGTAAATGTCATGGTTGAATACGTGATCGTAGAATAATGTTAAGGAGATGTGGGAGACATCTGCATTACATTTGAGCAATGGTCGATGTAGATGAGTGAATAACATACTTGAAACCTGTGTAACCCATCATCTGTACTGAGAGGAGTGAAACAAAAAGGGGACAGGAAAGAATGCCATAATGAATAAGCAGTTTTTGCTTGCAGTGTTTACGTGAGTACCATGTGTTATGCTTGACTGCTGTCCTTAATAGTTGTGCTTAATTGTTCATAATGGTGCTGCCTCACCCGGAAAAAAAGCCACTGCAACACAAATAAAAAACATCAGAAAACCTTTAGTGAAAGAAAACTGGAAAGGTGTATCTGTAGGAGAGCTGGCATTTCTTGTCTGAAGGGGTGTGATGTTTCAGTAATCACTGATGGTGTGAGTGTTGGTGAGCTTTCTGACTGGTGGCAGTAGAAGCGGCAAATGAGAGAAAGTAGGAAATTTGTTTTGAAATAAAAGCTAGAGGAATCTGTTGTCTGTTTAAATTCCAATTCCAACGTTTCTAACATTCAGCTGTGTTGTGTCCCGTGTTTCATTTACTGCCTTCATTAAAGACTGAGTAACTTTGTATCCGAACATGAAAAAATGCACAGAAGTAAAAACAAAATTGTTTGGCTTGGAGTGTTCATAAGCTTGGTTGTCTGAGTTCTTCTACTCCCTTTGAGTAAAGAGTACTCCCTTCTTAATGCCAAGTTTCATGAGCTGGATTTAAACATGCTCTTTACCACCTACAGAGATCCAAGGACCTTCAGAAGTCCTTCCAGATTATTTTCTTTTGCTTTTTGTTTTGCACATCATTTGAAATAGAATAGTTCTGTTTTCTGATCATCGTCAGGAGAAATTCACAGAGAGAATCTTGTGCAGGAGAGGAAGAAACAGTATTCGCCAACATTTTATAGAAATATACTGCCTTTTGTGGTCTGTGCTAGCACATCCCTTCTTTGCTTATCTTTTAAATATTGATGAGTCCTAAAGCTTTCATGAGTTGATTGTATGAACATCCCCTCTTCAAGCTGTGAATTCTCACGTGCACTGGCAGAGCTTTGTAGCTATGAGGAGTGAATAAAATTATTCATCAGCCTCCCTTATAATTTCTTTTGCATTTTTGTACCTCCCCTTACAGATAAGCCAGTGCAGAAAGGTAGGGAACTGATCTAAGAGATCACTACAGTGCGTTTGGCTTGCTTGACAATGGAGAGCTGGATAAAAACACTTTCTGACGTATGTTTATCTAACTTCATCTTCAAACACCCCTGGAAATGAAAACCACACAGTTCCTCTATCACACTGCTTTTGATCTCTTAGCATTTGGAACCCCTTTCTAATAACTGATCTGTGATGCGGTATCAATCCCCTAAGCATCAAAGATGCTTAAAATGGGCTATTTAATGAGCAGCAGCAGCACATAAAGGTTGTTAGGATGACTTCTCTTCATGGTGTAAGATCCCCGGTAAATAACAACTGAGTGTCAGGATAAACACTGTGTAAACTGTACTTAACATCAAGACTTATTAGTAAATAAAACACAAACCTCCCAAACTGATTTTAGAACCAGGTGTATGCCACAAGAAATCCTTAGCCTGTTAGTGTCCTCAAATAACTGGGAATAAGTGTTGAATAAAAGAGTAAAAGGACTAAAGTAAAGTAGAAGGCCCCAAATGTTTGGGCTTGGAGTTTCCCTGTGCTGTGGTGTTGAAGTAACGAGAAAGCAATAAAAATGCTTACAAAGCACTTCATTCAAACATCAAGGGCTTTGCTCCAGCTCAGTGATCATTCTCGTGTATGACTTAAACTTTTCTCTTTTATGAATTAAAGGAAAAAAATCAAAGCCTTGATCGTAACCTGATTCAAAAATTCCATACTGACATCTGTTTGAAATGAAGCATTTGATTTAACTGTAAGTTTTTGACCAATGATAAGAGAATTGTCAACATGTTAATTGTGTGTATTACTCATCTTTCATGCATGGTACCTGCTAATGGTGAGTGTCCAATGATGTGTCACACTGTGGTTCTAGTGCAAGTTGAAAGAAGAGACAAAAGCAACAACAAACAGAAAGAAATGCTTTTCCCATTAGTAGTAAATGTTATTCCAGTCAGTGAAGTCAGTGACTTCAACGAATTGCAAGTTAAAAGCACTGGAAGATTCTCTGGTATCAGAAACAGAGAATAATTGGTGTCTGCCATTGCCAGCACTATTATTTACTTGCAGTAGTTCCCCTTTTTTTGCTTGAGATGATCAGTGTAATTTATTTCTCCCCTAACCTTGAGAATGGAGAACAGAAAAAGCCAGAAGAACAAGGGAAGGGAAGCTTTCTTTGAACAGTGTTATGCCTCAGTGGTGGGGTTTAATATAATGCTTCAGAAAATGGGAGTTGAGATGGCGTGTACTCAAGAGTCATGCATTATAAAAAACTTAGTTTGCAGAATGACATGAATTTTGAATTGCTTCTTCTCAGAAGATGACTTAATCACTACGTGCAGTCGTCTGTAGAGAAGGGCTGAGCTGAAGCCTGTGCAATGTTTGTGCTGTTAGTTGATGCTGCATAAAGAGACCCTCTATTTACAACTGTGTTTTTATCATTGCAGAAGGATAATCTTCCACTCACAAGCTCACAAAACTCGCTGAGTTCTTTCTTTCCCTCCTCTGTCCCTCTCTAACTCCATTAGGTCAAGCTGTTTCTGGGTATGGATCTTTGAAGTAGGGATCAGTGTGTCATTGTTTCAATAGCGACTGCACTGACAGTGAGGAAGTGAGGGCACTTCCTTCCATCTGGATTTGAAGGAATGTTCTCCTCAGTGCCATGGTTAGGAACTGTGTTTGGCATCTCGTGGTGGTCCGACTCAGTTCTGCTTTTGAAATGGAAACAGCATCTAGTGTGACTGAATTCTTTCCAGAAAGCATTAAGTTGTCGTAGTGTTGTGTTATTCTGAACAAAATTAAATATGGAAGAGGAGAATGATGGTTGATGTTTACAGCATTTATTCGTACACATGGAGGTGTCCCTGCCTGTAGCAGGGCCGTTGGGACTAGGTAGTCTTAAAGATCCCTTCTAACCTGAACTGATTCTGCTGTGTTGTGTAATTGTAGCTGAGCTTGACATGGATATTCTTGGAAGGAGATAGAGTTGAGGAGCCCGGTCCTGGAGTCTGGGTGAATGTAGTGGAGTTGCTTATCTTGTGCAGAAGTTGTTTTTCCCTTGCACCCCTGCAAAATATTTCATTTCTCAAGAGGAGGTGCTTTGTTCCTTGGAAGAATGCTGTACCCCGGGTGCTGTTGTGGTTGCCATGGCAGTTTGCTGGGAAGCATCCTCTTAAATACATTACTGCTGGTGAAGAAATAGTGTCTTATTTGGTTGCTTTGACAGACACTCGATGCTCATTTCATAAAATATTTTCTGCTGAGTAGTTTGATTTTGGAGGGATAAAACAGCCTTTTTTTTTTTTTTTTTTTCCCTATTAAATACTTTTGGATAAATTAGTTTTGGAGTCGGCTTTCACATGCTTCTGTTTAATAAATATAGAAACCTCCTATTCCCTCTCCCCATCTTTCTCATTTTAGGAGCTGTTTTAATAACCTGTGTACAAGTGTGATTGAGCCAAGCTGGCTTCACTTGCATAATCTGACTGGGAAATGAGATTTCACACCTGTGACTTGTTTTTGCTATGAATACCTGCTTTATTTTTTCCCTTCTTCCAATCTGCCCTCTTTCCCTGGTTAAGTTTGGGGATGCACAGCAGCCTCCGTGTGTGTGTGTATGTGTCTGTGGGAGGCAGTGGGGTGAGGAGGAGGAGGAGGTGAGCTGCTGCCTGTTTTACAGCTGAGACAGTTCTTTTCTTTTTCTCTTCTGAGCTGCTTGAAAAGAAAGCAAAACAAAACAACAACAATAATTTTTTTTTTTTTCCAGACCAGAGTCATAGGATTGTGTCTTAATAGGCAAAGAAAGAGATGTGGGTATTTCTTTTGGAAAGTGAATGCATTAGTATTTGTCATGCCTAAGCATCCAAAGTAATAGAATTAGAAGGAAAGGACTTAAGGCTGAACTGTTCCTTTTGACACTTGCCTGAACAAGTGTGGTTTAAACTGAATAGGTAAAGGTTATGGCAGAAGGTGTTGTGACCCAGGAACCTCTTTCTCCCTGAGACCCTGTTCACACATTGCAGGGTTTTGCAAGGGACAGAGAGGTGGTGGTACACCTGCAGCAGATTGTGAGGGCTGTGCTGCTCGTATGTGAAAAGCTAGGGAGGTGGGATATTGTCTCTGTGCCTTCTTCATGTTTGTAGTCCACCTGCTGCAGTTGGGGAGGCACTGGCATCTCCTGCAAGAGTGGATTTATTCCGCTGTATAGCGTGAGTCGAAGTCACAGTGAAGCCCTTAAGCAAGCTTTGATTTAGCTGCTCGTGGTTTTTTACGAGGGCTCTAGTGAAACTTATTCAGAAGGTTATTCTAATCCTGTTCCACCAGATGAAAATAGAAGCGTAATTTAAAACAAATGACTTGCCAGACGCCGAATGCCTGGTGAACTCGTGCTAGTCCCTCGTGTGGGAGGTCATCAAATCAAATGTTGTGGCTGAATTTTTGAAATGCTCGGATAATTTTATGAGCAGTAGTAGCATTTGTAGTTATGGAAGGTGAGATAAAGATCATCAGCTCTCGTGCTCTGAGGCATAAGGCAATCGCTGCAGTGTTACGAGAGGAATATTTCTCACTGAGCAGCATTACACAGTTGGTTGTGTACATTATGATGTGTGCCCTTTTTTTTCCAGCTAAGCCATTAGCCAATGAGGTGACACTTGTCGTGTGAGCAGGTGGCTCTGACAAATCTCCTATTTGCCATAGAAGGGATATGCTTTCATATGAAAGGCTTCTGTTGCATCCCATCATTCAAGCTGTTGCTTATGGGAACGTTGGTTCAGTGGAGATCTTACAGTGACAGAGGGTTCCCATTTTGGGCTCAGTAGCTGCTGTGACATGCTGACTGTTATGCTATATAAAGGTGTCGTTGCTTGTTGGCTGAGTTGATGCTCTGTCATGTCTTACCCCCCACCTGGAGCCAGCTTCAGATCACAGTCTGCAGGTGTTCAGTTGTTCAGTTCGCAGTAAAGGGCAGGCAGTCTTTTGGTGAGTCGAAAAGCAGAACCCAATCCTGACTGTGTGTGGCCACTGACAGGGTTATCAGGTGCTGCAGGGTCCTGCCCGAGGTCTTCTCTGCCCTGAGAGATTAGAGCTGGCTTACAAATGTAATACTTTTGCATTCTGCTTATATTTAGTCATTTTTAAATCTGAATCATAGACTGAAATGTGTAGTAGCTCAGGGACTGGGACTCTAGGCTCCCTCTTGCTAGCATTTGGCTTATAGTTTTTATCTAAACTTATTGCTTAGGTATTTCCTTCCCATTTCTTAGGTCATGCAGAAATTATGTCCGTTTGATTACGTGCTGGAATTACCCTTTAACTGTCAGTACTTCTCTTATTCCTGTTTTCCTCAGAATTTATCCTTAGGCACAATAATAACAAAGAATAATTGTATCTATTCGAGTCTTTCTTTAACTGGGCTAACAGGGCCAAGGTTTCATTGATTGTTTTCCTGAAAGTTAGTTTCCCGTTGTTGCAGTTCCCTTAGAAGCCCTTTCTAGGCACGTATGCAGTAATTGTTATTTATTACAGTTATTATTACTTAACAGTAGTAAATAATAGTAGTAATTATAAAGCAGGTGATGAGAGTCTCCACTCTGTATGAGAGCTGATCAGTTGTTCTCAGCTGCCTGAAAATGTCTTACACATACCAGGATTTTTTTTTGTAGCTGCAACACATCCGTACCTGAAAATCATTACATTGACCAGCTTTCCTTTTCTCCATCCCTTAAAATTTATGAAGCTTCGGTTTAAAGCAGCTATTCTTGTTTGTTAGTTTGTGTTGTGGTGATGTTGCTTTTTTTTTTTGCTTTTCATTTCTGTCCCACTCGGTCTTTTAAGACCACAAGGTCATCTCACTCGCTGTATGTGATGATCGTGTCCTGTTCTGTGCTGATAACTTTATCGTCTTTCATAATGTAGTCCTTGAAGCAAGGTTACTCTGGAATGTATTGGGCAGGATCGATCCCAAGAGGGATTCCTGAGGAATGCTGTTCAGTTTTGTCCTTCCTGAGACCTGCTTTGACAGTGTGGACCATTGCAGTGCCTCACATTGATGACTTTCTATCCATATTATGATGTATCATTACAATATTTCCAGTAACCTGCGTTTTCGATAGTAATTTCTTACAGGACACTCTCAGACGCCCAGTTTAAAGCTGGATGTGTTGGATTCACTTGATTGCTGTCTTTCCTAATCACTGCCACATTCAGTGTCAAAACTGGCGTATATTTACCCAGATCATTTTTTTTTTATCTCCTGGAAATGTAGGTCATGTGTTTGGTTTTCTCCAGTGTTGCTGTTGCTTTAGCAACGATGATCTGGGATGCACAAAGAACCAAGTTTTCAAGTGAAGGTTTGTGAGACTAACTGGAATAATGGGAAAGCTTCAAACATTCTCAATTTCCTGAAAAGCATGCTACTAAATTCAAATTATCATGTTCTGAGAATGCTCTCTTCTAATATTATCTTCAGAGAAGCTGAGGTATTCACACAGGTGTGAAGCAGCACAAAGATAGGTTTTAACTGGATCTATCTCCTGCTCAATAGTGGTCCTGTTTATTTTCCTCATTCTTTTCTTGCTAAGTGAAAGACAGCCTTCTCAGGGTTTTTTTCCCTTGATAGGTCCAACTCAAGTACTCCTTTTACCCTGTGCCTAATTTAGGAGGCATGACTTACCTTGTTAGTCATTCTTTTCTGTTCTTGTATGTTTTTTGTTTACTCCTGAAGTTGTCTTTGAAGTACATTTGTAATCCTTTTTTTTCTTCTCACTTTTATTCCAGATAGTTGTAGCCTTTTATTGAAGTAATTTAATTATATTATCCTTGTTTAAATTCTTGAGCTCATTGCAGTCCGATCAGTTGTGTTAACTTTCTGAGGCACTCAGTTAAATCCCGAATATATATATATTTTGCTTTGTAGCCAAGTTTTTATATACAGAACCAGAGAATGGGTGGGTTGGAAGGGATCATAAAGGTCCCCCCAGCCCCAGCTCCTTCTGTGGGCTGGCTGCCTTGCAGCACATCAGGCTGCCCAGGGCCCCATCCAACCTCTCTAGGCAGCTTGTGGCAGAGTCTAGTCACCTTCATAGTGAATAAATTTTTCCTCATCTTTGATCTGTATTTATTATTATATTTTAGACAAAAATAAAGAGTAGTTGGTATGAAGTCAATCAATCAATTTATTTCCTTAGGCAGCTTGCTTAAATTTTCAAGCAGTGTTTCTATCTGTGGTTTGAGCAAGAAAGGGAAGAGTAGAAGGTTCAGATTGGCTTTGCAGAGAGGTTCAGCTTGAAGTGAAGTCAGAGGCAGTTAGAAATTCATCAAAGATTGACTTGAAGTCATAGCCAAAATAAGTGAAAATAAACAAAAAAGACAAACTAACAATGCACTGTTATGCAGTTATGCACAGGTTCAGTTATTGGAGATAGGAATGCTAGGGGAGTCTGTGGGATTTGTGAGAGCGGTCACTAAAACGTGACCCATGCTGTGTGTTTTACAAGGCTTGCAGTTTGATGTCATGAGAAGGCTCAACTATCAATTCTTTGAGTAAAAGCAGTTATTTTTTATTTTTATTTTTTTTAGTATTTAATTGGTTTTTGTTAACTACTTTGACACCCTGTATTTATGTATACACACACACACAGGACGGATGAATAGCTCTGGTATATGTATGGGAATATTTGTCTGAAACCATTATTCTTCAGGTTATGCTGCAGAATCAGTGGTGATTCAGTGGGATATGGGAGCGTTAAAAAACCACAGCAGCAGGGTTAAGAATTACAGTTGTTTGGGGTATGTTACAAACCAACCAACCACAAATCCCCAGAGGGGGAAACCTCACCACCCCAAACAAGATGACCTTTCAATATTACCTCCGTACTTCTCCGAACTGTGGTTGGAATGATGTCCTGGTGGGAGAGGCTCTTGTTCAAACCTCTCTACATCCTCATCTGTGTGTGGTACTTATTCCCTTGCAAGCCTGAGAGATGTTGTTTCAGAAATATCACACCCTTCAGAAAGTATTTTATTTGTTACCAAGCTCTGCTTTTTTTAATTTGTTCTTTATTTCTGAAGGATTTCGGGTGCGCTGAAACTGTTTTTGGCATGCAGCTAGTTTACTAAAGATAAAAACCATCCAGCCCTGCTAAATACCTGCCTGAAATGTAATAAATAATTACTAGCACTGGATTTCTTTTCTCTTCTTGATCTGGGAGAGATTAATCCAGGTTCTGGAAAAGCTGCTATTGTGCATTCCGTGTACAGACAGTCTGTATTTATACCTTGCTGCTGCTTGTACCAAATTTGTCTGCTTCCATTCCTCAGGGAGAAACTCCAGGTTGTGTCTCTGGTCTTTGGAAAGCTCTCTAAAATATGTAGGAGTCTGAAAATGACTGACAGCCTCTCTGCTGCTGATGGCACCAGCTGGGGTTGTTAGATTGGTAGGGAGTCACCATCACACTTTCTCTTTGTGTCTGTGTTTAGTTTGTACAGGTAATGTTTTAAAGGTGCTCTTGTTATAACTAGCTAGTGAGGAAAAACAGATGTGGAACACTGAACATTTCGTACTTAGTTGCTGTGGCTGTGGCAACGTGTGCTACAGGAGACTGTGAGCCTTATTGTTACTGGAAGAAATAAATGCGTAAGTAGCTGGGGAAATAAAGCAAAATTTTGCTGCTGCCTGGCCGTGTCACTTGAATGTGTGAGTGTACTGATATTTCTGAAGCAGGCGGCATGATCAGAATCCGGGACTACATCTGCTTTTTAAATACACACAGCCATCAGCTCAAAGAACTGCGAGCTTGCCAGATGTGGGAAGAGAAATCCCCCATCTGCGTTTGCTTACTGGGAAAAAGCGGCAATGGCAGTGAGCCGAAATGAAGGACTGAACAATGCTGACTAATTCTGTCTTTACCTCCGTCCTTTTCTATTAATTGAGGGGTCTATTTTCTTTCATTTAGCATCTTGTGGAGAATGACCTCTGAACAGAGGCAAACATGCTTTAGCAGTGGGCTGTGCACTGCATGTGAGGCAGTTTCCCAGCCTAAAACCCATTTGCTGATGTGTTCTCAGAAGTTGTCACTTGCTCCAAGAGATCACGGGCAGCGTATCTCTGAGCTCCAGGTTTAAGACCCAAAGGCAGTAGCTCTTACCAAGCCACACTGACAGGCTGGGCTGTTGTCCGAAACTGGGACACGTGCAAGCTGATTTCTGAATTGAGCATGTGCTCATGTGTAAGTTGTAAGAAAATCAGTATGGCTGATGCAGTGAGGAATGAGAAGGGAAGAAGTGCTCAGGTGATGCTGTCCTGGTCCTCCACAGTGCTTGGTGTATTTTCATTAGCTGCTCCTGGGGAGATGGCAAGCCAGTTTGACTTTAAATAGTATATTCAATGGGTGCTTCCTTGTTAACTTGACTTGAGCTGGGCACTTGGAGTCTCCTCTGTTCAGTTACGAACTCCCGCTCTGTATGGCAAATAGATGATCAGAACTGGGGCCTGTTAGGCTCCACTGCCTGCAGTAAGGTGGGGGGGAGAGTCTTCCAGCGCATCCCTTCTGTTGAGGCTTTCAGGCTGAGCAGAACATCACAACCAACTTCTGCTGGCGGAGCCTGCTGGGACCAGACTTAGCCTGTCACCCCCTGTCACGTACCATATGTGCCCCGTTAGATTTCCATCCAGGAGTGACTCTCGTGGGAGTTACAGAAGATTTTTTTGTTACCCCTTGGAGGGCTTAAAAAGCGCTGCAGTGGTTTATGATCCTGTGACTACGAGTATAGGGACTAATTTAGGAAGCAACAGCAATCAGAGTAGCAGTTCTCTTTTTTTTTTTAGCATGGGAATGTTCTTGTGTCTCTTTACTACAGGGTCTTCTTTTTCTCTTTTTTTTTCTTTTCTGTTTGGGGCACACAATAGGCTGGTAGCAGAGTAATCTTGGAACGGTATAATTTCTGTCTTTAACAATGCAGTGAGATAATTTTGTGCTTAGTCATATAACTAGGGCATCAAAAGCCTAACTGTTTGTGCCAGTGCTTTTCTTTTTCTTTATACTGTCCTATAGGGGATTTTGTTCAGATAAAACACCGTGCTGACACTAGTAGTTGGATAGGTAGTCTAGCCCACCTAGATGGAAGATGCTAATCTGGAAAGCCCTTTCTCTTTGTGAACTGAGCGTGGCTTTGCTCTGTAGCTGTCTTTGTGGACTTGCAGTGGAAGGTTCATTTTCTTTGTCCCCTGATGTTCTTTCTACCTGCACAGGCATAAATGCTTACAGTTACCTTTTCTAATACAGTTATATCTGTGCCAGAGTGATTTTGAGTTCAGAAATGTCTTTCCTGTGGTTTATGACTAATTCAGAACTCAGGTTTATGGCTAAGTCCAGCAGTCTGACAAGAATCTAGCAGGCTGTTCTAAGCTGTAGTATGCGTTTCTTTACGTTATACATCAGTAGCTGTTGTCAAGCCAGTTTCTTTATGTCTTCAAGGTGTTTGGGCCCTTTGTGTAGGATGTAAGGCATCAACTATCACCATTTACTGATATTGGAGCACTGAATAAAATGGCAGATTAATGATTCTTAAATTGCACTATTGCTAATTTCAAGGTAGTTGTAAGTTGCCTGTACCTGAAGGAAACTGAGAGAGGAATATGATTTAGGAATATGATTTACTTTGGTCACTTTGGAAACTAGCTGTCCATCTTCATCTGTCAGGAGATATTTGTGTTACATATATTCAAACATTTTATTGCTATTGTATTGACAACATGACTAATATTATGCTTTAATGTGTTGTCACAACAAATGAATTTGCTGACTGAACACCAATTATAGACTTCAGCATGTGTTACAGTACCCTGGATGTGGTCGTTGTATATCCTATCCAAACTGTAAAACCTCCCTGTGACTGAATGAAGATGGGTGCTTCTGAATTTTATGTCTACTTTGTGTTAGTGATGATCTCTTCTTACTGAAACCTGAAAAAAATTTCAATTTGTTGCACTTGTTAATTATATGCCTGTGCTTTGGGTCTTGGGAGAGAGACTTCAGGGTTTTAAAGTGTGAATGGTTGGCTGTATTTAAGATGAGCAATGCCTGAAAGCCTGGGCCCTCCTGTGTTTGCCTGGGGGAATCGAGGTCTGCTTTAATGGAAATCAGTTTGAATGTGCACATGCATGTGTGATTTAAATAGTACGTATGAAGAGTTGTAAGGATATGGTACTTAGTTTGAAAACAGCAAGATTTGCGTAACCATGAGTCTGTGTAGTTCTTGTGCTACGTTTTTGTATCATATGTTACGTAATTGTATTTGTAAGACTTGTTTCTCATTTCCTTTGTTCAGGAGGTCTGTATGACACAGCCTCAAAATAATTTAAGCCCTGTAATTTCGATATTCCTATGTCATTTCCCCCCTTAGTGTTATCTCTGGAAGTGTCTTATCAGATTTGGATTCTGGAGTAGTTTTTCCCAAGGTCAAAGCTGCAAGTAATTTTACCCTTCCAAAATCTCCATGATGCTTTAGAAGCGGAGTTCAGAGCATGTGACAAGTAGAGGCAAATAGCACATGCAGTTAAATCTTTTAAAATTAGTAAATAGAAAGCCATTTAGAGAGGACTGTAAAATGATGAAGGCCTCATAGAAACTGATTTATGAGGCAAGACCAGAAGTTACATGTGGACAGGTTGGTTGAAGGCATAGAAGGATCATAACTGCTTTCAGATATGTAGAGGAATAAACAATGAGTGCAATGTTTGTGTGAATTCAAGACAGTGGACTGGATGTCAGGAAATATTTTAGGGTCACCAAGGTAATGAGGACGTAGAACTGAGGAGCTCCAGTAAAGTAAATAGAAGCTAAGACTTGAGGAGAAAGTTCTATACATTCATCTTTGTTAGACTATAGGATTGATTGGTCTGTTGTGCCAATAGCCTAGTTCACTCACTTAGATCTGAATTGATGGAAGTACTAGAGGAGGACAAGAAACTGTTCTTTATAGGAGGAAGGTGGATGACTTTAGAAACAGAAACTATTTTTTATCCTAAGTGTTTAGTGTGAGAAAGCAGCATGTGTTCTGCGTAGAGCTCTTGTTATTCTGCATTACTAATTTTCCCTTGACGTTTATTGTACTCGGAAATACTGATGCAGCCTAGATACAGTAGTTACACTTCTGTTTTGGTTTAACAGAATGTCAGATGTTCTGTCTCAAAAAGGCTGCATTCAAGGTTGTATTAAATGACACTTTTGTGACTCAATAGGATTTCAGTACATCACTCACCTTAATGAAAAACAATGCTGAACTAATTAAAGCTGCATCTATCAGCTCTTAAAGTGGCAGTTACAATCATAATTTTTGCAGGGGAACTTGAAAATCTTTGAGTGTGCCTTTCCATCTTAAATGAGTCTCTGATTCTTTGTTGTGAAGCGCTCAAGTCACACAGTTCCGTACATTACTTTTTCACAGTCTGAAGGAAATAAAATTCTTAGCATAAAATATGTGAAGGAAGAGAGTTTGCTTAGAGCTACTGCTTGTAGTACTGCTTTTAAATCAGAAGTGCTTAGAATTAAGCGAGGAATGTGTCTTACCATGAGTTCAGTTGTTATTTTATGGCCAGACTGTAACCTCCTTGGTAACCGTAGTTGTAGCACTTGGAGATAGTGAACCTCTAGGCAGTACCGTGCTTTGTCCTGGGATGTGTGTGCGGTTAAAGGCACACAACTGCTTCTTCCTCATAGTTTGACCCCAACTCCAGGAGCTGGCCACAGATATAGTTGAAACAAGCCCAGGAATATGCCACAGTTACGCTTTTTCCCCTTGATGGCATCTTGCACAGACACAATTGTGAACAAATTTTCCATGTCTTCTCTGTTTTGTACCAATAATCAGAGATACAGCTGTAGGTCCCAGACAGGTAAGCAAAACTTACAAACCTGATTTGCTGTTACTATGGAGACTAGTAGTTAACCGTAGCAATTATCTGCAAGCTGTCTAATCAGTTTTTGTGTGGAATGCCACGAGAGTACAGGGAGTTTTAAGTTCTCTGAAGGATTGCATACATGTGGGAGAAGCAAGGTTGGGTTATGTGAGAGAGAAGATGCAAGAGTGCTCGTTGTTCAAAGACACCACATACAAGAAGTGGCTTGTGGAATAAAGGCCGTGTATTTGCAGAGGATAAGTACTGAAAACTGCAGGGGAAAAGATGAGCCATAGCTTTGTGCAGTTAAAATAGCCTGGAAAAGGAAGTCTGATTGAAGGGAATTAAATATAAAGCTGTGGCTAAATCAGTATCTGGATTGCTGTATATTCGAAGAGAAGGAAGTAAAGGTTAAGGTGAGGAGGTATTTACAGCCTTTCTTTTGTGCTTATACCGATCTTTATTTTCATGTGCCATTCTCTGAAATTTCTGCAGAAAGCCCTCATGGTCTGAGTGATGATGGCATCCATCCTAAGAGGGCTGTTACTCCTCTTGGGATCAGACGAGGCAGTTTTTGTGGTCTTTGCCTTCACGAAGGCCGTACAACTTGGCAGGGTTGTGTGTATACTGCAGAGCTTGTCCTCTCCTCCAGTGCCTGGCTTTCTGCTCAGTTTTTTCCAGATGTTTTTGAATTAGTCAGCTGTGAGTCCATTTGCCCTTTCACTGAAAGCCCATTGCAAGTATGGGTACTCTTGTGTAGACAGAGCACAGCATTTGAGGTAAGTAATGGTTGTTCAACTCTGTTCTCATTCAGTTTGAGATCTCTGCAGACTAAGAGCTTTTTGACAGCTGTTACGCTGCAGCAATAGCAGCTGCACAAAAACACACATGGACAAGAACAGTTTAGGGATGCAGTGGATACCCAAGACAGTGACAAGTGAACAGAGCACACGTTAGTGACACAGCATACAGTGATGCAGATTCTACTGTAGGGAGTGTGATTTATTTTTATTTTAATAAACCTTTGTCAAGGCCTTTGTGGTAATTTGCAGCTTCCAGGCCCATTAGAAGACCTAGTCCTTCCAGTTGCAGCTCTTACGCTTCTCTGCTCATGGCAGCTGCAAATTATTTTCCACATGCAACCTATTCCCTACGCATGTGGGAAGTATGCCATACAGACATGGTGATTTTCATTGATGTAGGCTTTGTATTATCAGTTCGTCTTCAATGAAAATCGGAAAATTGGTTTTCTGAACATAATCTGACATGCTCCAAAGTACAGTCTCTGTAGTCTGGTGAATTCTACAAGGAGCACCTTTGCTTTGACAGTCATCACCACCCTGGCTTTTAGATGTCTCTAGCAACAGCGGCATGTCTTCATAAAGCAGACAGCGCCCTGTCTGGAGTGGATGACTACATGTTGTTTATTTCAGTGTGACTAGGCTACATTGTTAATTGGTTGGAAAGGGCCTTTAAGATCATGTAGTTCTATCCAAATCCATTTCTGTCCAATTTGATGACCAGGATGTGGTGCGGGACAGTGTCAAACGCTTTGCACAAGTCAAGGTGGAGGACACCAGTTGCTCTTCCTTTATCCACTGTTGCTGTGACTCCATCATCAAAGGCCACCAAGATCATCAGTTGTGACTAGGCCTTGGTGATGCCATGTTGGGAAGTCACGCCTGACAAACCTGGTGGTAAATAAACTTCTAGATTATTTGCAACTAACATAAAGTTACCAGTGAAATCTGGTTAGAATTTTTCTTCTTAACTGATTGAACTTCATAGCCTAAAGCAAAGCAATTAAAATAAAATGTAGTGCTAAGGAATTAGGGTTGCAGGTGAAGGGTGTTTTTTTATGATTGTCTGTTGGATAGATTTTTTTTTTCCCTTTACTGCTCTTGTTTAGCTCATCTCAGGTTATGCCTAAGGAATGCAGTATTTTTGCACTCACCAAAGCAGAAATGCATCTTTCAGGAACTTGTGCTTTAAATCACACCATTATCATGTTTGCTATGATGAGAAATACATCTTGCATTTTTCAGTTATGTCAATTAAGGTTATGTTTATTAGGAAAGAATAGCTTGTAATACCTAAAATTAAGATTTATTCTTGTGTAGATGTCAGCTTATTTATTTATTTTCACATTATAAATTAAATTTTGAAAAGGGCATAATAATAAGGCTCTAGATTGTGTAACAAGGGCACAGAACAGAGAAAATGATGTAGCATGGCGTACGGGGATACTTGGGAAAAACTGTTTTCAAGCTGTCTATGATTTTCTTACATGTACAGGACATTTGGCTCTCACCTTTTGCAGAACCTAGGTAAGATGAAATAGTCTGTAACCGTGAAAATCGAGTCAGTAAATCCTCTGTCATGTGAGGTCACCTGGTTTAACTTCTGCACCATTGAAGTACCGTGGCTGCCAACTTAAAAATGGTGACAAGTTCAGTATTTCCACGTGTATTTTTTCTGATGAGCTGGGCAGGGGAAAAAGTGATGATGGAAATAATTGGTTACAAAGATATTCTGAGAACATTTGGGAACGTACAAATAGGCCACAAATAGAGAAGATATGGCAATGTGTGTATTTACCTACATGGGAGAGTAATTTTCTATTACTTGCATGCTGTCTTGCATTGCAGAATTGATCACCGAGTGAGCAAATTACTCTAGTGTGAAAACAGCCAAGCATTAATTATGTATGAAATTCTGTTGTTAACATGCCAAAAGTCTCATTTACTATAGCAGGATCTATTAAAAGTCATTATAGGATGCAGGGTCATTTCTCTAGGGACTTTGGATATTTTGGGTCATGGTAAAGAAGCACAAAAATCATGGCAGTATTCATCAGCATTTAACTTTTCATAGAGATACAGCATCCTTTGAAATGCACAGTGAAAGGTTGCTCTGGGCACCGAGATTCTAGATCAATTATATGGGCAGCCTTCTCCAATTTATCATTTGAAGATAACATCTTTGTGGATCTGAAAGAGGAAGCCAGTCAATATTGCAGGACACAGATAGGAGGAGGCAAACTGGGTGAGAGTATTAGGGGTAAAAATAGAGCAGTGAAGCAAAAATAGTGGACAGTGGTGTAAGACGAGTGCTGATGGAACAGGTATTTAATGTAATTGCTCTCAGTATAGCAGCGTGAGGAATGGATTGTTCATTTTGATGTAGTAATCCATTGTTCAACTTTAGCCATTAGGAAAATAGAATAGAAGGGATTGAGAAGGTAAGGTATTAGGTAAATGAAAAAGGGACAATTATTTCAATATATCTTATTGCTTGGCTCCTGTGATTGAATGGAAGCTTACAGTAAAACAGTGTTTTTCCTCCTTCCTGATACGGCATCTACCAGTATCACTAAGCGTGTTTGGAAAGATTTAAAGCATAACAGTAAGTAAGGAGATGCGTATACCAAATAAATCTGACATTGCTTTTCTAACAGCAGTTTTTAATTTATCAGTGTGTACTGAGATCCAGAGAAGTTCCTTTTGTAGGTGAAATCAAAGCTAAAGCAAACAGGACTTTGGGAGTATGTGTGTTTAATCAGTAAACCGGAGTCAATCGTTCAAGGGGCCTGAACTGCTTTTGTAAGAATGAGGTGATTATATGGCTTTGTTTTCTAATGTGTTGCAATAAATTTGGGGGCAGTAGTTGTATAACCTTTTATTTGACTTATGGAACCGCAACTTTTACAGCCAAGTGTGCAGTAGTTAGATTTAGAATGAAATCCTGTGCATTAAGAAGCTTTGAAGAAGAAAAATGTGTAGAGATTGGTACTAAATACTAAGGGAGCATAGTCTAGTTAGATTTATTATTTTTCACTCTTCCTTCTTTTGGCTGTGCATTAGTTTGCTGAGGCTTCTGTCATGAGTTCTAGCCCTGGAAGGCACTTAACTCCATGCAGGCAAATTGTATTGCACTGCTAAGTACCGTTCATGTAAGTGAATAGAATTTCCAGACTATTTATGTGTTTATCTGCATAGGCTCATGGGAGGTTCATGGTGTGGATCAGATCTTTGTTGTCATACTTGGGATTTTAGCATGGGAGTGAGGAAAAACGATATAAAATTGTTGATTCTGAACTGGAGAACTTGCTGTTGACCAGGGCTGTGCCATGACAATGCACTGTGACAGTGCAGCAGATTATAATCTGCAGGCAGGATTGTAGAAGCAATTTTGGTGGCAAGAATTTCTCACATGTGCCTTGAGATGAACCTTGCTTTTTTCACCATCTTCTCCTCAACTGCTCAGAGATACCCGCTGCAGAGAAAGTTATCCGGTGGGCCTGGGGAGTAATATCCCTGCTTTAGAGAAAGGTATCTAGTAGGCCTGGGGAGGAATAGCATCATTTTTTTTCTTTAATCTTCTTTTGCCTGCTGCAAGATTGAAAAGCAAGTAGCTTTTCATTTTTGGTGTGCTGTTTCGTTTCTGGTGAACTGCCAAGCATTGCCATGTGGAAGTAGAGCAATATTTTCTTTTCTGAGATACACATCACTGTAGCCATGTAGGTCATTTACAAGGCCAAGGATGAAACTTGGGTATCCCAGCATCTGACTTATCACGTGTAGCAATTATTTATTCCTGTACTAGCATTTGCAATGAAGCTGAAGAAAACTTCTGTTCTAAATGAAGGGTAGTGTGTGCAGATGTAATTGCATCCTAACTTTGTAAGCGTGAATGGTGAATGAATAAAATTAGAGCGTGAACTGCAGGACATACTCTCTCTAAAAAAAAAGAGCAGGAAGCAGTTCCTCAGCTAAAAGAACAAACTGACACCATCGTGGGATTTAGAGCCATGTGAGTGTACGTGAAATATCATATTTTCGTAACAAAGGAGTTCAAAATGCATCCTACTTGAATTGCATCCTTTTTTGTGTTTCTTTTATCTTTCTCTGAGTTTATTACTTACCTGTTGCAGTATCCTTGGTAATGTCAGAGCAATCTCCTTGACAGCTATTGGCAGAGGTGGTGTTTCATTACATTGTCCTATTCTCGAGCAATACAGAGACATTTCTGTATACTGTGAAATTCCATGTGTACTTCCACCAAAGAGTGGACAACTTTGGGTTTAGCTTTGCTTCTTTGAAATTCTGAGAACAAACTACTCCTGTGGGGCTGTTGGTTTTATGGGATTAATTCCATTTTAGTTGAGGTTGTCGCATTATAACCATAGGCAGTGACATCCCACTCTTTACTCTTCAGAGTGCTTGAGGGAATGTGTTTCATACTTTTTCTCCACATAGAGACTGTGTCATTTTCCTGAAATAGAGAATTTTTTCCTGAAGTGTCTGCTGGTATTCCTGAGTTTGTTTAAAACACCTTTGGGTGATAAAGAGCCTTTCTGTTTGCCGTGATGTTTATGAGAGGACATTATGAATGCTCTGCAGAATCTGCATATTCCTTAGGGCAGAGTTTCCCTCAAAGACATTGATCCACTCTGATTGAATCGAGGAGGTCAGACAGTAGCTGGAAAGACACACTAACTTAGGTAAAAGCTATCCTCATGGCATACCAACTCTAAACTGAAAAGTAGCTTGCCTACTGCATTCCAGTTACACCGCAGAACCCATTCAGTTGCAACACTTTGTAGCCCGTTGTGTTGCCATGTAGTCTAAATGCAAGTATCAGTATATTTCCAGAGAAGAACTAGAAAGGGGGGAAAAAAAAAGTTTTAAAAATCCTTGGCCACGCTCTCTGGATTTGTCTGCTCAAAGCCTCAGAGTGACTACTGTTAGACAAGAAGAATCTTGATTTGTATTTGCTATTTTCATTGGCATGTTTGAGCAGATGAGTGAGATGCTGCTGTTGGCCAAAACCTGTTTCCCAAATGTTCCGTTCTGCTTTTTGTGGTTATTTTTAACTGTTGTTCTCTAAGCTGTATTATCATCTGTGAATTCTGGCTGCACGTTTTCAGAAGTAACTTATTTTCAGCTGTCAGAGATGCCTTCTGAATAAGTTATCAGCCATCTACCCCTAAAAGCTGTAGCACCATGTTATTTTTTAAGAATAATGGAAGACAGTGAACATTGCCATTAATGCCCTTGTCAAATTAGTGAAATTGTTCATTTAGTGTCTAAGAAAACAGCTCCATTCTGTTAAAATCAACATATTGTGGTACCTTCAGTGCTATTGCATCAATGGCAGCTTTCTAAGGGGAGATGGCTTTACTTGAATATCCTCTTGTCCTTCTCAGTAATATGGCATTAATTCAGACATGAGCTGCTCTGCTCTGGGTAGTGTCGCTGTTAAAGTGTGATTTGCATGTGTGTTTCAGTGCTTGTTTGTGTATTTAACCTGATGGTTATACAGTTATAATCCCTAGAGGGGCAATTAAATTGATAGGGAGCAGGTATGGAATACTGATACTGCTACCCTGATTGTAAACTCTATGTGTATCAGCATAGAGCACTGTCACACTGTGCCTGAAGGAAGAGGTGGCATTGTTTTAATGAAGCTCTCAAATTGATGGTACTTTCTGATCTTACATTGATAGTTATTATTATACTGCTTATGGATTCCCAGGCGATGCTACACCAGCCCTAGTTTATGAAGGCTTTTTAGCTAGCTTACTTAGAATGTTAGAGTAATGTTTCTCAGCCTTGTTGAAAGGGATTTCTTCCGTTGGCTTCTGTGGTTTTGTTTGGGGTTGTTGACCTCTGCCTGGTCAGTTCCTGCAAGTCAGGAATGATGAGGGCTGCCTGTGTCTGCAGTGCTGCTGTGCCATGAGATGAACTGCCATTGAGGAGTCCAGGTTGGTAAACAGCTTTAAGATCAGCTTAAGCATTTGCAACCAGGAGTTTGTCTTTTCCCACCAGACCGACTGAGAGGGACTGACAGGGAACTGCTGACTGCTGCTCTCTCATGCTTTAAGGCTCCTTGAAAGCTTGTTGCTGAGGGTTGCACAGCACAGTTTGAGAAACCAACCTTGTGTTCAAGGTAAAAATCAGGTAGGGTGTAAGTTAGGTGTGTGCAAATGAGGACAGAGGGTAGGAGGGGAAAATAAAGATAAGAGCTGAAGTTGAGTGGGTCCGGTAGTGGGAAGGAGATGAGAGCTGGGGAGGATGACAGGATCGGGGAAAATTTGAAGAACAGAAAGTGAGTATAATGAACAAAGAACTGCTAAGTCAGTGGAGTGAAAACAGCATGTTTTGTTTTTTTCATAAGCGCAGGGTAACTGAAATTTTAAGAACTGTCTTCTGTTCCACTGCTGTTGCATTACACCATTTTGGCAACTTTGTCTTACTTGACTCCGTCAACTCGTGAACTTACTTCAGGATTTGGTAACACCTAAACAACAAGGCAAGTTGCTTCTATATTTAAGAAATTCAGATACTTCAGACTAGAATTTAATAGAAGTCCAACCATGGCATAGCAATAACTAAGAATAAATAATAATAAAAGCGGGACAGGGCTGGGAGAGCATAATTATCTCTTTCCAACCATTACTAGTGCTTTATAGCGAGAAATCATCAAATAGAGATTGGAGATTTCTTTCTGCAAAGCTGTCTTTTCATTCTTGTCCTTCATTTTCTGTCTGTGCTCTTCAACAGAGCACTTGAAAAATTAGAAATAAGGACAAATTGCTCCCCAGCTGGAAAGCAGGTTAACTGTGAGAGAGTTGAGACTGAAGTGGTTGATTCTGATCCTTATGCTTCACCTGTTGGTGCTTTGGAAGACTGTCACAGTTTGAATATCATTACTTTGCATTACTGAAACTGTGAAGCCCCAGCTAATGGGTGATGACAATGCTGGTGTCCAAATGCATTGCTGGTACAAGTATGGGAGCAGCAATCTGCCATTACAGATGCAGAGTGTTCTGTTTCAGGATGGCTCACTTGTGGTTATTATGGGATTAACAGCTTAAAAATAGTAGCTCTGTCTCACCTCGTGGGTGGAGGGATAGATATCATTATTATGAAGAATTATGTCCTTTTAACAGCAGAGATTAATTTGGCATGATACAACTTCGTTTGGAGGGGACAAATGGTAAAAAAAAAAAAAAAAAAAAAAAAAAAAAAAAAAAAGATACTCTAGTGATTTGGTACTCTTGTGATTTAGATTCTCATTCTTATGTGTTTAAATATTCTGCAGTAGAAACCCGGATGGGACACAAAAAGGTGTAAATGGTTTGTAAGGTTCCTAAAGTACATTTGTAGATGAGAAAATCTCTTTGACAGTTGTTTGGTTTTGCTATATGCTGAGAGGCCTACATCTGAAGTGTTCATTTTTCCTGTTTACAGTTTTTTTTGTTTTTCTGGGGGGGATGCAGCAAGGATTGGGTTTACTTTCTGCTTCTTTCCCCTGTACAGAGTACAGGTACTTTCCCTGTGCACTGTCCCAGTGTACTCAGAGCATTACTGGGTGTACTGGTACTGATAACAGAAGGTAACGCACATATATTTCTTTTCAAGTTAATGAACGCTATTTAGAGCTGTAAGCAGTAATGGTGATACCTGATGAGATGTAGAGTAGGTGAGTACTGCAGTATGGAGAGCTCTGTTCAGGCAGTGATCCCTATTTTGCTAACTGTCAGCAGAATAGTGCTCACCAAACCTACCACCCTGGAACATAACTGTCCTCACAGAGGAACTGAGGCCCTAATAAATGCCTTTGTTGTTGCAGAGAACCATCTTCTGTCGATGGAAGCTGGCGATATGTGAGTCATTGTGGTGTGTCAAGTCTCATTTTGAAGACCATAAGTTTACCTTTTTAGAAGAAAAACAAACTACTTCACCAGTCTGGAGAGAAACATTAATAATGTATTTTTATCAGCTCAATAGACCACGAGAAGATGAGCTGGAATATTTCAAATGCAACAAGCCATCTATACACATGAATCACAATTTGTGTTCCATTACAGCTGAGCTGATATATACCACTGTGTGCTTTATGGATTTTACTCTAACAGTATTAAGTAAAAACCCAAAGCTTTTTGTGATGAATACAGAATCTTTTCCAGGAATGTGTAAAAGAGTGGCTCAAAGCAACAGCTTCAGCATTGCCCTACGGACTGTAATAAGAAAGCACTACTGCTGGTTGTCCCCTTTCAGTGTTATTCCTTGTAAAGGAAATGTGCATCAGCTGAAGGTGAATGCTGCTGAGGTAGAGGAAAATATGAAATACTGAAAGGTTATTTGGAAATGCACAGAAAAACATTTAGAAAAGAGTGACATAAATGAGCACATTTTGAAGAGAAGGATCTCTTGCTCCTTCTGCTTCCTTCAGGCCCAAAGTGCTCCTGAACTTGAGGACTTGTGCCACCCAGTGCAGGTTGTTCTCAATTGCTCTATTTGTCATCTAGTTGTCCATGCAAGTTAGTCATCTCTTTTTGAGAAATTCTCACACAGTGACATTTCCAGACAGGCCGTGGATTGCCTTTTTGTACCTGTGAGTTCTCATATTTTGCGGTACAGTAAGGTGGGTCTTGCTTGCAGTGAGCCAAAGTTCAAATTCCTTCACCTTTGCAAGTTATAATCCTCTTGCTCCTCTCAGGGGAAGAAAGAGGAGGATTGTTGTCCAGTGAGTTCAGTGAGCAAGCTTGAGATGGCAACCCATCAGGTTAATTTCCAAGCGCGTTTGTTGCTGGTGAAGATGTTACAGCTTTCTTTTCAGGTATCTTTCTGTTCCTCTCCTCCCTTGCATAGCAGCAGGATTATTAGATATGCAAGAACAAAACTCCTCAAAGCTGTATTTCAAAAACCTATTACAAAGAGTGTGCAAGCAGAACAGTGCGAACACACGCCAACACCTGAGTGCTTCCCACGTGGCTGTAGCACTCGGTGGTGTGATAACAAGACATGTGGGAGGATTTCCCTTGGCTTTTGTCTTCTGTGTGCTGATGCTCCTGACTTATTAAATTTAATTGAATCCAATGGTACTGCAAGAGGAACAACAGAACTGCAGAAGTGAGATGTTCAAGGTGTTTGCAGTTGTAAATAAAGTCTTTTACCTTCAGACCATCATTTCTGGTTCAGCCTGAGTTGGTAGGAGTCAGAGATCACTGTCAGCTGCTGTTGACCAACGTGAAGCGATTTAGCTCGTGGTTCTTGCTGGACACAGATGTCTGTGGCATGGAAAGTCTAAGCAGAGTTGGCACGTGTTTCATTTTCAGAGGTTGAAAAATGTGGTTGCATCTCAACTGCAGCTACTGCTGCGTAGGGTGGTTAAGTGGGGAATGTTAATGACCACCCCTGTTCTGGTGTTCAGTGTGGAAGCAGCATTTCCTTTGCATCTCCATGGGAATGTTGTGGAGAGGGAGGTGGGAGGCTTTAGCTTGGTTCACATGTGGCGTTGTAGAGGGATGTGTTAGGAGAGCACTGTGGGGTGACCAGCTCCTCTGAACCCCACCAACTAAGGAAGCCCTTCAGCTGCACTGTCAGTTACTGTCTGAGTGTGAAGGATCAATGACAAGGAGAAATCAAGAGGGGAAAAATGAGTCTGATTCTTTTTCTTTTGCGTGAGCATATGCAATAGTAGAATTAATCTTTTGAAAGCCATGAATTACTTGGTGTAAAATCTGTGCTGCTAAGCAGAAAATCTATCCTGCTGAGAAAAAATAGAACAATTCTTCTGTATAATGTCTGGTTTTGTGGGAAAAGAAGGGGGAAGATTTTACAGCATCACTATGTTGTATTTAGACAGGCTTGTAAATGATAGGTTTGATTCACTATTGTGAAAATAATAATTTTGAATTTTGGATTTACAACAGAGATTGTTCAAGCAAACAGAAATATGAGACAATGTTTCTACTACTCCCAAGTTATTTTTTTCTGTTTCTTTCTTTTCTGTTTGAACGATGTACTAATGTAATGGGCTGAAAATGGGCTTGGATGTAATGTAATGGGCTGAAAATGGGCTTGCAGGCAATGAGCTTGATGTTCTGCTGGTGTGGGATGTGCAAGTGGCACAGAGTGCTGATCAGGAATTCCTGCAGCTGAAGTTTGTTTCAGGGACACCCGAAGTATTCACTGATCAATTCCCTGTTTGAAATTCTCTTCTTACCCTTACAAACATCACCGTGCCATATCTGTTCAGCACTAAATCCAGCAGTGTGTTGAACAAGGTTACCACACCTTAATGATTTAGGTTACCTATGAGACAGTTCACATGTTCAGTGTTGCGTATTTGTGGTACTGTTTTATCCAATTAAATTTGCATCACTTTAAATTGCTAATAACAATAATAATTATGTGTTGCTTTTCTAATTGGAATAATAATGTTTATTATTTTAATTAAATTGGTGAAGAGCAGTAGAAGGAACTCAGTACTCAGATGAGGGAATTGTAGCTGATTTTAAGGAATGTTTTTCATCTGAATGTACTCTGTTCTTTAATGCTGGAGTTAAATCAGTTTGTCTTTGGAGATGTAAGTGAAATGTATTTTCTCTTACTGCGATATTGCGTCATCTTATTAACTTGACAGAGCTTGACTGTGGCTTTCCCTGTTTTCTTGCTGCAGATATTGATGAGTGCGCTGCCAAGATGCATTACTGCCACGCCAACACTGTGTGTGTTAACTTGCCTGGATCCTATCGCTGTGACTGTGCCGTGGGCTATGTGCGAGTGGACGATTTCTCATGTACAGGTGAGCTCTGACACGCATATCAATGGTGTTATTGTACTTTGTACGTTGTATCTGCACAAATGAGATGGAAATGATGTGAAGTCTGTTACCTCCATGTGTACCCTTTGGGATTAGCTGGCAAGTGTCTCATGACACCCCGCAATAGGTGCAGCTGAGTGCTCTTGTCATCCAGGATGTGGTCCCTTTGTGTCCTACCACCTGACTGTGAGGTGGGCAGCTGCAGTTCAGATCGTGTCTGTTTCCAGCACTGATGTACCTGTGAAAGGGGTTCGTGTGCACAGCGAGAAGTCATGTTCTATTACCTGTAGTTTACACTGGGCAGTGAATTGAAGCAGAAAATTATCCAGGAGAAGTTTTAACGTTAGAGTTGAGATAAAGATGTATGGGCAAAGTTTGTTAGTTGGTATAAAGATGGTTTAAGCTGGGAAATAATATCTTTGGGACAACGGCACGTTATTTAGTTAAGAAGTGGTACAGTGTGGTTCTTTCTGTGACAGCAATAAATGCAGTGATACCTTTTTAATATATCAAAATCTGGTTGTAAAAATTCTTAGGGGAAGGCAGTTGGATCTCATGGCCATCTACATCTGGCAATTTTTAAGAAACAAGTGAGGAACTACTGGAATGCTTTGGCTAACTATTCCTAACTGGATGGCATCTTGCAGTCACAACCCTCAAGAAGAGACTGATCTTGGGATTCTTGTGGTGGTGCACTTGTCTGGCAAAGAAGGGAAATATCAGACAGATTTATTGAAATGGAAAGAAGCCAACTTGACACAATATCAGGTTTAGAATTGAGCTGTTCATTCACATGGAAAGATGGCAGGGAGTATCCAATACAAGAAGGATTTCCAGCCTGGAGTAATCACATTGTAATGCATATATATCACAAACTCTCTTTAGGGAAGTCGTATGAAATGTAGACTTCTGGGAGGACAGCACATTTTGTAGCTATGACTGTGTAGTTTAGAAAACTTCAGGAAGTTCATGCTCACCTCTTGATAGATGCTGATTCTAAATAGCTGTATGTTATTCCTTGGAGATTTTCTTTATCTTGTAAATACCAGGGAAGTTTCAGAACTTAAATTTTGCTCTTGGCGTGTGTGTTGTGTGAGGTAGCGACCTTCACGGTGCTGGGAAAAGTGTTTTGGACAGTTGACACTTGCTTTCCATATATGCGTTACTAATTTCCTGGTGTTCCTTTCCTTGCATCAAAGCAGTGTCATTAAGCATGCAGATGGTTTAGGAAGTAGGATATTTGTGATTTACTGCAAACCTGTGAGGAGGAGTAAGACAAGTTGCTTGTCAGTAACCGGTGAACATGAATGTGCGTACACAACAGAAATCCATAAGTAGGGAATAATGAATATGAGTAAGGAATAATGGAGTGAATGAGATAAATATTTCTTGCAGCTTTTATTGTCTTGCTAAAATGACTTCTATTTTTGACAGCACAGATACAAAGCAAGTGTGTAATGTAATTGAGCAGAAGTTTGGTTCATTGCCTGCTGTATCTAGAAATAATAGTATGTTACAATAATAAGTGTTATTTTAAAGAAGTGTGCAATAGAAGATAAAGCAGGTAGATAATAGTTAACTAGGTTTCCCTCATGCTGGCACCAGTGTACAGCAGGCATGAGCAAACTGGATTATTGCTGGCCAGCCCCACGCTCGCTGGCCCTTGTGGTCTGGTGGCTTGTTGTCGAGAGTTGATTAGCAGTGATATGTGGAAGCCATTTATTTTGAACTGAATGAGAAATTTCCATTTGATATAGGGAGGTTTATCTTTTCCAGAAGAAATTAAGGGAATTTTGAAACACTGGGTCAGTTTGAATGGAGCAAAATGAAATGTTTAATTGGCCTGTTGCTGAATTTTAGGTATTCGGCTTCCTGTGTATTTTCTCATAGTCCTTCACGTTTCTCACTGACATCAAAACAGTAAAAACTTGTTTGAAACTTTTCTTTTTCCCCAAAGCATTTGTTGAGTAATGTTTCTCAGCCCCAACTGTGAGAACTGTGGAGCAGGATCTTCCATCCGTTATCAGCAAACAGCTCCTGTATTGGAAGCTGTGCTGAGTGCATAGGAAGTGCTGTTACAGAGACAAAGATGTAACTGAAACGAAAATACTCTGAATGAATTCAGAATTGTGTTAAAATCTGAAATATGATTTAAAATGGGGTAATGAATATTTCTGTAAATTATTAATATTAGTGTCTTGTAAGCAGACGACCTGGTGAGCAGAGGTTCACCCCGTGGCATTTTGTGATAGGTTAGTCAGCCTAGCAATAGCTTTGACCTACATTCACCAGGAAGATGCATTAATAATGTTTTTGTGCTTTCCTGTTCCTAGAGCTTTGAGCTCTGAATGTTAATTAAGTTGTTTGGTGAAAGACAGTTTTATTAAGAAAGTCACCCCTGAATAGGAAACTTCTTTCAGTCTCTTCCCATGACACTGACAGGTTGTTTATCTGTTCTCTGGTAAATCACAGTCGTGCTCTTTCTGAAAATGGCAGCAAGATTTGCTGCTCCAGATGCTCTCATTTACTGGAGACTACTGATTGAAAGCATTTTATTGACTACCTCAGGCTTATACCTTTCTTGCTTGTTGAAAAAGAAGCTTTTGGGTTGCTTTCTTCTAATGTAAGAGTTGGGGCATTTGTTTCAAATGCGTGCTTTGGTTAATGCTTTTTGAAGCATTTTAAATTCTGTGCTAAGAATGTGATATTCTGTTTCTGTTGGGCTGCATCAGTTCTCTGGTGTGGTTTTGGAACTATTTGTGTAGATCTGTTCTTCTGTAGCTTGAAACAACCGTGTATGGTTGCTTTGCCCCGCTGTCATTGCATCAAATTAGCAAATGCTGTGTTATATGAATAAGCTCTGAGCTATCCGTATTAACTAGATGTATTGTGCTGAAAGAATGGAATATGCAGAGTCCTGTGAAGTACACATTCAAAGGGGAAAAAAGCCCGGCAGCCCCATTCTGCATTTCCTTCTGCTTTCCTTTTCCCCTCCTTCATCCAAGAAAGATAACTCAACTGCAGAAATTTCCTGCTATGGATAGGGCAGAAATTGTTCCAATTGTTTGCTATCACTAAAATTGCTGCCTTGAGAATTCTGTTGCTGGAGTTTACCTGTCAGGTTCAAGATGGTGTATTTGACCCCATAATAATACTAATAATGGTGCAAGCTTCAGCATGGTGAAGTGGCAGTCAGAAAGGGCAGGTTGCTGGCCTCTCATCCAGAACCACTGCATGTGTTTGAAAAAGGCCTGAATAGAAGCTGCTAGGCGGCCAACTGATAATATGGTCACTGTGAATGGAAGTGCTCTTCCTGCAATCCAATCTACTGACCCTCTTTTCTACCTCTTTCTTTTTGGTGAACTACATTAGCATTCAAGCAAGAAACTTTGTGCGTGTGTGTGTGTCACTTGGACTTTCCACACACTCTACAGAGTCTTGCATGCTCTCAGATGTCAGTAAACAAATGTTAGTGCAGTTCACGTGATGACCAGAACAGACTCATGTGCTAGCTGTAAAAATTGAAATCTGGGATAGTAGGCAGACAAGATAGGTAGGCAAGATAGAACAGGAATTATCTCCTAGCATTAGGTAGTATTCTTTGCTCCAACTGCAGTCAGTAGCATCTCTGTTCCCAGAACTGTGAGGTAAAACATTGTTTAGTTTCAGGTGCCTTGAAATAGAGAAACATTCATCTTGATTCCCTCAGAGGGCTGTTGGCTGAGTTGAGCAGCAGGTAATCTGTGCACCAGTGAGTATTGTTTGCATCAGAGAACATTTCTTTGCTCTGCAGGACAGGTCAACAGACAACTAGAAGAGTGCTCATGCAGTCCAGCAAAACAAAGAGAATGAATCCATTTCAGATGACCAATACTTGCACAGGACACGACTCAGAATGCATCAACTCAAAGGAAAGCTTTCAATTGCTTTCACTTTGGCTTTAGATAAGTCCTGTAGAGAGAACTAGTGCATTGGTGTTGTTTATAATAATTTATAACAATGCTGTTACAACAATACTATTATTCTTTATAATAATACTAAATGGAGTAATTCTTTGTACTGTCAGAAATTCTTGGAAAAAGGACAAGCTGAGGTACAGAGAAGTGGAATCTCTTGCTCAAACTCATGGTGAGACAGTTGGCAGCACTTGAGAGTCTAGTAAATGGAGTCTGAAAAATGTGATGTGGGAAAGACATGGACTGACACCAAAAAGGTTTAGTATTTCCACGGGAAACAGTAGCAGTTCATCGAGGCACAATGAGCACAAGACTTGAGAAACCACGTGACCCTCATGTCATAAATATTCTCCTTCCTCTTTCCATGCAGTTCTGTAATGCCTTTTGTTACTTTGGAGTTGAATTATTCTCATTTTCTAATTTTTAAATGCTGTGTTCCGTTCTGTTGTTACTGACATCACCTGCTTTTACTGGATTTAACTCCAATGCTCTTATAGTTCTGTCCCTTAAGAAATGGCACCTGAGAACTGTGTATTATCTGCTCCTGAGTGCTTTCAATCTGTGGAAAGGTTGCACAGAAAATGTAATACTTGTAGTGATTTAAATTGCTCACTGGTTTATTAAAGATCTTTGTACTTTCTCGTGCTCCAGGTGTGGATGTGTTTGTAATTTGTCCACGAGAGCTGGTAATCCTTTCAAGTCCTTCTGACACATCAATTTTCTGTAACTTTATTAATAGTAAAATTAATTAAGCAACTGCCTGCAAATTGTGCTGATAGTTGTATTTCTTGACTTAGGACAATTAGCATTTTTACGCAACTCCTTAGGAGCGATCATTTATGCCAGTATATATGCTATCACATATCATCCTGTTTTTTTGTTATTTTTAATTTATTTTATTTTTAATTTTCCCTGTGCTTATTCAGCCATTTGAGAAGGTTTCTTAATGGCTAACCTAAATCTCCATAATTTAAGCCTGTCACCTTTTGTCACATTCTCAGTGAACGTGGAGGACATTTTGACCTTTCTATTTGCAGGTCTTTTAATATTTAAAATCTCTTTTCACGAATACGCTTTCTTCATCTCATCAGTAGAGTCTATTTTTAGGTTCATGTCTGGACTGTACAGAAGTGCTCCCGGCGGTTTCTTGGTAACTTAGTGTTTTCCCCACAGAAAGATCTGGGTCTGTGCCTCCCAGACTTGCGGTGTCTCACAAGTTTTTCACATCCAGCTGTGAGATGGTTGATGTGTGTCAAGGAATGAGCTAAAAAGCATGATCCCCAGGTAAGGGGCACAGTGAGCATGAGGACAGTGGATCAAGTGGAGGACACAACCTGGGACCCTGAGAAACTGTGTGGGTGCATCTACTGCCAAAGGCAGTTGGCTGAGCACAGCACCAATCCATCTGGATAGGAATTATGTTTTCCCTGCTATAACTTTTTTATATCCAATCTAAGCAGATTGTTCAGGTACAAAAAGAAGGAATTTCAGATGGATGACTAACGACCAGGTAGATTCTATATAGTGTTTGCTTTTGCTGCACGAACAGGTTTTCTGACTGGTCTGCTTGCAATAATGACTAACATGGTTGGGAAAAAAGGCTCAAATGCTCCACTGTTATGCTTATGTTTATCTTGTGATGTGTGGCATCCACAGTCTGGTGTGACCAAAATCTATATGTGTGTGTTCATAAAGCACATGCATACAGATCTCTTACAAAGAAATACCATACAGAGGAAGAATAGCCCCAAGGGGTGGATAGCAGGTGTGCCAAATTCTCACTGCTTTGATGGAAGAAGTGACGGCTAGGATCAGGGGTGTCATTGCTAGAGCTCTAGAAAGGCCAGGCACTTGCAGTCTATTACTTTGGATTTGACAAATTGTGACCTGGGGGTTTCCTCGTGAGAGGCAGCGTGCCATGGTAGGTGAGAGCAGTGTGCCAAGGAGCAACTGGCATAGCTGTGACATGTGTAGCACTTAGCTCATCTGCTGTTGGAACTTGTATTTGCTGCTTGGAGTTAAGATGTGCAGAATGAGGCCTTCGTTTCTGAAACAAAGGCATTATGTAAGGCTTGTCAGGCTCAAAAGAATCTTTTTCAGAAAGTTCATGGTGCCTGATGTGCTTTCCCTGGCAGTGAGAAATGCATATGCCAGAGGTTTTTGCAAGTCTTGGCTTTTCTTTTTAATCTGCGTGTATTTTATACTCAGGGAAATGATATATTTATGTTTCTTCCTTCACTATGATCTCATTTTGTGCCCATGCTGAATATTTCATAGACGTGTGCATATTGATTGGAGAAAGTTAATATTTTATTAACAACTATTGATTTTTAAATATCAGTTACTGTGTATAAGCGATCAAAGAATTGCCTTCTGAGCCATCTTAGATGTGGAAAAAGCCTTAGGACCTGGGTTCAGTGGCGGCAATCTGGTATTTGTTTGAAGTGGCTGGGCTGTGTGGATGGTGAGACAGAGTATCTCTTTTTCTGAAGTCCTTTTGGGCTGTCTGGTTCTAGTTTTGGAGCATCTTTATGTTCTATCTGTTGACAGGAAGATTGTACTATGTGTAATATTTGAAAGTGAATGCCAGCATGCCTGATAGCCAAGCCATCCTGAATTAATTTCTGAGTTAGTAAATATCACTGGATAACCAACAATCTGGTAGAGTTGCCTTTCTGAAATACTTGTGAAATAATCTGAATCAGAGAACTGGCACTGGCAAGCAGGCTTGCTTTTGGTCCTGAAGAAATACAGCCTTTGGGAGTAGCACAGGGAGGTGGAGAAGGAGGGGTGCTTTGATCTCTCACTTTGTAGTCAGTATTTTCCTCCTTCCTACTTGAGGCTTTTTGCCTCGTGCTATGAAAATGTTTCCATTTAGTTACACGAGTGCATGTAGTAATTGCTCAAACTGGGGACTGGTGACTGTCTCAGAAATAACTTCTGTTTCTCACTGTCAGAGAAGTGGGACACGAGGCACGTCAAATGAGTGACCCAGCCTTGCCGATTGTTGGATTAGTCTATTGCCACTTTGGTGTGCTTAGGTTTTTTTTTTTTTTTTTTTCTTTTCAGACTTAACAAATGAGGTTCACTTTTAGAAAGTACGGTTTGGAGAAGTTGGGAAAATGTAGCTGTAGTTGGTGAGGAGCTGTTTTTGCAGGAGATAGAAAGGTCCAGAAAACAGGGTTCTCAAGGCATGCAAGGTGGCCACGGAAGGAGAGTTTCACAACCTGTGAGGGTAAAATACATGGTTAGTAGGTTGTTTTTTTTCCTGTTTATTTCTGATGAAGAAAAGTTTCCAAACCAGAAAATGTTTCCAGGGTCATAGGGATTTGGTTTAGTCTGCTTTGAACTTCTCATAATGAAGGTCCTCTTTCACAGAATGTAATGTAAATAAACTTTCATGATGGTAACTACCAATGAACATTTGTACTTTTTGCTGGTTTCTGGCTTAGGAGTGGAGGAATGCTCTGATTTTTGGAACCTTCATTTCAGATAGACAGATACCAAGGAATCTACATCTGACCTGCATCCCATATTTTACTTAGGCAATAAATGTGGCTTTGAAATAAAGCAGAGGCATTCCAAACGTGATCACATTCCAGCACAATATAAAATGCCATTGTCTTTATTGTGTGTATGACTAGTGTCTGCTCAGTCCAGGGAGGAATAAACGTTCTCCTCATCATTCACTTTTTACATGCTTTTAAGAATTATGCAAATCCTGTACTGCATTTTGAGAACCATCAGTTTTAAGTGATTGATGAACAGAAAAAGCAAATAGTTCTCTTGCAAGGCTTTGCAGTGTCCAGATGTGTTTCCAAATAGAATAGGGAAAAGCAAGAAGGTAGAATACATCCATTCATGCAGTACTTTGTATATCCTTTTCTGTGTCTGTCTACTCATAGCCCTCAGTGCATCTTCAGGGCTCTTTTCACCTTTGGAAATGAGCTTGCAGATGCAGAGATCTGCCAAGGAAATAACCTTGCAGGTGTTCTGTGACCTAAGGGAGCAGAGATGCTGGCTGGCACTCCTGTGTGAGCCCTGCTCTGCACATGGGCTACAGGATGTCTGATCTTCATCGGCATTGCAGGGAACGTGGAGGTTTTGGGACCATGGCAAAATCTCAGAGGAAATTGTATTTATGATCTGAGTGTGGATCAGATCTTGGCTCTTGAGCAAGGCGGCGCTGCAATGTGGAGTCGATGGGCCAAAGGATTTTCATTACCTGCAGGGCCCATCCAACTTGAGGTTCAGCTTTAGGCACAGGGGTTAATTCTTCCTGTTGAGGAACAAGTGTAGCTGTTTCTCTGTCTGGCATGCTAAAATTGGTTATAATTATCTTTTGATCACTTGACACATAGAAAATGAGGCTTATTTTACTCATTAGTGAAGATGCAGAATCCATGCTCCAAGTGGCACTTCTCTGCCCTCCCAGAAGATCTGTTCTCTTTAACTGTTAAAATCCATGCGGCATCTGATGATGTGGGCTCCTTTGCGTTCATTTTGCTGCTATTAGAACTGAACCACAGACTGAGATTATTAAAATGAAAAAGTTAGAGACTTTAACTATCTGATAACCAAACCATACAGGCTGTTTTTCAAGGTGCCAGCTCTGGTTATGTTTTATCAATACGTAGTCAGGTAAGCATTTTTGACTAGCAAAAACAAATCACTGTAAAAGATCAGCAAGGATTTGTTTTGCTTTTCATTAAGTTTCGGATGGAAGAGCTTTGTGGCTAAATAGGTAGAAATCAGCGCTGTGCTGCTAAAAGTGAGGTTACTTAGAAACCTGCAAAATCCAGAGGCTGGCTTTAGAGACGGTGGGAATAGTACTATCTGTGCTTATTTAGGTCTACTGTCAAACTGGACTTGGAGAAAAAGTCTCACCTAAAATGGCAGCTGCTTTTGATTTGTTGCTTTGAGATTCTTGATTTATGAGAAATCATCTGAGCCATTAAACTGCCTGACAGGATCCACAGATTGGATTGGGAACCGAGGGCAGTTATTATTCCATGAGGATTTTATTTTTGTGCTGGAGGAAAGTGGGCAATTAATTCCCCAGAAAAATGAATTCTTACTACTTTTGAAATATGAAGCACTCACCCAGATTTTTTTTTTTTTTTTTTTTTTCAGAATCCCTTAGAGATATTTGTTTTTCTTACATTATTTCAATGTGTTAATTGTCTTTATGGTCCACACTTCTGTTCTAATGAGAAGCGTAGTGTGCTTAACACAATGTGAGATGCTGGGGTTAAAACTGATTAAGAAAGTACAGTGAACTTGAGGAACTAATGTTATATGAAGGTGAAGTGCTTATCGTGTTTGGTGAATTCTGGCAGCTCTTGAACTTTAATGGGTCAATGCTGAATCCTGCTCTGTAAATGATCCTTATTATGTAAGATTTTGAGAACAGTTGGTATAAGTCATTACTATAATGAAGAGCAGTTATTCTTGTTATACTATCATGGTTCAACTCATGAACTGTTTTGTGTGCTAAATAAATAAAGGCAATATGTAGCAGTGCCTCATAGGAACTTAAGGTTAATTAGACTTAAGAACTAATTAATTTATAGGTAAGACTTTTGTAAGGTGCTGAGCTGTCGGTTGCTGCCGGATGCTGCATTGGCTCTCCAGTCAACAGCAATGCTCTTTAGGCTGAATGTGATCTTGCAGTGTTAAACATGTGCTGCAAATCTTTTAGTTCCTTCCCTTGTTGAACATCACTTTGGGTAGTGAGTTGTTAGCAAATCTCAGACTGTTTGAGTTCTGGACTTGGCCATGCTTTGAACTTCTTTCTCTGTATTGCGTGGGAATAGAAAGCAAATTTCGAGCAGTAATTAAGGACATGAACTCTGCACACATCTAGAACTAAAGCTGTTAATATTTTAGTCTTCTAGTATCTCAGATTATCAAAAAGAAAGAAACAAAACATAAGGAGAACAAACAAAGAAAAAAAACGTAATTGTTTAATCAAGCTAGAAACCTTGTAATAGGTCCTTTGCTGTAAGGAATTGCATGAGGAAAAGATTTTGGGTGCTTTGACAAATCAAAGGCATCTTTTTTGCTGTGCTCAAATAAATAAACTGCTGGCATGGGGAGTGTTTCTAATAATTTTTTTAATGACTACTGCTTGTGTTTCTCATCTGGTAGCTCAGTAGGTGCCGTAGTTCGGTGCAGTGAATGTCTTTTGACTTTTCAGATCATCTCTGATGTTTTATTTAAGTTCTTGAAATCAGCCTTCCCTGGGGAGCAGACAGCTACAGTCACTTATTTGAGCAATTCATAGCTAATGAGATGTTTGTTTTTATGAGGGTGGTAATTTTTTCACGGTATTTTTATTTATCATTATCATTATTATGAACTCCTAGTATTAGTTTTTTTAACAAATGAGATTTGCCATTGAAGTAATCTTTGTCTTAAGATCCTGTGATATATTTTTCACTCTGTTTACATCAGAATTTGAGATGTTGCTCCATGAGTTAATTTGAGTACTCCTATAGTACTGTGTGAGGTGATTCAGGTAACCTCAGATGAAGGTGAGATGAAATGGAAGGCCAGTGGCTGTGTGTGCTAGCCCTGGGTTCTGTCTTACCCCATATTCTTCAAATGGCAGTCTAATACTCATGATGGTTTATTTTTTTACAGATATTGTATTTTCTTGTTATTAGGAACTGTCACCTTGAATTGCTGTTCATCTAGCATTAATTCTTTGACAGCAAACTCACCTCAGAGAAAGCGTTGGTCTCTGTGCAAGTGTATCAAAGAAGGGATCATTCCATCCATCTAATGATCATTTTGTGCACTGAACCACAACGATCAATAGTTTCATAATTAAATCCTAGCTGATGAATCTACTCATGTTACTCACGAGCTTCTGTTTTGAATGTAATTGGACTCAGCATCATCAGAAGTCTTCTATCAGATAGGCATGTTCTGTAAAAGGACTATTTCTGTCTGCCCACTCTGAATTTAGACTTCTTTTATTTCACTGAGCAAGAGAGGATTTTTAAAATACATTTTAGCACTGGAAAAAAGTTTTTTTTTTTTCCTGACTTCTCTCATTCAATTTATACCCCTTGCTGTCGCTGCTATTCATTCAAGTACTGAATACTCACAATCTTTTAAATCCTTTTATTCGTTTATTTAAAGAAAACAAGTGTGACCTTCCAAGAAAGGTAGTTAAGTAGGTACATGAATATTGTAAAGATCTCAGAAAAACGATTGTTTTCATCATTTTTATCCTTCACAAAGAGGAGGATAATTGGTGCTTTCTGTTTAAATCATTCAAATGCTCTTTGTTGGTATAATTTCTACTGGTCACAATACCTTACTTTCAATATCTTCTCACTGTAATCTCTAATACAAAATATGATGATTTAACATGATTAAATTCAAACTGTTTCTGGAAGCACAGACGGATGATTATGAAATATCTGATGTCGTTAATTGAGGTGTACTTGATGAGACTTAAACCAATCAGTTAGAAGCAAAAAAGTCAGGAAAACAGCAGCCAGAGAGTATTTAACAACAGCTGCACCAGTAAGAATAATAACTGTATTCCTATGGTATTTCCATATGAATCCTTCAAAATCCTTCCGAACACAAGTGCCTTTTAATATTCTTGCGAATTAGTTATATTTGCTTTACAATAAAGCACAAATCATACATGAAATCCTGTTGCAGGGATTTTTTGACTCCTATAAATATCTCTTCTTTAATTCTCTGTCTGTAAGTGTTCAAATGATAACTCTGCACTGCATGACTTTGGTCTGAGGCAGGAAAGTTTAGCCTTAATGAGATGTGAATTTCAGACACTGTATAATGATGATGCCCACGCTTTTTCCTGTAGTTTCTTGAAATTTATGCATCAGTGCAGGTGTGGTTTTGTTTTACTCAACAGAAAACACTGTTAAATATTCTCATGTGCATTGTTTTGATTCATTTTCATTTGAGGTTATCCTTTCTGGTGCTCAGTATTATCTCATTTCTCTTTTTTCCAGTATGGAGTTGTATTTGTGACTCATTAGCTCCTTTTTAGAATATGAAGTTATTTGTATTCCCTTTTACTGATTCCATGGCTTTGTTATCCTGTGTCTTTTATTATTGTCCGAAGGGAATAATTAATATCTCATTCCTCTGCTCTTTTATCTTTCTGTGTGCAGCTGATTGAAATTTGAGTTACAAAGCTTCTCCCATTGTATGTATTGTTCAGAGGGACCCTGTTTTCAGATTTAATTTTCTGTTTTCCTTTACTGTTACTTGTCATGTTTAAATCTTGTTATATCCCAGTGCCTGGGCCAATGGTTATCATACCAGCATTGATCAGAGAAGTGGTGATCCCTTTCAGCCCAGATGGAAAATGAGAAAAGCCCATCCCAAAATGTGGTGCTAATCCTTCTGTAGTTCATGGTCTTCTTTTGATGGCTGTATTATCATTACACAACTTACACTGTGCCTTTCCAAGCAATCAGTGGCACTCGGCAAGCATCAGAGAATAATAACTGTTTCTTTTTGAGAGGGTTTTTGAAAACCTTACAAAACAAAGTCATGGGCTGTAATAATATCAAGTATTCCAAATGGAATAAACAGGAAATATCAGTCTTCAGTTATTTAATCATGTTTTTGTTTTTTTCAAGTAAAACAAAGGAGATCTCTCCTGAAAAGTTCCATCATCTTCTGTGGGAAGAGTTGCTTAATTTCTGTAATGCTAATTTAGTGCTGACTGCAGCACTTGTACATCCTTTGGAAAGATGAATGCCTCCTCTCTGCAACAGTATTCTTTGTTCGCAGACATCTATCACCTGTGTCGCAGAATGACACAAACACTGATCATTAACACTGCAATTGGGTTTGAGCCCCTTTAGATGGAAATGTTAAAGCACTGAAATAATAGTTATTTATCCAAACTACTTTCCAGCTGTAATTGTAGTGCTGCCTTTTCTCCTGCCTGCCCCATAAGGCACCAGTGGGAGCAGGAGGTGGAGGAACTGGGATATCTTTGTCTCTTGTTCTCTATATAGGGATTAATTCCCCTGGGCAATAGGCAGCAAAGGCATAAGATGTTCTTGTGAGGGTTGGAGACGGATGGTGTCTAAAGCAGGATTATTATTTGTTATACAAAGCATGTCTCCATTTAACTAAGAAAAGCATTTGATCGTTGAGTTACTTTTGGTACTGGAAGTGTAGGAAGCTCATGTTGGGATGTATGACACCTTGCTTCCAACAGTTCACGGCTGTTGTCTGGCTAGTGCTTAACCTAACTCCCATGGGCGTTATCAGGTTTCTTGTGCACTCTTACCTTTGTGTTTCAAGTGGTTCAAGTATGTGAAAGCTAGTCTCTGTCCCATCTTGTCTGTTGGTAAGAATTTTCAGTATATCAGATGAGATTTGCAATGACATAGCACCTTTCTAAACATGGCTTTACAGAATGGGTGGCAAAAGAGTCTTAGTGACCAAGTGATGCAGACATGTAATGAGAGAGGAGCAAAATTCACTTTGTGCCAGGTGTGCTTGCCACTGGATTGTGATTTCTGTAGATCTAGACATGCAGCGCATGGAGGTCTGCACTCAGTTTATCTAACAGCATCATCGCTCCTCTTCCTGCACTGAAGTGCTCTCTGTAATCCTGCTTTTCTTCCCTGGAATATAGTTTGTAATTAGATTCAAAGCAGCACAGCAGCAAGTGCTATGAAGGATAGGTGTATTTTGTGGAGGTTGTTTTCCCTTGTTTTCTATCTGTTATTTTTTTAGGATAATTTTAGGATAATTGCGTTGTGGATTGTAATTTAACCTTTTCCAGATGAGTTGCAACCGTTTTCTCACAACTTTTCCTTTGTCAATTGTGATCCTCTTACTAGGGAGTACCTTTTCACTGAGAGCATTAGTATGTGTATGCTGTTTGGGATGAAGAGTTTAGCAAACTGTAGATGTAAGCTTTTTATTCCTATCAATATTCATCTTCAGTTTTAATGCAGAGACTTCTTTACACTCGTACACTTTTCACTGGAGGTGATAAGCTTTAGTGGAGGATTGCCTGTACTGCTGCTGTACTGTTCTGGAAATGCAGTGAGGGGTTGGGCTGCAGGTGGAAGATAGCTCAGGCTGGACAGCTTGCATCAGAGCCTGCTGCACTGCGCAGCCCAGGGCTGGCTAGAGCCAGCGAAGAGCCTGCTGGAAGAAATCTGCTGGTAAAGAAGATGTAAAGCATTGGTGGGTCGGAGGATCAGAAGGGAGAGTACTGGGGAAATACTTGATGCCATAAAATGGAAAGAGGTTGAAATACTTGGTGTGCAGGGCATGTGCTTTCATGCTAAAGAGTTAAGTGTGGCATCGTTCGGAAAGAAAAAAGAATTTGAGATGAATAAAAGTGTAGGCCTTTGCTTTATGTTGATCTTGAAACATTTACATAGCATGTAGTGAAAAAGTAACTTCCTTGCTGATATTTCATCTTGAGATTAAAAAGAGGGGGTATTGCTTTCTGACGTAGGTTTTGACTCAGAATAGTCTTTTGCATAAGGTCACGAGCAGAAATTACAGGAGTGTCAGAAAATACATGCTGCTTCAGGCAACGTGCTCTGCAGACCCAAGACCATTGTGCAAGACAGTTACCTGTAAAACGAAATGCTTTCCAGTGACTTTCATTGTGATATATACCTATGATATCTCTGGTCTAGGGAGTTGCTTTGGCAGGGGGTATTGGACTTGGTGATCACTAGAGGTCCCTTCCAACCCCTACAGTTCTGTGATTCTGTGATATTATTCTGTGGTATATAGCATAAAAAGATGGAAAATATAGATAGTGGTTAAAAAAGAAAAAAAAAAGGAAAAAAAGCCAAGAAGGATATGCTTTAAGCTTTTTTATTTTACCTGGGGCTTCTGGATGCTCATTTAAAGTCTCTGGCAACACAGATGTTGATGTTGCTTTTGTTGGAAAGAGAAGGCAGTTCTAAGTTCACCGTTGCTTGATTCTCATCTCTCATTTTATTTCTCTTGCTTGACACGTCTCTCCCTTTTTGTAGTGAAACGTTTTAACCCTCCTCCTGCATTTTTCATGTTTCCTTCATGGTTTGTGGCCATTTAATGCCACTTCCTCTTGTTTCACTGGTGTACATATGTATGGAGTTGTTTTGTCAGTATTAAGTACTTGAGCTAAGAATGGAATTTCATTTTGCATTTCGTAAATTGATCTTTTTGAAGACATTCCTCACACCCGGTGTCTTGTTTTTCTTCCTAATTATGTTGTGTTTTGCCAAAGGCTGAGCACAGCAAGGAGAGTTGAGGTAGCACTTAGTGAGCCAGCCTGGTTAACTCTGGAAAGGGAGACAGAAAACGAATGCCACTTCAATCCCTGGAGGCCCTTGTGTGGGATCGCCAGTGTATTTCTGCAGTGCTTTGCATGTTGTTCAGTGATTTTAGGTAGCTGAGGTTACTGGCTCTGTTCTCCCTGAAATTCTGTGCTAATTTTGTTGGAGAAAAGATGCCTTTCTTACATCTTCAGTTCCTACGCATAATCCTCTGCTTGAATTCCTGCTTGTCTCGGACTGCAGTACATTCTGTTTGTAGCCAGTTTCCTACGTCTGTGTGTATTAGAGGTCTTTCAGAGAAGAATATTCTCTTTGAATAAACCTCCATCACCCATGCCTTTCTTTTTCAGTCTCACGAGTGCTAAGTTTGCATGGCTAAGTAATTTTTGTTACTTTTTCCTGAAGTGAGAAAAGTGCAAAATGAAGTCGTACCGTGGTTATCCTGTAGGTAGTTACAGGAGGCTGAACAGTACACAGCACAGGAATTCTATTTGATCTGTCTTCTGTCTCAGCAGTGGCACCTTCACACTGTGCAATGCTTTGCTGTGGTAAGAAGGAATAGCTGCAGCCAAAGGCACTCATGTTGGGATGCTGTCAGGTCCCATAGGATGGGGACAGCCTGGTGTGATCACTATTAGAGTAGAATATCTCCGAATATCTCTCCGACTTAGGGGAGCTGCAGCAAGGGAAATATGGTTGACTTGCAGTAAGTCACAAGCTTAAAGCGTGCTGGAGCTCCATCACTTCTGCAGCACTTGCATAATGAGGAACTCCTGCATCAAACAGAAAGGTGCTGTGTGCCGGGGAAACCTGACAGCTTGACTCTGACTTCTTAACAGACAGGTTGAGAAAAGTGATGCAAATCTTTGTGACCTCTGTATCAGTGGTGAAGTGCGTCCCAACGCTCTGCAGGCCTTTCCTTGCATCTCGAATGGGGGCTGAGAAATAATCTGTGTCCTTAGCTGTGATTTTGTGCTCTTGTGTCAGCGGATTGATGCTTCTCTCACACACGTGCTTGCATTAAGAAATGATACCACCTCAGTACATTGCAATGGCTCCAAGAAGTTTATGTGCAGGCTTGAACGAGGCTTTGTACTGCTTTTGTAATGCTCTGTGTGTGTAATTTAAATTGTCCTGGAGTGGTGCCATAAAAACATCTTCTGAACGTAGGTCAGTGATACAAAGTTCATCAAATCGTGTTGAAAAACTGCATTAAAAGGTAAACTTGCTATGTTTTTAGTGATGTTGAGAGCTCTGCAAAGGGAAGCTTTGCAGCTGTTGTTGAACTGAAACTAGCAGGAAGATGAGATCCTGATATCAACTTGATAAAATATGCAGCTTCTACAGTTTTCTGGGTGAAAAGCATCCTGTCCTTTCAGATTGCCATATTGCAGTTATAAATAAATGAGTACCGTATTTCTTTAGGGTGCATTTTTTTGACACAGTGCAGGTGTTTGGACTCAGTTCAGCTCTGAGCAAAACAGAGGCAAAATAAAATCGTATCTTAAGATGTAATGGTAACAGGCATCTCTCCTGCAAACTGTAATTTAGGCGTTGGCAACTGCTAGGCAGTCTGAGATGCTGTCATTGTTTGTGATTTCTTTATTTTGTCCTATGGTTTAGAGAAGCTGAGCACTTCATAGAATCGTTGTTACCGTTCCTCTGTCAATATTCATCACTCACCGCTCCAGTCTCGCTGGAGCTGTACAGTCTCTCTCTTTCTGCACAGTACATCACCACAAGTTCCAAGGCTTTATTTACTCTCTGTATGAGAACTCATTTGTTCTCTGTATGAAATCCTCTGCTTCATAGCTGTGATAAGAACAGTGATAACTACTTGAAGGAATTTGGAGCAGTTTATGGTTTACGGATATACAAGTCGACATACAGAACTTGTGCATCTGGGCCTGGGATTTGTCTTTGTGGATGTAGTGCCCAGTCCCTCCGAAGTCAGATGTAAATCACATTCACGATTTGGGATCAGGCTGAAGATCACCAGCGTCTTGTAGAGAGAGGCTGTCATGCAGAGCAGGTTACTGCAATCCTCTGGACATACAGAGCATCAATTGATGGTGAACTCAGTAACAAGACAGACCTTTCAGCTGTTTGGGGTCTCAGAGATGTGGGCACAGCTGTGTTTCGCACGTGTACAGTATTACATTTTTGGTAATTTTGTGAGCCATTCCTACTGCCACTGCAGCTTCAGTGACACCACTGATATTACTTTGTATTTAAATTACTTTGTGCTGTACATCATGAACAATACACTCTGTGTTCCCTTCACCCCATGTGCAAAAGTTTTCCTCATGAGAGATTCATTCTGAGCTGTAGGACTGTAAAGGGAGCTCCTAAGCTGACTGTTAGCATTAAATGTAGGAATTCCTCTGGATTTTGAAGATAGAAACCAGGCGGTCCTTGCTACTTAGTTCTAGTTCTAAAAGATGTTTTGATCTACGTGGGGTTGAGCCTCAGTGCTGTGAAACTGAAGGCTCTGAGTGTTTTGCTCAGTGAATGTATATGGAGTTCCTTCTTTTGGTGGAATGAAGCTGACTGCTCTTGAAAGCCAAAATATAACAGAAATAAAACAAAAGAGCTTCTTCTACTTTGCTATTTGATTGGATTGAGATGTGATTGAAATTTCTTTATTATTTTTTGTTGTTTTTTTTTCAAAAATCTTATTTTTTTATTTTTTTCAATTTTTTAAATATTTTTTATTTTTTTATTTTTTTCAAATTTTTTACTATTTTTTATTTTTTCAATTTTTTTCAAATTCTTTTTTTTGTCGATTTGTTCATTTTTATTTTTTTATTTTTTAATATTTCTTATTTTTTATTTTAAATATTTTTATTTTTTTATTTTGTAAAATATTTTTTCTTTTTTAATTCTTAAATATTTTTTTAATTTAAAAATATTTTTATTTTTTCATGTTTTATTTTTTCTTTATTTTGTTTTTAAATTTTTTATTTTAATTTATTTATCTTTATATTCTTTCTATTTTTCTTTTTTATTTTTTCTTTATTTTTTTAAATGTTTTTTATTTTTTTCTTTTTTGTTTTCTTATTTTTTTTCGTTTTTTTATTTTTTTATTTTTTCATTTTTTCATTTTTTAATTTTTTCTCTTTTATTTTTTATTTCATGTTATTTATTTCGTTTTTCTTTTTTTCTTTTTCTTTTTTCTTTTTTGTCTTTGTTTTGTTTCCTTCTTTTCTTTTGTTTTTTCATTTTTTATTTTTTATTCTTTGTATTTTTTATATATTTATTTATTTTTATTTATTTATTTTTTATTTTTTATTTTTTACTTTCCTTTATTTTTTATTTTTTTTATTTTTTTCATTCTTTTATTTTTTATTTTTTTATTTTACTTCATTTTTTATTTTCTTCATTTTTTTATTTTTTTTAAATTTTTTATATTTTTTCCTGATAATAAAGTGGAGTTTCTTTCATAATGGATTTCATCTGTTAATCTGCACTAGGCACTCCTTCCCAAACTGTTGTAATCAGTTTTGTCTCCAAATCTGATCTGCACTGAATTTTTAGAGATGGTGCAGAGGAGCACATTGAAGACGATGCAAGGGCTGGAGCAGCTCTCCTGTGAAGACAGGCTGAAGGAACAGAGCTGCTTCAGCCTGGAAAGAGAAGGCTGTGAGAAGCCCTCGTTGCATCCTTCCCATATTTAAAGAGAGTTTATAAACAAGAGGGAAATCACCTTTTTACACAGTCTGACAGTGATAGGTTGAGGAGGAATGGTTTAAACTGAAGGGAGATGCAGATGAGATGTCAGGGGAAGTTATTGACTGCGAGCGGTGGGGTGCTGACACAGGCAGCCTGTAGAGGCTGTGGATGCTCTGTCCCTGGAGGTACTTAAGGCCAGGTTGGATTGGGCCCTGGGCAGTCTGAGCCAGTACCAGACCCAGGGTTGGCAGTCCTGCCTGTGGCAGGGGTTTTGGAACGTGATGGTACTTGGGGTCCCTTCCAACCGAAACCATTCTTTGGTCAATGCCTGCTTCTAAAATTGCACTCAGAGTTTGGAAGTTAATTTTAGAAAGAGAGATGCATGTGTCGGATGTAACAGTTGCTTATGATTTTTATGGCATGAAAAATACTTGGAGACTAAAGGTTTGGAAACTTTAAGGGACAATCTTCTTGCACAGTCACGCCAGCTGCCCTAGTGTGAAGTGTTTACAGATGGATTTGTTGTGCTTTTCAGTGTCAGAAAACAATGCAGTGCTGCATCCAAACAGGACTGATCTGACTTCAGGAAGAGCACCACAAAACCATTTAAATGCAATGTGTGACAGCTGCATTGTTTTCTAATCAACCTGCTTGTTTGTTAAGGATGCGTTCTGGAATGTCTGTACGTGTCAGTGTGGGTAATATCTCCATCGTTGATATATATGACATGGGAATTCAGTGTCAAAGACCCCTACATACCATGGCTCTTCACACAAACCAGCTAGTAGCTGAGCTTTCATATTATTAACATTATTTTCATGTTCTTTATCAACATATGTCATATGTTGATATCATATGACATATATATGTTGATATCATATAACATATCAGATATGACATATCTGTTCATCTCAAATGCACTTTCAAAGAGTAGGAAATGAAATTTAAATGCTGGTGGAGCAATGGTGCATGCTTTAATGACTCTTGAGTTCTTCAGCATTTGATCTGGTTTCCTATTGGATTGCTCAGTGCTGTTTTTCTTGTCTTGACACTTGTCTTTCCCCTGAGGAAGAAAAAAACAAACAAGGATAGATAGATATGAAAATGCTCCAAATTAGCTGTTCTAAATCAGCTACTGACATTCAGAGGAAAGATATTGGAGTTGCTGCAGGTGATAGTATGTGTAGGACATCCCATAATATAAACCATAAGAGGGGTAATCTCAGAAACATGCACATCTCTTATCAAAGCTTTGACACTTTCCAAGGGCTGTGTTTTGGATGGAACTCCTGAACTGGTGTTGCTATAAAATCTCTCTGACGCTGACATACATCAATAACATCGCGTTGCAAAGGGCTTTATGATGGGTGTCTTTTTGTGGCCACATGTGGCAGATGTTGGCTGGGTCCCTTGGTTCATTTCCCAATTTATTAGGAAGTAGTAAACACTGTAGTGGAGTTACACTGCAGATCATAATCAGTTAGATAAAAAGGGGTGGAAGAAGGGGTGAAAAGGAATGGCATCACTGTGCAGGGAGTAGCCAGTAAGCCAGCACAACCTGTGACAGCTCCATACCCAGGTGGGAAGTTTAACAGATCTAAAGACAACCCCCACACCCACCACAACCTGAAACATGATACTACACACCCGAAATACATAATGTAATCAAGAGTTATATTCAGCATTCTAGCATGATCAAATCTTCAATATTTGTCAGAAAAAGGATTGAAGTCAGCTGTCTGCGTTTCTGTGTTCCGTCAAGGTCCCCCAGGGCTCTTCTGTAAAATAAAACAAGACATGGTCTTGCCTTTTTGGGCCTTGTTCATATGGTTAAAATGAGGGAATAATCCAGCGAGTGTTAATTCTATGTTCCTTTTGTTGTGAGCTTTCTAGTGTGTTTTTCTTTTTCTTGATGCAAAGTGTGCTTAACAGTGTCACTGGTATCCTTACACATTAACTGTCCCCTCAGAGCCTTTAGGAAGAGAGCTGCTTCATGTTTTACATGTTCTAATTGCCCTTTGAGTTCCTCAGTCTGTTTCTGCAGAGTCTTAACCAATTCCTGCAGTGACTCAGTACTTTGGTTCTCTCTGTATTAAACTGCTGTCTCAGAATTCTATGGTTGCAACCAGATCAGAACCCAACAGTGCACAAATAAATGACTCCTTTTCCAGTTTGGGTATGAGCATTCTTCTGCAGAACACTAATACCATCTGAAACACTCTGCAAGTTGTGCCAGTTCTGTTGTGCCCAGTCCACCCCTGTTAATGAGGGCTGAGCACCATGCCTTTCTAAGAGGTCAGATAGTACATGTTCACTCTTCTCTGTGACTGCTCTGTCACTCATTTCTCAATGTGCAGACAGAGCTACACGAAGAGATGAGGAGGGTACAGGTATACAAAAGCTTGAGTCAAACAATTGCAAATGCTCGCATCGCTCCTCCATTTGATGAGAGGAGCATGTAAAAGACAGAGAAGCTCAATCAAACTGCTCAGGTTTCAATATGCAGAGTGTTCTTCACAGGGAGGCCCATATAAAAATAAATGTTAATATGTTGATTGCTCCTCACTTCCCTGCAAGGCAACAAAGAAAAACTTCCAAGTACCACAGCTGAGTTACGAGCTTCAAAATGCGCAGTGGTCTTCATGGGGAGGAACATGGTTATTGAACTAATGGAAATACAATTACTTAATAGGTCCCTGAGAGGTATACACGTAAAAAGTTCAAAAAACACAATTAAGTTTCCATATGTGGAGAGATCTTCCTGGAGAGGTGCTCATATTTAAGTTATCAAAATTATCACTCCTTGCAACTTGAGGAGGTGAGCACAGAAAAGGTTCAAACAATGCGAGTTTCGATATGTGGAGTGATCTCTTTGGAGAGGTATGCACGTTTAAATCAGAAAATATCACTCTTCACAGCTCCAAGAGGCACATGCAGGAGAAAGGTTCAAATTTCACACTTAAGATTCACTTGATGGAGTTATCTTTTTGGAGACGCTCTCACATCTAAATTATCAAAAATATCATTGTGGGCAGTTCCAGAAGGTACACACATCAACTGTGCTTGGAAGGGCAGCACTATCACTGTCAGGTGTACTGTCTATGTTACCTCTTAAAAATGTTTTGCTCCAATTTGTAGGAGGGAGAAGAGGTTCTGTTTTCGATATACCCCACAGCAAGATTAAGATACAATGGGTCAAATGTTAGCTTGACCGGTTTATTATGAATCCTAGTTGCTTAGGGATATGGGGAAGGCAAGATTGGTGATAGAAAAGAGATAAATACGAAAAGGAATATTTATAGAAAATGAGAGAGAGAGTCACCACTGTGGGTCCAGTGAAGTTTATAGTTCAGATGCTGATCTCCAGTAGTGATGTGTTGTTGCAAACTGTGTTGTTTGGCTCATGACTACTTCTTTTTCCTCTATTTTCTTAATGAAGGTACAAACTTTTTAAGTCTGAAGTGGTTGAGTCAGCTCTTTTTGGAGAGCCAGCTCCTGGCTTTTGGATTTCCACAAGATCTCCGTTGTTCCCATCTTCTGGGTCTTGTCAGCAGATAAGAGGGAGGAGGGAGACAAATTCTATCAAATTCTATCTTGCCTTCATAGGATACAATGGTATCATTCCCCAATCTCCCGAATCTGTTGTCTGGACATAGGCCAGATCATCAGCCAGTAAACACTCCTGAGCTCTCTCTTTCAAAGGCAAAGATCTCCAAAGCAGTGTTTTCAAATGTAAAACTGTCTACCAAGTGTTGCCAGCTGCACCTGGTGGGTTTCATAGAAGTGGGGCTCATCACTTAGGTGAACACCATAGCAATCAATGAATAGTGAAGTTTCTAAATACTGGAGCAGAATAGAAACCTTCACATTTACCTCTGCTTTCAGCTTCTTGCTGAGGGGAAACAAGGAAGCCTTGGTGTTTTGCTGCAGAAATTGTTGATTCTCAAGATTTCTCCTGCTGAGTGCTGGAATCATACAACCTGATGTTACAGGTGTTGTTAATTCTCATGTTTGCACTCTGATCTCTCTAGAACATGGAAGTGTTAGTCTGTTTTCCACTACAAATCTTCCTATCCTGTTAGGTGTGTGAATAAGAGCGCAGTAGTTTTTGTTATGATCTTTGAATATGTGACTGCAAAATTTCATTGTGGAGTAAGGAACTTAAGTATAACAGATAATCACTGAAGTTGTTGAGGAACAGGGAACTGCCAGACAGGTCTCAGTATTCTCTCTGAATACCAGTTTGGGAACGCATCTCATGTTAGTTACACAAGTTTGTTGCCAGTTCTAGGCAGACTGGCTTAACAGACTGAGTCAACTTAAAGCAATAAAAAGCATAAGTGTAGTTTGCATTGGTCTTGTATTTAGTAAGATTGATTTTGGACAGCAAAATACGACCAGAATCTAACTACGTGCCAGGAGAAAAAGGGAAGAATTTTAATTTATTACTCTAAAGTAAACATTCAAGAGGGGTTATTCAGACGGTGAATATGTGAAGGTTCAAAATTTTATATTCAAGTGAAATCTCACTATTTCTTCCTAATTACCCAAGAGTAGCATACGTCTGCTCTTTTAGAATGCAGTCTAAATAATTTGGCATTAAACACCAGAAGCAGTTCATTGTGTCTTAAATCACAGTAGTATTTTAGTTTCCTGTTGAAAGAACTGCTCTTTGTATATTTAACTGCTTATAATAATCGAATTGCAGTGTATCCTCATGTTAAGGAAATGGGACTTCTGTGTTTGTAGCATGGCTTAGGTTGGATGGGACTTTGAATTTCCTCTAGTTCCACTAGATATTAGGGAAAATCACCCTGGTGACCTTGTCATGGTTACTACAGGGAGTTGCTCCAGCAGTCCGTCTCCTGCTCACACTCCCTGCTGCTCCTGGATCTCTCCACCTCCTCCTTGAGCTCTGCCACCATACTGAGCAGATCATCCACCTGTTCACACCTCAGGTGGGTGTCATCTCTGCCGCCCTCAGTGGCAGCAGCAGGCTCAGGGACTGCCTGCAGTCAGAGACTCAAAACTCATTTCTGGGCGGGTGCTAGAGCTTTCTGCCTAGTGCAGATCCTGGCTAGATTTGTAGTCTGGGAGGCAGCTGAAGGTTTTCTGTGTTCTCTGTGCTCTTTCACCAACTTCCCACCCACAATGTAATTTCTCGTATGTAACCTGCTTGATGTATGCATCTTGTTCCTAATTGCCTTTGTTTTCTGGGAGAGAGCCTTCTTGTGTGTACAGGGCAAAGTTTCTTTTTATTCGGTGTATTTCAAAGCTATCCTTCTTGTTTCATCATAATTTCTCGTGAGCTGAAATCCCGATGCTGCTAAGTCCACAGTATTTCCTAAATTCCATTTTTTATCTCTCATTTTTCTAAACTTTAATAATTAAAGAGATATTTGAATCTTCATGCCAGTGCAGCAAAGCTCTGTTTGTTCTTTTAAAAGTATTCAGAGAGGTGGCATTCTCCTTTCAAAGTTTTAAAAGGCCGTTGCTTAAAGCGTAGCCAGACAGATAATGAATTTTACACGAGGACATGTATTCTGTACAAATGGTCTCTGTATGAATAAGCAATGGTAGCATCTGATGACCTTGCTGTTCTTTAGGTGAGCTGTGTCTCTATTATGTGTCTCTTGGTGTATAGCAATGATTATTGTATTTGTGCTTATGTACCCCAGAAGCAGTTGTCCTCTCTCAATTTAAAGATCCACACAGATTTCCTTTCAACACTGTAAAAGTAAGAATAAATAGAAACAGTCAGAATCTTTTCACAGTGTTTCCCAGAGATGAATGTTTTCTATTAAGTGTGAAGGCTTTGGGTAACTAATGGAAGGAAATCCTTACAGTGAGAAAATTGCTTTACCTTTATGACCCTCACTGGTTACCTGTGCTTTGAAGAAAAGTGAAGGTGTGTTAAGCGAGTGGCTTCACACCTGGAATGCGCCGTGACTGATCACTCTGCTGTTGCTGAAGGTGTAGCTAACACAGCTATTAGAAGAGCTCTGACCTTTTACAGTGAATACTTGGTGGACAGATGTGGAGCCATTTCCTATGTGTCTGTGTTGCTGAGGTTTAACAGGAAACTGTGTGTTTTCCCATTGCACTCTGCCTAGTTTCTTCTATAGGGTTTCAGGAGGAAGGTATTTTGTGTGCCCTGGTGTCAGTGTGCATGCAGAGCTGCCTATTTTTTAGCAGAAGGTGACTTTCTGCAATTTGCAGGATGCGTTGCTATTTCTTATAATAAAATATGTAACCATCTATCTGCTTGAAAATATTTTCTGGTGAATTGACTTTGTTTTTTTATGCGGTTGTTACCTTTGTAAGGCCACATAATATCAATATACTACCCATGTATAAGCATCAGTGTCCCCAGCTCTTAGTGGACTTCAGCTCAAGCAAATGCAATTTGAATGACAAACACTCAAAAATTGCCTTGTAATGTTTTCATTTTAGAGGGAAACTGCCATAAAATCCAAGTGATCCTCTAGCTGTACCTGGTGGCAATAACCAAACATTTGAATAACAGAAATTGTAATACAGAGAAAAATGTGCAGAGCTTTTATAGGTAAATGGTTGGTGAGCAAGGAATGATGTTACAATTGTAACTGTTCTTCTGAGATGGTACCTGTTTCTCGAGATGAATATTAATAATCCATGGGCAAGAGCTGTTTTTGTTTGTGGGAACTGCCTCCTACAATAGCATCCTTCTCAGGAAGTCTGGCAGCTCTTTCTGTCTTTGATCACAACCTCCTCTTGTGCTCTGTAACGGTAACAAATAACAGTCACGTGGAGATGGATGAATTCAGTTAAACTTTATGATGCTGCAATTCCTGAGCTGTCATTCCATGGCAGTATGTTGGTATATAGAGATCTATGCATACCTATATATGTATAAAAGATGAAGAAGGACTTTTTTTCTGCTCATTTTCAGATGAAAGTGAAATCGTCAAAATAAGAGGCGGCCTCGGGATTTTTTCCCGGCTTTCTCCTTTGTTGTTTTGTAGTGGTATAGTTTGTGACTGCTTGCATTTGTTTTTCAGTGTCCTTCTGTCTTTGTTATCTATTTAGGCAGATTGAACCATAACATGAAAGCCAAGGCACTTGACTGGGAGATATTGGAAAGCAATATGTGAAAGTGATGTTCTTTGCAAATTACTTGTAATCTCTTTTGAGTTTAAAACATGAGCCCACCTTCAACCCTCACTTCCCACTGTGAACACCAAGTGTTCCAGAGGAGGAGGGAGGATGAAACCAAAAATAACTCGCTACTGACAGGCTCTTAAGGACTTGTCCCATTTGGAATAAAAGATTTCTATAAGTTGACAGAAAATCAAAGCTCTCTCATTCTTATTAACACTGTAGCAACATGATCTATAGACATCTGTACACCAGGGAAGATTTCATTTAAAGTTCCCATCATTGCAGCCAAAGTGCTGCTAAGAAATGTTGGGATTCCTTGTGCGGATGAGATTCTCTTTAGTGTTCCTTACACAATGGGCAGATTCCCAGGGCCTGCTCTTGAAACTGAGTTGTTAACTCTTCATAAACTCTATTTACTTAGAAGAACTGACCTTTATTTTGGTCAGTTCTGAATCATTTAACATTGCCAGCATCTTCAGGAGAGGTAAATGGAATTGTCATAGTCCTAGAAAAACATAGCAGAGCATAACTTCTGTGTTCTGGCAAAGCACAAAAGTTAGCACTGGCATATCTGTTGTTCATATTGAAGTGCTAAGAAGGTGATCAGTTATTTCTGGCAATGATTTGAGTAGGAATCTTCTGTGTATGTGAGCCTGTGACAAGATCCTTCTCACTGTAGCTTGAATACAACCCAATACATGTGCAATCTGATAACAGTAACAAACAGAATTAGTAAGAGGAGGGAGAAAGCCTGGAGAAGGTCTCCTTTTTAAAAGGAAGTGTCATTCAGTTTCACTTGCCTGCTGAGCACTTCCTTGGAGGGCAGCCTGATGCTCTTTGCATCTGGTGCAGCCTTCTGAGCACCGTGAAACCACGGTGGGAAGAAGCAGGGTGCTGTACAGTTTCTTAAAAGATGAAGGAGAGAGCAAGCAGCCCCTGAAGAGGCCTGATATCCTGAATATCTAAGGCATCTGAAAATTGTAAAGGGGCTGGAGTCAATTACTAAGCCGAGCTGGGGATCAACATAAACTAACAAGTATACATGTAGGCCTGAAGTTACCAGCAAAAGCCAGACATGTTTGAGTGTGTGCATATGAGAGTTTCTTACTCAAAGCAAAATGGGAGCAAATGCTGTCTTGCTTTGATGCTCATTGGAGGAAAATGGTGGCAATCTGTACCATTGAGCAGTCAGATGTGTTAGAAAAAGAGAAAATGTTGGACGCGTGTTCTCCAAACAGTTATCAAAGGTATTCCAGAAATATTTGGTTTGAAAGGATCCATGTCAGTGGAAAGGCTGTATGTAACAATGAATATTTTGATAGGCACTAGCTCTCCATGGTTTGAATGGAGAATTGAGCCTGCAGTCCTTTGAGCACTCATTATATGCTAGTATTGCCACAGTTTATCTTTGATTGCAGAAAGCCTCTGGAGCCTGACTGTACCTCTGAGTATAAGGGTAATAGCCTGGTTATTGCATGTGCATAAATGAAGACTGCTAAGAAAGAAGCCAAACTAGGAGTTTGGATTAAGTCTTATATTTAAATCCTTTGCATGGTTCTAAGAAATGTCTCTTTGTTTCCTTGATTCCATTGAACAAAGCTGAAAGTCCACCAGCACAAAGGAGTAAAACATTTGGGTTTTCTTTCTGCAATCAAACTGGATGAGGGAAGCTTCTAGTAAGTGGAGGAAGAAGTGAGAAACTTCAGGGTCAGGTAGCTCACCACTTGGAACTGATGTTTCACTGGAATGAAGTACAGCAGGAGAGTAAAATCTGCATTATGTCAGGAGCTGCTGTAAACCAGGCCCAGTGACAGCAGTTAGAATTGCAGGGTGAAAGCCAAGTGTGGAAGTCTCTTTGGAATCCAGTGGTAGGAATAGTACTCTGAAAACATAAAAGGTTATTCCACTTTATTAAACGAAGATTCCACTCAGCATACATTAGAACAAGTGGCTGTGAAAACAGAACTGTGGTGGTGTGTTTTTTTACAGGATGTGTTCCCTTGCCTGATGTATTTATGCTTATTCGCCTTGGTGATAGGCAATGATATAATTTGTTGTCTTCACAACAGATATTATTCCGTGCTGATCTTCTCCACAGATTTCTGTCTTAGCAGTGCTTTGCCTCCTCACTGATTTTTTCCTGCTCTTGAACCTAAACAGTCAACATGAAGGTGTTGCTGAATCTTGTAATTGAAGCAGACCCATTGCTGACTCCCAGACCAAACTCCCAATAATCAGCTGCTGTGACACTCTTCTTGTTCCACTTGGTTTTCAGATGTCACGTCTTCAAGCTGAAAAGCTCACTGTCTCTTGTACTCTTTTCCCATGTAGAGCATGATGAGTGTGGCAGTGGGCAGCACAACTGTGATGAGAATGCAATCTGTACCAACACTGTCAGGGGACACAGCTGCACCTGCAAACCCGGATATGTGGGGAATGGGACCATCTGCCGAGGTAAGTCTGTTACTCCAGGAGCATTATAAAAGTGGCAGACTCTATTAATATTTTCTGACAGTCACCCACGTCCTGTTAACTTGTGCTGATGGCTGGGTTCTGTCAATGATTCGCTGTGAGATTTCTTGTCTGGCAACTGGAATACATATGGAGAGGATGGGAATTGATTTGTGCATAACTTCTCAGCAAGAAGGAATTGTTTCTAGAAAGCTAGAAGAGAAGGTCTTTTCATTTCCTGTCATAGTACGTATTGCCATTTGAGCTAGATATCTTTCTGCCTGTAAGTGATAGTTGTTGTTGTAGATAGTATGTGCAATCATGTTGAGTCTTTAAAATTGAACCAGATGCCTTCTGAATTAGGATAACCATCTCTTATTCTAACATTATATTGGTGCACTTTGCCTACTCTCACATCAGAGTAGGTTTGGTTTGATCTTTACCTTTGAGCACTTAATTTGAAGTAACGAAGTGAGCCAGAAATATCTGGAGTTGGCTCTGCTTTCTGTGAAGTGGTAGGTCAACTTTTTAGGAAGGCTTTTGTTTCCATGGAGGACAAGCAATGATGTATTTGAAGGCAGGGTTGTGACTCTGTGAGCCAGTCATCTTAGTGAGGGCTTTGTCTTGAAGGTTTGCCTCCCAGATCTGCCTCTTAGCGTACTGAAGAATCATCATGTTTCATAAAAAGCTGTCTCTGCCTTGTCTGGGGTTGCATAATTACTGACTTCTTAAACTGAATTGTAATAAAGTTGTTGTTTTTTTTTAAAGGACAGCTATTGAAACTAAGAAAATATTCTGTACTTTGGTCTGTTATGGACTTCTGAGGAGTTCTTTAGAGGAGAAGTAGGCTTGATGACATACTTGTTTCAGGCTAGAATTCTTCGCTAAGCCACTGAATTACCATATGCCATCTGATTGCTTTCTGGTTTGACTTTGTTTTGAGATTTGTCCATCTGTGCAAGAGGAATGCTGTATTCAAAATAATAAAATGGTTTGCAGTGTTTTAAGGAGGATCACAAAAACATTATGAAAATGGTGGCCCAGTTACACCTTCTGTCCGTATTGAAGTTCAGGAGGTGATACTGGGGAGAAACTCATTCTGGTATGATTTACTGGAGTACAGTGAATGTAAATTATGGCATAGACAAAGAGTTTCAGGGAAGTCTCTGGGAGCAGCCTGGCTCTGCTTGACTGAGATTTTTTTTCTTTCTGGGGCTAATACCAGGTGAATCCTTATGGCATTTGAAACAGAGATGGCTGGATCAGCTCATACAAACCATCTTTTCACACTGATGATCTTTGTGCACCTGATGTTGAGTTAAATGTGCCAAAACCTCAAAGCCAAACTCTCATTGCACGTTTATTAGTCTAGTAACATTGAAGTAACTGAATATCCTGGTAATGAAACACTTGCGAAATGCAAATGTGTTTTCAAACTCAAAAAAAAAAAAAAAAAGCTGAGTTATGATTAGATATATTTGTATTTAATATGCCTTGAATTGCAGAAGTGAGTGTACCTAGAGTTACCTTTTTGAGATAAATGAACATGGAAACAGGGGAAACAAAGTGAGTTCTTACATTCTGAGCAGGAAGCATGAACCGAGGGGAAAACTGGAGATGGTAGGAAAGCATCTTGCAGCCTAATAATTACTGTATTCATTAGGGCTGCGAATGAACTGTGGCTGTGTGGAATAGTTGTTACTGCAAGGCAGATAATACTAGAATGCTGTAGTGTTTAGCAGCAGTGCAACACACCATGTCAAGAAGTGGTCTGAGTTTCTAAGCCTGTGCTTCTGTGGTCACTTGAGGTTTTTACAGTTTGGGTAGCTAATTTAAAAGACGTTTACAATTTACCCATTAATGGTGATGTGTGCTTTCTGGCTGAAAATGAATAAAAGGAAAGCCAGACCAGTGATCAGTTACCAGACACGAGGGTTTGCTTGCACGAGTTCTAGACTTGGCACAGGAAAAGAGTTGTGGACACCTATAAATACCATAGGCTTTCTTTTATTAATTCTGGAGCTTCATCTTCAGGCAATATAACTTGTGAAAAATACATACAAGGCAAGGTAATAAGTTCAATGTAATACCATCTGAAGGTGACAAACGTTCTCCTTGAGTCACCTGTAAGTGTTCTATCTTTCTGTTATAGATGTTTATGTGCAGAAAACGCTTGTTTTCAACTGCTCCTGAAGGAACATCTATTTCTGTAAGAAATTTTATTAATATTGTTCAGAAACACCGTAAGTAGAATAATAGTTGTAAAATCAGAGAGTTGGACTGACTTTTGGGTCTGATTGTGCAATATATTTCAACCTTTGCAATGTTGTAAATTCAGAACGACATTGTCTTCTCACTTTAGTGACTAATGCTGTGATAACATCTCTGTAAGAAAACAAAATACCAGTAGCTCTGGTTTAGAAAATGTTTGAGCATTTAAATTAAATGGCATAGTGAAATACTGGGAAATACAATGCAATTGTTTTGACAGGCAAGTTTGTGACATCTGCACTTAGAGACAAACAGACAGGTTTTCTCTGTTGTCCTGTAAGAAATTGACTTTAATACCACAGAAAGATACTGAAATTCTGGGGATAGATCAGGAAAAGAGTGTAGCTGAGTTGGGATGAAATGGCAAGGGACTCTGATGCTGTGCCATCAATGTTGGCGAATTTGACAGAGCTCTGAACCCAGAACAAGAAGGATTTATATCTGATTACTTTTACAAAAAGTGAGAAATCCAGTAAGAAAGTCTTTTCTAGAAGAAACTATGACATTAAAGGCAGAGGTAAAACCAGTTGAATGGAGTATTTGTTAAAGCAGAAGCAGGAACTGTGATCCTACAGTTGAGCAGATTATTGCAGAGTTTTATACATGGTTCCACCATCTAAAGTCATAGAAAGACGCAAAGATACACTGAAACATCAGCAGGCTTCCCAGATTAATTGGTGACATTTGGAGTTTGATGTCTGTCTAATAAATAAATAAACCCTGCAGGCTCTGCTGAAGCTGTAGATCAGTCTTTGCAACTTGAGCAAAGCACAAGTCACCATCAATGTTTTGTTGCAATTAGTGGTTTTCTTGTTTCATACACAGAGACCTGGAAGCAGTGTATGAGCCTGGTCCTAATGTTTAATTTAAAAGGTGAATGCTACCATAGAACTGTAGCATTGGCCTTTTTAATGGACTCAGATGGTAAAACAGCAGGCCATCTCCTGCACTGTAGACAAGATGTGTTGGCTGGTCCTTATTTGTGTGTGTCACTTGTGTGGAACCACCAAAAGTCTGACGCTTAAGCAAGCATGAATATCTTTCCTTTTATTTCTGAGTTTTACTTGTGTAGTCTGCCTAACAGATTTCTTTGGTGCACTGTTAATAACCTCATTTTCTGCTGAGACATAGATTTATTACAATGATTAAATGAGGTAGATGTAGTTACAGTCATCAACATTAACGCAAGTGTGTGCAATGTGACTGATACCTGGGAAGTGACACATTGGATATTGTGACATAAAAATCAAAACAATGTTTATTTTGATTAGTTTTCAGGCTGTAGAATCGTTTATTTCTGAGTATGAAATAGGATTTTTTTTCCTACAACGTTTCTCAGAAAACCCTCAGGGGACTGCAACTCTGTGTGATGGAGTCTTCAAGGAGGTGGCTGTTATTTTAAAGTGAGAGAGTCTTTGGTCTTCTGGTTTAATGTTCAGATCAGTGTCTCAGTTGTAGTGTGGTGTTCATATGTATTTAGGTTGGAAATTGTGTATTGTAGTGTGGTTGTTACTTAAGGGCTCATTGGTCACCTTGTGAACACCTTCTGGGACCCTGGTATGGAAGGATGTCCAGATTTTCAATGATTGCTATTTTTTTTTCCAAGGTAATAGGAATAATGGTGTGGAGTCTTTATTCAGTAAACATTTTGAACGTACTGTGATGGCTAGAGTAAATCACAGGCTTGAAAATTAATTTTCCCCAGTGTGAATCAGTAATTCAGGCTGTTTTTCATTGTCTTAATCACTAATTGCAATTGGATGGGCATATATATATTTTTTTAACAAACGACAGCCTGAGAGCTGTACTTCATTGCAGTTTCCTCCTTGGTTTCTGAGCAGGAATTTTGTTAGTAATGTAATTCTTAGCCTGAAGTTTACTTAATAACCTGAAATACATGCAAGTGAAAGAAACTGTATACCTCCCAGTGTGTAGATGTTTTCTCAGTGTAGTGAACAGACAACTAAAGACAAAGTCTCATCACTCGTTATGAAAACTACTCAAGAGTAAGGAGAGCTGAACTTGGTTAATCCTTTGCTCTATTCTCTACTTTTTTTGGCGTCCCTTTTACACTGATACCAGCAATACTAGGATCGGTTAACTGCCAGCAGTGCGAGACTGCTTGATGTGCTGATATCATTTTGTAAAGGCATATCTGGTCACTGTGAGACCTCTAACTGCCACGCTATTCATAGATGCTGTGTGTATGTGTGTTTGTTGGATGTGGGGCTGAATGTCTTCATGGAGTGTTGGGATGTGTTAGGAATTACGTGGAGGCGAGCACAGTTGTGGAACAGAATGAAAAAATCTTTCCCCTTAGGATCAAAGCAATATGATTCAAGCTACGACGTTCCTTGTAGTCCTAAGTTCACTTTATGAATAAGAGTGAAAAAGTCAAATTTTCAGTGTGGGGATCTTTATGGTTTTGTTCCTGATTAGACAGTTATAAATGTGTCATTTAGTGAAATTTTGGAATTGAGACAATTGTATGAAGAGCAAAACTAAACGTATTTACCATTACACAGTCCAACATTGCAGCCTTTCCAAGGGCAAAGCATTTCCTGCTGATGAGATCCTGTTCTGTGTGGGAGACTGTTGGAGATGATTTAGAATGCATATCAGTTATGGAAATAGACCATTTAAAAGCCATGATGAATGTGTCCTGTCAGAGTCCAGATCCTGATCTCTGTGCTGTCGTACATTGTCTCACTGCTCTAGATTTACAGTCTGTGTAAGAAGAGTAACACTGATTTATGTTTGCTGAGTAAGTGGTCCAGTCCAGATTAACTACAGTTATCTACATAAATGCTGTAGCTATATGTAAGTGAAATAAGGCTTATTTGCTTGCATGTGTATATCCAAAGGCCACAGCATGAGGCCTATGCTTGAGTATTGTGAGGGTTTCCAGGTTTACCTTCTGAAATGGAGATCCTCTCGTTGACTCCTTTGCTTACTGTCTCCAACTGCTTTTGTTAACGTTGGGTCTTTCAGAATGAGCAGTTCACTCTGGGATCAGCATCCTGTGCAGTATGTGCAAAATAATTGAAGCTAATTCCAGAAGTTAATGGCAGTGTTCCCTGTGAATTCCTGGGCACTAAACCCGGTTGTATAGGAAGGTGGTTTTGCAAGATGCTCTCCTTGGGTCCTTTTCACATCCTCATTTTGTCCTTTGCCTTCTGAGTAGTTCCAGGAGTGACTTCCAAAGTCAGAATTTGCATTAAATAATACAAAGGTGGTTTTTGATGTTACCAGGTTGAGAGTCTCTGTATTTTTTAATTTTTTTTTTTAATTTTTAAAAGTTTAAAATGAAAATGTCTAAGAAAATACTGTTATTATTTAAAAGATAGAGAAATAATTTCATCTCTCATACTGAACTGTGTTGATCCATAACCTTTTTGACTTGGAAGCAGTTCTGGAAAAAAACAAAACAAAACCTTAAGAAGTTTCTCTCTCCTTCTGCCTCTTGTTTTACATAGATTGTTCAGTTTAATTAAGTCCACACACTGCAATTTTGTGTAACAAGTTGTGGGCCTGCATCAACAAACAAGCCTGGTACATACGTTCCTTGCTTTATAGGGGTCAGAGGATACATTCCATTTAGCTTCTGGGACTATTGCTCTATTAATTGTTTAATTAAGGAATACATCAAAGCAGAAATGCTTAGCCTTTACTTTATATCTAATGTCCACGTCATCCATTTGTTGCATTAACTTTCCCTGCTTTTTCAGCCTATCTTGATCAGTAGTTCCTTCAGATTGCAGCAGGTGCATCACCTCCTGGGTCTCTGCTGCAGAACACCTTGAGAAACCCAGTCCAGAGTTCCCTGATGTCAAAGCAAAGCTTTCTAATGTTCCTGGAGTAGTTCATTCATATACTTCTTTTCTTTATAGAACCTAAAATTTGAACAGAAATGTTTAGTCGTTAACTCCTCCGATACGCTCTTCTTTCAATGAGCTGAACTTTCAAAAAGCAACAGTGCATCACTACGGGGGAAAATCCCAACCCGTGGGTGCACTGTCTTATGTTTGAGGAAGGCCATGGGGAACCCTTGAGAAGCGCAGCACATCTTAGCTATGATCCTTCCCTTGACATTCCTTATGGGGCACTGACAGAGAGAGGATGCTGAGCCAGCAGGTCCTCTGGAATAATAATATTTGTTTTAGTTTGGTGTTATTCTGGTCAAGATTATTTGTAGAGCAGTCTCTTTTTCATAAAGGTAGTGTTATTTCTTTATTTATGTAATTTTTTCTAGTTGTACAGAGGATCACTGAGATTTTGAAAGGAGGCTTGTAAATCTGTCAGTTACCATAGCAGAGGAATGGACTTCAGCTTGAAAACTTCCTTCTGACTCCTGTTTCTCTGAGTTTCCCACACTACAATAAACCAAGGTAAAAAACCTTGTAGTTTGTCAAATGTGACAGTGACAATAGCTGATCCAGGATTCAAACCCTGTTCCTAAACCACTGAACTGTGTTTTCTCCACCAAAGCCATTGAAAGTATTTTGAAGTACCAAAGAAGTCAAACCAAAAGAAATATTGAGACTTAAAAATCAATCGTGTTAAACTCTGGGGCTGTTTAATGTTTAGGTCACGGATTCAGTCTCAAGTCACTCACATCCACTGCAGTTATTTGGCCTCTACTGACAAAGTTGCTGAGCTTTTTATTTCTGACCCTCTGTCTCATTCAGTGCATGTAGTGTTGACCACAGTAGGTGACAGTGATGATGTCCTGAAACATCAGTGTTTATTCTTTTTCTCTTCTATGGTGTGACCCTGTTTCTCTTAGCTGCTGTCCCATGTTGATGCTGAATGTAGGATGCTCCCAGCTCCTACATAAACCAGTCTGTATTGTTTTTATCAGATGATGGCAGTGCAGTGATCATGTGCCTCAGCTGACTTTGTTAGCTCTCAGATCTCAGTGCAATGGAGGCTGTGGTTTGGTGGTTTAAGTCCATCTTGGCAGGAAGGGTCTGTAATTCCTTCTCATTTATATTTTTTCCACAACCTGGGAGGAAGGATTTTCTCTCCTTGTGCTCTTCAGTTGGAGGAGGATATGGGAAAAGGGTTTCTGTCCATGTTGGATGTGGCAGCTGAATTCTCTCTGCAGCTCCATCCTCTTAGTGTTTCCCAGCTGAGCTTTGCCTCCGTGTCTTTGTCTTCCACTGTCTTCTGCCTGGCTCTGGCTGCTGCACTGCTGTGCAATGTGGTGAAGGCTGGAAGAACACTTGATGACTGTGATAAATGTTTGCAAACTGGGATGACTTCACCAAATGTGGCTGCATTTTCACAGTGTTGAGGTGTGGAGCTACAAGAGTGCTTGTAGAGTTTCAGAGGAATGGCAGAAAGTGTATCCCTCAAATCTCTGCATCAGAATAACACCCGGTGACAATGGGAATTGCAACCCCCTCACACCCCAGCTAGCTACTAGTTTTGGAGACTGCATTTTATTTCTTGAGTACTGGGAATTGGAAGTGTAGCTGTTTGTTGGTACAATTTGCATATTTCAACCCAAAAAGGTTCTCCAGTTTGCAGCTTTTTCACAGTGGTGCTGGTGTTTTAGGCTCTGCAACACGCTGACAGGTTCAGGCACCCCTGTGTGTGTGTAGAGCTCTCACCTAAAGTGTTCAACAATAAAAATAATCAATGTTGCTGTGCTAAGTGAGCGTATGCTAAGTACAAGACTAATGGCAAACTTTAACAGTGTACTGTGGATGTTACCTGAAAGAAATGTTGCAGTGAAAAAGAATCTATTCCAGAACGTACTGCAAAAACCACAAATGGTGCTTTGAAGATTGCATCATCAACGTGAGTTATGGGGTGAATTCGGTACATGAAATACAAGAAGAATGTGAATTAAAATGGTTTAGAACACATCAAGTGCAGAGGGAATTAGAAGTTAAAGTGAGCTGAGAAGAGGTGGGAGTTGAAGGGGTCTCAGCACGATTTGAAATTCAGTCATCCAAGGGTGAAAATGAGCAATTCATATGTCACAGAAACTAGGAGAGTTTCTTTTTAGGTATTCCTGAGGGGGCAGAGCTGCGTGACTTATGTTATCGTTCTGCTAATAAATACTCAAGCATCTTAGTGTGTCACCTTGATGGTACTTGCCGTTCTCTCTCTATCTTCAGATGTGTGCCTAAAACTGGGAATTGTCAGGCTGTTTTTTTGAAGCTAAGCTTCAAAACGGACTGTTTATTTGATGGCTACGTGGCACACAGGCGTATCAAGTAGGGCCTGAAATTTGAACATGATGTCACCTTCACAGATCTGCCTTTGTTTAAAGAAGTAAAAGCAACACTGGGCCGTACCTTTGTGCACATCCATCTGATGGATGTGCTGAAATAATGCAAAAGCTAAACGAGGAGTTCATTTGCTGCTTCCCATCAGCAGGCAGATGTGCAGGCACTCTCTGGAGAGCAGAGCTCATCCTGCCCTATGGTTTCTTGGGCAGACAAATGCCATTATTCACCATATCCCTCCCTTCCTCCTTGTTTTGCCCAGTTGTTATTGCTGAGTGTGACACCGCGTGGGATGGGACATCACTTGGCCAGTGTGGGCCAGCTGTCCTTGCCAGCTCCTTGTGTCCCCCCCCAGGTCCTTGCACAGGAAGCAGAAAAGTCCTTGGCTCTGTGCAAGCACTGCTCTGCAACAGCTGAAACGCTGCTGTTTTATCAGCACTATTTTCATCAAAAATCCAAAGCACAGCGTCACACAAACCTCTAGGAAGTAAACGAACTCTCTATCAGGCCAAACCCTGACAGTGTTGTAAGTGGAATTGTGACCACATTGCATTTGAGTGCTTTGAAGGATCTTGCCCTGTTTGTTTGTTTTTCCCTTATGTATTGTTATTCCAGTTCTGTTTGTCTGAATGCCTCCTGGGAAGGTACAGTAAATTACACCTAACACGTGAGATGTAATGCACAACAAGAAGTTTAATTAACTGCTACTGATAAAAGTAGATGTTAGAAATTTTCAAGCAGTGTCTCTCTGTGTTGAGTGCTTAAGACAAAAGATTGCACATTAAACAAAAGCATGATATATGTCTGGGAGTATAATTTCAAATATTTTTATGGTGTGTTACTGAGCCCTGCACTGTGTTTTTTATATAGGCTTCAAAAGCTTTTATATTGCTGTATTCCAGCAGTCGCTGAAAAATATGCTGGCCTCCAGTATAAGTAAAGTGTGCTGTGGAAGGCAGCTGAGCTCAGAGTTAGCAAATGTGGCACGTGGTGTATTTGCCTCTGAAAAGAGTTAGCTAATTGTTATTTAAGCCTTTATGATCTTTCTGACACTGCAACCCTGATAAACCCTGTAAGCTGCGTCTCCTAGGTGACACTGTGCAGGTGCAGTCTGGCTCCCATCTGTTCCAGGCATGTATCCTGGCCACACGTTGATGAGGTGACGTGTAAGAGGACAGGCACTCTGTTCTTGCTGTGAACATTACGCTTGGTACAACTAGCACGTGAGCTTGAGCTGTTACTTCTCATGAAACTGTGCAGGTATCATGAGAAGAAGCATCTTCATCAGGAATTGGTTCATACCACTTTGGGTATGGCTCAGCAGTGAGCAACAGCAGAAACTGGAACACAAGAAGTTCTGTACTGACACATGAAGAACTTCTTCCCTGTCAGAGTGACGGAGCACAGGCTGCACAGAGGGCTGTGGAGTCTCCTTCTAAGGAGATATTTGAGGCTCAGCTGGACACCTACCTGTGCAACCTACTGTAGGGTACCTGCTTTGGCAGGGGGGTTGGACTCGATGATCTCTGGAGTTCCAACCCCCACAGTTCCGTGATTTAAAGAGCTAACAGCTTGCCCTCTGTCATAGGTTGTGTTCGTGTTTGTCTGTGAGGACTGTTGAGCACACATTCAGATGTTTAATGCAGTCTTTTCAGGGTGTAAAGTGATAGATGGCTGTCAGTGTAGATAAAGCAGAAAAGCAAGCAAGTTTACTGGCAGTAAGTGGAAACTGATGCAATTATATTGCAGATCTGCTTGCAGTTAGACCAAGAGCATCTCCACAGTGCGCAGTGGAGCGTGGCCCCGTGTCACTGCCGGCTCCAGCTGTGCTGTGATGGCCAGGGCAGGCACAGGCCCTGGGTGCAGAGTGCTGGGGGCCTTTTCCTCGGTGCCACACCTTGCTCCTTGCTCACTGTCACCTCAGCCTTGCTGTGCAAGGTGCATTTTCCCTTTGTGCTTCGTAACCTGGAATCACATTAATACTTTCTGTCAGGATTCCACTATTATTCGTATGTAATTAGGATGCTGATATAATTACAAGATTTTCCGTTCAGCCCAGCCTACCTGCCTTCTCATGAAAGTCACCAGTCAGATAACCAACCTTATTCCGTCTTGTTAGGTGTTTCTCATTAAACTACAATGATTTGAAAAGTCTTCCTGTAAGTCGGGTGAGACTTTCTTATAAATGCATGGTAATTATATTGGTGGTAGATGATGTTAAAATATTTTCTGCTGGCGGGGTATTTGCATTTCACTAGCAATGTCAACTCACTGACATGAAATCTCTTTGCTTTCTATTGCATTATTTCAAGTGTGCAGGGAAGTGACTGTTGGGTATGAAACAACGTGGCCTTGTTAAACAGTGTGGATCTCTTTAAGTCTGAGCTGAGACCAAGCTTAGCATCATTTTTATTTTTCAAGCCAAGAGAAAAAAGCGAATCCTTGGGAGTTTCAAATCTGATCCTCAGCAATAAGAGATTGTACGTGTTAATATCAGCTGTGCGTTCACATTGATGCCCATGGGCGCATTTCTGCAATGTAACTGCAGTACTCTCATGATGTTTGAATTGTGATGCTGGGCTGCCAAAGTACGGCTCCTTTGGGAGTTTATTTCTTTGGAAGTGATTGTTAGAAGCCAGGCTTACTGTCCCTACATGAATTTAGGGAGTTCAGGTATGCCTCAGTGCAGAACTTCATTTTGTAAATGCTGCTGTCGGTGTCTTAGAACACAAGTTAATAAGGGCAGGGAAACAAGTCTATTACTGACATCTGTCACTGCCCGCAGCCACCGCTGCAGCACATGGACTGGCAAGAAATGAGAGGAGAATCCAAGGAACCAACACAGGCAATTGCCTGTATCCCTTCTTGTCTCATATTTCCCTTTCTGACTTTAATGATGCAGCCACTGGACAGCCTCTGCATTGCCCTTGGAGTTATTTCAGATGGCTTTTGATTCTTCTTTCCTTTCTTCCTAATGTCCAAATTGCTGCCGTCATTCCCAGGAGGCGTTGCTGGAAGGGCAGGACCTGTGGCCTGTGCTGGGGGTCTCCTTTCTATTGGTTCATACTGTGCACTGAGACCTCGTGCAGAGGCTTTAGGTTAGCTGTTCCCTGGGATGGAGCACATTAACTGTTTTGGTGCATTTGTTTTCCACTAGCTTCAATAAAGGAGCATATTAAGGTCACTTCTTCTCCTGAATCTCCCAGCTGGCAACATAAAAAGTTGCTTTACTACCAGGGCAGCATTTCTTGCTCTGTCATGTGGTTCTGGGGTTAGTCTTGCTTTCTACCTGATCGGGTAGAAGGATACCTTTGATGATTGGAGTTACTGATTGTGAAAATACATGCTGTGCAATTGCATGAGTAGTAAAATATTAAATTGATAGGAAGAAATGTCCCTTTAGAGTTTATTTTGTTGTCATTTATCAAGAGAAATATTTCCCAAATTCAGCAAGCCACCACGGATCAAACATACAATTATTTTTAAATAGATTTTTCTTTGCTAGTTTATTTAGTGTGAATGAGTTCTAGATTGACAGTCCTAAAGGCAGAAGTGTTCAACTCAATCTATACATCGTGTGAGACAGACAATCAGAACAGAAAGTGCCATTCCCAAGCAAGGGGAGAGCTATTAAACTCCAGGAGGTGCAGTATTTAACGACTGGCAGCAAACTGGCAAAGTAAGTTATTTTTATTAGGTTTTGTTACTTGGATGCCACTAAAAGGATTACTTTGTTTTACGATCTGTTTCAGTGTTGGAATCTTTGTATCTGTGTGAACCTTTGTCTCTCTTCATATTCGGTTGTCTTTTGATTCCTCTTCCTAAGTACGGTAACTTGTAAATTTTCTGATTGGAAAACCTTCTAAATCTTACAGTCTGAGCAGAGAATAAGTGAAAGATAACTATCTGCACTATGCCATGTGTGTCTTAAAAGTGTTAGAAATGACAGAAGATGGAAAGAAGGACATAAGTATCTGACCTGTGAGAAATGACAATTATGAGGTCTGCCCTCTGCCTCCTCTTCTCAAGACTGAACAATCCCATTTCCCTCAGCTGCCCCTCATAAGCAGTGGTTAATCCTGTTCCGTGCTGTCACCGGGTCACAGTGTGCTGCTGATTGTCCCATTTTGATGTGAAATGTAAATATCAAAGATCTAATCCTGAGAGCACTTAGAGTCATGCAGATGCAATCTCTGAGTTTCCAGGGGAAATTTCAGTGTTGATGAGCTCCCAGAGATGTGTGTCTCAGCAGTGGGTAAGACAATTCCTCCCCTAGGTTTTTACAGCATGATTTCAGGTTTAGGAGTGCTACTGAGTAAGATGCTGTCTGAGATAAAGTATAGAAATTAAAGTTAAAAGGATGAAGGAATGTAGCTTACTTATGCTGATGAAAGTACTACTAAGGTTACTCTAATTACTCCAAAAAAAAGAGTAGAGGGATAAAAATGATACCTGCTACAGCATAAACTTAAGCTATCACTCTCTGAGTTACTCCTTACATGTTAATCTGTCCTGAAAGGGAGTGATACATGGCTAAGCTGTAGCTGACAGAGGTGATAAATGCAGACCATTCCAGCAATTCTCTGCATCTTGACAGCTCTACTCACTCATCTGCAGCGCGTGGACCGCTGGGATATATCTCCCTGGGATTTGTTGTGTAGCAGGACCTCTCTCTCAACTGATGCTTTTATTTCACATTGTGAGAGACCGTGTTTCTTCCTCCTTGGAGCCCAGATAGAAAGGCACAAATGTAGTAACTTCTCACATAAACCAAATTCTGCTTGTTCTTTTTTCTGTTTCCGACCTTAACTTCAGGTGATGGAAGGTGTTTGTTTAGCACAGGTCAGGGTTTTATGCTGAACGTAGGTTCTAATATGACTTTTATTCACCAGAAAAAAACAGACACAGGGCACGAAGTTTGTTGTAAATATTTTAGCTGTATCATTGTTCCATGTGGAATGGAACAGGCAGCTGTGAAGCGTGGGGGAGTCAAGCAAATACGAGCTGTAAGCAGGCTGGGAGAAGTGGCTGACGTGCTCGTAGGGTTGAAGGTGGAGAGAGCTGTGCAGTACTGGGCCAAACTGTTAAGCCGTGATGCTCTAATGCATTCCAGGGATCTCTGCTCTACCACTGAAAGATCCACGCTATTATTTTGGTGAAACCCTCTCCCTGGGATCATGAAATTCTAGTTTTATTTGCATGTACCTAGGAGGAATGTGATACGCTGATAAAATGTGCTGGATGAAGTGCCTTTTGAACTGCAACACTCTACGTGTTATAGCAACATGGTGAAAGAAAATGAATGCAGGAGCACAAAAGTAAGATTCTCCTGGGTGACAGTGAATTGCTAGTTTTGTTCTGTTCGCTCTCTCTCAGGGTTTAGCGTAGGCATGGGCAGTCTGCTTGTGGATGTCTGGAGAGCAGGACAAGCATGTGGAAACGAGCTCATTGTCTGGAAAAGCAGGCACTGAAAAAATGAAAACAGTCTTGAAAAATAAGTAGTGCCAAGACTGTGAATTGTAGGTTTTAGGAATGATGGCATAGCTGTAACTGTATGAACTGATGTTTCCTGCATAGTCATTGTTTAAATCACATAGTTGAGTATCACAGGTCAGTGTACAACAGTCCATTATGCTGAAGTGGAAGAGCAGCAGAAACCCATTTGAATTTACAGCTGCGACATGATGAGAGTGTACTCTGGCTTCTATATCCACCTGTTTTACCAATCACCAGTAGAGAAAGGCCTTGGGAATCCCAGAAAATGGAGCTGGAGATGCTTCTTAAAAAAGAGGTCTGCAATTGTTTAAACATCTTCACAGATGCAGGCTTAGGTTCAGTTTCCTTCTTTTCATCTTTACCAGTGCAGGATGTATTTCTAGCACACCTGAACAGGAGATAATTAATAATTGCTTGCATTACATAACAGAAGTGTCTGTTGAGCTTTAAAATTGGTAGAAATGCTTACAAATGGTTGTGACAGTACCACCCACTATAGTACAACAGATGGTTCTGGATCATTGTATCCCACAGGGACTGAAGTGAGTTACAGCAAGGTTAAAACTTTGTCCTCTATGATGTCCGTAATTGAGCAGTTTCCTGCAATAATCTCTCTCTGGAGAGTTGGCTCCCATTTGTAGCATCTGAGTCTTGAACATGCTTACAGATCTCCTTTCTCTCTCCCTATCCCAGTCTGACTTTTTGATATAAACCAATACCTTATATGAGGATATTGTAAATGAATTTATTATACCATGAAAGATAGATCTAGTAGCTGTATGTGTAGGGCAGAAAAGTAGCTGTTTTATATTACCTTTTTTCTTGATTACAAGTACTTCTCAGTGTGTTGGGAAACCAACAGTTCATGCTGAACTATCCCTTTTCTCTGTTGTGTTTGCAGTACAGTTTTGCTTTGCAATGCCTCTTTTGTGTGGGCACCCGTTATGATGGCTTTACATGTAGCTAGCTGTGATTATAAAGGGGTTTATAAACACACTGAGGGTTATAAAATCCAACAAATTGAATATCTGTTTAATTTCTCTACAAGCAATTTTTTGCCTTGGAGTTTACTTAGGTATTGCTGCATGCTGATATGCATGAAATGGAAAGATTGATTTTTGAAAGACCAGTGGTTTTTTTGGTGGTGGTAAATTGCATGTGGAATTGAAAAGAATGGCAGACTTCTGTTGTCTATTGGCAGCATAACAGTAATCTTAAAAAGCAATCTCTGTCGACAAATGATGCGATAGGAAGAGAACTTTGCACTCAGTTGGTTCCCTCATTACTGTGCAACTTCTGCATAAAATAAACGAGTGCAGGGAGCTTTGTTTTGAAAGCTCACACTCTCCTGGACTTGGAGGACTTGCAACATCAAAGCGTTCTGCCTTTTGCAATGTTTATAGCTGCCCTATATAAAATCTCTTTACATTTGCCATTGGAAAAACACTCATGCTCAGTGTTGGCTGCTTACATTTAGCAGTCTGTTTCCAACAAGATTTTACACCACCTTGATTTCTGACATTTTGCTGCTGTGTCTTTGGGTAAAGTTCTTTACTGTGCATAGAGATGTCTTTGTGCATTCTTTGGAGATGTATGAAACTGCTGACCCTCGTAGGTTTAAGTCATTCCCGAATGCAAAATGCTCGTTGGAAATGTTGGTACTTCTGTGTACTGAAACAGAGGGTGCTTCTTTCATCATTGTGAACTGTATCGCAGCCTGTGTGGACCTTCTTCAGTCCTGTGAAATTTGGGAGGGTGTTTCTGTAGGGTTAGTGAGGGACTTGCTCAATTACAGGACACTGTTGAAAGCATGGTAGGTCACCAGTAAAAATAATATAAAAAATTCCTCATTAATATTAACAACTGGCGTATTAATGATGATTTGTGGGCTTTTTGTGAAGACTTTTACCCCAAGTTCTCCCCCAGGTAGAATTATATGACCCTGTGGATTAGAGCAGTCATCCTCTTTAAATACTATAATAACCACAGAACTCTTAGGAGCTGATTACAGGGAATTCTGTGTCCTGACTGGGGCTTCTCAGTCTAAAGTAACTTAGGAAGTGGACTATATCATTCCGATAGTTGACTGGGAGGTGTATGGGAGCTGCCACTGCAGTGCAGCTGAGAGAAAGATCACGTATTTTTGTAGGTACAAAGAAGCTTTGAAATCATAGCACAAGAAATCATGCAAGACCTTATTGGCCATACGGTGTACGTTTTTGTCATATCTGTTCCCAAAAGATGGTTTTAAACTGGAAACGTGTTTGTGAGAATGGTGAAGCTCTCTGATAATATGGATTAAGAGAAAAATGCTTTTATAATATAGCTGAACAGAGCTTGCAGGGAATTCTTACCATGTACAAACTCAGAGAGAGGCAAATATCAAGGAAGACAAGGAAGATTTTAAAAGACGCTACCGAAACAAGATCAAGTGACATGAAATAGTTAAGAATAAATTCGGCTTGTAAATTAGAAGCTTTCTGACCACTTAAGGAGTAAAGAGAATTTTTGTAGTGAATGATTCCACATAGAGTTATTTCACTGATGAATCTGAGGAGCGATTAACCTTGATATGTGAGGGGGCAGAGACAGGCTGGAAGGATTTGGTTATTTCTGATGCTTGCATGGTTTGCAGCTGGAGCAACACTTCTGAGCAAAGCTTCAATAGATCAAGTGCTTTTGTTAAGGAGGAGGTGCAAAATTACCAGTGTTTTTTAGGTGAACTGCACTGTTCTAAGGGGTTAAAAAGTTGTGGGAAACAGAAGGTTTGGTTGTTATTTTGTGTGCGTATGGATGAGGTAGCAAGAAAATCAAGTAACAAATTTCTTTTTCTTCTGATAACATGTTCCATGCATTAACTCAGTTGTGGTTAGCAGGGTGATTACTGCTACTTTATTTAACTATTTTACATAGCTGCTGTCACTCTTGTATGTACAGTACATACATGAATCTCAGTATCTTGGTAGATTAGGGGAAAATCTAAGTGTCAGAAAATGTTTGTCCTATTTTTTCATTGAAATAAAACTCAGTGTAAGAAGCTTTGCTTCATCTACTGATGAAGTGTAGCTCTTACACGCAGTGATCAAATGAGGAAGAGTGCCCAACTGACATTGAGCTGAATAAAACATCCACCCTGCACCCATCTTGTATTTAGATGGAAGAAAACACTGATGAAATTGTTGCTTGTCAAGGGCTAGGCTTATTCTGAACTACATAAGAAAATGGTAAAAATGTAAATCAAAATGAGTGACCTGACTGGACTGAGGGAAAATGAAATTCATTTCATAAAAGTTACTGAGAAAAAGAATTCAGATCTCACCAGCACTGTATGCAAATGTTTAGGAATCAATACAACCCAAGCCAGAACAGTAAATAAAGATGAGCGCTGCAGTCAGCTCTTGTATCATTTAAGCATCTGGTCTACTACAGTTAATGCCAAACGTAGTTCATGTAAAATAGATGTAAATGAATGTGTGTTGCAAAGGAGAATAAAGAGTGAATATCTGCTAAACGAAATGTTGCTGCGGTAGAGTGACAAGAAAAGAGATTTCAGAGTTATTGTGCAAAAATCCCAGAAGCCAACAGCATTTTCAGCAGCTGCAGTTGGGATGACAAAGAGGATCCCAGCATCATTTTGGAAGAAATGCAGTCAATATTTCTGGCAAACACTTTTCTTTCTCTCTTTTTTAAAAACAAAACAAAACAAACAAAAAACCCCACAAAAAACAACTATTTAAGAGACTGTTAAGCTGTGTCAATTATATTTTGTCTAGTTCCGTTTAGTATTCTAAGTAAGCAGTTTCTCTTCTGGAGTGAAGAGCAAGCTAGCACAGATCTATCTCAGTGAAAGATTTCCCTTTCTGCTTCACGCAATGCCATGTGAGCTCTGACATCGATCTGGACAGAAGGGATATGAGCGCTTGAGTGCACGGTGCTCTCGAGCACATGGGCAAGCTAAGAGCAGAAAAGCCAGGGTTGAGCCAGGAGGCAAAAGGGAGCTGGCCAGTGCCAATAAAGACTGTAGAGTTTCCTCCTGTCCTCTCCTTTCTGCCCTGCCATAGCCTTGAAAAGAGGTTGCAAGTTTGGAGCTGAAACAGTCACGTTTTCTCCCTGCAGTTTCTCCTTGGACCACGGGGAAAAGCACAGTTTGTCTCAGATCTAGGAGTTCTGGAAGTGACAAATGCCCATCTTGGAATACGAGGAGTAATTGATGATGAAAATGGTTTGTTTGGGTTAACTTGCTGCTGTTGCATGGTTTGTTGATAGTCTTGGTCATTTCCAAAACTGAAGGCTTGTGTTGGAGCTATTGAGGATGCAGCAGCTTGAGGGGATATTTTGTTCCTGGAGATGAACTCAGGTGTTTCATCAGTGCCCTTGCTGCTTCTCATTTACTCCCCTCACTTTCTTATTGACCGGTAACCTTGACAGGAACATCAACAAGACAGTTGGCTCCATATGTCTTAGAATTTTCCCATTAACAAGTGTCCCAGAGATGCCCCTTTCTGCCTCTGCTCGATTCCTATGTCTTCCAGGTTTGGAAGCTCTATTGCATTTTGTTTTTTGACAGTGAGTGATGGATGGGTTCACACAGCAGCTTTCCTGGAGGAGAGGAAATCCTGTTTTAAATATGGGTAGTTCCCCATTGAAAAGGCACACTGCTCAAAGAAAGGTCCTGACTGGGAGCAGTGGGAGAAGTTTTGAGTGCTGATAGCCCAGAAGAAGCAGAACTGGGCTGACCTATGATTTGTGACTACTTTGCTGCTATTTTTAAAAGGCTGTGTCAGAGTACCAGCCTGGATACACTATTCTGTACTCTGCATTATTTTCACTGAGCTTTCTCTTCAGCTTCATTGAGATTAATCTTGCATTGTTGTCTTTTGGGAAGGAAGGGTGTTATTGCAGTATATTAGAGGAAATGTTGTCTTATCCAACACTGAGAGAGTTTGCTTCTTTTTAATCCCTGGGTTTACATCTTCAGAGGCTGATGCATTCTGGCAGTGGACAGGCTCTGATCAGTCACCATACAGCAGGTACCGTGCTCTGTGTCTCCTCCCCAGGGCTGCCTGAGGGCTCCCTGTACACAGTGACCTCCTGGTTACAGACAGCTGTGTGGATGTGTTGTTCAGGTGAGCAAGGCACGTCTTGAGCACGATTTTAAAAGGCCTTGGGAAACATTTTTCTGAGCAAGCCTTTTTTGTCCTGCTTCTGAAGACTCTTCTGTATAGCTGGTGCTTTTTATTTGTAGCTTTTAGAAGAGAGTAAGTGGGATTCCAGGTTACTGTATGTAAAGTTTAGCCTTTCTCCCTTCAACTTGTATATTTTCATGTCCATTTCTCATTGGGAATTTAATTTGAAGGTTGAATTCTGTCCACCAGCAACAGTCTACTTATCAAAGCTGCAGGGAAAAGCTATGATGCATATTAGAAATACATGATGTTAGCTTTATGGCAGGACTGTCCCACTCAAATTGCCACCCCTTACATCTGTGGCCATCATTAAATGTGCAAAAGGCCAAGCTGTAACTAAGCAGTGTTGTCTCTGTGCTGGGAGCATGCCAGTGACATCAGTGTGGAAGACAACAGCATGCAGTATCCTTCTGGACTCAGAAGCATTGTGCCTAGACTGAGCTGCCAACTCAGATGCTTGTTTGGGAGAGCAGTCACTGCAATTGCCGTCACTGGAGCTGATATCTCTTATTCTCACCAGGCTTACAGAGCGCTCTTTTTCAATTGCTCATAGCGGTGTTGGTGCTGACAGTTGATACAGCACTTGTACATGTACCATCTTTGCTCCAGAAAGTCTTGAAGAGCTGTAATCACTGGAGTGAATGATCAGTTTGTACATGCTTGAGGTACTGGAGCAATGTTTTTCCCCTTAATTTTACAGGTGAAGTATTTTTCTACTACAAAGGGCTGAGGATTAAAATTCTAAGCAGAGTCAGGACCATTGTTTTGTGTCTGTTGCAGTCACCTTTTAGTCATAATATTTATAGAAGCTTCTCTTTCAGATCCATCTTATCCTTATGCACACCATATGCATAGTGAGGGAGTGACATTGTCCTTGGTGTCTTTTCTGAAGTTAGTTGATTTTTCTTTTCATTCCTGCACAGTTTTAGGGGTTGCAGGTTTGTTGTCTGTCTGGGACTCTCCTGCCTTCCCAAGTCAGCTTTCACTCACTGCTGATTTTAAAAAATGAAATATTGAAAGGTGTGGTCAGAACTTCTGTGTAGCCAAAATATTCCTTTTTGTTGTTGTTTTCCTTTTTTTTTTTTAGTGGTTGCAGAGTCTGAGCAATAGCAGAGCTTGCTGCTGGAGATGCTCTCTCTCAAAGCCCTGCTCGTATTTCTGCTCTTTAGAAAGCATCTCAAGAAGACTGTATTTGGAATGCTATTCAAAGATGCCCCTCAGCCATTTCTCTCTTGTGCCTTGGGTGCTTTGTCCTCTCACATCCAATTTAGAGTGTGCTTACCAAGGAAAGCTCTGTGTAGCCCCATCCACTGTGACACCTGCCAATGCTGATGGGCCCTTTCCTGCAGCAGAGCAAAAAGGTGGGAGCAGTGCCTTGCTGCCAGCCAAGGACTTCCACCAGCCATCCATAGAGGAAAATCTTCCCGAGCAGGATTGAATCCATCTTCTTCCTTTTGTGTGCAGTAGCTCGCTATCTGGAAGATGGATCAGAAACTTCCATTTTTGGGGATAAAGCTTTAGATTGAATTTGCAGCTCAATATCGCAGCTCGCTTGCTCTCGGGGTGTTATTAGTACTTTGCCACAGTTATAGTTCTTATATGGATTGGCAGCAGCTTTTACAGGCAGGCTGAACTTCACAGAAACCTAACTTAAAATGCACAGAATGAGAAAAATGCCTCTCTTGTAAAGGCTCCTGCTGTGCTGATAACAGTCTACAGGAAGACATCTATTTATATAGAAATAAACATGCCTTGGGATGCTTGGATCCTATTTTCAGCTTTATTAAGCTATTTTCAGCTTTATTAAGAATGCTGTGTTTAATTTTTCCAGCATTTCCAACCCCATTAATTTAGTTTACAATGCATTTGGATCAATTAGTGCACTTGATGATAAGGCACTATTTGCCTCTGCCGATTTAAAACAACAGAAACAAGGGGATGGATTTTCAGCGTGTTAAAAGAATTTGGAGTTTGTCCAAAGATTCTGATTAGTACAAGTGGTAAATCTCAGAGCCTGGCCAAACAGGAACAGCATTTCCATGTTGGGTAACTGTCCAGTGGATCTGTTTTCTCACCCCAGCGACTTCTCAAACCCATTCTTCTAGCACAAAATCTTGGCTTCAAGGTGTTTGATCCCCAGTGGGCAAATTCTCATTGAGAGAGTTCATATTAACAGAGGTAGAGTCACAGAATGTTCAGGGAGGGGGAGGGAAAAGAAACTCAAGAGACCACTTTGAAATGGCACATTTGGAAAGACATTCTGATGCGATTACAATGCTTTTAGAAACCAGTTGAGCTGTCATTTGGCTTTCCTTTAGTCAATGAGGATCTACATGCATTTTCTTTGTGGAGATTAGAAAACACAGAGATCACAACCACGGGGAAACAAACTCTCCAAACAAGCAACACATGATCTTATTTGTTGCATAATCAGAATGCTAATATGTTAGATTTCCCTGTGGTTAGATCTCTGCAGCCTACCAGATGGCGTAAAAGTGGGGTCAAAGAAACTGCGTTTTCATGTTTCATTTTTGGTTTAGAGAAACGCCTGCTATAGAAAGAAAAAGTAAGACATGAATTTTATTACACTTACTGAATACAGTAGGGAGTATTTAGTATCACTTCAGATCCTACTAACAACCATTCCTGCCCTCTTTTCAAAAGAGTATTGATAACACTGAACTGTAGTTATTACTGTAAAGAGATGCTTCCTACTGAACAATCGATGAGCAATATGTGATTTTATTTTATTTTTTTTTCTGCCGGAGAACATGACTCAACATGGAAAAACTACCTGTATGTACTTCTGCTATAGAATGATTTTGGAAGTTTTACCCTTGGGTTATTCTTTTCCTTTTGCATGAGTGCATAGTATCGCATTTTGCCTGAGTCTTTTAAGTATTTATTGTTCCTGTGGGGTATCTTGTTTGTTTGTCTTGCTGCTGCTCCACCACAGTGTTTTTCCTGTTTGATGTGATTACATACAAATTTACCCATGACAAGCCTTGTAATCTCATTTGCTTCACCTAACTTCATGTGCAGCTCTGGGAAACATTCCCATTTCACTGAAGCACTTTCTCAGTGGTGTAATACAGATAAAGGCAGATATAAGTGTAGGGTGAACACCCTGAGTGAATAGTACCCACATAATATAAGAAAGGTGGACAGTATTTTTTTTGGACAGATTATCCATATGGTATTAAGACACCCCATAAATTAAGAAGGACACACCTGCCAGCAAAGATCAAGGTTTGCCTAGAACTCCACACAAGAGGGACCTCCAACAAGAGAACCTTCCCTACTGGTGGTCAGCCCTTAAATGGGGTCTGGGAGAGGGGGAGCCAGACTCCACCCCTTCTGCTCACACAGGTGAATTGCCCTCACCTGTGCTCCTGTGGCTGACTCAGTGCTCACCTCAGGTAATGAATCAGTGGTTTAGGCAGTGATTCAACAGTTCCCATACAATAGGTCACTGTAAAAATTGTATTGCGGTGCTGCATTTGTTGATTTATTCAGTGATAACAAAACACAAAGCAGTAGGTAAATGGCCTGGCCTGTATTCTCCCAAGTGTCTAAACGATAAAGAAATGCCAGGAATCAGAGCTCTCCTAGGTATCAGTGCTCAGCTTCTTACAGGTTTCAATGCGTATTTAAATGCCAATTGAGAAAATGTGGTTGTGGATCTTGAGAAAGTAAGTTGCAAAAAGAAACCCATCAAAACAAAACATCAAGGCAGTATTGTTGGTATGTGATACTTTAGTGGAAGTCTTGCTCTGTCTTTATCTCACCCCCAGAGTTTTAATGCTCTGTCAGTCCCCGAGAGCTTGAGAATTCCTGTGCTGGCTAACATGCCATACAGACCACAGTTGAACAGGTTTCTTGTAGACAGATACAGGAGGCTGCAGCAGTACGCTGTGGGCATGGCAGTCTGAGGAATTTTGCCTGGCTGCAGGCACTCACAATTCTGTGGATAACTAGATGACTTCAGACTCCAGGTTGCTGTTCAGAAGTGAGAAACCACACAGCTGTCAGGCTGTGCACTCCTGTGCAGTGGATTTCTCTCTGTAAAGGTTCAGGTTGGATGTCCATTACTTTCCTTCAGCCTCTTTGGTGTCTGTACAAGTACCAGAGCTCTGGCTTTGTAATGACATGTCAGCTCAGGGAATCTTGGCATGCCAGCTGCAGTGCACACCAGAATGATGCTCAGGTTAACTAGAAGCTTGCTTTCTGTCTAGTGTATATTTTATTTAATGTTTTCTATTTATATAACAATAGGATTTCATTATTTTGGTTCTATCCAGCAGCAGTTTTCATTTGCTGCTTGTGACTGATTATATATGCTGCAAGAGATGCATTTATTTTTGCTGTGTAATATTTGTGTGGTGTAGAAAAAAACTGATAATTTTACTGAGACTGTCTGAAAACCCACAAACCAACAGTGATGTAACAATAGCAGGCATAAAGGTTCACCGTGCTCTTCAGAGAGCTGCTTTTCCCCACAGTTTGAATTCCCTTGTCAGCGCAGGTTAGAGTGGACCAGTTGATTCCTGCTCAGTGGAATCATGCCTTTTTGAAAAGATCAAACCTCATTTCATTCAAAATCCATCTTTAAACAGAAATGGCTTTTGTTCTCAGCCAACTGTGTGGGAGAATTCTCGGTCTAAGCTTTCAGAACTTTTACCTTGTGTTCCCTTGAAGGAAGATGGAACAGTTTCATGAGGTTTCTTTCCTCTGCTGGAGCTGGTGTTAGTGAAGCTGCAGAATATTTGCATTGTTAGTAGATGTGTTTTCGGCTCAGCACATGTATAATTACAAACACAAATGTCTTCGCAATAAACAAAACCATGTTGTCTGAAGTATGCCTTGATGCTACACATACAGAGTTCCTTGGCTTGAGTGATATGCCTTGGTGTTAAGCTAATTGTCATTCAGAGTTATGCTTAGGGAGCACTGATTTACATCATGAGTCATGGTGTAGCACTGCTGTATTTTCATCTCTGATGAGTGACATTTAATATGGAAGTGAGTACCAAAGTATTGCACCATTGCTTTGCTCAGCACATTCCCCTTTCCTGTCATTTGCACTGGGTAGTTAAAATAAACGTCACCTGAAGTAGTTTCCCTTCCTGTCCAAACTGTGATTGCTCCCAATGATGTCAGGATATTTGAAGGTGCCTTTGCATCAGCACATAAATCCAACCTATATTTTATTTGCACCTGCAAGTATTTCCTCTCTGTCTGCCTGCTGATGCTTGAAGCACGCTATTATTTTAAACCAGCTGATTCTCCCAGAAGTCACTCCTGCTATCTGTGACTTGCTTCGAAGAGCACATGCTTTGTGGAGCTCATTTGCTCGTTCTTTTCAGACGATGCTTGAGATTCAAAACATACCTTTTCTGAAAGCATCTGTTAGAACACAGACCTCTGCAAAACCATATTGATATTGATCATATTCATATTGATCTCCAGTAGGCTGCCTAGAGGTGCAAAGGGGCCAGGGGTTCGGGTTGTTTGTGTTTCGTGGAAACACTAACAGTTCACTGAGCCTTACCTTCTTAAAATCACAACTCACATGGAGAACTTGGCTAAGTCAGCCACGTGGCACGCTGCTTGTGTACGTGCAGATGACTTCTTCATCCTGACTGGTGGCACGATGCTGCCAGAGCCTGCTCAGCAGCTCTTGTCATTCTTCTGTGCTTTAGGTTGCAATCCTGGGACATCTTTGTGTGCATACCTGCCAGCTGTAGGAAGAACACATACAGTGGGCACGTAATCGAGTCTGCTCAGAGCAGGCTTAGCTGCTTGTTGTTCTTCGGAGAAGCAAGATGTTATGAGCAGCAGAAGTGTGCACTGCAACAAGAGAAATAAAAGCCGTACCCTTGCTAGCTCCTCACACAGCATTTAATGGGCACAAGGCAGTTCAGTCATGATACTGGGAAACTGATGCATCTGTTAAGAGAAAATGCATTCTGTGCACCATAAAACTAAATGCTGCATTGCCAAGCAATACACTGAGTGTTCTTTGAGTCAGTTTTTGCAAACTAAATATTGTGAAATGATATCATAAGAAGGCAGTGCTGGAAATGTATTTTGGAAACATATTCTGTTGGGAGCACGCACTACTTGATAGGAGGATAACAGCTGCCATTTAAGCTGCTTTGTTTTTTTCTACATTAAAAATATACTGTGTACTATTTGCAGGCTGTAGCATAGAAGGATATTTCACGTTTATGTTGAACCTTATCATTTTAAATGAATCCCAAGTACTAAAAATACCCATGGAGCATATGCTCTGTGGCACTATCGAAGCTCTGTTGACAAGCTGTGAGGCAAACATGATCTGGAACGTTCTGCGTATGTCAGGGAGGAAAACCTTGGCCAGGCACACCAACCTTGAACTACTGTGCACCTTTGAGATATTGCAGCACCTTTAAGGGACACTCATACAAACCATAGAGATTTTCTTGTCACTTTGACTTTTTTGAAGCACACAACGCTGTGCTCGTGCACAGGGAGCAAAATACAGAGCAGCTGATGCTGACTCACTGCGGTTAGATGTGTGCCCACAGTGGCTTTTCTCTCTAAGAAGCAACCAAGGATCTGTATTTTATCTTCATCTCCCTTTGCAGTTCTCCTATCTTTGACTTCCCAAAGAGTTCTCCATAGAGAAGTATCAGAGAGGGAGCAGGTGGCAGAAACTTCAGTCAGCACTTCCCTGCCATCAGCTAAAACTTTGGTGTGATGGTGTGTCTGTAGGAACACAAGCCAACGGTGTGCTCCTATGAACTGACACAGAAATGTTCCCCTCCAAGTCTTGGAGCTTAAGAATTTTAGGTGTAAATTCTCAGTTGCTATGTAAATGGATTCAGTTTCATTAATTGACAAGAGCAGCATGTGTGGCCCCGTGGGTTTCTACAATGCTCTTGGCTCAGCCGAAGATTATGCAAGCAAGGGCTGTATTTGCTTTTCTGCTCTTACTTGTTTAAATGTAATCTTTATTAAATAATAGTTCCATAGTTAAGAAAAGAGTTGAGGAAAAAAAAGTGCCTAGCAGGTTCAGGTTCTTAATGTGTCGGCCTCACTGGGGGGTTGTAAGGCTTAATTGTTTCTAATGTGGAAAAGCTTGAGATGAAAGGAATCATGTAGTAGCAATGTATTATGATGATTATAAGGCTGATAGCGATGCATATCACACCTGCTGTCACACCAGCTTGAGCAAAAGCAATCTAAACCTTTATGCTGAAATTTCTGTGTAGCAGTGAGAACAACACGTGTTTTCAGTGATTTCTCAGTGAAGTTCCAGCTTTCAGTGCTTTTTTCCCCATTGAAAAATGTGGTGGCTCTCTCAGATAGCTGAGAATATCTAAACACATTCTTTTTTCTCTTATTTCCTTACCTCTCAGGACAAAACATACCTGATAAGATTATCCCAGGTAAACCCAGATGGCTGTATGAACAGGTCTTTTGCCACTTGGAAGTGAAAAGAACTGCTAAAAACACTACATTTTTTCTTCTTCTTCCCATGAAACTCTGCTTTTGTGGTAATGTTTTCACTACTGAAAAGCCTTTTAATTGAAAATGCAGATAAGCACTGGCATTAATAGCATGGAATTAACAGTTATTTGCATTCTCCTTTTTAATCCAAGAGACACAAAGGTCAGAAGAAAAGAGTGCACAAGTGATCCAGTCCTGAGTGCTGTGGCGTGTCTTAGCAATGTAATTGAATCTTGGTTGTTTTTCCTTCGTTGTTTCCTTTGTCATTCTTACTTTCCCTTATATAAACTTGATATGATTGAGACAGAATACCCCGGGGCATTACTAATGGGATACAGAGCTTTTCATCTCCTGGCTGCCAGCTTGGCAGCCTCTTAGTGAATACAGACCTTTACCTGTTAGAGGCTGCAAGGTAAGCTAGATATTTTTAAATGGAGATTAACTCTTAATTCATTTCCTTGGTGGTAAAATGTCTACATCTAACACAGCATCTCCCTTGATATAAGGAGTGAAGATTGGACAGGTGCTGTGCACGAGCTCTGAATGCTTCATGCCTCAGGAAAACAAACAGGCTAAGCGAGTCCTTCCTGTAGCCAGAGCATTCTGATCTTTGAAACTGACAATTCCTATCTTTAATGTGTTGTTCAATAAAAAGCAATCATCCTTTGAAAAAGGCATTTTATTTCGGGTGGAATGGCTTGGCAGAATGGATGTGATTTAAAAGATGATGCAAAAGCCCATTAAAAAATGTTTTCAGAGACGCCAGTGAAAATGCTCCCTGCAGAACACCAGAAGTACAACGTTAATACAATGAGAGGTAACACCTAAATTCTAATGTGCTTGTTTAAAGTTACTGCTCTGTGTCTAGTAATGTCTTCATAAGATGCCTTTATACATCCTCAATCCACCAGGAGAGCCATTGTTTTATTTCACATTTTCTTCTTCCTTCCAGTATTGTCATATCAGATTGCTGCACAGAAAGCGCAGCAGTAAATCAAGGAACGATTCATGGGGTTTAGCTATCAAAACAAGTATTTGCTTTCAGTTTTAACTATTGGGCTTGTGAGATTCCATCAGCCTTCATCATAATACTGCTGAGTCTAATGCTGTAAAGTAACATGCTTCCTTCTAGCCACAAGTAAAAATGCTCTTCCTGAAGTTCCCTTGCATTTTCAGAACATAATAATTTCCATAGGGATGTATAACACAACAAAATGTTTCGTGGATGCTGGGTGTATTTGTTTGTTGTTTTAATGGCTATTCAGTGTTCTAGTCTCTTTAATAAGATTCTTTTGAAGCTGATTTTTTTTGAGGTTGCTAGGTATCCTTTCGTTAAATTGTATATTTTGATACTAAAAGGCCGCTCTCAGGTCTTCTCAGAGCCTTCTCTTCTCCAGGCTGAACATCCCCAGCTCTCAGCCTGTCCTCATGAAGGGACGGAACATCTATCATTTTTGATGCCCTCCTCTGTATGTGCTCCAAGGGGTCCATGTCTTTCTTGCACATGTATGTAAAAGTTGTAAAAGCAAAGAGACCAGCACAAACAAGGAGGTGTCACCAAAGAAGGAAAATGAATGTTCACCTGCCTCTGAAGAGCCAGGCTCACAGGGAAAAAACTCCAGAAAGAAGCAATCTCCAACAAGAGAACTGTCCTCAGTGGCAGCCAGCCCTTAAATGAGGTCTAAGAGGGGTTGAGCCTGACTCCACCCCTTTCAGTTGTGCAGGTGAATTGCCTTCACCTGTGCTCCCAGGGCTGACCAGGACTTTCCTTCAGGTGCTCCATCAGTGGTTCAGGCTGTCACTCAGCAGTTCCCATACAATGTGGATGCAATACTCTAGGTGAGATCTCACTGGCACGGAGCAGAGGGGCAGGACCACCTCCTTTCACCTGCTGGCCACACTTCTTTTGATGCAGTCCAGGATATAGTTGGCTTTCTGGGCTGTGAGGGCACCTTGCTAACTCACGTGCAGCTTCCCATCCACCAGAACCCCCAGGTCTTTTTTATGAGGGTTGCCTCTACCCAAGAGCAAGATCTTGCATTTGGATTTGTTGAACGTCACGAGGTTCACCTGGGCCCACTGCTCCAGCCTGTTCAGGACCCTCTGGTGTGGTGACAGTACCCCACAGCTTGGTCTCATCAGCAGACTTGCTGAGAGTGCACTCAACCCCACTGTCAGTGTCACAGTGATGATATTAGAGTATCGTCCGTAGCACTGATCCCTGTGGGACACCATTTGTCACCAATCTCCATCTAGGCATGGAGCCATTGACCACCGCTCTCTGGACTCAATCCTGCAGCCAGTTCTTGAACAGTCCACTCATCAAATTTATATCTTTCCAGTTTGGAGAGAAGGTTATTGAGGGATACTGCATCAAAGGCCTTACTGAAGTCCAGAGAGATGACATTGGTGGCTCCTCCCTTGTCCATTGATGCAGTGACATCATTGTAAAAGGCCACAAGGTTCATCAAACAGAATTTGCCCTTGGTGAAGCCATGCTGGTTCTCCCTGTCTTCCACGTGCCTTAGCATAGCTTCCAGGAGGATCTACACCATGGTCTTTCCTGGCACAGAGGTGAGACTGATAGGACAATAGTTCCCAGGATCATCCTTTTTGTTACCTTTTTTACCAGTCTCCAGGGACTTCTCTTGATTGCCACAAATTTTCCAGTGTCATTGAGAGTGGCTTGTCAACTGCATCAGCTAATGTTCTCCAGACTCTGGAATGTATCTCATCAGGACACATAGACTTGTGGATGTTCAGGCTGCTCTGGTGATCACAAACCTGATCTTCCCTTACAATGGAAGGAGTGTTGCTTTCCCACTTCCCTCCTTCCAAACCACACATGTGAGGGCTGTGTGGTGAGCAATCATTAGAGAAGACCGAGGCAAAAAAAGTTAAGTACCTCAGCCTTCTCCTTGTCTGTTGTTATCAGCCTGCCTGTGCCACTCACTGGGGGTGGGAAAGATATACTCTCCTGGAGTTTCCTTTACTGTTTGAGAAATTTGTGGAAGCCTTTCTTGTTCTTCTTGGCATCCTTTGCCAAGTTGAGTTCAAGCTGGGCCTGTAGTCCGTACACAGATGATATTTGGGTAGAATCCTGTTACTTTTGGGCTGAACGAGTGTGGAGCTGAGTGCTAGGATCCAGAGAACTGAATACACACAGAGAATATAATGTGCATAGCTCAAAAAATATTTTTCAGTTGTCTGAATGTTCCATATACTGCCCCAGGATTTAACAGATCTGAAATAGTCTGCACTGTGTACTGAATTGTGAGTTTTTTCGAGGAATTCAGTGGTATTTGAATCAGGGTTTCATTGAGGCTGTGATAATATATCAGACTAGGCAAAGGAAAATGCTTATGTTGTATTACTGGAACATGTTTCTTTATCTTTAAACTGGGATTGATTGAGTATGACTGATTTCTAAAGTGACCGAGAGCAACTGTATCATGGCCAAAGTGCAAGCAGGTAGAAGCTTCACATCTTCTCTTTCTTCTGCTGCTTTATGTTGGGCTAAACAGAACTACACCATGTTGTGATAGTTTAGTGTCTTTAGTGTTCCTAGTTAGGTTTTGACAAAGAGTAATATATTTCTGTAGGATTTGCAGTTCTTAGTAAAGAAAGAAAGAAAATAGGAGTGTAAGCATCAAATGGATGTGCTACGTGGGGAACGTCCAGCTGATGTGTCGTATCTTGTTTATTAGGAAACATATTAGGTGACAATTTTATTAATAATGATGGATAACTTCCACATCCAAAAGGCAATTCCATTATTGTGTTAATACAAAGGAAATAATATTTACCTCTGTGATTCACTGTACTGATTTTAAGGAGTTGATGTTTCATTCTTCAGAAAAACCCAACACAAAATCCACCAGCATCTGCAGCCAGTAGCACCCGAGCCCACCCTGCAAGCACTCAGATGAACGGGTTACTTCTTCAGTACAAATGCCACAACTTGATTGCATATCAGTCAATCAGAACACCAGCACCAAGAGAATTTAACAGCTTTTAACAGCAAAGGAAGGGCCTGCATCTAAGAGTTCAGCGCCTTTTGAGAGAAACGCTCAGGTTTCCAAATTCACTTCAGTATTAATTTTGAGAGCTCTGTGTGATGAAGCAGTGGGTACTCAAGAAGATTGACTGTCGAAGCAGCTAAAATAGCCTCATGTCAATCTTTACCACTTTAGTAAATGCTATATAATCAAATACAAAAGCAGATAAAGCCATGCATGCACACAGACTACAATATCATCCCATCATTCCTTCCTGATATATTCATTGTTACTTGAGGATCTGGAAGGATTTTTTCTGTATTGCTCATTTCTTTCTCCCTTAATGTGTTGCCTCAAATTTGAAAGATCCCCTTCACATTTTTCTGAGTGCTTTGATCAAATGCTCTTCCGAACCCGAATTCCAAGATCATTGATCTGTGTTCATACTGAGCTTTAAGTGTGAGTTCTCTGCTTCCAGGATTTCACTAAGTGGGTAGGCATTACGCTAATTACATTTACATATATAATGTACCTCTTACATGCACAGACTCTATAAACGTAAATGAGGAATAAGAATTTTACAATCAACTGTCAGAGGCCTGAGATTTATCAGGTCTTCCTCAACTGCACTAACCTCATACATTCCACATAAAAAATCTGATGTGTAAATCAGGCTGGGAGTCACTGACAAAGGTGATGAACCGCCCAGCAGAGGAGCTGTCTTCCAGGATCAGACACATTCATGTGCTGATTGTTAGGTTGCTTCCCTTTCTACTCCAACTCACAGGATGAACATTTTCCACCCAGTTCTTTTGCCCAAAGTATTTTCCTGCCAGATACATCCTTCTCTGACTGCAGCCAGCTGGAAAAGGGCTCCAGCAGCATTTGGCAGACTGTGTGTTAAATAAGTTGCACCCTACATCCAGTGGTTGTAGTTCACTGAACCGAGGAGAGTTTTGAGCTTTTATAAATGATACCGTCACACTTGAGTAGAGGGAAAAAGAGCAGAAACTCCTCTGTGCCCTTATTTTGTCTGCATGCTTTCTCCTTGCTTCCTCAGCTGTCCTCTAAACCTACTTCAGCAACTGGTATCTTCTGATTATTCTGATATTGGGCTAATGCATTTGGACTGTTATCAGCTACGACCTTGTGTGTACTTGGCTGAGTAAATTCAATCAGCTAATGAAATTGTGGTCTTTCCATCAATTGATTATCAAATTGCTTGTGTGGCTTGGCAGGTCCATGTCTTCCCAAAGTCAGCAGGCTTTTTTTAAATCCACGCAGTCTGTGCCTGACCCCTTCCTCACCTTTTCTGAACATTCCTTTCTTCACTTGATATAAATGTAGACTTGGAATTTGGACATGTAGCACCGTTCTACAGACCACTTCACTGAAAGTCGGTCAGTAAAGCAGCATTTCAGATGTACTTGAGAAGTCAGAATGACTTTCTCTCTTCAGTGCCCAATGCAGCAGTCCCCAGACTTCTGGGGGTTTACAGGGAAAACAGATGATGTCAAGAGAGGATCAGTGCTTGCTGAGGCAGTGACTGAGAAGGAGCTGTGCTCTACCTTTCAGGTGGGGAACGTAGCACTGAGCAGGGGCCTGCACTGGGCATCTGCCAAGGATGCGTTTGCTGGTATGTTTTGTTCCATAAATTCCCATAAGAGTCCATAATCTTTGAATAAGTGACAGTGTCAGGCTAAAGTTCTTTGAATTGAAGTCTTCTAGAAAACAACTGCAGGTTTCACTGTAGGACAGTGCTGGCATTATACCTGTGTTTGTGAAATACAATTTCCTCCCTTTGCTGTAGGTTCTTACGTACCAAAACTGACATTATTATGAGGTCATCTACAGTTCTGGATAAGTGTGAGCACCCAGTACTCTGGGGGTCAAAAATGCAAATAGGATGACATTTTATGTGCTGGATAGAGGGCATGGTCTCACCTTTAGCTATGTTGCTGCTGGTGGTCAGCCCTTAAATGGGGTCTCACTCACTTGTGACCCTGCAGCTGACTCAGTGCTCACATCAGGTGATCAATCAGGCCATGATTCAACAGTTCCCATACAGACACACTGTAGTGGCTGATGTATTTAGCTGCAGATGTGTGGACTGAGCAAAGCAAAGCAATGCTGAGAAACAGCAGAAAAGGTACATTTAGTAAAAGCATCTCAATACATGAAATTCAATAGAACTAATTTTGTGGTAAGATTAACTTTGTGACATCTGTTACTTTACAGCAAAGGTAATTTTTTTGCAGGTCATGGAATAATATTTGATATATATCAGTTTTACTAGGTAGAGTGACTTTTGTATCTCTCCATAGTCAAGTAATTTCCTTTTCATCTGTAGGATAATTACTTGCTTTTATTTGTGCTTTCATTTTAAAAAGTGATATAATTATTATAATTGATATTTTCATTATGTAATATGTCATAATTACTGTCATACACTTAAATGTATGAATAAGAGTTCCACACTGCAGTACCTGTCCTCCTGTAGGAGCATTGTGAAGTACTGTACTGCCATACAAACAGACAGGATACCGATGGTAACTTCTTTAGCTCTCTGAGAAAACAGACTGGAACCCCAAAGCCAAACTGTCCAGCTTTTCATCAGTCACATAAGCAGAGGGCTAGAGACCTGAATTTTCAGTAACAGTCAGTACCAAGCATTTGAAGCTGCCCTGGATGGGTTGCTTTTGTACTGACTCTCCTTACAAATTAGTGTCTAATTGGAAAAAAGAAGAAACGGTACTTAAAAGTTGGTAAAATTTTGTGACTTCCTCTGAATATTCAGCATGAAATTATTCCTTTCCTGCTTGGGGGCGTCCATAATACCCACACTGGGAGTGGAGATAATTGTAATCAACTGGAGGACAGGCCTGGACTCCATAAATAAGTTGGCTATGGGTGTGCAACTTGAGCACGTGCTGGCCATGGTGCCAAGAGTGTGGGTGTACTCCTGCTGCATGTAATGCTCAGCAAAAATGGCAAATTGAGCAGATTCACCATTTGGATTGCTTCATACTTGACGAATCTTTCAAGGAGGAAAGACTTCAACAATCCAATCCCTCCACAAAAGAATTAAATTTATTTGGGAAAGATCTTTATATGATAGAGGCTTTGAGTATGGGAAAGCAATCCATTAAGACTACAGAGAGAAATGTTCACTTGGGCAGAAACTTATTGACATAAGTAGATTGTGTTACCTTTACATACAAAGTAAGACTTTACAGCAAAGGTATAAAGGCTGTAAAAGCAAAGAGACCAGCGTAAACAAAGAAGTGTCACCAAAGAAGGAAAATGGATGCTCACCTGTCTCCAAAGAGCCAGGCTCACAGGGAATAAACTCCAAAAAGAAGGGATCTCCAACAAGAGAACCTTCCTCAGTGGCAGCCAGCCCTTAAATGAGGTCTGAGAGGGGTTGAGCCTGACTCCACCCCCTTTTAGTTGTGCAGGTGAATCGCCTTCACCTGTGCTCCCAGGGCTGACCAGGACTTTCCTTCAGGTGCTCCATCAGTGGTTCAGGCTGTCACTCAGCAGTTCCCATACAAAAGGATTACTGTCATAGCCTTTACTGTAATTGGTTTCTTCTCCTAATTTTCCTTATAAAAACTTTATTTCAAATTCAGGAACCATGCTGCTTTTTAACAAGATTTCCAGACTGAAAATGCTTTCAGAGACAGGATCCATGCATGAGAGTACATTAGAAGAATGATCGCACTGTGATTGATTTTTCTTGTGATAACTTTTTCTGAGCAGGAGGGAGACTACAGCCAAAGTTTATCATTGGTATTTCTGAGGTACTGTTGGTGCTTTTTCTGTCCATAATCGAGTTGTCATTTTGGAGAGTTTAAACTGCAGTGCAAGTCGTAGATCCCTGTAAGATGTATGACAAAGCATAAGCACCAAAGCAGATGTTTTTATGAGAGCATGGCCACTGCAGCTGATTTACTGTTCAGCCACAGGGCTGCTCCCTGTTGGGTCCTCTGTTTCATGAGTAAGGAGTGGGTACAGAAGTGATGTAAAGATTTTCCTTAATTGATCCCTTCTGCTGAGAGCATAAAGGAAAAATATCATTTCTGGGGAAGAATTACTTTTGATAATCTGTTCTAAAAGTTTTCAGTCAGGGGCAGGAATCTGTTAGAGAAGGAAGTTCAAATGAGTGAAGCTTGGTAAAATTACAAGTGGTTGAATTTGGATTCCTATTATTATGGGTTTTGTGCACTCTTAACATTCGGAGTTGTGCTATCAGCACTGCCTGGACTCTCTTTTTCTGACAGTTAAGAAAAGGAGCCTTCACACGAACGTGCTCGTTTTGTAACTGTGTTCACAGACCTGTGGTTTGAATGTTCTCACTTCCTGCAAACCTACAATACAGGAATGAGAGGGTTTGTAGAAGAGTCGTTTGACGAACAGCAGGGTAATTGTGGATGTCTTCCTTGGCGTTTCCTTTTCTAGCACAAAAAGAAAGAAACAACCTCCTCCTCCAAAGCCACCAAAGCCTGAGCAACCAAAATAAGCATTGAGAACAGCTGGTCTGGATTGCAGGGACATTTCAGCTTCTACAGAGATTAAAAAGAAGCATTAAATTCTTTCTTTCTGCAGCCATTTCCCAGCTTCTTCCATAGCTGCATCCTCCCTCTGACAGCCCTATGACAGGCTAGTGCCTGGGTCACTCCTCTGCACTGGACAGGACAGGAACTTGGAATGCTGTGACCCCTATAGCTTTGTTGTTGTTGGATTGGATGTTTGTGTGCTTGTGTTTTTGTTTTAATAAGTTAAAATCACTACACTATATGGTACCTAAAGAAGAGATGAATTTCAAAATGCTTAACAACTGCTGTCGTATTTGAATACACACTCAGGAGGTGTTCTTGGGTATGGATAGGCAAGAAGGACCAGAAGGACCCATGACAGGCAGCCCAGTTTCTCTTCCAGATGTCAACATCATGCCTGGCTGTGCCTGTGGGTGCCAAGACTCCACTGCTGCAGATGGAACATAAGTTTTGCACTTAAAAGATCTCCAAGCCCATCTCAGAAACCTTATTTCTCCTGGTTTTCTTATGAGAGAACGGAACAAAGCATGAGCACACTGTGCATGCCCTGGAATAGGTGCATTGTAAGAAGCAAACATTTAACAGCATCGGTTGTGGTGGCAGAGTGTGAGCACTCTTACTCAAGGCCCTTCAGTAAATGCATTTCTCTCCAGCTCCAATGACTTCCAGAGGACATGTGATTATTATAGCCAATAAATGTTGACTTTTTTTATGACCTGTATTATTTCTATTTTGAGAAGCTAGTTCTTTCAGTGGACATACATGATTACAATAGAAAAGAAACCCTTTTTTTTTAAGGTTTTATTATTTTTCTTTTGTGAATCTTGCATAGTTCTTTCCCACTTTAATGCAGTACACATTGTGGAGAAACTACTCACTTTTTTTGTTCTGTCAGTGAGACTGATTTTATTTTTCCTTTTTTGTCCTTTTTGTTTGCTCTGCCACAAGTCCCAATTCTTTCGTTGCCATGGAGAAACTTATCGCTAATTCAAGACAATCTCTGCTTCCTCTTGTTTTCAAGCAAAAATAAATAAATAAATGTAACTGGCACCTTTTCTGAGGGTGCTGAGCCTAGAAGCATGCTGACTCTCTCAAGAGCTACAGAAGGCACCTTTTACATCCCATCATGTTTTTCATGTCTTCTTTCAGACTACTAATTTCAGCTTCCTGCAGAATCATACTTTTCTTCAAGTACTCATATGAGAAAGAATAACAGAGCACAGTTCTTAAAGCTTGTTTCTCTTTTAAGTGGCTTCAAAATAGGTATATTTCAGCCGATTCACATGTAGAGTGTGTGGGTTGATGGGCAAGAAGCATTACTGGACAAGAACAGTGTTTTCTCCACACCACTGCCTTGTGTCAGCCATCAGAGAGCTTACTTTCCCCTCCTGCCATCTTCTCTAAACCACTTCAGCATGTTATCTTCCATAAAACAGTATGGCATGCTACACATTATATTAGAGCATATTGGTCTGTGAGTTCTGTGAAGATAGCATGATGTGCTCTTTTGCCTCTAATCAGTTAAAAATTACAAGAGATTCTTCCTAGTCCTTAATACATTCCTGTCTTTTTTTTTTTTTTAGTGCAAGGGAAAATAAATCTAAAACCTTTATTCTGTTATCAAGCACTGTAGGCTTTTTCATAGCATTTGTAACAACTTTTTGCCAACCCTCCATCTGTGATGTTAGCTTGCAGAAAACAGTTTTCAATTCTGTTATTAGCTTAACTGCAGAGAGCTGCTGTTTAAATATTAATTGCAACTTCCCTCCTAAGTGCAGTTAAGCCCACTGATTACCTTGTGAAATTCAATATCTATCTAGGAGAGAGAGAAGGGAGTGTGTCTATGGGCTCAGGGCCCACTCTTAGCCTTAACCAAGTTCTTGCTGGAGTGAGTGGTGCCAAATTGACCCTGTCCTGATGCTCGCAGTTTCCTTCCCTCTTACCTCAGTTCCTCTCCTTGCATACACGCTCAACAAAAGGGAAGAAAAAAGGGTATCACTGAATTGCACAGTTAGTGGGTGCATCAGACACTTCCTGCACAAACTTGTATGACTGAGGAGCATCACAGTGCTTGCTAGAAAAGCTGAGATCCATCCTTAGGTTCAAATCCTAGCTATCCATGTGCACAATTGTGAAGTACTTGGGGATTTTTCTGTCAAGAATCACATTTCAGTAGAGGCCTTGTCCTGTGGTTGCCTCCTCTTCTCTTTTCAGCCACGAGCCTCCCCTTAATTCACTTTCTGATTCCACAAAAAGCGCTTTGCACCTACAAATAAAACATAAGGAAAAGAGTGTGTTTATGGAACTTTCAACCAAACAGGAGTGAGAAACAAGCAGTTATCCTGTATCCTGTTTTCTGTGGATCACCTGAGCATTGAAATTGTAATACTGGGAATAATTGAAAGATCGGCACCATTAAAATTGTAAGCCATATTTTTCCCTCTCTCCTTCCAGATGGTTATTAATCTTTTATTGTTGGTTTGCTGATGGTGTAATCTGAGTTTTTCCTCATATCATTCAAATGAGTTACTTCTCTTTGTGTTTGCAGTGGATTGAATTTTAATATTTTTAATTCTGTTTAGAATCAGGATGCTTTTGTTAGTAGCTTGCATACGTATTGTAGAGTTGAAAAAATACTGAGTAGTATCACCTATTCCTTTCATTTCTCAGCATTCTGTGAAGAAGGATGCAGATACGGCGGAACTTGCGTGGCCCCAAACAAATGTGTCTGTCCTTCTGGATTCACAGGAAGTCATTGCGAGAAAGGTAAAGCTTGGCTGCAACCCAGTTTCTTTGGTAACAAGAAATAAGATGTGCTGCATTGAGAAACAGTTGTTCCACATTGTGTTGCCTTCAGTTCATTCTAATTGATATTTTGTTCTCAGTGAAGATCTGTCTTTCATCTTTTCCATAGCTACTTTTCTCAGAGTCCTGTATTAATGTCTCACATTAAACAAGGGAAATGTTAAGTGATCAGGGATGTGTTGGTTTTGGCTTTCAATGGGCACCTTTAATTAATTACAGAGGATGGTAGTTGAGAAAACATTTATTACACCTGTGTCTGTGATGCAAGCTCAAGGTCACCTTCTGCTTTTTCTGAATCTATTGGCATACTAGATCAGAATTTGAATGCTTTCTTTTCACTGGAATTCTTATTCAGTGATTCTGCTTAAAAACTAAGTCACAGAGGCTACCAATTTTTATCAAATAATAAACTATTGAAATGCAACTTACCAGTGATGATTTGATTCCTTTCAGCCTCGTCCTTGATCTCTCCCATTTCAAGATTTGCCTCTGTTGGACTCCTCCATAGGTCCACCATTCTGTTTGTCTCACAGACATAATGGGCTCCTTGCTCACCATCAGTTAAAAGGAAAGATCTGAGAGGATTCCATTTAGAACTCCAGATAGGTTCCCTAAACAACACATTTTTGGATTTTGTTTTGGTCCATCTGTGTTGCAGTTCAGTTGCACTTAAATAACCCTGTGACAGAATTTCCTCTTTTGCATATTAATTAGTAAACCTTTTCCAGTTGCTCTTACCGGTGGAAATGAAGTGAATAGTTAAAGCAGGCTGCATGATGCTCGTGTGGGAGATTATGATTGACAAGTTGTTTGTGTGCTTGGTTTTTAAAGGGCAAAAATACACATATCAATCCAGAAATAACTGTTAAAAAAAGCAGTTAAATCACTGAAACCACTTTTTTATTACCCAGAGATTGTCCAATAATTAAATAATTAGTGTATAGCACTGTCTGTTGAATTCATGGTTGTTCTGCTGTAATAGAGAGTAATTTAAACCCAATTGTCAACAAATCTGCTTCGAGTAGCTTCTGAAAACTCCTAAGGCTTTTATTGATGTACTTAAATGATTGAGCACTAAAATCCCATACTTTGTTTGTCAGGTTTTTTAATGATTTGAGAACAAAATAGGCCATTAATATTTTCCTATCATCTCAAATTAATTTGATTCCTGCATTGTCTTGCCTATTGCCTTTGGATTATTTGTTTTAAACAGACCTAAACTCCCAAGCTACTGACATTCAGCAATGAATGCAAACAGCATGCGTGCTCAAGCAGTGTAGAAAAAGAAAAACCTTCTCCAGAAGTCCATTCTAATCCTGCTAGTTACCAGCTCTCATGTGTTGTTTGCCCATTCCTTTCCAAAATGCCTGTTATTCAGAGGGCATAGTACAAGCAGAGTGGTGCTGGGCAGCTGCTGCATGTCATATCTGTGTGATAATGTGATCCTACAAAACCAGTATCTGCAGGGCCCAAGGGTTCCTGCTGACCCAGGCTTTAGGCCAGCTTTCAGCTCAGCTACCTGTCCTTCTTTCATCTGGGAATCTTAAAAGCATCTTTTCTTTTTCTTCTTATGGCTGGAAAGGGACTCTCACAACTAGAATGCAGTCTTTAAACTGATGAAGCGATGGCTTAAAATTGACAAATGAATGACATAACTGCAATTGAAGGCTGTGTTTCTCATGCTTTTGTATTGTTTTGATCTAAAATGTGAGTTAGCACACCAAGTAAAGGAAACGCAGCAGGTACAGTACCTGTGGTATATCAGTAAATTTAGAGGTTTACCTCAGAAGGAGTATAAAATCTGGAAGTCTGAAACCAGAAGGAAGGCTTTTTGTTCTCTGGGTTCATGAGGATACTACTACTCAAGCAAATTGTAACACTGAGAAATTCTACCAGCAAACTGATATGAAAATGAGTGGGGTTGTGGATGTGAGAAGTTGTCACATTTTAGTTGTAGTGGTGCTTTGAAACCTTGGCAGATACACCTCGATCCTGTATTCATATTTCAGTGGCTAGGTGAGTGTCACATTTCTGTCATAACAGCTTCAACCATCCAAAGGGTCACATACTGAGAAAACTACAAAAACTGCATGTTGCAAGGAGAAAGGTGATGAACCACCTTTGGAGCAGGTGCCTTTCTTTCCTGCTGACTCCTGGAAGGTATAATGGTGTCAGGAACAGGAGGCACTTCAGTGAAGACTTCCCTCATAGTCTCACTGAATTTTGCTGCAATTATTTCAGAGGACACCAAAGGCATTAAAAAATATGTTGCCTTGATTTCTCCTTCTATTGCCTGTACTCTTAGAAATAAACACTTTGTGATATTTAACATATGACAGTGTTCCCTCACAGACATTGTCTGGAGACTGTGAAAGGGTGGGACACCACTTTAAATCAAAGCTTAAATGTTCCTGGTAACGCCTTGTCTAATGGAAGCTGATGGTGAGCTGATGCATGTCTGAAGTAAAACGATGTGTTTTGATAATGCATTCTATTTGCCATGCTGCATTTAAATACGCCCTTCAAACCAACCACACAGCAATCCCTCATGTTATTTGTGAGCAGAAAGGATTCCTCTCTTGTTTAAAACTGCGTGACTCAAATTGCCTTTCACATCATCTCCTTTCTGCATCCAGTGTGAACTGCAGTTTGGTATCCAGAGATTCTGTCAAGTACCTCTTTTCATCCATTCCTTACAATGCTTTTTCTCCCCTGTAAGTTTGAGCTTGATGCTTTTTACAGAGCTTTTGTCATTTTCTATTTAGAACCTGATTCTATTTTCTGATTAAGCTTTATGTTTGCCTGTTTTGTTTAGCTGGCCACACATGAAATGACTGAGCTATGTGATCATTAGCATTTGTGATATTTAACACAGTCAGGATACCTGTGCTGGAAAGTTTTGATGTTAGAATTTCTGCTGACATCGCTGTGCAATTCCAGCACATACATATCTGACTGCTGAGCTGGAGATGTGCATCCTTAGCAGTGTGTAATGCTGCTGGCTGAAGCCCAGGTACACACCTGGCAGGGATCTCTGTTAAAGTCTTCTGAAAGACATTTCACTGTTCAGAGTGGAGTGCAGAACAGCAATCTAAGAGTTGTTGGCAGCATGGAGCCTAATGCCCTAGTTTCCCATCCGGAGATGTTACCTCTATCTCATGGTTTTGCACCAAAGATAAATAAACCCACACCATTATTCCTTGAGATTTTATTCTGCATGTGTATGAGCCACAGGTGAGTGGAAAGGCATTGGTTTTAGAGACAGGCTCCATCAGTGTTCTGTTATTTCTGGAGTGCTAGTTACTACTGTCAGTGGCAAAGCACCAAGAATAAGAAAGGCAGCACAATGTGGGGTGGTATCCATAGGCAGGAGTAAACAGCTGAGTGTGTGCTTAGAAATGGCAGTATGTTGCAGATATTCTATAAACAGCTTCACACATGTGGAGGAGTCTTGCATGTGAACCTAATTTTAACAGACTGACTTCTATACAGCTCCAGGATGCTGACCAACAGGGGTAAAAACTTCAGTTAAGAGAGTGTATAGTTCACAGAAAAAGCAGTTCAAAGAAGTAGTGTAGTCAGGATGTATAATAGAAAGATTAATTACCACAGTGGAAAAGAATAATCAAAAACAAATGAAATGCTTATCTGTATCCCATGCTCACAGTGAAAGAAATCCAAAGGGAGCAATCTCCAGGAAAAAAAAAAAAAAAAACAACCTACCCCTTTTGCAGTCAGCCCTTAAATGAGGTCTGGGAGAGGTGGAGCCAGGCTCCACTCCTTCTGCTCACACAGGTGAATTGCCTTCACCTGTGCTCCTGTGGTTGACTCAGGGCTCACCTCAGGTGATCAATCAGTGTTTCAGGCTATGATTCAACTGTTTTCATACAGCAAGTTTAGTGTGAATGTCCAGCACAGAAACGTAGGAGGAGAACTGCCATGGGAAAGCAGGAGGTCATCCTGGGCTAGATATGTCATGCTTCAGCATGCCATCCTGGAAGTCAATTTGGTGAGATTCACTCCAATTGTTACTCAAATATAAGCTGTCTATTTACCCTACTTTCAGCACAGATTATTAATTTGTGAAATGAAAAGGAAACAGCAAAAGGGTTTAAAGCAGTAGATACCTGTGCAATCTGGTCTAGGGAACCTACTTTGGCAGAGGGCTGGACTAGATGATCTCTGGAGGTCCCTTCCAACCCCTTCTGTGATTCTGTGATTTCCAGCTAGGGGCAAGTCAAGCAAAGGGCAGGCTTTTTTTTTTTTTTTTCCCAAAAGCTGTAGGAGGGCTTTTGACAATGGTGGAGTATCATGTCCAAAAGGGATTCAAGGCAATTGCATGGAATCTTGGCTCCCATCTCTCACAAAATCTATTGTCTGAGTTGGTGCATACTGCATGGGGAATAAGATTCTGGCAAATTAGAAGGACTATGTTTTGGCTGGGGTTCAGAGAGATAGGTGTAGTTACATGTGTCTTTACAGTGTCTGCAAAGCAAACAGGACCATTTTTCTCATAGAATGGAGGAATGGCATCAAAGAATTGCCTGCTGATTGTACACAGTGAGAAGCAAGGGTAAGACATGGCAGAGAAGCATCAGGATATGATGATTGCTGAGGTTGTACTTTTGTGTGTGGTTTTGGACCCTGTGTGGAAAAGATTGTCCGGTGTTGAAGCGAGAGGTCATTTTTCAGTGTGGCCATGGCTGAGAAATGTGCTCTGAATCCTAATGGTTACATTTGTGGATGAAGAAACATTAACACTTGCAGTGCTGTATTAGTTACATGGGGACTTTTCAGTGCACTCAGAGCTTTCACATGCAGGCGATGAAATGTCGCTGTGTTTATACCTTCAAGTTGGATAAGCCATGCATTCCTCAGGAAAATGTGTAGGCCTTTAGCTGCTTTATTCCCTATCAGTTTGCAGTATCTAGAGATGTTTGTTGGCTATGAAACTGCATACTGCTTTGTGTACTCGTCTCTTGAATTGCTTCTTTTGGAATTGATTGTTTTCTCCAATCCTTTGCATGAAACTCCCTATGGTCTTTATTCCTTTGGGCCCTGAAGGTAGAAAGAAATGTGAGAATTCTATTTCAGTGCGCTGTCTTTGATTCCTGAGCTGGATCAATCCTTAGGCGTGTAACTATCAAAGACGTTTCAGTTGAGGAACCTGGTTTTAAAATATAAGCAAACAAAACTCAAATGAAAACTGAGGAACTGAGATTTTCGGTGAGTAGAGTAAGATAAATGTCAGAACTCCCTACCTTTCTCTATCCTGAGATATTTTGTAGAATACAAAGCAAGGTTTATTTTGGGAAACAAACCAGCCGTGTTGCTGTGAGCATGAGGCTTTGCTTTAGACTTTCTAAAGCCTCTCATTTCAAGGTGAGGCAAAGCCAATACAGCACGATACAGAAGGGCTGAAGTGAGTGGTGCTTCATTTATTATGGGAAAGGGTGGTTGTGGTTGGTACAACATTCCTGAGGGCGTGACGGATCCGGAGAAGGCAGATGCTCCAGGTGGCTGAGGTTGCCCTGCTTCATTTGTTGCCAAGCTTTTCACAGCATTTGCCCCAGTGGTGCATACTGCAAAATGGCAAGAGGTGATATCTTAATGTGATAGGAAAAACAAAGCTGTCATTTGTAAAGATATCAGGGAATAGATGAAAGAATATCTGCTAGAAAGATTGGATTAAGATGGCCTCTGAGGATCAAGGGGACATCTGTCTGCAAATCAACAAATAATTCTCAGTAGAAGCAAAAAGTTGTTTGTCCTTTATCACGCTGCCAAGCTAAGCCAAGAAAAGTGAAGTCCCCTAGATCAAGAAGACCATTTATCCCCTTAGCTGACCACAGCACGAGGAGAGCGGGCTGTTTTCTGTAGTGCTTTCACTGCCTCATATACTGTGAAAGCTGAGGCTTACAAGCCAGGAGAAATATTAACCAGTCACTGGATTTGTTATGTTGTTGTTTTGTAAGGGATATTTTTATGTTGATGTGTAGTTTTTGTTATGTGCAGGTGTGTCTGGGTATATATATCTATATATACCAACATATATTGATATATATATTATTATTTTGCTTTTAATGAAAGCACTATCTGCTATATTAATCTCTAGTGTTTGCTGAGATGATATCTTGACATGCCAGCTAAAAAATGGTTCTAATATTCTAATATTTTCTTGTATGGCTTGTGGTCATAAAATCTTCCCTTCTTAGTCTTCAGACTTGGCATGAGATATCTTTTTGTAAGTCACAGAAAATTGTTTTATGTTTCCTTTGGTCCACAGAACTTGTACTTAGGAATTAAGTAGTATTATTTAACTGATTCCGGTTGGAATAATGCATGCTATTCTTGGTTTCCACAGTTTGAATTTCTCCACTCAAATTCTCCTTTCCTCCCCCACCAGTGTCTAAATGCCAATTGTACATGTCAGGTATTACTGATGCAATTTTATTCCAAGAAGAGAAAGGCAAGAGTTAGCAAGTTGACATCTAATTTGCATTTGATTTAATACAGTACAGTGTAATCAAGAGGTAATTTCTGTTGATCTGACTTTACACTGCAGAGAAGCCCAGGTTTTAATATCTTTCTTCTCTCCCTTTATGTTTCACAAAAATACCTTTAAATAGTGTCTTGGCAGGCCATCTTTCTTTGTGTCCCAGTTCCTGTTCTAGATGTTCTTGAATTATTATCTCGTGAAGATCATCTGTAGAACTTATTATAGAGCTTATAAAAATAGCTGCTGTGTTTGAGTCTCCCTTAGTACCATAACTGTGAAATGAAAATACACGGGATATTTAAAGAAATGAACGGATACAACTTTAGGATGTCAGTGGCTTTGTGTCTTCCTTTTGTAATGGAGTAATAGATTGGACTCCTTCATTGCACCCTTCTTCCTGATGAGCAGGCAGTGAAAAATCTAAGAAAATGACAGAATATACTGAATGTTAGGTGATTATTCATCTGTGAGTTCTAATTATGCTGTACAGAAGGAAAATGATGTTTAGAAAGAGGTGGGTAAACTAACCAGTAGCAAACTCCTAAGCTCTGAATAAAAGTTTTGTGTTCTCTCTGAGCTGTCTGCAACCTACAGAGACAAATTTTGTTCAAAAGCATTGCTCAGACTGAGGCTACGGAGTTTGTTCACCACTGGTGGCCTTGTTGCTTTGGCCTTTCAGCAGTAAGTATTGAAATTTGCCGATGAACGAGAAACGTGACTTGAAATATGCTCTCAGAGAGGTACTTGTGTTTCTTAAGGCATTTCATCTCAGCTGTAGGGAGAATTTCACATGTGTTAAAGCATCAGGATCTGGTGCAGTTGAATTGTGTGAAATGAAAAATAAATTGCTTTACTGAAATAAAAGAACATTTAGATTGGTGTTTTTAAGTGAAACAAGCTGTGTTAGTTGCATTTATCAGTGATAAACATGCCGCCTTTAACTCATTGATCTATGGTACAAATGTAACTAGCTAGTCTACAAGTAAGGTTCAATTTAAGCTGGGTACAGCATTCAGTCTTAGAAAAATCGTGCAGTTCATAGGCTCACTATATAGAACTGCATTTCTGCCAAAATTTAATACAATGAACACTGATGTATTTCATGAATGATCTCTTTGAAGGTAATCAGGGTGCACTGAGAGAATATGTAGCTCCATGGTCAGAACCATCAGCATTACTTCTTTGAGAAATAACATGACATGTGGATGGAATAGAGCAAAACAGCACGCCGATGTTGTAGAGGTGTTGGATATTTAATTCAGCTCTCTTGTGTTGTTTCTTTTTTATTTAAGGTGGATTTGTGGAGGTTTTTTTTCCTGAAAAATGATGGCATGGGAAGGGCACTTGGAGCTGCTAGAAATGGTACAACAGAAAAACAAGTCAGCCACCAGGATACCAGAGTAACCAGCGAGGTCTCTTCCCATACGGATAGGAATTCAACCCCACAAACACAAGCATTGCAGCTTGATTTCACTGGTTTGACATTCAGAGGAAGAGATCGTGTCCACATTTACATATATTTGGAAAGCAAATATAGTGCCATAGTTCTCTAGCCCTCTTACATGACTTATGTAGATTGTGCAATGAAAATAACTAATCCAATTATAGTGCTCCAAGAGTAGGGGTGAGAATGAGTTAAACTCTTGCTGAAGAGTGTCATCTTTTCTTTATTAACTGAAGTACGCTCTGTAACACCTATAATTAAGCTGAATTCCATTCTTTCTGAGTATTTTTGGAAGAGTAACACCCTTTTTGAATGGTTTTCTCCTATCAGTGTTTCAGATTTGAGTTCTTATAGAATCGTAGAATCATTAAAATGGGAAAAGATTTCTAAGATCACCTAGTCCAACTGTCCACCAACCACCAGTATTGCCCACACCACGCCTGTGAAAAAAAGCCTACCACAGAAATAGTGATTCTTTGCAGCTGAATTAAAATTAGTGTATGGACTCAGGAAAAAGACAGGCCCTTCTTTAGGATTATTCTCACATCTTTATACAGACAAGAAAAGAAATAGAAGGCTTTGTTGATCTGGAAGCTTGGAAACTTGTTTTTCTTCTCACAGAGTTTTTTCTGCATCAGATGAAACATTTTTATTGTCTGTACTTTGTTTGATTGTGAAATGTCTGCTGGGCTTCAGAAAGTGCATGATGTATCCAAAATATAGCTCTGAATTTTCTTCTGGATAATTTTCTCCTATATATTATGGATGGTGAATAACAGCAACAACAAAAAAATCAATAGAGTAATACCTATTGAATGTGAGAAAGGCCTACGAATCCATCTCTCCTAGCAAGCGTGGAATTAAAATCTGGTCTAGATTCAGAGCTCACAAATTGTGCAGATTCCTGTTGCTTTTGTTAGGCTTTTTTTCCGTGACAGAGAAAGAATATAGAAGATGATGAAGTAACACTGTGCTAAATGTAAGATAGGTGTGAAGCACAAAGGTAATGGGGATTGTTCTGGTTGAATGTTTTCTTTTCTCGTTCCTTTATGATTGAGGTAGCTGTAAAATAACAGTCATACTCTACCTCAAGAAGCTGGGTGTCAAAGTTATTTTTCATTTTTTTTAGAATGTTCTGATAAAAATCTGTTCAGTCCTTCACATTTGCAGAAATAGAGTTCTTCCTCAATGCATCAGTCTTTTTTTTGAGAATGGAAGCTCTGATCCGGTGGCTCAGTTCAATAGCTGGAGTAGTTACGCTACTTAAGAAGCATACCATCAGATTTATTTCTTTCAACGTGTAATATCTACTAAGTAGATCAGTCATTTCAGATGCAAATGTAAATGGCAGTGTTTTTATGTGAAAGAGTAAAATCCACTTTATTTGATATTTTTTTTTCTGAAGAGGCATTCTCCATATGCTGGCAATCTAATCTTTGGAACGGTGCTCATTCATCTTTTGAGTGAAGCATAAAATGACAGCCCTATACACTTCTGGTCATTAAAGATACAGTTGAACCTATTTCAGCTGAGGTGATTACGTTCTACCTTCTTTAGCGATGTCAGTCAGAGAACTCACTCATTTGAAATAGCTGTCTGTTTAGCATGGGGTGGCACCCCATGCCTTGACTTTGTAGATGCTGTATTTGTGATAGCTTGCAGGCCCTTTCAGCTTTTGGTAGCAGTTACATCATTTTAGATGGGAATTTTTCTTAGGTGGAGTACGAGCATATAGATGTGTGAGGGTGAGCACACTCAGCCACTGTGCTTCTCATTGCATTGTCCTGGAAGTAGGAATATCTCTAGCATGGATGGCAGAGTTCAACAGGAGCAGGTATAGGTACTCGCACAGCTGCTGGGAGTTGAACTCTACAATCCTTAGGAGTCCCTTTTGACTTGGGATAGTCTGTGATTCTTCTGGGTCTTCTTCTTGGTAGGCAGTCAACCTCTTCAGTGAGCTGCAAAAAGAGGAGAAACGCCCAAACTCTGCTTAGGATCCCATGTATCCCCCTTGTGTGTACAGCAGCCACACAGCTTCTTTAAGAGTCTACTGGCCAAGCAAACACTGATGACTTTGGCAGTAGGTATTGCTCAGTTTAAGGGAGATTAAGTAGATTGTTCTCATTTCCAAGACAATTTTTGTTGTTTTATTTTTACTTGTTTTTTTTTTTTTTTTTAATAAGTAGCCAGAATTGACAGCAGTCCGTCCTTTCTTTTGCAGTTCAGGTGAAAGATTTCAGACTCAGAAGAACTTTGAGGAAAGTTCTTTCTTCTCTTGAGCACTCAGAAAATACTTAAATTGTTCTGCTGTTGAGCAACCAGAAGGTGTGGCCAGTGCATTTACTTTACTAGTTTATATGTCCAGTTATGGAGACTGAATTTCAGTTAAGAAATGTTTTATGAAGAGCCCCTAGATTTCCATTTGGTGCTTTGGTGCACAGGGGATAGTACACTGTGGGCAATGTTTAGGTAATGATGTATGCATGGAAAAAAATTACTGCAGGCAATTCTTTGGCTAAAAGTAATTGTACTTACATTTCCTAGAAGGATAGATAGTGGTTCCTCCCTCTTTCTCTCTCTCTCGCTCTCTCTCTCTTTTTTTTTTTTTTTTTTAGCCATAAACTGAATTCAGAATATCTGTGAACTAGCTCAGGCCTTGCAGAAAGTTAAGTTCAGTGTTGTGACAAGCCATGTTTTTATTTGTTTGTTTTTTTTCTTCTGCTGAGTGCTCACTCCATGGCTTTCTACAGCAGCTGTCCTGGCTACCTCTTTTACCTACCATAGCTCTGGAAAGCTTATCTGTGTGTCCGAAATAAAAAGAGAAAAACAAACAAACACGCACCGAATCTGTGCATGCCACAAGGGCTTTTTGTGTTGCATCTGTTTCTGCTGAGGCTGGTTGTAAATCCTATAGTTGATGGAAGCTGCCTTTTCCTTTGCCTGCTAAAGCCTCCCTTCCTGCTCCCCACCTGGAATTATTTTCTCTCTTACTCTAACAATGTCCATTCCAGAATTCTTCATTAATTTTTTGTTTATCTGTTAGTGTGGAGAAAACGGATATTTAATCCATACCTCAGAAATTTTCTTCCATCTTCTTGTCTCAAATCTTGTTTCTTCTCCAACTTTGCATATAGTGTTCAGAGCTGATGCAGTTTGTGAGATGTGTGTGCTGATAGCAATAATAACTCCCTCAGTGCCCCCATTAATCATTTATAGGCTATTGAGTCAGGTACAGTGTGATAATGCCTAGCTGTTCCTACAGCCTCTCCTTTAAGATGACTGAGTCATATATCTCTTTTGCAAGAGAGCTTTGATTTTTATTGCTTTTTTTTCAATCTTCTCACTGTGTTTTCTCATGTGGCTTTATTAGATATGTTCATTACCAAATAAGATGAAAGAAAGTTGCACGAATAGCTGGATGACAGTCGATCACTGAGACAACAGAAGCTGATCAATAATGACCAGAATTTTCTGATTCTGGAGTCTGTCTGACTGGTTTCACTGTGGGGGGGTTTGTTCACATCCCTCCATGATGCAGGGTTTACAAGTGTAAAAAGAATAAAACTCAGAATTCTATGAGGAGTAGGCAGTCCACTGGTCACTTGTCCAGTGCTACAGAAAGGTGTGCATTTGTTGGTGCTTTAGGTTGTCACAGTACTACCAACAGTTTCTGTACTGGGTGTTAACTAGCTAGCAGAATGAGGCTGGTTAACTATTAGCCCACTTGATGAATACCTTCATCTTTCTACTGGAAAAATAATTCACAATAGTCTCTTTGGAGGATTTTTTTTCCAGGGAAGAAACATGCAAATTGGGAAATGTAATACCTTCGACATTGGTATTCTATTGACTCTGTAATGCACCTCACTTGATTGCATTTCATTCAATATGTTTATGAAAATAACACCCAATCTAGCTGAATAAATTTATGGATAGCATATTATCATTTATTGGTTTCAGATTTCTTTCTTCTTCAAGTTGCTATTACCTGCTGAACTTGTAGGACTTAGGAAAGGTTTCTGGGCCAAATTGGGAAAGACCTGAAGGAAGGGTTTTGTGCACAGGAAAGCTGAAAAGAAAGAAAAAAAATCACTTCCATTTTGTGCCTTTTGTAGGAAACCACAAATTTAAGTTTTCCTCTGAAGGAAAAATAATGTTTTTGAGACATAGAGAAAAGGATTCAACGAAATCATAAAATAACTCCTATTTTTTTTTTTATCTTTCCCTCGTTTGAATATCAGTTACAAACCAAATGCAGTATTTAGGCCGAGGTGCTTGGCTGTATCTGAACCGTAATGTAAAATCCCCAACACTTTTGTCTGGAAAAATGTAGGACATAGCAGACTTTATGTTTTCAATCTTTTGGTCTATGCCAACCTCAGTTGTACTTAAATGGCTTGAGAATCTTGAACTTTTCTGTTTAGTGATGAAGGTTATTCTAAAAACTTAGGTTAAATGCTGTCAGAGTCATGCAACTCTTGGTCAGTCTTTACCCTGCTCAGTTATCATATACGATGAGTAGTTGGAATGATCTCAGTTGTCTAGTAGTGATGGAAAATATAGTTCACTGTAACGTAAGGTGGCAAGATCTGTCTGAAAATGCTAGGCTACAATAAATTAATTCAACAGGAATAGTAGAAGGAATATAAAGGGATAATATATGTTCGTAACAACATCCTTTAAGTAACATTCAGAATGTGTGTATTGCTTATCTGACATTTTAAGCAGATATTGGAAAGTATTGTAAGGCTGTGGATTATTTATATATTTATTTAAGAACGTCTAAAAAGTTTAAGAATTGGACTCAGTTTATTTTCCTGATAAGTAGATAATTCCAAGCTTCTGGACTCAAGATAATGCTGATGTTTGATCCCCAAGTTCAAATTGTTCTAGTAAATGAAAAAGTACGTGCTGAAATTAGGAATCACTGAGTTAGCATAGAATATGTGTTTCACAGAGTTGGTTGCATCAGATACGACAATATACTCTGTGCATAATCTCATTTAATGACTATAAACAAAATTGTAATGACAGGTTAGGTATTTCAGCAGATTAACAACGCAATCTAAATATGAGCAGGTCAGCCACTGCAATGTAACCCAGTCGTCATGTTGTTCATTCAAAACACAGCTCAGTTTTTGTTATATAAAATAGCAGTCAAATGAGGGACCACAGCGCTTTGAGGACATAGAGATTATTTCTGCTTTGGGAACAGCTTAATGAATTGTCATATGAAAAGCTCATGGGTTGTTCATCTGCCTCAGCAATCAGCTATTTTATGGAACTGTCTGCAACTGTCGTTGTAAGGCACCAGGCAGGTGAGACAGAGGGTGAAGAAAGAGCTGGTATAAAGTTACAAGAAGTCTGGGTTCCCTTTCACAAGTAAAGATCCCAGAGAATTTAGCAAGGTTATAGACTGGGTCACTGAGGGCATTGCCATCTTAACAGAGTCACACAGAAGATTGTCTCTGGGCTTTTAACAATCAAGGTCAAGTCTTGTTTGAGGATGACTTTATACTGGAAAGATGGATGGATTACACAGCTATAAAGGGCTGATTCAGCTGCCTGTCTTTCCTCCTGCTTCTGGGAGGGACATCACAAGTAACACATTAAGTTACACCTATACAGTTTGTGGATAATATAATACATATGTAATACAGTTTGTATTTGATTGAAGTGACGCATCTTTTCCAAATTCCTTAGGAAGGAGTGCAAAAGTGACTTGTAAATGTTGTCAGATAATCACAGGACTCACAAATTCTCATTTATTTTTCTTACTCTTTCTTCTCAGAAGCACAGTGTCGTTGTGAGCATTCTGTTACTTCCACAAATAATTTGAAAGTGAGATAATCCAATCTAAATGCAATGTAAATAGAACTACTGTTAAAATATGCTTTCAAGATCAGCAGGTTTACATGTGCATTGTAGGGTGTGGGTCATCCCTTGTTTTCAGAAAGCAAGGCTTGCTGTGTCTAAGCCGTGTGTCACTGGTTCTAACGTATAATTTGTCATTGCTGCATGTGCTTGCTCTATGGAGATCAGTTCTCACAAAATAATGTGTGGCCATTTCTCGTCTCGGTTTCATTTTTCTAATGTTGTGTGTGTGTTCTGAAACAGCACATCCTAAAACTGCAGAATGAGCCAAGTGAACATTCATGGAGAGGAGTCCTTATATAACAGAGAGGTGGAATAAAAGTCAGACATTTGCATTCTAATTCTGGGTTTCATCTTTGCTAGCTCTGTGCATGAGTATCAATTTAGAGTGGCTTAGCGGGGAGGGAAGGGCTGACAAAGGACATAAGAGCTGAACAGTCAAGAAAAAAGTGAGGAGAAAAGAGATTAAGGTCTTTTTCATCTGATTCTACTGTGTGCAGCCCCATTAGTTGCAATGCTGGTGCCGTGATTTTTCAAAGGCTTGAGACATTCTCCCAAAAGGTTTCTCTGTCAGCACCTCCATAGCTGTAAAAGCAGCTCCGCAGGAAAGCAGCATGCTTACGTTGTGCAGAGCAGTGGCTAGTGATCTATTTAACTTACTCTCCATTCTTTATTATCCAGATGTGGATGATGATGACATGAAATACCTTTAAGGGGCTGTAAGAGGTGCTCACTACTAATACTGGACAGGCTTACGTTAGGACGGAGTCTGAATTCCTCTTCTTTAGAACTGCAGTGCTTGAAGGATGTGAACTGAGGGGCAAAAAGAGTTATGATGCTCTTTAATAGAGGATTTTTTTTACATCTACCTCCTTAGTCAGACAAATTATGTGGTCATGTGAATAGAGAATGCTGCACAGATCATCCCGTCCTTGTGGTGCTTCATAGATCTGGCTTTTGATTTCTGTGTTCATTGACTCTGAGTGTTCAGACATGAGAATTTCTGCACAGTGTACTGCAGATTTGGTTTCAGCCATATAACAAGAGGTATCAATGAATAATACAGTGAAAATATTTGGGATTAAAAAAAAACCAGCAACATGCAGGTGGTTGTCTAGCTCTATTTTCTTGGTTCTTCAGTATTTTGCAGACTTCTGTTTGACCGTTTTGAGTAGGTGTGAAGTTTCTGACAGCAGAGTGCTGGGAGCAATGGCTGGGACTGAATGCATGTACTCAAGTGGCAGGTAAAACATGGTGCACATGGCTCTTGTCATTGCAGCCTGCAGACTGTGGTGACACTCCCTCGTGCCACTTTCTGTGCTGGCTGTTTTTGTTCGCTGGGGATAAGATTGACTGTGACTCAGCCATGCAGTGTGACCTGTCTGGAGCGAGGCTGGAATAAATGTTCAAAAGGAGAGGAGTTTTATACGGCCAGCTGACGGAGGCTGGAGTGAGCCCTTGCTTCGGGGCATAATGATTTTTAACTCGTCCTCAAAAGAAACCCCTTTGGTTGTCTTGTGACCTCTTGTTTTCACCAGAGCAGTAGGGAACTGCTATCATTTGCAGATGTAAAGTGAGGAACTGTCCTACCCCACATGCGATGTCTCTTCTCGTGGCTTCCAGTTAAACTTGCTCAGCTTCACACATTTGGCTGCTGCATTGATTTTTCTGTGGGAAGTGGGATTGAAAGAAAATAATACTAAACCATGGATTATACAAAAACCTCCTATAGCAGCTATAAACTGTAACTGTTCTGTCTTATCCTCCTCCTCCTTTCCTACATGAGTACAATATGAAAAACATCCTGAGATGGAAGACTTCAACCTGCGTCTCTCAGTTCCTATCTATTTCTTCCCGCTGTAAACAATGTTGTATTTTGCAGGGCATATCTGGAAATAGAGCATTTGGTAAATCTTTTGGCAGTCTGCTTATGTTTGAGAGCGTGTTCTTCTTGTGTCTGAAAATTGTGTATTTATTGCCTATTGTTGGTTGAAATGATTCTTTCCACTGAAGGCAGATGTGGCTCCTCACAGTCCTCATGAGCTTGCTCAGTCTTCTCCACACAGAGATCAACTTTGTCAGAGTAGGAAGGAAATGCTTTCTCTGGGTTTAGAAAGAACGTGCTGGTACCTAACTGGTAAAAGCCAGTCATCACTTTTAATTGCTCTGTGACTAATAGCTTTCAGTGCAAGGGAGCCTGCTTGGTTCTGGATTAAGAAAGTTGTGCTGATGACTTCTATTTACTGATCTTTCTCCTTTCTTTTGTGCGGTCAGTTCTTGGTGAGCTGAGCCATTCAAACTATTTTTGACTCCCTTATCCATTTCCTCTGCCCTTTACCACTGTTGTTAATCTCTGCAGCTAAACTGAGTATTTCTGTGGCGTTTGTGTTATCTTACAGAATCAAAACAGGAAAGAGTAGAAAAAAGGGAGGGAGACCTTCAGTATTTCCAGGACCAGCTGAACTAGAGACATAAATTGTTTTGAATCCATATCATCCTCAGGGAATGCTGTGTTCACCTCAACAAATACGAATTAGATAAGATGGATTTTTGTGCCTCTGTCCTTAAAATGCATTGAGCAGTCTCTGTAGAAGGATGGGCAGAAGCTGCTTTGCGAACGCAGCTTCTTCTGCTCTGTGAGTGAAATAAATGATGGCTCTTTTTGGTTTGAGATATACATTGTTTCTGTTGTTCATAGATCTCCCGCTGCTCAAGCAGGCTGGGAAACAAATGCATTTCTTCTATAAGAAAAGAAAACCCAGAGTTGGTTTTCTCAAAGCCTGTTTTGATCCTCAGCTGAAAATAAGATTATTGTCAGTTTCCTTGGCCGCTCCAGGATGCCTGCTGATCTCTCCTCAACTGGTCTGAGAGCACGTGACAGAAATGATGAGAAAGGATGGCCATATCAAGGAGATCTGTAAGTCCCGAATTTCAGAGAACATTCTCCTTTTGATTAGCATTCCAGATAAACTGCTTTCTTCCAAAGGAAAGTGCATTTTGCCAAGCCAAATTACTGTATCGTTGCCAATTCTATCTTTTCAGGAAGGAGAAGAATCTCAGTTTTACGGCAGGCTTCAACTTGAATCTCTCTTTGTATAACTGCAAGTATATGTATGTATAATGTAAGGCGCTGCTTATTTATCTTTCTCAACAGGGATGCAGAAAGAGCGTCCGGGCTGTGCTCATCAGTGTTGTGAGATCATTTCTTCTGGTGCTTTGAATTTGGTTATTTGGACACTACAAGGTTGTTGTAACAGGAGTTGTGGCTGGAGTTGTTTTAGCACGGCTTTCTTAGCAGAACAAATAGGGTGGTTTGACTTGTCCTGCTTTCCTCCTGTGCATCCCACAGCTGCGATGGAACACTGACTGGTAGCTCAGTTTGCAGCTCAGGAGATAACCCAGAAGGTCACGCATGGAGTGCGTTAATCAATAGCAGCTCCGCTTCAAACCAAAGTTACTCTGAACGCTGCCACAAATACTCCCTTAGAAACTCACCGGCAGCAGCAGGAGTGTAGCTGGGGGAGAGAACATGGTGCCCTTACAGCAGTGGAGACTTGGCAGGTAGACTTTGCTGCTGTTAGTAAAAGCTGCTTTGTGGCCAGCTTGTAAGGCTTCGAGGTTTCACAGATGTTTTCCCTGAGAGCAGGCTGACCTGGTCTGAGGCGTGGAAACAGGGTGCTAGTGGATGATTATTCTTGCTTTAATTACAAGCATTGTGTCAGTTCTGATTTTGTGTGTATTTCAGAACTGTCTCCCTTGAGCAATGTGTTAGTGCATTTTAGGTGTCAAGATGAGCAAGATCAGAATTGCTATTTCTTCACAGCACAGAAGAATGCAGTGGTATCGTTACTGTTCTTAAAAATGGATACCTCAGCAAGGTGTCCTACATCTGATTTGGCTCCCAGCTAAGTTTTAACCACAAGTTTTGGTAGTTCCAGTCATACAGTGTTTGTTCTTTCATAGGAGTGCCCCAAATGACCTCTTTGCCTGACCTCAGACTGTGGGTCTGCTGTTGTCTGTGCTGCTCCAGGAAGGTGGGGGCAATCCCTCCATTGCTGCCATTGCTGCCATCATTTCCCAGCCAAGTGGGGCATCCCTGGCCTCTTGAAGATGGGAGAGAGCCAGAGGGCTTCTGAATGTCTCTTGCCACAGCTCAGAGGAGGTAAATAGTAGCATAGAAGCAGTGAGAAGCATTTAGTCAGCCTCCTTGTAGAAGTGCCGCACTCTTTAGACAGCCTAACGCTGCTCAGCAAGGCACCTTACAGTGTAAATGCTTTGAGAAATGAGATGAGAAAGAGCATAAACTCAGGCTTCACACACCTCCCTGACAGTAATCACTCCACTCCAAAGACCAAAGTGCTTTCTAGCAATTGAAAAATATATGTGGAGGCATAGGAGTGGGATTGTTCCCTATATTTTTCCACCCTGTGCCTCAATATTTGTTGGGTTTGTGGTTAAGCTTTATTCTTTTTGATTCTGATGTTTCTCTTTCATTGCTGATGATGTGAAGGAGCTTATATTTTTTTCCAGCTACAGTATCACCTGTAGTATATTCTGTAGCTGGCAAGCTCTGGGGTGAAGTATTTTGGGAAAGTCATAGAAAATGTAAACTGAAGATGCTTGTGTTGAATTAAGAATGGGATGTTATCTAGGAGTTAACAGGCACTGTTCTAGGCAATAAGAGAGCTGTCAGGTTCTTCAGTGAAAATGCCATGGTGACATCGTTCAATATCCTGTAATTTGATTTCTCTATTCCATTTTCTGTGTGTGTGGTTGTGGCACTTGGTGTCTAACGCTCTTAAAATGATTATTTACCAAATGAGGAATACAGTAACTGCCTTAAAATATGATCAGATATATTGCTGCCTTTGAGAAAAAGGACTCGATTGTATTCTGACTTGCACCGATTTTATAAAATCAGAACTTTTGTTCACCTAGTTGGTAGTAGTGAATAACGGGACAAAATTTTCTTGAAATCTCTCTTTTTTTTTCATCTGTCTCTTGGCTTTTCTGTGTGTAATGCTTCTGCTGTGAACCTGGCTGAACAGAAATGTCATCCTCCGCTCTGGAGGTTGTTAGGTTCTACTTCTAGGAATGTGGCACACTCCAATTCTTCAAGATAAAACTCTTTAATAGGAACATTCTTCAGCAAGAGCCCAGTTACTGTGATTGAATGCTATGGGAAAACCAAGGTAAAGATCTGAAACAGAAAAGAATCCTGCCTAGCTTGATTTGATGGGCTAGTCACAAAAGGAAACTCATTGGCAGGAGAAAGAGAAATAGGAGGGTTTTTACAAAACTGTGCTTAAGAGCTCTTCATAGCAGAATACTTAGAAGCATTTCTTATAAAGATATCTAAAAGGCCAGAAAGAATTTTATATTCAGTGTCTGGGACATGCAGCTCATTCTTTGCTTTGGTGCCCCTGTGTTACCCCTTATTCTTCCTTTCCCAGTAAGTGCATTCAGCAGAACACTGAAGTGATGATAGCTGCATAAGGAAACAGTGTGATGTTTTGCTGTTTTGTTTTGCTTCTTGGTACTGAGTTCACTAAAATCAGTAACTGAGATAGAAGAATGACTGAGGGCCAGTTATGTCTGTCCAAAATTAGATTCGGAAAGTAAACCTGAACAGGAGTTCAGATCTTTTTGATGTATTTAAGGACGTGCTGAGCCATTTTTCCACACACATATGAAGCATCTTCTTAAAAATCTTCATGGATGCAGATAGCACAGCTACTTCTTCCTGTGGTTCTCTGTCTTTACTGTTAATTTTTGTCTTAAGGTTTTAAAACTTTTTTGTTATATTTAAAGCATGTTACTGCAGACCTCTTCACAGTTAAGACCTATTTTCACCTGTCCAATTTGTATTTATCTGCATATTATTCCATCTTTGTTTTTACTCCGCTCTTCCCTTGAAGCCTTGTTTTCTAGGGATCTGATTATTCTTGTTAACCTCTTCTCTGGATCTTCTGTTGGTCCATATCTTGCATTAAGCTCCTTGTCTGCTCTTTGGTGGACATATTACCGCAGCTGAGACCCTTCCAGGAGCACTGAGCTGAAGGAAAGAGTACTTTTGCCCATTCTTTCCCGGATGGTGATGGATTTGCAGTTGTTTTGTACGATGTCCCTTTCAGAGTGTGATCTGCTCCATGCTTGCTTTGCTATGTAGCTTCCCTTTCCTCAGGATGGAGGGGTTGGGCCATTACCGATGCTCAAGGTAGCTCAACCTGAGCACAGTGACTCATCCCTATGTCATCTGTATTAATGTACTGAGCAGTGTCCTGTATTATTTACATAGTTTCTGCTAAGTGAAGAAAATAAGGATCTGTATAGCTTTACTTGTACTCCTAATGAATTATTTTTCCATGGTCAAGGAGACCAGTGATTGGTTTAATGAACTGTTCAGCCTTTCCAGCAGAATTCTCTTTATTCTCTCTGTACACATACAGAGCTTCATAAACAGCCCAACAACGTTTCATGTCTGTTCCACATGTAAAGGTCCTATGTACTTTTCTATCTGTTTGAAAGCCTACAAACAGCCTTGAAAACCTCTGTAAATGTTTCCAGTTTTGTGTGAAACATCTTTTACAAACCCTCGAAAACACTGGAGTAATTCTAAAAAATGAATGAAGCACTGTTTGACCTGAAGCATGATTACTGCACTTTCCAATGTTGCAAGCAAGTAAACAGCCCAGTTATTTTGATCTGCCCTACTCAAAATGTTAATTGTATAATATAAAGTTGAGAGATCTTCTGCCATTGCTGCTCTCAATCTTCATTTCTCTTCTTAATTGCACATTTGAACAAGAAATTGCAGTGTTTTTAAATTAACTCTTACAATCTATTGGGTCTGATGGGAAAGAGAAGATAGTTACTCGTTAGCTATGTGGGTTCTGTGTAGATAGATCTGGCTGATTCCCAGGAACGTTGTAGGAGAAGATGAAAATGTATAACATTTTTGGGAAGTATATCTTGAAATATCAGTAGCTTTCTTTTCCTCAGCTTTCTGCTTTTGTGTCTCAAAAGAAGAACAAACCAACCGTGTTTTGTATTCAAGGCTAGTCTAAGGATAAGCAAGTATTGCTTATCTGTGTTGGCTAGTTCTTGATAGCTAGCAGAACATTATAACAGAAACCAGACAGTTCCTTTTTACGCATTGAAGGAAAGGAGCATAACAGGGTTCTACCTGTGGTACCTGGTATTGTACCAAGAACAAACAGTCCTGGCTTCTTCAGAATTTCATCATGAATTAATAATTATTATTTACAGAGTAATAAAACACCTAGCATCCTACGCAGCACGAGAGGGCTTCCAGGTGATGGAATTAAGTTCCCATGTACCACAAGTGACTTTGTCACATAATCACGACTTTAAAAAATGAAGCATATTGATGAAGGAACAGAAAACCTCAGCGTGCTGCTTAGCCTAGAATGCTCATGTAGACATTGCCAGGTTCCATGATTTGCAGCCTTGATTTGTTACTGACGAGTAGTACTTACACTGATGTTTTGACACTCGTTCATCATAAATGGAATTGTTTTCATTGTGTGTACCTCAATGAGCTTACACAAAAGAATCATATCTCCCATTGGCATTGAAGGTACCAAGCCAAATAAATGAGGAAAACTACATTACATTTCATGAAGTCAGTATATCCTGTATATCCTCTCTTTTTGGACATTTGCATTGAAGTTTGTTCTTTTTTTTGTTTTGCTTTGCTTTTTGTTTTTTAAGCATAGGTGACAAAAATTGTATTGAGATGTGTCATCATGCCTGGTTTTGTGGCAATAAGACATTTGTATTTCTGTTACCAAATCTTCTGATAAATTCTAGAATAGCCCTTGCCATTTTCAGTAAAAGTAGTCCTACTCTGTGATCCTGTGATTAATAGGTCTTTATCCTCCCCAGGCATTTCTCACTGATCATTTCCTCTATTATAGCAGAAATGCTCGTTATGAAGCTCCTAAGCATAATCACAAGGCACTTTATATCATTACTTTTCATTCCATTTCTATTAGTCAAGTCCTAATGACTTTTCTCTTCTTTTTGAATGAAATCTCAGTATTCCCTGGCATTGGCAATGTTTCCCAAAGTTGTATCAGTTGTACCAACAACAGCTGTGCCCTAGTTTTGTATGCCTGTGCTGAAAACATGGGATGAGCTCCAAGACCAATTCCTGAAGAAATCATCTCATCCAGTTCTCTCTCTCTCTTATTTATTTTTTTTAATCAGTGAGCTTCCAGAAACATGAAGGAGACAGCAATTCCAAATTTATTGGTGAGCGTCTTGTGATGGTGTAACTGGAAAAGCCTGCATCTCCAAGGCAATTCAGCTACTTGGAGTGTGGTTGTGACAGTTAGGTGTGTCACTGTGCAGCCCCACTTTAATTTCTCTAATTTGGTGTCTGTGAACACTCCTGTTTTCACAGGCAAACAGTTCTAGAGGCCTTAAATCCTACTTCTGTGTGTATCTGGAATGACCACCCCTGCACTGTATTCATGCCAAAACCACTGTAATTAACTCCCCAGTGAAATTTGATTGAGGCAGCATACTAACGCAGAGCATGGCAAGAACATGCCCCATGGTTGGGTTTGTGGCCTGTGACCCAGCAGAACAGTGGCACTGCCTGTACGAGGACACAAGAACTGAAATGATATCCTGTGTGCTCTTTGTTTGTTTCTTTTCTTAGAGTGCTAGCAAAATGCCACTGTATCAGGGAAGCAATACTTCAGATGTTAGTTCAGAGTATCCTCCTTCCTTTGTGGAGGGATTAACTTGCTGCTATTGGAACTGGGGTGATTTTTGAACAAGGTTTTGAAATAGGCTCAATTCAGAGTAGAAATTTCTTCCTTATTAGAAGTACTAATAATACATGGGAGCGTATTGTTATAAAATAGGCTGTTAGGTGCTCAGCTAGACCGCTGCTATTTCACACATACTCTCTGTATCTTCACCCCTCCTGCTCACTTTTGTTCCTTCTGTTTTCTTTCTCTGGCCACTTTATTTCCAGCTCTGCTTTTCAAAAGAGTAAAGGTCCAAAATGGGGCACCCTAAAGTACTTTCATTATTCATGGAAAGTGTCACTTAGTTTAATTATAATGCAAATAGAAAGCAGTTTATTTCTAGAAGAGAAATTTAATTTAGTACCGTATAACAGAAATGAAAATTATTCTTTCATCTGTGAATTTGTGCATTCTTTGTAGTGCAGCAGATTTTGTTCAGGCTGCTTAATACAGTTTAAGGTTCTATATTAAACACTCAGTGATATCAAACTGTCACATTTAAGAAGTGTTGCTCTGTGTGGGGGTGTAATATAGTGTCTACAGTCAGAAATAAATCCATGGGCTGTAGATTTAATTGTTTTGCATTTGATGATGAATGCTAGAGAACATGGATCAGATATTTTCTGATACAGTATTGGTGTGTTTTCCATAAGTTATTGCAATGGACAACTGTTTTGGGGTTGTCTTGCTAGTGCGTAACAGCAGATAGTCCCTAATTATCTGTACAGCCATTGGTAGTTTATAAATTATACATATATATAATATATATTTATATATATAAAAATCACTTCAGGCAGAAGCTACACAGTAACAGAGAAAAAAAAACAGAGAGAAAAAAGTGAAAAAATAGAGAAAAAAGTAATATTACACTGTTTGAGAGGCAGAAATGTGTGGATCTGTTGGGTTGAAGGGGACTTATTAAAATCAAGGGCAAATACATTGTGTTTTTCTTGCCAAAAAGAGTAGCGCAGCCAAATAATAAGGGTAATTGATGTGAATCTGAGCAATCCAACTGGTTAATTGCACATGAAAATGTTTCCAGGTTTCCTGGAAATGATAAAGACCGTTCCAACATAAAAGGAGCAACTGGCAGCACGGTCTGTGCTTCTCAGCAGTTGCAGAGTTGGGCCCTCTCTGGAGCTGAAATAGTAATGTGCTGTGTTCTCTCTCAGTTCTAGTCATTGTGTTTGAAGTACAGAGCAGCGGAGAAAGACAGAATTATTATAGAGTTGTTCTTTTTTAATTTTCTGTTGTGTTAATGCAGTGCATGAAATTGGCGATATTTACATTAATAAAATAAAAAAAAGAAATAGAGAAGGATTGCAAAGATCCTTGTCTGGACTGTTTGCTAATTGTTCTCTTTGGAGATGCAAGGGTGGCTGTTCAGGTGAACGTTCACATTCCCCTTGCTGCATCCTGCTGCAGTGGGAGCCATGCTGTCCCTGTGTGCTGCTGGGAGGGCTGGGAGGAAGCGCAGCACTGTGGGAGGGAGGTGCTCTCTCCCCCTGTGGATGCTGGAGTAGAGGCTCTGCCCAGAGGCAGGATCTTGCTCTGCAGTGACGCAGATGGGGATCTGTTTTTTTCAGTATGGTTTTGTTCATTACGTATTTTGGAAGGGGATCAGATAGGATTTGATGTTAACCGATGGAGATAATTTGCTGAGGACAGAAGATCCTATCATGGAGTTGTTCCTGTGGGCATACCTGGGGACAGGCTTCAGGCAAATTCTTTGTACGCTTCTTGTTTTCACTGATGTTCAAACTCAGGACATTCATGTTCCATAGCTCTCGTTTCATCAAAGGAAGCACCTGAGTGATAATCCTTAGACCTGTCACCGCTCCCTTGCACAATATTCTCTGGTGGAAGCACCAAATATCTGTTCAACAGGACATGTCTTCATTTCAGAAGGTTGCTTTGGTATTCATCTCCATCCTGCCTATAACGTCAGCAACGCTAATATAATGATACGGGTTGCTGCCAGTGACATATCATAACATGAAATTACAGTTTGGGTAATCTATTTATAACACATTATGGGTAGTTCGTAAGCAGTGACTAAAGTGGTTTACACACACAATACACACATCAAAGCATCCCTTGTTAGTGCTGCAGTGAAACAGTTTGACACTTCCATCTCAGTACGACACAGCCAGGAGATGCTTTGATCTGTGCCAAACTCCTTTGCAACAAATGGGGCGCACCCTGATGCAGTCAAAAACGTGGAAGCTCTGTTCAGAACCAAGTTTTCCATGCTTGCTTTTTTGGTTACTATTTATTTTTCATATATCTTATCTCTTTTCCTTTTATGACACAAAATATTTTGTTCCACCGATGGCATAGAATCTCCTCCCTGAAAGAACAGTCCCTGGAACTCGAGTGTTGTGCTGTACATCCAGCTTTGGGAACTGCTTCAGAGGACGTAGTGCCTTTACAGTTGTTATGCTGAGGGGAAGGCACAGCAGATTTGAGGTGTGAAACTCAACTTTATTGACCACAGTGCAGTCCAACACTTTGACACAGACTGGGAGGGATCTTGAAAATGTTAATCTTTGGAAAATCGTAATTAGATCTAATTTCTGAGCACTTTCTCTTTGTCCTTGCCTTCATACCTGTGTGCCTTGATTAGCTGCTGTAGGTCACTCCAGGGCTGGAAGCAACTGGTAAGGAAAGGGATTTCTTTGCATGCTGTGTACTGTTTTTAATGGCTTGCATTAGAGTAAGCAAGATGTTTTCCTTTTCTTCTTTGTTTTTTGCTTTTTGAATGAAGAGTCACAGCCAGAAAAACAAATGAATGCATATTCGGTTCTTCACAAGATGCTCTGTTCTTATCTCCTTTTGTCTTTTATGTCTTTTGGTATAATTCTACCAACTTAAAAACAGTCATTTCTGACTCAGAGCAATATTAATGAAGGTGAAAATTTAAACTTTTATGAGAAAGGTTATAAAATATGAAAGGTATTAAAGCAGTTCAGACGATTCCAGCCTTACCTCAGAAACGGATAAATTTATTTTAAAAGAGGACTCTTCTGTGTGTGCTTAAGCCAAAAACAGTCTTTGTTTCAGATGTATTTTTAACAGAATTCAAATGAGGGCTGGATGACGACTGGCATGTACAAGCAGGCACAGAGCTTGTTCGTGCATTTGCCAGCAGAGCATGTATGGGTTGTTTAGCTTTGGAGGGCTATGAGTACTCTTCTGGAGCAGAGCAACAGAAAAGCACCCAGCTTAGAACAATGCCGCAAAACTTGTCAGACAAAAAGGAAACTGATTGTGTTAGTATGTCTGGAATTCTTCCTTGCACTGGAATTAGTAGCTCTTGTTTGTTATGTCACCTGGGCATTTCGTTCTGTAAGAGAAAAGGGGGAAGAAATCGATAAAGAACAACAGAAAGCAGGCTTGGCCTCATTGTAAAATTGTTCCCTTAAAGCATGGTTAGAAGCAGTGTTTTCATATCTTTCAAACTGCTTCCTCCATCAAGTGTCCCCAGTAGGCCATTAAAAGAGGTCAAAACATCCCCAGGAGCTTGCTTGCATACATGTTATCCAAACACCACCAGCTTGAAGATGATCTCTTCTAATTCATCTTCAGTTTACTGAACAGATAACCTCACCCTGCTTCTGTGGAGTCCTTTCTCATAGCTGATGCAGGTTATGGCAGTTATAATTGCTGCCAGCGCAAAAGGAATCCATCAGCTGACAACATGATGGCGCCAAACAGGAGGTAGCGTCCACAGAGCAACTAGGCAAGGGGAGGAGGGAAGGAAGCATCAAAGATGCCTCTGGGATCCCTGCAGTGACCAGGAGGCAGCTAGCATTGTGGGAGACAACAGCAGGCACACAAGGAGAAATTTCTCTGCCTGGGTATTAACAGCACGGCCAAGTTACTGAGGGCATTGAGCAGGAGAGGTTCAAACATTTACCCCATGAGGCAAAAACAGCAACTGAAGTTGCCCGAGGGGGCTGTGCAGTCTCCGTCCTTGGAAGAGCCACCTGGATGCAGCCCTGGGGATCCAGCTCTGTCCACAGCACGTTCCTTGCTGGGGCAGCAGTTTGGGAGAGAGATCTTTCTGGGCCCTGCTGGCCTGAGCTAGTCTGACACTGCTGCATAACTTAGGTTTACAAATCACCACAACACGTTGTCACTGATTCCTTTTCCTGTAGGTGAATACATTGCCAAGTGAAATAGAATTCGTCTTACCCTTTTATAACGGGAGAGATTACAGCTGTCTGCCTTTGAGATAGTCAGCTAAACAACTTCTGTGGTCAGTGGAGAAAAACAGGCATTTCTAATGCATCGTGTCTTCTAAGGAGGCATCTAAAGTAAGTGTTAGATAAATTGTAGTGTAAAAGCACTCCACTTTTCACTGATGATAAATGGGACCTCAAGAACTACCTTGAAGACAGATACCTTCTTTCTATCCATCTGAAAGCCAGATGAGATGAATATCACTTTATCATACTTCTGCTTGAAAGGGGTTTTGATGCCTGTTGTGGGAATACGGGACACAGTCACACCTTTACAGCTTAACTTCCAGTTATATAGAATGAGCAACAGGTGATCGTTCCCTGTTGGAAACTCAGATCCTAAGGAATCATTTCAGAACTGTTGAGCGCATGTTCTTCTGTGGTTCACAGAGGACAATAAGATGATGCCATTTTATGCTAGGGTTTTTGTTATTGTTTTTGCTCTTACTTTTATTTTTCAAAAGCAAAAAGATCCATGCATGCAGTTTGGTGCCTGAATGCTAAGCCATGGGCACTGCAATAAAACAGGTAACTCTCAGTTAAATGTTCAGTTTTCTTCAGGAGGAAAATATCATTGAAAGGCAGGCAGCAGTAAGCTGTGCATGCAAGTGCTCTATTGTAAGGTCAAAATCAAAGGGACCAAAAAAGAATTGTGGATTTGGCTAATTAGGCACCTGCGAGCGCCGTCTGCAATCCTCGTGTGACACACAAGACTGCGGTGCCATCCTGCCCTCACTCTGAATACATCCGTCACCAGCACTGCTTTCCTCCCCTGTGGTTGTTCTGCCCAACAAATGCTTTCAGCTTGGCACAGGTGAGGCTGCTGGTCTTTGTGAGCTAGCAGCTGGTGGCCCTTAGCCCTCTTATTTCTCATTTTGTAAGTTAAAAGCTGAGCCACACTAATGAAATATGCACAGTCTCTTATGAAACAGAGAGCTATACTTAAAATGCGTTGGTTCAGTAATGCTGGTTCTTTCCCAGCTACGCTTCTGAAAGGCAGAGCTGGCAGAAGTGGTAGAGAACAGTAAATATATTCTTCTTATTCCAATTCCTTCTTGCCTGCCAGCAGCTTCCCTGATTCACCTGTCTTGGTACTCTGTGCTTACCACCCTGACAGGATGATTCTGCTTCTTGATAAAATGTGGCTGTAAAAATTACAGTTTTGAATCAAATGAAGACAACATCTTAGCAGTAGTAACCTTTTATCAGCAGCTGAAGTGAACATATTGGATAGGATTATAATTTAGAGGTACATTTGGATGCATTTCTGAAAGAGCTGTATGCAGGCTATAATGTTTGAACTGCAGTTATTTTGATGACTGAAAATCTGTGAAGCCGGGGACTGCATTTTCACTTAATGAAAAGGGTGGTAGTTTTACCGAGAAAATATCCCTAAGGAGAATAATAAATGGTCTCTGCTTTAAAAGAAAAAAATGAAAGATTCTTTGAATTTATGTTGAAGAAAACAAGGCTCCTGTTCAAAAGACTGGCTAATTTGGGGGTAATATGTTCTTAATGAAAACACAGATTTATGTATTTAATAAATTCGAAGGTAGCCTGTAGGATTTCTGAACTATATGTAATAGGAATCTCAGAATTTGCCTTTTTCTCCCCACTGATTTTCACAAGCACTGTAGGCGTGACAAGCTTGTTTTGGAAAGCCGTATGTTATATAACCTTTTGTGACAGCCCCAGTTTTCTTGACAACTGTGTGTAACATGCTTTACTGGGATTTAGTGTTCACCTGCTTTGGAATCACCCTCGGCCTAAGTCACCATCAAGCAGGGAGCACTCACTTTCTCTGTGGGCTTTTAAGCAGCCTACGCCTTCAAGAGTGGGACACAGCAGCTTTCACGTAGCCCTACGAGTAACTTCCACTGCCCATCACCACTTACTGACTTATCATTTATTTCCTACTGTGATAAAGGCAGAATATATTTTTATCACAATCCCCTATCTCATCTTCTCTGGCGTTCATGGCTACAGTTGTTCACATCATTCATTATTGTACAACAATGAGTTGAGTTGAACAACTCAACTCAAACAGGCTAATGTGCAAGATGTTCAGTGACCATGGTTTTCATAGAAGAAACACATGCTCGTTGTGTGAAAATGAACACTGCTTCCAGTCCTCCATTTACTCAGCTCCCTTGGTTCATTGACCAGGCACAGCTATTGAGACCATGTGGCCATTTGAGATTCCACCAAGTTCAACGTGATTTTTCTTGTCCATTTGAATGCAAGTTTAGCGTGCCAGAAATTGGGGGATGGTTGTGCAGTGTTGTTTTAAGAGAGTGGATCAGATGTCAGGGGGAAGCTTTTCACTGACAGAGAGGTGAAGTGCTGGATCATGTTGCCCAAAGAGGCTGTGGATGCCGTCTCCCTGGAGGTGTTCCAGTCCAGGTTGGATGTGGCCCTGGGCAACCTGGTCAAGTACTTGATCTGGTGGTTGGAATGTGAATATCCCTGGGGTCCCTTCCAACCCAACCAGTTCTGTGATGCTGTGATGATGTTGTGGTGTTCAGTTAATGCTATCAATTACTATGAGCAATTCCTAACTTTGGGAGCGCTGCTGAAAACCAATTCATTCCACTCACGTACAATAAAACTTACTCAGTTCAATGAAATTGAGGACACAACACTAATTTTGATAACTGTTTTTTAACCTTATTCACGCAGTAAGCAATGGAAACTATTTTCATAGTTTCAAAACCCTTTAAGATAATCATAAACACAACTGTGTTATAATTTCACATTTTCCCCTCAAAGTATTGTAGTGTTACATAAGGCTTAGGAAATGTTTTGAGATCACAGGATGAAAGATGGTATAGAAGTGCAATGTATTTATGCTTATTATTAACATTTGATGAGTCCCCTGGCTTTTCTTTCAGGATTTTCTCCTTATTTCTGTTGCACATTTTTAATTGCTTAGAGAAATGATGTAGTCATATCTCAGAGTTGGTTTAATTGGAATTATTGATGTCTGAAGCAGCACCCAGTCTGGGAAAACTGGGCCTGATCAAAGTCTGCAACTAATGGCTTAGTGAAGTTATAAATTCAGTCTGTAATTAAAAAATGAAAGAGAGAGCGTGTGTCCTCAAAGTGCAGTTTGTGCGAAGGAAACAGTCACTTCTTTCTTGTTTGGAAGGACTCGTTGCAGTATTTACAAAGAGGGAAGTGGTACTAACTGAAGTCCTTAATCCCAAAGATTTGCTGGGTTTTTCACCTGGAAGATCGTACTTGTTGTAGCACTGAGCCTTCATACTTGCTTTTATACTTCATTCTTTATTCAGTTGTGTTTAAGACGGAGCCAGACGTGGCCAATTCAGTCAGGTGAGGCTATTCCTGGCCCTCTTCCTGCATGTTTGAGTGGGATGTTTGGGCTGTTCTGTTTGTTTAGAAAATTCTACTAGATTTCTTGCAACATTTTTACACTGATTATTTAGTGCCATGAAATGCAGTGCTGTCCAAATTGTTCAGGAAACAAGTTCCTTTCATGTGTCTCAATATACTTAATGAACTGTGCGTGGGAAATCACAACACAAACAGCTTCTTTTTTTATGATGCACATGGCATGATGGAGCTAGGGAACTGGGTAAATTTAACGGCATTGGAGGTGGAGGAATGCATGGGTGGTGGCATGACTGGAGGAACTTTGAGCAGACTAAAATAGAGAATGACTTTTACTTGCATTATGAGCAAGAGGAGGTAGGCTGCACGATGAAAGAATTTTGCTTTCTCTTAAATAATTCTTCCAATCTTTTGTTGTTTGATGTCTCTAAGGATTTTTTTTCCTGTGAGTAGACTTCCTATTGCCAGCAATAAATACGTATATATTCCAGAGTGGACAGGCATCTTCCATTGTGTGACGGTAGTTAGGACCTCAGTGTGTTGTTTGGAATACCCACCACAAATTTCACCCTCTTTATGAAACTGTGTAGGTATGTTCTCCAAGAGTTTGCATTTTTACCATATGCTGTGTATTGATCAACCTTTCCTGAACTGTTTTCTCCCCTAATTAAGGATGCAGAGAGCTTTGAATTATTCGTATTATGATCTCAAGAGCTCTTTTTACACTGCTTGTTTAGGGATTTACTTCCTTGGGAGAGCGTATTGCCGTATGGATGAAAATGCTTTCTGAAGCTGTTAATCATTCCACGATTGAAGAAAACTAATTGAGAGTATTTCTCATTATTACTAAAGTCTCAGGGGTGCTATAGGGTGTACTCACTATTATAATCTAAACCTGTGCTTCAGCATTGCTCCTTGTGCCCATTGGCACAGAACTTGGAGAAGAATTTTAAGGGGAATGGCTGACACTCCCCCACTGCAGCCACAGTGAAGAAAAAGTGCTTTTTATCATTTTCATCAGCTATTTTGTTTTAGCAGACATTCCCATAAGGTGATTCTTCTCAAATTCTGTGATGCTGGCAAGGAATCTGTAACTCTTCAGTTGCAGTATGCCAAAATCAACTGCCAAAAGGATTCGGATTCTGGTTGGTGAATTAATCTTTTTATCAGATAAACAGTGTATTTTGCCATCCAGATTTACTGAAAGGCAGATCCACAATCTTTAATATGTTTTTAGTATGGTCTTACCCGTCACTGAAAATTAAATCAATCTGAATTAAATGAATCTGAATTTTTGTGTGCTTTGAACTCACTGTAAGCGGCTTTGTGCATAAACGCACTCTGTTATTAAGGACAGATTTGAATATATCTATTTTGAAGTCTCCATAATCCCAACTTTGTAGAAGCATTTCTGTGTGTGCTGAGAGCTTCATTGATTATGGGCTACTGACATGAAAGATCCCTCCTGTTGATATTGTTCTCTTATTGTATTCTAGTGTGCATATCTCATTTCCATATAAGTGCTTTGCATAGAGTATCTTTGCAGATACATTTTCACTGTGCTTACTTGAATTAGCAGTCGAGGATAGTGACACTGAGCAATTCTTCAAACATTAATCCCATGAGGGGAGTGAAGGTTGGCCTTACCTCTACCTGCTTATGTGAGAGCTTCTTTCGGAGTGTAGAGAATGTTAACCTCAAAGCCAGGAACCTGCACTGCAATTACAAATTGAGAAGCGTCTCACACACTGGCTTTGGGCATCTGTGGTCATTTCAGTGTATCTCAGTCATCCGTAAATACAGAACAGTTCTTCATCCTGCCTTGTGTATCCCTGCCATGCTTACCACTGAGCAGCCTGACTGCAGTTTTTGTTTTCCATGTCACCTAGCAGTCCCTAAATGTGGGAATCAAAAGCTCCCGCTTCATCTCCAGTGCTGTGAAGTGACATTTATTTGTGCCATTCAGGTCCGTTAGGTTGCAGACTCCAGGTGTGCTGCCTATTTATCATACAAATAGGCAAATAAGAGTGCATGAGAGAGACATGCACTACAAACATCAGGTTGGAGCGGGTATTAAAAATGAGCTTCAGTAAATTAGATTTTCTATATTAAAAGAATTAATCTTAAGAATTGCTGGTACTACTGTTTTGTGTTATTATTCTGATAGCAATTTCATTTTTTCTTGTTAAACTCATCGTGCTAAACTTGCACTCGTGATGATGAAAAATCTTGATAACACCAATCTGGCATTACACAATAGAGCATATTACAGCTGTTCTTTAATTATAATGAGTGGTGGGCGCACCTTTAATCTCTGAAAGCCATTTTGTGCCATTTAATTGTTCTGGGAGAGTGATTATTCACAAATTTGAGTTGTGTTTACTGTCTCAACAAATCCAAAGTGTTATAGTTCAGAGCTATGTGCTCAAAATAGAAAAACAGACCGGAGCCTGTGCCATTTGCTCAAGCAACGCTGTTCCTGCCTGAGAAGGAACTGCAAAGGCCAATATAAATATAATGCAATTAAAATCAGTCTGTGAAAACAGCCAAGACTGCTGGGGAGAGATGAATATGTTATTTTTTGCTGTTCCTACCCCCAATCTCCTTATGTGTTAAAATGAAAGTAATTAAGAAGAGGCTAAATGTCAAGGATGGATTTCCTGAGCAGCCCGCTCCTGGCTTCGGTCGGACAGAAGTGGAGACTCTATCACCACCACGATGAGGCAAGATATTGATTATTGAAAGTGTCAATAAGTTGGGCTCAGATGTCCTTCTGTCTGTACTGATTCTGAGCATCTCTGTGGTATTAGTAGTGAACTGGCCCCATGAGGCTGAGCGGCAGCCACGAGTCGTTATCAGATACAACTAAATAATACAGTGATCTGTGTTATTTTAAGTTGCCATTTGTTGAACAACTCAATTGCTGCACCGTTGCTGAGTCATTGGTATTCCAGGCACGCTGGACTGTAAACCTGTGACGAGGTCGGAGTGCTGCAGCAGCTTCTACTGCTCACTGGGAAAAAGTAGCAGTCTCCTAGGATGGCCGCTGTCAGTGTGTTGTCTGTGTTTAAAAATAAATGCAGTGCCTGCTTGGTGACTGCAGAGAACTCTCAAAACCCATGTGGAGTTAATCATATAGAAACAGAAGAGTTAATAATAAAGCTCAGCCTTTAAATAACTTTGTGTAGAACAGCACGATTAGGATTTGCTTGCATCAATTTAGGCACATTTTAGAGACTTTTAGAGACTTTTTAGAGAGAGACTTTCCCATCTGTACTCGTGTGCAGTAGTTGACTCTGCTCTCAGGGTTGATTTGAAGCATTGCAGTGACTCTTTGCAGCAGTGACATCTCTTTCTGGCTAATGCCATCCCAACTTGGGATGGTAGAAGTAAGAATTACAGAGCTGTCCTTAACAGGCTGGATTAACATCCTGCGAGAGCTTATTTAAAACCAACTGGTGCCTTTATTGTACAATAAAAAAATGTGTCATTTTGGAACTTTTGCAAAGCCATTACAGTGGAGTGTTGCCAGATCCCTTAACAATTCTGTAGCATTGACAGTTAAATAACAGAGATGGGATGCAGGCAGGCAGTGGAGCGATCAGTACAAGATCTCTTTTACATGGATGTTGTAAGAAAACTTGAATTAGAAGATCTGCTGCCAAAACCATAACGCTTCCAGACTGCAGTGATCTATTAGGTGATCTAGTGCTGTGCTATATATGACACGCCATTTAATTCTGTCCGTGGCACAGTAAGGCACTGCTGGTGGAACTCCACTCGTTTAAGGTACATAGGAGTAAAGGGAGAATTAGTAGGACCAAAAGCCTGTCACCTTTTTCCATCTCTGCAGGCTTAAGAAATTGCTTTGTGTCTCCCTAAAACTCAGTGACCAAAAGCTGTTGATGGATAGAGTACTGTCATATGAAAGTCATGCAGTCTTGAGATTCTTGGGCATGTTATTTTTCTTTATTGACATGATCTACAAAGACTTAAATGTGGTTGCTCTTCTTTTCCCATTAAGCACGCTGCTGATCAGCTTTGGTATCCTGGCAGACTGTATGCAAAGTGATTTACCAACTAATTTCCTATAGCATGAGCCTAAATCAAATGCAGTTTCAAAAGGGCTCAGCTTCAGAAATGAACTTCTGGAAAGCTATAGATTTAGTGTGTTAAAAATGTAAAATTGAGTGGAAGGGGCCCACTGCAGGTCTGCCTTGTGGCAGCAGACTTTGAATGAGAACATGGTTGGATTTGACACTGGGGAAGAAAAGGAAGCAAGAGGGATTCATTTACAATTGACCTGCAATAGCAAAGTCGTTTACTTTCCAAATAGGATTAAACTTGTTCTGTCAACCATGACATGTGAAAAGATCATGGTTATAAATACCATTTGCTGTAATGAATTGGAAGTGTCTGAGTTTGCATGCAGCACTGCCACTGATGGACAGCTAGATTCGTGCAGTGTTTTAACACCAAAATTAGCTTCTGCAAAATAGAGAGAGTGAAGAAGAGGTTGTAGCACTGAGAGATTGTAAAACATGAAAAATAAAAGCCAAGAAGGAATTGTATTGAAGGATATTTCATTCCAATCGAATTCGTTGTGTGTCAGCATGACTGCCTGCAGTCAGTGAAACCACGTCAATGTATGTACTTTTTTCTATTGAGATAAAAACTACACCCTGTGGTTACTCAGTGACCTTAACTCAGCCTTGCATCAGGATCAGACAGTATTTGTTTTTTAATGCTCGCAGAACTAAATGGAGATTGAGAATGTAATTTCACCAAATTTGTGTGCTCAGTGTAGGTTACTTTATTTGCATTTTCAGTGTGCCAGTTGCCAAGAAAAATTCTCGGTGGCTGAAAGTGTATCTAATATTTAGGGACGACTTGAGATTCTTTTTAATTGATAAGGTACCAACTGAAAGCTGTCCAACATTAAATAAAATAATAATAATAAAAAGGCTGAGCTAAAAAGGGGTATCAAATATAATAGCTTCTTAAATTACAGGAAGGTTAACATGTAATTAATTTGTTAAGTTTAATTACTACCCTACAAAATGTGCAGGAAATATGCTTGAAGGGGAGAAGCAGCCCGGTGCCAGGCGTGATTAACCAAGGTTACTAGCAATTAGGAGGTCTTTATTAACTATGTTATGGAAAGTTTAAAAACACGTCTATTGAAACTCAGCATGGTTTTCAGCTTGCTCTGCATTTCCCTGCTCTAGACTTACTGGTGTGGTGTTCTTGGCATCTTTCTCTTCCAGATGGATGTCTTAGTGCAGATGCAGCACAGACTGCCTTTTCTTTGTGCCTGTTGTGCAAGCTCTAGGTATTTGTTCTGTTCCTATAAACGCAAATGATTAATTCTTGTTTGCAAAGAGGAGTCCAGATGTCCTGGCACATTGAGTGCCAGGGAGCTGCAGAGTATTGGGAACGCCAATCCCAAAGAGAAGGTCGTTGCTTTCCAAGGTGCTCTGGGACACACGGTCTGTAGGTCCAGCAGGACTGCTGCTGGGCGGCCTTTCCATTGCAGAACCCACTCTGCGACGCTTTACGTTTGCAATCTAACTTGTGATTTAAAGCCAACAAGCTGAGCCCACATCCTCAACCAAAAGAGCAAAATTTATCTGTGTTTGCTTTGCATTTTAAGTGAACCACGCTGTGAATGAATGTCTTACGTGTATCAAATCCCACAGTGTACCGCTGTTGTGTTTTACTGCCGCATCGGTCATGTTGAAGTGTCTTTTGTTTGGAAGCATGATAAACTGTGATCCATTCAAGGAAGACTTTATGAAATGAAAACAAAAACAAAAACCAACCTAAAGCACTGGTGTCGAAGGAAATTAATTTCCTGGATGGCTTGTGTTTTTCTCTGAGGCAGATATTGATGAGTGTGCAGAGGGGATCATTGAGTGTCACAACCATTCACGCTGTGTTAACCTCCCAGGGTGGTACCACTGTGAGTGCAGAAGCGGTTTCCATGACAATGGAAGCTATTCTCTTTCCGGGGAGTCCTGTGTTGGTAAGCAATGATCAGCATAGCGCTGTGTTTTTTTTTTGCCTTCTGCATGGTGTTATAAAGTGACTGCTGAGACACTGTCCTGAACAGTTAGTGAGTTTAAGGCCAAAATGAGAAAGCAAGCAAGCGTGTCTGTGTTTGTCAGCATCCCCAGCCACGCAGTGCGGGCACTGGTTTGAGAGGCATCGCATTTCTGAGCAGTTATCACAGGAGGGAGGCACTGGGAGATCCAGAGTGTGACTTAGTGTGCTCTGCCGTTTCTCATAATAAGCTGCTTTACAGCCTGAAGGGAGGGAGGGCTTTCTGGGGAGCAGGACGGCCCACGGGAGGCAAAGAGGTGCTCCTCAGCTTTCACACCTGAGTATGAGATCATGTTCGGTGCATGTCCTTATCGCTTTGATATGTTTGTTTTGCATTCTTCCATATCTTCATCATTTCATTTTTAGAGTAATGCAAATAGCACCGTGCACTCTGTGCATTGTATTTGGAGCATAACACCCTGAGAGCATGAAGGGAGAAAAGTTTTTAAAGGGTGCAGAGGAGTTCCTCAGTTCTTTCTGCCATCATTTGTTTCTGTGGGTAGACAGTGAGGCTCTGTGAGGGTGTATTTGGAGCTGGGTCTATGAATCTATGAATCTATGTAGCTTGGTGGGTAGGGATGGTGGTGGGAGGAGGGCTGGACTAGATGATCTTGTAGGTCCTTTCCAACCTAATGAATCTATGAGTTTATGAATCTATGGGTCTTGCAGTCTGGTGCCCTGAGTGTCTGTAACGCTTTGTGTCCCAGCACAGAAGTGAGCAGTGATGAATGGATGGTTAAGGTAGCACTGTATTTCACCTCTGCTTTGCAATGTTTCTGGCTGTTCACTTATTCTCGGAAGTGTCGTACATTGTTTCTGTATGATGTTATCAGATGTGTTTAAAACAATTGGCAAAGGATCCCACTGTAGCTGCTATTGAGACACAGACGCAGCTCTCTTAATTCTCCATCCTTTCTGGGGAATTGCAGCTACTTCATCTCGGCTCAGTTCTCTGAATTTCCTATGAAAGCATTTTTGCTTTTTCTGCTCCTTCTGTGGACGACTCTCTTTTAATGCAGTAAATCCTGTTTATTGTGCATAAGTGCAAAGGGCTCTCTCTGAGATTTAAAGTATACAATTAAAGTGAAAGTTAGAATTGCATTTTTCATATTGATTTATAAATTGTTGCAGCGTGCATTCTAATATTCTACAAATTGTAGCTATTAGAGGAAACGTGTCCTTGGGATGAGACAGCACTGTTGTTTAAAAACAGAGGAGAAATACTTATTTTCAGAACCAGAATTCTGTAGATTACTCTGCCAGACTCTATTGTCTTATACTGTGCTAAGCTGACCACAGACTGGGGTGGCTGTGTTTAAAAGAAAAAAGACAAAATCAAGTTTTACAGCATTTTTTTATTTAAATAACACTTGAAAGTCACATATTCCTAACCAAGTACTCAGATGTGAAGAATTCTACTCTGGTTTATTTAAGTGTTGCAAAATGAGTGATGGGAAGAGCAATATTGAAAATAACAGAAAACAAAGGGACTTGAGATTGCCTTTGGAAAGCTCTGAGGAAATTGGAGATAAAGGGCATTTGCAGTGTTCCTGGTGTCTGCTTGTGCTTGTGCTGCTGCCATGGTGATCTCCATCTCTTTTCAGGCCGACCTTAGGTAGCTGTGTTCTCACTCGGAAAACACAGGATCAGATGGGCTGGCATTGGACTTGACGATCCTAGTGGTTCTTGTCCAACTTTTATGATTCTAAAAGACAGATGCACGAACATGGCTGTGGTTTTGAATGGCCCATGGTTAGGCTCAGTTGCTGAAGTCTGTGCTGCTATTAAAGTGAAGCAGTCTTGGCTATCTCAGAGCAGGAAGGTTCCCCAAATTCTCTATGAGTTTTGGTAACAATAAACCACACTCACTTTGACCTGCACAGCACGCTGGAAGTTGCTTAGGTGAGGTGCTCTTCTTGCCACGTGCAAGTGATGAACAGAACATGAAATGAGTGACATTAGTTAACTGAGTCACTTTCCTGAACTGCTGCAGGATAGCAGTAATGAAGAGAGTAAACCAGTTTCTTGTGTTTTCTTACACAGCTTCAGCAGTTAAAAATGTATTGAAAGGTTGTGCTAATCTGCATGAACAGTAAAGTTTATTTAAAAACACAAGGAAGAATTGGTCAAAATGACAGCTAGGCAGTCCTCACATTCTTGCTTTGACTTAGTTACTTGAACACTGGCTTTTGTCATGTTACTGAGCTTATTTGCACAGTGGAGTACTTAGGGTCAAGGCCAGAGTCATTCTCTGCTTCAAATAAAAGGGTCCATTTGCTTAGCAACAGCATTCTGTCCTAGGATTGTATCTGACTGAAATCCTCGTGTGCACCTGAGCTGGATTTGGCCTGTTGCCCTTCAGTATGTTTTGAAACATTTCTTCCTTCCTGAAGGACAGATCTGGGAGAACAACAAGCAGGCAAAGGAGAAAAGAAGAAGAAAGATGTTGAAAGCTGCAACAATAATAATAATAACAGATGTAAAGCCATAAGGCAGCGAGAGGGAGTACTCAGCTCTGGTGCACAGCCCAAAGCCCAGGCAGAGAGCGTGGGGTAGCTCCCCTTTCCCTCTGGAGATGGCCCTCGTTGTTGCTTGTATGTTCATGGCAGTGCTTGCAGGACATTTAAAATATATATCTGTATCTATCTGGGGAGTGTTGTGATACCTCAGGGATTCTGAAAGCTTTACCTCGTTGCCTATGAGGTTATGGTAGATGTGGTGGGAAGGTCGTAATGCTGTGCTAGAGCCTGGGCAAAAAGGGTGGGTGAGTTGGGCAGGGCGTTTCAAGCTTGACAAAATCCTGTACTGCTCAAAATAGCAACCATAGATGACTTTGGAAAGGGAATGTATTGTCACAGCCATGCTTTTATAAAAGATGTCAGTTTAATAAGGAGGTGGTGAGCAGACTCAAATTAAGAGAACGTAATTCAATTTCCACTGGTTTTGTTTTTATGAGGCACTGGCCTTTCACAATATATTATTAAGAATACTGCTTGCAGACAAAAGACAATTGCTGTAACTGTGTTGCTACCAAAGTTTCCTTCACAATAAAAATAGAGACTGTAGTTGCTAGGTGCTTCTCTTTTCCCTTTCTTTTTCCTCTCCTTTTCCCTTCCACCCTTTTCCTCTTTTACTCTGCTTTTTTATTTTTTTTTAAATAGGAATTTTGTTACAATTTAGGAGACAAAGACCAACAGCAATGAAAAGCTTTATAGAGCAGCATTTCTTATCGAGATGCTCAGTATCCCAGAGCTAACTGCTGTTTGCTGTGACTGTGCTGGTGCAACTGGCATGCACTGCTGCTTCCCTGCACTAAGTGCCTGTTGGCAAATACTGCTAATGCAGTGGGTTATTACTGAATAAACCCCCAGCACTGAGTTTTCAGTGTCAGCCTTGACGATTATCAGAACAAAAGAAAGGGAAAACCTGTCAGAGAAATGTCAGAGAAGAAAATAGTGTGCCACAAAGCTCGCTCCTATCTGCAGCTGAATAGTAGAAGCAAATTAAAGTAAATTATACACATCTCTCTCCGCATCCCTTCAAGAGAGTTGATTCTGGTCTGTAGAGATTTCAAGTCACAGAGCACTGAATTTCTGTTTTCTTTTATACAGCACAAACTTTATTTAATACACTACACAGTGTGCTGCAGAGTTCTCTGTTAAGTGGGTTTGACCGCAGTGGAAAAGCAGTTTTGCTTGCTGTTTGCTGTGCCTTCTTTCTCTGTTCAACAAAAAGCCAGACCCATCCCATCCGCCAGAAATCTTCCTCTGCCTGAGAACTGCTTTCGTACCGTCACAGAAGTGAAACGTGGGCAGGAAGGTTTACATGTACGGAATATCCAGGATCAACTCTAGAACTTTATTCTGCTCACAGAGCTGAATAAAGCTCGTGATATTGGTCTCGATCTGTTGATGTTGTGCTGCAAGATAAAAATAATCTTGCTTAATTTCCACTTAGTAAATTCCAGTCCTTGTGATCTGTAAGAAACTTGAGTTTCACATCTTTAAGATAATTGTGCTTTGTAGTTTCTACACTTCTAAAAAGCATTAGTAAACCATACATTCTGAATCTAATTCACTGTACAGTGTTCTTTAATAGACCGTGATGTCTCTATAGAATACAAATACCATCATAAAATATTTTCCAATGGATTAAAAAGCATCTGTTTAGTGATTTTTCAAAGATGAATCCGAGTCACTTTGTTTGATTTAGAAGGAGGACAAATACATAATTTTGTGACAAATTGCATGTGAAAAATGATTTGTCAAAACAGTGTTTAGTTAACTGGTATGCACGTTAGTTTGGGAGCCAAGCATACATTTTTCACGTCGTATTATATGTAATGGCTTAATGTACCATAACAGTTAGAATTAGCACATCAGTAGGGTTCTTTCTTCTGCAGCAACTTATCATGATATTACAGAGCACCACGCTGCGTGACGTGCTTGCACACAGTTATTAAGGTGCTATAGAAAATCACACCATTAAAACCTGAATAGCCTGGAAATTGAAGAGATGGAGTGGCTGGGGATCGGTTTGAAATTTCAGGGAAACCAAGTTAATGAACGTGTGTTGATATGTACAGTCATGCTTGTCTTCTGCCCATTCAAATACAGTGTCTGTGGGACCTCTCTTAATATCTGAAGCAAATTACTTCTCGTTACAGCCAAAAAAGGATGGAAAAAGGCAATTGCATCTCAGGGGATTATTCTATTCCATTTTGATTCTGCTTTCTTGCATGCCCACGTTACCAAGCTACATTTATATACTTCAAAAGCATATTAAGAAATGAGCACATCTTGCATGGCTTGTTTTCTTTTTTTCCCATCCCCCCAAAAGGGATCGGTTGTGTAGTAGCACAAATATCTGATAGGTACTTCTGTCGTATGCTTGTGTAGAGAAGCACACATTTAAAGTGTTTGAAGAGTGAAGATCTCCATCAGTTTTACAATAGCCTTGTACAGTGTTTGAGGTGTCAAGTGTTAGCAGCAGTCACTTTGCTATTGGTGGTATACTGTTGATGTAAAATAGCAGGCTGGCTGTATAAACAGGTTTCTGATTATAGTCAGTGCTGTTCTGTTCTTGCACTCTTCACTCTTGAAAAGAAGTTGTTCAGTGGAGAAGTGAAGCTCTGCCCTGTTTACTTACGTTAATTAGTAGTTTATGCAACCAGATGATCTCAGTAATCTTGCAAATTCATACTCTAGGTTTGAATAAAAAGAGGAAAATGAAATTGTGTTCACAGGCTGACAGACTGTATAGAAGAACTAATTCCTGCAAAATGTCAACAAAGATGTCTTGTTCTTGAGTCACAGAGAGAAAGACTAGGGATTCTCCTTGTTGTTTTGTATATTTGCTTGTTCATTCTTAAAAGTTACTGAGCTTCATAGATGGCCATCTCACCTTCTGCCTGGTGTTGTTATGATGAGCAGCACTATTTGTGTACCATTTTGTCTTGTGCTTCGTTAAATGTTGCAGCTGTGGGCCAACAACTTCTGAGACCAGAAGTGGGAAAGCAGTTGGAACCTGATGGGAGCATGGGGAGTTTGAGTCGAGCAAGGATTTGAATAATATAAAAATAATCTGTATGCAAGAGCCTATTATACAATTTTCATATTCATTAGAAGATTGTTTTGGACATGTTCAGGATTTTAAATAGCTACACAGACACATCGATTCCAATTGCTAAGAGAAATTTCACAGTAAATACGACTGTTCCCTTCCGTGTTTTACACAGCCACGTACATGCTGATCTCACATCAATGTCAGCAATTCCACACGGTCTCCATTAAGCTAAAATACTTCCTTAAGCTAACGAGGAGCTAAAATCATGGGAGCATTTGTCAGTGTTGTTTTTTTTTTTGTGTGTGTTCCCTCCTCACCCCTTTTTTTTTCCTTATTGGCTTGCAGAGTGGGAGTGCAAAAATACATCAAGTGTATGACTTCTTTTCCTCAAGTTCCTGGGAATGCTGGCTGTTTGTTCAGACTTTTAGAAATGTAATCAGTGACAGAAAAAAATGCCAGAGGGATGTTCTCAGAAAATTAGCTCTATTAAAAGTTCGGCTGGAAATGAGCGCAGTGTCCAAGCCTTTTATTTTTGATTAATAGCTAAAACTTCTAAATAATAAATGCCATAAAATAATAAGAAACCACCATTTGCATAAAGAAAGAAAAAATTGAGCAAAAGGAGTAGCAATTAGGAATTTATGTTCATGCTATGTTACTCAGCTTTGCTTGATCGGTTTCTTTGTCAAGAATGTCCCATTTACCAGGTTGGGCCTCTCTTAATAGGGGCATCCTTTTTATGCGTGCTAAACTGAAAGCGGCAGCAGTGTGTAAATTGGGCACTCCTCCCTTTCGAATGCATTTAACACATTAAGTTGTGCAGTATGAACAGGTCTGCACTACTGAGAATATGAATAATGTTAGTTTTGATAATTGCTAACATCTGGCTTTCCATAATCTGTTAAATTAAATGGAAGCAGAATTAGTTTTCTGAGGCATAAGTAAAGCAAATACTTGGAGCTGTGTTGGCAATATGACTTTATGTTCATCTGTGAACTCCTTTCCATTCTAAAGTGTGAAAGATACCGCTCTAATCTGCACTGTTATTCCACTGCATGCTGTAAACATGCAGCTCAAAAAGCCCTTAATATGGTGTGGAGAATATTGACAATTGATTAAGGCTTGGTGATGTCAACAAAGACCAAGTGAATGCTGCATCTGTGCCTTTTTCATTGACAAAAAATAAATAGAAAATAAATAAGACTAAGTCTATTGAAAGGAAAACAAGTTATTTTAGAAAGTATTTCAAGTCCTACTGTAGCTGTTTGAGTATAATTCCTTTCATAGCCCTTTATTGATAGCTCTCTTCATGTTACTCTTCATGGCTTTTACTTCTGTCTTACTCTGGTGCTTGTAAATGAGTGAACAAGTTTCATTTTCTCTTGGTGGAACCCCTGTTACACCACAGCTAGTGGGCCTTTCAGACACTCAGTAGTGCTGTGGCATGAAAATAGAGCAATAATGTTCATTTATGGTGATTAATACCACTGGGGCATCAAAATACACCAATTCTAAGGAAGCCTGAGTGATGAGCAATTAAATCAAGGTATCAGGCCTTTGGGAACGTCTCAGCCCAGGAGTGAATCCCTCTGGTGTAATTGTCTTCCTGCTTCCCTTTCAGTCTGTGAGCAGAGAGTGGAACAGCACTTTTCCTACAGCCCAACCCTCAGACTTGATTGTGCTGGCTGATTTTGCTTTTGGTGAAATCCAAGTGCGCTAACACATCTCCAGTTGTTTCGGGAGTAATGATGAATTGAACAAGGAATTCTACTAACCAGATCAGGAGAGATTTAGTGATCTGATTGTTACAGTTAATTTCTTTCAGATGGTTCAGAGAATTCTTAACATCTCTTTTAAGTTCTGGCTTTCTGAGGACAGGACTAGTGATCCCATGGCACTTACCCAAGAAGCAGGGCAACTAGCCATCACATCCCCTTAATTAGACTTTAGATAAGTTTTCTTCTTAAGTTCTGTTGCATTTTTAACTTTGCTGCTTTAGAGAGGTATTAAAAGTACTCTTGGTTAACGTTGAACAGTTACAAATTTCACCTTAGCAATAAGGACATTTCAGATGGTCTGAGGATTCGTCCTTGCAATTTCTGAATTCACGTAGTAGTACTCAGAAATGTTTGTGATGAAGCACATCAAATATTTCTACAGGATCTTCTTCTCCAGTTTTCCTAACCACGTTGTTTAGAGCTTTCATTGTTAAGGCTGAAACAAAAGAGTCTCACTGGTTTACTGGCTCTTCTCCAAAAGAAATTTTAATGGGATACTGTAGTTCACTTTTCTCCTGTGTGTAATGATTTTCTTTTGTTATTTTCTTATTTGTGTCATTGCTAAATCATGCTATTCCTGCATAGCTTTGTTTTAAGAATTTTTTTTTGTGTGTATCTAAGATGCCTGATTTCTTTGATTTTTGTTCTTATTTAAATTCTCTTTGCCTTCCTGCTATGGGAAAAGGATGCAGTTCGTAGCTATGAGTATGGGAAACATGGATCATGGTAGGAGGTCATGGAGAATAGTGCCCTCCTATTTTGGTGTAAAATCCAGAAAACAAAAATCCCTTCCAGCAGAGATAGGTCACTCCTCCAGCTGTGTCGGTCTCAGCATTTACAGTTACGCCTAGTAGAGAGAGTTCTTTGTGAAATCAAACTGAACACTGATGAGTAAGTTGAAAAAAGTCAGTATTTAATGTCTAGCAAACACAAGTGGAAGATATCAGAAAGGAGTTACTCTTTTTGCCCAACAGGGAAGATGAGCAGTAATTACTTAATGTTGAAATAACATTTGCCCTATGGAAAAATCATGCCCAAAACATTTTAAATCTGCTGTCTCGCAGATATCGATGAGTGTGCCTTAAAGACCCACACCTGTTGGAATGATTCAGCCTGCGTGAACCTGGCAGGAGGGTTTGACTGCCTTTGTCCCTCTGGACCATCTTGTACTGGAGACTGTCTCCATGAAGGCGGCTTCAAGCGGAATGGGCAGGTGTGGACCCTGAGGGAGGACAGATGCTCCGTGTGTTCCTGCAAGGTGAGATCCTGCTGTTCAGAGTTTCATGAGCTGTTTAATTCTCCGGGCTCACATCAGAAACCCCGTATTGCAGTGCCACTGGTGCTGGCAAAATACTGATTCTGAGCCCAAGGTGCTGGGGCAGAAGGTAGGTTCTGCTGTGGGTACTGAAGCTGCCATTGGGAAATTCTGGGTCTGACTTGTTTTTTCTTATTGTGCATCAGTTATGTTTCTGCCTGACCAGAGTACGTGTAAATTAACTGGGTAAAGAAGGAAGTCTTTAGCATGACTAGAGGACTTCTCATTAGGCACTTAATTTTCTCACGTGGAGAGGGCAAGGCCAGCTTTCTCCTTTGCATCCCAGCTTTCCCTTTGCATTCCAACTTGGCTGCATTGGCAGCTTTCCCACTTGAGCAGTGCAGCACACTTTTTCACCTTTGGAGATGCCAGGCATGATATAGATAAACTTCCTTTTAACCTACTTGAGGTTGAATAGAACCATTTTTTTCCTTTTTTTTTTTTTTTTCCCCCTCTGGAAATTGTCCATTGTTTTCTGAGCATGCTAATGGAGTTAAACACTTCCTTCATTTCCACTGGTTAAAGAAATGCACCCTAACATGCAGTACATCTGTACTGTCTGAGTCATGGTCAATCTTTCCTGGCCACTTTGACCCAATATGTTCATAGCCCTGATAAATCTGTGCTTAGATACTGCAGGAACACTATTGGTCGTTACATAATTAAACTAAAATTCTGGTTACTGTGTGGCAAGCTGAACATAAAGAATGAGAGGTGGCCTGACTATCCTTGTGTCTTAGTGCTTGTGAGCCACAGAGACACCACAGGGTTTGGAGGGGTAGAGATGAAAAGTTATGTAGATGTTACAAGAAAGTGAAAGCTTCATCATTTCTATATTGTAGTAGGATACCAGAAGGGAAAATCAAGACCTCAGAGTGAATAGAACCCACAAACTGCTCTGCTGTTTTGGGCTCAGATGGGAATATATTCTTGTTAGTTGCTATATTTTTGACTTCAAGCTCCCTGACACTTCTCCCTTCAGAAGCTGAAGTATACAGCTCCACTGAATGCATATCAAGGTTTTATTGTAATCTTGGGGAACAGGCTGGCTTATGAAAGGATTTCTAGTCAATAGAGTAAACAGTTTAATACATGCAAAGACATCTGGTCTGCCTTTGCAGAATTACAACTATTAGTATTCCTATTTTAGATTGCCTGTAATTTGTTTTCTTTGCCATTTCTCATTGCTCCTATTTCTTCTGCTGAATGCTGTTATTAGTATATGAAAATACACAAAATGATTGACTAGTGCATAGCTATTTTAAAGGAAGCTTGGCAGTGGTTGTTGCTACGACTCTTCCTTTATATCTTCCTCATTTTCCCATCTTTATCCTCTGTGAATTAACATTTGCATTTTATTTCATGCCAGTAGCTGCCTTGTTTCAAGAGCCAAATTCTTGTCCATAGAACAGGGAGAGCTCCTCCTCCATCACATCCCAAGCAGAAGGAAAAGTCTTCGCTGAGCATTTATTGAGATCTGCTATTGAGACATACTTTATAAATTGTGATTGCTTCCAGTACTGCAGGGCTCTACCACTTTGATGCAGTTGCACAGAGAGTTGGCCCTGCTTGACCTTTATGCAGCTTGCTCTATTTTCAGTGAGGAAAAGGGCAGAGTGTAACTAAGTTGTTCCTTATACTTCCTACTCTGACGTGAGAATGATCCTACTCACCTGTTTTCTTTAGGAAACAAATCAGCATTTCAGATTTAAAATAGTATGTTTTCTATTGTTGAACATACTGTAGAGAGGGATACATTTCGTGCAGTGACTGGAATGCATGGGTCCTGTCTTGAAAATAATCTGACTCAGAGTCGAGTACAAAGGAAATGAGATAGCAAACCTCACTTGGAAGTTTAAGTAAGGTTATTTGTGGAGTAGGATATACAAGAAGTTGTATTACTTCACTTGTATATTGAAGCACAAGGGATGATTCCAGTGTTTCATCAGACCAGAATGAAAACAAAGTTTACAAAAATGTAAGCTCTCAAAACTTAATAGTTGACTGTATAATTAATGTAGCACCCTAAGTGTATTTGATGCATCCTCTACAAGTATCTTCCTGAACAATTGTAGATTTAATGCACAAAGGCTGATAGAAATTTGAAGGGGAGTGACGGGGAGTTCCCCTCTGCCATGAAGAAATATAATCCCGGTTGTGTGTCTGGCTCCATGTGAACTTTTGCATCTGTCCCCTAATTCAGATAATCCTCCATCCCCAGTGTGAAAGAAATCTGGGAGATAAGCACAACACCGGGAACACTGCCCAGGTGAAGTGTATTTTTGATGGTCTGTTTTCTTTAGGTTCTGACTGCTGTCCCATTTGGCTTTGTGCTTCTGTGGAAACTTGAGTCACCCTTTACACTGACTCCTTTACAAATCAGTTTTCCCTTTGTTAAGAGCAGTTTTGTGTTCCTACCACTGACGCTCATGAAACCCACAGAACCGTAAGGAAAATGAAGAGAGAGATTAATAAGATGCTAAGGGTCATTGTCCCATCAAAAGGAAATTATTTTCTGTATATTTCTCACTTCTTCCTATCAAAACCCATACTGCTAATGCAGACCTGAGAAGGTGTAGGCATAGAACAAATGAGATTTTAGATAAAACACAGATGCTTTAAGAATAAAGACAGTAGCAGTGTATTACGATTACCAAAAGGTCTCTGGCAAAATTATCCAATATTGTCGGTGTTGTGAAATACAGAGAGTGAAGGCACTGTGAAAGGTCAGCTGCTCCCCAGAGGTAGGAGCATGGGAGCTCAGAGTAGCGGATAACTGCCGGCGCTGTCACCAGCTGAAAGCAGAACTTGAAAAATGATCTTGAAAGCTTAGAAAGTAAATTGGGTGTAAATTGGGTTCAAGCAGACAGGTAGTTGCTAACCATTACTTATCAGCACTCTGATGACAGTATGGAAAAGCTCCAGTGCAGTGAGTGCTGTTGTTTTACAAATGATACAGCCATGACTCAAAGCAAACTATAGTTCCATTCGTCCCTCAGCACTGCCTTCAGATTGGCCGCAGGTGAGGTTTGCTTGAACCAGGAGTAATCCGATAATCAGCATTATACACAGAAGAATTCAATGTCAAAACTTCTCAATAATCTCCTCGTTGCTAACTATGATTTCAGCTCCAAGTGTACACATGGCACATCAGTGTGTTGGCTCACCTATAGTAAACAATGTAATTTCAAACAAAGGAGTTTCTCCAACTTTCATTTTTAGAATCAAAATCAATTTGTTATTCTCTGATGCAAAGAGAATATATCCTGTTCTCTTTGGACGTGGAAGCAAATCTTCTGTTTATCTCAAACAGTTCTGTTTAATGATCTTTAACAAAATGTGCCATCCAATGTGTTTAGTAAATATTTAGCAAAATCATATTTTGGAGAGCCTGTGGAAAACAAGCTAGCTTTAATCCATGGAAAGAGTCACAATGGACGCTGGTAGTTTGTAGTGCTTTAACTTGAAGCCTTGCGGATTCAGGTGTGAAACAGAGCCAATCGTGAGTTCATAGTAAAGGACACTTAGAGCCACTGTGATTCCACTCTGTCACATTCCTACAAGGTTAAAGGGGCCACCTTCATAGCTCTGGGATATTTATTAAAGTAATTTGCTTCACAATAATGCAGTTAGTCAAAGTGGCACTGACCAAATATTGTATGCACTAGAGGGGCAACTGGCTGCAGAGGTCGTTGGTGTAACCAATGAGATACAAAATTGTTTTGCAGTATTTCACCTGAGATATTGATTCATTTTTTAAGTCTATTAGTGGCAGATAGAGGATGGCAGCATTCTCAGACTCGGGTGGCATTGATTCCGAGAGCTGATAGAGATGGATATCTGAGGTATTACTCGCAGTTTGCATGACTGAGCCCTCGTGGTGGTGACAGCTCATACATGAAGAGCTTTGTATTTCCTAATGTGCCAAAGACATCTTACTGTCTATTGTGTGGCTTGTTCTGGGTCTCCAATGCGGGTTGCCGTCTGGCAGTTTGTGGTTGACTTCGGGGCAACGTGTCCTTACAGGACGGGAAGATTTTCTGCCGGAGAACAGCCTGTGACTGCGAGAACCCCAGCGCCGATCTCTTCTGCTGCCCTGAGTGTGACACCCGCGTCACCAGCCAGTGCCTGGACCAAACTGGGCACAAGCTGTACCGCAGTGGGGACAACTGGACCTACAGCTGTCAGCAGTGTCGCTGCCTGGTATGGGTAAAGCGTTTCGGAGGGGAGCAAGAGTAATGATTGGGATTTGTAGCAAAGCTCGCTGTTATGAGGTCATCCAGTCTTTACGTGGTTTTGAAAGTTATTTCACATGCAATGGATTTGGTTGGAGGAGTTTCAGCTTTTAATTACATCCACTGGTCTGCTCGTCTGATCAGAATGAACAGTGCGTTTTTAACTCAGCAGATGCTGGAACAATGAAGTGCCAGTGCCACATGGGGAATGAGCAAAAAATTAACCAGGAAAAGAGGGGATAAAACAAAGCAAAATGACTAGACAAACATGGAAAATAAAGAACGCTTCTTTTCTCATTAGGCACTGTAGAGCATTTCCCCAAAGCTTTATTTTTTTGCACAGATACACTAATTGCAGCAGCAGTGAACTTCATTAAAATGATCAGCTCTCCATTTATAGCTGTCTGTATAATGTTGTCTTCACATATGATATTAATCAAGAGGTGTCTGAGCATCAGGAAACAAATTAGATTCAAAGCTGAGTTACCGTTAAGTGATAATCATCCATAATGCACAACAGTAAGTGTTCTGTTTTATATTCTTCTAAGATATTCTAATGTTTGTAAGAGAACAGCTAGAAAGATTTGGAGCCAGTAGCGATGACAAATATTAAACGTGATGTTTCCTTCATTTTTGTACAGGAAGGAGAGGTGGATTGTTGGCCTCTTTTGTGTCCAAATCTGAACTGTGAATACACGGCCATCTCAGAAGGAGAGTGCTGTCCTCACTGCGTCAGTGACCCCTGTCTGGCTGACAACATCACCTATGACATCAGGAAAACCTGTCTAGATGGCTATGGAATCACGAGACTTAGTGGTGCTGTATGGACAATGGTGGGATCTCCTTGTACAACCTGCAAATGCAAGGTATGATGAACAAGATACAGTGGGAGTGGAGGTAGATCAAAACAAGGTCGCTTTCTGCCCTTGGAAGCACTCGTTCCAGCTGCAGAGTAGATAAGACCTGAGGGCAGAAGAACTGGCCCAGCAAAAGGCAGAGCCTTTTGTGGTCTGCAGGGTGGAAGCAGAACAGTCTGTGCTTGTTTTCTCAGAAATGTTGAGCACAGATCAGTAATATCCTAGTGCAGTTTTCAGGCATTCTGGTGGAGAGCCCTTGAGGCATTCTTAGTATGAATCCAGGCTAATATTTTAATAATTGCTTAATGTGAATGTTAGTGAAAATGGGTTTTTTTTTGCAGAACTGGTAAGCAGAGACAAAAGTACTGATAAAAGTTTCACCAGCAGGCACAAAACTAGAAATTGATTGCAGCTCACAGATGAAAGTGCTCCCATAACAGAAGTTACTGTCCTTCATCTTATGAATTTTGTTTGGCCTTCTCAACGGTGGGCCAGCCCTGAGAAGAGGGGGACATGGGCACGCCTGCTTTGTTTGCTCCTCCGTGAGTAGATCAGAGAGGTGGGCAATTAGTCCACCAGTGTGGGAAGTATGGTCTCTGGTTTTGACCACGTTGTAGGGGATGCTGTAGCACAGGAAGGTACTCAATAAGGAACACTGCCAGCAGCTTTCCAGAGAAGCGACCAAGGCAATTTTCTCTGTACTAGGTAGATGATGTAGAAAAGCATGTGCCAGGAGGAGCTCTAAGATGACAATCTCAGTCCTGCCAATGCTCTAAATTTGGGGCTGCTCTGATTCAGGATTGTCCAAGACTTTGGAAAAATTATTCTCCAGTGTTTTCTGGGAGTTGGGCACTTTTACCCCAACTGTTCTCCTAATGGAATGATGCATTTCCCCATTTGTGGTTTTTAGCAGCTTAGGAACTGTTTGAAGTTGTAATCTTTCTGGCATTTGGTCTGCCCTTTGCCACATCTCATAATGGAATCATAGGTTGCGTTGGAAGGGACCTCAGAGATGACCTAGTTCCACCCCTCCCGCTGCAGGCAGGATTGCCAGGAACTAAGTCAGACACTAGATCTGGTTGTCCAGGGCCACATCCAACCTGGCCTTGGCACCTCCAGCTGAGATGACAGTATCTTGTGCACTGCTTTTTTCAGACTCCATAGAAGTTAAGCCTTGAATTCTGTGCTTTGTATCTCTCATAGTGAAAACTGATAGGCGAAAATTACTGAACAGAGTTATGAAGATGTTGCTTTGCACTGTATAAAACGTTCTGGTGTTCACCGTGGCAAACTAAACTGTAGCTCAGGGTTTTAAATTGTGGAAGTCAGCTCTTCTGCCATTCTTCAGAGCTTTCCCTATTGGTTTGCGGTGGATCAAAATAAATAAACATAATGCTCATTTGGGGGTTTTGTGGTTTCCATAGGTTTTTGTAGGTATGATAGTTTTGTAAATGACAGGATGCTGCAGAAAGATATTCAGCCATGGAGTAAGCTCGAATGCTACATGGTGTTTTTCCTCATACCATGATCCAAGAATGTGAGTTATCTTATTTCAGAAAGACAGAGAGCTTCCCTGTGGGGACAGGATCCAAACTCCTGCCACTGACTTTCTCTCACGGGAGAAAATGAATCCAGTCACCTTTGTTGTCACTACAGTGTGCTGTGCTCTGTTATGGAGGCCAGAGTCTTTCACAACTAGGTTTCTAATTCACGTAGTTCAGGTCAGTCCTGGTGGTTGGTAAAGAGAGTCAGAACAGGGAGAGAAGGAGTAGATAATTCTGCTGCTGTTTTGAACAGCAGCCTCCTCAAAAAGCCACCACGGTTAAGACCTATGAGGACAGCTGAGGATGATGGCTGAAGCAGGTGTTTTTTGCACGCAGTAGATGCGTGTGCCTCTGCCAGCTCGGATCCCCTGTGCTTTTTGTGAGTTGTGCTGCGGCGGTGATTGACACTCACTTGTTTGTCTGTGCAGAATGGGAATGTCTGCTGCTCGGTGGATTTAGAGTGTCTCAACAATAACTGACGTCCTCAGACTGGACTGTGCTGGGGGAGGAAAACTGATGGAGTTCACATCTGAAATGAAGCCGCACGCGTTGGTGTTTTGTACAACAGACAATTACCAAAGTCTCCGCAAGAGGAAGATGTTTGGGAGTTGCCTTTGGGACCTCTCACTATGCTCATCCTTGCTAGCCTTGTCTGGGTGACTTACAGTACAGCGCATATAAGTCAATGGTTGTTACAAGTTTTCCGTGTTGTAACTTACACACTTTTCCTGTCGAGACATTTGCAGATATGTTTAAATTATTTCACGACTATACTACTGCTGTATTTTTGTTTTAATTTGTGTATTATTGACAACATGCTAGAATTCAGCTCTTCTTCCTTTGGACCTAACTTTTACAAATGAGACAGCCTGTTGTGATTTTGTCCCATGATATCACATACTTAGTTCCAAGGTCCCTGTCGGATGTATTTATGAAAATATGTATGTATGTACAGTCAGATTGCATAGTACTTATATTTTGCAGCTGTCCAACGTTTCAAAACATCAGAAGGTATATTTGATTGGACAGAATGGGAGTAATCAAACGGAGTCTGTCTTACAACTCAATGCCATGGCAAGAAGCACTTTCTGTTCCAAACGTGTGGAGCAGCAGCTAGACTCCCACAGTGAGCAGTGCTGCTGAAACGTCCCACCACCATTTCAGCGCATATTCAGAAGAGAGTCAGTAGTCCTTAGCTGTGTTCTGCTTTGCAAGAGAAACAGTCAATGGAAAAGGGCATTACCCCTCTGAACGGTGCAGAGATAAAACGGTTGGCCTTAATACATCGTTGATGAGTTGAGAGCGTTTTCTTTTTTGTATTTGCAGTTCTCAGTTACTGCTACCGTAATGGCACAGTGCAGGAGCTGCTGTGCCAGTGACATGTGGGACAGCAGACCTGAACTATTGGTAACTTTCATTACCCAGTTAATGGCTCACTAACAGCTTTTCTCTTTTTGTGTTTTATGGCATAGAAAAGGTTTCAATTTACCATGCGCTCAGTGTCTGTTAGGACATAAGTTTAGGTAGAAATACAAATGAAAACTCTTAGCCCCATACTGAGGTAGGAGTTTAGTTTCTCTTCTGCTTATGCGTATTTATTTTTTTTTTCCTAAGGCTGGAAAGTTTGTGACATTAGAGCAAGAATATATTTCTATGCTGGTAGCATCCTCAGCTTTAACATCACCTTTTAAGTGTGCCGTTGTGTTCTGTTCTGCTCATTTGTGTGGTGTTTTTGCTTTTTATTTGATTTACTGAACGACGAGCGTGTGGAAAAGAGTGCAGGAATAAGTGCAGCGACTTCGGTCTGGAACGTCAGCGTCTGTGGGGCTTTCATAGCTCCACGTGGAAAATGTGAAACTGCTGAAAGAGGAATGAGGTGCGACTGTGAAGTGAAAGAAGAGTCTTCAGTGAAGTGCTGTCATGTTTCTTATGAGGGGAAAAGCGGCGAAACCATATGAAAATGACTTGTGATCATTCAGACAGTTCTCTTCCTTTTTTTTTCCCAAATGTTATTTGTTTTTATCTAACGGGTTTATGTGGTAAAGTTAAATTTATTTTCTTAAAGCACCCCGTCATTTCCAGCTACTGATGTACTGACGATGTTGGCATTGCCATAATGATTGCATAATAAGGGAAATGGTTGTGTTTTGTACGATATTCTGAGGGTGTTTGTAAATCACGTCAGCTCATTTTGTATATCACATTGTAAAACCCAATGGTAATTCAGTTGGATGAGACATCCAGTGGGCTGAGATATAAAGGGGAATGATTTAAAACTCGCGGGCATCTAAATAAACTCCTATGTACAGATTGCTTTCCTTTATTAATGGGATTTTCAATTGCTGATCGCTCTCCTTTCCAGGCTTGAGCTTGTGACGTTGCTAGCAGGAGGAGCGTTTGTCTGGAGACTCAGTATCAGAACTGCAAGAAATTTGCCATTTATACTTACTCAGACAAAATTGTATATTTCCAGTCTGTCACGTACACCGATTTGTGAAGCTCTGTGAATGGAATTAATGTCAGCATGAGGTTTCCAAATTGTTCTTTTCCCACTGAACTCACAGCAGTGAAGCCCCTTCCCAGGATGCTCTCCGAAAGCTCCTGACCTTGTTAAGAGCGCATTCAACAGAAGCACAGAACTTCATACTTCTGCATTGCATGTACGGAATTTTCTTCCCAAATCCAATGCAGATTAATTCACCAGAACCCTTTCAGAGCATTTTACACTGCATTATGTGTCATTATCTCCAAAGTTACACAGCTTGAATTGTTTACATCAAGTCAAAATATTGGCACAGAGCTGTTTGTTTATGTTGCATTTTAAGCAGTTGCTCTATGATGAACTTTTCCATATGAAGCAATGTGATCACTAATCACATCACGTTTCCTATCAGAGTGCTCAGAAGCAACATCCTCAGCTCAGAGATCGGATTGAGGCACCAAAGGTAATTCACCGTGATCCTCTGTGACCGAGGTAAGAGCTTCCACAACCTCTTTCATTTGAGGGCCTTGGTGGAGATCCCTGCTCCCTATGAACCTTGGCCGCACTGGAGTCAAAATGCTGCAAAATAAAGGTGTGTATTATAAGGGGAGATACAATGACAGGAAACATAATTTCTGTAAATCTCTGTGTGAGGTGGTCCCTCTCTCTGCCAAGAAGAGAAGAACAGTGATGTCAGTGTGAGGAAGATCGCTGACATACCTTTTGTGAAGTGCAGATTCCTGCCAGGTACAGGACTTGGTCTGAACTCTCACTATTGGTAAGTAGAACTTTGTGTCTGTTTCTGCTTAAGATCTCATAGAGAAATGTTTCCTCTGCTTGTAACTAAGTGAGGAACAGCAAATTCCAGGTCTTGTCAAACATTTTTGCTTTCTTTTGATAAAAATCTCAGCCTGTGTACTAGACCAGGACGTCATGTGTACTGCTTGGTGCTGCTCTTCATCTATTTTCAGACTCACGTGCAGATATGAAGCAAGTGCATCTCTGAGTTCAGTTCTGGAGGTTCCTGGAGTCGTAGACACAGTGAGCCACATAAGCACTCAGACCACAGAGTGTCTGAGCTATTGCCCACAAATACTAATACCTCCCCAATTCACTGCAATGCATGGCGGATTTGTTAATGCCTCTTCATTGCCTCAGAAACCTAAACAGCAATTGTCTTTCAGTAATTCACCTTCTCCTAAGAGCTAGCATTAATTTTCAAGTATAATTGTGCACAGTAGTTAATTAATAGCATCTTTCCAATCAGATTATAATGGCAAACAAAACATTGTTGGGTTTGTTTTTGTTTTGATGATAATGTTTTACAAAGCAAAAGGTAAAATGTCAGGAGTGATTGCACAAATGGCAGAATAGGCTGCAGTGGCATTAATTCATTACTCCTAGAGCAGTACGGGAACGTCTCACTTCTAAAGGTGCTCACATGGTTATCATCAGTGAAAGTGTTTTAGAAGGGTCCCACGATACAGTAACTGTTTGAGGGACATACACTGCCGTCAGAAAGATATACCTGCCAACAAGTTCGTCTTAAGGTCAATCTTTGGAGCTCAGACAGATGTGAAGTGGTACAAGGGAGATAAAAGCCACCAAAATACCTCTTCCAGAACCGTGGAGATGTGACACTGAGGGACGTGGGCGGTGGGCATGGTGGGGGTGGGTTGATGGTTGGATTTGGGGATCTTAGTGGTCTTCTTCATCCAGGCTCATTCTGTGATTCTGTGTTCAGTTCTCATCTCTGCCTGCTAAAAATCAGCAAGAATTCAGTTTCAGCTGGTATTTCCTTGCAGAGATACGTTAGTGAAGAACTTGTGCGGCTTGTAACCTGCAGAAGTTACTTGTGGATGGTAGGAACATTATTTATTGTTACTGGCTGCCAGTGAACAGTCCCACAAAGGAAGATTCAGGTATGCCTGGGAGAGTTGTGCCCCAGTCAGATGGCAAAAAGGGTCAGATTCAGGCTTTTAAGTGAAACAGTCTCCAGGAAATTCACAGGTTCAATTCACAAGGAAACAGAATGTGGCCTCCCCCAGGCAAAAAGGGATTAGAAAAGACTTCAAAACCAGGTATGTGTCACTTAAGTTATTGAGCGTTACTCAAGCTGCACGGTGCGAGGGTGTACTGAGTTCTCGTGAGCGGATTTCTGGCCAGTGCTTTGCTTGCACTGTGATGTTATTGTGACATATATGTGCGCCGTATGCACTCACAGGTGACACAGACTCTGCCAGGGGCTTTTGGTTGCCCTTCTGTGTCCTGTAGTTCCTTTCAAGTGATGAGTCGTGTCATCCAGCCATTGTAAAGTAATTACCTGTCCCTAAGCTCTTCATTAGCAATGCCTCTGTGGTTCTGTGTTTGCACACTGAGAGGACGCTTCAGTGCAGAGAGGCTTAGAGGAAGGGAGATTTGGAGCCATAATTGATGTATTATTAATGTTTTTATTTTAAGGTCTCATTTTCTTGTACCAGTCATATCAGTCTGGAATTAGCATGTACTCTGGACGTGTCTTAAAAAAAATCGATAGACTAAATCTGTTACCTAACTTGCAGAAAAAAAAAATCTGTATGTTTTATGAACTCTCATATAAATTTGTACCCTTTTGGGCTCGAAAGGAACTGTACCTTTCCCATTTGAAAGAATGACCCCAGACTGGTCCTGATCACGTTCTGTGATTTCCTCTGTGCTTGGGTTAATATTCAGCAATGGAGGCAAAAGAAATCATGATGCCAAAGCTTGCAAATGGAGAGAACCAAATGGAAAATAAAGCGTTATGTCAAAGAGAACAGTAGCTCCAGAATGGGATTTCTGCATTCTTTATGACCTGAGAACAGTGCTGATAGCAAAAATAACTGGCTTATTGAGTTCAGGCTATCAACAGATGCAAACAAGAGGCAGCAGTTTGCAAACTGGAAAGCCATTATCAGATACGTAATGGAACTGAATACTTTAGGTTACAAGCATTCTTTTGGCTTGCTGAATGAGAGAAAAGCAGAGATGAAGTCAGGCAAATCCAACTATTATTCTTTAATGTCGGATACCTGGGCACTGGGCAGCTGAAATTAGATAGGAGTGTGCAAGAGGAACACTTGTACTGAAGAGCCAAGTGATATCAGCATGGGCAGTGATGCTTTTAGTGAGGACAAATGCATTCATGAGGCCGGTGATGCTACGTGTGCAAGTGATTTTAGGAAAAACTCCTAAGCGAAGCAAACCAGGAAAGGAGTCCAAAGGAGTCCATGCCCTAACAGATGGGTGTCCTTTGTGCTGCATCGCCGTGTGGTGGGAGCAGGGGGCTGGAGTGAGCTGCTGCTATGAGTTAATGTGGGTGTGTGGACAGGAGCTGGTTGGCGTTGGGAAGGCAGGGAGTTGGAGGAGACCCCGGGGTGTCGTCTGGTCCAAGTCAGGCGATTCTGTGATAACTGTTTTCTGATTAGAGTGATCCTTCTCAAGGAGTGGCAAGTTACTTCTTCCCACTGAATTTCTTTCCAGTGCAACCATTTCATTTAATTAAGTGGTAGGGCAATTAGAAACCTTTTGAGCAATATTGCTTTTGACTTATTAAAGTCAAGATTTGTTTGATGGAATGGCAGTGAAGACTCCTGCAGTGAGGCCTGCTTTGGAGGGATAGAAGCAGGTGGTTTACGGAGGTACTGAATGAGAACTGATTATTGATCTGCTGTCATCTAACAACATCAGTGTTGAGTGATTATGTACTGTACCTCTTATTACAGAGTACATTTGTAGGATTCGCTTTCTTGCAAATTGGCTACAGGCAGGGAAAGTAGAATACATGGCTTTCTCATATCTGGAAGCAGTGAACAAGTTGCACTAGGGGGACACTTGAAGAAAAAGTCCGGAAGGCTCAAACCGCAGCCAGGAGCAGGGCTGATGCTGCAACTCAATTTAACTGGGTAGCACGCTTAAACACAGGCAGTAAATATTTGGCCTCTTGTATTCTGGCAGCTTTTATTGGCTGCTCCATTCAGGCTGGAGGAAGGGACACAGAGCATGGCTCGTGTTCACTTGGAGTGCTGCTCTTCTAACAGCAGCACACACCTGTCCTGAGTTACGCAGCCGAGCCCTGCTTGGGCACGGGGACACTAGAATGCTAGAACTCTGACTCAGGAGCCAGAGAATGTCGGCAACTCTGTTGTTTCCCCACAACCAGCCTGCACAGTCACCACGAGTGGCCTCAGACAGGGCCCCAGAGGCTCACAGCTGGTTCCGCCTGCTGCAGGCATTGCCAAGGGGCAAGGCGGCACTGACTGCATCACCCTGTGAAGAGAAAGCGTTTTTGCAGAGGAAGAAAGGATCTGTCTTTTGTTGCTACTCATCTAGGACGAGGACGCAGTGCCTTCTGATCTTGCTGTACGGTTTCTTCTCTGGTTTTGCTGTGCAGTGTTTTTATTTACAGCTTGCTTGGCGAGGCACTGTAACCTGGCTTCTCCTCACGCTCCGAAGTGATCGCGTACAAGTTATTAGAGCGTAATATACGTACTGATTAGGTAATAACATGGCAAGGCAAATAAAAGATTTTATGACAACTTTAAACAGCAGTGGATTAAAGTTCAGGGGACTGCGGATTAAGAAGAGGGACTCCATCTGTTGGAGGCAGATAGCGACCATTAAACTGTCCCCTGGAAGATTTGCTCAGCCTTGAATAACAGGAGCGCGTCTGTGTGCACATGAATCGACATACCTTGTTTGTCTTAATGTGTGAGGTGTCATTCAGTTCTGAAATTGTGCCTCCCTCTTGTGCCTGCCTCCCACCCTCCCCCATTCCACGGGTTTATTTGTGCTGTTTATGGGCTTATAAGTGGGAAATATAACTTAATCGACCGCGCATGCTATATTTGACTTAGCGACATACTGAAACACAGTCACACAGGGAAAAGCAGTGAGGACCAGCTCACCAGTAAGGTTCCCTATGTCACCAACACCCATTCTTTTCTTTCCCTTTCTCTGTGTCTCCTACAGTGACTGCAGTATATGGAGATGAAGGGAAAACCATTCCACAATAAACACTGTACAGATGCTTTGTCCTTAAGACCATGTCTCCCCATTTCTGTAAATCTGAAGCATTCAAGTTTATACCTCTGGTTGTCCTCATTAGAATGCTCCAGCAAAAACTCTGCTACTGGAACCACACTGCTAACTCCCAGTGCAATTTAAAAAAAAAAAAAAAGGTTGATTCATTCCTTGAGTGCATCTTTTTTAAGCCATGCAATTCTTTGGAAAGTGCGCTGGGATTTATTTTGAAGCACATCTTGACTTTTAATACATTTATTGAAGTGCTTTAAACCGTATCATAGCTAATTTTGCTCTCCCACAAATCCATCATTTGCTGTTACTTTTGACTAACCTGAGAGGAGATGGCTCAAGTCTCTCAACGCTATGTTTTCCTTTTAATTTAACAAGTAGTCCATGTTTAAGAGAAAAACAAATAAAGCTCAGAAGCATCTCCCAGTATGTCAGCCCTAGAGGAGGAGTGCACAGAAACGTGTTGCTTCCTGACATCCTGAGAAAGTACAGTTGGATTTGGGGATCTTAGAGGTCTTTTCCAACCGTAATGATTCTGTGGAGTAAAGGTACATGGTACAGCAGCTTGCTGTGCACAGTGTCAGCATACGCAGCCCATTTTGTGTGGCTGGCGGATCCCTGTGATGAAGCGCTCCAGGACTGAGACGCCCTCTCTGAGATCCAATACAGGGTTGGTTTGTGTATCAGCCTCTTGTCTTACTCCCATTGCCTGGGGGCTCCCCAGTGCTGATTTCGTACCTGTAGTTCCAGCTGAAATTCCTGGGGCTTTGATGGTGCTCAGCTGGTGCTTGGCAGGTCTGATACGGTTATAGGCATCATCGTGATGTTAATCCTCTCTGGTACCGAGGGTTGTTGGGCAGGGTCTGCAGACAAGTTGGAAAATTGCAACATGGGCCTGTTATGGGCTGAAGAGGAGAAAATGCAATTGCTTTAACTTCTGGAAGCTCTTTTTTTACACAATTATGATATTCCATGGCGTGCAACTGGCTGCAGTTGTGATGGCTGTAAATGCATTCTTTCTTCAGCTTACTGATAAAACATGTCAGAATGTGATACTTTGGGCCCACGGGCACATCGGGGATCACGAGTGCTTTCTGCCCTAAATGGGAAGGCAAAAAATGTCTCTTGTGAACTGCAGCACCATTTTTCACTGTTAGTTTCTAAATCTAATAACCTGTAGCTTGGGTTTGCTGGTAGCAAAACAGCCTGTGCTTCGTGCAGCATGGTTACTAATTCATTTAAAAAAGAGACAAATCGAGGCTGGCTGTGGTTTGGGTCTGATTCCACATTTATTTTTCATAGTTTGTTTGCTTGGTAGCTGTGCAGCGAGACAGTGATTAGTTAAATCAGTTATACATAAATTCAAAGACTTGTTCTTCATTTTAGATATTCAGACTTAATTGGATTTAAATCAGATTAGAAAGTGACTTCTGAGTGAAGAATACCCCCAAGCATGAAAAGATGGCCTTTTTTTCTTAACTTATTGCTTAAATGGCAGTAGAGATTTCTATCTTTGCAGCGTTTATTCCCTGTTACAGCTTCCAATTCTATGTAACATTTTGAGAACTGTATATATTAAAATGTTAGCAGTACTGATCAGCAGGAAGCCACCAGCTTATCTTCCTCGGGATAAACTGTTTTCTAGTCCAGAGTATTTTCTTCATATTTTAATGAATTTTCCATGTTATGAAAGGAGGTCGTGCTACACATCTATTAGAAGATATCAATGGCTGTGAAATCATACAGCACAAGCTGGATTCAAATCATCAAAGGGACTGCTCCTGACAGGAGATGGCCTGGATCAGTCTAGGGGTGGAGCTGAGAGTTTCTCCATTGCATCGTAAGAGACTGTCAGGGGTTTGTTTTGGGCTTGGTCCGTCTGCATCGAGGTGAATCACTGGGAGATGAAAAGAAGGGTTAGAAGAGCTTGGAGGAAGATGGCATAGTTTTCAGTGCTGCAAAAGCAGCTGTAGTTTGGGACTTCCCCAGATGACATCGATGAACCCAGCAGAGGAAGATCCTTGTGGAGAAGCAGGGTGCGACTCCGTGCCGACTGTCAGGGTCCAGCAGTGCCGTGTGGCACTGCACTGTGCTGCTGGGTAAGGGTGGGTAAGGGTAGGATGGAAACAACCCCAAAAAGAAAACCTCAAACACCACTCGTGTCTTAAAGCCCAACATCCTCTACGATTTGTATGAGCTGCCACCAGGAAATAGAGCAAGAGATGTGGAAAAGACAGCTCCTTAGCACACTCCTTACAGACCCCACTCCCCTCTGTTACAGCAGACAGGAGAAGCTTCGCAAAAGCCATTTTACCATTCATTCCTTCTTTCGCATCTAGAAAGACTCCAGCAGAAAATTCACATTTGAACTGCATGCCCAGCTCCTCGGCATTTAAGAAGCATGTATCTCACAAGCCAAGCTGGGCTGCCTCCAACGGGACACAGACTGCACTGCTGTCAGACAGACAGGTATAGGTCAGAGTGGGTCTGAGACGGCTGGCAACTCACTCCAGCTCCAGAAGTCAATCGAAAACTAAAAACGATCTGACTTTAAACAGTCTCTCAAACCGCACTCCCACTTTCCTTGAGAGGCTCCAACAACGCTCAAGAAGCACTCAAGTTGCGAGAGTTGTTGATATAGCAGTTTTAATCATTGAACGACCCCTGCAACAAAGTTAGTAGAAGTTTTAGTAACCAATAAAAGCAGCATTAACCAATAAAATAAAAATGGCAACGATGAAGCGCACAGCTTTATGCAAATCCAAACTTGCTGAAAAATTAGAAAAATGTGGTCTTTTATCCATGCCAGAAGGGAAATTACGATGATGATGAATTAACTACTTAATTATTGCAAGTCTTGATAGGGCTGATGTGTCTGCCAATCTGAAACACTGAGAACATTTGGTCTTGGAAACACATACCTCAAAATGAACACATAAATACTGGAAACCTTCATTCAGACTAAATCTATTTTCCTAAGCATCATTTTATACTTGAACAAAAATCTACTAATGTCTTGGGATTCTTCAAAGGTGAACCTGTTCGTGAAGAAAGCAAAACCACTCTCTCCATAGCAGCGAAGCTAACCCCGACAGACATTCCGCAAAACAACACACATCGAGGTCATATTTTTCTATGCAGAAAAACACATATCAAGGTCAAGCCTTTCCATGCAGGACATAGAGAGGTTTTATTGGGTCTTCTTAATCCAGGAGAGCAATTACATGTTTCACCTTCTCATCGTTAAGTCTCAAGCTCGGGTCCGGGGCTTTTTTCTTCATTCAGCGACAAGACAAAGGATACGTTAAATGCCAATTAAATGCCTCACTCTGGCAGCAGGGAGGAAGGGCTGTCCCAACACCCCTGCTCAAAACAAGCTGCTGTTTCCACTGCTGGGAAGGCAGCAGGAGTGTGAGCTAACAGAACTTGGAGGCAGAAAGTCCACAAATCATTACCGGTGCAGAAGAACGAAGCATTTTAAGAGGACAACGGGACAGAGGGATAGAACGCAGCCACAGGCTCTTGCCAAATCCTTGTCAGGCTTCCCACCACAACGCTCAACCCCTGCTGAGATCTCTCTCCACAAGCGTTTCATGACAGTTGCAGGTGGCAGGAGGGTGGGAGCACAGTACCCCTGCCCCACGATCCACGTTTTCACCTCATCACCGCAGCAGCTGTGATGCCTTCACTGCTGCATCATGGTGGTCACCCTTGTGAGAACTTCACCTTAGATGCCCACGTATCCTGGATGAGGCCAGCATGAAGGAGAAGCACTGCGTTTACACCTGAACCCATGTGTCAGCAGCTATGCTCTCTTGTGAAATTCACAGGTGCACAGTAAAGAAATAAAAGACTGTGTCCACTGCTACCCAGGTCCCAAGAGCTGAGGGTGAGAGACGGGCTACAGAAAGATCTCTTCGGCCCCTTCCCCTCATTAATCCCACTTGCAGCTCAGCCCTAGAGGAGGACACTTAACTGCCTTTCCACACGTTCTCTCGATTCAGGATAACTGGTACTATTTCACCATCATTTTCCTACTCTCGGCCTTCATTCTTAAATTATGCTTTTAAGAAAGGACTAAATACCTGAAGGCCTGCAACTTCGACTGTCAGCAGAAAGAGCCACGCTGGGCTCTGTGGGCTTTATCTTGCTGTTTTGCCCATGAAAGCCACCGTGAGAGTTACAGTGTTGAGCGAGCCTTTATCCCAAGGATCTCGCTCACTAGAAAGAGTCAGGAAAACACAAGCCAGATCCCGGCTCATTCAAAACTCCCCCACAGCTTTACTCCAAGTACGATCTCAATGGCAAAGGCCATTGGAAGAGAAAGATTTTTAATCAATGACAGGTAAAAATACAGGTCAAGCAAATGAAATCATACACTCAGATTGACATGCACACAAAAAAAGTTATCTTTCAGTAACAAGGCTTCTTTCAGCAGCTAAGAGGAGTTAGATGAGATTCGGAGAGGGCCAGGTATCAACGGGAGCTTCTTAGTTGAGAGCTCTCTCCCACTGCTGCACTTGCATCTCAAGTACTTCCAAGAAAATGGAGATGATGTATTGCTACGGATTGCTTTGGATCCAAACACCAATTGTAGGGTGACGGTAGTCATCCAACTCAAAGCTTGCACGGCTTGCCAGCAGAAAAACCCCTTCTAAGAAAAAGAGCATCAAACAGGATTGGCGGAGATTAGGATCAGGTTAACAGAGAAAAGGAGCAACGCTTCTCCAAAGTTATTAGCAAGTGTTTTGTTTGTTTTAATGCAAGATATCATTTTTTCATGGACTGCATAGGCACTAGAATAGAACTGATTCATTCAGAGGAGCGTTAGCTGCGCTCTTTGTCCTGGAGAAACACAACCATCTCATTAGTCACTGTAAGAGATGGCACTGCTGAAGGAAAGATGGCCCCGTGGAAGTTTTGCAGAAATGGCTATAAAGGTACCACTGCCACAAGACAGCTCAATTCTCCATTAAGTGACACCTCGCGAAGAAAGCTGTACCGCTGTTCACGACGCTGAGAAACCACCGTTTCCTGGAGCCACTTTGCATTGTCCCTTCACACCAACTGTTTAAATTGCAACAAACCAAAACCTACATGTATACAGCAGAAGTCATGTTAAAAAAAAAAAAAAAGGAAAGAGAGAGAAGCTTCATCGTCAGCAATAAGGTTTGTCAGACACAAGGCAATATAAGAACAGCGTGGTAGTGAAGGTGAGTCCAAGAAGAGCACATTTGTCACGCACAGTACCGACCCTCCTCTCAAGCTCACCCTGTGTCTCTTTTTAGTGCATGGTGACAGCCGAATTTTCCACGTTAACCCTACTCATACATGTCAACAATCACAACATTTAGCAATGGAGGTGAAGGGCATAAAAGAGTTTCACGGCCTCACTTGTAGAAGCAAAAGGGCAGAGTCCCAGCTTTGTGTTTATTTGTAAGATTGCCACTGTAAGAAACAAGGTTCTAATTACACAAGCAGAGGGAGCAGAGGGAACCGATCCGCTCGTAGAGTTTCTCACCGAAATAAGAAGCGATCGGTTCACAGCGAGAGTTTTTTTCGTATTCTCTTTTGTTGGTTCGTTTTGTCTTCTTTCTTATAACTTCCCAACTTTCATCCTTTCAGTGCTTTAGGTGAACACCTGATGGTTCTCTTAACATCATAACTGCAAACTTGGAGTTGATATTGGAGAAAATGAAAAACTTAAACACCTTTAATCAGTAATCTCGAAAACTGGGAACATGATGAAAGGCGACCGAAAGACTCATTTGATTCGGGCCCATACACATAGAATCTGAATCTACATGTTTCTTTCTCTGCTGAGCATCGTGCGGAATCTCAAAAGAAGTTCTTAGTACCTCCTAATATCTCAGCTAAACTGCTGAGTTACAGCCTGAGCCATTGATGGAGAGCACCTGGCAGGAAGGCAGGGCCAGGGGAGCTCAGGTGTAGGCAATGAACAGGAGCGAGCACAAGGGGCGGAGACTGGATCCACCCCTTCCTGGGCTTCATTTTAGGGTCGGCAGGGGAGGAGAGAGGATGTCTCTGGAGATATCTATGTTCCCCAGCCTTTCTTGAGGTAAGTGGCTTTTCTTCTTTGCATTTGTGACTGCTCCGTCTGGGCTCATTCTCACTTTCAGCAACAGGAGGCTTTGCCCCCTTCTGCTATTGTCCTGGTACTTTCCTTCTTGTTAAAGCATTACAGAGACAGTGTTAAAAGTCAGTTCCTCCTCCTGTTTATAAGTTTCCCCCTGGAAGGCTGCCATGAGGTCTTTTCTTCTTCAGCGTGAGCAAACCTGACTGTCTCCCCCTTTTTGTCATAGCAGGGGTGCCGCAGCCCTCGCCTCACTCAAAGCCAGGCTGATGAGGTGCTCTTCTAGGCACAGAAAGCGCAGGTTTGACTCTCATTATCTCCAGGGAGGAGTTAGCTCACAGTGGTTGAATTCTCTAGTTGGCCTGCTGCCCATTCTTCAGGTTATCTGGGGCCCATAGTGAGGTCAATGGGAATGTAGAGATAAGCTCTGACCGGCTAGGATACGCATCTGGAATCACAATTGCAGTAGTTTGAGCAGGATACAAAACTGGCAATCGCTCGGCTGTTTTGCATCACAGAGAGAACTTACTTAGAAGTCCCTTAATATAGGGTTACCCAGCCTAAAACTCCTTCTAGTTTGGTGTTTGTTGGGAGGGATTTATCTTCTTGGCTAGGTTAACTGGAGTCAATGCAGGAGTGAGGTGACTGTGCATACGATTACTGCAGGGGAACAGCTGAGTCAAGGGCCGAAGCAGTTCATGGATGGAGCACCTGGGGAAGAGACTGGGTCAGCCCAGGGAGTGCAGGTGAAGGAGATTCACCATAAGATGGGAAGAGGCAGAGCCAGGTTCCTCTCCTCTCAGATCTCATTTAAGGTCTATCTGCTGCTGAAGATGTTTCTCTTTTTGGAGGACCTTCCTTTGCAGAGTTCTTTCAGCGTGCCCGGAACCTCAGAGACAGGTGAGTGCAGCTTTTCTTTTTCTTTGTATCATCCTCTCACAGTGTCGATCCCCCTGTTGTTACATTAACTCCTGCGCTTGCGTATGCAGTAGAGAAGATTAGAGCTTCCTCGAGGTTGGCGCGGTTAGGGATGGGTGCTCAATAGAAACAAAGGAGGAACAAAGGTTGGATCTGCAAAACCGTTCATGGTCAGGGGCCATCCCCCTGTAAACTGAGGATTAGGGTTTTTATTATTTCTGCTATATCACTGAAATTAAAACGAAATGAGGACAGAAGTCCTTCTATTCACCCATGAAGGAATACACTTACTTAGGCTGCCCTGGTTTCTGGCTCAAGAGAGCTTACACTTCCATTTATAAGGAAAGATGATTCATTCTATGTCTAAGATGTTGGAAGCTCACGTCAGAGAGTATGTGAGTAGCAAAATGTCTTGGATTGTAGGGGTTAAAAACATCCGACTCTGGGCCCTAACAAGTTTTCACTCAGTAACCATTTAAGTCTGATCTCATTAGGCTCTAATAGGAGGTGTGTCCATCAACTTGAACTAATGCATTCTGATTAGTTCCTTGGTATCTCTTATTTTTAATCCCAAGTAGCGATAAACCCTTAAGAACTATTATCTAGCAGGTCAAGGGACAGCCTGGGTGATAAAAACTGGGCACCTTTGCCTGTGGTCCGATACAGAAGTTTCTAATTCCTTCAAGTACATGAGGAAAATCCTCATCAAGCAAGTACAGTCAAAAACTCCATCTTCTCTTAACATGGCCCTTCCTGATTATCCATCTTAAAACAAATGAAACACTAAACTGCTATTCAGCCCTGCCAAAAAGAGGCTCCAAGTGTTAGAATAAAGGAGAGCATGAGAGGCTGGCAGGCAGATGCCACTGAGATTCCACAGCACTTCCTTTCAGGGCTGGTTTTAATTTGTAATTCTTATTGTGTGAAGTGTTTGCTGATGACAGTAGAGTAGGAGGGTAGAAAGGCTGAGAGGAGATATCTCAGTCGTAGGTCATCCACTCACAAACCATGTGAAGTTCAATTAGGGCCAGGGACAGCCCAACGTCAGCTCAGGGTGGAGACCGAGGGAACAAGAGGCCAGAGAGTAACCCCAAGGAAGGGAATCGGGGCCGCAGACAAGAGTGAGTTAAACCGAAGTTGGCCATGAGCCCTAACAGGCCACCTGAAGCCCAAGGCGAGGGAAGAGAGCACCCCACCCTGCAGCAGCTCTGAGCACAGCTTAGACAACACTGTCATGCCTTGTGTTTGAATTGTGAGGATGGCACACAGAGCGAGAGGTCACTTTCGATCGAGGCCGCTTTATGATGCGGTGAACAAAATAAAGGGACACTTTCTCAAGGCTGCACTTTTACTTATTATTCGCTAAGCTTTTCCTCAGATCTCCACACGTTATAAATCCTTGTGGGAAAACAAATATATAGTTTTGTTCTGAGGCATGACCCATTAAGGGACAGCAGGCATCTTCTCAATCTAAGAAGTAAAGTGATGTAAGTCATGAAAACTCAGTTGGAGTCAAGTCCTTGGGAAAGTGGTATCATACTTAAGTAAACTGAATCCATTTTCTCTCAGGACTCATCTAGATGTTGCTCTTCAACCACTAAAGTAATAATAAAAAAAAATATAACAAAACACACCAGCTCCAACACTCAACAGAACCCAGGGTGTACCCTGACACAAAACGCTCACCTGCCAGCTCTGCTCACGGCCCAGAGCAGTGACCATCCTTCCAGGATGACAGATGCAGTGCTTATCACTCGAGCCATTCCAGTTCTCTGGGACAGAACCAGACACTCACCTCCAGAGTGGTCAAGAAAGCATTAGGGAGTACTCAAGCGGACCGACACCTCAAACGGTTCCATAGGCTGCCCTTCTCACCCCTGACTCCTAAAGAAACCGCTCACCCCATGCTGCAGTGAGATCCCAGCAGTAGTGGGTCATCAGGGTCCCAAAGCCCCCCTGCTCACCACCCCAGAAAGCATCCAGACTCACCTTGAGTTGTCTTCCAGATGGGGACCCCACAGCTTTGCTGGGCAGCCTATTCCATCATGCCCACTCCAAGCAGTCTTCCCCTTGTTCCTATGGAACTTCCACCTGCCAGGAAACAAATGCTGTCGCACACCTCCCAAGCAGCCCAGCCCCGTTAACTGGACTCCTGCTCTGTACATATTCAGGGACCGCAGAAATCTTCTGCCTTCCCTACCCAGCTGTTTCACAGCTGCCCCACTTGAGGCCACCGAGTCTTCACATCCTCAACGTGAAAAAGAAGCTCTCCCGCATTACCTGCGGCACTACACTTACCCTCAACACGCTGCAGCAGCCTCGGGAAGCTTGGGCTCTACAGTGGTCACTCACACCCACAGCTGCACGCAGAAGACCGACTGCAGCACCCTGCTTGCTGCTTCAAGAACTTCCCCGCGTGTACCTGCCTCTCGAGCCTCAGTGGCCAGCTCTCCCTTAGTTCGTCCTTCACCCCAAGGCAGGGCTCCGTATGTCCCAGTTCTCCCGCAGCTGCGTCGGTCCATCTGCCCTAGAAAAAAAAAAATAGAGCACAGCATTCGGGATGCTGAAGCTGTCCCACCACCTCTCCGCGATAGAAAGGAGAGGATGCTCCTCAAGTGACATGGAAGGGAAGGGGAAAAACACAGGACCCCATCCCGCTCGCTCCCACTGCCCAAAGCTGACGGGGCAGCCCGGCTGAAGCCTGCTCAACAACACAGCACTTACTGAAGCGGCTCACCGCTCGTTCCGCCTGCGATCGGAGAAACTTTCTGTCTCGTGCTCCTCTGCATCGCTTCTTTCTTCAGGATGTGAGAAAGCTCGAAAAAACAAGGTCCTGTCCCGCTCTCTCTCGCCGACGACAGCGGGAGGAGATGAAACAGCCGCTAAAAAACCCCAGGGTGCGGAGAGCTGGGATTCCTGGAACCGAGCACCGGCTCTGTGTGATAAGACGACAGAATCCGAGTGGCAACGCTACCCTGGCTCAAACAAACCAACAAAAAAAAAGCCGGGCAAAACTAGCAGCAGCCGTACGACCACCCTAAAAAGAGCAAGGGGAGAACGCGACCTGAACCAAAGCCACGAACAGCGTGACACTGAATCCCGAGATTGCATTTTACAGACAACACCTCCCCACCCCCCCAACCCCCCGACACCCCCGCCTCCTCTTTTTCTGTGAGCCTTCATCCTGAGAGATGGGTGAGCATTCCCTTTTCTTCTTTTTTTTTGACTCTTTCTCATTGTGTTGGTCTTGTTGCTATTACAAGAGATTACTAGTCAATACTATTTTCTAGAGAAAGCAATGTTTCCTAGCTATCTCATAATTTAGGTTGCGTCACCATGGGTGAAACAGTAGAGGATATGCACTTCCCATTGGGTTGCACATTTACTCGCTTCTATGGGTGCTTTGTTTGCATTCTTTAAATGGTGTAGCTGGGCTGTAAGGTTGGTCCTGCTGAGAGCTTCCTGTGAGCTGCGTGCTGAAAGCTGAGAATCTAACAAATGCCTGCTATCTGCCTCTCAAAAGAGTGGGCAGTCAGAGCTGGTCATGGCCCCAAAATTAATAGCACATGAAAAGAGAAAGAGCCCTGTCCTTCTCACCTCACGCAGATATGAAAGCTTGAGGAATAGGTGCAGTTTCTCTGCCACTGCACATGTGTTCAGACCCCAATTTAATTTTAGCCCTTATGAGGGCTGGCATCTGAACTGAACCCAAAGCTAAGAGGAGGTGTTTCTTCCATGCAGGAGCAGCAGTTGGCATATGATGTAATCACAGGGTGATGGCAAGCTCTCAAGATTAGGAGGTCTCACTGGACTTCTGGTGAAGGTAGCGGAGTTTTGAGCAAGTTTAGCTGGTTTCTGCACTTCTAAGAGGAGATCTTACAGGAGCAGCCCAGAGCTGAATCTAGGAAGCTCCTTAACACTGACTTTTTTCCAAACAATTTTCTCTTTACCCTTTACACACAAACACACGTGTCTGTATGGGGCAATGGGCCCAATGGGCAGCCCAGTAATGGTACAGTATGAGTGCAATACCAAGTCTGCAAGACACTTGGTGTGTTGTCCTACCATTCTTTTTCCTCGTGCTTCTCTCATTGCTCATGAAACAGCTGCTCTTTGCTTTCAGGCTTTAAGCTATTTTTAGATTCCTTTCATGCTATTAGCTCTTTGAAAGGCATGAGCTGCTGTGAAAAAAGCCATTGCTGTGAGGCAAGAGGAGGGCCTATAGGTGAACTAGTGTCTAGTAATAAGAGATGGAATCTCACCTATCATCTCCTCACCTGCTTTGTTTCTGTCAAGTGACTCTGTTCCCTTGGGTGCATGCTTTCATATCTTGTCTGCCATTCTTTTAGCACTGCAGTGATACCAGCTGTAATGCTATAATGTGATGGGAAGTGCCCCAATGCTAGCAGGGTGGTAAAATCTTCAGCTGCAGCAAATAAGTGCAAGCCCAAATGCAGCAGCATTGGATGCTGAACTGAAGGGAAAGAGCTGCTTACCTCAGGGAGGACTCCAGTGGGAAGGGATCTCCAGCAGGTGATACCCTTGCCTCCACTGCTAACCATTAAATGAGGGCTGGGAAGGGGTGGATCCTGGCTCCAGCCCTTCTGATTGCTCAGGTACACTGTGTGCACCTGAGCTGCCCAGGGTTGGCCCTGCCTTCCCACCTGATGCTCAGTCACTGAGATTTCTGCTGCACTCCGCCCCTTCCTGGTGTGAACCGATGGTTGAGTAGGTTGAAGGTAAGCCCTTTCCATGATGGTGATTCAGTGCACTGCAGTGCTTTGTACAGTTTTGCCTGTCTCTGTGTAGACTGACAAAATCTAAGGTGATGGGTTCTTGTCTGAGGTTCCTTTTCCTCTGTGGGCTGGTATTTCAAGTGAGCATTAGGGGAAGCTGCAAATGAACTGGTGTTGGTAGAAAGTGGGATTTATTTATTGTCTGAGCAGCGAGAGCCCATTTTGTTGAGCTCTTAGATTCCAATTGGGGTGTCAGACGTAGCGCTCGTGCATTAGGGTTTCACATGAAGTGATGTGGGTGGGCAGGTGGACTATAAGGATCTAAAGAGTCAAGTTATCCCTACGGAAGGGATTGCTGATAGCGAACCAAACCCAGAATTGCAGAATCAGTGCACAGAACTGCTTTGTGTGCTGACATCTGACTGATATGACCATAAATTACTGTGGTTTTTTAATGTGATTACCACCTACAATTAATTAGTTAAGCATTACACTACCTTAAGCAGCAGTTCCTTATGGGATTTTCAATTGGCAGGCTGAAGACCCGTCTGTGTCTTAGCTGCCAATAGTGAACATGCTGTGGCTAATTGAAGTGGGAAGGATTGCATTCAGCCTTATGGCTGCAGTGCTCAGCTGACTCACACTCAACAGTGTAGTAATCTCTTTAAAAGTCTTACCCAGACTCAGTATTTCCGGCTGACTAAAAATGTATATGTGTATTCTTGTGTGCGTGTTGTGGCTCCTGAGTTTTAGGCTCCTGTGGAATGTTTCTGAGCTGACAAAGCTCTTGAATCTTTCCAGGCAGACCTGTTTTTCCCCATTGCTGCAGCCATTGCTACCTGGAGGAGAAATGACTTCTGTGTTGCCTCTGCATCCCTATGCTGACACACAGTTCTGCTTTCTACTGGCATCTGAGGCATCCCCAGATGATGGGCCAAATCCTGGCTGGAGACAAGGAGAGTTCTATGAAGCAGGGCTTGCTTCTTTTATTTTTTACATGGTAGGTTATTCTATTTTTTGATTGTAAGCTAGAGATCAAATCTAGCAGTAAAATACATCTCTGAGTGGTGATGGCATCTACTCCTGCAGTTTCATAGTGGCTTGGTTGCAGATGGGGAAGTTTGTACACAGGAAAATATGAACAGTTTAGAACACACTTGATTTCCTGTTGGCTCTGCACTGTCTGTGTATGCAGCATTGCACAGATGGCAGCTGGCTGCCGAGATTTCTCCCATCTTGTATAAAACAATGTCACCTGTCTGAGTATGTGAGTACATATAACAGAATATGCAGTCTTGACAGCCAAGTCTTGCATGTGAATTGCAACTCCCACTGTAAGCACAAGCTGGAGAACAAAAGGATGCAGCATGGCCCTGCCAGAAGGACTGGGGGTACGGGTGGTTGGGAAGTCACACGTGAGCCAGCAAGGTGCCCTCGCTGCCAACTGGGTCCTGGGCCTCATCAAAAGAAGCATGGTCAGCAGGTAAAAGGAGGTGGTCCTTCCGCTCTGTTCCGTGTTAGTGAGATCTCACCTGGATTACTGCGTTCATGTGTGGTGTCCTCAGTGCAGGAGAGACTCAGAGCTGTTGGAGTGAGTCCAGAGGAGGGCCACACCAATGACCCAGGGGATGAAATGCCTCCCCCACAAGGACAGGCTGAGAGAGCTGGGGACGTTCAGCCTGGAGAAGGCTTTGAGAAGATCTGAGAGCAGACTTTTGATATCGCACATGCGCTCTGAGAAAGAAAGGGGACAGACTCTTTAGCAGAGTGTGTTGTGACAGGACAAGGGGAAGTGGTTTCAAACTCCAAGAGGAAAGGTTTAGGTTGGATATAAGGAAAAAGTCTCTTACAGTGAGGGTGGTGAGGCACTGGAGCAGGTGTTGCCCAGAGATGTGGTGGATGACCGATCCTTGGAGGCATTCAACATTGGGCTGCACGGGGCTCTGTGCACCCAATGGAGCTGTAGGTGTCCCTGTTCACTGCAGGGGAGCTGGACTGGTTGACCTTTAAAGGTCACTTCTAGCTCATGTGGTTCTGTGATTCTATGGTGTTACAGACCTAGATAGGAAGGATGATTTTCTCCAATCAAGACTATTAGTATTGATTCTTATCTTCTTGCAGGGGGATTGCTAAGTCATGGCCTAAACCAGTGGTTGAGGACTGGGAGAGGAGTGGCTAACCCAGGGCATGGAGGAGAAAGTGCTGCACTTGGGGAAACGGATCTCACATTTAGGGATTGGGGCTGAGGGAGCAGGATCTCTGCCCAGAGATGGTCCCTTCTGAAGAAGTCACCGACCTTCAGAGAGGGTAAGCCACCTGTTCTGTCCTCTGAACTATATCTTATCTTGACCAATACCTTTACAAGTGTGTTTACACCCTAGTAGAAGGCAGTATGATTGCCTTCACTTGCTCCACGCTGTTCTTTTCCTGCTCTTGGCATTTAAAAAAACTGCTTGGCATTAGCTTTCACCCCACAGTGAGAATACACACACAACACTGAGGCAGTGTTGGGTAGGTGGAATGTAATAAAACTGATCGATGGGAGCAGCTGTGGAGCTTGTGAAGGTCTGATTATATTTTTTTATTTTTTTATTTTTTTTAATAACAGTGATATAAAATAAATGTGTGATTTTACAGTACTGTGTTTGACACTACCTCCAGCACCAGGTCTGCTTTCTGACACTGCATGCCAGTGTGTACGAAGTGGGGTTGGTTTTCTCTGTTATTCTGAGCCACAGTACTAATGTCCAAGCATTTTAAGTTAAGTAGTCAAGCCTGCAGGGAGTGGGAATTCCATCCCTAAAGCAAAAGCAAGATGGTGATGTGAACAGGCAAAAATAAAAGACAGACAGACAAAAGGAGCACTTGTAAGGGAAGCAAGAGGCCAATGGGCAGTGGAGGAAGCATTGCTCTTGCTCCTTCTGCATGGTGAGTGCAAGAAGCAAGGTGTGGGGGATGGCTTTGGGCTGAGACTTGCTGACTGGATGCCTCAAGGAGAGAGGGGGGCTGAGAAACTGCCCACTGCAGTGATGTATCACCAAATGCAAGGAAATGAGGAGCTGCAGAGAGGTTCTAAGTAAGAATAATGGCCTCGTGTACTAATATAGGGAATCTAAGAGGACCTTTAAAGCAAATCCAGAAATGCTTTTGAGCAGAGACCTCAAATGAGCCAACCTACTCTCAGGGCAGCTGCCATAGGTTTTCCCATGCATGTAATTTCAAAGCTTTGTTTTTCTAAGTATGCTCTGTTTTGATGTTCTAAGGATTCTTTGGTTTTCTGAGGCCTTCATTTTGGTTTTTCTGTCACTATCTGCTTCTGAAATGGTGTCAACTTCTGCCTGTGCACCAGCTGTTGCTTTGTAACCTCCAGTTTCCCTCTTGGAGGTGTTCTCGCTTCTACCTGGACTCACCAGTTAGGTGCTATAATCACCTGAGTTGCCTCACCCTCTCTTTGGGGTTATCTTAAGCAAGGAACTCACCCACTGAGCCTTGAGATTGCCCAAGGCCTGTTGTTGCTGAATAAATTAATGACCATGCCTTAGTCATTCCTAGATACTGTCCAGTTCCAGTGTCACTTTAAAGGTGTGCAAATGGGACAAAGTGTCGTTGAGTCTGTGTTCCACCTTCAGCCTTCATGCTCTCCCAGAGTGCAGCTTTCAGACAAGAGGAGAGAGAAGGGAGAGTGCTGCAGATCTTCCCCCCACTGTCCTCTACTGAAAGAGCAGTTCAACACAGAGTTAAGGTCAGAAATGGACAACATCTCCAGCTCTTCTCTATTTCAGGAGGGAATTATAAGTGGCTGCTTGTTTGGCAAGGAGCACTGTTACAAGCTGCTGAATAAAAGCATTTTCTGTCTCTGCTTTTTCCTTATGGCATACAGTCTACAAAAATGCTGCAGAGCACTGACCCCTAACAACTCCAGTTTGACCCAGTCCATCAGTAGCAGGCTGCCTGTCTCACTGTGACACACATCTCCAGGTATCGTGTAATGCTTTCCTTGAGTCCGTTCAGCTTCTCTCATGTCAGCATTCACAGTTTTAGTTAATAAAAGTAGTTTCCATTTACTTACCTCAAGTCAAGCAGTAAACTGTTTATTTGCTTTGCCATTATCGTGCTGACACTACACCATAGTACAAGGCAAGAGAGGTTGCAGGTTAATCCCTGCTTGGGAGAAAAGTGCATCGTGCTATGCTGGGTGATGTTACCCTGTGTGTAACACTGCACGTTTGTTTGCCATTGAGCCGGCACAGCTGAGCGAGCTGACTGGCACACAGGGCAGAGGCACCTTGCTTAGAAGTTTCTTGTCAGGAGGAAGCTAGAAGGGATCTACAGTTCCTGATATTAATGAATGTTGCTGGGGGAGCAGCAACAGCTGCTTGGAGGCTCTGTGCCTTTCACGACCATTTGGGCTCCCTGTGGTGGACCCCTGCAAGCTCTCTAAAACTGGATTTAGCTTTGCTTCAAGCATTTTGAGATAAATTGTGCCAGTTCTCAGTTAAAAAAATTAAAAAGATAAAGAACATCAGTGAGGGGGCTGGATGCAAGAAACTTAAAGACCAAAAGTACATTATTCCAAGAGGGGAGGAGAAACACTGGCTGCAAGGGAGATCAGTGAGACACTGTAAAGTCCATGTGGTCCTTTCCAAATGTTCATGCTGTTAACAGCTGTTACAGAAGCCAAAAGAGCTTTGTTTCCAACTTCCTCCTCCTTAATTTTCTGTGAGCCACAGCTTTTGTGTGTAAATGCATAAAAGTGATACAGAACATTGTCCTTCCCTTAACAAAATCAGCATAGATGAAAGACAACCTTAGTAAAGACAGTAAACAATCTTTGCAGCACTTCTTAGACACATCTTTAGAAACAGACACCTGAATGGTACTATTCTTGGCAGTGTCCTGCTGTGAATGGTACTACATACTGGTCCCTTCACACCCATGGTAAAACACACACTAACAGCAACTCAGCAGCTACGTGGCTGTTTCTATCATCAGCTTTGGTTTCACTCTCTGCTGTGTTTAAGGGGCCTGCTCGTCCTGTTGGTATAAACAGTGCAGGTGCCACTAAGCCAGTGGTCACTGCAGAGCACCACAATGCGTCCATCAACTTCCCGAGTTCGTCAGACAGTAATTCAGAAAGCAGTGTTCAGAAAAGCACAACACCCCATCCTCAGTTACACTGTGGGCAAGCTAGGTGATACCAGTGTTCCTTTGCTCTCTGGACCTGTCTTTAATAGCTTTGTTACAGAGCAGACTGCTTTCCATTACCATTTAAAATAGACGTTACTGCTGGAATTAGTACCTTTCATGGTTTTTTTACCTTCCAGCAAGACTACCGTTTATCCTTAAATTCAAAACATTCTGCTTTTCTCTGACATCTCACATCTATTGTTCAGAGCACTTGACAATAATACAGCCAGGATAACCACGTGCTGGTGAAGGAATGGAGCAGCAAATGGACTCCTACCTTGTAGCCAGAGGTCGGGTACTGCTGGTCAGTCTGGATCTGGGCGGCTGCACTGCTTTCACTCTGATTCTTCAAACCAGCTGAGCTCTGCAGTCACGTCGTTGGGCACACCTGCAATTTAACAGTTGCAGTATAAGCTTTCTTGTTGTTTGAATAACACGCATCCAAGAATAAATTTCACTTTGAATCGTCCCAGTGACTCCCTAACACCCTGCAGCAAAAAGCTCCTTGGCATTCTGGAGCTCACTGGGGCTCCTATGTTCACGTCTTTACAGATGGACACCTACATAAGCTGAAAATTAAGTGTGAAAATAGCAGATCCCCCAAACATTGTGTTTCCCTGCTGATGTGTGTTTATTCAACAGAAAGAGCCAAGTAGCGACTGTGGCCTACAAGCTTTGCTTAGTGAATTCTCACTCTACTGACGTTCCATAGTTTGGGAATCCTAGCTGCTCCTCAGGGACTGTGGGCTTGGTATCTCAGTATCTCATCTTGTAGGATCTGAGACCTAAAAATACTCCCTCAGACAAAATCCTATGGAATGTAAAAGCTGGAATTCAGTGGTGGTGAAAGAGACATTGAAAAGAAAACACAGTGCTGCCTTTCAGGTCTAGTAATGGTATTTTAGTACCTGTAAAATTAAGTCACACCGCTGCGTTTCCAGCTAGCACCTAGGAATCCTTCTCTGCTACAGCAGCATTAATAAGGCTTCCACTAAACCTTGGTGGTCAGGGTAGATTCTGCTACTTTCTTTGAATAGTTTATTGGAAGTCAGGAGCTATTAAATGATAAAGGGCTAAACAGAACGAATGTGGCACCGGCAGCTAAAGATTCAAACATCAAAGAGAGAAGATTAGAAATAACTCAATAATGTTAAAAACAGCACAGTGATTGGTTTCACAGCAGAAATCCTTTCTGACACACAGTGTATCAGTATAGAGAACTAATTCCTGGAGCAAACACTGGCAGCCCACTGACTGAACAGTACAAGAGGCTCGTGGAGACTCTAGAATTCAGCGTGAGGCAGAAAAAATACCTGGTGAGCTAAAATGAGCCTGCCAGGTGCATTCAACAACTAACACTACACGGTGTGGACAGAAGCCACCAGAAACCCCCCAAAACTGCAAAGGAGCTTGTCTGTTACTTAGCTCAGGAAGTGTGACTACTGACATTTTGTTCTGGGAAGCAAGTAATACGTACTCCTGGAGCGTACAACTTCACATAGGGCTGCCAGGGAGGAAGCAAAGGTGTGAGGCAAGCAAGGCTCACGTTGTAACTCATTCTTCACTGAAATTTAATTTAGTGACTGGCTGATGTTTTCCAATCGTGAAAATGGATGTGTGCTGGATAGCAGTGTGTGTCACAAGCAGCACGCGTGCCTGTTGCGTTTTAGTAGAAACCCACACCTCTAGCAGCTTAAAACAGAGCCCCCTTGGTGGTTACAGAAGCTGGAGATAAAGTTATCATGCTTCTGAAGCAGGGTTTGGCATTTCTGACAGAGGAATTGGCGTTGTCAGACCTGCCCGAGCCTTCAGAAAACTGAAGGCTGCACTTCTCCCGCTTCAGGCACTTATCAGCACAACGGGGTTACAAGGTCTGAGATGCACTTCTTTTCCCTTACTTTGTTTTTCCTTTCGCCTTGGGATGAGCCCTCTCTTGAATGCCGTTGATTCCCAAAATGATCTCTGAAGGAAACTGAAAACAAACCAGTCACCTGCAACAACTTTGTACTATCTTAACGCAGTACTTATAACACAGCCAATGCATGCTCCTAAAGGCTGGAGAAACAAGCCTTTACATTAGGCACCATCATTTGGTAATATCTGTTTATAAATGAAAAAAGGGGTGCATTACATAGACAGAGCCTCCCAATTCTGTTCCCCCTCTTTGAATCCTGTAACTGTCACCTCCAGCCCCCAGAGTCACACCATCCCGCCCGGCACTGCTGCTGCCAGACTGTTCACAGGAAAGCTCCTGCACTCCTGGGAACACGAGCTGGGTCTCCCTCCACTTGTCCCCTTCCCCAAAACTCTGCTTTGTTCTACTCCGTTAACTATGGCAAAAGTCTCTTACAGAAAGAACTGGGATTTGATTGCGATGCATCACGCAGAGCTAGGAATGTGAACCAGCACAGCGCATCCAGCTTCGTCGCAGCACCTCACAATGAGCAATCAAAGGGGAGCCGGAATAGCGGCCCTATATGGGGCTCCAAATAAGAGAAGGAATCTCCGAGGTTTGAGGAAGCTAGGGCTGAAATTTAGGGTTAACTAACCAGTGAGGCAATTTTTGCAGGCAATAACAACGACTAGAAATATACAACTAATCATAACTTAAAAAATAACAAAGCAGCATAGGAAATACGGACACCTGTGATATAGCTGTTTATTCTCAATATTCTTCTCCCTCTAATGAGATTCTCATTTCAAGGTTGGCTCTTTGGTTCAGTGGTGTCAAGTGCCTCAGAAATGCCTCTGGCTGGCACGCTGAGCAATAAACATCAGCCCATTGCACCGAGCGGTTTGTGCTGTAGCTGCCTGTATTCGTGCCCTCCACTCATTTAAAAGATCACCACATTTCTACTTTATCCAATTTGAAAGACAAATGACTTTCACATATTAGATTAATATCCGTGAGCAATTAAAATAAATATGAACCAAACACTGTTATCACTGTATTAGAAAAATGGAGTATCATTGCTTTGGTAACAGGGAAGATGTCATGGTCCCATAATTGACACGGGATAGATAGCTGGAAAGGAAAATAATGAAGTTGCCTAGGGTGAATTTGAAGCGGCAAAGGCTTTTAACTGAAGACAATGTAATTGGAAAGTTTTAGCTAAGAAATAATGGGAAAATGAACTGAATACTACCATAGAAATAGCTTGTGTAGGCTTAGGTAAAAACTAGAGCAATTGAGACTTGAAGACAGCATTGGCAGCAATCATAAAAGTAGAGACAGAAAATTAGAGACAATGACAAAATGTTATGCACAGATGCCGCCCTCCTACAGTCATTGTTTTCCATGGAGTCGTTCAAGAACTGAAGTGTGAGTTGGGAAAGAGGGTGAAGAAATGGGATCGCACCACTGCAGAGCAGTCCTCCTTTACCAAAGAGTAAATCATCTCTAGATTCATGCTTCCCTGTGGTGCTGGGTGCGTAACTGTGCTTTTCTGTTCCTTCCCAGGCGACGTGCCCGAGCCCTACACATGTGCATCACCCCTGCTTAACACATCCGTGACAAGTCCCCAGGCACTGCACTCAGCACTGAGCACAGCAGTGCTAGTTGGCAGCAAATGTGCAAACGAACTGTGTGCATATTTTGTAGCCGGAATGTGATGAGCTTACGGCACAGGGCAGGTCAGTGGAGTGTCTGATCTGAGTATAGGGAATGGCATTTCTCTGCAGCCCTCAGTTCAACCTGCCAAACACTCAGAACAACCAGGAACATCGCTAAGTCAATCTCTGCTCTTTTTTACGTGGACAAATTTCTAAGGAAGGAAGAGTACACCTCAGAATCAGTGTGTCCCTAAATCTGATGGTAGGACCAAATAAGAGTCCTTCACACAGTCACCACCATTTTGCTTATCACATCACAGCTAAATCCTTTAAACAAATCAGGAAGAGAATCATGTAAACAAACTGTTGTTCTGTACTCCACAGGCATTTTGCAAACAGTTCACACAGCTGTCAGTGCCAAACGTGTAACTGAGCTGTCTTGGCTGTAGTTCCACTTGAAAATAGTGTCGCTCGGTCACGGACCTGGTGCTTGGCTCTGCAACACCCACCATGAATGGGGTAAGGAGATTTCATTCTCCCTATGAGCATTCCTTATTCGGGAGTAAGTCATCATCTGCTGTAAGAAAACACAGCCTCAGAGATTCCTCGTTCCCTGTCTGCTCCCTACCAGGTTCTCGGGCATTGGTAACAGCAACGTGCCTAACTTCCTCTTCAGAAATGGTTCCTTAAGGCAGTAAGATTTTTCATCAGCTTGTCCCACTGGTTCCAACTTGCTGCAGGTTGCCCGGTCTTTGCTTACATTTTCATTTGAGCCAAATTTGATTCTCTGTTCACTGGTGCAGAAGCAATTTAAAGTAACAACTAAACTCACAACTCACAACTAAATAGTTGCCAGTGCTGCTAATACTCTTTTTAACAGGTGATCCTCTCCTAAAAGATGAATTGAAAACCATTGGAAATACTCACAATCAAATGTGTATCTAACACGTGTGTATAATAGAAATATCCTTTCCAACAACAGTTAATGAAGATCTCATATGTAAGACTGTGAACCTTTCACTCGATGATATACGTATCAGCATCCTACAGTATCTGTTCATTTAGTATTAAAGTGGACTGAAGATGATTACTAATAACCACATAATGTGCTCTTCCCTCCACTCTTATTAATACCCATTAAAATACTTCATATCAGATTTTTCTTTATCTGTTTCTACCTCAAGGTTAAATCTTCCTATTTCCACCCAGGAGATGAAATGGAGTTCAGAAAGAAGCAATGCTGGTTGAAGGATTGCAACAAGGTTGGATGGACAATTAAGATAATGGCTGGACTACCCAGCTGAATAATCATTTAGATAATGATCGCTGTCTTGTAACATTTTATGAGGTATGGAATAAAAGGAAAATCAAAAGGAATTCCCTTTGAATAGATTGGCGTGGCTGAGTGCTGCAGCAGTGCATCTGAATGATAAAGGTTGTTCTCTAAGGCAAAAGCAGTCTTCTTTGGTAGAGAAGGGGAGGATTTAATTTCTTGCCTTTCTTTCCCCCTCCGGATGTATATTTCAAATGTAGAACATTGCTTTCTTGGATGATCAGATATTTTTTGAGAGAAAAAAAGTGCTTTCACCTTTGCTGTGCCAGAACACGGCAGCAGAAACAAGCTACAGAGAGGATGTGCTTGGAAGTGTGTACAGAAGGAACCAACACTGGTGCTGATCCTCTCCAAGGCAACTAATGACAGTTGAGGAAGAAATAATATGGGCTATAAGCTGTGTTAGACTACCTGGCTATCTGCACACATAGACTTCCTAGGGCAGATCTAACACTACTGCATCTCCTGATTACAATGTTTTAATCAAACAGTCTTTCATTCTCCATAGGATTTTTTTTTTCTTTCTTCCTTAGAGAGCCCAGTTTTAGCCTTTGTGTTTCACTCAATGCTATTTTGGACTGGAGAGAAAACAAATCCATTCTTTTGCTTCAGTCCGCAGGAGAACCGAGCCATCCCTTTTATTTAACCTTAACAAGGCAGCAGGCTACCCCCAAATGACATTTTTTCTGAAAAAGTTCAGGCAGAATGTATTGAACGTGCACCCCCTGCAGTACAGTTACTAAAGAAAGTAAATATTTCAAATGACCTTTACCTGGCCCCGTGTTTACCAGGACTATTAATTAAACTACCAGAAAAAAGTCTATAAAGGATTACATGAGAACCAGGAATAAGCTCCCTCAGACAGACCTGGCCCATTTCAGGTGTCATTTAACTGACAGCACAAGCTATTTGTGACCTGTCATCCTTTTCATTACTCAGTCTGAACACTCTCTGTTCTTGTCTTACAACTCCAGACAGGATTGCAGACCTCCAGTTCAGCAGTAGCAATTTTCCATTTCACTTAGCGTGGTGCAGAGCATCAGATGCTGTGGAGGTGCTGAGACATCCTCTTTAGCTGGTGGACATGGTGGTCTTGTGGCCACGCAGAAGAGTAAAGGAAAAGAACACTTATGCCAAATGATAAATCTTAGCTCTATTCAGCTAAGATTGATTTTTTCACAGTTTCTTAAGCCCACCCTTGAATACTTGTCTGTAACTTTATGATTTTGGATGAGAGAGTTAGCTCCTCAAATGCCTGAAAGTATGCCATCATTTTGACTGTAAGAGGTGTATTCTGTTCTATGCATCATTAATTTAGTCTGTAAGATAAACGTGCTACCTTTATTATTTCAGTAGCACTGAAAAAGGAGAAAAGTGGCAAATATCTTTAGTCCTCAGGTTAAAATATTTTAACACATACCTTTCTGTCATTGGACAGTGGCATGGTTTGGAAACGCTGAAAGTAAAGTAAGCCATATGACCAAATGAGTGAAATCTCTAGAAACAGTAAGACATACACAGCACAGTACTGCCTTCCTCGTGCCTTCCACCGAGAAGTTTACCTTCCCTAGAAGGACCAATGACAGCCACCGTAGCAATGAGAGCTTGTTTTAGCTGAAGATACATCCTGGAACTCTTGTAAAGAAGATCGGTTTGCAATGTGTGGACCCCAGTCACATTTGTCTAGAAAGTTCACAGTGCATGTTTGTCTAAAAAGTTTGAGGATATAAGGGAAAGGAAAGTATACTTCTGGATTGAAGGGACCCAGACTTCACATTTATTAAAAAGATCTGACCTTCTATTTAGTTTCCATTTTTGTTGCATTTGTGTTCTCTGTTCTCATTCACTTTAACATCCTTTCCCTATTGTTACACAGAGAGCTGTGTGTATTACAGGCCCAAACCAAAAAGTGCTTGTTTCTGGAGCTTTCGCTGCTTTAAGAAATACAGATGGGTGAGTTGTGAGAGGAATCTGCCTCAATTATCTGTAAAAGAGCTCTTCAAATGCCAAAATGGCTTTTACAACAAATCATACCAGTCTGTAGGGTTTCCTTCTCTTCTAAATGAAGAAAGTTCTTGTAACGAGGCCTTGTTAAAGGAATCCTGTTACATTTCACAATATTTTTTTGAGTCAAGAAATTGCAGTTATAATCTAAGCTTCCCTTTCTTTATGTAGACTCAAAATGTGCTACAGACTACCAAACTGATGTTTTCCCTAGGTGTATTAAATCCAATGGCCAAAGACGTATTTATTCTCCAGAGATGCCCTTATCAAAACCTCTGCATGTGATTTTTAAAAGAGCATTTTCCCTTATCAGTAGAGCAACAGAGTCATTTTAGTATTCAAGATGAAAGAAAGCCTGAAGATAATTTTCTTTACGCACACAAACATACACACACATACACAGAGATATAGAATGTACTAAATATTATCCTTTATATCTGTTTAGTCTCAAAAAAGGGTTGTTAATAGGTACTCTTCATTGCATGCATAGACCAAATGCCAATAGTGGAAGGAATTTCGCTCTCATCTAAGCACGCTGTACTAAATGAATGACTCCTTATCTGGGGCTTTCTCCTGCTTCCATTTAACTCAGAGTCAAAAGTGTCAAGAGGGAGAATATTAGATTCATTACACTCCTTATGAATATGCAAAGAGCTATATACTTCAGCTGTTCACCACTGCTAAATGAAACTCAACAGACTAAATGAATGTGGCACGTAAAATTTATATATGTCCTTGCAGCATTTAACGAATATGCTATGTACATTACTTAAAGAATAATCTATGTACCTTACTTAAAGAATAGTAACGTTAGACTTTTGGTAGCCATTGAAAATGAAGGATAATTACCTGGGACTTGAACGTAGCTGGATGTGCCAGTAAGGCTTTCTCACACTTTTTGAGCAGTAATCTAAGAATAAAGTTTTCCACATCAATTTCAAAGCCTTCTTTTTACAAGTAGCCAGCACTCCCCTGGAAGTACAGAAAAGGAAAAGCTCTCAGGTATGAACAGATTAAGAACAAAACATAGTTTCATTTCTCTACTTCATCCCCCTTCTTATCTTGTAAATTATCAGTTCCAAAAATAAAAAGACAAGAAATAGGCATGTAATTCCTAGCTACATGTTGATCAAATAGATGTTTAGGGTTTTTCTTCTGTTCACATGCAATTTGCAGGTGAAAACAGAAGTTAGGTCAGCGGCTCTGGATGTGACAGTAGCTTTCAGTGACTGCTTTACTCAGTACTCTGTAAAGTGTTTTTCAAAATCACACAGAGTGCCACTGCTGGGGCATTGACATTTGGTATTGGACAAGCTGTTGCCAAATCTCTGCTCCTGATCAGGTAGGAAAAGGATAGTGAACAATCAGATGGTTATTCTGGCACATGGCAGCAGGGCAATGCTGGCTTCTCTCTCATTTTTCAGGGAGAATGTGTACCACTTATGTTCCTATCTGCGTGCAGGAAAGGAATCCCAAGAAGGGATTTTTTTTATTATTTACTTTTTTTTTTTCCTGCAAAAGCAGAAAACAATGTTTTTGACAGAGCCTGGTTTGATCTTGGCTACTGCCTCGCCTAGCAGATCTGGAGTGTGTTGATAAGAGCAGCCTGTCCTTGGGCTGAGAACTGAAGACATGACATTTTTGCTAATGCTGTTAATCTCATTAGATATCTGCCCAGAAGTTTTTCCACAGCAAGATGAGTCAGAGAGCAGAATGGGTATGGATATTTTGTTAACCTGCAAGGCTTTTTCCTCAGCTTCAGAACATTCACTGACACCAAAATGAAACTGCTTATACTCTTCAAGACCCTGCAAGTCCAACACAACTCACTACATGGTGCACATACCACTTTCTATTGAAGAATAGCTTGACAATTTAGGTCATTTCAATACACTGTTCTCATTTAACTAAGTTGTCACTATCTGTTATCACCTTACAATTACAAAAGCCAGAAAGCATTGTCACACTTTCAGCAAGGGAACGTTCCTTGTCCCATGTATTGCAAGCCATAGACGTGTTTTCTGCTCAGCACTTAGGTACAGACTCAGGAATCTTTCCTCTTTAGGTACTACGAATTCTTTGATAAGACCATAGCAGGATTTAGGTCAAAGCACACTGTTAGTGATGAGCACTGTAGAAAGACAATGTATGTAATTACAGTTTGAGATTGCCAGTCCCCTTACATCCCTCCTCTATATTTCTCAGTCTACCCGTGTGCATGCTATGCTATAAAATCCACTGGTGAGGAAAACAGCTGTAATGTAAAAAGCCTCAAAGGGAACACTGTGATATATTCTGCTTGTCTTTTCTATAGTATAAAGTTACACACACACAAGAAAATGAGTATTACCTGTGCATGTTGAGAAGCTAAATAATGCTCACTCTCCTTGTGGTCGTATGGTGCTTCAAGGAACTGACTCTAAAGGAGCAGTCCAAGGAGATATCGGTCCTTTTTTATTTTTGCAAAAGGCAGCCTTGTAAAACAGTAGGTGTGGGTCACACAGTAGTTACTGAGCTGTCAATATTCAACTATTAATCAGTTATTAGTGGTACAATTTACCCTGAGAATATTTCTGCACAAGAAAGTGGTGCTGTTTCAATATTCTTGACAATCTTTTTTTCTTGATTGATTAAGACCTGAGCAAGAAGTCTGTTATTATTTCTATATTTCTTTCTTCACTCAAAGATTTCCTTTGAGACAGTGAGGTGATGGGTAGCGGGAGACACAGTCCCTTATCTGGAGGGTTCCAGCTTGAATTCACAAAGGGATGCTAGTAACCAGAAACCTATTATTTTCCATCACTGGATTTTAGTGCCTCTTGCAGAACACAGGTAATTCTAGTAGAACAAGTTTAGCACAAGAAACAGCTTTGCAATTGCTGTCTATCCTAGACAGCCTGCCTATGCTAGGCTGCAGAATTCACAGCCTTGCCAGAATTGCAGATTCCATTCAAGGAAAGATTAGGAAGGCTCTTTTTCTGTTACACTTCAGCATGTTTCTAGAATGCACTAATTAAGCTAAGAGGTAGAATAGGCATCAGTAGAACACTTTTCCCTCTTGAACTGTGCTATATTGATGGGAAAAGCTAGAACAGTATTCTGTGGTGGAGGTTTTGTTGGTTGTTGCAATCCCAGCTGCTTAATTAATTTAGATTGGGTATAAGGAAGAAGTATTTCACAGTAAAGGCAGTGAAGCACTGGCGCGAGTTGCCCAGGCAGGTGGTGGATGCCCTGTCCCTGCAGACATTCAAGGTCAGGCTGGAGGGGCTCTGAGCACCTGACGGAGCTATAGGTGTCCCTCTTCATTGCAGGACCTTTAAAGGTCCCTTCCAACTCAAATGATTCTATGGTGACAAAATTTGCATTGGAGGAAAAAAAAAAACAAAACATGACATTTCAACTCACTTAGCATTTCCTATATGTTCTGTTTGAAACCCGGTTGGGAACTGGGGAGGTGAGAGAGAGCATCGTTCAGATCTGATAAAATCAGTGCTAGAGTTAATCAGTGAATCAAGGTATCTCACCTTATCCCGTGAGACATCTCACACATCTAGCAAAATTAGAAACATCCCTGGCACAAGCATGCCGATTCTTAGAGCAAAGAAGTTCTACACAGCTCTCCAGAGCTTATCAGAAAAGACCAAAACATCTGCAGGCACTTCAGTTTCTTGCAGTAGAATACAAAAAAAGCCTTAGACTGATGATGAACATCATCACAGGCTGCTGAAGCTACTGGGATGGATGAGCTCATGAATTAGGCATTGTAGCAGTTATGTGAAACAGATAAGTATCATTAAATCTAAATTAGATGGGGATAAATGGCAGGGACAAATGTCCATGGCTTAGATCATGAGAGTCTGTATTTCATAACCAGGCCTTGATTCAGAGAGCAATTGGGTGCACCAGATGCAAATATGTTCTAGTTAGGAGCATGGAAGAGGCTGATACTTCTGTATGTTGATCAAATCTAAATGTTATTAATTGTTGGACTGGTTATCTGATGTAACCATGAGGGGCAGCAGGACTACAGCTGAGCTTGGACCCTGTGGAAATAATTCTGTCTTTGCCTGCGAAACTCCAGAGAACTATTACAAAGAAAGAGGAAGAAGTAGGCCTTTGTAACAAGCATGCTTGCTAAAATAGAGTCTCATTCAAATATGTATTTTCAGTCTTAATCAGAAAGTTAACAGAGCAACCAAGCCGGATTGGGTTTTCAATTCAAACAGTGCTTAGGAATAAGACAGACTCCAAAACATATACCATAAAGTAACTGCAGCACAAGTTTTAAATAGAGTTGGCTTTTATACAAGCAGAATTTTGCTTTTTGGTTCCACTGAACAACATGTTATAAACATATGTATATATAAATGTATATCTTATCACCTTCAGATATCTTACACGTAATCACCGATTCCCTATGAAGTTTTCCTTTTCTCTCCAGCTGACAAAGGAAATCAGCATGCAGTGTGAATGGATCTCTATGGTCCTGCTATTCCCTGAGGCTGTCCCAGACACAAAGCAAGGCAGTAGTGAGCCATACCAACACTTCAACTCAGGAGCTGCCTGCTCTTCTGTCTTAAACAGAACTGAAACAGGGAGCCTAAGGTCTACGGTGACAGCTACATCTTTTTGGACGTGATCACAAGCTGAAGACATCCTGATTTATATCATAAGATACAGAATTTATGCAGGAATAGGTGCTTTCTGTGAGCGCAAAGCAGTTTTGTTTTGTATTTTTGTCACTCTCCTTCCACCTCTAATTTATACTGGAAACCATTTTCCGTATTTTCTGCTGTGGATTTTCTCTTAAGTTATATTCTTTGAGACAACAAATGAATTTTTTTTTTTACCCATAAGGGACTAAAACAGTCTCAGTGCCTATATTTACATGAAACAGCTAGGCACAGGTTCACCACACCTAAACCTAAACACCCTGCTACTGTCCATGCCATAATCTCCACCATATAAGAGCTAAAATTATACAAATCCAGAGGAAATGGCAGTTTCAATTATCTACACTTTTTACAAGGAATCCCAAGGAGATTGGCTTAAGCTTCACCTCCTAAGAAGGAAAGGGCTGCAGGAAGGCTTTGAAAGCAGCAATGTTCAGAATTTAACTCAGAGTGTGAAGTGCATGCTCCTAGAAGTAGATGCCTGCTTTAAGCAAACAAAAGGAAGATTTGAAGCAGCTCATTTTATCACCCTTCAAGAAAAATCCATAAGCACCAGATTGCAAATAAAAAAGAAGGACATTCACAACATCCTTGTGTTCAGTATGAAATCTCACCTGGCTTTCTGCTCTAAGAGTACTCATTTGATCAGCCTTTGCAGGTGCCAAGGGGAAGGAGAGTTTTCATTTCTGAATCCTGCTAGAGATTAAGCACCGTGCTGCTCACTGAAGAAAAGACTTAGGTGTTGTCTGGGCAGCCGAGCACTGAGGTATCGCAGTGGATAAGGAGGCCTGTGCAGCCTTCAGCAGTCACTGAGAAGACTTTTGGAAATCAGTATTTTGGACTTAACCGACGGAAAGGGATCAAATCTTACTCGCTGATGGTTGCTCAGTAATTCTGTAGCACTGGCTGGTTTCACCAACCTGTGAAGTACCGTGCACATCACAGAAACTCTTTTTTCCATTAGCCCTACTGCTACTCTATGCAAGCTGGTTTTACAAAGAAATCAAGGGATTTTCACACTGTGATTCCGGCAACCCCACTGGCATGCTTGTGCTCAGAAACAAATGACAAATGCAGGGATTTCAAAGACCATCAAATAAATGAATAGAGAAGTTAAAATCTGAATTCGAGATTTTCATTCACAAAACAGGGAGTCAATAGGTGACTTTGTCACATTCAGATGTCATTTTTTCTCTCTCCATACACAACAAGCTTCGGATACATCTCTGTCAGACATTTAAATTACAGGTATGCATTTATGAAGTTTGATTTTTAAGAATGCATGCACAGTGTCAATGAGCAGTAATTGCCAGATGTAACTACAAGCACAAACACAATTAAACATAGCAATTGAGTGTGTCAGTACTCTACTTACATATTCAGGAAGGGTTGATCAAAATGTGAGCCAAATAATGGCACATTTGTTTCACGAGTGCAATTGTGTAATGAGTTTTTCCTCTCTGACTCACGAATAACCAGGTTTTGTTAACTGCTACAAGCCAAATAACATTCATATATGCTCTTGGTCTAACACAGAACATATGATTAACTGACACCCTTTAAAGCACCGAGGTATGAAATGACAACCTTTCCTTTTATATTACTATTCCTTTGTTTGTATTCATGGTGTGAAAACTTGCCATCCCGTGCATTAGAGGACACATTAATTCTGTTCTGTTCTCATACACAGAAAAGCAAATCTATCTGCTGAACTTCAGAGAATAATACCTTCTGCTCTGCACAGTGAAGCCAATGTCCTCTGTGTCTACGGCAGAGTGCTCAAGGGGTCAGGGTTTGTAGTGCTCTATGCCAATGCCTGCAGTGTGCATACCGGGCTTTATAATGCCAACGAGTGAAAAAGAAATCCAATAGCTTTTAGTCTTCTATATTTTCACTACGTTTCTGATTTCAGAAAGCTACGGACTGTAAAGCATTACATTAAATCCAACTGAGCAGGTGTCACAATGCCATCATTTCAGGGATGTTATCACCATTTACAAAATATCATCAGTTCCATCCCAAATTCAGTTGGTGAGGAGAAGGAGGGAAAATTCAGCTTGGCATTAAGATCTTTAGAAATGAAATTAACTGCATAAGTACAACTGTTTTTTGCAAGCACACAGAATATTTTGTCATGTGAATATGAAATTAAGTTAGGAGTAGTTGAAAGGAACATTTCCAGGAACTAATGAATTAGAGAAAACCTGTTCATCCTATGCCATGGTAATCTTAGAAAGGTCAAGAACTTTATTTGGACTGGATTCAGCCCCAATGTAAATTCAATTTGGAGGCATAAGATAATTTTAAATGAAAACTAGCTGAACTCAGCTGTCTTGTCATTGTTACAGCAAAACTGACACTCTGCTGCCTTCAGTCACTGGCTTAAATTGGAAGCCTGGGAAGAATAAAGTCATCTAAAATGGGGCCAGATGCAACTGTGAATCTGCTTTAACAAATGGAGAATAGCACAAAGGCAACAGTTTTATTTGCTCCCTCACATCTCCCAAAAGGGTTTTTTTTTCTTTTCTTGGTTTTTTTTTTTTCTTTTTTCTTTTTTCTTTTTTTAACAAAGCAAAGAATGGCTGGTTGAGCTTTAGCAGTTCTCTGACCTTGAGAAGCTCAGTGTCCTGCTTGTCACCTGAAAAAAAAAGGTAATTTCTGCTGAATTCAAAGATAACCTAGCACACTGGACAGGGCTCAAGTATCTTAAGGGCTTGCTGACTTTAGCTTTCATTCTGGCCTTTTATTCACGGGTACGAATTATTTCTGCACACTACTTCAATCTTTTGGTACCGATGGGTCTGAGCAGTAGAATCAGAATTGATAATAAGACCTGAAGCTCATCTCATGTCCATTTAAAAAAGGAACCTTCTGCATTCAGATTTATCAAATAGCTGTGAAATTACTGAAAGAAAGACCCGAACCGACTACTGCCTGGTTAAACACCCACAGCCAGTAACATCCAGCTACCACTTCCAGTTGTACCTCATTATTTTCTTGGTCTAGTCCGTTATAAATTCAAATATAAAACAATTCACTTCTTCCTTGCAAAAGATCGAGCACACTTAAAACCACGGAACCAATTAATGCCAGCAGAGGAAGAGCATTGCTCTTCTCCTTATGGGTAACTTTTCATCTGCTTTGTCACAAAACATCTAGCTGAACTTGCTTTGAAAGTACATCGTTGTCTCCTGCTGTCAACGAGGATGACTCACAGACTTTTGGGGGAAGAAATACCATGTAAAGCTTTGCACATCAAAGCAGAAAGTACGAGGATCACCCATTTGAAAGGATCAGGCAGTTGGCTTTTTCTGTCACAGTGATTGGAATGGTCATTTCTTGTATACAAAGCCTTGATGGACCGAGTTGTGCTGTGAAGCAATGTACCGTGAAATGCAAACACCCTTCTAGTGACGGGGTACCTGTGCCTCTGTCCTCACTGCAGTTGAGCCATGTAAGCATCAGCAGAGCAAAGAGGATTTTGTCAGGTTCAGCTCAACAGGAAAACACAGAAGGCATGTAGGAGACTTTGAGATGTTTCAGAAAAGCCAGGGGAACAGAGTTATTTTGCTTCACGGGTATGTTTAAGTTGTACAGCAGTAAAATCAATTGCCATCTTAGTGTCTGTTGCACAGCTGCCACAAAAGTTGGAAATACAGCCCCCGTGCCTGCCTTGTTCTGCCAGAGATCAGTCAGAATAATGAGTGGAAAAGGAAGAATCAGAACAGAGCCCTTCATCTGCTGACTACTACTTCTCCCAGGCTGGTTCTCGCTGAGCTCTTGTTCTTACCTTCTATGACTGCTTGAAAGAGAAAAGCAAAAGAAACACCTTTCCAGTTCAATTCAAACATTTAACTTGCCCTAATATACGGCATGATGTAAGTGGTATTTAATCGACTGGGGAGACCTGACGAGTCCATCAAGGACAGAATAAGAACCTAACTTGGAAACGACAGAATAGTTGAGATGCAGCACAAAGGCAACCGAAGGAGCAAATGCTCCGTGGCACCCTGACACAGCAACCACATCTCCTGGCTGTTTGAGCCTCACAACATTCATGTCCCTCAGGAGCCTCCACCACAACAACTATAGCTGATCTGGAGTTCAACAGCAGCAGCGCACATGATTTCCAGCCCAGCATTTCAGCTGAGTGTTGCTGAGCTGTAACACAGCCAAAGACCCCAAACGGCTGTAGGAGCTCTCCAGAATATCTTCCTTCACTGACAGCCTTCTATGGAATCCACTGATGTAACTGTAGCTTTCTGTTGCTATTTTTTAACTTCAGATCAGCCACACTAACAGTGCTGAAACTAGGAGGACCTTGAGGAGACACAGTTTGTCTTGCTTAAACGTCCCCACTGCAACCAGCTGTATTTTTGCTAGTTGACTAAGTTTACACAAGGGTCAGTAGATAGAGATGAGCATCTGTGTAGGACAACCCATCTGCTTTTGTTTGCATTTTCACTGCAAGAAGAAATGAATCATGCTCCATAAGTAGTTCTGCCTTTCCTCAGACTAGAACTGTATATAATTAGTTCAGATCTTGATACCAATCGCTATACCAGCATTACACAATACAGATCCTAATCCAAGCCCTTTAGTTTTACACCCTTTCACCTTTAGGAAAAATCAGAGGGAAAATGACCTATCTCCAAAATTTCTTCTTCTAAGCATTCATGTACTATACAGGAATGCACTACTTTGTTTTCCAATCACACACAGCTTCCCAGCCTGGCTGCTTCCACTCCCTGTTTGCATTCCCTTGCACTTTGTGTCCATCTCTCAGTGTTGAATTGGTTGGCTACCATCTCTGCAATAGTTTATCCCAAAGCAGTACGACTATGGGAAGGAGAAATACACCTGTCCCAAGGTTCACTTCAAATGACAAAGCTCAAAAGATGTTTCAGGTTTTGATACTTCCCAGGAACATCCTGTGCTATGGTCATCTCTATGCTTCCTTTATGTTTCATAAAACAAAATGAAGCAGCCTTAGTTAGTGCCTTTTGATGGTAGATAAAGATAACTGATGCGTAAGATTGATGTATATTCATGAGGAGAATTATAGCTGTGCATGCAAGCACTACATTACTGCTTGGCAATCAACATCTACTTTACTTTTTTCTCTTTTTTCTTTTAAAGTTAGCACAGTCACTAATCAAAGATAATTACACTACTGCCATTTGAAATGTTTATCAGGAGTCCTGTAGGAGGAAGAACAAGATGAGCACATTTTTCTCTTCAGTGACATGCTGTACTGATTGAAGCTGGGCCAGCGTACTGTGATTTGGCTCCGCAGAGCTCATTTGTAGAGCTTTGTCAGGGAAACAGCAATTGCAGGGAATTGCACAGGGTTAATGCATCACCTTGGAAATCAGCACCTACCCCTAGGTAAAAGCTCAAGGTCTTTTCACAGGCACAGTGTGCTCCATGATCTGCCCAGTGGCCACGCAGATGGGTGCCTCAGAAACAGCTTATGCTCTGTCTGCTCTAATGGCAGAGGCAAACTGCCGCCTCATGTGCCAGAGTGTGGACCCCACTCCATCTGTGTGCTAAGAGACCTTCTACCATCCATAGAGGTTACGCTACCAGAGAGACTCTGCTTTGGAGGGTCTCTGGCTCTCTACAGCAATTTGAATTTGAGAGCAGGGCTAAGAATGAGAGTCCTTTCTGAGCTGAAGTTTTAAGCCATTTTTTAACGTGTGCTAATGTGGAGGATTGACAGAGAAGTTTTCCACCCTATTGCAGCATGGACTAAGAGGCATCTGTGTATCAACTGGTTGCCATACGGTAGCAATGGAGCTAGGCCAGGCTTTTCTGCCAATGCAAGCAGAGAGATCTCTGCAACAGAAAGACTCTAGCAGAAGGCAGTGGAGCATCATAGCGATTACAGAGTCCTGTGCACCCAAGGCCTGAACAGAACTGATGCTGACTCAACAGTGTCCAACATTCACCAGGAAATGAACGCAGCTGATGCACCAGAGAGTTAGTCAAGGGTTACAAGGGAGATAGCATAATCCCTCTTTTCTGTGCTTCACTGTGTTATTTTTTAGGAACTGTATCTTCTTTATCGCATTTATGAGAACACTTGGAGCACCCTGCCAGGGATACAACCACATTATTTCCCAAAGAAAGTGCTGGTTAAACATCATCAGGAATGAGTCTGAAACAAAATAATCCCTAAATGAAGCTCAAATTCCATGGTACAGTCCTTCAGACCTTAATAAAATGGCAATGACAGAACTACAGAGACTTCTAAGCAGCAGGTCAATACCAACCAAGGCACTAGGTTTCGGGGGTCTTAGATAAGGCCTCATTTTTGTTAGACTTCAGCTATTCAGGTAGTGAATAGTACTGAAAAAAAGATAGGAGAATCAGCACTGAACTCAGCTGGAAAGTAATGAACACATCAGCGTGCCATTTGTAAGCAGAAATGACTGCAATCTCTGTGCTTGAAAATTGATGATGGGAGGAGGTGACACATGTACAGCATTCACAGAAAGCAGTGTAGGCTTTTTATTGGCAGTATCCACCCATTTACACTGGAAGTTCATGTCCCTCATATGCATGATAATTAGAGTCCATTAACTGGGAGGGGGAAAGAAGAAAAATTTTCATTAATGATGACAGCATACAGAGGGGGAGGAGGGAGGAAAATACACAGGTTTTTTTTCCAAGAACAAAATCTGCTATTTCCATGAAAATGGGCTTAGCTTTTTTTTTTTTTTTTTTTTCCTCCACTTTTTAAAATTATTTTATTTCTATGTGTTCTGAATCACACGATTCAGGATTTAATAGTACAGCTGCTCCCTGAACCTTCACATCTTAAACAAGACTAACACAGCTGCCTATAAAGAGCAGGGCCATGACCCACAGATGGGAACGTGCCATCAGTAGCCTCTGAGCAGGCTGGATCATCTCACAGGGAGCCGAGGTGGTTGCAGACAATGGAAAACTGTATTGCCTGGTGCTGTTTAACCCCAGAACGAAGTATAAAGCAACAGGATGCTGAGTGGCATCCCACCGTGAAGGGGTAGAAGAAGAATGGTACATAACATTTCAGGAATGCCGGGCTGAGAAATAGCACCTCTTGATTCCCAGGTGCACCATAACTTGATCAGGTCAGTGCCCCAACCCTTCCAGCTTTAAACTGGGAGTAGTAAAACAATGAGTTACATTAAACAATTCACTGCACAATTGCGTTAATTAGTGCTGTATTATAGATTGAAAACTTGCTCCAGAGATTGTCCCTTCACATCTAACTAGCTCATGGTCAGTACACTGCTAATATTTCAGTTCCCATAATACTTACACATGGTCCTAACTAATTAGTCACAGCAGCAAAGCTTTGTGTCTTTCTAGATTGGCAGAGGAGAAGTGAACGTGATGAGCTGGAGGAAGATCCAATCAATCATGCAAATGTTTCCCCATCACTTCAATATCTGGATAGGCCTTAATTAGGCAAAGATAAGTTTAATTTATTTAAAATAATAACAATAAAAAGCCAAGAAGTGCAGGAATGTATGCAAACAGCTAAAAGCAGTTGCAAACGAGGGAACAAAAAGCAGAACCAATCCAATTTGCTTGGAAACCAAAAGGATTTTAGCCAGATCTAAAAGCTCTTTTTGATGATACACTGATGCAACTCTCATGTAATAATTACTGCTAATTTTATGCACCTCCTGGAGTAATTTAGATTGTACCATTATCGAACGTTTCCAAAGTTTTTAGTCTCTTAGAAACTATACTTGCTGAAAGATTTCTGGTTAGCTTAGTATGCATCTCAAAGTGCAGTGAGCTGTTTCCACTTAACCGTTTTAATTATGCAAGGCCATAAGCAGCTTTATGAATTGCATTATAAAAAGCATTTTCATTCTTATATTGCAATTACACAGTGAATGGGAAATCAAATGAGAACGCTGCGGCTCGAAGTCAGATTAGCAGAAATACATACATCTTCAGGAGAGATACCATCACAGCCAGTGAACCAAAAGCTGCAACTGCATGCAACACCTTGGAGTGAAGAGTCTATTTGAAAAGGTGTTTATTCAAATCTGTTTATTTGAATTTGTGGCTGCTTCCTTACTCATATCACAGGGGAACCTTTGCTTTCCATCTCTTTCAAGTATAGACTAAATAAAACCATGCTCTATCCCTCTCCTGGATTGAAAGTTTTCTGCCTTGTGTGTCACACTGTCATCTGATCAGCTGGGGTGAGGAGAGAACTGAGGCTGGAGCAGAAACTAAAGTATCCTTAAGGAGCAGAGCTTCACTTAAATGACAGAAGTAAGGAATAGGAAGCAAAAACTACTTCAAAGATTCAGAGTATGTAACAATGACTTCTCTTACTCAAGATCATAAGATACACAAGAACAGAGGTGCAGAAGTGAAAGAGGCATCAACAGGATGGTGGCTTTCCCCAGGTGAACTAATGGCAGTGGTTATGATTGTTCCTACAAGATTTGGTGGGTTATTGTAAATGTATAATCCTGTAATGGATTACCGATTCTTGAAGAAAATGCAGTACTGGAATTCACAGAATCATAGAATCACTCACATCATTCATGTCCCCAAGCAAATCCACTGTGACTGAAGCTAGTCACACTGGAGTCAGATTCGCCACGTTTAGACAGTTTGTCATGTCCAAAGTTAGCCAAAGCCCACAGCTTACAGAACCATGGGTGGGTTCCATCTGCAGCAAAACCTTTTCAGCATGAAACAATGGAAGCTATGCTAAAACACATCAAATATAAATCTAATAAATCTTGTAAGATTAAGTCTATGAAGGACTCGTATTTAAGCTTCCTGAAACTTATTCCCTGGGCATTCATTCTTCAACGTGCAGAGTCCTCTAAAGACTGAAATCTCTTTTCAGGCTTTGGAATGATTGAGGCAAAAAAGGAAAGAAAACAGCTTAAGATTGTATCCCATTTTGTCACCTCCCCGCTCACACAGTATCAATAGAGAAATTAAAGCTATTTGAACACTGCTGCCTGCGTAAGGATAATCATTCTGTCTTGCTATTATCTACAGGTTGCACTCTCAGTTTTAATCGATAGAGCCTCAAAGTTATCAGCTAGGATGATAATAAGAGTCTGCAGCATCTGTTTTTCAACTGCACTGCCTCCACTTCTCATTAAGATATTAAGATGACAATGAATTCTTTAGGCCAGCAAGGTGTTCAAGCAGGGCTGAAGCTCCTTTGCAGAAGTTAATAGTTCAGATCATGCACGCTAATAGTTCTTAGCAAATTGATATGTTATTATTGCTTAATTTTGGTAAACATGCTTACTGGAAAGTAGTCTCTCAATTGCAGCCCAACTAGAAAAAGCTCATTTGTGCTAATGTCTTTCTCCTTGACACTCAGTAAATTCTTCCTAATGCATTAATTATGACTGCAGATAGACCAATGATTATTTCAAATATGCTAATTAGGAATCATTTTATTCAGGCTGCCACACACATCAGTAAACAAGTGGAGTGAATTCCCCACAGAGAGGATAAGAAAACAATGATTTCCTTTCGAATGCAGCTCAGAGCATTTACCCCACAATCAAGAAGTGATTAGAGAAGAAATGAGGAGCTAGAAAACGCACTTACAGGTGTGAGAGACAGCAAGAACAAATTCTTTCTCAAGGATAGAATAAAAGCTGATAGATTCGTAGCTAATTAGTTTTTACTACATATGATTAAGTAGTATAATCTCTGACTATAAAGTAAATAAATAATACAATCAAAGTAGTTCTGATTAGAGTAGAACAAATTGATATGAAAAAGTGTAAAAGCAGTTTTAGCCTTAGGTGTGGAAAAGAGAGGAGGTTGAAGGAGGTCATGTGATGCATTCTCATTTCTACTCACTAAGAAATAAGGTTAAGACATACTGGAGGGATTTTTTTGCTGCTCATATTCACAATCCTTCGAGCCCTAACCTCCAAAACCTCATCATGAACACCTCTTGTCTCTGGTCAGGTCTGATCCCTGTATACACATACAGGTTTTCGCTAAGAGAAAATTGGTCCGTGGATACACAAATTCATACTTTGTTTTTCTCTTTAAGTCCTTCAAATCAGATTAGCTCATTTGAAAAGTTTACACGCTCAGGGCCTAGAGTCCTGCTGAGAACTTTCTGCAAACATGAATAAATAACACAGCAGACTGTGATCTGAACTCAGCTATCAGCTTGGATGTGTGAGCCAAACTACAAACTAATTACATCTTCCAAAATCAGATATTTCGGTGTTTGAAGGTCAGCCATCTAAAATGGATGAATTCATCCAGCAGAAGCATGAATGCATGAAGGCATTACAGCATGAACTGGTCCAACGTGGTTCTGAATAGCAGAACTACTTTTAATGTTGGAACCTATTTTTGTACTGTCTCTCAAAATTGTTAAGCCTATGTTTAAAAATATCATAATTAAAAAGAGGCAGGCAAACAATTGTTTGCAACAGGCATCAAACTTATGCCAAATACTATCCTGAAGACTTATCACCACACACACTGGATGAATGGATGCAGGCATACCTGTGTGCCTGTACCACCTTCAAAGGAGGGCATCATCATATGCATGGAAATAGAGCATGGCTTTTCACCTCAGTTATTCCATCCCCAGAGCACTGAGATGAAAACTAAACCAGCTTCTGGAACCATAAGAACTGAATTCATTCCTAAAAAGATCCTAAAGAATACCATTCTATTTTATCCTGTCAGAAAGATTTTTGTGGCCAAAGAAAACAAAACTGCTTTCCTTGAAGCAGATGTAAGTTCATGACTACAAATGAATGTGGCTCTCGTCCTGAAGAACACATAGGTTCTGGATCTCATTTTCCATAGCTGTAATAAAAGCATGAAGGCTTTTCAATTTATCTTGCATATCAAACTGTAGGGTACAATTTCTTTTTTTTAACTTGGAGACTCTGAGAAACACTCAATCAATTGTGAAACTGATGACACAGTACTGAAAATATCTCATTAAACACTAAAGACTTTGTCTGTAGTACTCGCTCCACATTTACACTACCAGCATCATATCCTTTTTCCTAGGCAGGCAACTCCTTGCCCTAGAGGTCAGGAAGTGTACAGAATTATTTCAAGTGGAGGAAAAAAGAAAATACTGAGCTACATTAATGACTCTCTGAAACAATAAGGAAAATAAGTCTAGGATTATTAATATTAACACCATTCTGTTTAGGCAGGAAATCCTTAACTGTCCAGTTAGATTACACCATCAGTCAAGTCCTTTGGAGATAAGGTTGCCTACTGACTGTTTTAACTACACTGCTGTTCTAATAAATGCAGGATTAATACTCTTGGAAAACACCTTGAAAAAAACCAATCTAGAAAATGTAATCTTTTAATTTCATTCTATAATTCTCCTGGGTGGTTGTTAGAATTCATGAAAAAGGTAATGAAAGATCGGGTAGGTACTGTTCAAGAGCATTAGCCATAATGATCTCACTGTAAACTGTTAGCTATTTTGAATATATAAATACACAGCTGCTAATGAGATGTGTTTATGACACCATAGCAAGATTATTTTGCCACTAACCATTGCTTAAAGAGGTGATAATGAAATCCCCGTTCCTCCACATACTGTAGTATTGAAAGGGGAGGCTGTTTTCTTAAAGCTCTGTTCAACAAAGTGGTGAAGTGCCAAGTTAAACTAACAGACAACATATTGAACATAACAATAACACAGCACATAACACAGCAAATGTGTAACATACAACAGCAGTCCCTTGCCAGCGGATCTGCAGCAGCATGCTTCATTTCACTTTCAGTGCACTGTCTCAAGATTCAGGTACTCAGATACATCTGTCTCACGGAACATTAGATGAAGTCATGTGGGAACCTGAGTTCCCTCTGAATTTTATTACTAAGGGAAAATTTCAATGAACTAACTTTGTTGTTGTTTTTCCCTTTGTGGAAAACAGAACATCACAGTTCAGATTGCATCTTGACAGCTGCAGTTTTCATGGTTTTGCTCATGGTCTAAATATTTTTGAAAGGAATTAAAGCAAATAACTGAAAGTAGTTAATCACCTTGTTGGCACCTATTTAATATTGCACACAAGTGATTGGCTTCAAGGAAGGCTGAACTGTCTCAAAGGACTCCTTAGTAATACCACATGGGAACAAAATTGATGGGTGTCCCTGGTTAGGCAAGCAGCACACAAAACATATTAATAACACCCTTTAAAAAGTCTTCTGAATGCAAGTTCTCTGAAAACTCAGCAGGAATAGAGGCCCCAGTACCCTACAGCCCTTTAAAAATATATACAGTGTCATTTCAGTGTCTCGCAGCTCAGCACTACACACCGAAGATAAATTTTGGTATTGACATTTCTCTGCACTTTGTATTGACCACCTTTCTACATTCAATACGTTCCACATAAACATAAACACAGAAGAAACTGATTTCTCGGTCCAAAGTTGCATTGATATTCTGACATTCAGATAAGTTTCATTTGTTTATGCAAATTGTAGTTCACTGCTGCAAGCGTTTTCAAGAAAATATCACTGTGCTCTTTATATTACATGGAATCTAGGAAGCATTATCTGAAAATGCCTTGCTACATTTCAAGCTATGTTTAAAAGAAAAGACTTCATTTTCAGGGTGCTTAGCATTTGCGTACTTTCACTAGGAGAGGGCTGAAGGGGGAGAGAGTGCAGTATGAGCCAGAATAATATTCCCGGATTGGAAGAAGTGTATTTTCCATTGGAAACAAATGAACAAAATCTGGACAAGATTGACATCAATTATGTGAGAAATTTTAGAGTATTCAGCATAATAGATTATACTTTTAATTACTTAAATACAGAACTGGCTAACAACTAATTCCAATCAAGATTGTTTTAATTATTATCAGTAACAGACACAAAGTGAACGTTCACGCATAATTTTTTACTTAAAGAAACCACATACACCAACACATTTAAAAACAACAAAAATACCCCCAGCTAACTGTGCTTTATTGGAAATTGCATTGTGCCATCGACTGAGAATTTTAAAAATTACAAGAGCTTGAAAGATGTGGACTTAACAGTGAGTTTTTGAGTTTCCCAATACAAACACTGCCCAAAGAGCAAATCAAGCAGAAGTCCATGAGGCTGGTTCTGTGTCTGGAGCACATGGAGTATAATGAGAGCTTGCTGGGCATTTGAAGTAAATACATAAAGATAAGATGGTACCTAATCACAGCCTTTTACTGCCTAAATGAGGATTACAGTGAGAAGGAAGACTTTTTTTAGAAGTAGACAAGAAGCAGTGACCACAATCTATAGCAAAGGACACAACTAGACATAAAGCAAAATGTGAGAGCCAGAGAGGTGAAGAATTTGGTACTCACCCTGTCACTGGAGGTTTTTAAAATCTGACCAAGGTGAGGCCCTGGGCAACCCGCTCTAACATCAAAGCTTGACTTCAAGAGGTTGGACTGGACCACCCTCAGAGGTCCCCTCCATCCTAAAAAATTTAATAATCAGTAATGAAAAAAAGTCATGAAATGTTGCTATACATAAATAATACAGTATGGAAAAATAAAAGAAAAAAAAACAGTGACAGAAATAGAATTACTTTTTTGCACCTACATTCCATTAACTTCTGAGAAAGGCAGGATTAACAGCATCGGTCTTTGCACGTCTGCCCAACATAACATGATACAGTTCAGTCAGCTAAACTCACTCCTAACACACTTCCTATGCTGAGGTGAGAGATGATCTTAAACTGAGGTTTTACAGTTGACTCTAGCAAACAGCTGCTAAGAAGGTCTGAACTGCTTAGAAACAGCCTGAAAACAGCAGGCATACCCACTTAATACACTGATTTACTGTATGTGTATGGGTGATCACATAATCAGAGAACTTCTGTCCTGGAGCACAGCTACCCTGGCACCACTTCCCACCCAATGGTGCAGTGACATCCTCTGCTCTGTACTGCCTGACACTTGGCCAGCAACCTATGAGTGTGCCTCAACCTCTTAAAGCATTCCATGTCAGAACCCTCCTATGTCATTGAGTTTCTAAAATATTTATTAATTTTCTTCATCACTTTTATTTAACACAGTATCCACTGACATTGTTTTGTCATATTTAGTAGTTTAAAATTTTTTAAAATTCTGTTTTATTATTATTTGTTTTCCCCTAGGAACTGGCCTCCTCTCTTTTATTTGGAATTGCAGTGGACATTGCTCACAAAAGTTCACCTTACTGATCAGTCTCACCAGAGAAGAAACTGAAGTGAACCTGGCACGATCAAAATTTGTGATAATTCAGTCCCATGGTATCTATGTATGACACTGAGATCATTCAGCTTTCTTACTGAAACAGGAAAGTAAATAGTCAGCAAAATATTATATACCGTGCAGAGCGAAATCAAAAGCACACTGATTAGAATGAGACTTTGCAGCAAACTGTAATCAAAGTTCTGACTTGGGCTTTTGCTTCTTTGGCTCTTTCAAAGGCTGCTTCATTCTGCAGCACAATGTTAGAAAATGTGACAGAAGAAAGCTGAATGAGCACGGGGAATTTTGGAGTCGCTCTTTACCTCCTCTATCATTACGGTTCCTAGAATTTCAGAGAAATGTACCCAGCTTGAATGCATCTTCAAATTACTTGGCTGAAATGCTATGTATTTACAAATTGCCAGAATGTACTTCTGTGAACTGAACATCTTTGGGGAAAAAAAAAAAAAAAAAAAAAAAAAAGAAGTAGAAATCCTCCTACTTCCCATACAGATTGGAAAACCCAAAAGAATATTAGTGTAAAATTCAGAACTAATTCTAGTCATTCATGCTTGTTAATTGAGCATTGCCTTTGCTCCACACCTGCCTTTATAATCACCACAAAGTATGATTGGAACATCAGACTGTGCTCTTCTGTGATTAGAAGGCAATTAGTTTTAATCTTTTGTTAATGATAAAAAGAAGCAGCTATGGGGGGTTGTTTAAAACTCTGAACCCTTTTTCTGCTGTGATTTTCAGTGAGCTCCATTTTCTATGATGATAGAAGACTGCTATTCCTGATCACATTGCCCTTCTCATTCATATGAGCATTAATCTTTCACGGATAACGTGGTCTGTTTCTAATGAAAGCCTTAAGCACTTAACTTAGGTGCTTTAGTAATAATGTTGCAATGCAGCCACATAGAAGGCTGTTAAATACCTTGCTGTTCAGGTGACTTGGGAAAATTAATGGACCAAGTGGAAGTAAAAACCTCTATGTTATTTTCTGGTAACAAATTAAGGACAACGTAAATGTAAAACATTGCCAAGTAGATTATATAAGCAATCAGCTGCTAACAGTGCTTTTCAAAGTGAGCCAATATATCAGCATTGCTCAGAATTCTGGCTTTCTTAAGGCTTCACTGCGAATAGCAATTACACCAGAGAAAAATACTACAATTTTCTCTCTCATTAATTAAAGAGTGGTAGTGGAGTTTTGGAGGTTAGATATTAGTGAGATATTAAGATGACATGTTTTCAGGACCAGGAATGAAAAAAATCACCAAACTGTAGAACCATTACTCCTGCATATCTCAAATACCTGGACGTTGGTTTCCAGAAAGGTGTAACACACTCAACATTGGTTTCTGAATTCTGTTCTGCACTTTCAGCACGTGTCTAAATATGCCTGTTGGTTTCATTGCACTTCACACTGCACTCTGGCCAGAAAAGGTGACCATCAGCTTACTGAGAGAGCACTGAAAAGCCATCAGGATAGTAATCCCAGCTTACCTGACGTCTTTGTTTAGACTTTCCTTACACTATGCACTTGGCAGAGCAAACCATATCTGTATATTCATCATTCAGTATCTGACTGAACAGAGCTCTCTCTGAAATCCATTGATGCTACTGAACTATGAATTAGAAGTAAAACCCTTTTAATAGAGCTGTCAGTGAGGGCTGCTGATTACTGAGAAAAGACTTCAGTAATTTGGGCAGTATCTTCAGTAACTCTATGCTAAGCTCCATGTTCTTACAGATCTACACACAGGGCAAACTAACAGCCCAAAAATGAAACGATTGAAATAAAGGATTATTAATTCTTTTGCTAGTGGCATTTCATGAAATTGCAGAGGAACACTCTGAAGTTCAAAAAGCTGAAAAAGAGGTAACACAAGGAGTGCTTAACGATAAACACTCCTAGGTCCCTGAGGACCAGCAAAGAAACCTAAGACCAATCTGATGGACTGGCTTTCATACAGAAAACAGCTGAGGCACAAGAAGTGCAAAGAGGAGCATGCTGTACTACAGTCACTTTCCAACCTGAGCAGTCACTACATCCGACCTCCCCAGGTATGTTCTCCATTCTCCATCCGTAGCTAAGATTAAAAACCAGGCTCCCATTTCCACAGCTGAGCAAATTGCTGCTTTTAAATGAAGTCCATTAATTTCAGCAGTCTGAATCAGGACTCCAGGCAGCAGAAGAGCCTGGTTTAACTTTCCAAATTCCACGAGAAAACAAAGAAATTTATCATTAAGTTTTCCTGTAACGAAATTTGTTGTGAGAGAAAGCATCTCTTAAGGAGCAGCCTGATGCTCCAAAGTTTCTTTCCTTTTGTAAATGAAAGTGCTACATCCTCTTCAACAGCACAGTTCTAATGTGAAAATTAATGTGCCCTGCCTGATAACCTCTACAATAATATGGACAGCACTCAAAAAGGCTGCTTCTGCTTGATACAGTCAGCTTTTACAGTTATAAAATGCCCATCCACGGTTGCTTTTTATTGATTCAGGGCTTTAATTCCATTTTGCATAACAAAATTAATTTGCAAACGATTAGCTTGTTACCAAGCATTTCAGTTAATTACAAGATTTTAAAAAAAATCCTTCACACGAAGTGAGATAGGAAAAAAACTGACAGAAGTTCAGAAGCAGTTTTCTGCTAGCTGCCACAACTCTTTAAGCAGTGTGGAAACACAGATCAAGTCTAAAAGTCTCATTCAACTGCAAAGCATCAAACAGTTAAAATAAACATGCAAATCATTTTTATCACTCTTTATGATTAAGGAAAATACTTTGGCTAAGAAATAAGGACAGCCCTTTTACATTTTCTGAAGAAATCAATGAAATGCTGGCTGCCTCACCTCGATTTTGTTCTTGCTTCTCAGGAGCAAAAAATAAATAAAGAAAGAAGAAAAAGTACTCATGCGAAAACACTAATAGCTAGAAGGTGTCAGGAAGAGAGGCAGACCTTCCCTCTACAAATACTTGTCTAAACCCTGTGAAATAACAATGCAAAACTGTGTGGAGCTAGATTGAGTCTTCTTTTAGTTTGTTAGAAGCAATTAGCACCAGAGTTAAGGCTGACAAAATCAGCCCTCATCCAGGGCTCTTTTTCTTATCCTTTCTTGGACTACTCAAGTTTTCTAAGGTCTGCTGCTGAGCACAGGTTTAGGTCTGAGCTGCATGGGTGCACCTGGTATCTACAGAATGTGTTTGGATTTGAATGCAGGCTCAAGATGGTACACAAATATAAACCAAACCAGACTTCAGAGGCATAAATGAACTCTTCAACTGTATGTGGAGGAGATGCAATCAATCGGAACGTTCAGCAGCCGCTCACAGAATCAAATATCCAGAGAGGTTTGAAGTACAACATCTGAGAAGGTTTTGTAAATGAGAAGAGCACAACGCATACATAGAAACATCAGTAAATCATTCCCATTCCTTTGATTACATCAGATACTCCAGGACTGCTTTAAGTCTGATTCTCACAGAAGTATTTCTGCTTTTTACAGGAACAAGACAAATAATGTTATATTTGTCTGTGCTGTTCCAAGCCATTTTAAAATGATGTGCTACTTTTTCATGCTTAATCCTATCTGAATTTCCTTGCCCTTTGATTTAGCTGGAGTAAATCAGTTCTGTGATAATACTGTGCAGGGCTTGTTGCTTTTGTAAGTCTGGTTTTAATGTATTCATTTACTTCAGAGCTTTACAAAGTGAATTACTAAACAAATTCAATCCCTCTCTCTCTGTATCTGATCTACTCTGGAAGTGTCCATAGTATGACATTAAGTGAAGTGACCTACTTGAGAGGTAATTCCTCATTAGCTGGTTATGAGGGAGAACAGCCTCCCTGCAGAATAAGAATAGCACAGTCTTCGGAGGGTCTGCCTTCCTGTCTGACGATTCAATTTACACTGTACTCATTCATGAGATGCACTGAGATTTTAAGGGCCATGCTCTATTGCTGAGAGTGCCAGAGCACAGAGGTCTCAGGCATATTGTTCTCAGAGCTGGCAGATCTTTAAGGAAGCTCTCCTTAGGGCAAAATTGCTCTCCATCCCCAGGTGGAGGAAGCAATGAAAAGAAGGCAAGAGCCCAGCACGTCTGAACCAGGACCTGCTGGTCAAACTGGAGAGCAAGGAGAAAACTGGATGCAGAGACAGATAACATGGGAGGAGAACAGGGATGCTGCTAGGCTGAGTAAAGAAGGGGTCAGGAAGGTCAAGGTCAAACTGCAACTGGACATGGAAAGGGGCGGAAAGAAGAACAAGGAAGGCTTCTATAGGCACATCAACCAGAAAAGGAAAGCCTAGGGTGGTGTAACCTCCCTAGTGAGCAACACAGGCGGGGTGGTAACAACAGACAAGGAGAAAGTTGAGGTATTCAACAACTTGTTTCCTTTAAGTCTTCACTACTGACTGCTCTACACAAAGCCCTCAAGCAGACGGTTTAGAAGGTGGGGACTGGGGGAGCATTGTCCCTCCCTCTGTAAGCAAAGATCAAGTTTGCCACTGTATGAGGAACCTGAATATCCATAAGTCTGCACGTCCCAGTGAGATGCATTCCAGAGTCCTGAGGGATTTTGGCTGACCTAGTTGTAGAACACCTTTCTTATGAGGACAGGCTGAAAGCTGAAGCTGTTCAGCCTGGAGAAGAGAAGGCTCCAGGGAAACCTGAGAACGGCCTTTCAGTGTCTGAAGGTGAAGGGGGGCTATATAATAGGAGGGGACAGACTCTTCACTAGGGTCTGCGGTGACAGGACTAGGAGAAATGCTTTCAAGCTCTAAGAGGGGAGATTTATGTTGAGTATAAGAAAAGAACTCTTTTACACTAAAGGTAATGAAGCACTGGGGCACAGGTTGCCCAGAGATGTGCTGGATGCCCCAACCCCAGAGACATCCAAGGTCAGGCTGGAAGGGGCTCTGAGCTGTAGGTGTTCCTGTTCATTGAAGGGGGGTTGGACTAGATGGCCTTTAAGTGTCCCTTTCAACTCAAACTATTCTATTATTCTGTGATATTCTAAGATTGGACTTTCTTGGGTTATGATCTATTAAATCTGACTTCTTCTGGCATATGTAACAAACAGAAGAGACACAAATATTAGGCTCCTTCACTGCCCAGGAACACCCCCCAAAATGTCCAGGGGATAGACTGACAAGAAATTACATGGCATTAGTCTATTTTTAAGAGAAAAAAAACTAGTACTCATTCAGATTGTCTAACTTATGCCTGATTCCACGCGCTTTGTGTTTATTGTACCAATCCTGAATCTTCAACAAACATCCAGAGACAGAGATAAGGAGGCATTCAGGCCTCCTATATTCAGATTAGATAATAAATGTAACAGAACACAGTGCAGCAAGAGTACTGCATCCCCAGCAGTCCTTCCTTATACACCATTCACAAAGAGTAGGAGAGAGCAGGGTTGGTACTGAAGATTGCTCAGAGCTGACAGACAGAAAAATCTCTACCTTGGCATTACTGGGAGACTTAAACATACTGTTCCAAGAACACAAGCAACCAATCTTCTCAACAGACTGACCTAATATTAATAGCCCCACTTTCAAGGAGGAGTTAACCTGTTGTGACCACGTGGCAGTATGATTGCTGAGGCAAACCAGAAGACATGACAAAGACGAGGAACCACGACAGCCCACTGAGGCACCACAGGCTGCTAGACACCAAGGCCATAGGTTAGCAGGCACACACACATTTATCCAACAGATACACAAAGCAGCAGCCAAAGATGGGTTTCAAGCACAGCGTGACATTTCATGGCCAGATACAGACTTAGAGTGGCACTTAAGAGATGACTCAGTGCTGCTGCCCAAAGGCAGATAACTTAATAGGGACCCAAGCAAACTTCAAAAAACCTAGCCATCAAGTGGGTTAATAACAACAGCAACAATCATACCATAAAACTGTGGAGCTCCATGGTTCCTATTCACAGGTAGGGTAAATACTGACTGCATGTCAGGGTCTGTTTTGCATCATTACTTACCCTGCTTTAAAGGACTCTGGCTCATAAGCAGAAGAGATGTGCCAGGTCTGGGGATTAGCACTGCATGGTAATGTAGATGCAACCAGAGCAGACAGATGAGAAAACTCCTAAGGAAGAGGCAGTTACAGTGCTGAAAAAATCCTTTCAGCAGTTTGAGAATACACACGGACACCTGCTCAAAAGACAACATACTTGGAAGGATGATGAAGCCAGAGAGGACACAGTGGTCCAGCAGCAGACTACACCTTTGCAATTCATTGCTCTAGAATCCTCTGGTTAAAGCAACCAAGCAGATATTAATAACAAGAAAGCAAAAAACGAATTTAAAGGAAAAAAGGTCACAACCTGAGTGGAAGCTGGAAAGGAATATGGCGGGAACAGCACAGTAACAAAGAGTTTGGAATAGGTACCATGAAGTCAACCTGCTCACACTAAGAGCTAACTGCTGTTGGATAATTTATAAAAGGTTACACCATTAGCTAGTTTAGTTTTAGACACATGTGGTCCTCTCAGGTGGATCTAATGTGAAATGCCTAAAGCAGATGAACAGTAAAGCTGTGTTCCCTACAGTTCACAAAGTCAAATCTTCTCCAGTTCCAGGCTTTAACCTACAGAATTATTCCAGGTGGTGGCAAGGAATAGATCCAACATACAGTATGGTTTGCCCCAGATGCTGGCACTCATGCAAGTCTGATGTTGGCAAGAAGGGGAAGAGGAAGGGCATGAGATGCTGTGGCAGACATTGTAGCATTGGCTTGGTGCCACCATGAGAGAGCACGACAGCATTCCACACACATGACAGGCTGGAATCTTCTTGGATATTCTATGCTCTTTAAAGCAAGACAAGTCTCCAGCTGTTGTTGCTGTGAAGATGGGCAGTGATTTAGATGACAGTGGTGGTATTACAACTACAAATCTTTCTAATTTTGGCTTCTATTCAGTTCAGTGTTAAATTGAGATATAACTTGTACATTTGTACAACAAAACTGAGATAAGTAGGGCCATGAACTCCAAATTGCTGGCCTATCAAAAAAACCCATGAAATGAAGCTCAAGTACTACTGATGTTTGAATTAGCAGCATCCCACAAAAGCAGCTACAGATGACAAGCTGAACAAATTCAATTGCTAAGCACAGATCTATGCTGTTTTATTATTTGGCTATTCTCTCTTGAGCAGCCTGGTTTGAATAGAGCAACTCCAGTGCAGCAACTGCTGACATGAGGCCAATCAGTACTCTACTGCTTACAAAAGGATGTAGAAAGTGAACAAAGAATCATAAAATTAAGATCCAAACCAACGTTCCTCTAAACTGAAGCTGAGAAAGTGCATGAAAAATAATTAGGATTACCTGCTACACATGAAAGGTGCAGGGAATGAGATAAATTTATTGACACTTGGCCAGGTCACTGGGCAAGGAAACAGTGTTGTCTTGGTTCTATCCTCCCGCAGCCTGAGCGAACATCCAGGTGATGCAGTAACAAGGCAGGAAGATTATTTGTTGATCTCTTCTGCATTTTGTTACCATAATCCTCACTGAAACTGCAAGTTTGTCCAGTGCCCATAGTAGGTATAGCACACAACTGACAGAATTGTGTGAGAATTAATTCTTTAGAAAATAATCTGGAAGAGAATTAGGATACTTTTCAGATTCTGCTTCTAAAATCCCACTCTTAAAATCCTGCTTCCAAGATTCTACTTCTTCATCTAATGAATCCCAGTCAGAGTAGTGGACACTACTCTCTTACAAACATGCTGAAAGGACTTAACCTGGGACACAGACACAGTTTTCATATTACTGAACATGCCTTGCACTTAATCAGTTGACAGGAGAGAGAGCAAGGGATCCAAGGATAAGAAGAAACAAGAAGTGTACTGTAGTTTCATTAGCTTACTGCTCATGGGTTAATTACCTGAGGTGAAAAAGCTTTAAATTAGAGATTATGTAGTGCTACTGACATTGGTTCCATTTCCTGCTGCCTCAGAAGAGCCTCAGATGAAGTCAGCAGTACAATTCCATATTTATCCTGCTCTAGTTTAGAGCACAAATTTGTATTATGGGTTTTGTTACTGGGGAAACTGCTTGAAAAGTAGTGCGATTTAGAATGAGTATATTCAGCTGTGGACAATACAGGAACAACAATATTTAATACCAGAATAATTTGCATAGTTGATGCAGGTTAATAACATTCTCTGGAAAAAAATCACCTACTGAATTCAATGACCTGTTTTGGAAGTTACTGAGAAGATATGAACTATTTAACTGTGAGTTCCAGATGAGGAATTGTACAAACAAAGATGCACAGCTTTATGAAGTCCTTAAAATTACACCAGTACAAAAATTGCCCTAAGCTTTACCTGCAGAGAACATTCATTACTGTTGGATTCTTAACATATTTCAGTGAGCAACCCTAGGAAAATATTCAATACTTACTACTGATTGAAAAGTGTGTCACAATTGAATACATTTTCTGCAATAAAGCATCACTTATCCATAATACTGGATATTTTTAATAGGTCCCTGCACACCTAGCTATTTTGCTCTTAAGATTTTTACCTTATATTACCTCCAGAATCCTCTTAGGTAGCTTTGCCTGCAGAAACTTTGCTAATGGTGTTCCTACCTCATAGGACAATTTCAGATGAGGTGCTGGTGGCAGGTACATACATTCATTTCATAACCTCCTCTGCTTTTTCATTGCTGTTGATGGCTCTCTGATAGGCACAGTATTCCTTGTATACAGTAGGCTGGAACGTGTGACCCCAAATACCTGACCTGAACAGCTTTTCTTAGCAGAGGTAATGAAAACACATCTGTCGAACTGGTGAGAGAGTCATAAACATCAGAAGCTTAAAGATGGTGCTCTAATAGCACCTGAGTAAACAACAAAAAATGATGGGTATTTTAAATCCTGGCTTCAAAGTATGTGAAAATAAACATGATTTTCAATGTGGGCTTAACCAAACTGTCAGTTTCAGGGATGCAGACACTAGTTCTTATTAAGAAGTGTTATTAGAGCATGAAAGCAAGGATTTTTGAAGGAGACCAAGGAAGGAGGAACTCTGTATATGTGGCTATTAGACCATCTAAAGCTGTTGAAAGCTAATACTTGTAGCTGAATTAATCGTTCATTAAACTTGTTTGTTTTATACTTAGCAACTGTAAGCACAGAATAAAGTTAGGTTTTGAAACTCTGCTTCTCTTTTTAATATTAGTTGTTTTTTCTAAGAGTGCATTAAAAAGGATTCTAGAAAGCACAGTGTTCCACTAAAATGTTTAGCACTGCTTTGTAAACAAGAAACATAAAAACACCATATAGCTTCAGCCTCAACACTCTTTAAGGAAAGCAACAAGAAATAACTAAGTTCATGCCTGTATGCTGGAGCAGGGGTACATTTCCACATGTGTATGTAAGCACATAGCAGCAGAAACCTGAGTTTATTACGTTTGCTGCACCAGCAAATTCTTTGTACCAGTGAAAATTACAGAAGTCTTTGGCTTCTAATTCCATGCAAAGGGGAACACATTAATTGTCAACCCAGGTAATTAATTACCATTCTCCACACACCATTCTGTGCTTTCCATGGTCATCATGTTGACATCAGCCATTCAAAAAGGAAATACACACGTTGCACAAGGTAGAAATATGAAGAACACTGCACAGAAGACAAGTTATGAGCTGATGGCCTGCAGCCTATCCAGAAGTAATGGACACCTCCCACATGCTTTTTTTCCAAATAGATCTGTCAACAATTGGTCTAGAAGTATCCTCTTGGAATCAGTTCTCTAACATGAAAAACCAGGCTTTCACTTTCTTCCAATCTTCTCTGCACTAATAGTTATGTCTTGAGCTACAAATTTTTACCCTGATGAGGTCAAACTTCTTTAAAGAAACTTGGACTCCAGATGTGGAGGTTTTAAGCCCAAGATGATATCTGTAACAGATGCCAGAATAAGGTGCTAGGGAAGGATTTCAGAAGAAGTGATCAGAATGCACTACTTTCCAAGTACTTCTACTATTTCCAGATCAAGAGATCATTTCCACCTATGTAGAAATCCTTTTCTCTGAGCCTCTCCACCTTCCTCTTGATCTCCTATGAATCCTTTTGATCTTCCTATGAAGTTTTAGCATCTCCAAACCCATCAGTATGCTAGCTGCCTTTTCTGGTAGCCTAACAAAAGACATAAAAGAATTCAAGCCAAAGCTGCTAATGAAAAGGACTAACAAACAGCAGCTCTTCAACTGCTGAAATGAGAGCATGAGGAGGTTGATTTAAGTAGATTTATATCACACGCAATTGCAAAGCAATCAAAGGTTCTTAACAATAACAAAAAACTTCATACTCTTAAAATAACTATTAACAGGCTCCACTTTAACAGTCTAAAAGTTCTCTGTCTAACTTTAATTACTTCATTATGCTATACCAACTGTCAATATATATAGGATGGCAACTTATTCCAGAAGACAACTCAAGTCCATCCTGTGATGTGTGGGGGTAACAGAATATCTTAGATCAGGTCTTGCTCAGTTTTTATTCCCGATTACCTAAAATAAACTTTTTTTTTTTATAACTAAAAATCAACATTGATCTCCACTAAAATATTCTTTAAAATACTGCTGTGGGAGTCTCCAAAAAGCTTTAGAATAAACTCCCACAGGGGAAGGTGAAGTTCAGGCAAAAACATAATTAGTGCTTATTTTGTTGCTAAAAGAAAAGTTTGACATCAGAGTTTTTCTTTATAAGAAAGATTGCCTTTGGTTACTAGAGGAGAGATTATCACTAGAAGCCCAGTGCTGGGTAATGTTTGTGACTCCTTCACGCTTAAATGAGTTTCCTGGAGTAATGCCACAGAGCACTTGGCTTTGCAGGGGTATGATACAATCTTTTGCTATTTAATTGAGCACCTGAACCTGGTGGAGTGTTCAGGTTGGGCTGTTCAGCTGCAGCTTATTTGGACTGTAGAATCTACGTATTTATGTGCTGCATTGGATTTCCTTAAACAGGCTTTTATTCTTTAATTCAAATCTCTACATTTTCTTGACAAACATTTCCAACTCTCATTACAGTAATTTTGCAACAGGCCACATTACAGCTGAATGTAAATTGTCACAGAATCAGAACCCTGGTGCTTCATGCTAGAAAAATTATTCAATTTTATTTAGCAGTTAGGTTAATACACTATAATTCTCAGCACTTTGTTGTTGTTGTTTTTTCATATTTCAGAACTACAGCAACAAAAATCTGACAAGAAATGTTTTCTTCAATATGTAGAGTCATATCATCAGGCAGTGACAAACGTGTCAGTGTGAAACGCACGAATCACCTCAACACGTGGGAGACTCAAAGGCCTTTTGCTTTGTCATTATTCTTACGCAAAATTCAGCAAAGAGATTTTTGGATGAGCACGCAGCTTACATTCTTTTATGCTCTCTGTCCTGTCAGGTGTTTCTGTTTGCAGCAACACACTCATTGCGACGTATGTCTTAAATAAATTGTTGCTTTATACTAAGAAAGCAGAAGTTGGAATGATGGTCTGTATGTACTCTTATTCTAAACATTACTGTTAAACTGTTCTGAAAGCAGACTGCTTCATAAGGCAGCAGGAAAGCCATCAGCAGTAAGAAATTAAATAAAAGCTTATATCATTAGTGATATTCTATAATCTTACTATAATAAGTAAATACACACAAACACGTATGGAAAAAAGCATACCTGTACCCATCGCAGCCATGAATGCAATTCAGTTTGCAGTTGCACAGTTTTAAATGAGTCTTTACTTCGCTGAAGCCAGTGTAACTCTACTGCCCGACTAACTTGAGAGCGAACTTCAGATGATGTCTGAAGCTCTGTGTCCCTCTGAACTGTCAGACCCCTTGGCCTCTAGTGCTCTTGTCCCATGGACAAGATTTAATGCGTGTATTTCAAATCACCTCCCAGGTGCCAAGTGGAGCAAAGAAATCACTCGACGTGCTGGGGATGGGGCATAGCCTGGGCAAAGATGGCCTCAGGCCCTCCTCTTTCCTCACAGCAGGTCCCTGGCAGCTGTTCCTCAGGTGCCAAACTGGAGAGAAACAACTGGTTCTCCCATCAAGTCCAGTCCTAGGCCCTACTCTTGCCTCGTGAGTGAGATACCTCTCCCTGGCCATTCTCCCACAAGCTCTCAGTCTGCAGCAGCAGAAAAGATGCCCTAGGGGCCTCACTGCTCCTTCCAGGTCAGGAAGGTTGGGTAAGACCAGATGGCCCTTGTGCGACCACAGCTGGCTCTTCTCTTCTCCCACTCAATCAGTTACACTCACCAAACTCTGCACTAGGATCTCATGAGGGTTTCTCCCAGGATTTACTATTTTACAGGATTCTTCTTCGGTTGTTGATTTACACTATTTTTTTTTTTTTTTTATATTTTATTCATTTATACCAGCCTAACCCAGCACTGAACTTCATCAGCCATTCAAGGCTTTTGTTTTGGCTGCACATTCAGCAACCACACCAGATCAGATTCCTCTTTTCTCCTCATCTTTTAAGACCTTGGATTCCTTAGTTCCAGACTGCATCCCTAAAAATCTGACTTCTCCTTCTCTTTCCTGATCCAAAATGGAGCTGCAGTGAGAACCACCTCTTCCGTCCTTGCTTTTTTCACACGAGGGCTTTTTTCCTTTCGAAACTAATGAAAAGTATAACCTGAAGATAGATTTCTTCACCTCTTTGCCCTGGGAATCTTTCAATTTTTAAAATGAAGTCAGATGTCTACCTCACCAGAATCAATACATTCTGAAATATTGAGAGAGATTTCAACTAAACAAAAAGACATTTCAAGGAACAGAAGAGCCATGAAATATATTAGGATGCTTTCAGTCTTAGAGTTATTTATACACAAAGAAGTTTGGAAAGCTGAAAACAAAAAATACCTGCAAAACAGCACTTGGCTTTGTAACTATCAAAGTCTCTTTCATTTCCATATTCTATTGCATGCCAGATTCGAAAGCTTTAGTTTATAGGCACATGAGAAATATTTGCAAAGATACTCATTAGGGATATATTATTTGGTCATGTGATAATAGAAGTGACTTTGTAACTGTCACAACATGGAGAATGCACTAAGACTCAGAAAAAGAAATACGTATCTGTATTGATTCTAACCATACATCATTTAAGATTTATCAGCACCTAAGTAGGTACTGGGCAACTGTTTTCCATGATTCCATCAAGCAGATGCCAGTGTAAGCCTGATCTCTTCATGAATAATTTTAGTGTTAATCATTTCCATAATCTTAAAATTTATTCTGCGCAACAACTCTTGCAGAAATCAAACATATGCACAGGAACTCTTCAAATGTAACATATGTTTATAGCACAAAATAAATGCAGTTGAATCATAAATGTTGCTTCAAGATATGTGAACTATAGTAGCTTAAAAAGAATTAGTTTATATTTTATCTTCTGGAAATTGCTTATTTTTTACACCTATAACACTAATTAGAAGTAATCTTACTTCTAATGACCAGTCAGATTTGTTTTTTCCTCTTACATAATTTAGAAATACCACAAATATAAATAACTTCTTTCTCTTACTGATAGCACCCAGAGATTCACTATATTGCATCAGCACCTCTTTGTGCTAGGTGAATGCAACATCTAAGCAGTGCCCATCACACCTGGAAAGGTGCTTGTAGGGCAAATAACCCCCAAGAACAGCACTCAAGGAAATAGTGTGAAAGGTGGTATATTTTGGTAGGCTTAAGTAGATGGTAAACAAACAAATAGTAAAAAGAGAATGGCTCACCTTGGTGATGGCCGAGGCTCACTGATAACTCCACCAGAGAGGGATCTCCAACAAGAGACCCTTCCCTAGTGGTGGTCAGCCCTTAAATGGGGTCTTGGGAGAGTTGGAGTCAAACTCCACCCCTTCCAATCACACTCACTTGTGCCCCTGCGGCTGACTCAGTGCTCACCTCAGGTGATCAATCAGTGTTTCAGGCCATGATTCAACAGTTCCTATACAGTGGAGCAGGAGGAATTCTCCTCCTCGAGAAAATCAGAGTCATTTGAAATTTAAAAACTGTTTAAATGTTTTAAGTAAGAGGCTTCAAAATTTTCTACAGGGGATGTGACCAGTAACTGATTTAGCAGCAACTCATATACACCTCTGCAACAACAGCAGATCCCAGTCCTGTAAAAAGCATGCAGTTCTATGGCTTCTGCCTCACATGGAATGATTCTTTTAGTTCATGAGAACTCCACAGTGCTACCCTGGGGAATTGTAAAAGTCAACACTAAATGATACATTTTATCTGTAGTTCTGAAAGGACCAGTCAAGATTAAACTGTAATCATGACTTGTAATTAGATCAGTGTATTCCTGACTAATGCTTAGCTGTAGGAGGATTTATCACGGGTTCAGTTCCATCTAATGCTTTTCCACTTGGATTGCTCCCTGCAGAGCTAATTGGATCTCAATGGAAGTTTTCAGGAAATTCAGCCTCTAAAGTGACTGATGTATTTTATCCTTCAAGAAAAAACCCCAACCAATAAAAAAAATAAACCCCAGAACAGCAACAACAAACAAACAAACTTCTCCAAGGGATCCTCTTTTAGATTTACTTCTGCCACCAATTTTTGTTCGTATTCATTTTCCCTTTTATCTCCTCTCTCTTTTTAGTTCTTCTTTCATTGCTTCATTTTCTAAGCTAGCGAAGTCACTGTAGCACAAAGCTGAGGCAGCTCAGTTACACCATACACCAGAAGAATATTTGCCCCTTTTTTACAGTGTACACACAGTTCCCAGAGGAAACGTCTTTCCTAACGACTCAAACCAGAGAAAGTGAGATGTCCGGGAGGAGAAGGCCATCCTTTAGGGGACAGTGATATACACATGCTCCCACAGCAAGCCAGAAAAGGAACCTGGAGCTGCTACTTTCTGAATTTATGGGCAGTGCAAGCAACACTCAGAAAGCCCCTACAGAAAGACCAAGGAGGATAAAGACTTGAAAATAACTGTCCTTACTGCACACATTTGTGTGTCCTCGTGTGTCAGTTGTCTGCAGATGAAGAAATGAAGGAGCAGACAGTGAGCTCAGTTTTGTTTGATATTGCAGTCTGCACAATCCTGAATTTTTATGGGCTCTGCACATTCAGATAGACTTGAAAAATACAGGCATTTAGATATGAGAGCCTCAATATTCCAAACACATTTGAGATATAGCTACACTCTGCCTGTTGTGAATCACTGCCTACCTGTTATTTGAATTTAAACTGTATTTCAGTTATTGGCCTGTATTGCAGCTGAGGATGGAAATCAGTCAGGTTACATGTTGTCCCAACAGACTGCTAGCAAGAGTCCTTAGTCAGCAGGCTTGAAAAGCTGAATTATTAGGAACCAGAGCCTATTATTCTTGCATACTCATTCTTAATTACCAGCAATGCACTGAAGTTAAGAGAAAGTACCTCACTATGTAAGAATGCACCTGGTTTCTACTGAGAGTAGCTTGCCACTTGTGCTGTACGTGGAAATATTCTCACTCCGCTGTGCATCTTCAAATATCAAAGATTAAATTTTAACAACTAGTCTTAAGGGATGGATTATATACACCCTCCAATAACTAAAAGATCCAATATAGAAATGCTATGCCACAACAAGAAAACAGTCCAAATAAAGGGAGCAGGCTGCCATTTGATATCAGAGCACTAGTATTTGAAGGGTGATTGGAATGTTGTGTTGTTTTTGCCTGTTCTTGTTTGGAGAACAAGACAGAGGATGGGACAGACTGAGAGAGTCGATAGGTGAAGCAGACGTGTTGGTGAGATATTTTTTCTGGTAATGATAAAGTGGCCAAAAATTCCATCTTGGAACAAAAATGGAAGAAGCTGACTAAAGTAGGAAGTAATGAAGAACTCTTACAAGACTGTAATTAGCAAGACATGAAAATATATGGAGCTAGACCAAGACTGACAGTATTTATTATCAACACTGGGAGCCTAGAAGCTCTAGTAAAAAGAAGAGTCACTAAATACAGATGATGAACTTCTTAAATATGGAAAATAGGCACATTGTGAGTTTGGAAGAACTATGATTAAAAGGGGTACAACATTAGGGTAAAAGGATAACTTAAAGCCCAAACCACGCTGGCAGAGGAGAAAAAAAATAAATTATAGTTACAGTCAAGTGATGTAAAGAAGTAATTGTACTAAAACACAGCACCAAACATAAGGTTTGACAATCAGGAAATCTTGATCTTCTGAAATGTATAATCAGAACAGGACAGTAACAATTACCTCATTCAGGATGTAGCTTACAAAAACCCTTTGAAATGTGGCTTATATTTGAATGCACTGATTTTTGCAGGAGGGAAACAAACTGCCTTTAAAGCAAAGGGATATCTTTCCTAATGCTAGCTGTGTAAAAATGAGAGAAGGAAGAGCAAAACAGTCAAAAGGGTAAAATCCTTGTAAGAACTATGGAGTTGGGGTTTCATCACTTCATGGAGAGTATATAAGAGTTTAGAAATGAACAAAAAACATCAAAAATGAGACAAATCAAATAAAAAGCAACAGCCAACTAACCACCACAAACAACAGAACAATGCTAAAATGAGAGATTGCTAAGAACAAAAGGTTTTGAGCAGTACCTCTTGAAACAGAAACATGAAATGAGTGATTATTGCAGTGAGAAAACTTTCTAGTGATAGAAAATGATCAGAGATAACCTCATCTAGAGTCACAGCCAGGCCTCATGCTAGATGGCTGTTAATGAGATGAAATGGCTTGTTGGTAAATTCACAGTAGCAAACAGTGGAAGATGTTGGAGACTAACTGCAGACACAGAATGACTGGATCTATTTCTCGTGTAAAAGAATTCCTGAAGATATCGTGAATGAATCTCTGGATACACAAAGGCAAACTGATTCTAACTTCTGTGAATCTTAAAAACTACTTGAAATCGAAACTTCCAAGATATGTATTTACAGAAAGAATGCGGAAATTTGTACAAGAGCTGTATCGATCATGCAGAGCTATGGAGAGCAGCTATAAAATGTCACATTGAGCAATATAAATAGAGCTGCTGAGTTTCTGCCAATCGCTTCACCCATACAACTAAGTTTCTGCTTTGTCACTTGCTTTTATCTCACACTTCTCTGTTTTTCTTATTCAGTTTCACCAAGGCACATCACTGGAAAAATAAAATAAAATAAAAATAAAATAAATAAAATAAAATGCAATACAATAAAAATAAAATAAATACAATAAAAATAGAATACAATACAATACAATATATAACATCAAAATGAAATAAATAAAATAAAAAATAATAAAAAGTTAAACAAATAAATGAAAGAATGAATAAAAATTAAAAATAAAAATTGGACTAAAGTAGCACAAATACTCCTTAGGACCAACAGCTTCCAGATCCAGAGCCTTCACTTTGACAATGAGGGCAAATCAGTAGCAGAACAAATAAAGATTCTGCAAGTTTTCAGCAAGCTGAGTTTTGAAATTACTTCGCATCAATTAGTGAAGCCCCAAAGCCACTGAATTCAGCAGCTCAACATATGCCCTAACACAAGTGTCGTGCAACACAGAACGAGATCACAGTGCTATCTCTTGATCTAGAATAGTAAGTGCTGTCCTTTTATCAATTTAACTGTAGCAAGATGAACATCCACATAAGGAAACCAGGAGAGCATTAGCAGCAACTGAAATCCCTGCTGGCAGCTTCAGTGCAAAAGCCACTATGAGCTGAGGTCCACCCAGACATATAAAGGTGTATCAGCAGAATGACAGGAGGGAAACGAGCACTGCTGCTGCTGGTCTCACTGATTTCAGGGGCCCACAAATTCAGACCAGAATCTGTAGCCCCAGAATTTTTAGCCAACAGAGATCGGTTTCACTCCCAAAAGAACTGTAGACTTAGAAGTGAAAAAACGAATAGAGGATTCCCCAAACAGCTTTTGTACATCATTTCCATCTTTGCCCTCTCTTCATGGAATCACCAGTGCATGGATGCTTATGCAATTAACAAGCAGAAGGCACAGCACAGCACAGATGATAGAATATATGCATACAGAAATACTGGACACAATCACACATACTAGTTTCACCACTTCTGCTATTTTAAAAGAAAAAAACAAAACATAATACAAAACAAGGCAGAAAATACTGGTCTACAGTTAGATTCTTCCTGAAACAAATTACTTTGAGTTCTTTGTCGATGCCATTATTTTTCATTGGACGAGGCACTGGTGTTATCCAGAAGTTAATAGCGTGAATGTGTCCGTGTGACAAATATAAATGCAGCCTGAGTCCTGTAGTGGCTTATAGCAGAAGTACTTTGCAGTACAATGCAAGCCTGACACACACAAATCACAAAATGGTACAGAAATGTGTTATTGTGCTCTTTTCTTAATAGAACAAAACCACTATTATCTGGCACTCTCTCTCTCCAGATTAGATTTTGGAGAATAAATGGATGTTTCAGAACAAGTTTCAGAGTAACAACAACAACCAACCTGCAGCAGGAGAATCATCACCATCAATCATTTTACTTACTGGCTTGTGTGACTAGTAAAGGTGATAATATTGCTGTGGTTTAAAAGAGGCATAGGCTGAGTCTATTTAAAGTATCGTCACTTGGCATGTCCCTTTTTGAATGCAGTATGTGTGGTTTAAATAGAACACCTGAAATCAGGGCTAAAACTGTCTGCCTGTAAGCTACAGCTCTAAGCCCCACTGACAGCTGTGGGCACTGGTAGAGCAAGCTGATGCAGGCTGTTGTCCCCCGAGAAAAAGCTGTGAGAGAACAGCTTCTATTTCTTCTTATGCAGGTGATCACCAGGGATCTTCTTAAGCAGCACTGGAGCTAAATCACTATTTTAAAGGATATATTAAAATATTGTATCAGGTTTTTAAAGCGATTCTAAGTTCCACCAACTCAAAACTCAGTGTACCATGATGTTTGTAGGTAATGGAGTCAAAATTCTGGGAACTCCTGACTTCCATGGATCGTGTTTCAGCGCATCACGAAATCTCCCCTTGGCAGCACAGTAACAGTTACAGAGCAGGAGCTCATCACATGTGTCAGTGAGCATTAATTTGTATATATAATGTACACGTGCTGATTTCATTTCTTTCGCTTTAAAAGCAGCTCTTCCAATTTATTTAAATCACATATTTTCCTCAGCAAGGACTCACATAATAACTTCAACTTATCTTATATTGAAGAACCTCACTCCAGCCTGCATTCAAATTCATTTCTAAAAAAATAATCACAGAAAACCAGGAGGAAAGTGCTCATTTGTGAGGAAAAACATAAAACTCTACAAAGCTGATGTGCTTGAGGTGCCTTAGAGGGTTGGAGTGTTTCAGAAGTTATCAGCAGAGATATGTTAGAGAACAGCGGACAGCTGACCTATAGAAAGATGTATGGCAGTTTCTTTTATCACATCACTTTTGTTTTGTTACAGAACTCAACTCTCATAAGGATTTTATGAATAATTATAAATCCTTTTATAAAATAAGTATTTTCCCTGGTAAATATTTCAGTTCACAGATAGTAAATGACCCACATACACAAGCAGAGCAATCATTCCATAGACTGTGATGGGAAAGCTATGGAACTCACAAAATGAAAAGCAATTAAAGATAAGAAGTTATGAAAACTTTGAAAAGGCAAAAAAGAAGAAACGGATGAATATAAAACTTCAGAACAAAAAGCAAGAACCTCTCTATGAATCCTGAGAAGTTTCTGGGTAAAGGGAAACAAGAACTGTTAAGCTCATAATTTTGCTTGAAATCTGTTATATCTTGTAGTCACAGTGAGTCCCATTTGCCACAAAACTGACTCTAGAAAGAGTCCACTGGAATGAGCTGAAATACAGAATATAGCGTTTCTGGCCCATTGTCACACAGTGTTTTGTGATACAACATTGATTTTTAGATACACAGAGTAACTAATAAGGTCATATATACTTTTCACTGCATGCTGCTGTACATACAAAGCAGCTTGCAGGGCCATTACACAGCTATCTTATAAATTAAAAATACTAGGACCTTACGGTCACTTGTAGAGCTTTTGAGAAAACAGCACCACTTTTCTACTGGGAAACAAAATAAATTTTGGGTTTTGTCATCTAACATTTCTCATCAGCTTGTGATCATGCTGTGACAGAAGTTGTTCTGGAAAAAATATCTATCCATCACCTCACGTGCACTATATATGTTCAGTGGTGCCCAAAGATGCTGGTCAAGATTGAAAGCTAACTGTTCTTAGAGTTGTAAAAACATGAAACGAGATAGTATTTCTGACAATGATCTCAATAGGAGATTACACCCACGTTGCTTTGGGGCAGCTGGCAGAACCAAAATCTAAGGAGATAAGAAGAAATGGACGCTGGAGACTGGTGCAGTAATGCAGCACACCACTTCCAGGTCTGTGGCATATATGACAAAGGAGTAAAGGAAGAAACAGGTTCAAGGTTAAATCTGATTAAGTTTTTTTGGTCCTATGCACTGAGGAATAAGTAATATGAACCCACTAGTAAATCTTCCATCAAGTAGGCTTACCTGAAAGAAGGCAGTGAAACAATACAGAGGCAAAAGTATGAAGAGAGATTAAGAAAACTGGTTTAATAGCTGAGTGACATTTCAAGAGGATTACAAAGAAATAATAGGGCAAAAGTATAACCTACAGTTAGTAGTTTTCCTTCTAAAAGTCAAGCTTATCTTTCACTGGACTTTGTACGCAGGCTGCTGTCCAGATTTGCAGACTAAGTTTATGTCTTCCAGTCTGTCTGAACTCAACACCTAGTAATTGGCCACAGAATTTAGAGGGCAGTTGGTTTAAAACCCTAAATTAGTATGGTTCTTTAGAACAGAGAATGTCATTGGCAGTGACATCCTTAGGCATCATGCTTGGCTGCTATCTTTAATTAACAAACTTAAGTACTTTGCAACATCAATACAGGGCAAAATTAGTAAGTGAATTTGACAGAAGGGAAGTCTGTTATTTAAGAACCTTGAATAAGGAAGGGGCAGTGGCAGCAATTAAAATCCACTGAAACTTCACTGTCATGAACATGTATTTATTACACTTATGAATACAGATGCACAGATTGCTTTCATCTTTCTTTGTATTTTAATGTTACTCACTTCTAGGCAAATCATAGCCAGCTGTGTTATGCATATGCCTGGAAAACAGAGCCACAAAGGAAAAAAAAGTTTATGCGAGATTTGACCCTTATAGAGAAGGGTCGGTGTTAATATCATTAAGTTTCATTCTGAAACCACACCCAGCTCGTATCTGCCATTCTGTAATACAAAAATCCCTAAGTCTTACCCCAAGACACTTGCCCTCACAAGGCTGAAGCATGCTTGCATGGTACACCTTGTACTCTGGAATGACACAGGACAACTCTGGTTTCCTGCTTCCATCTTTCAACCCTATGTAAAGGTTTTAAGCAGAAAAATCACAGATCTCTAGTTATTTTTGCATAGGCCGGTGTTATTTGGCTCTCATGATATAGCTTTAATTAACCCCAATAAAAAATCTACATATAAGACTGCTGTATTATCTGGCATGAAATTATTGAGGACAACATAAAAATTGACCCTAAATATTAGTACAGAACTTGCCATGTCTTCCAGATGGCAAACCAGTTTGTTTTAACTTGTTTTTCTCTTTCTCGTGGCAGTGGTTGTTGTCGTTTGCATGAGTGTAACATCAGTGCAATAAAGCGTTTGTGGAACTTTCCTCAAAGCTGTGTTACCAGTGGGCAAAAAGCAGTTAAGATGTCAGGGAGCCTTCTGGCATCAAAATCCATCTGACTGTCAACCACTGAACTTATCTGAAAGAATATGTCTTTTTGCAAAAAGGTTGAGAAGGCTGAGAAGGCAGCAATAATGGTGTGTAAAAGAGCAGTGTAGCTGCTTTGCAGGCAGGGCTAATTTCCCTATGCCTTTTACCTAAGCAGAGGTAAGAAGTTTAATGAGGAAAAGCACAAGAGGTACAAAGTGTACATCTTTTTTTTCTGAAAAAATTGAGACCAGAAACGATCTTGAGATTGTGTTGATTAAAAGTGCTATGCGGCTCTGTCACATAATACATCCAGGTAAAAAAGTAATTCTAACGTGCTGCATCTGAAGAGAGATGGTCAACAAAGTGAAGCTACAAAAGGTGCAAAGTACCATTTCAGTATAGTGGGGCCAGTCTGGTTCCCATCCCAGTACTGCATGCATAATTCACATACGTACTCTAATCAGAGCAGAGGTGGGCTGCTAAAACAAGCAGGGGAATCATGTTTGTCCTTCAAAGGATGATTAAAAACACTGCCAGCTGAGTGGGGGTCCAGTCTACACACACAACCAGACCTGTGCAGCATCAGCATTGCAAACACACATCTCAGATTAATCAGGTTAGGGCTTAACCCCAGAATGCTCCGTGGGGAAAGTTGTAGCGCAGTCAACATCTCAACACCTTCTCCAGTTCCCATTCACAAGGTTTGTATCCACAAAGATCAAAGCAGCTCAGTTTAACAGAGAGACCTGAAACGTTCAGTTTCTAAGTAATGTAAAGTGACAGCATTTGTATGAAGCCTGAAGTCAAACGTTTAGAGCATGGCAGGTTTTTGAAAGGAAGCAAAAATGAGAATCCCAAACCTGAAATTCCCTGATGGTCTTTTAAATAGTCTAGCCTTATAACAACTATGCAAAGTTAAAAATGAGTAAAATTAATCGAAACCATCAGTGTTCAGCTACCAGAAAATTTGGTCTAGTCATGCTTGCTAGGAACACACATCTATGACACACTCAAGTACTACAATTAATTTAATCAAAAGTAATGTTAAATTCAGCAACAGGTTACTTTAATTTGAAGAGAATAATTTTTGAAAAATGCCTCATCTTATTTGGGCTTTGCTTTCTAAACATGAAGACCTACAAGGAACAGTCTAGCAGTCTCAGCACCTCAGCTCCAGATGGGAAAAAGTAAGTTCATTTCTGCACTAAGTGGTTTATGTATAATTATGTCATAAAGGAAAGGATGAGTTCTCCAAGTGTGGACCTTTCTCATATTGGATGTTAATAAGAAACTAGTTTAAAACAGCAGTGATACATTGCGCAGCACAGAATTACTCAGAAAAGGTGAGCCTGCGGAATGAGGTACAGAGCACAGACACGACCCATTAAGAAGAGTTGTGGCAGTAATTCCACGAGTTTCAGCTGAGCTGAGTCTGCTTAGTTTCAGTGGTATCTTTGAGAAAAATGGAAAGAAGAAAAAAACCGAAGTCTAGACTTCTCTGTTAGCCTTCAAGAATGGGGAAAGAGGTTGATAACTGACTTCTTTATATAAATACTTGAGCAAAACGTTTTACAAGGAAGATTAAGCTACCATATTTGAGGACTTCACTCTTGACTACTTAACCATACCAAGCAATAGACAGAGGCCACCCACTAATTAATCAAATAAACCTGTACTTCTGTTTATGTCCTGTGCTCCTTAGAACTAATTCTGTATCTGAAACACACAGCTAGAAAACAAATATCTCTGAGTCACCTGGTTACTAACAGTACTGTTGTCCCAAAGTACTACTGTGTCCTAATACAGTTCCATAACCTTGCAAGGTGTAATTGACGCAGTGTACCACTGCAGCTCTGTGCAGCTTACTCAAACACAGATTACTTAGAGGTAGATTACTCAAATGTCAACAAAGGTTTCTCTGTTGTATCTGTCTTATTTAAAGACAAGCAACAGTTTTAAATGAGAACACACAATATAAACACTAATGATATAAGGCTATCAAGTATCTAGAGGTTCAGATGAGGTAGTCTAAATCCTTCAGTATTGAAAACACAGCAAAAATAAAAAGAACCCTATTATTTTACCCACTGAGATGCTGCCTGGAGTCCACTGAAATAGTACAGCAATCTCAAAATTGTTTCTTCCAGTGCATGCAGCCATTTCCACAGCTGCAGCCTTCAAGTCTGCTTGTACTCATTATTTTCTTAAATGAACCAGTATTTTTCTCAGGTATACTGTTAAAAAGCCAGCTGTAAGCAGCATCACGGAGCAACAGAGCAAAATAAAGAAAAAAAATCGAAGCCTTTGAGAAGAACAAAATCTAGAATGTGCCATGAAATATTTACTGTGAGAGCCGCAGAAGTACGATTAGCTGACATTTGCTCACTCCTAATGCTGCACAGCATGGCTATTCAAAGACAGAAAAAGACCAGTGGATAAATCTTGCATGTGTGAATAGTCCTGATCAGATCAACCAGTTCTCTTTTCAGAGAGATGATTGCATTAGTGCTAGATGTACTACCAGACGTATAGGACTTGGATGTGAAATTTTGCCCTACTGAAATGGAATGGTTACAGTGAAATACAAAGTCCTCCCATAGTGCTCCTCCAGACTGTTTACCCCACGCACACTTCCATTTCTTTGCCCTTCTGTTCCAGCCCAAACCATCACCGAGCACCAATTGCACTACAAAAAACTACACAGCCATGCTTTTCATTGTGATTAAGGAATGTGAGAATGAGTTTAAAGACTATGAACAAAATCATCATTTTTGTGACTTCATTTTTAGTTGATACAAATACATTACTTGCCAACTTTCTAATAGAATGTATAGAAACGGAATCAAAACTCTGATTAGGTTTCTTTATCAGACTTCTATAAACCCCATTTTACTAGGGAGAAAAATCCCTCACCTCACAACCATGCCTAAGTTCACGTCATCCCTTTTTGGCAGTACGCACATTTGTGATCAAATGTTTTCAAGGATGAAGCACAGGAAGAGTAAAACTTCAGAAAAATCAAACGCCCTAACACTAAGAATTGCATCCTCTGCCATCAAACCAGACTGACGCAGTAGGTTCGCAAAATCAAGGTCACCTGTACCATAGGGTTTTGTTTTCTTAAATTGAAATGTATAAAAAAATTAAAGTATTTTTTGTTACTTGCATACATGGATTATATTATATACTTTATGAGAGCTGCTCTGGAAGTAATGTCTCCTGTTTAATGATGTTGGAAGTATGGCAGTAGAGGATGAACCATCCCACCGCTGATGTGCTACATGCTGTGGCTGTGTGACAGATGGCAGCAAGGGGCAGCGTGACAAAATGGCATCTGACACAGAAGCACACACGAAGCAATGGTGCCAGTGAATTCCTCCATGCAGAAAAAATTGCAGCCACTGATATTCATCAGTACTTGCTGAGCCTTTTAGGAGACCAACCAGTGGATGCTAACACAGTGAGGTGGTGGGTGGGGCACTTCAGCAGTGGTAACAGTGGCACTAATGCACTTGCTTTTGTTTATACCTTTACAGTTGGAATGTATGTTTCCCTGGACTTGATTGTTTTGATTTCATTCGGAGTGTCTTAGTCACCAAACACAAGCCTTTCAAGAGGTCTAACAAGCTCCCAGATCCTCATGGCATGAATAAAAGGCATTCTGACCATAAATAAGAAAATCACGGGCAGTAAAATATCTGGACTTGAATTGCTAGGCACCTTATTCTGTCCTTTCAAGGGAAACTTGCACTGCTTTTGTGAGGGGACGGGTTAGTGGCAGTCTGCAGCTATCAATCTCACTCTGCTTATTTCAACATTTCAAAGTTCATCCTGATTTTTCTGTAATCCTGGAAGGCAAAAGCCTGTGAATTTTTCATGCAGCGTGAATCTAAGTATTGAAGTAGCTTGTAGATCTATTTCTGCAGCCAAGTAGACCCTTTTCTCCTCTAGTGATCTGTTCAGTCCTCAGCCTCTGAAAAATCTCCTCCCCGTACATCACTGGCATTGCAAGGCTTGCCTGAAACCCCAGGACACTTCACTTTTCTGAAATGTTTAATACCTTCTTCTTCAGTAGAACATGCACCTGAAAAGAAAGACCTGGTGTTAAAGCTGAAAACAAACACCATATCTAACAAAAATATTGCTTTTGTTCGGTGTTTTATTTTTCCCCACTTTTAAGCATCTTGAATTAACGGACTTCAGTGTGCTTGATTTCTGCTACTCTACATTTGTACAATAATACACTAAAAGCATAACGGGCAGCTGTTCTGTCATTACATTCCTGCTGCTTCCCTTGAAGAGTTGCTTTTAGACAATAAAATCCTGAATGAGATGTTTCTTTTACTTGAATTGATGAGGGGGGGAAAGAGAAAACAAGCTGTAAATCTCTTTACTCAGCACAAACCAAAGCTTCACCACAGACAATTTACTTCCTTGAAATTGCTACTGTTCTCAGTTTTCATCCTTTTACTATACATGAAAACTTAATAATTGGCAAATAAAGAAAAAACACCTCATGCTTTCTTACAGTTGCAATTAAACAAGAGTTGTCTAAAAGCAGGAGATATATTTACAGTTGCTTTCAAGAACACCATTTTCTCCGGTGTTCTAGTGCACTATAGAACTGATGTCTGCATTCACAGGAAATTAAACTTTGGAAATGTCATTGTTCACATCAGAATGCAGCACTCCTCCAGCTCTGATCAGACTATGGCATATTACAGCCAAAAAAAATTTCAAATATTCACAGACCATTTTCAAACAGATAAAGATGTTCAAACAGTCAACATTATATGCATATAATAAAGCTTTATCTGTTCCTGAGAAATTAATAAGGAAAGAAAACAGAATTCATTGAGGTTGCTATTCGTTTTATATTCAACAACTACATAGTTTTTATTCTTTAGAAGTTGGTAATGCCTCATTATAAGCAATTTAAACAGATACACTCAACAGAACCTTTCACAACTATAACAGCAGTCAGTACACGGGATCCACGTTCTCGCTGTAACAGTGACAAATAAAGAAAAACAAAAGCTATAAAAAAATCAAGTTAACTTTCATCCAGTGACAAGTCCATCACATTTTGAATCCATTTCATTCACATTCTAATGATGATTAAACTTTTTATTCTACTGAATTTCTCATGTAATCTCTCAAGAACTATGTGGACACTAATAACCTGGCATTGCAGAGGTGCAGGAATTGAAGGCCTTGTTTTGACTGAGCTGTCACAATCCTGGCATCATGCAACAAAGGTGAGAACAGCAAACTAGAACCTAAACAACCTCACACACATGGAGCTGGAAAACACACCACTACTTTCTTGTGAGGTGTAATTTCATATGTATGTATAAGGGCAACACAGAAGAATTACTTACTTCTCAGAGAGAAGAATAAAGAAAACAAACAAAAAGAAAGGTAGAAACAAGAAGAAAGACACAAGCATATTCCTCTCTTGCCTGGGTTCAATTGTTGCCATTCAGGGTGAATAGATGCTGTTAGACATCTGATGATTTATTCATCAGCATAACACAGCGAGGGCACATTGCATTAACAGAGGCAAAGTCAGCAAGACCTGCTAGCATCACTGTTAGGTAGAGAAACATATCAGAAGAGTCTTAATTTTTATATACTTAGCCTAGATGGAGGAGGGGTGGAGAGAATATGGTCATATTACTACATAACAAGATCGTGTGATTTCCAATATGAAATGAATATTGGAAATCTGTGCAGCGAGTCTTGCAAGTTAAAGCAACACAAAATGTTTTTGGTTTTATTTCCTCCCATATGTGGACTTCCTGTTACTGACAGACAGTGAATTCAGACTAATTTCTGAGGTTATATTCTTCTGCCTCTCTGGTAATATTTTTTAGCTTTTTATTTACACTTTAAGGCTTTATGCCTTCTTAGCTATGAGAAACAAAGAGAAAATTCCAGTAAAATCATATATATGCCAAGCTGCTATCCAAATTACCAGACTGAACAATAGAATATTATCTGAAATTTGCTCATTGATTTTGTTTTATTTCCAGTCCATACACAGTGAAGCAGATACAATAAAACATGATGAGGAACAGGGCTGAAGAATCACATCAAGATGCAATCTCATGAAAGATTAAGAGCCTACCAATGCAGATGCAGTGTTTATGAAGGACTCCGGATAATAAATGCAATTAATTACAAACGAAAACAACCCATCAAAAGCAGATAGAGTTGAAACTATGTTCAGTGAAGACCCACTCTTCTGTGTAATGCTGATGAATACAGCAATAGATTCAGTTTCGATTGCAGGTGGAATTGGAACGCATAATCTGCACTTGGAATGGGCTCAGCAGTTTGTAAAACGCTGCTTTAAAGATTTGTTCTGCTTTCAGTTACTTAAGTGAAATTTGGTGTTTTAGGTGATATTCCATTACACAACACAGAGCACTGTGCCCATGGGATTAGGATATCCAGTGTGTTGTGGTTAATTTCAGAGAAAAAAGTAAAATCTGCTGTTATCTTTTCCCCAGTAGAACACCTCCAGCACCAGTGTCACCTGAGGTTCCAGGAAACGATGAGGGGAGAGCCACTAATGATGAACAATTCTGCAAGCCCTCTCCATCTAGTGCTACTGCTGCTTAAGTGAGAAATCTGCAGATGGAAGGCTTTCTGAGAAGGCCGTGAAGGTCAATTAGAGACATTTAATATAATTCTTCAGCAATTCCATTAGGTTCCCCCACATGAACAACACTGTGTCTGTGAGGAAGGAAGATAAATGTAACCCCCAAGAGCTTAATAAATGAGTTCTAAAGAGATATGCTGACATGCTGCAGGTCCAAATCCTCTAGCTTGTTTTTTTTTTTTTTTTCCGAAGGTAAAACTGCTGAGCAAAAACTCATCTGTCTGTCACATTTCTCAACAGTCCTTGACTCTACCATTTACCTGGGCTTCTGTTTGAGAGCCTCTTTAAGCAAAGATGGAAATTGTCTACCAGAGAACTGTGGAGCCCTACAAGCTGTAATGCACCTGACAGGCTGGTCTCCAAAGTGGAGAATTTGGGAAAGGATGAAAGAGAAAAAACGTGTAAGTTGCAAGAGATGCGCTGTTAAATTTCAGCGCAACTGAAACAGAGTGCCTTAAAACAAAGCTTGGATTTGGAGAAACTCTCCTATTATGCAAACACAGCACCTGATAACACAAGGACAACCTGCAACTGATTCTAAGCAAAATATTGTTTGTAAATTACAGAAAAACATTAGAAAACATTCATAGATCTGAAAAAAGTACTAGCTTTTCCCAAATGGATTTTTTCCTTTGTTTCTGCTAAAAAAAACCCTCTCAACCAAGAAAATCTATACCTACTACTCTATGTTCAACCATCACAATGGGGAGAAGTGCCAAAAAACAGTGAAAACTGAATAAATATTTAGTTAAGACCTTCTGCAAAACAAAATATTTCACTTATGCATCACTGTATATTTTTTATTTTCTTTTAATGCAATTAATAACTTACATTTGATAGTGGGAAGTTACACTACATTGTCATGATAGCTCACATGTTTTGCATTTTAAGGGCAGGATGTGAGGAAGGATGTGGCAGGTAGGGAAAAGTTGAGCTAACTAATCTTACTTTAGACTAGCAATGTATGACACCACAATTTGCCTCTCTATGATTTCATTACCAGTAACAAATTGCTCGGGCTGTGTAAATAGCATCTATCGACAGGGTTTAGGGTCCCTGGTAAATCTGAAGGATTTGAGCCATGCAGTTTAACATTAGTCATTTTTGTTAGTGCAGTATTTGTAAATCTTTGAGAAATCTTGAGGAAGTCACATAGTACGCAAGCTGTCTTCCATTCACTTATTTTCAGCAGTGTTGTGACCAAGGAAAGCATAACTCTTCCAACAAGGCACAAAGGTAGCATTACAAAACAGTCCAACTAACCTTTCTACTCTACACACTGATAAAGCCTCACCTCAAGTTGTGGGTCAGGACTGGGATGTACCACTATAAAAGACATGGGAATCTGTTTGAGAAGATCCATGTGCGAGAAGCAAAAATAATCAAAATTATAGGAAATGTACTCAAGGAAAAACAGAAAAAAAATTTTAGGGTAGGCTGTAGACAAGTGAGCAGACAGCACTAGATAGGAAAAAGTTACCATAAGAAGGGAAAAAGATGTTCTCTGTATTCAATCTGAAAAGGAAAAATGTACTTCAAAAAACAGTGGGCATAAATTGAAGCAGACACTTGGATTGTGCTAAAATGATGCCCTCCTACCTATAAATGCCAGCAACAACTAAAATTTTTCAGTGAGGAGAAAGAGTTATTCCAGTACTAGAAGCCACTAAAAAAAAAAAAAAAAAAAGAGAGAAACAGCCATGAATAATTTATTTAGATGAATGAGGATAGCTTGCTTCTCACAGTCCCTTCTCAGTTATTTTCCTGTGCTTATGACTCAAGAGAAACATTTACAATGAGGTTAGTCAGTCAAGTTGGACTTGACACCACAGGACATGTAAAGTTCAGCTTACTAGAGTAAAACAGAGGACTAACACAAAAATAAGAAGAGATTTGGTTAACAGCACAAAAGCTAAGAAAAAGGTTCTATTTCCATCATAAAGCAGCTTCTCTCTTATGAATGACTGAAGGCCCTGAACCAATAAATAATTTACTAAGTTACATATTCATATTATTTGATGTGTTTATTACCCAATGGCACTCACAATAATCACTTCAGAATAATGAAAGCATGCTCATGAGCAGAAACAACTGCTGCCAATTCTGGGCCCTACACCTGCAGTGGCAATGAGAAGTACAATGACCCTCCTCTCCAGATAAAGAAAGGCCCCAAACCAGAGTCACTTTCTTCTTCTACCATTCCAGAGCCAGGGTAGAAGCCAGAAGAAACTCCTTACTTAGGGGTTATCAGAGCTGCAGGCTTCAAAACAAAGACTGATTTTCTAGAAAGAGGAGTGATAAATATGAAGTTCAGATAGATGAAATCTGCTGCATTTTTGAGAAAAGCAGTGGCATGCTTATAACCATTTAATTATTCAGGCCAGTTATTTTCGCTCCATTCTGTACTCGTTTTTTCTTTCTCTCTGTTTCTTTAATTAGAACTTATCTGGTACACATTCTTAAACCACAGAAATTATGTCAACCTTACAAATGCTCCATTGTCTCTCCCTTCAAGATCTGATTTAAACCCTTGCATTCTGTTGAGGTCAGACAACTGACACTACAGTCATCCAGATCGCCATTTTACAGCACCACAAGGGGTTAGACACAATATGGATTAGAAATCAAACTGAAACTAAACAAGATGAAATGTGCTGTGTAGAGCTGAAAGGGGAATGTCAGGCTACATTTCAAAACTAAGTACTGGATTCATAAGGCTGTAAAGTTTTATTCATGGTCCCGAAACAAGAAGTAGGAATGTTCTATTGGAATTTGAAGACAATGAGCAGGGAAGAGGTACTGCCAATCTTCAACAGAATAGATCAAGCTGTAAAACTCTGAAATAGAAAAGGAATGAAGCTCAAACATACACTGTGCAAGATCAACTTCAGGACAAAAGACCTGAACTTATAAAAGCTGAGAACTCAATGCAAAATGACTGAGGAAGAGAAGGACTTTGAAAGTTAAACTACCAGGAAACAAAGGCAGCTGGAAAGCAGAAATATTAGCCCTTTAGAATCACATGTCCTTCTTATTACTTCTACATCACTGTTATTGCTCGAGGAAAGAAGATACCCTCCAGCAGCACTGGGAACATTAGTACAGCTTGAGCACTGAGGACTTTTCACCTAGAATCCAGCTGTAAGTACAGACAAACTGAACTGAAAGCAGTACAAAGGCCTACTTAAATGGGAAAAGGAGTCAACAGTTTTGAAGAAACTTACAGAATGACTTGCTTAATAAAAAAGAAAAGTCAACAAAAAACAGAACCATCTGAGAAAATGGTTTCTGGCATGGAAGTGCGCATGAGTTGAAGGTGTGTCACTGAATTCCTCCACATGAAAAATATTGCACCCTCTGACATTCATCAGTGCTTGCTGAACATTTATAGAGACCAAACAGTGGATATTAGGACAGTGAAGGTTGGACTGCATGGGCACCTTTTCATAGCAAAGATGGTATCACAGTAGCTGTGAAACAGTGGGTCACCTCCACTGGTGTAGATTTCTACAAGCGTACCATGCAGGCTCCTGTTCCTTGCTGAAGAAAATGCACAGCTAATTGGTGGCAACTACACTGAAAAACAGCATTCCTTAGCTGAGCTAATAACTAATACTCAGGTATTAGTTTCACTGAAACAACTGTCACAGACACAGGACCTTTCTACACACTACCGTGAAATAAATTTTATTTTGCAGTTCAGTAAGAAGAGTTCGACTGCTAAGATAAATTTATTGCATTTTCTATTTTGCCTCCACAACTACTTACTCTCTTACCTTTGTAGTATATCAAGATAATGAAAACACATGACAACTCAAGCAAGACCAGGTTTTAAAAGAGCTGGCAAGCAAGCATGTAAGGCAGTATTGTCCCGTGTACAAGCTCTGAAATGGATGAAGCCACTGAGGAAAAAGAGGCATAAGAAAAACACTGTAGAAAAGATGGAGTTATGAAACAGAAATAACTCTGATCAAACTAAGCATGAAGGAAGTTTGCTCCAGAAGGCATGTACAAGTACTTTGCTAGCACAAACAGTTAGAAGACAGAGAAGGGCACCGTTTTAAGTGTCGCTAAACAAAAAAAGCATTCATTAAACAGCATGTTGAGAGATTTGAGTATAAACTGTATGTGGTAAGCTCCACGAGCTTCTCAGAAAAGAATCTAGCATAATGCTGGTGCAATCAGTTATCAGCTCCATCCTGTAGATTTTCTTGCGTTTTAGTTAGTAGAAATGACAACACTGATATTTTTTGCAGCACTATATACCACTTTTAGTCTTAGCAAAGAGTCAGTCTGTAATAACAAACTGCACTGATTTTATTTTCAGAATCCTGCACATACACACGATGTCCAAAAAGGGAAAAGGCTTCCCTTTTCTTGGCGATCCTCTGTCCTACACAGTACTGCATATACTTAAGTCTGACAAACAGATAGATTGCCCTGAGATGTAAAAGTAAATAAGAAATATTTCTTCAAATAGCTTAAACATTGAAATTGCTAGCAAAAGTACTCCTGTAAATGCACATGATAGAAAAAGAAGTGTTCAAGCACAGGTGTTAGTAGACAACTCATATAACTGTTATGATTCATGCACAAGATGAGATCTGGGGCAATTAAGTATGCAGAGCATGCTTAAACACTGTTCACAATAAAGGTGAACAGAGCTGTTTACAGAAAAAATCCAATACTAAATCACTGGGTACCAATCAGCACAGCCCCAGTAGAGTTAGTGGGGAACATCAATTTAAACAAGCAAAGAATCTGGACATGAGCTCTACCTATATCAAGGACATTTCCGAAGATAAGGCCTGCGGAGCAGATAGTGATCACAGACACCATGCTTGTTTTTGTCAGATGAGTTTTCACCTTGTTCTCTTGAGAAAGCAAAGATAAAAATATTAACACTTTTAATTACTGTTTCCACAGTAAAGATCAATTATTTCTGTAAAATGAGATTTCGGGTATTTAATGTTGTCATGCAAGAATGTGTTTTCATAGATAAATGTTCTTACTGGAATCAAGTGAACTCAGATAATTGAGTGTTAGGATAATATTACCTTCATAACATCTGTTCGTTGCTCTTTTAATAAACACAGACACACTGAGCTAAGAACAGCACACAAACTGATTTCTATGACCATTATTCAGAGAACACCCTGTACACACAGAAATATGACTTGATGATTATAGAAACGTACAAACTTAGCAGCATAACTATTCAGCTTACCTTCTATGAACAAATACGAGTAATCATTGCAGATAAATATTGAGTACATATTTAGAAAAGAGTTTTATGCATGGAAGAAAAATTACATGCACAAATTAAGAAAATGTACACAATTTAAGAGGTAATTGACCAACAAATGTTCTGTGTGATTCTGTTTAACCCAATTACATAAGTCATTTATGAAAGGAGAATACAGCTAAAATAATCATTTGTGGAGGCAGCATAAATAGCAATTAAGACCAGCTTAGATGTTTTTCAGCTTTCTTGTAATCTTCCCTTCAAAATGTCATAAAAAGAGAGGAGCCCAATCTTTCTAGAACATCTAAGCATTTTCAGGCACACACTTTTGAAGGAAGGAAGCTCAGAGCTCCACCCAAGAAAGAGTCAATTATATCAGCAGGTCCTAAGGGAACATTTTTCCAACGAAAATCTAGGAACAAAAAAACAGCCACTCATTCTTCAATGGTAGTTCAACTGCACACAGTGCCAACGTGCTCATCTTTTCGATGAGAAAGAAACAGAAAGTCACACCAAATCTGCACACAAGGAATGTCACAGCATTTGGTCCGGTAACACAGTAGGCAGCATCAGCTTGCTTCACTGCTGCTGTGCACTTTAACCATCACAAACAAGACTGTCTTAATCTGAAAATTCCATTTTCTGTTCTGTGGCACAGCAGAACTTTAAAAAGCCACTGCCTTCAGCTCCATTTCTGTGATAAGCAAAAATAATACAACAGAGCCCTTTGTACTTAACTGCTGCCTTTCTGAAATACTCTAAAATCCATATGGTTATTAGGACTGTCCTGAAGTCATCTGTGTCTCAAGAATGCAGGAACAGAATGCTCATACATCACATCTCCAGCAAGTGCTCTTACCAATCTCTTGTGCTCTCTGGCTCAGCGAATATCAATTTGCAGTAAATGAAAGAACTCCAAGAGGATGCATAAAAGCAGAAATGTATCAAAAGCCAAATTCAACTGCAGCTTGAATGTGGCTTTGCCTTTGGTTTCTGACATCACCTGCAAATGCCTTTCCTTCTCATTTCACACAGAAAGCTTTGAAGAGCCTTCATTTCATCCACTTTAGTGCAGAACAACTTCTGAAACCTAAGACTAGGTGCCAGATACAAAAAGCAGTTCCTTTATATAATGCTGGAGCTGCTAGATTCGATGCTGCATTTGCACACACAGCAGCCCTGGCATCATGTTTTTCCATCGTTGGCAGCTGTGTGCACATGAGCACTGTTACCACCAGTGCTCCAAGCACTCCTCAGAGGGCAATCGTGTTTTAGTTACTTCTGCAGAAGGGAAAGGTACTTGAAGGAATAGCTTGTGATGCCACTCCATCTCTGTTCCTATCCAGAACTATTACAAGTAAATTCTCAGGAACTTCCCTGCGCTTCTAACTGGTCAGCAGCTCATCTCTGATTTGACTGGGCCCACGTGCTGCACAGCAGCTGTACCTACAAGGCCTTCTATGCAGCAGAAATGCCTATTGGTATCTAAATGCTACTGAGATAGCTTTAATTTCCCTCATTTTGCCCCTGTCTTCTCATTCAACTGTGATGAATAAACCTACACTGAAGAGTAATGAATGATCTGCCATAGGAGTGGAAAGAGGTAGAATAATTTCAGGAACCACAACTGGCAGAGGGGTACACCTTCAAAACACATGGGAGAAACTCCTCAAGAGCTGAAGCAAAATAATTTTAATCCATATGGAAAGGGAGAAATTCTGCAGGTGTACAAGAAGCATAGTGCTCATGGAGTGTGAGCTTAATCAGAAGAAGCACTTGGCACAGCAGCGTGTGCCAGCTTGATGAGAAATCCTCACATATTTATTTGGAGACGCAAACTCTGCCCACATATTACCATTGCTTGCCAGTACATATCCCTGTGAGGAAGATGCAAGGCTTCACTTAGGTCTGAATACCAATCCAGTGACAAGAAAAAAAAATCCCAGCTTCCCTTTGAGAACCAGAGGTAACATTTAAAATGTAATTGGTTTTGGAAAATGACAACTAATTAACCAAAAGCAAAATGAATGTCAGGCACCCAAATAATTAAATGTCAATCAGTATAATAGCAATGACTTTTTACCTCTGACATTCAGAAATTCTTTTATTTAGCTTTACAGTTGTATGGGAACAGTTGAATCACAGCCTGAACCACTGATGGATCACCTGAGGCGAGCACTGAGTCAGCTGCAGGGGCGCAGGTGAAGGTAATGTACCTGTGTGATTGAAAGGGGTGGAGTCTGGATCCACCTCTCCCAGACCCCATTTAAGGGCTGACCACCACTAGGGAAGGATCTCTTCTTGGAGATCCCTCCCCAGTGGAGTTATTGGCAGGCCTTGACCATCTTCAAAGATGAGCCACTCTTTTCTTACTAATTGTCTATATACCATCTTCTGCATTATTTCCTGTGAGAACTATTCTTAGGGGTTATTTGCCCTACAGATGTCAAAGAAAAGCAGAATGTTTTGAATATAAAGATATATAGTAGTCTTGCTGGAAGGTAAAAAAACCATGAAAGGTACTAATTCCAGCAGTAACGTCTATTTTAAATGGTAATGGAAAGCAGTCTGCTCTGTAACAAAGCTATTAAAGACAGGTCCAGAGAGCAAAGGAACACTGGTATCACCTAGCTTGCCCACAGTGTAACTGAGGATGGGGTGTTGTGCTTTTCTGAACACTGCTTTCTGAATTACTGTCTGACGAACTCGGGAAGTTGATGGACGCATTGTGGTGCTCTGCAGTGACCACTGGCTTAGTGGCACCTGCACTGTTTATACCAACAGGACGAGCAGGCCCCTTAAACACAGCAGAGAGTGAAACCAAAGCTGATAATAGAAACAGCCACGTAGCTGCTGAGTTGCTGTTAGTGTGTGTTTTACCATGGGTGTGAAGGGACCAGTATGTAGTACCATTCACAGCAGGACACTGCCAAGAATAGTACCATTCAGGTGTCTGTTTCTAAAGATGTGTCTAAGAAGTGCTGCAAAGATTGTTTACTGTCTTTACTAAGGTTGTCTTTCATCTATGCTGATTTTGTTAAGGGAAGGACAATGTTCTGTATCACTCTTATGCATTTACACACAAAAGCTGTGGCTCACAGAAAATTAAGGAGGAGGAAGTTGGAAACAAAGCTCTTTTGGCTTCTGTAACAGCTGTTAACAGCATGAACATTTGGAAAGGACCACATGGACTTTGCAGTGTCTCACTGATCTCCCTTGCAGCCAGTGTTTCTCCTCCCCTCTTGGAATAATGTACTTTTGGTCTTTATGTTTCTTGCATCCAGCCCCCTCACTGATGTTCTTTATCTTTTTAATTTTTTTAACTGAGAACTGGCACAATTTATCTCAAAATGCTTGAAGCAAAGCTAAATCCAGTTTTAGAGAGCTTGCAGGGGTCCACCACAGGGAGCCCAAATGGTCGTGAAAGGCACAGAGCCTCCAAGCAGCTGTTGCTGCTCCCCCAGCAACATTCATTAATATCAGGAACTGTAGATCCCTTCTAGCTTCCTCCTGACAAGAAACTTCTAAGCAAGGTGCCTCTGCCCTGTGTGCCAGTCAGCTCGCTCAGCTGTGCCGGCTCAATGGCAAACAAACGTGCAGTGTTACACACAGGGTAACATCACCCAGCATGGCACGATGCACTTTTCTCCCAGGCAGGGATTAACCTGCAACCTCTCTTGCCTTGTACTATGGTGTAGTGTCAGCACGATAATGGCAAAGCAAATAAACAGTTTACTGCTTGACTTGAGGTAAGTAAATGGAAACTACTTTTATTAACTAAAACTGTGAATGCTGACATGAGAGAAGCTGAACGGACTCAAGGAAAGCATTACACGATACCTGGAGATGTGTGCCACGGTGAGACAGGCAGCCTGCTACTGATGGACTGGGTCAAACTGGAGTTGTTAGGGGTCAGTGCTCTGCAGCATCTCTGTAGACTGTATGCCATAAGGAAAAAGCAGAGACAGAAAATGCTTTTATTCAGCAGCTTGTAACAGTGCTCCTTGCCAAACAAGCAGCCACTTATAATTCCCTCCTGAAATAGAGAAGAGCTGGAGATGTCCATTTCTGACCTTAACTCTGTGTTGAACTGCTCTTTCAGTAGAGGACAGAGAGGGGAAGATCTGCAGCGCTCTCCCTTCTCTCTCCTCTTGTCTGAAAGCTGCACTCTGGGAGAGCATGAAGGCTGAAGGTGGAACACAGACTCAACGACACTTTGTCCCATTTGCACACCTTTAAAGTGACACTGGAACTAGACAGTATCTAGGAATGACTAAGGCATGGTCATTAATTCAGCAACAATGGGCCTTGGGCAATTTCAAGAGTCACTGGGTGAGCTCCTTGCTTCAGATAACCTCAAAGAGAGGGTGAGGCAACTCAGATGATTATAGCACCTAACTGGTGAGACCAGGGAGAAGCGAGAACACCTCCAGGAAGGAAACTGGAGGTTACAAAGCAACAGCTGGTGCACAGGCTGAAGTTGACACCATTTCAGAAGCAGATAGTGACAGAAAAACCAAAATGAAGGCCTCAGAAAACCAAAGAATCCTTAGAACATCAAAACAGAGTACACTTACTGAGGAAAACAAAGCTTTGAAATTACATGCATGGGAAAACTTATGGCAGCTGCCCTGAGAGTCGGTTGGGTCACTTGAGGTCTCTGCTCAAAAACATTTCTGGACTTGCTTTAAAGGTCCTCTTAGATTCCCTATATTAGTACATGAGGCCATTATTCTTACTTAGAACCTCTCTGCAGCTCCTCATTTCCTTGCATTTGGCGGTACTTCACTGCAGTGGGCAGTTTCTCAGCCCCCCTCTCTCCGTGAAGCAATGAATTAACAACACACAGCCCCAAAGCCATCCCCCACACCTTGCTTCTTGCACTCACCATGCAGAAGGAGCAAGAGCAATGCTTCCTCCACTGCCCATTGGCCTCTTGCTTCCCTTACAAGTGCTCCTTTTGTCTGTCTGTCTTTTATTTTTGCCTGTTCACATCACCATCTGGCTTTTGCTTTACAAATGGAATTCCCACTCCCTGCAGGCTTGACTACTTAACTTAAAATGCTTGGACATTGGTACTGTGGCTCAGGATAACAGAGAAAACCAACCCCACTCCATACACCCTGGCATGCAGTGTCAGAAAGCAGACCTGGTGCTGGAGGTAGTGTCAAACACAGTACTGTAAAATCACACATTTTTATCACTGTTATTAAAAATATATATATATATAATCAGACCTTCACAAGCTCCACAGCTGCTCCCATCAACCAGTTTTATTACATTCCACCCACCCAACACTGCCTCAGTGCTGTGTGTGTATTCTCACTGTGGAATGAAAGCTAATGCCAAGCAGCTTTTTTAAATGCCAAGAGCAGGAAAAGAACAGCATGGAGCAAGTGAAGGCAATCATATTGCCTTCTACCAGGGTGTAAACACACTTGTATTGATCAAGATAAGATACAGTTCAGAGGACAGCGCAGGGACAAGTGGCTTACCCTCTCTGAAGGTCAGTGACTTCTCCAGAAGGGACCATCTCTGGGCAGAGATCCTGCTCCCTCAGCCCCAATCCCTAAATGAGAGATCCAGTTGCCTGGATCTCTCAGCCTGTCCTTGAAGGAGAGGCATTTAATCCCCTGGCTCAATGGTGTGGCGCATTTAATCCCCTGGCTCATTGGTGTGGCCCTCCTCTGGGCGCACTCCAACAGCTCGGAGTCTCTCCTGCACTGAGGACACCACAGGTGGATGCAGTAATCCAGGTGAGATCTCACTAGCACAGAGCAGAGGGGCAGAACCACCTCCTTTTACCTGCTGACCACGCTTTTTAATGCGGCCCAGGACCCAGTTGGCTTTCTGGGCCGCAAGGGCACCTTACTGGATCATGTGTGACTTTCCACCCACCCGTACCCCCAGTCCTTCTGGCAGGGCCATGCTGCATCCTTTTGTTCCCCAGCTTGTGCTTACAGTGGGAGTTGCAATTCACGTGCAAGACTTGGCTGTCTAGACTGCGTATTCTGTTATATGTACTCACATACTCAGACAGGTGACATTGTTTTATACAAGATGGGAGAAATCTCGGCAGCCAGCTGCCATCTGTGCAATGCTGCACACACAGACAGTGCAGAGCCAACAGGAAATCAAGTGTGTTCTAAACTGTTCATGATTCCCTGCATACAGACTTCCCCATCTGCAACCAAGCCACTATGAAACTGCAGGAGTAGATACCATCACCACTCAGAGATGTATTTTACTGCTAGATTTGATCTCTAGCTTACAATCAAAAAATAGAATAACCTACCATGTAAAAAATAAAAGAAGCAAGCCCTGCTTCATAGAACTCTCCTTGTCTCCAGCCAGGATTTGGCCCATCATCTGGGGATGCCTCAGATGCCAGTAGAAAGTAGAACTGTGTGTCAGCATAGGGATGCAGAGGCAACGCAGAAGTCATTTCTCCTCCAGGTAGCAATGGCTGCAGCAATGGGGAAAAACAGGTCTGCCTGGAAAGATTCAAGAGCTTTGTCAGCTCAGAAACATTCTTCAGGAGCCTAAAACTCAGGAGCCACGACACGCACACAAGAATACACATATACATTTTTAGTCAGCCGGAAATACTGAGTCTCGGTAAGACTTTTGAAGAGATTACTACACTGTTGAGTGTGAGTCAGCTGAGCACTGCAGCCATAAGGCTGAATGCAATCCTTCCCACTTCAATTAGCCACAGCATGTTCACTATTGGCAGCTAAGACACAGATGGGCCTTCAGCCTGCCAATTGAAAATCCCACAAGGAACTACTGCTGATGGTAGTGTAATGCTCAACTAATTAATTGTAGGTGGTAATCACATTAAAAAACCACAGTAATTTATGGTCATATCAGTCAGATGTCAGCACACAAAGGAGTTCTGTACACTGCTTCCACAATTCTGGGTTTGGTTCTCTATCAGCAATTCCTTCTGTAGGGATAACTTGACTCTTTAGATCCTTATAGTCCACCTGCCCACCCACATCACTTCATGTGAAACCCTGATGTGCGAGCACTACATCTGACACCCCAATTGGAATCTAAGAGCTCAACAAAATGGGCTCTCACTGGTCACACAATAAATAAATCCCACTTTCTACCAACACCAGTTCATTTGCAGCTTCCCCTAATGCTCACTTGAAATACCAGCCCACAGAGGAAAAGGAACCTCAGACAAGAACCCATCACCTTAGATTTTGTCAGTCTACACAGAGACAGGCAAACCTGTACAAAGCACTGCAGTGCACTGGATCACCATCATGGAAAGGGCTTACCTTCAACCTACTCAACCATTGGTTCACACCAGGAAGGGGCGGAGTGCAGCAGAAATCTCAGTGACTGAGCATCAGGTGGGAAGGCAGGGCCAACCCTGGGCAGCTCAGGTGCACCCAGTGTACCTGAGCAACCAGAAGGGCTGGAGCCAGGATTCACCCCTTCCCAGCCCTCATTTAATGGTTAGCAGTGGAGGCAAGGGTATCACCTGCTGGAGATCCCTTCCCACTGGAGGCCTCCCTGAGGTAAGCAGCTCTTTCCCTTTAGTTCAGCATCCACTGCTGCTGCATTTGGGCTTGCACTTATTTGCTGCAGCTGAAGATTTTACCACCCTGCTAGCATTGGGGCACTTCCCATCACATTATAGCATTACAGCTGGTATCACTGCAGCACTAAAAGAATGGCAGACAAGTTATGACAGCATGCACCCAAGGGAACAGAGTCACTTGACAGAAACAAAGCAAGTGAGGAGATGATAGGTGAGATTCCATCTCTTATTACTAGACACTAGTTCACCTATAGGCCCTCCTCTTGCCTCACAGCAATGGCTTTTTTCACAGCAGTTCATGCCTTTCAAAGAGCTAATAGCATGAAAGGAATCTAAAAATAGCTTAAAGCCTGAAACCAAAGAGCAGCTGTTTCATGAGCAATGAGAGAAGCAGGAGGAAAAAGAATGGTAGGACAACACACCAAGTGTCTTGCAGACTTGGTATTGCACTCATATTGTAGCATTACTGGGCTGCCCATTGGGCCCATTGCCCCATACAGACACGTGTGTTTGTGTGTAAAGGGTAAAGAGAAAATTGTTTGGAAAAAAGTCAGTGTTAAGGAGCTTCCTAGATTCAGCTCTGAGCTGCTCCTGTAAGATCTCCTGTTAGAAGTGCAGAAACCAGCTAAACTTGCTCAAAACTCTGCTACCTTCACCAGAAGTCCAGTGAGACCTCCTAATCTTGAGAGCTTGCCATCACCCTGTGATTACATCATATGCCAACTGCTGCTCCTGCATGGAAGAAACGCCTCCTCTTAGCTTTGGGTTCAGTTCAGATGCCAGTACTCATACGGGCTAAATATAAATTGGGGTCTGAACATACATGCAGTAGCAGAGAAACCGCACCCATCCCTCAAGCTTTCATATCTGTGTGAGGTGAGAAGGACAGGGCTCTTTCTCTTTTCATGTGCTATTAATCTTGGATCTGTGACCAGCTCCAGCTGTCCACTCATTGGAATAGTGGATAGTAGGCATTTGTTACATTCTCCGCTTTCACCGTGCAGCTCGCAGGAAGTTCTCAGCAGGACCAACCTTACAGCCCAGCTACACCAATTGAAGGATGGAAACATAGCACCTGTAGAAGCAAGTAAACATGCAATCTAATGGGAAGTGCATATCCTCCACTGTTTCACCCACGGTAACACAGCCTACATTATAAGATAGCTAGGAAACACTGCTTTCTTTAGAAAATAACATTGACTGGTAATCTCTCATAATAGTAACAAGACCAACACAATGAGAAGGTGTTGGAAAGAAAGAAAGAAGAAAAGGGAACACTCACCCATCTCCCAGGATCAAGGCCCACAGAAAAGACTCTACAAAAGAGAGACCTCAGGCAACAAACACTCCTGGGTGGCAGCCAGCCCTTAAATGAGGTCTTGGAGGGGTGGAGCCTCTTAGGTGGGAGATGAATCACTTTCACCTGCACTCCCAGGGCCGACCAGGTTTTCAGGTCCTCCATCAGAGATTGGGGCAGTCACTCAGCAGTTGTCATATACTTTACTGTCAAGAATCCAAGCGTGTTGTTCAGCTTTCCGATTAGCTGCAGGCCACTAGAAATCCAACTCCCAAAAGAGTCCCCAGTCACCAATTGCTAAGTTGAACCAAAGCGGACAAATTTCTAAGTCGGACCTGTGGAACCCCCAAAGGGCAGAATTTCAACTCTAGGGACCCCAAAGGGCTGACTTTGAGCACCAATCACTCCAAAGGGCTCATTGGGTGACCTGTATCAACCAGGGAGGTGGAAAAATTTCTAAGTTAGACCTCCGATACTCCATAAGGGCTCATCGGGTGACTTGTAGCGAACCAGGAGGATAAAAAATTTCTAAGTTTGACCTCTGATACGCCATAAGTGCTTAGTGGGTGACCTGCATTGACCCAGGAGGTGGAAAAATTTCTAAGTAAGTTAGACCTCTGATACATCATAAGGGATCACTGGGTGACCTATAGCAATACAGGTAGTTGAAAAATTTCTGTGGTAAACCCAAAGGGATGAATTGGAAATCTATTAACCCCAAAGGACCGGATTTGAACTCTAGAGAGTTCAAGGGGCTCATGGAGTGATCTGTAGCAATTCAGGAAGTGGAATTATGTCTAAGTGTGACCTCTAGTCACCCCACAAGGGCTCATGGGGTGACCAGTAGTGATCCAGGGAGGCAGAAATATTTCTAAGTTCAAACTGTGGTAAACACAAAGGGCTGACACTGAAATCTTGTAACCCCAAAGGGCCAGATTGGAATGCTAGCGACTTCAGGGGTCTCATCGGGTGACCTGTATCGATGCAGGAGGTGGAAATGTGTCTAAGTTCGAGCCCAGATTTGATCGCTTTTAACCCCAAAGGGCTCACAGGGTGACCCGCAGTGACTCCAAAGTGCCAGATTGGACCTTTAGTAACCCTAATGTACACTTCTTCCATCGTTTTTTGCATTGCAGAAGAAATATGGAAGAAAATTTTTCATTTGGGTCCCGGAATCTGAGAACAGTCAGCCACAGCCTTTATAGGACATCAGCTGTGTCAGAATATCGGTTTTCCTTTCGGACTCTATCTTGGCTGCCCTCAATAACGGACAAAAGCATTCGGATCGAGGGACACGTTTCTTCCGGAAAGCCATCTGAAGAATGCGGAAAAATATGTTCTTCTTTGGAAAAAAAAATGGGAAATGTGAGTCTGTCCTGTCTCAGTCCCCTGCCTTTGGAAAGACAAAACACGTATACAATCCACGGGACCGCTTTCTGAAGCAGAATTTGGACACCTCACGTTGCCATCCAACCTAAGGGAGGGGCCGATCCGTCGAGCCGTTCTAATTAGGTTTCAATTACGAACCGTTATTGATCAACTCTTTCATGAATGCAGCGCGTCACGAACAGTCACTGAAGTTCCTAAGCCAGATCGGGAGCCCACGCTTCAAAGCATCCGCGCCCCGGGCCGCGCTAACGAGCCGACATCCGCCGGCGCCGCGGGTCCGCCCCGGGGCGGGGCCCCCGCCCTCAACACCTCTTAAACCCCTCCGGAGGCCGCCGGGAGCCACGACGGAGCTCTCTGGGGGTTCTTTCTGTTTGGGATCCGGAGCGGGCTGTGTTCCTTCGGTCGTCCTCGAGCCGCCACGGCTGAGAGATGATGCGTGAAGAGGGTTGCCTGTAAAACGCAACCTCGGGATTCTGTGTCACGCTGTTTGTGGCTTTGTTTCAGGTCGCGGGGACGCCTCTCGCGGTAAGGATGGGACCGAACCCGTGGGCAGCTTCGGCAGTGTCGGGGCCGCGGAGGAGGTGAGCGCGTTCTCCCCCAGCTCTTCTTAGGGCAGTCGTACGGCTACCGCTAGTTTTGCCCGGCTTTCTTTTTTGTTGGTTTGTTGGTAGCGTTGCCGCTGTGATTCTGCCGTCTTCTCGGAGGCAGCCGGCGCTCGGTTCCCGGAGTCCCGGCTCTCCGCACCCTGGGGTTTTTTAGCTACTGTTTCATCTCCTCCCGCTGTCGTCGGTGAGAGAGAGCGGGACGGGACCTTGTTTTTTCTTCTTTCTTGCAGCCGGAACAAAGAAGCGATGCAGAGGAGCACGAGACGGAAGGTTTCTCCGATCGCAGGCGGAACGAGCGGTGAGCCGCTTCGGTAAGTGCTGTGTTGTTGAGCAGGCTTCAGCCGGGCTGCCGCTCAGCCGCCTCCGCTCGTTCGGGATCGGAGCGTCGGCCCCACGCGGCTTCTCGCCCGTCCGAGAGCGGGATGGGGTCCTGTGTTTTTCTCCTTCCCTTCCGTGTCACTTGAGGAGCATCGGAGCATCCTCTCCTTTCTATCGCGGAGAGGTGGCGGGACAGTTTCAGCGTCCCGAAGGCTGTGCTCTGTTTTTCTTATCAGGGCAGATGGACCGACGCAGCTGCGGGGGAACCGGGACGTACGGAGCCCTGCCTCGGGGTGAAGGACGAACTAAGGGAGAGCTGGCCACTGAGGCTCGAGAGGCAGGTACACACGGGGATGTTCGTGATGCGGCAGTCGATATTCTGCGTGCAGCTGTGGGTGTGAGTGACCACTGTGGAGTCCAAGCTTCCTGAGGCTGCTGCAGCGTGTTGAGGGTAAGTGTAGTGCTGCAGGTAATGTGGGAGAGCTTCTTTTTCACGTTGAGGATGTGAAGACTCGGTGGCCTCGAGTGGAGCAGCTGTGAAACGGCTGGGTTGGGAGTGCAGAAGATCCCTCTGGTCCCTAAATATGTACAGAGCAGGAGTCTAGTTAACGGGGCTGGGCTGCTTGGGAGGTGTGCGACAGCATTTGTTTCCTGGCAGGTGGAAGTTCCATAGGAACAAGGGGAAGACTGCTTGGAGTGGGCATGATGGAATAGGCTGCCCAGCAAAGCTGCGGGGTCCCCATCTGGAAGACAACTCAAGGTGAGTCTGGATGCTTTCTGGGGTGGTGAGCAGGGGGGCTTTGGGACCCTGATGACCCACTACTGCTGGGATCTCACTGCAGCATGGGGTGAGCGGTTTCTTTAGGAGTCAGGGGTGAGAAGGGCAGCCTATGGAACCGTTTGAGGTGTCGGTCCGCTTGAGTACTCCCTAATGCTTTCTTGACCACTCTGGAGGTGAGTGTCTGGTTCTGTCCCAGAGAACTGGAATGGCTCGAGTGATAAGCACTGCATCTGTCATCCTGGAAGGATGGTCACTGCTCTGGGCCGTGAGCAGAGCTCGCAGGCGAGCGTTTTGTGTCGGGGTGCACCCTGGGTTCTGTTAAGTGTTGGAGCTGGTATGGTTCAAGCATTGATTTCTGTGGCAGTGAAGACGGTTAGATGAAGCAGTGGCTTTGGCTGTTGAGCTGTGCTTTTTTTTTTTTTTTTTAAGGTTCTGTGGTTTTTATGTGCCCTTGTGTGTTAGGGGAGGTGGGTTGTGCTATTTCTTTGCTTTTGAGTTAGTGTTAGGTGAGATGTTGCGCAGTAATAGCAGTTTGGTTTATTTGATTTTCTGTTAGGCGAGATGGTTTTAGTGCTGTGATAGAGGTGCTGTGTTTTTGTTGGTCTTTGTTTGCCCTTGGGTTTGTGTGAGGTTGTTTTTGAGGGTTGTTTTTAAGTAGTGGTAGATATTTAGGTTAGGTGGCTCTTGTGTGGTGGCGGTGGTTGTTTTGTGGTGCTGTCTTTTTGGTTGTGAAGGTTGTGAAATTTGTGCCAAAGGGGAAAAAGCACCAACTCCCCTCTGGGGGGGGGGGGTGCTTTTTCCCTATTTGTGGGGGGTTGTTTCTCAGTGTGCACACAGTCTCTAAAGAGTTTTTTTTTGTTTTTTTTTTTCTTTGGGGGGGGTTCTCTGTCTGTGGTTGCCAGGAGGCCTCCCCCTGAGTGGGGGTGAGGGAGATGTGGGGACAGCCCCTCCTGGCTGTTGATGCTTCTTCCTTGGGTGCTGAAGTGGCTCTTGTGGTGGTGGCTGCTTTTTGTGGAGGTCTTCCTTGGCTGGAAGAAAGAGGATGAAGGAATGAGGACCTGGGTTCTCTCTTCTGCAGAAAGACAAAGTTTGGTTACAGTCAAAAGCTTAGGGAGAGCCTTTGGATGAGAACTCTGGGGCTGGGGCTTGAAGGGTCCTGCTGAAAGAACTTACTGTGTGCCAAGGGTTCCCTCTTGACAGGGTTTGAGGGGGGGGTGGCCGGAGTTGAGCCGCTCCTGTGGTGTGTGTCTGAGTATGCAGCCTGGTCTGCTATGGATGTGTTACAGTGATTTAGCCTGAAAGGATAGATGGTGAGTGAGGAAGAAAATTGCTGGTCTTCTCTTTAATGGGACTGCCTTCACTGGCTGCTATCGGGAGTGGAACAAGTCAGTCTAAGTGGAAAATAAAAAGTGAGTGCTTAGGAAGCCTCCTCTCCTGATAAGAGGCCTTGTCAGACACCTATTTTGTTAGCATTAGATGATTATACAGAGGCAGCATCTCTGTAAACCAGAGGTTTAAGTCAAACTTTAAAATGATGCCTCACATAAAATGCCCCGAATCCAATGGGTGGGCAGGTGACTTAAAGGCTTAGAATTTTAAATTTAAACAGTAAAAACAAATCCCTCTTTGAGAAGATGTCTCTTAGGTTTTTCCTAGAGCTCTCCTCTACCTTCTTGCTATGAGGTGTTGCTCTTTGTCTCATCTGGATGGGGGTCACTGAAATGCTGGTACTGCAGTTTGCTTCCCTGGGGTGGGAAGTGGGTGAGGATCCATCCATTTTATGTGAGAGTCACTGGCTTGCTAAGCCTTTTTGGAAAGGCTGCTTCTACTGAAAGTGGAAATTCTGTGTTACAGGTAAAAACTGGTATGCCTCAGGATTTGTACTGGAAGGGGATGGCTAGGTTTGGCCATCGCACCTTTTAGAGGTGAGGGGGAGACCTGTCTGTCTTCAACTTGAAATGAGATGATGCATCCTCCTTTCTGCTTTAAGAAAGGAAAAAAAGGCTGTGCTGGCTATTTCTAAGGTTGGGGCTAATTCCTTTGCTGCTGGGCTTAGCTTACTTATCTCACGGGGTGACAGGGAAGGATAACTGAGCCTTTTGCAATGGGCAACACAGCATAGTGTGTTTCTTGAAAAATTAAAAGCTAGACCTAATGACACCTATTGTTACAAATTATCCCCTTCAAAGCTATCATGTTTTACGATTGCTTTACTCACCCAATGAAGCTGCTGAGTGTATTTCTCATGGCGGTATTTGCAGCTGCTATCATGTATCATGGCGTTACCTGAGTTTGGTAGAGCTTGAAGGTGGGTGTGCCCCCAGAGCAGCACTGACTGTCTTAAAAAAAGGAAAAAAATAAAATCTGAGTTTCCTTTGTTCCATTACTTCACAGGAACTCCTCTCAGTTTCTCAGCTGCCTGGTGAAACCCTTCATGTCAAAGCCCAGTCCTGTAACACCTGTGTACCTTTTTCCTGAACTGAGACTGAACTCCAGTGTGACTGATGAGAAGATGTCCTATTCTCTATTTCCCTGGTTAATAAAAGAAATGGAACTGTGTTTGGATTCTGCCTTTACTGTTTCTACTTAGTGTAAGGTATCCTCCTCTCAGACTTCCTAGAAACTAATTGGCTTTGCTGTTATTGACTTAAGTAAACTTAAGGGATCATTAAGTATGATACCACTTTCCCAAGGTCTTCACTACAGCTGAGTTTTTGTGACTTACATCACTTGATGTCACAGTTTGAGAAGATGCCTGCTGGCCATTAATGGGTTGCTCCTCAGAATACAACTACACATTTGCTTTCCCACAAGGATTAATAAAGTGTGGGGAGATCTGAGAAAACGGAGATCTGAGAAAAAGATTATTAAATAATAAATAAAAATGCAGCTTTGAAAAAGTGTCCCTTCATTTTTTTTACCACATCATAAAGCAGCCTCGATCAAAAGCCACCTCCCCCTCTGTAAGGGGAGTGCAAGGCACAACAGCATTGTCTAAACTGTGCTCAGAGCTCAATGTGAGGCTAAACAACAGCAGGGTGGGGTGCTCTCTTCCCTTGCCCTGGGATTTGGGTGGCCTGCTGGGGCTCAGGGCTGACTTTAACTCTCTCTCCACTGCAGCCCTGATTCCTTTCTGTGAGGTGGCTCTCTGGCCTCTTGTTCCCTTAGTCTCTGCCCTGAGCTGATATCACGCAATCCCTGGCCCTAATCAAACTTCACATGGTTTGTGACCAGGTGGCCTACTGCTAGGACAAGATCTCTCCTCTGAGCCTTTCTACCCTCCTACTCTAGTATCCTCAGCAAACACTTCACAAGCATCCAAGTGCCCTATCTATATCATTTATAGAATTACAAATTAAAACCAGCCCTGAAAGGAAGTGCTGTGGAATCTCAGTGGTGTCTGTCTGCCAGCCTCTCACGCTCTCCTTTATTCTAACACTTGGAGCTTCTTCTTGGCAGGGCTGAATAGCAGTTTAGTGTTTCATTTGTTTTAAGATGGATAATCAGGAAGGGCCACATTAAGAGATGGGATTGAGTTTTTGACTGTGCTTGATTGATGAAGATTTTCCTCACATACTCAAAAGAATTAGAAACTTCTGAATCGGACCGCTGCCAAAGATGCCCAGTTTTTGTCACCCAGGCTGTCCCTCGACCTGCTAGATAATCCCAAGCAGCGATAAACTCATAAAAGCTATTAAAAATAAGAGATACCAAGGAACTAATCAGAATGTATGAGTTCAAGTTAATGGACACATCCCTCTCCTATTAGAGCCTAATGAGATCAGACTTAAATGGTTACTGAGTGAAAACTTGTTAGGGCCCAGAGTTGGACGTTTTTAACCCCTAAAATCCAAGGCATTTTGCTACTCACATACTCTCTGAAGTGAGCTTCCAACATCTTAGACTTGGAATATATCATCTTTCCTTATAAATGGAAGTGTAAGCTCTCTCGAGCCAGAAGCCAGGGCAGCCTAAGTAAGTGTATTCCTTCATGGGTGAATAGAAGGACTTCTGTCCTCATTTCATTTTAATTTTAATGATACAGCAGAAGTAATAAAAACCCTAATCCTCAGTTCACAGGGGGATGGCCTCTGACCATGAATGGTTTGACCTTTGCTCCTCCTTTGTTTCTATTGAGCACCCATCCCTAACCGCGCCAACCTCGAGGAAGCTCTAATCTTCTCTAACTCCTGCGCTTATGTATGCAGTAATGGAACAGCTGGGGGACCGACACCGTGAGAGGATGATACAAAGAAAAAGAAAAGCTGCACTCACCTGTCTCTGAGGTTCCGGGCTCGCCAAAAAAAAACTCTTCAAAGGAAGGATCTCCAAAAAGAGAAACATCTTCAGCAGCAGATAGATCTTAAATGAAATCTGAGAGGAGAGGAGCCTGGCTCCACCTCTTCCCCTGTGACGGGTGAATCTCCTTCACATGCGCTCCCTGGGCTGACCCTGTCTCTTCCCCAGGTGCTCCATCAACAAACTGGTTTGGCCCTTGACTCAGCTGTTCCCCTGCAGTCACCTCACTGCCACATCAACTCCAGTTAACCTAGCCAAGAAGATAAATCCCTCTCCGCAAACCTACCTGATGAACGCCAAACTGGAAGGAGTTTTAGGCTGGTTAACCCTATATTAAGGGACTTCTAAGTAAGTTCTCTCTGTGATGCAAAACAGCCAAGCGAATGCCAATTTTTTTCATCCTGCTCAGATACTGCAATTGTGATTCCAGATGCATAACCTAGCCGGTCAGAGCTTATCTCTACATTCTATTAACCTCTCTATGGGCCCCAGATAACCTAATGAATGGACAGCAGGCTGACTAGAGAATTTGGCCACTGTGAGCTAACTACTCCCTGGAGCTAATGAGAGTCGAACCTGCGCTTTCTGTGTCTAGAAGAGCACCTCATCTCCTTGGCTTTGAGTGAGGCAAGGGCTGCAGCACCCCCGCTACTGACAAAAAGGGGGAGACAGTCGGGTTCGCTCAAATGGGATAAGAAAAGACCTCGTGGCAGCCTTCCAGGGCTTGAAGCGGGAAGCTTACAGACAGGAGGAGGAACTGACTTTTAACGCTGTCTCTGTAATCTCTGTAATGCTTTAACAAGAAGGAAAGTACCAGGACAATAGCAGAAGGGGGCAAAGCCTCCTGTTGCCAAAAATGAGGATGAGCCCAGACAGGGCAGATGCAAACACGAAGGAGAAAAACTGCTTACCTCGCAAAAGCCTGGAGAACATAAATATCTCCAGAGACATCCTCTCTCCTCCCCTGCAGACCCTAAAATGAGGCCCGGGAAGGGGTGGATATGGTCTCCCTTGTGATCTCTCCCGTTCATCATCTGCACCTGAGCTCCCCTCGGCTGGCCCCGCCTTCCTGCCAGGTGCTCTCCATCAATGGCTCAGGCTGTAACTCAGCAGTTTAGCTGAGATATTAGGAGGTACTAAGAACTTCTTTTGAGATTCCGCACGATGCTCAGCAGAGAAAGAAACACGTAGATTCAGATTCTATGTGTATGGGCCCGAATCAAATGAGTCTTTCGGTCGCCTTTCATCATGTTCCCAGTTTTCGAGATTACTGATTAAACGTGTTTAAGTTTTTCATTTTCTCCAATATCAACTCCAAGTTCACAGTTACTGTTAAGAGAACCATCAGGTGTTCACCTAAAGCACTGAAAGGATGAAAGTTGGGAAGTTATAAGAAAGAAGACAAAACGAACCAACAAAAGAGAATACGAAAAAAACTCTCGCTGTGAACCGATCGCTTCTTATTTCAGTGAGAAACTCTACGAGCGGATCGGTTCCCTCTGCTCCCTCCACTTGTGTAATTAGAACCTCGTTTCTTACAGTGGCAATCTTACAAATAAACACAAAGCTGGGACTCTGCCCTTTTGCTTCTACAAGTGAAGCCGTGAAACTCTTTTAACGCCCTTCACCTCCATTGCTAAATGTTGTGATTGTTGACATGTATGAGTAGGGTTAACGTGGAAAATTTGGCTGTCACCGTGCACTGAGACACAGGGTGAGCTTGAGAGGAGGGTCAGTACTGTGCATGACAAATATGGTCTTCTAGGGCTTGCCTTCATTACCACGCTGTTCTTACATTGCCTTGCGTCTGACAAACCTTATTGCTGACAATGAAGCTTCTCTTTTTTTTTTTTTTTTTAACATGACTTCTGCTGTATACACGTAGGTTTTGGTTTGTTGCAATTTAAACAGTTGGTGTGAAGGGACAATGCAAAGTGGCTCCAGGAAACGGTGGTTTCTCAGTGTCGTGAACAGTGGTACATCTTTCTTCGCGAGGTGTCACTTAATGGAGAATTGAGCTGTCTTGTGGCAGTGGTACCTTTATAGTCATTTCTGCAAAACTTCCTTCAGCAGCACCATCTCTTACAGTGACTATTGAGATGGTTGTATTTCTCCAGGACAAAGAGCACAGCTAACGCTCCTCTGAATGAATCAGTTCTATTTTAGTGCCTATGCAGTCCATTAAGAAATGATATCTTGCATTAAAACAAACAAAACACTTGCTAATAACTTTGGAGAAGTGTTGCTCATTTTCTCTGTTAACCCAATCCTAATCTCCGCCAATCCTTAGAACAATCCTTATGTTTCTTAGGAGGGTGTTTTTCTGCTGGCAAGCTGTGCAAGCTTTGAGTTGGATGACTACCGTCACCTTACAATTGATGTTTGGATCCGAAGCAATCCGTAGCAATACATCATCTCCATTTTCTTGGAAGTACTTGAGATGCAAGCGCAGCAGTGGGAGAGAGCTCTCAACTGAGAAGCTCCCGTTAATACCTGGCCCTCTCGGAATTGCATCTAATTCAGCTCCTGAAAGAAGCCTTGTTACTGAAAGATAACTTATTTTGTGTGTGTGTCAATCTGAGTGTATGATTTCATTTGCTTGACCTGTATTTTTATCTGTCATCGATTAAAATTCTTTCTTTGTTCTTTCTGACTGTGCCGTGACTCATGCTTATTACATGTGGTCGCTCAAGAGACACAGAAATAGATGGTTCAATTCACAATTCTCCGACTGAGTCGAGAGCACTGGGAGTGCTTTGGCTCTGAGAGGTTTCTACTTTTTCTCCTCCTTACGCAGCTGAGCAGTTTCTTTAGATGTTCTTGTTTAGTGACCAAATAAATGCTCGCAATACATGCGTTGGATACATGCATGGAGATGCATCTCATTCAGCCTGTGATTGAGTTATTTAGCAGCTTTGGGGCTCATTGTTTTTTTTCTCTGAGAAGCACACCCCCATGCATCCAGTTTAGCAGTTAGGTGCTGTGATTTACGCAAATTTCAGTGAGCTTTGCATTCTCATTTTTGGCTTCACTCCCGTGGGTTTCAGCTGGGTAACTAATCACAGATTGCACAGAATTCTCGGCTGCGCTATTTTGCATGAGCTCAACTCTTTACTTTTTCGTTTAGTGTGGTTTCCTTCTGATACTTGTTTTCTATGGGCTGAGGGCTCGCTACAGAATGAAACGAGTTCTGGTTGTTTCTTTGTTTCCTTTCTCCCATTAGAATTTAATAAAGAGCGAGCACTTTTATCGCACTGGGTGCTTTCTCTGGCGTGGAAAAAATGCTATCCTGTGATTTAAAGCAAATAATGAGAGCCTTCAGAGCTCCTGGAAAGCTCTTTTGGGAAAGATGGAGCGCGTTCAGCGTACTCCTGTAGAATACCTGCTATAACACGCTCTTAAGAATCCTAAACATGATACCTGCTGGTAACTATGGCATGCTTCTGAGCATGAAATTAAAGGCCAGAATCTAGTTGCTTCATCCACTGTAATATCATAAGCAAAAATAATCCGTAACAGAAGATGTATTTTCCTTCAGTAAACATGTGGATTAACAGTTGTTTTACAAATAAATAGTAAAACAGGAGGTTGATGATATCTAACTTTCAGTTGTGTGACTGCTTAATCCCTGGCCATAGCCATTGAGATCATACTTGGAGTAAAGCTGTGGGGGAGTTTTGAACCGGCCGGGATCCGGCTCGTGGCCAGAGTAGGAAGATGGTGAAATAGTACAAGTTGTCCTGAATCGAGAGAACGTGTGGAAAGGCAGTAAGGTGCCCTCCCTTAGGGCTGAGCTGCAAGAGTGATTAATGAGGTAGAAGGGGCCGAAGAGATCTTTCTGTAGCCCATCTCTCACCCTCAGCTCTTGGGACCTGGGTAGCAGCAGGCGGAGTCTTTTATTTCTTTACTGTGCCCCTGTGAATTTCACAAGAGAGCGTAGCTGCTGACACGTGGGTTCAGGTGTAAATGCAGTGCTTCTCCTTCGTACTGGCCTCATCCAGGATACGTGGGCATCTAAGGTGAAGTTCTCACAAGGGAGACTGCTGTGATGCGGCAGTGAAGGGGTCACAACTGCTGCCGTGATGAGGTGAACACACAGGTCGTGGGGCGGGGGTACTGTGCTCCCACCCTCCTGCCACCTGCAACTGCCATGAAACGCCTGCGGAGAGAGATCTCAGCAGGGGCTGAGAGTCGCGGTGGGAAGCCTGACAAGAATTTGGCAAGAACCTGTGGCTGCGTTCTATCCCTCTGTCCCATTGACCTCCTAAAATGGTTCGTTCCTCTGCACTGGTGATGATTTGTGGACTTTCTGTCTCCAGGTTCCATTAGCTCACACTCCTGCTGCCTTCCCAGCAGTGGAAACAGCTGCTTGTTTTGAGCAGGAGTGTCAGGACAGCCCCTCCTCCCTGCTGCTGGAGTGAGGCATTTAATTGACTTTTAACATACCCTTTGTCTTGTCACTGAAAGAAGAAAAAAGCCCCGGACCTGAGCTTGAGACTTAACGATGAGAAGGTGAAATATGTAATTGCTCTCCTGGATTAAGAAGACCCAATAAAACCTCTTTATGTCCTACATGGCAAAGCTTGACCTTGATATATGTTTTCTGCGTAGAAAAATATGACCTTGATGTGGGTTTTTTTTGCTGATGTGTGGCGCGATGTCTGTTGCAGGGTACTATGGAGAGAGTGGTTTTGCTTTCTTCACGAACAGGTTCACATTTGAAGAATCCCAAGACATTAGTAGATTTTTGTTCAAGTGGAAAATGATGCTTAGGAAAATAGATTTAGTCTGAATGAAGGTTTCCAGTATTTATGTGTTCAATTTGAGGTACGTGTTTCCAAGACCAAATGTTCTCAGTGTTTCAGATTGGCAGACACATCAGCCCTATCAAGACTTGCAATAATTGAGTAGTTGATTAATCATCATCATAATTTCCCTTTTGGCACGGATAAAAGACCACATTTTACTAATTTTTCAGCAAGTTTGGATTTGCATAAAGCTGTGCGCTTCATCGTTGCCATTTTTAGTTAATGTGGCTTTTATTGGTTACTAAAACTTCTACTAACTTTGTTGCAGGGGTCGTTCAATGTTTAAAACTGCTATATCACCAACTCTGTCAACTCGAGCGCTTCTTGAGCGTGAATGTGTTTTGTCGGAGCCTCTCAAGGAAAGTGGGAGTGTGGTTTGAGAGACTGTTTAAAGCCAGATCGTTTTTAGTTTTTGATTGACTTCTGGAGCTGCAGGTGAGTCGCCAGCAGTCTCAGACCCACTCTGACCGATACCTGTCTGTCTGACAGCAGTGCAGTCTGTGTCCCACTGGAGGCAGCCCAGCTTGGCTTGTGAGATACATGCTTCTTAAATGCCGAGGAGCTGGGCGTACAGTTCAAATGTGAATTTTTTTGCTGGAGTCTTTCTAGATGCGAAAGAAGGAACGAATGGTAAAATGGCTTTTGCGAAGCTTCTCCTGTCTGCTGTAACAGAGGGGAGTGGGGTCTGTAAGGAGTGTGCTAAGGAGCTGTCTTTTCCACATCTCTTGCTCTATTTCCTGGTGGCAGCTCATACAAATCATAGAGGATGTTGGGCTTTAAGACACGATTGGTGTTTGAGGTTTTATTTTTGGGGTTGTTTCCATCCTACCCTTACCCACCCTTAACCAGCAGCACAGTGCAGTGCCACACGGCACCGCTGGACCCTGACAGTCGGCACGGAGTCGCACCCTGCTTCTCCACAAGGATCTTCCTCTGCTGGGTTCATCGATGTCATCTGGGGAAGTCCCAAACTACAGCTGCTTTTGCAGCACTGAAAACTATGCCATCTTCCTCCAAGCTCTTCTAACCCTGCTTTTCATCTCCCAGTGATTCACCTCGATGCAGACGGACCAAGCCCAAAACAAACCCCTGACAGTCTCTTACGATGCAATGGAGAAACTCTCAACTCCACCCCCGGACTGATCCAGGCCATCTCCTGGCAGGAGCAGTCCCTTTGATGATTTGAATCCAGCTTGTGCTGTACGATTTCACAGCCATTGATATATTCTAATAGACATGTAGCACGACCTCCTTTTGTAACATGGAAAATTCATTAAAATATGAAGAAAATACTCTGGACTAGAAAACAGTTTATCCCGAGGAAGATAAGCTGGTGGCTTCCTGCTGATCAGTACTGCTAACATTTTAATATATACAGTTCTCAAAATGTTACATAGAATTGTAAGCTGTAACAGGGAATAAACGCTGCAAAGATAGAAATCTCTACTGCCATTTAAGCAATAAGTTAAGAAAAAAGGCCATCTTTTCATGCTTGGGGGTATTCTTCACTCAGAAGTCACTTTCTAATCTGATTTAAATCCAATTAAGTCTGAACATCTAAAATGAAGAACAAGTCTTTGAATTTATGTATAACTGATTTAACTAATCACTGTCTCGCTGCACAGCTACCAAGCAAACAAACTATGAAAAATAAATGTGGAATCAGACCCAAACCACAGCCAGCCTCGATTTGTCTCTTTTTAAAATGAATTAGTAACCGTGCTGCACAAAGCACAGGCTGTTTTGCTACCAGCAAACCCAAGCTACAGTTATTAGATTTATAAACTAACAGTGAAAAATGGTGCTGCAGTTCACAAAAGACATTTTTTGCCTTCCCATTTAGGGCAGAAAGCACTCGTGATCCCCGATGTGCCCGTGGGCCCAGAAGTATCACATTCTGACACGTTTTATCAGTAAGCTGAAGAAAGAATGCATTTACAGCCATCACAACTGCAGCTAGTTGCACACCACAGAATATCATAATTGTGTAAAAAAAGAGCTTCCAGAAGTTAAAGCAATTGCATTTTCTCTCCTTCAGCCCATAACATGCCCATGTTGCAATTTTCCATCTTGTCTGCAGTCCCTGCCCAACAACCCTCGGTACCAGAGAGGATTAACATCACGATGATGCCTATAACCGTATCAGACCTGCCAAGAACCCGCTGAGCACCATCAAAGCCCCAGGAATTTCAGCTGGAACTACAGGTATGAAATCAGCACTGGGGAGCCCCCAGGCAATGGGAGTAAGACAAGAGGCTGATACACAAACCAACCCCGTATTGGATCTCAGAGAGGGCGTCTCAGTCCTGGAGCGCTTCATCACAGGGATCCGCCAGCCACACAAAATGGGCTGCGTATGCTGACACTGTGCACAGCAAGCTGCTGTACCATGTACCTTTACTCCACAGAATCATTACGGTTGGAAAAGACCTCTAAGATCCCCAAATCCAACCGTACTTTCTCAGGCTGTCAGGAAGGAACACGTTTCTGTGCACTCCTCCTCTAGGGCTGACATACTGGGAGATGCTTCTGAGCTTTATTTGTTTTTCCCTTAAACATGGACTACTTGTTAAATTAAAAGGAAAACATAGCGTTGAGAGACTTGAGCCATCTCCTCTCATATGGGAAAAGGTTAGTTAAAAGTAGCACCAAGTGATGGATTTGTGGGAGAGCAAAATAAGCTATGATACGGTTTAAAGCACTTCAATAAATGTATTAAAAGTCAAGATGTGCTTCAAAATAAATCCCAGTGCACTTTCCAAGAATTGCATGGCTTAATAAAGATGCACTCAAGGAATGAATCAACCCTTTTTTTTTTTTTTTTTAAATTGCACTGGGAGTTATCAGTGTGGTTCCAGTAGCAGAGTTTTTGCTGGAGCATTCTAATGAGGACAACCAGATGTATAAACTTGAATGCTTCAGATTTACAGAAATGGGGAGACATGGTCTTAAGGACAAAGCATCTGTACAGTGTTTATTGTGGAATGGTTTTCCCTTCATCTCCATATACTGCAGTCACTGTAGGAGGCACAGAGAAAGGGAAAGAAAAGAATGGATGTTGGTGACATAGGGAACCTTACTGGTGAGCTGGTCCTCACTGCTTTTCCCTGTGTGACTGTGTTTCAGTATGTCGCTAAGTCAAGTATAGCATGCGTGGTCGATTAAGTTATATTTCCCACTTATAAGCCCATAAACAGCACAAATAAACCCGTGGAACGGGGGAGGGTGGGAGGCAGGCACAATTTTGGAACTGCTTGACACCTCACGCATTAAGACAAACAAGGTATGGCGATTCATGCGCACACAGACGTGCTCCTGTTATTCAAGGCTGAGCAAATCTTCCAGGGGACAGTTTAATGGTCGCTATCTGCCTCCAACAGATGGAGTCCCTCTTCTTAATTCGCAGTCCCCTGAACTTTAATCCACTGCTGTTTAAAGTTGTCATAAAATCTTTTATTTGCCTTGCCATGTTATTACCTAATCAGTACGAATATTACGCTCTAATAACTTGTACGCGATCACTTCGGAGCGTGAGGAGAAGCCAGGTTACAGTGCCTTGCCAAGGAAGCTGTAAATAAAAACACTGCACAGCAAAACCAGGGAAGAAACCGTACAGCAAGATCAGAAGGCACTGCGTCCTCGTCCTAGATGAGTAGCAACAAAAAACATATCCTTTCTTTCTCTGCAAAAACGCTTTCTCTTCACAGGGTGATGCAGTCAGCACCGCCTTGCCCCTTGGCAATGCCTGCAGCAGGAGGAACCAGCTGTGAGCCTCTGGGGCCCTGTCTGAGGCCACTCGTGGTGACTGTGCAGGCTGGTTGTGGGGAAACGACAGAGTTGCCGACATTCTCTGGCTCCTGAGTCAGAGTTCTAGCATTCTAGTGTCCCCGTGCCCAAGCAGGGCTCGGCTGCGTAACTCAGGACAGGTGCGTGCTGCTGTTAGAAGAGCAGCACTCCAAGTGAACATGAGCCAATGCTCTGTGTTCCTTCCTCCAGCCTGATCGGAGCAGCCAATAAAAGCTACCAGAATACGAGGCCAAATATTTACTGCCTGTGTTTAAGCGTGCTACCCAGTTACCCTGAGTTGCAACATCAGCCCTGCTCCTGGATGTGGTTTGAGCCTTCCAGACTCTTTTTCTTCAAAAGTGTCCCCCTAGTGAAACTTGCTTACTGCTTCCAGACACGAGACAGCTATGTATTCTACTTTCCCTGCCTGTAGCCAATTTGCAAGAAAGCGAGTCGTACAAATGTACTCTGTAATAAGATGAACAGTACATAATCACTCAACACTAATGTTGTTAGATGACAGCAAATCAATAATCAGTTCTCATTCAGTACCTCTGTAAACACCTGCTTCTGTCCCTCCAAAGCAGGCCCCGCTGCAGTCTTCACTGCCATTCCATCAAACAAGTCTTGACTTTAATAAGTCAAAAGCAATAGTGCTCAAAAGATTTCTAATTGCCCTACCACTTAAATGAAATGGTTGCACTGGAATGAAATTCAGTGGGAAGAAGTAACTTGCCACTCCTTGAGGAGGATCACTCTAATCAGAAAATACTTATCACAGACCTCCCAGGGTCTCCTCCAACTCCCTGCCTTCCCAACGCCAACCAGCTCCTGTCCACACACCCACATCAACTCATAGCAGCAGCTCTCTCCAGCCCCCTGCTCCCACCACACGGCGATGCAGCACAAAGGACACCCATCTGTTAGGGCATGGACTCCTTTGGACTCCTTTCCTGGTTTGCTTCGCTTAGGAGTTTTTCCTATAAATCACTTGCACACTTAGCGTCACCGGCCTCATGAATGCATTTGTCCTCACTAAAAGCATCACTGCCCATGCTGATATCACTTGGCTCTTCAGTCCAAGTGTTCCTCTTGCACACTCCTATCTAATTTCAGCCGCCCAGTGCCCAGGTATCCGACATTAAAGAATAATAGTTGGATTTGCCTGACTTCATATCTGCTTTTCTCTCATTCAGCAAGCCAAAAGAATGCTTGTAACCTAAAGTATTCAGTTCCATTACGTATCTGATAATGGCTTTCCAGTTTGCAAACTGTTGCCTCTTGTTTGCATCTGTTGATAGCCTGAACTCAATAAGACAGTTATTTTTGCTATCAGCACTGTTCTCAGGTCATAAAGAATGCAGAAATCCCATTCTGGAGCTACTGTTCTCTTTGACATAACGCTTTATTTTCCATTTGGTTCTCTCCATTTGCAAGCTTTGGCATCACGATTTCTTTTGCCTCCATTGCTGAATATTAACCCAAGCACAGAGGAAATCACCGAATGTGATCAGGGCCAGTCTGGGGTCATTCTATCAAATGGGAAAGGTACAGTTCCTTTCGAGCCCAAAAGGGTACAAATTTACAGGAGAATTCTTAAAACATAGAAAAAAATTTTCTGCAAGTTAGGTAACAGATTTAGTCTATTGGTCTTTTTTAAGGCACGTCCATAGTACATGCTAATTCCAGATTGATATGACTGGTACAAGAAAATGAGACCTTAGAATAAAAAAATTAGTAATACATCAATTATGGCTCCAAATCTCCCTTCCTCTAAGCCTCTCTGCACTGAAGCGTCCTCTCAGTGTGCAAACACAGAACCACAGAGGCATTGCTAATGAAGAGCTTAGGGACAGGTAATTACTTTACAATGGCTGGATGACACGACTCATCACTTGAAAGGAACTACAGGACACAGAACGGCAACCAAAAGCCCCTGGCAGAGTCTGTGTCACCTGTGAGTGCATATGGTGCACATATATGTCACAATAACATCACAGTGCTAGCAAAGCACTGGCCAGAAATCCGCTCACGAGAACTCAGTACACCCTCGCACCGTGCAGCTTGAGTAAAGCTCAGTAACCTAAGTGACACATACCTGGTTTTGAAGTCTTTTCTAATCCCTTTTTGCCTGGGGGAGGCCACATTCTGTTTCCTCGTGCTGTGAATTTCCTGGAGACTGTTTCACTTAAAAGCCTGAGTCTGACCCTTTTTGCCATCAGATTGGGGCACAACCCTCCCAGGCATACCTGAATCTTCCTTTGTGGGACTGTTCACTGGCAGCCAGTAACAATAAATTATGTTCCTAACAGCCACAAGTAACTTCTGCAGGTTACAAGCTGCACAAGTTCTTCACTAACGTATCTCTGCAAGGAAATAGCAGCTGAAACTGAATTCTTGCTGATTTTTAGCAGGCAGAGATGAGAACTGAATACAGAGTCACAGAATGAGCCTGGATGAAGAAGACCACTAAGATCCCCAAATCCAACCATCAACCCACCCCCACCATGCCCACCGCCCACGTCCCTCAGTGCCACATCTCCACGGTTCTGGAAGAGGTACTTTGGTGGCTTTTATCTCCCTTGTACCACTTTACATCTGCCTGAGCTCTGGATTGACCTTAAGACAAACTTGTTGGCAGGTATATCTTTCTGATGGCAGTGTATGTCCCTCAAACAGTTACTGTATCGTGGGACCCTTCTAAAACACTTTCACTGATGATAACTATGTGAGCACCTTTAGAAGTGAGACGTTCCCGTACTGCTCTAGGAGTTATGAATTAATGCCATTGCAGCCTATTCTGCCATTTGTGCAATCACTCCTGATATTTTACCTTTTGCTTTGTAAAACATTATCATCAAAACAAAAACAAACCCAACAATGTTTTGTTTGCCATTATAATCTGATTGGAAAGATGCTATTAATTAAGTGCTGTGCACAATTATACTTGAAAACTAACGCTAGCTCTTAGGAGAAGATGAATTACTGAAAGACAATTGCTGTTTAGGTTTCTGAGGCAATGAAGAGGCATTAACAAATCAGCCATGCGTTGCAGTGAATTAGGGAGGTATTAGTATTTGTGGGCAATAGCTCAGACACTCTGTGGTCTGAGTGCTTATGTGGCTCACTGTGTCTACGACTCCAGGAGCCTCCAGAACTGAACTCAGAGATGCACTTGCTTCATATCTGCATGTGAGCAGCACTGAGCAGTCCCCTCCCTCACAAGTGGTGCGTGGCACCGTATGCCACATGACATCCTGGTCTAGTACACAGGCTGAGATTTTTATCAAAAGAAAGCAAAGATGTTTGACAAGACCTGGAATTTGCTGTTTCTCGCTTATTTACAAGATCTTAAGCAGAAACAGACACAAAGTTCCACTTACCAATAGTGAGAGCTCGGACCAAGTCCCGTACCTGGCAGGAAACTGCCCTTCACAAAAGGTACGTCAGCGATCTTCCTCACACTGACATCACTCTTCTTCTCCTCTTGGCAGAGAGAGGGACCACCTCACACAGAGATTTACAGAAATTATGTTTCCTGTCATTGTATCTCCCCTTATAATACACACCTTTATTTTGCAGCATTTTGACTTCGGTGCAGCCAAGGTTCAGAGGGAGCAGGGATCTCCACCAAGGCCCTCAAATGAAAGAGGTTGTGGAAGCTCTTACCTCGGTCACAGAGGATCACGGTGAATTACCTTTGGTGCCTCAATCTGATCTCTGAGCTGAGGATGTTGCTTCTGAGCACTCTGATAGGAAACGTGATGTGATTAGTGATCACATTGCTTCATATGGAAAAGTTCATCACAGAGCAACTGCTTAAAATGCAACATAAACAAACAGCTCTGTGCCAATATTTTGACTTGATGTAAACAATTCAAGCTGTGTAACTTTGGAGATAATGACACATAATGCAGTGTAAAATGCTCTGAAAGGGTTCTGTTGAATTAATCTGCATTGGATTTGGGAAGGAAATTCCGTACATGCAATGCACAAGTATGAAGTTCTGTGCTTCTGTTGAATGCGCTCTTAACAAGGTCAGGAGCTTTCGAGAGCATCCTGGGAAAGGGCTTCAATGCTGTGAGTTCAGTGGGAAAAGAACAATTTGGAAACCTCGTGCTGTCATTAATCCCATTCACAGAGCTTCACAAATTGGTGTACGTGACAGACTGGAATATACAGTTTTGTCTGAGTAAGTATAAATGGCAAATTTCTTGCAGTTCTGATACTGAGTCTCCAGGCAAACACTCCTCCTGCTAGCAACGTCACAAGCTCAAGCCTGGAAAGGACAGCGATCAGCGATTGAAAATCCCATTAATAAAGGAAAGCAATCTGTACATAGGAGTTTATTTAGATGCCCGCGAGTTTTAAATCATTCCCCTTTATATCTCAGCCCACTGGATGTCTCATCCAACTGAATTACCATTGGGTTTTACAATGTGATATACAAAATGAGCTGACGTGATTCACAAACACCCTCAGGATATCGTACAAAACACAACCATTTCCCTTATTATGCAATCATTATGGCAATGCCAACGTCGTCAGTACATCAGTAGCTGGAAATGACGGGGCGCTATAAGAAAATAAATTTAACTTTACCACACAAACCCGCTAGATAAAAACAAATAACATTTGGAAAAAAAGAGGAAGAGAATTGTCTGAATGATCACAAGTTATTTTCATATGGTTTCGCCGCTTTTCCCCTCATAAGAAACATGACAGCACTTCACTGAAGACTCTTCTTTCACTTCACAGTCGCACCTCATTCCTCTTTCAGCAGTTTCACGTTTTCCATGTGGAGCTATGAAAGCCCCACAGATGCTGACGTTCCAGACCGAAGTCGCTGCACTTATTCCTGCACTCTTTTCCACATGCTCGTCGTTCAGTAAATCAAATAAAAAGCAAAAACACCACACAAATGAGCAGAACAGAACACAACGGCACACTTAAAAGGTGATGTTGAAGCTGAGGATGCTACCAGCATAGAAATATATTCTTGCTCTAATGTCAAAAACTTTCCAGTCTTAGGAAAAAAAAAAAAAAATACGCATAAGCAGAAGAGAAACTAAACTCCTACTTCAGTATGGGGCTAAGAGTTTTCATTTGTATTTCTACCTAAACTTATGTCCTAAAAGACACTGAGCGCATGGTAAATTGAAATCTTTTCTATGCCATAAAACACAAAAAGAGAAAAGCTGTTAGTGAGCCATTAACTGGGTAATGAAAGTTACCAATAGTTCAGGTCTGCTGTCCCACATGTCACTGGCACAGCAGCTCCTGCACTGTGCCATTACGGTAGCAGTAACTGAGAACTGCAAATACAAAAAAGAAAACGCTCTCAACTCATCAACGATGTATTAAGGCCAACCGTTTTATCTCTGCACCGTTCAGAGGGGTAATGCCCTTTTCCACTGACTGTTTCTCTTGCAAAGCAGAACACAGCTAAGGACTACTGACTCTCTCCTGAATATGCGCTGAAATGGTGGTGGGACGTTTCAGCAGCACTGCTCACTGTGGGAGTCTAGCTGCTGCTCCACACGTTTGGAACAGAAAGTGCTTCTTGCCATGGCATTGAGTTGTAAGACAGACTCCGTTTGATTACTCCCATTCTGTCCAATCAAATATACCTTCTGATGTTTTGAAACGTTGGACAGCTGCAAAATATAAGTACTATGCAATCTGACTGCACATACATACATATTTTCATAAATACATCCGACAGGGACCTTGGAACTAAGTATGTGATATCATGGGACAAAATCACAACAGGCTGTCTCATTTGTAAAAGTTAGGTCCAAAGGAAGAAGAGCTGAATTCTAGCATGTTGTCAATAATACACAAATTAAAACAAAAATACAGCAGTAGTATAGTCGTGAAATAATTTAAACATATCTGCAAATGTCTCGACAGGAAAAGTGTGTAAGTTACAACACGGAAAACTTGTAACAACCATTGACTTATATGCGCTGTACTGCAAGTCACCCAGACAAGGCTAGCAAGGATGAGCATAGTGAGAGGTCCCAAAGGCAACTCCCAAACATCTTCCTCTTCCGGAGACTTTGGTAATTGTCTGTTGTACAAAACACCAACGCGTGCGGCTTCATTTCAGATGTGAACTCCATCAGTTTTCCTCCCCCAGCACAGTCCAGTCTGAGGACGTCAGTTATTGTTGAGACACTCTAAATCCACCGAGCAGCAGACATTCCCATTCTGCACAGACAAACAAGTGGGTGTCAATCACCGCCGCAGCACAACTCACAAAAAGCACAGGGGATCCGAGCTGGCAGAGGCACACGCATCTACTGCGTGCAAAAAACACCTGCTTCAGCCATCGTTCTCAGCTGTCCTCATAGGTCTTAACCGTGGTGGCTTTTTGAGGAGGCTGCTGTTCAAAACAACAGCAGAATTATCTGCTGCTTCTCTCCCTGTTCTGACTCTCTTTACCAACCACCAGGACTGACCTGAACTACGTGAATTAGAAACCTGGTTGTGAAAGACTCTGGCCTCCATAACAGAGCACAGCACACTGTAGTGACAACAAAGGTGACTGGATTCATTTTCTCCCGTGAGAGAAAGTCAGTGGCAGGAGTTTGGATCCTGTCCCCACAGGGAAGCTCTCTGTCTTTCTGAAATAAGATAACTCACATTCTTGGATCATGGTAGATACGTATGAGGAAAAACACCATGTAGCATTCGAGCTTACTCCATGGCTAAATATCTTTCTGCAGCATCCTGTCATTTACAAAACTATCATACCTACAAAAACCTATGGAAACCACAAAACCCCCAAATGAGCATTATGTTTATTTATTTTGATCCACCGCAAACCAATAGGGAAAGCTATGAAGAATGGCAGAAGAGCTGACTTCTATAATTCAAAACCCTGAGCTACAGTTTAGTTTGCCACGGTGAACAACAGAATGTTTTATACAGTGCAAAGCAACATCTTCATAACTCTGTTCAGTAATTTTCGCCTATCAGTTTTCACTATGAGAGATACAAAGCACAGAATTCAAGGCCTAACTTCTATGGAGTCTGAAAAAAGCAGTGCACAAGATACTGCCATCTCAGCTGGAGGTGCCAAGGCCAGGTTGGATGTGGCCCTGGACAACCAGCTCTAGTGTCTGACTTAGTTCCTGGCAATCCTGCCTGCAGCGGGAGGGGTGGAACTAGGTCATCTCTGAGGTCCCTTCCAACGCAACCTATGATTCCATTATGAGATGTGGCAAAGGGCAGACCAAATGCCAGAAAGATTACAACTTCAAACAGTTTCTAAGCTGCTAAAAACCATAAATGGGGAAATGCATCATTCCATTAGGAGAACAGTTGGGGTAAAAGTGCCCGACCCCCAGAAAACACTGGAGAATAATTTTTCCAAAGTCTTGGACAATCCTGAATCAGAGCAGCCCCAAATTTAGAGCATTGGCAGGACTGAGATTGTCATCTTAGAGCTCCTCCTGGCACATGCTTTTCTACATCATCTACCTAGTACAGAGAAAATTGCCTTGGTTGCTTCTCTGGAAAGCTGCTGGCAGTGTTCCTTATTGAGTACATTCCTGTGCTACAGCATCCCCTACAACGTGGTCAAATCCAGAGACCGTACTTCCCACACTGGTGGACTAATTGCCCACCTCTCTGACCTGCTCACAGAGGAGCAAACAAAGCAGGCATGCCCACGTCCCCCTCTTCTCAGGGCTGGCCCACCGTTGAGAAGGCCAAACAAAATTCATAAGATCAAGGACAGTAACTTCTGTTATGGGAGCACTTTCATCTGTGAGCTGCAATCAATTTCTAGTTTTGTGCCTGCTGGTGAAACTTTTATCAGTGCTTTTGTCTCTGCTTACCAGTTCCGCAAAAAAAAAACAACAACACATTTTCAGGAACATTCACATTAAGCAATTATTAAAATATTAGCCTGGATTCATACTAAGAATGCCTCAAGGGCTCTCCACCAGAATGCCTGAAAATTGCACTAGGATATTACTGATCTGTGCTCAACATTTCTGAGAAAACAAGCACAGACTGTTCTGCTTCCACCCTGCAGACCACAAAAGGCTCTGCCTTTTGCTGGGCCAGTTCTTCTGCCCTCAGGTCTTATCTACTCTGCAGCTGGAACGAGTGCTTCCAAGGGCAGAAAGCGACCTTGTTTTGATCTACCTCCACTCCCACTGTACCTTGTTCATCGTACCTTGCATTTGCAGGTTGTACAAGGAGATCCCACCATTGTCCATACAGCACCGCTAAGTCTCGTGATTCCATAGCCATCTAGACAGGTTTTCCTGATGTCATAGGTGATGTTGTCAGCCAGACAGGGGTCACTGACACAGTGAGGACAGCACTCTCCTTCTGAGATGGCCGTGTATTCACAGTTCAGATTTGGACACAAAAGAGGCCAACAATCCACCTCTCCTTCCTGTACAAAAATGAAGGAAAGCTCATTGAATTTGTTGCCACTTATTAGCTACATTTCCATCCTGTTGAATGGAAAAGTGTTATTTTGCCAAAATTGAAATAGATTTAATAGATCGGCCCTCAGTGTGGCTGATCATGCAGCTGCACAGCATCATTTGGTAGTTTCCTGACTTAAAAAACGTGATTGATATAGGAAGATAATCTGAGATATTAAGGGGGCTGAAAAAGCAGTATTAAATACTGCCTTCCAATAATTTTACATCGGCTATAATTTTTGCAGTACACGCTTACATCTTTTTACTCATCGTCAAATAAACACCACAGGAACTGTTTAAATGGGAAATTATCTCTGCAGATACGTGTAGGTTAGTATGAGAAACACTGCACATTGATGTAACTAGCAACAGCCAAAATGGATTTACTCTCAGCTGCTAAAAGAACTGTTAGACCAATAGCACTGGTACACTCTGCTAGGTGACTTTATGTTAGTATTCAGCTTTGTAAAGAACAGATACTGCTGTAGCATTCATGTGTCTGTACTAAACAGGACTTGCATTAAGAACCTTTGCAAGCACTTCAGATATTGATAACACTGTATAACATGCATAATCTGATATACTGCATCACTGTCTTTCGGGTCTCCATGTTTGTTAAACAAACATGAATATTAGGCAAAGAAATGCTGACCACAAACACAGTAAGCCCCGTAAAACACATCACATTTAATATTTGTCATCGCTACTGGCTCCAAATCTTTCTAGCTGTTCTCTTACAAACATTAGAATATCTTAGAAGAATATAAAACAGAACACTTACTGTTGTGCATTATGGATGATTATCACTTAACGGTAACTCAGCTTTGAATCTAATTTGTTTCCTGATGCTCAGACACCTCTTGATTAATATCATATGTGAAGACAACGTTATACAGACAGCTATAAATGGAGAGCTGATCATTTTAATGAAGTTCACTGCTGCTGCAATTAGTGTATCTGTGCAAAAAAATAAAGCTTTGGGGAAATGCTCTACAGTGCCTAATGAGAAAAGAAGCGTTCTTTATTTTCTATGTTTGTCTAGTCATTTTGCTTTGTTTTATCCCCTCTTTTCCTGGTTAATTTTTTGCTAATTCCCCATGTGGCACTGGCACTTTATTGTTCTAGCATCTGCTGAGTTAAAAAGCAACGAGTAGACCAGCTGATGTAATTAAAAGCTGAAACTCCTCCAACCAAATCCATTGCGTGTGAAATAACTTTCAAAACCATGTAAAGACTGGATGACCTCATAAAAGTGGGCTTTGCTACAAATCCCAATCATTACTCTTGCTCCCCTCCGAAACGCTTTACCCATACCAGGCAGCGACACTGCTGACAGCTGTAGGTCCAGTTGTCCCCACTGCGGTACAGCTTGTGCCCAGTTTGGTCCAGGCACTGGCTGGTGATGTGGGTGTCACACTCGGGGCAGCAGAGGATATCGGCGCTGGGATCTCACTGTCACAGGCTGTTCTCCGGCAGAAAATCTTCCCGTCCTGTAAGGATGCATTGCTCCGATGTCAACCACAAATTGCCAGACGGCAACCCGCACTGGAGACCCAGAACAGGTCATACAATAGACAGCAAGATGTCTTTGGCACATTAGGAAAGACAAAGCTCTTCATGTATGAGCTGTTACCACCATGAGGGCTCAGTCATGCAAGCTGCGAGTAATACCTGAAATATCCATCTCTATCAGCACTCGGAGTCAACGCTGCCCGAGTCTGAGAAAGCTGCCATCCTCTATCTGCCACTAGTAGACTTAAAAATGAATCAATATCTCAGGTGAAATACTGCAAAACAATTTTGTATCTCATTGGTTACACCAACGACCTCTGCAGCCAGTTACCCCTCTAGTGCATACAATATTTGGTCAGTGCCACTTTGACTAACTGCATTATTGTGAAGAAAATTACTTTAATAAATATCCCAGAGCTATGAAGGTGATCCCTTTAACCTTGTAGGAGTGTGACAGAGTGGAATCACAGTGGCTCTAAGTGTCCTTTACTATGAACTCACGATTGGCTCTGTTTCACACCTGAATCCGCAAGGCTTCAAGTTAAAGCACTACAAACTACCAGTGTCCATTGTAACTCTTTCCACGGATGAAAGCTAGATTGTTTTCCACAGGCTCTCCAAAATATGATTTTGCTAAATATTTACTAAACACATTGGATGGCACATTTTGTTAAAGATCATTAAACAGAACTGTTTGAGATAAACAGAAGATTTGCTTCCACGTCCAAAGAGAAAAGGATATATTCTCTCTGCATCAGAGAATAACAAATTGATTTTGATTCTAAAAATGAAAGTTGGAGAAACTCCTTTGTTTGAAATTACATTGTTTACTATAGGTGAGCCAACACACTGTTGTGCCACATGTACACTTGGAGCTGAAATCATAGTTAGCAACGAGGAGATTATTGAGAAGTTTTGACATTGAATTCTTCTGTGTATAATGCTGATTATCGGATTACTCCTGGTTCAAGCAAACCTCACCTGTGGCCAATCTGAAGGCAGTGCTGAGGGACGAATGGAACTAGAGTCTGCTTTGAATCATGGCTGTATCATTTGTAAAACAACAGCACTCACTTCATTGGAGCTTTTCCATACTGTCATCAGAGTGCTGATAAGTAATGGTTAGCAACTACCTGTCTGCTTGAACCCAATTTACACCCAATTTACTTTCTAAGCTTTCAAGATCATTTTTCAAGTTCCGCTTTCAGCTGGTGACAGCGCCGGCAGTTATCCGCTACTCTGAGCTCCCATGCTCCTACCTCTGGGGAGCAGCTGACCTTTCACAGTGCCTTCACTCTCTGTATTTCACAACACTGACAATATTGGATAATTTTGCCAGAGACCTTTTGGTAATCGTAATACACTGCTACTGTCCTTATTCTTAAAGCATCTGTGTTTTATCTAAAATCTCATTTGTTCTATGCCTACACCTTCTCAGGTCTGCATTAGCAGTATGGGTTTTGATAGGAAGAAGTGAGAAATATACAGAAAATAATTTCCTTTTGATGGGATAATTGCCCTTAGCATCTTATTAATCTCTCTCCCTCTTTGCTTTCCTTATGGTTCTACAGGTTTCATGAGCGTCAGTGCTCATGAACACAAACCTGCTCTTAACAAAGGAAAAACTGACTTGTAAAGGAGTCAGTGTAAAGGGTGACTCAAGTTTCCACAGAAGCACAAAGCCAAATGGGACAGCAATCAGAACCTAAAGAAAACAGACCATCAGGAATACACTTCACCTGGGCAGTGTTCCCGGTGCTGTGCTTATCTCCCAGATTTCTTTCACACTGGGGATGGAGGATTATCTGAATTAGGGGACAGATGCAAAAGTTCACATGGAGCCAGACACACAACCGGGATTATATTTCTTCATGGCAGAGGGGAACTCCCCGTCACTCCCCTTCAAATTTCTATCAACCTCTGTGCATTAAATCTACAATTGTTCAGGAAGATACTTGTAGAGGATGCATCAAATACACTTAGGGTGCTACAGTAATTATACAGTCAACTATTAAGTTTTGAGAGCTTACATTTTTATAAACTCTGTCCTCACTCTGGTGAATGAAAAGACAGAGTCTGATGAAACACTGGAATCATCCCTTGTGCTTCAATATACAAGTGAAGTAATACAACTTCTTGTATATCCTACTTCACAAATAACCTTACTTAACGAACTTCCAAGTGAGGTTTGCTATCTCATTTCCTTGGTACTAGACTCTGAGACAAATTATTTTCAAGACAGGACCCATGCATTCCAGTCACTGCACGAAATGTATCCCTCTCTACAGTATGTTCAACAACAGAAAACGTACTATTTTAAATCTGAAATGCTGATTTGTTTCCTAGAGAAAATAGGTGAGTAGGATCCTTCTCATGTCAGAGAAGGAAGTATAAGGAGCAACTTAGCTACACTCTGCCCTTTTCCTCACTGAAAAAAAAGCAAACTGCATAAAGGTCAAGCAGGGCCAGCTTCTGTGCAACTGCATCAAAGTGGTAGAGCCCTGCAGTACTGGAAGCAATCACAATTTATAAAGTATGTCTCAATAGCAGATCTCAATAAATGCTCAGCGAAGACTTTTCCTTCTGCTTGGGATGTGATGGAGGAGGAGCTCTCCCTGTTCTATAGACAAGAATTTGGCTCTTGAAACAAGGCAGCTACTGGCATGAAATAAAATGCAAATGTTAATTCACAGAGGAAAAAGATGGGAAAATGAGGAAGATATAAAGGAAGAGTCGTAGCAACAGCCACTGCCAAGCTTCATTTAAAATAGCTATGCACTAGTCAATCATTTTGTGTATTTTCATATACTAACAACAGAATTCAGCAGAAGAAATAGGAGCAATGAGAAATGGCAAAGAAAACAAATTACAGGCGATCTAAAATAGGAATACTAATAGTTGTAATTCTGCAAAGGCAGACCAGATGTCTTCACATGTATTAAACTGTTTACTCTATTGACTAGAAATCCTTTCATCACAGAATCACAGAATCGTAGGGATTAGAAGGGACCTCAAGAGATCATTGAGTTCAACCCCCATAAGCCAGCCTATTCCCCAAGATTATAATAGAAACCTTGATATGTATTCAGTGGAGCTGTATACTTCAGCTTCTGAACGCAGGAGCTGCAGGGAGCTTGAAGTAAAAAATATAGCAACTAACAAGAACATATTCCCATCTGAGCCCAAAACAGCAGAGCAGTTTGTGGGTTCTATTCACTCTGAAGTCTTGATTTTCCCTTCTGGTATCCTACTGCAATACAGAAATGATGAAGCTTTCACTTTCTTGTAACATATACATAACTTTTCATCTCTACCCCTCCAAACCCTGTGGTGTCTCTGTGGCTCACAAGCACTAAGACACAAGGATAGTCAGGCCACCTCTCATTCTTTATGTTCAGCTTGCCACACAGTAACCAGAATTTTAGTTTAATTATGTAACGACCAATAGTGTTCCTGCAGTATCTAAGCACAGATTTATCAGGGCTATGAACATATTGGGTCAAAGTGGCCAGGAAAGATTGACCATGACTCAGACAGTACAGATGTACTGCATGTTAGGGTGCATTTCTTTAACCAGTGGAAATGAAGGAAGTGTTTAACTCCATTAGCATGCTCAGAAAACAATGGACAATTTCCAGAGGAAAAAAAAAAAAAGGAAAAAAGTGGTTCTGTTCAACCTCAAGTAGGTTAAAAGGAAGTTTATCTATATCATGCCTGGCATCTCCAAAGGTGAAAAAGTGTGCTGCACTGCTCAAGTGGGAAAGCTGCCAATGCAGCCAAGCTGGGACGCAAAGGGAAAGCTGGGATGCAAAGGAGAAAGCTGGCCTTGCCCTCTCCACGTGAGAAAATTAAGTGCCTAATGAGAAGTCCTCTAGTCATGCTAAAGACTTCCTTCTTACCCAGTTAATTCTCTGGTCAGACAGAAACATAACTGATGCACAATAAGAAAAAACAAATCAGACCCAGAATTTCCCAATGGCAGCTTCAGTGCCCACAGCAGAACCTACCTTCTGCCCCAGCACGTTGGGCTCAGAATCAGTAATTTGCCAGCACCAGTGACACTGCAATACGGGGTTTCTGATGTGAGCCCGGAGAATTAAACAGCTCATGAAACTCTGAACAGCAGGATCTCACCTTGCAGGAACACACGGAGCATCTGTCCTCCCTCAAGGTCCACACCTGCCCGTTCCGCTTGAAGCCGCCTTCATGGAGACAGTCTCCAGTACAAGATGGTCCAGAGGGACAAAGGCAGTCAAACCCTCCTGCCAGGTTCACGCAGGCTGAATCATTCCAACAGGTGTGGGTCTTTAAGGCACACTCATCGATATCTGCGAGACAGCAGATTTAAAATGTTTTGGGCATGATTTTTCCATAGGGCAAATGTTATTTCAACATTAAGTAATTACTGCTCATCTTCCCTGTTGGTTGAAAAGAATAACTCCTTTCTGATATCTTCCACTTGTGTTTGCTAGACATGAAACACTGACTTTTTTCAACTTACTCATCAGTGTTCAGTTTGATTCCACAAAGAACTCTCTCTACTAGGCTTAACTGTAAATGCTGAGACCGACACAGCTGGAGGAGTGACCTATCTCTGGACACTGATCTGCCTTTAGACAATGCTGGAAGGGATTTTTGTTTTCTGGATTTTACACCAAAATAGGAGGGCACTATTCTCCATGACCTCTTACCATGATCCATGTTTCCCATACACATAGCTACGAATTGCATCCTTTTCCCATAGCAGGAAGGCAAAGAAATTTTAAATAAGAACAAAAATCAAAGAAATCAGAGGCATCTTAGATACACACACTCAAAAAATTCTTAAAACAAAGCTATGCAGGAATAGCATGATTAGCAATGACACAAATAAGAAAATAACAAAAGAAAATCATTACACACTGGAGAAAAGTGAACTACATTATCCCATTAAAATTTCTTTTGGAGGAGAGCTAGTAAACCCGCGAGTCTCTTTTGTTTCAGCCTTAACAATGAAAGCTCTAAACAATGTCCAGTAGTGTGGATTTAGTTGTGCTAGCCCACATGGACCAGCCCCAAAACGTGGCAACAGTTAGCGCACTTGGATTTCACCAAAAGCAAAATCAGCCAGCACAATCAAGTCTGAGGGTTGGGCTGTAGGAAAAGTGCTGTTCCACTCTCTGCTCACAGAGTGAAAGGGAAGCAGGAAGACAATTACACCAGAGGGATTTGCTCCTGGGCTGAGGGCCAGTCCTTTTTCAGAGATGTTCCCAAAGGCCTGATAGCTTGATTCAATTGCTCATCACTCAGGCTTCCTTAGAATTGGTGTATTTTGCTGCCCCAGTGGTATTAATCACCATAAATGAACATTATTGCTCTATTTCCATGCCACAGCACTACTGAGTATTTGAAAGGCCCACTAGCAGTGATGTAACAGGGGTTCCATCAAGAGAAAATGAAACTTGTTCACTCATTTACGAGCACCAGAGTAAGACAGAAGTAAAAGCCATGAAGAGTAACATGAAGAGAGCTATCAATAAAGTGCTATGAAAGGAATTATACTCAAACAGCTACAGTAAGACTTGAAATACTTTCTAAAATAACCTGTTTTCCTTTCAATAGACTTGGCCTTATTCGTTTTCTATTTACTTTTTGTCAAAGAAAAAGGCACAGATGCAGCATTCACTTGGTCTTTGTTGACATCACCAAGCCTTAATCAATTGTCAATATTCTCCACACCATATTAAGGGCTTTTTGAGCTGCATGTATACAGCATGCAGAGGAATAACAGTGCAGATTAGAGGTGTATCTTTCACAGTTCAGAATGGAAAGGAGTTCACAGATGAACATAAAGTCATACTGCCAACACAGCTCCATGTAATTGCTTTACTTATGTCACAGAAAACTAATTCTGCTTCCATATAATTTAACAGATTTATGGAAAGCCAGATGTTAGCAATTATCAAAACTAACATTATTCATATTCTCAGTAGTGCAGACCTGTTCATACTGCTCAAATTAATGTTTTATATGTATCCGAAAGGGAAGAGTGCCCGATTTACACACTGCTGCTGCTTTCAGTTTAGCACGCATAAAAAGGATGCCCCTATTAAGAGAGGCCCAACCTGGTAAATGGGACATTCTTGACAAAGAAACCAATCAAGCAAAGCTGAGTAACATAGCATGAACATAAATTCCTAATTGCTACTCCTTTTGCTCAATTTTTTCTTTCTTTATGCAAATGGTGGTTTCTTATTATTTTATGGCATTTATTATTTAGAAATTTTAGCTATTAATCAAAAATAAAAGGCTTGGACACTGCGCTCATTTCCAGCTGAACTTTTAATAGAGTTAATTTTCTGAAAACATCCCTCTAGCATTTTTTTCTGTCACTGATTACATTTCTAAAAGTCTGAAAAACTGCCAGAGTTCCCAGGAACTTGAGAAAAAGAAGTCATACACTTGATGTATTTTTGCATTCCCACTCTGCAAGCCAATAAGGAAAAAAAAAGGGGTGAGGAGGGAACACACACACAAAAAGCCACTGACAAATGCTCCCACGTTTTTAGCTCCTCATTAGCTTAAGGAAGTATTTTAGCTTAATGGAGACCGTGTGGAATTGCTGACATTGATGTGAGATCAGCATGTACGTGGCTGCGTAAAACACGGAAGGGAACAGTCGTATTTACTGTGAAATTTCTCCTAGCAATTGGAATCGATGTGTCTGTGTAGCTATTTAAAATCCTGAACATGTCCAAAACAATCTTCTAATGAATATGAAAATTGTATAATAGGCTCTTGCATACAGATTATTTTTATATTATTCAAATCCTTGCTCGACTCAAACTCCCCATGCTCCCATCAGGTTCCAACTGCTTTCCCACTTCTGGTCTCAGAAGTTGTTGGCCCAGAGCTGCAACATTTAATGAAGCACAAGACAAAATGGTACACAAATAGTGCTGCTCATCATAACAACACCAGGCAGAAGGTGAGATGGCCATCTATGAAACTCAGTAACTTTTAAGAATGAACAAGCAAATATACAAAACAACAAGGAGAATCCCTAGTCTTTCTCTCTGTGACTCAAGAACAAGATATCTTTGTTGACATTTTGCAGGAATTAGTTCTTCTATACAGTCTGTCAGCCTGTGAACACAATTTCATTTTCCTCTTTTTATTCAAACCTAGAGTATGAATTTGCAAGATTACTAAGATCATCTGGTTGCACAAACTACTAATTAACATAAATAAACAGGGCAGAGCTTTACTTCTTCACTGAACAGCTTCTTTTCAAGAGTGAAGAGTGCAAGAACAGAACAGCACTGACTATAATCAGAAACCTGTTTATACAGCCAGCCTGCTATTTTACATCAACAGTATACCACCAACAGCAAAGTGACTGCTGCTAACACTTGCCACCTCAAATATTGTACAAGGCTATTGTAAAACTGATGGAGATCTTCACTCTTCAAACACTTTAAATGTGTGCTTCTCTACACAAGCATACCACAGAAGTACCTGGCACATATTTGTGCTACAACACAACTGGTCCCTTTTGGGGGATGGGAAAAAAAGCAAACAAGCCATGCAAGATGTGCTCATTTCTTAATATGCTTTTGAAGTATATAAATGTAGCTTGGTAACGTGGGCATGCAAGAAAGCAGAATCAAAATGGAATAGAATAATCCCCTGAAATGCAATTGCCTTTTTCCATCCTTTTTTTGTCTCTAACAACTACTAATTTGCTTCAGATATTAAGAGAGGTCCCACAGACACTGTATTTGAATGGGCAGAAGACAAGCATGACTGTACATATCAACACAAGTTCATTAACTTGGTTTCCCTGAAATTTCAAACCGATCCCCAGCCACTCCATCTCTTCACTTTCCAGGTTATTCAGGTTTTAATGGTGTGATTTTCTATAGCGCCTTAATAACTGTGTGCAAGCACGTCACGCAGCGTGGTGCTCTGTAATATCATGATAAGTTGCTGCAGAAGAAAGAACCCTACTGATGTGCTAATTCTAACTGTTATGGTACATTAAGCCATTATATATAATACGACATAAAAAATGTATGCTTGGCTCCCAAACTAACATGCATACCAGTTAACTAAACACTGTTTTGACAAATCATTTTTCACATGCAATTTGTCACAAAATTATGTATCTGTCCTCCTTCTAAATCAAACAAAGCGACTCGGATTCATCTTTGAAAAATCACTAAACAGATGCTTTTTAATCCATTGGAAAATATTTTATGATGGTACTTGTATTCTATAGAGACATCACGGTCTATTGAAGAACACTGTACAGTGAATTAGATTCAGAATGTATGGTTTACTAATGTTTTTTAGAAGTGTAGAAACTACAAAGCACAATTATCTTAAAGATGTGAAACTCAAGTTTCTTACAGATCACAAGGACTGGAATTTACTAAGTGGAAATTAAGCAAGATTATTTTTATCTTGCAGCACAACATCAACAGATCGAGACCAATATCACGAGCTTTATTCAGCTCTGTGAGCAGAATAAAGTTCTAGAGTTGATCCTGGATATTCCGTACATGTAAACCTTCCTGCTCACGTTTCACTTCTGTGACGGTACAAAAGCAGTTCTCAGGCAGAGGAAGATTTCTGGCGGATGGGATGGGTCTGGCTTTTTGTTGAACAGAGAAAGAAGGCACAGCAAACAGCAAGCAAAACTGCTTTTCCACTGCGGTCAAACTCATTTAACAGAGAACTCTGCAGCACACTGTGTAGTGTATTAAGGCTTGTGCTATATAAAAGAAAACAGAAATTCAGTGCTCTGTGACTTGAATAATTCTCTACAGACCAGAATCAACTCTCTTGAAGGGATGCAGAGAGAGATGTGTATAATTTACTTTAATTTGCTTCTACTATTCAGCTGCAGATAAGAGCAAGCTTTGTGGCACACCATTTTCTTCTCTGACATTTCTCTGACAGGTTTTCCCCTTCTTTTGTTCTGATAATCGTCAAGGCTGACACTGAAAACTCAGTGCTGGGGGTTTATTCAGTAATAACCCACTGCATTAGCAGTATTTGCCAACAGGCACTTAGTGCAGGGAAGCAGCAGTGCACGCCAGTTTTATTGGCATGGTTACAGTGGATAGCAGTTAGCTCTGGGATACTGAGCATCTTGACAAGAAATACTTCTCTATAAAGCTTTTCATTGCTGTTTGTTTTTTCTCCTAAATTGTAACAAAATTTCTATTAAAAAAAAAAAAAGTAGAGAAAAAGAGGAAAAGGGTGGAAGGGAAAAGGAGAGGAAAAAGAAAGAGAAAAGGAAAAGAGAAGCACCTAGCAACTACAGCCTCTGTATTTTTATTGTGAAGGAAACTTTGGTAGCAACACAGTTACAGCAATTGTCTTTTGTCTGCAAGCAGTATTCTTAATAATATATTGTGAAAGGCCAGTGCCTCATAAAAACAAAACCAGTGGAAATTAAATTACATTCTCTTAATTTGAGTCTGCTCACCATCCCCTTATTAAACTGACATTATTAATGAAAGGATGGCTGTAAAAATACATTCCCTTTCCAAAGTCATCTATGGTTGCTATTTTGAGCAGTAAAGGATTTTGTCAAGCTTGAAACGCCCTGCCCAACTCACCCACCCTTTTTGCCCAGGCTTTGGGCCGTGCACCAGAGCTGAGTACTCCCTCTCGCTGCCTTATGGCTTTACATCTGTTGTTATTACTATTGTTGCAGCTTTCAACATCTTTCTTCTTCTTTTCTCCTTTGCCTGCTTGTTGTTCTCCCAGATCTGTCCTTCAGGAAGGAAGAAATGTTTCAAAACATACTGAAGGGCAACAGGCCAAATCCAGCTCAGGTGCACACGAGGATTTCAGTCAGATACAATCCTAGGACAGAATGCTGTTGCTAAGCAAATGGACCCTTTTATTTGAAGCAGAGAATGACTCTGGCCTTGACCCTAAGTACTCCACTGTGCAAATAAGCTCAGTAACATGACAAAAGCCAGTGTTCAAGTAACGAAGTTGAAGCAAGAATGTGAGGACTGCCTAGCTGTCGTTTTGACCAATTCTTCCTTGCGTTTTTAAATAAACTTTACATTCTGAAATCTCTTTGTTCATGCAGATTAGCACAACCTTTCAATACATTTTTAACTGCTGAAGCGGTGTAAGAAAACACAAGAAACTGGTTTACTCTCTTCATTACTGCTATCCTGCAGCAGTTCAGGAAAGTGACTCAGTTAACTAATGTCACTCATTTCATGTTCTGTTCATCACTTGCACGTGGCAAGAAGAGCACCTCACCTAAGCAACTTCCAGCGTGCTGTGCAGGTCAAAGTGAGTGTGGTTTATTGTCACCAAAACTCATAGAGAATTTGGGGAACCTTCCTGCTCTGAGATAGCCAAGATTGCTTCACTTTAATAGCAACACGGACTTCAGCAACTGAGCCTAACCATGGGCCATTCAAAACCACAGCCATGTCCGTGCATCTGTCTTTTAGAATCATAAAGGTTGGACAAGAACCACTAGGATCGTCAAGTCCAATGTCAGCCCACCTGATCCTGTGTTTTCCAAGTGAGAACACAGCTACCTAAGGTCTGCCCGAAAAGAGATGGAGATCACCATGGCAGCAGCACAAGCACAAGCAGACACCAGGAACACTGCAAATGCCCTTTATCTCCAATTTCCTCAGAGCTTTTCAAAGGCAATCTCATGTTGCTTTGATTTCTGATAAAGTATTTTCAATATTGCTCTGCCCGTCACTCATTTTGCAACACTTAAATAAACCAGAGCAGAATTCTTCACGTCTGAGAGCCTGGTTAAGAATATGTGACTTCCACATGGTATTTAAGTCAAAAAATGCTGTAAAACTTGATTTTGTCTTTTTTCTTTTAAACACAGCCACCCCAGTCCGTGGTCTGCTTAGCACAGTATAAGACAATAGAGTCTGGCAGAGTAATCTACAGAATTCTGGTTCTGAAAATAAGTATTTCTCTGTGTTTTTAAACCACAGTGCTCTCTCATCCCAAGGACACGTTTTCTCTAATAGCTACAATTTGAGAACATTAGAATGCACGCTACAATAGCTTATAAATCAATATGAAAAATGCAATTCTCACTTTCACTTTAATTGTATACTTTAAATCTTGGAGGGAGCCCTTTGCACTTATGCACAATAAACAGGATTTACTGCATTAAAAGAAAGTCGTCCACAGAAGGAGCAGAAAAAGCAAAAATGCTTTCATAGGAAATTCAGAGAACTGAGCCAAGATGAAGTAGCTGCAATTCCCCAGAAAGGATGGAGAATTAAGAGACCTGCGTCGGTGTCTCAATAGCAGCTACAGTGGGATCCTTTGCCAATTGTTTTAAACACATCTGATAACATCATACAGAAACGATGTACGACACTTCCGAGAATAAGTGAACAGCCAGAAACATTGCAAAGTAGAGGTGAAATACAGTGCTACCTTCACCATCCATTCATCACTGCTCACTTCTGTGCTGGGACACAAAGCGTTATGGACACTCAGGGCACCAAGATTGCAAGACCCAGCTCCAAATAAACCCTCACGGAGCCTCACTGTCCTCCCACAGAAACAAATCATCTTAGAAAGAACTGAGGAACTCCTCTGCACCCTTTAAAAACTCCTCTCCCTTCATGCTCTCAGGGTGTTTTGCTCCAAATACGGTACACAGAGTGCACGGTGCTATTTGCATAACTCTAAAAATGAAATGATGAAGATATGGAAGAATGCAAAACGAACATATCAAAGCGATAAGGACATGCACCGAACATGATCTCATACTCAAGTGTGAAAGCTGAGGAGCACCTCTTTGCCTCCCATGGGCCGTCCTGCTCCCCAGAAAGCCCTCCCTCCCTTCAGGCTGTAAAGCAGCTCATTATGAGAAACGGCAGAGCACACTAAGTCACACTCTGGATCTCCCAGTGCCTCCCTCCTGTGATAACCGCTCAGAAATGCGATGCCTCTCAAACCAGCGCCCGCACTGCGTGGCTGGGGATGCTGACAAACACAGACACGCTTGCTTGCTTTCTCATTTTAGCCTTAAACTCACTAACTGTTCAGGACAGTGTCTCAGCAGTCACTTTATAACACCATGCAGAAGGCAAAAAAAAAACCACAGCGCTATGCTGATCATTGCTTACCAACACAGGACTCCCCGGAAAGAGAATAGCTTCCATTGTCATGGAAACCGCTTCTGCACTCACAGTGGTACCACCCTGGGAGGTTAACACAGCGTGAATGGTTGTGACACTCAATGATCCCCTCTGCACACTCATCAATATCTGCCTCAGAGAAAAACACAAGCCATCCAGGAAATTAATTTCCTTCGACACCAGTGCTTTAGGTTGTTTTTTGTTTTTGTTTTTGTTTTCATTTCATAAAGTCTTCCTTGAATGGATCACAGTTTATCATTCTTCCATACACAGACACTTCAATATGACCAACGTGGCAGTAAAACACAACAGCGGTACACTGTGGGATTTGATTCACGTAAGACATTCATTCACAGCGTGGTTCACTTAAAATGCAAAGCAAACACAGATATATTTTGCTCTTTTGGTCGCTGATGTGGGCTTGGCTTGTTGGCTTTAAATCACAAGTTAGATTGCAAACGTACTCCGTCGCAGAGCGGGTTCTGCAATGGAAAGGCCACCCAGCAGCAGTCCTGCTGGACCTACAGACCGCGTGTCCCAGAGCACCTTGGAAAGCAATGACCTTCTCTTTGGGATTGGCATTCCCAATACTCTGCAGCTCCCTGGCACTCAGTGTGCCAAGACATCCGGACTCCTCTTTGCAAACTAGAATTAATCATATAGGAACAAAACAAATACCTAGAGCTTGCATAACAGGCACAAAGAAAAGGCAGTCTGTGCTGCATCTGCACGAAGACATCCAGCTGGAAGAGAAAGATGCCAAGAACACCACACCAGTAAGTCTAGAGCAGGGAAATGCAGAGCAAGCTGAAAACCATGCTGAGTTTCAATAGACGTGTTTTTAAACTTTCCATAGCATGGTTAATAAAGACCTCCTAATTGCTAGTAACCTTGGTTAATCACGCCTGGCACCAGGCTGCTTCTCCCCTTTGAGCATATTTCCTGCACATTTTGTAGGGTAGTAATTAAAATTAACAAATTAATTACATGTTAACCTTCCTGTAATTTAAGAAGCTATTATATTTGATACCTCTTTTTAGCTCAGCCTTTTTATTATTATTATTTTATTTAATGTTGGACAGCTTTCAGCTGGTACCTTATCAATTAAAAAGAATCTCGAGTAGTCCCTAAATATTAGATACACTTTCAGCCACTGAGATTTTTTCTTGGCAACTGGCACACTGAAAATACAGATAAAGTGACCTACACTGAGCACACAAATTTGGTGAAATTACATTCTCAATCTCCATTTAGTTCTGCGAGCATTAAAAAACAAATACTGTCTGATCCTGATGCAAGGCTGAGTTAAGGTCACTGAGTAACCACAGGGTGTAGTTTTTATCTCAATATAAAAAGTACATACATCAACGTGGTTTCACTGACTGCAGGCAGTCATGCTGACACACAACGAATTCGATTGGAATGAAATATCCTTCAATACAATTCCTTCTTGGCTTTTATTTTTCATGTTTTACAATCTCTCAGTGCTACAACCTCTTCTTCACTCTCTCTATTTTGCAGAAGCTAATTTTGGTGTTAAAACACTGCACGAATCTAGCTGTCCATCAGTGGCAGTGCTGCATGCAAACTCAGACACTTCCAATTCATTACAGCAAATGGTATTTATAACCATGATCTTTTCACATGTCATGGCTGACAGAACAAGTTTAATCCTATTTGGAAAGTGAACGACTTTGCTATTGCAGGTCAATTGTAAATGAATCCTTCTTGCTTCCTTTTCTTCCCCAGTGTCAAATCCAACCGTGTTCTCATTCAAAGTCTGCTGCCACATGGGCCCCTTTCCACTCAATTTTACATTTTTAACACACTAAATCTATAGCTTTCCAGAAGTTCATTTCTGAAGCTGAGCCCTTTTGAAAGTGCATTTGATTAGGCTCATGCTATAGGAAATTAGTTGGTAAATCACTTTGCATACAGTCTGCCAGGATACCAAAGCTGATCAGCAGCGTGCTTAATGGGAAAAGAAGAGCAACCACATTTAAGTCTCTGTAGATCATGTCAACAAAGAAAATAACATGCCCGAGAATCTCAAGACTGCATGACTTTCATATGACAGTACTCTATCCATCAACAGCTTTTGGTCACTGGGTTTTACGGAGACACAAAGCAATTTCTTAAGCCTGCAGAGATGGAAAAAGGTGACATGCTTTCAGTCCTACTAATTCTCCCTGTACTCCTATGTACCTTAAACGAGTGGAGTTCCACCAGCAGTGCCTTACTGTGCCACGGATAGAATCAAATGGCGTGTCATATATAGCACAGCACTAGATCACCTAATAGCTCATTGCAGTCTGGAAGCGTTATGGTTTTGGCAGCAGATCTTCTAATTCAAGTTTTCTTACAACATCCATGTAAAAGAGATCTCGTACTGATCGTTCCACTGCCTACTTGCACCCCATCTCTGTTATTTAACTGTCAGTGCTACAGAATTGTTAAGGGATCTGGCAACACCCCACTACAATGGCTTTGCAAAAGCTCCAAAATGACACATTTTTGTATTGCATAATAAAGGCATCAGTTGGGTTTAAATAAGCTCTCACAGGATATTAATCCAGCCTGTTAAGGACAGCTCTGTAATTTTTACTTCTGCCATCCCAAGTTGGGATGGCATTAGCCAGAAAGAGATGTCACTGCTGCAAAGAGTCACTGCAATGCTTCAAATCAACCCTGAGAGCAGTCAACTACTGCACATGAGTACAGATGGGAGAGTCTCTCTCTAAAAAATCTCTCATGTACCTAAATTGATGCAAGCAAACCCTAATCGTGCTGTTCTACACAAAGTTATTTAAAAGCTGAGCTTTATTATTAACTCTTCTGTTTCTATATGATTAACTCCACATGGGTTTTGAGAGTTCTCTGCAGTCACCAAGCAGGCACTGCATTTATTTTTAAACACAGACAACACACTGACAGCGGCCATCCTAGGAGACTGCTACTTTTTCCCAGTGAGCAGTAGAAGCTGCTGCAGCACTCCGACCTCGTCACAGGTTTACAGTCCAGCGTGCCTGGAATACCAATGACTCAGCAACAGTGCAGCAATTGAGTTGTTCAACAAATGGCAACTTAAAATAACACAGATCACTGCATTATTTAGTTGTATTTGATAACGACTCGTGGCTGCCGCTCAGCCTCATGGGGCCAGTTCACTATTAAGACCACAGAGATGCTCAGAAATCAGTACAGGCAGAAGGACGTCTGAGCCCAACTTATTGACACTTTCAATAATCAATATCTTGCCTCATCGTGGTGGTGGTAGAGTCTCCACTTCTGTCCGACCGAAGCCAGGAACGGGCTGCTCAGGAAATCCATCCTTGACATTTAGACTCTTCTTAATTACTTTCATTTTAACACATACAGAGACTGGGGGTAGGAACAGCAGCAAATAACATATTCATCTCTCCCCAGCAGTCTTGGCTGTTTTCACAGACTGATTTTAATTGCATTATATTTATATTGGCCTTTGCAGTTCCTTCTCAGGCAAGAACAGCGTTGCTTGAGCAAATGGCACAGGCTCCGGTCTGTTTTTCTATTTTGAGCACGCAGCTCTAAACTATAACACTTTGGATTTGTTCAGATAGTAAACACAACTCAAATTTAGGAATAATCACTCTCCCAGAACAATTTATTGGCACAAAATGGCTTTCAGAGATTAAGGGTGCACCCACCACTCATTTTAATTAAAGAACAGCTGTAATATGCTCTATTGTGTAATGCCAGATTGGTGTTATCAAGATTTTTCATCATCTGATACACGAGTGCAAATTTAGCACAATGAGTTTAACAGGAAAAAATGAAATTGCTATCTGAATAATAACACAAACCAGTAGTACCAGCAATTCTTAAGATTAATTCTTTTAATATATAACATCTAATTTACTGAAGCTCATTTTTAATACCCGCTCAAAACTGATGTTTGTAGTGCATGTCTCTCTCATGCACTCTTATTTGCCTATTTGCATGATAAATAGGCAGCACACCTGGAGTCTGCAACCTAACAGACCTGAATGGCACAAATAAATGTCACTTCACAGCACTGGAGATGAAGCGGGAGCTTTTGATTCCCACATTTAGGGACTGCTAGGTGACATGGGAAACAAAAAGTGCAGTCAGGCTGCTCAGTGGTAAGCGTGGCAGGGATACACAAGGCAGGGTGAAGAACTGTTCCATATTTATGGATGATTGAGATACACTGAACTGACCACAGGTGCCCAAAGCCAGTGTGTGAGACGCTTCTCAATTTGTAATTGCAGTGCAGGTTCCTGGCTTTGAGGTTAACATTCTCTACACTCCGAAAGAAGCTCTCACATAAGCAGGTAGAGGTAAGGCCAACCTTCACTCCCCTCATGGGATTAATGTTTGAAGAACTGCTCAGTGTCACTATCCTCGACTGCTAATTCAAGTAAGCACAGTGAAACTGGATCTGCAGTTACTCTATGCAAAGCAGTTATATGGAAATGAGATATGCACACTAGAATACAATAAGAGAACAATATCAACAGGAGGGATCTTTCATGTCAGTAGCCCATAATCAATGGAGCTCTCAGCACACACAGAAATGCTTCTACAAAGTTGGGATTATGGAGACTTCAAAATAGATATATTCAAATCTGTCCTTAATAGCAGAGTGTGTTTATGCACAAAGCCGCTTACAGTGAGTTCAAAGCACACAAAAATTCAGATTCATTTAATTCAGATTAATTTAACCTTCAGTCACTGGTAAGACCATACTAAAAACATTGCAGATTGTGGATCTGCCTTTCAGTAAATCTGGATGGCAAAATACACTGTTTATCTGATAAAAAGATTAATTCACCAACCAGAATCCGAATCCTTTTGGCAGTTGATTTTGGCATATTGCAAAGAAAGAGTTACAGATTCCTTGCCAGCATCACCTTATGGGGATATCTGCTAAAACAAAATAGCTGATGAAAATGATAAAAAGCACTTTTTCTTCACTGTGGCTGTGGTGGGGGAGTGTCAGCCATTTCCCTTAAATTTCTTCTCCAAGTACTGTGCCAATGGGCACAAGGAGCAGTGTTGGAGCACAGGTTTAGATTATAATAGTGAGTACGCCCTATAGCACCCCTGAGACTTTAGTAATAATGAGAAATACTCTCAATTAGTTTTCTTCAATCATGGAATGATTAACAGCTTCAGAAATGCATTTTCATCCATATGGCAATACACTCTCCCAAGGAAGCAAAAAGAGCTCTTGAGATCATAAAAGGAATAATGCAATGCTCTCTGCATCCTTAATTAGGGGAGAAAATGGTTCGGGAGAGGTTGATCAATACAGAGCATACAGTAAAAATGCAAATTCTTGGAGAACGTTCCAACACAATTTCATAAAGAGGGTGAAATTTGTGGTGGGTATTCCAAACAACACACTGAGGTCCTAACTACTGTCACACAAAGGAAGATGCCTGTCCACTCTGGAATATATACATATTTATTTTTATTGCTGGCAATAGGAAGGCTACACACAGAAAAAAGAAAAAACAAAAAACAAACCTTAGAGACATCAAACAACAAACGATTGGAAGAATTGTTTAAGAGAAAGCAAAACTCTTTCATCGTGCAGCCTACCTCCTCTTGCTCATAATGCAAGTAAAGGTCATTCTCTACTTTAGTCTGCTCAAAGTTCCTCCAGTCATGCCACCACTCATGCATTCCTCCACCTCCAATGCAGTTAAATTTACCCAGTTCCCTAGCTCCATCATGCCACGTGCATCATAAAAAAAGAAGCTGTTTGTGTTGTGATTTCCCACGCACAGTTCATTAAGTACATTGAGACACATGAAAGGAACTTGTTTCCTGAACAATTTGGACAGCACTGCATTTCATGGCACTAAATAATCAGTGTAAAAATGTTGCAAGAAATCTAGTGGAGTTTTCTAAACAAACAGAACTGCCCAAACATCCCACTCAAACATGCAGGAAGAGGGCCAGGAATAGCCTCACCTGACTGAATTGGCCACGTCTGGCTCTGTTTTAAACACAACTGAATAAAGAATGAAGTATAAAAGCAAGTATGAAGGCTCAGTGCTACAACGAGCACGATCTTCCAGGTGAAAAACCCAGCAAGTCTTTGGGATTAAGGACTTCAGTTAGTACCACTTCCCTCTTTGTAAATACTGCAACGAGTCCTTCCAAACAAGAAAGAAGTGACTGTTTCCTTCGCACAAACTACACTTTGAAGGCACACGCTCTCTCTTTCATTTTTTAATTACAGACTGAATTTATAACTTTACTAAGCCATTAGTTGCAGACTTTGATCAGGCCCAGTTTTCCCAGACTGGGTGCTGCTTCAGACATCAATAATTCCAATTAAACCAACTCCGAGATATGACTACATCATTTCTCTAAGCAATTAAAAATGTGCAACAGAAATAAGGAGAAAATCCTGAAAGAAAAGCCAGGGGACTCATCAAATGTTAATAATAAGCATAAATACATTGCACTTCTATACCATCTTTCATCCTGTGATCTCAAAACATTTCCTAAGCCTTATGTAACACTACAATACTTTGAGGGAAAAATGTAAAATTATAACACAATTTTGTTTATGATTATTTTAAAGGGTTTTGATTTTCTTCAGTATGAAAATAGTTTCCATTGCTTACTGTGTGAATAAGGTTAAAAAACAGTTATCAAAATTAGCATTGTGTCCTCAATTTCATTGAATTGAATATGTTTTATTCTACATGAGTTGAATGCAATTGCTTTTCAGCAGAGCATCCAAAGTTAGGAATTTCTCATAGTAATTGATAGCATTAACTGAACACCACAACATCATCACAGCATCACAGAACTGGTTGGGTTGGAGGGGACCCCAGGGATCATCACATTCCAACCACCAGTTCAAGTACTTGACCAGGTCGCCCAGGGCCACATCCAACCTGGCCTGGAACACCTCCAGGGATACGGCATCCACAGCCTCTGTGGGCAACATGATCCAGCACTTCACCTGTCTGTCAGTGAAAAGCTTCCCCCTGACATCCAATCCACTCCCCTAAAACGCCCCTGCACAACCATCCCCCAATTTCTGGCACGCTAAACTTACATTCAAATGGACAAGAAAAATCACGTTGAACTTGGTGGAATCTCAAATGGCTACATGGTCTCAATAGCTGTGCCTGGTCAATGAACCAAGGGAGCTGAGTAAATGGAGGACTGGAAGCAGTGTTCATTTTCACACAACGAACATGTGTTTCTTCTATGAAAACTGTGGTCACTGAACATCTTGCACATTAACCTGTTTGAGTAGAGTTGTTCAACTCAACTCATTGTTGTACAATAACGCATGATGTGAACAACTGTAGCCATGAACGCCAGAGAAGATGAGATAGGGGACTGTGGTAAAAATATATTCTGCCTTTATCACAGTAGGAAATAAATGATAAGTCAGTAAATGGTGATGGGCAGTGGAAATTACTCTTAGGGCTACGTGAAAGCTGCTGTGTCCCACTCTTGAAGGCATACGCTGCTTAAAAGCCCACAGAGAAAGTGAGTGCTCCCTGCTTGATGATGACTTAGGCCGAGGGTGATTCCAAAGCAGGTGAACACTAAATCCCAGTAAAGCATGTTACACACAGTTGTCAAGAAAACTGGGACTGCCACAAAAGGTTATATAACATACAGCTTTCCAAAACAAGCTTGTCACGCCTACAGTGCTTGTGAAATTTAGTGGGGAGAAAAAGGCAAACTGCGAGATTCCTATTACATGTAGTACAGAAATCCTACAGGCTATCTTCTAACTTATTAAATACATAAATCTGTGTTTTCATTAAGAACATATTACCCCCAAATTAGCCAGTCTTTTGAACAGGAGCCTTGTTTTCTTCAACATAAATTCAAAGAATCTTTCATTTTTTTCTTTTAAAGCAGAGACCATTTATTATTCTCCTTAGGGATATTTTCTCGGTAAAACTACCACCCTTTTCATTAAGTGAAAATGCAGTCCCCGGCTTCACAGATTTTCAGTCATCAAAATAACTGCAGTTCAAACATTATAGCCTGCATACAGCTCTTTCAGAAATGCATCCAAATGTACCTCTAAATTATAATCCTATCCAATATGTTCACTTCAGCTGCTGATAAAAGGTTACTACTGCTAAGATGTTGTCTTCATTTGGTTCAAAACTGTAATTTTTACAGCCACATTTTATCAAGAAGCAGAATCATCCTGTCAGGGTGGTAAGCACAGAGTACCAAGACAGGTGAATCAGGGAAGCTGCTGGCAGGCAAGAAGGAATTGGAATAAGAAGAGAATATTTACTGTCCTCTACCACTTCTGCCAGTTCTGCCTCTCAGAAGTGTAGCTGGGAAAGAACCAGCATTACTGAACCAACGCATTTTAAGTACAGCTCTTTGTTTCATAAGAGACTGTGCATATTTCATTAGTGTGGCTCAGCTTTTAACTTACGAAATGAGAAATAAGAGGGCTAAGGGCCACCAGCTGCTAGCTCACAAAGACCAGCAGCCTCATCTGTGCCAAGCTGAAAGCATTTGTTGGGTAGAACAACCACAGGGGAGGAAAGCAGTGCTGGTGACGGATGTATTCAGAGTGAGGGCAGGATGGCACCGCAGTCTTGTGTGTCACACAAGGACTGCAGACGGAGCTCGCAGGTGCCTAATTAACCAAATCCACAATTCTTTTTCGGTCCCTTTGATTTTGACCTTACAATAGAGCACTTGCATGCACAGCTTACTGCTGCCTGCCTTTCAATGATATTTTCCTCTGAAGAAAACTGAACATTTAACTGAGAGTTACCTATTTTATTGCAGTGCCCGTGGCTTAGCATTCAGGCACCAAACTGCATGCATGGATCTTTTTGCAAGAGCAAAAACAGCGACAAAAACCCTAGCATAAAATGGCATCATCTTATTGTCCTCTGTGAACCACAGAAGAATATCTGCTCAACGGTTTTGAAACGATTCCTTAGGATCTGAGTTTCCAACAGGGAACGATCACCTGTTGCTCATCCTATATAACTGGAAGTTAAGCTGTAAAGGTGTGACTGCGTCCCGTATTCCCACAACAGGCATCAAAACCCCTTTCAAGCAGAAGTATGATAAAGTGATATTCATCTCATCTGGCTTTCAGATGGATGGAAAGAAGGTATCTGTCTTCAAGGTAGTTCTTGAGGTCCCATTTATCATCAGTGAAAAGTGGAGTGCTTTTACACTACAATTTATCTAACACTTACTTTAGATGCCTCCTTAGAAGACACAATGCATTAGAAATGCCTATTTTTCTCCACTGACCACTGAAGTTGTTTAGCTGACTATCTCAAAGGCAGACAGCTGTAATCTCTCCCGTTAGGAAAGGGTAAGATGAATTCTATTTCACTTGGCAATGTATTCACCTCCAGGAAAAGGAATCAGTGACAACGTGTTGTGGTGATTTGTAAACCTAAGTTATGCAGCAGTGTCAGACTAGCTCAGGCCAGCAGGGCCCAGAAAGGTCTCTCTCCCAAACTGCTGCCCCAGCAAGGAATGTGCTGTGGACAGAGCTGGATCCCCAGGGCTGCATCCAGGTGGCTCTTCCAAGGACGGAGACTGCACAGCCCCCTCGGGCAACTTCAGTTGCTGTTTTTGCCTTGTGGGGTAAATGTTTGAACCTCTCCTGCTCAATGCCCTCAGTAACTTGGCCGTGCTGTTAATACCCAGGCAGAGAAATTCCTCCTTGTGTGCCTGCTGTTGTCTCCCACAATGCTAGCTGCCTCCTGGCCACTGCAGGGATCCCAGAGGCATTTTTGATGCTTCCTTCCCTCCTCCCCTTGCCTAGTTGCTCTGTGGACGCTACCTCCTGTTTAGAGCCATCATGTTGTCAGCTGATGGATTCCTTTTGCGCTGGCAGCAATTATAACTGCCATAACCTGCATCAGCTATGAGAAAGGACTCCACAGAAGCAGTGTGGAGTTATCTGTTCAGTGAGCTGAAGATGAATTAGAAGAGCTCATCTTCAAGCTGGTGGTATTTGGATAGCATGTATGCAAGCAAGCTCCTGGGGATGTTTTGACCTCTTTTAATGGCCTACTGGGGAACACTTGATGGAGGAAGCAGTTTGAAAGATATGAAAACACTGCTTCTAACCATGCTTCAAGGGAACAATTTTACAATGAGGCCAAGCCTGCTTTCTGTTGTTCTTTATCGATTTCTTCCCCCTTTTCTCTTACAGAACGAAATGCTCAGGTGACATAACAAACAAGAGCTACTAATTCCAGTGCAAGGAAGAATTCCAGACATACTAACACAATCAGTTTCCTTTTTGTCGGACAAGTTTGGCGGCATTGTTCTAAGCTGGGTGCTCTTCTGTTGCTCTGCTCCAGAAGAGTACTCATAGCCCTCCAAAGCTAAACAACCCATACATGCTCTGCTGGCAAATGCACGAACAAGGTCTGTGCCTGCTTGTACATGCCAGTCGTCATCCAGCCCTCATTTGAATTCTGTTAAAAATACATCTGAAACAAAGACTGTTTTTGGCTTAAGCACACACAGAAGAGTCCTCTTTTAAAATAAATTCATCCATTTCTGAGGTGGGGCTGAAATCGTCTGAACTGCTTTAATAGCTTTCATATTTCATAGCCTTTCTCATCATAGTTTAAATTTTCACCTTCATTAATATTGCTCTGAGTCAGAAATGACTGTTTTCAAGTTGGTAGAATTATACCAAAAGACATAAAAGACAAAAGGAGATAAGAACAGAGCATCTTGTGAAGAACCGAATATGCACTCATTTGTTTTTCTGGCTGTGACTCTTCATTCAAAAAGCAAAAAACAAAGAAGAAAAGGAAAACATCTTGCTTACTCTAATGCAAGCCATTAAAAACAGTACACAGCATGCAAAGAAATCCCTTTCCTTACCAGTTGCTTCCAGCCCTGGAGTGACCTACAGCAGCTAATCAAGGCACACAGGTATGCAGGCAAGGACAAAGAGAAAGTGCTCAGAAATTAGATCTAATTACGATTTTCCAAAGATTAACATTTTCAAGATCCCTTCCTGTCTGTGTCAAAGTGTTGGACTGCACTGTGGTCAATGAAGTTCAGCTTCACACCTCAAATCTGCTGTGCCTTCCCCTCAGCATAACAACTGTAAAGGCACTATGTCCTCTGAAGCAGTTCCCAAAGCTGGATGTACAGCACAACACTCGAGTTCCAGGGACTGTTCTTTCAGGGAGAAGATTCCATACCATCGATGGAGCAAAATATTTTGTGTCATAAAAGGAAAAGAAATAAGAAAAATGAAAAAAAAAAATAGTAACCAAAAAAGTGAGCATGGAAAACTTGGTTCTGAACAGAGCTTCCACGTTTTTGACTGCATCAAGGTGCGCCCCATTTGTTGCAAAGGAGTTTGGCACAGATCAAAGCATCTCCTGGCTGTGTCGTACTGAGATGGAAGTGTCAAACTGTTTCACTGCAGCACTAACAAGGGATGCTTTGATATGTGTATTGTGTGTGTAAACCACTTTAGTCATTGCTTATGAGCTACCCATAATGTGTTATAAATAGATTACCCAAACTGTAATTTCATGTTATGATATGTCACTGGCAGCAACCCGTATCATTATATTAGCGTTGCTGACGTTATAGGCAGGATGGAGATGAATACCAAAGCAACCTTCTGAAATGGAGATATTTCCTGTGGAACAGATATTTGGTGCTTCCACCAGAGAATATTGTGCAAGGGAGCGGTGACAGGTCTAAGGATTATCACTCAGGTGCTTCCTTTGATGAAACGAGAGCTATGGAACATGAATGTCCTGAGTTTGAACATCAGTGAAAACAAGAAGCGTACAAAGAATTTGCCTGAAGCCTGTCCCCAGGTATGCCCACAGGAACAACTCCATGATAGGATCTTCTGTTCCCTGCAAATTATCTCCATCAGTTAACATCAAATCCTATCTGATCCCCTTCCAAAATATGTAATGAACAAAAACTTACTGAAAAACATGGATCCTCATCTGTGTCACTGCAGAGCAAGATCTTGCCTCTGGGCAGAGCCTCTACTCCAGCATCCACAGGGGGAGAGAGCACCTCCCTCCCACAGTGATGCTCTTCCTCCCAGCCCTCCCAGCAGCACACAGGGACAGCATGGCTCCCACTGCAGCAGGATGCAGCAAGGGGAATGGGAACGTTCACCTGAACAGCCACCCTTGCATCTCCAAAGAGAACAATTAGCAAACAGTCCAGACAAGGATCTTTGCAATCTTTCTCTATTCCGTTTTTTTTAATTTTATTAATGTAAATATCGCCAATTTCATGCACTGCATTAACACAAAAGAAAATTGAAAAAGAACAACTCTATAATAATTCTGTCTTCCTCTGCTGCTCTGTAGTTCAAACACAATGACTAGAACTGAGAGAGAACACAGCACATTACTATTTCAGCTCCAGAGAGGGCCCAACTCTGCAACTGCTGAGAAGCACAGACCGTGCTGCCAGTTGCTCCTTTTATGTTGGAACGGTCTTTATCATTTCCAGGAAACCTGGAAACGTTTTCATGTGCAATTAACCAGTTGGATTGCTCAGATTCACATCAATTACCCTTATTATTTGGCTACGCTACTCTTTTTGGCAAGAAAACACAATGTATTTGACCTTAATTTTAATAAGTCCCCTTCAACCCAGCAGATCCGCACATTTCTACCTCTCAAACAGTGTAATATTACTTTTTTCTCTATTTTTTTGCTTTTTTCTCTCTGTTTTTTTTTTTCTCTGTTACTGTGTAGCTTCTGCCTGAAGTGATTTTATATATATAAATATATATATATATAATATATACATATTTTATATATATAAATATATATATATATAATATATACATATATGATTTATAAACTACCAATGGCTGTACAGATAATTAGGGACTATCTGCTGTTATGCACTAGGAAGACAACCCCAAAACAGTTGTCCATTGCAATAACTTATGGAAAACACACCAATATTGTATCAGAAAATATCTGATCCGCGTTCTCTAGCATTGATTGTCAAATGCAAAACAATTAAATCTACAGCCCATGGATTTATTTCTGACTGTAGGCAATACATTACACCCCCACACAGAGAAACACTTCTTAAATGTGACAGTTTGATATCACTGAGTGTTTAATATAGAACCTTAAACTGTATTAAGCAGCCTGAACAAAATCTGCTGCACTACAAAGAATGCACAAATTCACAGATGAAAGAATAATTTTCATTTCTGTTATACGGTACTAAATTAAATTTCTCTTCTAGAAATAAACTGCTTTCTATTTGCATTATAATTAAACTAAGTGACACTTTCCATGAATAATGAAAGTACTTCAGGGTGCCCCATTTTGGACCTTTACTCTTTTGAAAAGCAGAGCTGGAAACAAAGTGGCCAGAGAAAGAAAACAGAAGGAAGAAAAGTGAGCAGGAGGGGTGAAGATACAGAGAGTATGTTTGAAATAGCAGCGGTCTAGCTGAGCACCTAACAGCCTATTTTATAACAATACGCTCCCATGTATTATTAGTACTTCTAATAAGGAAGAGATTTCTACTCTGAATTGAGCCTATTTCAAAACCTTGTTCAAAAATCACCCCATGTCTCACTCCAAAAGTTTATCCTTCCATAAGGGAAGGAGGATACTCTGAAGTAACAAGAAACATCTGAAGTATTGCTTCCCTGATACAGTGGCATTTTGCTAGCTCTTTAAGAAAAGAAACAAACAAAGAGCACACAGGATATCATTTCAGTTCTTGTGTCCTCGTACAGGCAGTGCCACTGTTCTGCTGGGTCACAGGCCACAAACCCAACCATGGGACATGTTTTTGCCATGCTCTGCATTAATATGCTGCCTCAATCAAATTTCACTGGGGAGTTAATTACTGTGGTTTTGGCATGAATACACTGCAGGGGTGGTCATTCCAGATACACACAGGAGTAGGATTTAAGGCCTCTAGAACTGTTTGCCTATGAAAACAGGAGTGTTCACAGACACCAAATTAGAGAAATTAAAGTGGGGCTGCACAGTGACACACCTAACTGTCACAACCACACTCCAAGTAGCTGCATTGCCAAGGAGATGCAGGCTTTTCCAGTTACACCATCACAAGACGCTCACCAATAAAATTGGAATTGCTGTCTCCTTCATGTTTCTGGAAGCTTACTGATTAAGAAAATAAATAAATAAGAGAGAGAGAGAACAGGATGAGATGATTTCTTCAGGAATTGGTCTTGGAGCTCATCCCATGTTTTCAGCACAGGCATACAAAACTAGGGCACAGCTGCTGTTGGTACAACTGATATAGCTTTGGAAAACATTGCCAATGCCAGGGAATACTGAGATTTCATTCAGAAAGAAGGGAAAAGTCATTAGGACTTGACTAATAGAAATGGAATGAAAAGTAATGATATAAAGTGCCTTGTGATTCTGCTTGAGATCCTCATAACAAGCATTTCTGCTAAAAGATAGGAAATTATCACTGAGAAATGCCTGGGGAGGATAAAGACCTATTAATCACAGGATCACAAAGTAGAACTACTTTTACTGAAAAAGGCAAAGGCTATCCTAGAATTTATCATAAGATTTGTAACAGAAACACAAAAGTCTTAATGCCACAAAACCAGGCATGGTGACACATCTCAATACAGTTTTTGTCACCTCTACTTAAAAAACAAAAAACAAACAAACAAAAAGAACAAACTTCAATGCAAATGTCAACATAGAGAGGATATACAGGATATACACGTGAATTAATAATCTATTTTATGAAATGTATTGTAGTGTCCCTCGTTTATTTGGCTTGGTACATTCAATGCCAACGGGAGGTATGATTCTTTTGTGTAAGCTCATTAGGGTACACATAATGAAAACAATTCCATTCCAAGTTGTGAAGATGATTATGTGACAAAGTCACTTGTGGTACCTGGAAGCTCCCTTGTGCTGTGTACTATGCTAGGTGTTATATTACTTTGTAAATAATAATAATTAATATATGATGGAATTCTGAAGAAGCCAGGACTGTTTGTTCTTGGTACAATACCAGGTACCACAGGTAGAACCCTGCTATGCTCCTTCCCTTCAATGCGTAAAAAGGAACTGTTTGATTTCTGTTATAATGTTCTGCCAGCTATCAAGAACTAGCTAACACAGATAAACAATACTTGCTTATCCTTAGACTAGCCTTGAATACAAAACATGGTTGGTTTGTTCTTCTTTTGAGACACAAAAGCAGAAAGGACCGAGGAAAAGAAAGCTACTGACATTTCAAGATATACTTCCCAAAAATGTTATACATTTTCATCTTCTCCTACAACGTTCCTGGGAATCAGCCAGATCTATCTACACATAACCCACATAGTTTATGAGTAACTATCTTCTCTTTCCCATAAGACCCAATAGATTGTAGGAGCTAATTTAAAAACATTACAATTTCTTGTTCAAATGTGCAATTAAGAAGAGAAATGAAGATTGAGAGCAGCAATGGCAGAAGAACTCTAAACTTTATGTTACACAACTAACATTTTGAGTAGGGCAGATCAAAATAACTGGGCTGTTTACTTGCTTGCAACATTGGAAAGTGCAGTAATCATGCTTCAGGTCAAACAGTGCTTCATTTATTTTTTAGAATTGTTCTAATGTTTTTGAGGGTTTGTAAAAGATGTTTCACACAAAACTGGAAACATTTACAGAGGTTTTCAAGGCTGTTTGTAGGCTTTCAAACAGATAGAAAAGTACATAGGACCTTTACATGTGGAATAGCCATGAAACGTTGTTGGGCTGTTTCTGGAGCTCTGTATGTGTACAGAGAGAATAAAGAGAATTCTGCTGGAAAGGCTGAACAGTTCATTAAACCAATCACTGGTCTCCTTGACCATGGAAAAATAATTCATTAGGAGTACAAGTAAAGCTATACAGATCCTTATTTTCTTCACTTAGCAGAAATTATGTAAATAATACAGGACACTGCTCAGTACATTAATACAGATGACATAGGGATGAGTCACTGTGCTCAGGTTGAGCTACCTTGAGCATCGGTAATGGCCCAACCCCTCCATCCTGAGGAAAGGGAAGCTACATAGCAAAGCAAGCATGGAGCAGATCACACTCTGAAAGGGACATCATACAAAACAACTGCAAATCCATCACCATCCGGGAAAGAATGGGCAAAAGTCTCTTTCCTTCAGCTCAGTGCTCCTGGAAGGGTCTCAGCTGCGGTAATATGTCCACCAAAGAGCAGACAAGGAGCTTAATGCAAGATATGGACCAACAGAAGATCCAGAGAAGAGGTTAACAAGAATAATCAGATCCCTAGAAAACAAGGCTTCAAGGGAAGAGCGGAGTAAAAACAAAGATGGAATAATATGCAGATAAATACAAATTGGACAGGTGAAAATAGGTCTTAACTGTGAAGAGGTCTGCAGTAACATGCTTTAAATATAACAAAAAAGTTTTAAAACCTTAAGACAAAAATTAACAGTAAAGACAGAGAACCACAGGAAGAATTAGCTGTGCTATCTGCATCCATGAAGATTTTTAAGAAGATGCTTCATATGTGTGTGGAAAAATGGCTCAGCACGTCCTTAAATACATCAAAAAGATCTGAACTCCTGTTCAGGTTTACTTTCCGAATCTAATTTTGGACAGACATAACTGGTCCTCAGTCATTCTTCTGTCTCAGTTACTGATTTTAGTGAACTCAGTACCAAGAAGCAAAACAAAACAGCAAAACATCACACTGTTTCCTTATGCAGCTATCATCACTTCAGTGTTCTGCTGAATGCACTTACTGGGAAAGGAAGAATAAGGGGTAACACAGGGGCACCAAAGCAAAGAATGAGCTGCATGTCCCAGACACTGAATATAAAATTCTTTCTGGCCTTTTAGATGTCTTTATAAGAAATGCTTCTAAGTATTATGCTATGAAGAGCTCTTAAGCACAGTTTTGTAAAAACCCTCCTATTTCTCTTTCTCCTGCCAATGAGTTTCCTTTTGTGACTAGCCCATCAAATCAAGCTAGGCAGGATTCTTTTCTGTTTCAGATCTTTACCTTGGTTTTCCCATAGCATTCAATCACAGTAACTGGGCTCTTGCTGAAGAATGTTCCTATTAAAGAGTTTTACCTTGAGGAATTGGAGTGTGCCACATTCCTAGAAGTAGAACCTAACAACCTCCAGAGCGGAGGATGACATTTCTGTTCAGCCAGGTTCACAGCAGAAGCATTACACACAGAAAAGCCAAGAGACACATGAAAAAAAAAAGAGAGATTTCAAGAAAATTTTGTCCCGTTATTCACTACTACCAACTAGGTGAACAAAAGTTCTGATTTTATAAAATCGGTGCAAGTCAGAATACAATCGAGTCCTTTTTCTCAAAGGCAGCAATATATCTGATCATATTTTAAGGCAGTTACTGTATTCCTCATTTGGTAAATAATCATTTTAAGAGCGTTAGACACGAAGTGCCACAACCACACACACAGAAAATGGAATAGAGAAATCAAATTACAGGATATTGAACAATGTCACCATGGCATTTTCACTGAAGAACCTGACAGCTCTCTTATTGCCTAGAACAGTGCCTGTTAACTCCTAGATAACATCCCATTCTTAATTCAACACAAGCATCTTCAGTTTACATTTTCTATGACTTTCCCAAAATACTTCACCCCAGAGCTTGCCAGCTACAGAATATACTACAGGTGATACTGTAGCTGGAAAAAAATATAAGCTCCTTCACATCATCAGCAATGAAAGAGAAACATCAGAATCAAAAAGAATAAAGCTTAACCACAAACCCAACAAATATTGAGTCACAGGGTGGAAAAATATAGGGAACAATCCCACTCCTATGCCTCCACATATATTTTTCAATTGCTAGAAAGCACTTTGGTCTTTGGAGTGGAGTGATTACTGTCAGGGAGGTGTGTGAAGCCTGAGTTTATGCTCTTTCTCATCTCATTTCTCAAAGCATTTACACTGTAAGGTGCCTTGCTGAGCAGTGTTAGGCTGTCTAAAGAGTCCGGCACTTCTCTGAGGAGGCTGACAAAATGCTTCTCACTGCTTCTATGCTACTATTTACCTCCTCTGAGCTGTGGCAAGAGACATTCAGAAGCCCTCTGGCTCTCTCCCATCTTCAAGAGGCCAGGGATGCCCCACTTGGCTGGGAAATGCTCGCAGCAATGGGCAGCAATGGAGGAATTGCACTCACCTTCCTGGAGCAGCACAGACAACAGCAGACCCACAGTCTGAGGTCAGGCAAAGAGGTCAACCCAGCTGAGGGATGTCCTCCCAGTGGGGCAGGACTTACAGAGGCACCAGTAAAATTCAGTGTAAACCTAGCTGAAATGTAAGCTGCCATTTGGGGCACTCCTATGAAAGAACATTGTATGATTGCAACTACCAAAACTTGTGGTTAAAACTTAGCTGGGAGCCAAATCAGATGTAGGACACCTTGCTGAGGTATCCATTTTTAAGAACAGTAACAATATCACTGCATTCTTCTGTGCTGTGAAGAAACAGCAATTCCGATCTTGCTCATCTTGACACCTAAAATGCACTAACACATTGCTCAAGGGAGTCGGTTCCGAAATACACACAAAATCAGAACTGACACAATGCTTGTAATTAAAGCAAGAATAATCATCCACTAGCACCCTGTTTCCACGCCTCAGACCAGGTCAGCCTGCTCTCGGGGAAAACATCTGTGAAACCTCGAAGCCTTACAAGCTGGCCACAAAGCAGCTTTTACTAACAGCAGCAAAGTCTACCTGCCAAGTCTCCACTGATGTAATGACACCATGTTCTCTCCCCCAGCTACACTCCTGCTGCTGCCGGTGAGTTTCTAAGGGAGAATTTGTGGCAGCATTCAGAGTAACTTTGGTTTGAAGCGGAGCTGCTATTGATTAATGCACTCCATGCGTGACCTTCTGGGTTATCTACTGAGCTGCAAACTGAGCTACCAGTCAGTGTTCCATCGCAGCTGTGGGATGCACGGGAGGAAAGCAGGAAAGGTTAAACTGCCCTATGTGTTCTGCTAAGAAAGCCGTGCAAAAACAACTCCAGTCACAACTCCTGCTACAACAACCTTGTAGTGTCCAAATAACCAAATTCAAAGCACCAGAAGAAATGATCTCACATCATATATGACTCTTGATGAGCACAGCCCAGACGCTCTTTCTGCATCCCTGTTGAGAAAGATAAATAAGCAGCACCTTACATTATACATACATATACTTGCAGTTATACAAAGAGAGATTCAAGTTGAAGCGTGCCGTAAAACTGAGATTCTTCTCCTTCCTGAAAAGATAGAATTGGCAATGATACAGTAATTTGGCTTGGCAAAATGCACTTTCCTTTGGAAGAAAGCAGTTTATCTGGAATGCTAATCAAAAGGAGAATGTTCTCTGAAATTCGGGACTTACAGATCTCCTTGATATGGCCATCCTTTCTCATCATTTCTGTCATGTGCTCTCAGACCAGTTGAGGAGAGATCAGCAGGCATCCTGGAGCGGCCAAGGAAACTGACAATAATCTTATTTTCAGCTGAGGATCAAAACAGGCTTTGAGAAAACCAACTCTGGGTTTTCTTTTCTTATAGAAGAAATGCATTTGTTTCCCAGCCTGCTTGAGCAGCGGGAGATCTATGAACAACAGAAACAATGTATACCTCAAACCAAAAAGAGCCATCATTTATTTCACTCACAGAGCAGAAGAAACTGCGTTTGCAAAGCAGCTTCTGCCCATCCTTCTACAGAGACTGCTCAATGCATTTTAAGGACAGAGACACAAAAATCCATCTTATCTAATTCGTATTTGTTGAGGTGAACGCAGCATTCCCTGAGGATAATATGGATTCAAAACAATTTACGTCTCTAGTTCAGCTGGTCCTGGAAATACTGAAGGTCTCCCTCCCTTTTTTCTACTCTTTCCTGTTTTGATTCTGTAAGATAACACAAGCGCCACAGAAATACTCAGTTTAGCTGCAGAGATTAACAACAGTGGTAAAGGGCAGAGGAAATGGATAAGGGAGTCAAAAATAGTTTGAATGGCTCAGCTCACCAAGAACTGACCGCACAAAAGAAAGGAGAAAGATCAGTAAATAGAAGTCATCAATACAACTTTCTTAATCCAGAACCAAGCAGGCTCCCTTGCACTGAAAGCTATTAGTCACAGAGCAATTAAAAGTGATGACTGGTTTTAGCAGTTAGGTACCAGCACGTTCTTTCTAAACCCAGAGAAAGCATTTCCTTTCTACTTTGACAAAGTCAATCTCTGCATGGAGAAGACTGAGCAAGCTCATCAGGACTGTGAGGAGCCACATCTGCCTTCAGTGGAAAGAATCATTTCAACCAACAATAGCCAAGAAATACACAATTTTCAGACACAAGAAGAACACACTCTCACACATAAGCAGACTGCCAAAAGATTTACCAAATGCTCTATTTCCAGATATGCCCTGCAAAATACAACATTGTTTACAGCGGGAAGAAATAGATAGGAGCTGAGAGATCATGGCTGTCAATGAAGGTTGAAGTCTTCCATAACGGGACATTTTTCATATTGTACTCACGTAGGAAAGGAGGAGGAAGATAAGACAGAACAGTTACAGATTATAGCTGCTATAGAAGGTTTTTGTATAATCCATGGTTTAGTATTATTTTCTTTCAATCCCACTTCCAACACAAAAATCAGTGCAGCAGCCAGATGCACGAAGCTGAGCGAGTTCAATTGGAACCACAAGAAGAGACATTGCATGTGGGGTAGGACAGTTCCTCACTTTACATCACTTTTGTAGCAGACACTGACGATGATTTCGGAGGAGTAGCTGCCACGGTCCTCACGGAGGCAATCAATCTTTTTTCAAAGAGCTGAAACTGTGAAAAGTTTCAAACAGTTCTCGCTCAGACTTCCAACGGTCAAACCGCTGCTCTCCCACCTCCCATACTTCCTTCCTCAAGACATTCAGCTGCAACTTCAAACCTGACAGTAACATCTGTTTTTCACCTGCTAAAATGAGGGCCAGCAGTGTCCCAGAAAGCAGCATATGTTGTTGGTGAGAAACGTCCCACATGTTGGATCTCAAGAGCACAGTGCTCTGCGCTGAGCTGTTCCGTGTGGGGAGCATCTCTATTTTTGTCTGTGCTGTATCGCCCTCTCACACAAACCCACACTGTTAATAGCAGGCCTTGGCAAACGTAACACGGCGATCATTTGAGTGCTACTGCCCTTGATGCAGGATTACTTGCCTACCTGATCTGCCAGACTAACTGGGCTGCAAATGATGGCAGTTCCCTACTGCTCTGGTGAAAACAAGAGGTCACAAGACAACCAAAGGGGTTTCTTTTGGAGACGAGTTAAAAATCATTATGCCCCTAAGCAAGGGCTCACTCCAGCCTCTGTCAGCCGAACGTATAAAACTCCTCTCCTTTTGGACATTTATTCCAGCCTCGCTCCAGACACGTCACACTGCATGGCTGAGCCACAGTCAATCTTATCCCCAGCGAACAAAAACAGCTAGCACAGAAAGTGGCACGAGGGAGTGTCACCACTGTCTGCAGGCTGCAATGACAAGAGCCACGTGCACCATGTTTTACCTGCCACTTGAGTGCATGCATTCAGTCCCAGCCATTGCTCCCAGCACTCTGCTGTCAGAAACTTCACACCTACTCAAAACGATCAAACAGAAGTCTGCAGAATACTGAAGAACCAAGAAAATAGAGCTAGGCAACCACCTGCATGTTGCTATTTTTTTTAAATCCCAAATATTTTCACTGTATTATTCATTGACACTTCTTGTTATATGGCTGAAAAGAAATTTGCAGTACACTGTGCAGAAATTCTCATGTCTAAACACTCAGAGTCAATGAACACAGAAATCAAAAGCCAGATCTATGAAGCACCACAAGGACGGGATGATCTGTGCAGCATTCTCTATTCACACAGCCATGTAATTTGTCTGACTAAGGAGGTAGATGTAAAAAAAAATCCTCTATTAAAGAGCATCATAACTCTTTTTGCCCCTCAGTTCACATCCTTCAAGCACTGCAGTTCTAAAGAAGAGGAATTCAGATTCCTTCCTACCGTAAGCCTGTCCAGTATTAGTAGTGAGCACCTCTTATAGCCCCTTAAAGGTATTTCATGTCATCATCATCCACATCTGGATAATAAAGAATGGAGAGTAAGTTAAATAGATCACTAGCCACTGCTCTGCACAACGTAAGCATGCTACTTTCCCGTGGAGCTGCTTTTATAGCTATGGAGGTGGTGACAGAGAAACCTTTTGGGAGAATGTCTCAAGCCTTTGAAAAATCACGGCACCAGCATTGCAACTAGTGGGGCTGCACACAGTAGGATCAGATGAAAAAGACCTTAAGTTCTTTTTTCCTCACTTTTTTCTTGACTGTTCAGCTCTTACGTCCTTTGTCAGCCCTTCCCTCCCCGCTAAGTCACTCTAAATTAATACTCACGCACAGAGCTAGCAAAGATGAAACCCAGAATTAGAATGCAAATGTCTGACTTTTATTCCACCTCTCTGTTATATAAGGACTCCTCTCCATGAATGTTCACTTGGCTCATTCTGCAGTTTGAGGATGTGCTGTTTCAGAACACACACACAACATTAGAAAAATGAAACCAAGACAAGAAATGGCCACACACTATTTGGTGAGAACTGATCTCCATAGAGCAAGCACATGCAGCAATGACAAATTATACGTTAGAACCAGTGACACACAGCTTAGACACAGCAAGCCTTGCTTTCTGAAAACAAGGGATGACCCACACCCCACACTGCACATGTAAACCTGCTGATCTTGAAAGCATATTTTAACAGTAGTTCTATTTACACTGCATTTAGATTGGATTATCTCACTTTCAAATTACTTGTGGAAGTAACAGAATGCTCACAACGACACTGTGTGCTTCTGAGAAGAAAGAATAAGAAAAATAAATGAGAATTTGTGAGTCCTGTGATTATCTGACAACATTTACAAGTCATTTTTGCACTCCTTCCTCAGGAATTTGGAAAAGATGCGTCACTTCAATCACATACAAACTGTATTACATATGTATTATATTATCCACAAACTGTATAGGTGTAACTTAATGTGTTACTTGTGATGTCCCTCCCAGAAGCAGAAGGAAATAGGCAGCTGAATCAGCCCTTTATAGCTGTGTAATCCATCCATCGTTCCAGTATAAAGTCATCCTCAAACAAGACTTGACCTTGGTTGTTAAAAGCCCAGAGACAATCTTCTGTGTGGTCCTGTTAAGATGGCAGTGCCCTCAGTGACCCAGTCTATAACCTTGCTAAATTCTCTGGGACCTTTACTTGTGAAAGGGAACCCAGACTTCTCGTAACTTCATACCAGCTCTTTCTTCACCCTCTGTCTCACCTGCCTGGTGCCTTACAATGACAGTTGCAGACAGTTCCATAAAATAGCTGATTGCTGAGGCAGATGAACAACCCATGAGCTTTACATATGACAATTCATTAAGTTGTTCCCAAAGCAGAAATAATCTCTATGTCCTCAAAGCGCTGTGGTCACTCATTTGACTGCTATTTTATATAACAAAAACTGAGCTGTGTTTTGAATGAACAGCATGACCACTGGGTTACATTGCAGTGGCTGACCTGCTCAAATTTAGATTGCGTTGTTAATCTGCTGAAATACCTAACCTGTCATTACAATTTTGTTTATAGTCATTAAATGAGATTATGCAGAGAGTATATTGTCGTATCTGATGCAACCAAAACTCTGTGAAACACATGTTCTATGCTAACTCAGTGATTCCTAATTTCAGCATGTACTTTTTCATTTACTAGAACAATTTGAACTTGGGGATCAAAAAACAGCATTACCTTGAGTCGAGAAGCTTGGAATTATCTACCTACCTGGAAAAAAAATGAGTCCAATTCTTAAACTTCATGCACATTCTTAAATAAATATATAAATAATCCACAGCCTTACAATATATTCCAATATCTGCTTAAAATGTCAGATAAGCAATACAGATATTCTGAGTGTTACCTAAAAGATATTGTTACGAACATATATTATCCCTTTATATTCCTTCTATTGTTCCTTTTGAATTAATTTATTGTAGCCTAGCATTTTCAGACAGATCTTGCCACCTTACATTCCAGTGAACTGTACTTTCCATCACTACTAGACAATTGAGATCATTCTAGCTATTCATCGTATAGGACAACTGAGTGGGGTAAAGGCTGACGAAGACTTGCATGACTCTGACAGCTAACCTAAGTTTTAATAATAACCTTTATAACTAAACAGAAAAGTTCAAGATTCTCAAACCATTTAAGTACAATTGAGGTTGGCATAGACCAAAAGATTGAAAACACAAAGTCTGCAATGTCCTACATTTTTCCAGACAAAAGTATCGGGGATTTTACATTACGGTTCAGATACAGCCAAGCACCTCAGCCTAAACACTGCATTTGGTTTGTAACTGATATTCAAACGAGGGAAAGATAAAAAAAAAAAATAGGAGTTATTTTATGATTTTGTTGAATCCTTTTCTCTATGTCTCAAAAACATTATTTTTCCTTCAGAGGAAAACTTAAATTTGTGGTTTCCTACAAAAGGCACAAAATGGAAGTGATTTTTTTTTCTCTTTTTTCAGCTTTCCTGTGCACAAAACCCTTCCTTCAGGTCTTTCCCAATTTGGCCCAGAAACCTTTCCTAAGTCCTACAAGTCCAGCAGGTAATAGCAACTTGAAGAAGAAAGAAATCTGAAACCAACAAATGATAATATGCTATCCATAAATTTATCCAGCTAGATTGGGTGTTATTTTCATAAACATATCGAATGAAATGCAATCAAGTGAGGTGCATTACAGAGTCAATAGAATACCAATGTCGAAGGTATTACATTTCCCAATTTGCATGTTTCTTCCCTGGAAAAAAATCCTCCAAAGAGGCTATTGTGAATTATTTTTCAAGTAGAAAGATGAAGGTATTCATCAAGTGGGCTAATAGTTAACCAGCCTCATTCTGCTAGCTAGTTAACACCCAGTACAGAAACTGTTGGTAGTACTATGACAACCCAAAGCATCAACAAATACACACCTTTCTGTAGCACTGGACAAGTGACCAGTGGACTGCCTACTCCTCATAGAATTCTGAGTTTTATTCTTTTTACACTTGTAAACCCTGCATCATGGAGGGATCTGAACAAACCCCCCACAGTGAAATCAGTCAGACAGACTCCAGAATCAGAAAATTCTGGTCATTATTGATCAGCTTCTGTAATCTCACTGATTAAATGTCATCCAGCTATTCATGCAGCTTTCTTTCATCTTATTTAGTAATGAACATATCTAATAAAGCCATGTGAGAAAAGACAGTGAGAAGATTGAAAAAAAAGCAATAAAAATCAAAACTTTCTTACGAAAGAGCCATATGACTCAGTCATCTTAAAGGAGAGGCTGTAGGAACAGCTAGACATTATCACACTGTACCTGACTCAATAGCCTATAAATGATTTATTGGGGCACTGAGGGAGTTATTATTGCCATCAGCACACACATCTCACAAACTGCATCAGCTCTGAACACTATATGCAAAGTTGGAGAAGAAGACAAGAAGATGGAAGAAAATTCCTGAGGTATGGATTAAATATCCGTTTTCTCCATGCTAACAGCTAAAAAAAAAAAATTAATGAAGAATTCTGGAATGGACATTGTTAGAGCAAGAAATAAAATAATTCAAGGTGGGGAGCAGGAAGGGAGGCTTTAGCAGGCAAAGGAAAAGGCAGCTTCCATCAACTATAGGATTTACAACCTGCCTCAGCAGAAACAGATGCAACACAAAAAGCCCTTGTGGCATGCACAGATTTGGTGTGTGTTTGTTTTTCTCTTCTTAATTTATTTTGGACACACAGATAAGCTTCCCAGAGCTACGGTAGGTAAAAGAGGTAGCCAGGACAGCTGTTGTAGCAAGCCACAGAGTGAGCATTCAGCAGAAGAACAGACACAAACAAATAAAAACTTGACTTGTCACAACACTAAACTTAACTTTCTGCAAGGCCTGAACTAGTTCACAGATATTCTGAATTCAGCCTATGGCTAAAAAAAAAAAAAAAAAAAAGAGAGAGAGAGAGAGAGAGAGAAAGAAGGAGGAACCTCTATCTGTCTTTCTAGGAAACTTAAGTACAATTACTTTTAGCCAAAGAATTGCCTGCAGTAACTTTTTTCATACATTCAATCATTACCTAAACATTGCCCACAGTGTTCTATCCCCTGTGCACCAAAGCACCAAATGGAAATCTAGGGGCTCTTCATAAAGCATTTCTTAACTGAAATTCAGTCTTCAGAACTGGACATATAAACTAGTAAAGAAACTGCACTGGCCACACCTTCTGGTTGCTCAACAGCAGAACAATTTAAGTATTTTGTGAGAGCTCAAGAGAAAAAAGAATTTTCCTCAAAGTTCTTCTGAGTCTGAAATCTTTCACCTGAACTGCGAAAGAAAGGATGGACTGCTGTCAATTCTGGCTACTTATTAAAAAAAAAAAAAAAAAAAAAAAAAAAAAAAAAAAACAAGTAAAAATAAAACAACAAAAATTGTCTTGGAAATGAGAACAATCTACTTAATCTCCCTTAAACTGAGCAATACCTACTGCCAAAGTCATCAGTGTTTGCTTGGCCAGTAGACTCTTAAAGAAGCTGTGTGGCTGCTGTACACACAAGGGGGATACATGGGATCCTAAGCAGAGTTTGGGCGTTTATCCTCTTTTTGCAGCTCACTGAAGAGGTTGACTGTCTACCAAGAAGAAGACCCAGAAGAATCACAGACTATTTTAAGTTAAAAGGGACTCCTAAGGATTGTAGAGTTCAACTCCCAGCAGCTGTGCGAGTACCTATACCTGCTCCTGTTGAACTCTGCCATCCATGCTAGAGATATTCCTACTTCCAGGACAATGCAATGAGACGCACAGTGGTTGAGTGTGCTCACCCTCACACATCTATATACTCGTACTCCACCTAAGAAAAATTCCCATATAAAATGATGTAACTGCTACCAAAAGCTGAAAGGGCCTGCAAGCTATCACAAATACAGCATCTACAAAGTCAAGGCATGGGGTGCCACCCCATGCTAAACAGACAGCTATTTCAAATGAGTGAGTTCTCTGACTGACATCGCTAAAGAAGGTAGAACGTAATTACCTCAGCTGAAATAGGACATAGGTTCAACTGTATCTTTAATGACCAGAAGTGTATAGGGCTGTCATTTTATGCTTCACTCAAAAGATGAATGAGCACCGTTCCAAAGATTAGATTGCCAGCATATGGAGAATGCCTCTTCAGAAAAAAAAATATCAAATAAAGTGGATTTTACTTTTTCACATAAAAACCCTGCCATTTACGTTTGCATCTGAAATGACTGATCTACTTAGTAGATATTACACATTGAAAGAAATAAATCTGATGGTATGCTTCTTAAGTAGTGTAACTACTCCAGCTATTGAACTGAGCCACCGGATCAGAGCTTCCATTCTCAAAAAAAAGACTGATGCATTGAGGAAGAACTCTATTTCTGCAAATGTGAAGGACTGAACAGATTTTTATCAGAACGTTCTAAAAAACTGGAAAATAACTTTGACACCCAGCTTCTTGAGGTAGAGTATGACTGTTATTTTACAGCTATCTCAGTCATAAAGGAACGAGAAAAGAAAACATTCAATCAGAACAATCCCTGTTACCTTTGTGCTTCACACCTATCTTACATTTAGCACAGCGTTACTTCATCATCTTGTATATTCTTTCTCTGTCACGGAAAAAAAGCTTAACAAAAGCAACAGGAATCTGCACAATTTGTGAGCTCTGAATCTAGATCAAACTTTAATGCCACACTTGCTAGGAGAGATGGATTCGTAGGCCTTTCTCACATTCAATAGGCATTACTCTATTGATTTTTTTTGGTAATTCACCATCCATAATATACAGGATCATCCAGAAGAAAATTTAAAGCTATCTTTGGATACATCATGCACTTTCTGAAGCCCAGCAGACATTTCACAATCAAACAAAGTACAGACAATAAAAATGTTTCATCTGATGCAGAAAAAACTCTGTGAGAAGAAAAACAAGTTTCCAAGCTTCCAGATCAACAAAGCCTTCTATTTCTTTTCTTGTCTGTATAAAGATGTGAGAATAATCCTAAAGAAGGGCCTGTCTTTTTCCTGGGTCCATACACTACTTTTAATTCAGCTGCAAAGAATCACTATTTCTGTGGTAGGCTTTTTTTCACAGGCGTGGTGTGGGCAATACTGGTGGTTGGTGGACAGTTGGACTAGGTGATCTTAGAAATCTTTTCCCATTTTAATGATTCTACGATTCTATAAGAACTCAAATCTGAAACACTGATAGGAGAAAACCATTCAAAAAGGGTGTTACTCTTCCAAAAATACTCAGAAAGAATGGAATTCAGCTTAATTATAGGTGTTACAGAGCGTACTTCAGTTAATAAAGAAAAGATGACACTCTTCAGCAAGAGTTTAACTCATTCTCACCCCTACTCTTGGAGCACTATAATTGGATTAGTTATTTTCATTGCACAATCTACATAAGTCATGTAAGAGGGCTAGAGAACTATGGCACTATATTTGCTTTCCAAATATATGTAAATGTGAACACGATCTCTTCCTCTGAATGTCAAACCAGTGAAATCAAGCTGCAATGCTTGTGTTTGTGGGGTTGAATTCCTATCCGTATGGGAAGAGACCTCGCTGGTTACTCTGGTATCCTGGTGGCTGACTTGTTTTTCTGTTGTGCCATTTCTAGCAGCTCCAAGTGCCCTTCTCATGCCATCATTTTTCAGGAAAAAAAAAACTCCACAAACCCACCTTATATAAAAAAGAAACAACACAAGAGAGCTGAATTAAATATCCAACACCTCTACAACATCGGCGTGCTGTTTTGCTCTATTCCTTCCACATGTCATGTTATTTCTCAAAGAAGTAATGCTGATGGTTCTGACCACGGAGCTACATATTCTCTCAGTGCACCCTGATTACCTTCAAAGAGATCATTCATGAAATACATCAGTGTTCATTGTATTACATTTTGGCAGAAATGCAGTTCTGTATAGTGAGCCTATGAACTGCACGATTTTTCTAAGACTGAATGCTGTACCCAGCTTAAATTGAACCTTACTTGTAGACTAGCTAGTTACATTTGTACCATAGATCAATGAGTTAAAGGCGGCATGTTTATCACTGATAAATGCAACTAACACAGCTTGTTTCACTTAAAAACACCAATCTAAATGTTCTTTTATTTCAGTAAAGCAATTTATTTTTCATTTCACACAATTCAACTGCACCAGATCCTGATGCTTTAACACATGTGAAATTCTCCCTACAGCTGAGATGAAATGCCTTAAGAAACACAAGTACCTCTCTGAGAGCATATTTCAAGTCACGTTTCTCGTTCATCGGCAAATTTCAATACTTACTGCTGAAAGGCCAAAGCAACAAGGCCACCAGTGGTGAACAAACTCCGTAGCCCCAGTCTGAGCAATGCTTTTGAACAAAATTTGTCTCTGTAGGTTGCAGACAGCTCAGAGAGAACACAAAACTTTTATTCAGAGCTTAGGAGTTTGCTACTGGTTAGTTTACCCACCTCTTTCTAAACATCATTTTCCTTCTGTACAGCATAATTAGAACTCACAGATGAATAATCACCTAACATTCAGTATATTCTGTCATTTTCTTAGATTCTTCACTGCCTGCTCATCAGGAAGAAGGGTGCAATGAAGGAGTCCAATCTATTACTCCATTACAAAAGGAAGACACAAAGCCACTGAGATCCTAAAGTTGTATCCGTTCATTTCTTTAAATATCCCGTGTATTTTCATTTCACAGTTATGGTACTAAGGGAGACTCAAACACAGCAGCTATTTTTATAAGCTCTATAATAAGTTCTACAGATGATCTTCACAAGATATTAATTCAAGAACATCTAGAACAGGAACTGGGACACAAAGAAAGATGGCCTGCCAAGACACTATTTAAAGGTATTTTTGTGAAACATAAAGGGAGAGAAGAAAGATATTAAAACCTGGGCTTGGATCTTCTCTGAAGTGTGAAGTCAGATCAACAGAAATTACCTCTTGATTACACTGTACTGTATTAAATCAAATGCAAATTAGATGTCAACTTGCTAACTCTTGCCTTTCTCTTCTTGGAATAAAATTGCATCAGTAATACCTGACATGTACAATTGGCATTTAGACACTGGTGGGGGAGGAAAGGAGAATTTGAGTGGAGAAATTCAAACTGTGGAAACCAAGAATAGCATGCATTATTCCAAACGGAATCAGTTAAATAATACTACTTAATTCCTAAGTACAAGTTCTGTGGACCAAAGGAAACAAAAAACAATTTTCTGTGATTTATGAAAAGATATCTCACACCAAATCTGAAGACTAAGAAGGGAAGACTTTATGACCACAGGCCGTACAAGAAAATACTAGAATATTAGAACAATTTTTTAGCTGGCATGTCAAGATATCATCTCAGCTAATAGTAGAGATTAACATAGCAGATACTGCTTTCGTTAAGAGCAATAAATAAATTATATATATATATATATATATATATATATATACACACACTCAGACACACCTGCACATAAGAAAAACTACGCAGCAACATAAATATGTCCCTCACAAAACAACAACAAAACAAATCCAGTGACTGGTTAATATTTCTCGTAGCTTGTAAACCTCAGCTTTTACAGTATATGAGGCAGTGAAAGCACTACAGAAAACAGCCCACTCTCCTCGTGCTGTGGTCAGCTAAGGGGATAAATGGTCTTCTTGATCTAGGGGACTTCACTTTTCTTGGCTTAGCTTGGCAGAGTGATAAAGAACAAACAGCTTTTTGCTTCTACTGAGAATTATTTGTTGATTTGCAGACAGATGTCCCCTTGATCCTCAGAGGCCATCTTAATCCAATCTTTCTAGTAGATATTCTTTCATCTATTCCCTGATATCTTTACAAACGACAGCTTTGTTTCTCCTATCACATTAAGATATCACCTCTTGCCATTTTGCAGTACGCACCACTGGGGCAAGTGCTGTGAACAGCTTGGCAACAAATGAAGCAGGGCAACCTCAGCCACCTGGAGCATCTGCCTTCTCCGGATCCGTCATGCCCTCAGGAGTGTTGTACCAACCACAACCACCCTTTCCCATAATAAGTGAAGCACCGCTCACTTCAGCCCTTCTGTATCGTGCTGTATTGGCTTTGCCTCACCTTGAAATGAGAGGCTTTAGAAAGTCTAAAACAAAGCCTCATGCCCACAGCAGCACAGCTGGTTTGTTTCCCAAAATAAACCTTGCTTTGTATTCTACAAAATATCTCAGGATAGAGAAAGGTAGGGAGTTCTGACATTTATCTTACTGTACTCACTGAAAATCTCAGTTCTTCAGTTTTCATTTGAGTTTTGTTTGCTTACATTTTAAAACCAGGTTCCTCAACTGAAACGTCTTTGATAGTTACACACCTAAGGATTGATCCAACTCAGGAATCAAAGACAGCGCACTGAAATAGAATTCTCACATTTCTTTCTACCTTCAGGGCCCAAAGGAATAAAGACCATAGGGAGTTTCATGCAAAGGATTGGAGAAAACAATAAATTCCAAAAGAAGCAATTCAAGAGACGAGTACACAAAGCAGTATGCAGTTTCATAAACAATAAACATCTCTAGATACTGCAAACTGATAGGGAATAAAGCAGCTAAAGGCCTCCACATTTTCTTGAGAAATGCATGGCTTATCCAACTTGAAGGTATAAACACAGCGACATTTCATCACCCACCTCTGAAAGCTCTGAGTGCGCTGAAGAATCTCCATGTAACTAATGCAGCACTGCAAGTGTTGATGCTTTTTCATCCACAAACGTAACCATTAGGATTCAGAGCACATTTCTCAGCCATGGCACACACTGAAAAATGACCTCTCGCTTCAACACCGGACAATCTTTTCCACACAGGGTCCGAAACCGCACACAAAAGTACAACCTCAGTAAGCATCACATTCTCTGCCATGTCTTACCCTTGCTTCTCACTGTGTACAATCAGCAGGCAATTCTTTGATGCCATTCCCCCATTCTATGAGAAAAATGGTCCCATTTGCTTTACAAACACTGTAAATACACATGTAACTACATCTCTCTCTCTGAACCCCAGCCAAAACATAGTCCTTCTAATTTGCCAGAATCTTATTCCCCATGCAGTATGCACCAACTCAGACAATAGATTTTGTGAGAGATGGGAGCCAAGATTCCATGCAATTGCCTTGAATCCCTTTTGGACATGATACTCCACCATTGTCAAAAGCCCTCCTACAGCTTTTGGGAAAAAAAAAAAAAAAGCCTGCCCTTTGCTTGACTTGCCCCTAGCTGAGAATCACAGAATCACAGAAGGGGTTGGAAGGGACCTCCAGAGATCATCTAGTCCAGCCCTCTGCCAAAGTAGGTTCCCTAGACCAGATTGCACAGGTATCTACTGCTTTAAACCCTTTTGCTGTTTCCTTTTCATTTCACAAATTCATAATCTGTGCTGAAGGTAGGGTAAATAGACAATTGGAGTGGATCTCATCAAATTGACTTCCAGGAGAGCGTGCTGGAGCATGGCATATCTATGCCAGGATGACCTCCTGCTTTCCCATGGCAGTTCTCCTATGTTTCTGTGCTGGACATTCACACTAAACTTGCTGTATGGGAACAGTTGAGTCACGTCCTGAAACACTGATTGATCACCTGAGCTGAGCCCTGAGTCAACCACAGGAGCACAGGTGAAGGCAATTCACCTGTGTGAGCAGAAGGAGTGGAGCCTGGCTCCACCTCTCCCAGACCTCATTTAAGGGCTGACTGCAAAGGGGGTGGGTTTTTTTTTTTTTTCTGGAGATTGCTCCCTTTGGAGTTCTTTCACTGTGAGCCTGAGATGCAGGTAAGCATTTCATTTGTTTTTTGATTATTCTTTTCCACTGTGGTAATTAATCTTTCTAGTTATACATCCTGACCACACTACTTCTCTGAAGTGCTTTTTCTATGATCTATACACTTCCTTAGCTGAAATTTCTGCTCCTGCTGGTCAGCAACCTGGTGCTGTATAGTAGTCAGTCTATTTTTCTTAGGATCACATGCAAGACTCCTCCACATGTGTGAAGTTGTTTATAGAATACCTGCAACGTATTGTCATTTTTAAGCACACACTCAGCTGTTTACTCCTGCCTTTGGATACCACCCCACACTGTGCTGCCTTTCTTATTCTTGGTGCTTTGCCACTGACAGTAGTGACCAGCACTCTAGAAATAACAGAACACTGATGGAGCCTGTCTCTAAAACCAATGCCTTTCCACTCACCTGTGGCTCATACACATGCAGAATAAAATCTCAAAGAATAATGGTGTGGGTTTGTTTATCTTTGGTGCAAAACCATGAGATAGAGGTAACATCTCCGGATGGGAAACTAGGGCATTAGGCTCCATGCTGCCAACAACTCTTAGAGTGCTGTTCTGCACTCCACTCTGAACAGTAAAATGTCTCTCAGGAGACTTTAACAGAGATCCCTGCCAGGTGTGTACCTGGGCTTCAGCCAGCAGCATTACACACTGCTAAGGATGCACATCTCCAGCTCAGCAGTCAGACATGTATGTGCTGGAATTGCACAGCGATGTCAGCAGAAATCCTAACATCAAAACTTTCCAGCACAGGTATCCTGACTGTGTTAAATATCACAAATGGGAATGATCACATAGCTCAGTTATTTCATGTGTGGCCAGCTAAACAAAGCAGGCAAAAAAAAACTTAATCAGAAAATAGAATCAGGTTCTAAATAGAAAATGACAAAAGCTCTGTAGAAAGCATCAAGCTCAATCTTACAGGGGAGAAAAAGCATTGTAAGGAATGGATGAAAAGAGGTACTTGACAGAATCTCTGGATACCAATCTGCAGTTCACACTGGATGCAGAAAGGAGATGATGTGAAAGGCAATTTGAGTCACACAGTTTTAAACAAGAGAGGAGTCCTTTCTGCTCACAAATAACATGAGGGATTGCTGTGTGGTTGGTTTGAAGGGTGTATTTAAATGCAGCGTGGCAAATAGAATGCATTATCAAAACACATCATTTTACTTCAGACATGCATCAGCTCACCATCAGCTTCCATTAGACAAGGTGTTACCAGGAACATTTAAGCTTTGATTTAAAGTGGTGTCCCACCATTTCACAGTCTCCAGACAATGTCTGTGAGGGAACACTGTCATTTGTTAAATATCACAAAGTGTTTATTCCTAGGAGTACAGACAACAGAAGGAGAATTCAAGGCAACATATTTTTTAATGCCACTGATGTCCTCTGAAATAATTGCAGCAAAATTCAGTGAGACTATGAGGGAAGTCTTCGCTGAAGTGCCTCCTGTTCCTGACACCATTATACCTTCCAGGAGTCAGCAGTAAAGAAAGGCCTGCTCCAAAGGTGGTTCACACCTTTCTCCTTGCAACATGCAGTTTTTGTAGTTTTCTCAGTATGTGACCCTTCGGATGGTTGAAGCTGTTATGACAGAAATGTGACACTCACCTAGCCACTGAAATACGAATACAGGATCGAGGTGTATCTGCCAAGGTTTCAAAAGCACCACTACAACTAAAATGTGACAACTTCTCACATCCACAACCCCACTCATTTTTGTATCAGTTTGCTGGTAGGATTTCTCAGTGTTATAATTTGCTTGAGTAGTAGTATCCTCATGAACCCAGAGAACAAAAAGCCTTCCTTCTGGTTTCAGACTTCCAGATTTTATACTCCTTCTGAGGTAAACCTCTAAATTTACTGATATACCACGGGTACTGTACCTGCTGTGTTTCCTTTACTTGGTGTGCTAACTCACATTTTAGATCAAAACAATACAAAAGCATGAGAAACACAGCCTTCAATTGCAGTTATGTCATCCAATTGTCAATTTTAAGCCATCACTTCGTCAGTTTAAAGACTGCATTCTAGTTGTGAGAATCCCTTTACAGCCGTAAGAAGGAAAAAAAGATTCTTCTAAGATTCTCAGATGAAAGAAGGGCAGGCAGCTGAGCTGAAAGCTGGCCTAAAGCCACTGGCTGCCTGGGTCAGCAGGGAACCCTTGGGTCCTGCAGATACTGGTTTTGTAGGATCACATTATCACACAGATATGACATGCAGCAGCTGCCCAGCACCATTCTGCTTGTACTGTGCCCTCTGAATAACAGGCATTTTGGAAAGGAATGAACCAACAGCACATGAGAGCTGGAAACTAGCAGGATTAAAATGGACTTCTGGAGAAGGATTTTTTTGCACTGCTTGAACATGCTGTTTGACGTTCAGCAATGAGTGCAGTAGCTTGGGAGCTTAGGTCAGTTTAAAACAAATAATCCAAAGGCTATAGGCAAGAAAGTGCAGGAGTCAAATTAATTTGAGATGACAGGAAAATATTAATTGTCTATTTTGTTCTCAAATCATTAAAAAACCTGACAAACAAAGCATGGGATTTTAGTGCTCAATCATTTAAGTACATCCATAAAAGCTTTAGGAGTTTTCAGAAGCTACTCGAAGCAGATTTGTTGACAACTGGGTTTAAATTACTCTCTACTACAGCAGAACAACCATGAATTCAACAGACACTGTTATATACTAATTACTTAATTATTGGACAATCTCTGGGTAATAAAAAAGTGGTTTCAGTGATTTAACTGCTTTTTTTAACAGTTATTTCTGGATTGATATGTGTATTTTTGCCCTTTAAAAAGCAAGCACACAAACAACTTGTCAATCATAATCTCCCACACGAGCATCATGCAGCCTGCTTTAACTATTCACTTCATTTCCACCAGTAAGAGCAAGTGGAAAAGGTTTACTAATTAATATGCAAAAAAGGAAATTCTGTCACGGGGTTATTAAAGTGAAATTGAATTCCAATACAGATGGACCAAAACAAAATCCAAAAATGTATTGTTTAGAGAACCTATCTGGAGCTCTAAATGGAATCCTCTCAGATCCTTTCCTTTTAACTGATGGTGAGCAAGGAGCCCATTACACCTATGAGACAAACAGAATGGTGGACCTATGGAGGAGTCCAACAGAGGCAAATCTTGAAATGGAAAAGATCAAGGATAAGACTGAAAGGAATCAAATCATTACTGGTAAGTTGCATTTCAATAGTTTATTATTCTATTAAAATTGGTGGCCTCTGTGACTTAGTTTTTAAGCAGAATCACTGAATAAGAATTCCAGTGAAAAGCAAGCATTCAAATTCTGATCTAGTATGCCAATAGATAGAAAAAGCAGAAGGTGACCTTGAGCTTGCATCACAGACATAGGTGTAATACATGTTTTCTCAACTACCGTCCTCTGTAATTCATTAAGGTGCCTATTGAAAGCCGAAACCAACACATCCCTGATCACTTAACATCTCCCTTGTTTAATGTGAGGCATTAATACAGGACTCAATTAGAGAAAAGCAGCTATGGAAAAGATGAAAGACAGATCTTCACTGAAAAGAAAATATCAATTAGAATGAACTGAAGGCAACACAATGTGAAACAACTGTTTCTCAATGCAGCACATCTTATTTCTTGTTAGCAAAGAAACTGGGTTGCAGCCAAGCTTTACCTTTCTTGCAATGACTTCCTGTGAATCCAGAAGGACAGACACATTTGCTTGGGGCCACGCAAGTTTCGCCATATCTGCATCCTTCTTCACAGAATGCTGAGAAATGAAAGGAATAGGTGATACTACTTAGTATTTTTTCAACTCTACAATACGTTTGCAAGCTACTAACAAAAGCATCCTGATTCTAAACAGAATTAAGAATATTAAAATTCAATCCACCTGCAAACACAAAGAGAAGTAACTCATTTGAATGATACGAGGAAAAACTCAGATTACACCATCGGCAAACCACTAATAAAAGATTAATAACCATCTGGAAGGAGAGAGGGAAAAATATGGCTTACAATTTTAATGGTCCCGATCTTTCAATTATTCCCAGTATTACAATTTCAATGCTCAGGTGATCCACAGAAAACAGGATGGATGGAGGATAACTGCTTGTTTCTCACTCCTGTTTGGTTGAAAGTTCCATAAACACACTCTTTTCCTTATGTTTTATTTGTAGGTGCAAAGCACTTTTTGTGGAATCAGAAAGTGAATTAAGGGGAGGCTCGTGGCTGAAAAGAGGAGGCAACCACAGGACAAGGCCTCTACTGAAATGTGATTCTTGACAGACAAATCCCCAAGTACTTCTCAGTTGTGCACATGGATAGCTAGGATTTGAACCTAAGGATGGATTTCAGCTTTTCTAGCGAGCACTGTGATGTTCCTCAGTTATACAGGTTTGTGCCTGATGCACCCACTAACTGTGCAATTCAGTGATACCCTTTTTTCTTCCCTTTTGTTGAGCGTGTATGCAAGGAGAGGAACTGAGGTAAGAGAGAAGGAAACTGCGAGCATCAGGACAGGGTCAATGTTGCACTACTCACTCCAGCAAGAACTTGGTTAAGGCTAAGAGTGGGCCCTGAGCCCACAAACACACTCCCCTCTCTCTCTCCTAGATAGATATTGAACTTCACAAGTTAATCAGTGGGCTTAACTGCACTTAGGAGGGAAGTTGCAATTAATATTTAAACAGCAGCTCTCTGCAGTTAAGCTAATAACAGAATTGAAAACTGTTTTCTGCAAGCTAAAATCACAGATGGAGGGTTGGCAAAAAGAAGTTACAAATGCTATGAAAAAGCCTTAAGTGCTAGATAACAGAATAAAGGTTTTAGATTTATCTTCCATTGCACTAAAAAGAAATATACAGATAAGAAAGTACTAAGGACTAGGAAAAATCTCTTGTAATTTTTATCTGCTTAGAGGCAAAAGAGCACATCGTGCTATCTTCACAGAACTCGTAGGCCAATATGCTCTAATATAATGTGTAGCATGCCATACTGTTTTATGGAGGATAACATGGGGAGGGGAATGCTGAAGTGGTTTAGAGAAGATGGCAGGAGGGGAAAGTAAGCTCTCTGGTGACTGGCACAAGGCAGTGGTGTGGAGAAAACACTGTTCTTGTCCAATAATGCTTCCTGCCCATCAACCCACACACTCTACCTGTGAATCTGCTGAAATATACCTATTTTTAAGCCACTTAAAAGAGAAATAAGCTTTAAGAACTGTGTATGATTCTGCAGGAAGCTGAAATTAGTAGTCTGAAAGAAGACACGAAAAACATGATGAGATGTAAAAGGTGCCTTCTGTAGCTCTTGAGAGAGTTTGCACACTTCTAGGCTCAGCACCCTCAGAAAAGGTGCCAGTTACATTTATTTATTTATTTTTGCTTGAAAACAAGAGGAAGCAGAGATTGTCTTGAATTAGTGATAAATTTCTCCATGGCAACGAAAGAATTGGGACTTGTGGCAGAGCAAACAAAAAAGGGCAAAAAAGGAAAAATAAAATCAGCCTCACTGACAGAACAAAGAAAGTGAGTAGTTTCTCCACAATATGTACTGCATTAAAGTGGGAAAGAACTATGCAAGATTCACTAAAGAAAAGTAATAACATCTTAAAAAAAAAAAAAAAAAAGGTTTATTTTCTATTGCAGTCATGTATGTTCACTGAAAGAACTAGCTTCTCAAAATAGAAATAATACAGGTCATAAAAAAAGTCAACATTTATTGGCTGTAATAATCACATGTCCTCTGGAAGTCATTGGAGCTGGAGAGAAATGCATTTACTGAAGGGCCTTGAGTAAGAGTGCTCACACTCTGCCACCACAACCGATGCTGTTAAATGTTTGCTTCTTACAATGCACCTATTCCAGGGCATGCACAGTGTGCTCATGTTTTGTTCCGTTCTCTTATAAGAAAACCAGGAGAAATAAGGTTTCTGAGATGGGTTTGGAGATCTTTTAAGTGCAAAACTTATGTTCCATCTGCAGCAGTGGAGTCTTGGCACCCACAGGCACAGCCAGGCATGATGTTGACATCTGGAAGAGAAACTGGGCTGCCTGTCATGGGTCCTTCTGGTCCTTCTTGCCTATCCATACCCAAGAACACCTCCTGAGTGTGTATGCAAATGCAATAACGTTTGTTAAGCATTTTGAAATTCATCTCTCCTTTAGGTACCATATAGTGTAGTGATTTTAACTTATTAAAACAAAAACACAAGCACACAAACATCCAATCCAACAACAACAAAGCTATGGGTATCACAGCATTCCAAGTTCCTGTCCTGCCCAGTGCAGAGGAGTGACCCAGGCACTAGCCTGTCATAGGGCTGTCAGGGAGGATGCAGCTATGGAAGAAGCTGGGAAATGGCTGCAGAAAGAAAGAATTTGATGGTTCTTTTTAATCTCTGTAGAAGCTGAAATGTCCCTGCAATCCAGACCAGCTGTTCTCAATGCTTATTTTGGTTGCTCAGGCTTTGGTGGCTTTGGAGGAGGAGGAGGTTGTTTCTTTCTTTTTGTGCTAGAAAAGGAAATGCCAAGGAAGACATCCACAATTACCCTGCTGTTCCTCAAATGACTCTTCTACAAACCCTCTCATTCCTGTATTGTAGGTTTGCAGGAAGTGAGAACATCCAAACCACAGGTCTGTGAACACAGTTACAGAACGAGCACGTTTGTGTGAAGGCTCCTTTTCTTAACTGTCAGAAAAAGAGAGTCCAGGCAGTGCTGATAGCACAACTCCGAATGTTAAGAGTGCTCAAAACCCATAATAATAGGAATCCAATTTCAACCACTTGTAATTTTACCAAGCTTCACTCATTTGAACTTCCTTCTCTAACAGATTCCTGCCCCTGACTGAAAACTTTTAGAACAGATTATCAAAAGTAATTCTTTCCCAGCAATGATATTTTTCCTTTATGCTCTCAGGAGCAGGGAACAATTAAGGAAAAGCTTTACATCACTGCTGTACCCACTCCTTACTCATGAAACAGAGAACCCAACAGGGAGCAGCCCAGTGGCTGAACAGTAAATCAGCTGCAGTGGCCATGCTCTCATAAAAAAGCCTGCATTGATGCTTATGCTTTGTCATACATCTTACAGGCTAGGGGTCTACGACTTGCATTGCAGTTTAGATTCTCCAAAATGACAACTCGATTATGGACAGAAAAAGCACCAACAGTACCTCAGAAATACCAATGATAAACTTTGGCTGTAGTCTCCCTCCTGCTCAGAAAAAGTTATCACAAGAAAAATCAATTACAGTGCGATCATTCTTCTAATGTACTCTCATGCATGGATCCTGTCTCTGAAAGCATTTTCAGTCTAGAAATCTTGTTAAAAAGCAGCATGGTTCCTGAATTTGCAATAAAGTTTTTATAAGGAAAATTAGGAGAAGAAACCAATTACAGTAAAGGCTATGACAGAAATTCTTTTGTATGGGAACTGCTGAGTGACAGCCTGAACCACTGATGGAGCACCTGAAGGAAAGACCTGGTCAGCCCTGGGAGCACAGGTGAAGGCGATTCACCTGCACAACTAAGAGGGGTGGAGTCAGGCTCAACCCCTCTTAGACCTCATTTAAGGGCTGGCTGCCATTGAGGAAGGTTCTCTTGTTGGAGATCCCTTCTTTTTGGAGTTTTTTCCCTGTGAGCCTGGCTCTTTGGAGACATCCATTTTCCTTCTTTGGTGACACTTCTTTGTTTACGCTGGTCTCTTTGCTTTTACAGCCTTTATACCTTTGCTGTAAAGTCTTACTTTGTATGTAAAGGAAATACAATCTACTTATGTCAAGAAGTTTCTGCCCAAGTGAACATTTCTCTCTGTAATGTTAATGGATTTCTTTCCCATACTCAAAGCCTCTATCATATAAAGATCTTTCCCAAATAAATTTAATTCTTTTGTGGAGGGGTTGGATTGTTGAAGTATTTCCTCCTTTAAAGATTTGTCAAGTATGAAGCAATTCAAATGGTGAATCTGCTCAATTTGCCATTTTTGCTGAGCATTACATGCAGCAGGAGTACACCCACACTCTTGGCACCATGGCCAGCACGTGCTCAAGTTGCACACCCACAGCCAACTTATTTATGGAGTCCAGGCCTGTCCTCCAGTTGATTACAATTATCTCCACTCCCAGTGTGGGTATTATGGACGCCCCCAAGCAGGAAAGGAATAATTTCATGCTGAATATTCAGAGGAAGTCACAAAATTTTACCAACTTTTAAGTACCGTTTCTTCTTTTTTCCAATTAGACACTAATTTGTAAGGAGAGTCAATACGAAAGCAACCCATCCAGGGCAGCTTCAAATGCTCGGTACTGACTGTTATTGAAAATTGAGGTTTCTCTTTAGCCCTCTGCTTATGTGACTGATGAAAAGCTGGACAGTTTGGCTTTGGGGTTCCAGTCTGTTTTCTCAGAGAGCTAAAGAAGTTACCATCGGTATCCTGTCTGTTTGTATGGCAGTACAGTACTTCACAATGCTCCTACAGGAGGACAGGTACTGCAGTGTGGAACTCTCACTCGTACATCTAAGTGTATGACAGTAATTATTACCTATTACATAATATACAATGGATATATCAATTATAATAATTACATTACTTTTTTAATAAAAGCACAAATAAAAGCAAGTAATTATTCAACAAGTGTAAAGGAAAATTACTTGACTATGGAGAGATACAAAAGTCACTCTACTTAGTAAAACATATATATATTAAATATTATTCTATGACCTGCAAAAAAATTACCTTTGCTGTAAAGTAACAGTAAGATATCACAGAAATAATTTTACCAGACAATTAGTTCTATTGAATTTCATGTATTGAGATGCTTCTACTAAATGTACCTTTTATGCTGTTTCTCAGCGTTGCTTTGCTTTGCATTATGCACACATCTGCAGCTAAATACATCAGCCATTACAGTGTGCCACAGGCATATACCTAATATAGCCTTAATATACCTAATATAGGCATGACCTAATATAACGCAAGCACAACTTATTTATTGTACTGTCTTCCTTTTCCTTTACCCTAGCTGCCACCTAATTTTCAAAACAGGAAATTCCATTACAATGGAAGCACCTCATTTATTCAGGGTCTCTCTTCTTCCACTTGAGCACGAGCAAATATTTGAACTCACAAGTTAACTGTCTAGAATGAATAGTCCTTGTTTTCCTTTCATCTCAGCAGCACCAAGAAGTAACGAGGGCCACTATTCTAAGAACAACTGAACCATGTATTTACTAAGCAGCAGTCCTCTTCACTTTGACCACACAAAGGATAAGAAGTTCAGCAGTGAGTGCCTTAGCAGTGGGTTCTCAGTCAGTAGCAGCGATTGCAACACAGCTAAAGGTGAGATCATGCCCTCTATCCAGCGCATAAAATGTCATCCTATTTGCATCTTTGACCCCCCAGAGTACTGGGTGCTCACACTCATCCAGAACTGTAGATGACCTCATAATAATGTCAGCTTTAGTATGTAAGAGCCTACAGCAAAGGGAGGAAGTTGTACTTCACAAACACAGGTATAATGCCAACACTGTCCTACAGTGAAACCTGCAGCCATTTTCTAGAAAACTTCAAAGAACTTCAGCCTGACACTGTCACTTATTCAAAGATTATGGACTCTTATGGGAATTTATGGAACAAAACATACCAGCAAACGCATCCTTGGCAGATGCCCAGTGCAGGCCCCTGCTCAGTGCTACATTCCCCACCTGAAAGGTAGAGCACAGCTCCTTCTCAGTCACTGCCTCAGCAAGCACTGATCCTCTCTTGACATCATCTGTTTTCCTTGTAAACCCCCAGAAGTCTGGGGACTGCTGCATTGGGCACTGTAAGAGAGAAAGTCATTCTGACTTCTCAAGTACATCTGAAATGCTGCTTTACTGACTGACTTTCAATGAGGCGGTCTGTAGAATGGTGGTATTTGTCCAAATTCCATGCCTACATGTATGTCAAGTGAAGAAAGGGATGTTCAGAAAAGGTGAGGAAGGGGTCAGGCACAGACTGCATGGATTTAAAAAAAGCCTGCTGACTTTGGGAAGAGATGGCCTGGCTGAGCCACACAAGCAATTTGATAATCAATTGATGGAAAGACCACAATTTCATTAGCTGATTGAATTTACTCAGCCAAGTACACACAAGGTCGTAGCTGATAACAGTCCAAATGCATTAGCCCAATATCAGAATAATCAGAAGATACCAGTTGCTGAGGTAGGTTTAGAGGACAGCTGAGGAAGCAAGGAGAAAGCATGCAGACAAAATAAGGGCACAGAGGAGTTTCTGCTCTTTTTCCCTCTACTCAAGTGTGACGGTATCATTTATAAAAGCTCAAAACTCTCCTCGGTTCAGTGAACTACAACCACTGGATGTAGGGTGCAACTTATTTAACACACAGTCTGCCAAATGCTGCTGGAGCCCTTTTCCAGCTGGCTGCAGTCAGAGAAGGATGTATCTGGCAGGAAAATACTTTGGGCAAAAGAACTGGGTGGAAAGTTTTCATCCTGTGAGTTGGAGTAGGAAGGGAAGCAGCCTGGCAATCAGCACATGAATGTGTCTGATCCTGGAAGACAGCTCCTCTGCTGGGCGGTTCATCACCTTTGTCAGTGACTCCCAGCCTGATTTACACATCAGATTTTGTACTTGGTATGTATGAGGTTAGTGCAGTTGAGGAAGACCTGATAAATCTCAGGCCTCTGACAGTTGATTGTAAAATTCTTATTCCTGATTTATGTTCATAGAGTCTGCACATGTAAGAGGTACGTTATTTATGTAAATGTAATTAGCTTAATGCCTACCCACTTAGTGAAATCCTGGAAGCAGAGAACTCATACTTAAAGCTCAGTATGAACACAGATCAATGATCTTGGAATCTGGGTTAGGAAAAGCGTTTGATCAAAGCACTCAGAAAAATGTGAAGGGGATCTTTCAAATTTGAGGCAACACATTAAGGGAGAAAGAAATGGGCAATACAGAAAAGGATCTGGAAGGATTTTAAATAACAATGAATATATCAGGAAGGAATGACGGGACAATATTGTAGTCTGTGTGCATACATGGCTTTATCTGCTTATGTATTTGATTATATAGTATTTACTGAAGTGGGAAAACTGAAGTGGTAAAGATTGACATGAGGCTATTTTAGCTGCTTCGACAGTCAATCTTCTTGAGTACCCACTGCTTCATCACACAGAGCTCTCAAAATTAATACTGAAGTGAATTTGGAAGCCTGAGTGTTTCTCTCAAAAGGTGCTGAACTCTTAGATGCAGGCCCTTCCTTTGCTGTTAAAAGCTGTTAAATTCTCTTGGTGCTGGTGTTCTGATTGACTGATATGCAATCAAGTTGTGGCATTTGTACTGAAGAAGTAACCTGTTCATCTGAGTGCTTGCAGGGTGGGCTCGGGTGCTACTGGCTGCAGATGCTGGTGGATTTTGTGTTGGGTTTTTCTGAAGAGTGAAATATCAACTCCTTAAAATCAGTACAACGAATCGTGGTGGTAAATATTTTCTTTGTATTAATACAATAATGGAACTGCCTTCTGGATGTGGAAGTTATCCATCATTATTATAAAATTGTCACCTAGTATGTACTTTAATGAACAAGACATGACACATCAGCTGGACTTTCCCCACGTAGCACATCCATTTGATGCTTACACTCCTATTTTCTTTCTTTCTTTACTAAGAACTGCAAATCTTACAGAAATATGTTACTCTTTGTCAAAAACTAACTGGGAACACTAAAGACAATAAATTATCATAACATGGTGTGGTTCAGTTTGTCCCAACATACAGCAGCAGAAGAAAGAAAAGACATGAAGCTTCTACCTGCTTGCGCTTTGGCCATGATACAGTTGCTCTTGGTCACTTTAGAAATCAGTCGTACTCAATCAATCCCAGTTTAAAGACAAAGAAACACATTCCAGAAACACAACATGAGCATTTTCCCTTGCCTAGTGTGATGTATTATCACAGCCTCAATGAAACCCTGATTCAAATACCACTGAATTTCCTGTAAAAACTAGCAATACAATAAACAGTGCAGGCAACCATAGGTCTGTTAAATCTTGGGGCAGTACATGGAACAGTCAGACCACTGAAAAATGTTTTTTGAGCTATGCACATTATGTTCTCTGTGTGTATTCAGTTCTCTGGATCCTAGCACTCAGCTCCACACTCATTCACCCCATAAGTAACAGGATTCTACCCAAATATCATGTGTGTATGGACTACAGGCCCAGCTTGAACTAAACTTGGCAAAGGATGCCAAGAAGAACAAGAAAGACTTCCACAAATATCTCAAACAGTAAAGGAAACTCCAGGAGAGTTTCCCACCCGCAGTGAGTGGCACAGGCAGGCTGATAACAGGCAAGAAGAAGGCTGAGGTACTTAACTTTTTTTGCCTCGGTCTTCTCTAATGATTGCTCACCACACAGCCCTCACATGTGTGGTTTGGAAGGAGGGAAGTGGGAAAGCAACACTCCTTCCTTGTAAGGGAAGATCAGGTTTGTGATCACCAGAGCAGCCTGAACATCCACAAGTCTATGGGTCCTGATGAGATACATTCCAGAATCTGGAGGACATTAGCTGATGCAGTTGACAAGCCACTCTCAATGACACTGGAAAATTTGTGGCAATCAAGAGAAGTCCCTGGAGACTGGTAAAATTAGGCAACAAAAAGTATGATCCTGGGAACTATTGTCCTATCAGTCTCACCTCTGTGCCAGGAAGGACCATGGTGCAGATCCTCCTGGAAGCTATGCTATGGCATATGGAAGATAGGGAGAACCAGCATGGCTTCACCAAGGGCAAATTCTGTTTGATCAACCCTGTGGCCTTTTACAATGATGTCACTGCATCAATGGACAAGGGAGGAGCCACCAATGTCATCTCTCTGGACTTCAGTAAGGCCTTTGACGCAGTATCCCTCAATAACCTTCTCTCCAAACTGGAAAGATATGAATTTGATGAGTGGACTGTTCAAGAACTGGCTGCAGGATTGAGTCCAGAGAGCGGTGGTCAATGGTTCCATGCGTGGATGGAGACTGGTGACAAATGGTGTCCCACAGGCATCAGTACTATGGCCGATACTCTTTAATATCATCACTGTGACACTGACAGTGGGGTCGAGTGCACTCTCAGCAAGTCTGCTGATGAGACCAAGCTGTGGGGTGCAGCCAGCACATCAGAGGATCCTGAACAGGCTTGAGCAGTGGGCCCAGGTGAACCTCATAATGTTCAACAAATCCAAATGCAAGACCTTGCTCTTGGGTAGAGGCAACCCTCATAAAAAAGATCTGGGGGTTCTGGTGGATGGGAAGCTGCACATGAGCCAGCAAGGTGCCCTCATAGCCCAGAAAGCCAACTGCATTCTGGGCTGCATCAAAAGAAGTGTGGCCAGCAATTGAAAGGAGGTGCTCCTGGCCCTCTGCTCTGTGCTAGTGAGATCTCACCTAGAGTATTGCATCCACATTGTATGGGAACTGTTGAGTGACAGCCTGAACCACTGATGGAGGACATTAAGGAAAGACCTGGTCAGCCCTGGGAGCACAGGTGAAGGCAATTCACTTGCACAACTAAAAGGGGTGGAGTCAGGCTCAACCCCTCTCAGACCTCATTTATGGGCTGGCTGCCACCGAGGAAGGAAATTTCTCCTTGGAAATCTCTCCTTTTTGGAGTTCCTTCCCTGTGAGCCTGGCTCTTCAGAGACAGGCAAGCATTCATTTTCCTTCTTTGGTGATGCTTCCTTGTTTGTGCTGGTCTCTTTGCTTTTACAACTTTTACATACATGTGCAAGAAAGACATGGACCCCTTGGAGCACATACAGAGGAGAGCCTCAAAAATGATAGATGTTCCGTACCTTCGTGAGGACAGGCTGAGAGCTGGAGATGTTCAGCCTGGAGAAGAGAAGGCTCTGAGAAGACCTGAGGGTGGCCTTTCAGTATCAAAATATACAATTTAATGAAAAGATACCTAGCAACCTCAAAAAAAATCAGCTTCAAAAGAATCTTATTAAAGAGACTAGAACACTGAATAGCCATTAAAACAACAAACAAATACACCCAGCATCCATGAAACATTTTGTTGTGTTATACATCCCTGTGAAAATTATTATGTTCTGAAAATGCAAAGGAACTTCAGGAAGAGCATTTTTACTTGTGGCTAGAAGGAAGCATGTTACTTTACAGCATTAGACTCAGCAGTATTATGGCGAAGGCTGCTGGAATCTCACAAGCCCAATAGTTAAAACTGAAAGCAAATACTTGTTTTGATAGCTAAACCCCATGAATCGTTCCTTGATTTACTGCTGCGCTTTCTGTGCAGCAATCTGATATGACAATACTGGAAGGAAGAAGAAAATGTGAAATAAAACAATGGCTCTCCTGGTGGATTGAGGATGTATAAAGGCATCTTATGAAGACATTACTAGACACAGAGCAGTAACTTTAAACAAGCACATTAGAATTTAGGTGTTACTTCTCACTGTATTAATGTTGTACTCCTGGTGTTCTGCAGGGAGCATTTTCACTGGCGTCTCTGAAAACATTTTTTAATGGGCTTTTGCATCATCTTTTAAATCACATCCATTCTGCCAAGTCATTCCACCCGAAATAAAATGCCTTTTTCAAAGGATGATTGCTTTTTATTGAACAACACATTAAAGATGGGAGTTGTCAGTTTCAAAGATCAGAATGCTCTGGCTGCAGGAAGGACTTGCTTAGCCTGTTTGTTTTGCTTCGGTATGAAGCATTCAGAGCTCGTGCACAGCACCTGTCTAATCTTCACTCCTTATATCAAGGGAGATGCTGTGTTAGATGTAGACATTTTACCACCAAGGAAATGAATTAAGAGTTAATCTCCATTTAAAAATATCTAGCTTACCTTGCAGCCTCTAACAGGTAAAGGTCTGTATTCACTAAGAGGCTGCCAAGCTGGCAGCCAGGAGATGAAAAGCTCTGTATCCCATTAGTAATGCCCCGGGGTATTCTGTCTCAATCATATCAAGTTTATATAAGGGAAAGTAAGAATGACAAAGGAAACAACGAAGGAAAAACAACCAAGATTCAATTACATTGCTAAGACATGCCACAGCACTCAGGACTGGATCACTTGTGCACTCTTTTCTTCTGACCTTTGTGTCTCTTGGATTAAAAAGGAGAATGCAAATAACTATTAATTCCATGCTATTAATGCCAGTGCTTATCTGCATTTTCAATTAAAAGGCTTTTCAGTAGTGAAAACATTACCACAAAAGCAGAGTTTCATGGGAAGAAGAAGAAAAAATGTAGTGTTTTTAGCAGTTCTTTTCACTTCCAAGTGGCAAAAGACCTGTTCATAGAGCCATCTGGGTTTACCTGGGATAATCTTATCGGGTATGTTTTGTCCTGAGAGGTAAGGAAATAAGAGAAAAAAGAATGCGTTTAGATATTCTCAGCTATCTAAGAGAGCCACCACATTTTTCAATGGGGAAAAAAGCAAAAAAAGCTGCAACTACACTGAAAAATCACTGAAAACACATGTGTTGTTCTCACTGCTACACAGAAATTTCAGGTTTAGATTGCTTTTGCTCAAGCTGGTGTGACAGCAGGTGTGATATGCATCGCCATCAGCCTTATAATCATCATAATACATAGCTACTACATGATTCCTTTCATCTCAAGCTTTTCCACATTAGAAACAATTAAGCCTTACAACCCCCCAGTGAGGCCAACACATTAAGAACCTGAACCTGCTAGGCACTTTTTTTCCTCAACTCTTTTCTTAACGATGGAACTATCATTTAATAAAGATTACATTTAAACAAGTAAGAGCAGAAAAGCAAATACAGCCCTTGCTTGCATAATCTTTGGCTGAGCCAAGAGCATTGTAGAAACCCACGGGGCCACACATGCTGCTCGTGTCAATTAATGAAACTGAATCCATCTACATAGCAACTGAGAATTTACACCTAAAATTCTTAAGCTCCAAGACTTGGAGGGGGACATTTCTGTGTCAGTTCATAGGAGCACACTGTTGGCTTGCGTTCCTACAGACACACCATCACACCAAAGTTTTAGTTGATGGCAGGGAAGAGATGTGTAGTGCTGACTGAAGTTTCTGCCACCTGCTCCCTCTCTGATATTTCTCTATGGAGAACTCTTTGGTAAGTCAAAGATAGAAGGGAGATGAAGATAAAATACAGATCCTTGGTTGCTTCTTAGAGAGAAAAGCCACTGTGGGCACACATCTAATTGCAATGAGTCAGCATCAGCTGCTCTGTATTTTGCTCCCTGTGCATGAGCACAGTGTTGTGTGCTTCAAAAAAGTCAAAGTAACAAGAAAATCTCTATGGTTTGTATGGGTATCCCTTAAAGGTGCTGCAATTTTTCAAGGGTGCACAGTAGTTCAAGGTTGGTGTGCCTGGCCAAGGTTTTCCTCCCTGATGTACCCAGAACGTTCCATGTTTGCCTCACAGCTTGTCAGCAGAGCTTCAGCAGTGCCACAGAGCATATGCTCCATGGGTATTTTTAGTACTTGGGATTCATTTAGAACGATAAGGTTCAACATAAACATGAAATATCCTTCTATGCTACAGCCTGCAAATAGTACACAGTATATTTTTAATGTAGAAAAAAACAAAGCAGCTTAAATGGCAGCTGTTATCCTCCTATCAAGTAGTGCGTGCTCCCAACAGAATATGTTTCCAAAATACATTTCCAGCACTGCCTTCTTATGATATCATTTCACAATATTTAGTTTGCAAAAACTGACTAAAAGAACACTCAGTGTATTGCTTGGCAATGCAGCATTTAGTTTTATGGTGCACAGAATGCATTTTCTCTTAACAGATGCATCAGTTTCCCAGTATCATGACTGAACTGCCTCGTGCCCATTAAATGCTGTGTGAGGAGCTAGCAAGGGTACGGCTTTTATTTCTCTTGTTGCAGTGCACACTTCTGCTGCTCATAACATCTTGCTTCTCCGAAGAACAACAAGCAGCTAAGCTTGCTCTGAGCAGACTCGATTACGTGCCCACTGTATGTGTTCTTCCTACAGCTGGCAGGTATGCACACAAAGATGTCCCAGGATTGCAACCTAAAGCACAGAAGAATGACAAGAGCTGCTGAGCAGGCTCTGGCAGCATCATGCCACCAGTCAGGCTGAAGAAGTCATCTGCACGTACACAAAGCAGCGTGCCACGTGGCTGACTTAGCCAAGTTCTCCATGTGAGTTGTGATTTTAAGAAGGTAAGGCTCAGTGAACTGTTAGCTTTTCCACGAAACACAAACAATCTGAACCCCTGGCCCCTTTGCATCTCTAGGCAGCCTACTGGAGTTCAATATGAATATGATCAATATCAATATGGTTTTGCTGAGTTCTGTGTTCTAACAGATGTTTTCAGAAAAGATATGTTTTGAATCTCAAGCATCGTCTGAAAAGAACGAGCAAATGAGCTCCACAAAGCACGTGCTCTTCGAAGCAAGTCACAGATAGCAGGAGTGACTTCTGGGAGAATCAGCTGGTTTAAAATAATAGCGTGCTTCAAGCATCAGCAGGCAGACAGAGAGGAAATACTTGCAGGTGCAAATAAAATATAGGTTGGATTTATGTGCTGATGCAAAGGCACCTTCAAATATCCTGACATCATTGGGAGCAATCACAGTTTGAAAAGGAAAGGAAACTACTTCAGGTGACGTTTATTTTAATTATCCAGTGCAAATGACAGGAAAGGGGAATGTGCTGAGCAAAGCAATGGTGAAATACTTTGGTACTCGCTTCCACATTAAATGTCACTCATCAGAGATGAAAATACAGCAGTGCTACACCATGACTCATGATGTAAATCAGTACACCCTGAGCATAACTCTGAATGACAGTTAGCTTAACACCAAGGCATATCACTCAAGCCAAGGAACTCTGTATGTGTAGCATCAAGGCATACTTCAGACAACATGGTTTTGTTTATTGTGAAGACATCTGTGTTTGTAATTATACATGTGCTGTGCCGAAAACACATCTACTAACAATGCAAATATTCTGCAGCTTCACTAACACCGGCTCCAGCAGAGGAAAGAAACCTCATGAAATTGTTCCATCTTCCTTCAAGGGAACACAAGTTAAAGTTCTGAAAGCTTAGACTGAGAATTCTCCCACACAGTTGGCTGAGAACAAAAGCCATTTCTGTTTAAAGATGGATTTTGAGTGAAATGAGGTTTGGTCTTTTCAAAAAGGCATGATTCCACTGAGCAGGAATCAGCTGGTCCACTCTAACCTGCGCTGACAAGGGAATTCAAACTGTGGGGAAAAGCAGCTCTCTGAAGAGCACGGTGAACCTTTATGCCTGCTATTGTTACATCACTGTTGGTTTGTGGGTTTTCAGACAGTCTCAGTAAAATTACCAGGTTTGTTCTACACCACACCGATATTACACAGCAAAAATAAATGCATCTCTTGCAGCGTATATAATCAGTCATAAGCAGCAAATGAAAACTGCTGCTGGATAGAACCAAAATAATGAAATCCTGTTGTTATATAAATAGAAAACATTAAATAAAATATACACTAGACAGAAAGCAAGCTTCTAGTTAACCTGAGCATCATTCTGGTGTGCACTGCAGCTGGCATGCCAAGATTCCCTGAGCTGACATGTCATTACAAAGCCAGAGCTCTGGTACTTGTACAGACACCAAAGAGGCTGAAGGAAAGTAATGGACATCCAACCTGAACCTTTACAGAGAGAAATCCACTGCACAGGAGTGCACAGCCTGACAGCTGTGTGGTTTCTCTCTTCTGAACAGCAACCTGGAGTCTGAAGTCATCTAGTTATCCACAGAATTGTGAGTGCCTGCAGCCGGGCAAAATTCCTCAGACTGCCATGCCCACAGCGTACTGCTGCAGCCTCCTGTATCTGTCTACAAGAAACCTGTTCAACTGTGGTCTGTATGGCATGTTAGCCAGCACAGGAATTCTCAAGCTCTCGGGGACTGACAGAGCATTAAAACTATGGGGGTGAGAAAAAGACAGAGCAAGACTTCCACTAAAGTATCACATACCAACAATACTGCCTTGATGTTTTGTTTTGGTGGATTTCTTTTTCCAATTTACTTTCTCAAGATCCACAACAACATTTTCTCAATTGGCATTTAAATACGCATTGAAACCTGTAAGAAGCTGAGCACTGATACTTAGGAGAGCTCTGATTCCTGGCATTTCTTTATCATTTAGACACTTGGGAGAATACAGGCCAGGCCATTTACCTACTGCTTTGTGTTTTGTTATCGCTGAATAAATCAACAAATGCAGCACCGCAATACAATTTTTACAGTGACCTATTGTATGGGAACTGTTGAATCACTGCCTAAACCACTGATTCATTACCTGAGGTGAGCACTGAGTCAGCCACAGGAGCACAGGTGAGGGCAATTCACCTGTGTGAGCAGAAGGGGTGGAGTCTGGCTCCCCCTCTCCCAGACCCCATTTAAGGGCTGACCACCAGTAGGGAAGGTTCTCTTGTTGGAGGTCCCTCCTGTGTGGAGTTCTAGGCAAGCCTTGACCTTTGCTGACAGGTGTGTCCTTCTTAATTTATTGGGTGTCTTAATACCATATGGATAATCTGTCCAAAAAAAAAATACTGTCCACCTTTCTTATATTATGTGGGTACTATTCACTCAGGGTGTTCACCCTACACTTATATCTGCCTTTATCTGTATTACACCACTGAGAAAGTGCTTCAGTGAAATGGGAATGTTTCCCAGAGCTGCACATGAAGTTAGGTGAAGCAAATGAGATTACAAGGCTTGTCATGGGTAAATTTGTATGTAATCACATCAAACAGGAAAAACACTGTGGTGGAGCAGCAGCAAGACAAACAAACAAGATACCCCACAGGAACAATAAATACTTAAAAGACTCAGGCAAAATGCGATACTATGCACTCATGCAAAAGGAAAAGAATAACCCAAGGGTAAAACTTCCAAAATCATTCTATAGCAGAAGTACATACAGGTAGTTTTTCCATGTTGAGTCATGTTCTCTGGCAGAAAAAAAATAAAATAAAACCACATATTGCTCTTCGATTGTTCAGTAGCAAGCATCACTTTACAGTAATAACTACAGTTCAGTGTTATCAATACTCTTTTGAAGAGAGGGCAGTAATGGTTGTTAGTAGGATCTTAAGTGATACTAAATACTCCCCACTGTATTCAATAAGTGTAATAAAATTAATGTCTTACTTTTTCTTTCTATAGCAGGCGTTTCTCTAAACCAAAAATGAAACATGAAAATGCACAGTTTCTTTGACCCCACTTTTATGCCATCTGGTAGGCTGCAGAGATCAAACCACAGGGAAATCTAACATATTAGCATTCTGATTATGCAACAAATAAGATCATGTGTTGTTTGTTTGGAGAGTTTGCTTCCCCTTGGTTGTGATCTCGGTGTTTTCTAATCTCCACAAAGAAAATGCATGTAGATCCTCACTGACTAAAGGAAAGCCAAATGACAGCTCAACTGGTTTCTAAAAGCATTGTAATCGCATCAGAATGTCTTTCCAAATCTGCCATTTCAAACTGGTCTCTTGAGTTTCTTTTCCCTCCCCCTCCCTGAACATTCTGTGACTCTAACTCTGTTAATATGAACTCTCTCAATGAGAATTTGCCCACTGGGGATCAAACACCTTGAAGCCAAGATTTTGTGCTAGAAGAATGGGTTTGAGAAGTCACTGGGGTGAGAAAACAGATCCACTGGACAGTTACCCAACATGGAAATGCTGTTCCTGTTTGGCCAGGCTCTGAGATTTACCACTTGTACTAATCAGAATCTTTGGACAAACTCCAAATTCTTTTAACATGCTGAAAATCCATCCCCTTGTTTCTCTTGCTTTAAATCGGCAGAGGCAAATAGTGCCTTATCATCAAGTGCACTAATTGATCCAAATGCAGTGTAAACTAAATTAATGGGGTTGGAAATGCTGGAAAAATTAAACACAGCATTCTTAATAAAGCTGAAAATAGCTTAATAAAGCTGAAAATAGGATCCAAGCATCCCAAGGCATGTTTATTTCTATTTAAATAGATGTCTTCCTGTAGACTGTTATCAGCACAGCAGGAGCCTTTACAAGAGAGGCATTTTTCTCATTCTGTGCATTTTAAGTTAGGTTTCTGTGAAGTTCAGCCTGCCTGTAAAAGCTGCTGCCAATCCATATAAGAACTATAACTGTGGCAAAGTACTAATAACACCCCGAGAGCAAGCGAGCTGCGATATTGAGCTGCAAATTCAATCGAAACCTTTATCCCCAAAAATGGAAGTTTCAGATCCATTTTCCAGATAGCGAGCTACTGCACACACAGGGAAGAGCCTACCTAAAAGAAGAAGATGGAATCAATCCTGCTCAGGAAGATTTTTCTCTATGGATGGCTGGTGGAAGTCCTTGGCTGGCAGCAAGGCACTGCTCCCACCTTTTTGCTCTGCTGCAGGAAAGGGCCCATCAGCATTGGCAGGTGTCACAGTGGATGGGGCTACACAGAGCTTTCCTTGGTAAGCACACTCTAAATTGGATGCGAGAGGACAAAGCACCCAAGGCACAAGAGAGAAATGGCTCAGGGGCCTCTTTGAATAGCATTCCAAATACAGTCTCCTTGAGATGCTTTCTAAAGAGCAGAAATGTCAGCTGTGAGAGAGAGCATCTCCAGCAGCAACCTCTGCTATTGCTCAGACTCTGCAACCACTAAAAAAAAAAAGAAAACAACAAAAAAAAGGAATATTTTGGCGACACAGAAGTTCTGACCACACCTTTCAATATTTCATTTTTTAAAATCAGCAGTGAGTGAAAGCTGACTTGGGAAGGCAGGAGAGTCCCAGACAGAGAACAAACCTGCAACCCCTAAAACTGTGCAGGAATGAAAAGAAAAAGCAGTTATCTTCAGAAAAGACACCAAGGACAATGTTACTCCCTCACTATGCATATGATGTGAATAAGGATAAGATAGATCTGAAAGAGAAGCTTCTATAAATATTATGACTAAAAGGTGACTGCAACAGACACAAAACAATGGTCCTGACTCTGCTTAGAATTTTAATCCTCAGCCCTTTGTAGTAGAAAAATACTTCACCTGTAAAATTAAGGGGAAAAACATTGCTCCAGTACCTCAAGCATGTACAAACTGATCATTCACTCCAGTGATTACAGCTCTTCAAGACTTTCTGGAGCAAAGATGGTACGTGTACAAGTGCTGTATCAACTGTCAGCACCAACACCACTATGAGCGACTGAAAAAGAGCGCTCTGTAAGCCTGGTGAGAATAAGAGATATCAGCTCCAGTGACTGCAATTGCAGTGACTGCTCTCCCAAACAAGCATCTGAGTTGGCAGCTCAGTCTAGGCACAATGCTTCTGAGTCCAGAAGGATACTGCATGCTGTTGTCTTCCACACTGATGTCACTGGCATGCTCCCAGCACAGAGACAGCACTGCTTAGTTACAGCTTGGCCTTTTGCACATTTAATGATGGCCACAGATGTAAGGGGTGGCAATTTGAGTGGGACAGTCCTGTCATAAAGCTAACATCATGTATTTCTAATACGCATCATAGCTTTTCCCTGCAGCTTTGATAAGTAGACTGTCACTGGTGGACAGAATTCAACCTTCAAATTAAATTCCCAATGAGAAATGGACATGAAAATATACAAATTGAAGGGAGAAAGACTAAAGTTTACATACAGTAACCTGAAATCCCTCTTATTCTCTTATAAAAGCTACAAATAAAAAGCACCAGCTATACAAAAGAGTCTTCAGAAGCAGGACAAGAAATGCTTGCTCAGAAAAATGTTTCCCAAGGTCTTTTAAAATCATGCTCAAGACGTGCCTTGCTCACCTGAACAATACATCCACAAAGCTGTCTGTAACCAGGAGGTCACTGTGTACAGGGAGCCCTCAGGCAGCCCTGGGGAGGAGGCACAGAGCACGGTACCTGCTGTATGGTGACTGCTCAGAGCCTGTCCACTGCCAGAATGCATCAGCCTCTGAAGATGTAAACCCAGGGATTAAAAAGAAGCAAACTCTCTCAGTGTTGGATAAGACAACATTTCCTCTAATATACTGCAATAACACCCTTCCTTCCCAAAAAAGAAAACAATGCAAGATTAATCTCAATGAAGCTGAAGAGAAAGCTCAGTGAAAATAATGCAGAGTACAGAATAGTGTATCCAGGCTGGTACTCTGACACAGCCTTTTAAAAATAGCAGCAAAGTAGTCACAAATCACAGGTCAGCCCAGTTCTGCTTCTTCTGGGCTATCAGCACTCAAAACTTCTCCCACTGCTCCCAGTCAGGACCTTTCTTTGAGCAGTGTGCCTTTTCAATGGGGAACTACCCATATTTAAAACAGGATTTCCTCTCCTCCAGGACACAGCTGCTGTCTGAACCCATCCATCACTCACTGTCAAAAAAACAAAATGCAATAGAGCTTCCAAACCTGGAAGACATAGGAATCGAGCAGAGGCAGAAAGGGGCATCTCTGGGACACTTGTTAATGGGAAAATTCTAAGACATATGGAGACAACTGTCTTGTTGATGTTCCTGTCAAGGTTACCGGTCAATAAGAAAGTGAGGGGAGTAAATGAGAAGCAGCAAGGGCACTGATGAAACACCTGAGTTCATCTCCAGGAACAAAATATCCCCTCAAGCTGCTGCATCCTCACAGCTCCAACACAAGCCTTCAGTTTTGGAAATGGCCAAGACTATCAACAAACCATGCAACAGCAGCAAGTTAACCCAAACAAACCATTTTCATCATCAATTACTCCTCGTATTCCAAAATGGGCATTTGTCACTTCCAGAACTCCTAGATCTGAGACAAACTGTGCTTTTCCCCATGGTCCAAGGAGAAACTTCAGGGAGAAAACGTGGCTGTTTCAGCTCCAAACTTGCAACCTCTTTTCAAGGCTGTGGCAGGGCAGAAAGGAGAGGACAGGAGGAAATTCTACAGTCTTTACTGGCACTGGCCAGCTCCCTTTTGCCTCCTGGCTCAACCCTGGCTTTTCTGCTCTTAGCTTGCCCATTTGCTCGAGAGCACCGTGCACTCAAGTGCTCATATCCCTTCTGTCCAGATCGATGTCAGAGCTCACATGGCATTGTGTGAAGCAGAAAGGGAAATCTTTCACTGAGATAGATCTGTGCTAGTTTGCTCTCCACTCCAGAAGAGAAACTGCTTACTTAGAATACTGAACGGAACTAGACAAAACATAACTGACACAGCTTAACAGTCTCTTAAATAGTTGTTTTTTGGTGCTTTTTTTTAAAAAAAAAAAAAAGAGAGAAAGAAAAGTGTTTGCCAGAAATATTGACAGCACTTCTTCCAAAATGATGCTGGGATCCTCTTTGTCATCCCAACTGCAGCTGCTGAAAATTCTGTTGGCTTCTGGGATTTTTGCACAATAACTCTGAAATCTCTTTTCTTGTCACTCTACCGCAGCAACATTTCATTTAGCAGATATTCACTCTTTATTCTCCTTTGCAACACACATTCATTTACATCTATTTTACATGAACTATATTTGGCATTAACTGTAGTAGACCGGATGCTTAAACGATACAAGAGCTGACTGCAGTGCTCATCTTTATTTACTGCTCTGGCTTGGGTTGTATTGATTCCTAAACATTTGCATATAGTGCTGGTGGGATCTGAATTCTTTTTCTCCGTATCTTTTATGAAATGAATTTCATTTTCCCTCAGTCCAGTCAGGTCACTCATTTTGATTTACATTTTTACCATTTCCTTATGTAGTTCAGAATAAGGACAAGCAACAATTTCATTTATACTATCAGTGTTTTCTTCCATCTAAATACAAGATGGGTGCAGGGTGGGTGTATTATTCACTCATTTCTTTAAGCTCAAGGGCAGTTGGGCATATTTCCTCATTTATTACTTTGAAGACTGTTGCATTTGACCACTGCATTCAAGAGCCGCACTTCATCAGTAGATGAAGCAAAGCTTCTTACACTGAGTTTTCTTTCAATGAAAAAAGAGTAGAAACATTTCCTTACACTTAGATCTTCCCCTTATCTACCAAGATACTGAGATTCATGTATGTACTGTACATACAAGAGTGACAGCAGCTATGTAAAATTGTTAAATAAAGTAGCAATAACCATCCTGCTTACTACAACTGAGTTAATACATGGAACATATTAAGAGGAGAAAATGAAATTTGTTACTTGATTTTCTTGCTAACTCATCCATGCACACACAAAATAACAATCAAACCTTCTGTTTCCCCCAACTTTTTAACCCCTTAGGACAGTGCAGTTCACCTAAAAAACACTGGTAATTTTGCACCTCCTCCTTAACAAAAGCACTTGATCTATGGAAGCATTGCTCGGAAGTGTTGCTCCAGCTGCAAACCATGCAAGCATCAGAAATAACCAAATCCTTCCAGCCTGTCTCTGCCCCCTCACATATCAAGCTTAATCGCTCCTCAGATTCATCAGTGAAATAACTCTATGTGGAATCATTCACTACAAAAATTCTCTTTGCTCCTTAAGTGGTCAGAAAGCTTCTAATTTACAAGCTGAATTTATTCTTTTCTATTTCATGTCACTTGCTCTTGTTTCGGTGGTGTCTTTTAAAATCTTCCTTGTCTTCCTTGATATTTGCCTCTCACTGAGTTTGTACGTGGTAAGAATTCCCCGCAAGCTCTGTTCAGCTATATTATAAAAGCATTTCTCTCTTAATCCATATTATCAGAGAGCTTCACCATTCTCACAAACACGTTTCCAGTTTAAAACCATCTTTTGGGAACAGATATGACAAAAACGTACACCGTATGGCCAATAAGGTCTTGCATGATTTCTTGTGCTATGATTTCAAAGCTTCTTTGTACCTACAAAAATACGTGATCTTTCTCTCAGCTGCACTGCAGTGGCAGCTCCCATACACCTCCCAGTCAACTATCGGAATTATATAGTCCACTTCCTAAGTTACTTTAGACTGAGAAGCCCCAGTCATGACATAGAATTCCCTGTAATCAGCTCCTAGGAGTTCTGTGGTTATTATAGTATTTAAAGAGGATGACTGCTCTAATCCACAAGGTCATATAATTCTACCTGGGGGAGAACTTGGGGTAAAAGTCTTCACAAAAAGCCCACAAGTCATCATTAATATGCCAGTTGTTAATATTAATGAGGAATTTTTTATATTATTTTTACTGGTGACCTACCATGCTTTCAACAGCGTCCTGTAATTAAGCAACTCCCTCACTAACCCTACAGAAACACCCTCCCAAATTTCACAGGACTGAAGAAGGTCCACACAGGCTGCGATACAGTTCACAATGATGAAAGAAGCACCCTCTGTTTCAGTATACAGAAGTATCAACATTTCCAACGAGCATTTTGCATTCGGGAATGACTTAAACCTACGAGGGTCAACAGTTTCATACATCTCCAAAGAATGCACAGTAAAGAACTTTACCCAAAGACACAGCAGCAAAATGTCAGAAATCAAGGTGGTGTAAAATCCTGTTGGAAACAGACTGATAAATGTAAGCAGCCAACACTGAGCATGAGTGTTTTTCCAATGGCAAATGTAAAGAGATTTTATATAGAGCAGCTATAAACATTGCAAAAGGCAGAATGCTTTGATGTTGCAAGTCCTCCAAGTCCAGGAGAATGTGAGCTCTCAAAACAAAGCTCCCTGCATTCATTTATTTTATGCAGAAGTTGCACAGTAATGAGGGAACCAACTGAGTGCAAAGTTCTCTTCCTATCGCATCATTTGTCGACAGAGATTGCTTTTTAAGATTACTGTCATGCTGCCAATAGACAAAAGAAGTCTGCCATTCTTTTCAATTCCACACTTAATTTACCACCACCAAAAAAAACCACTGGTCTTTCAAAAATCAATCTTTCCATTTCATGCATATCAGCATACAGCAATACCTAAGTAAATTCCAAGGCAAAAAATTGCTTGTAGAGAAATTAAACAGATATTCAATTGGTTGGATTTCATAACCCTCAGTGTGTTTATAAACCCCTTTATAATCGCAGCTAGCTACATGTAAAGCCATCATAATGGGTGCCCACGCAAAAGAGGCATTGCAAAGCAAAACTGTACTGCAAACACAACAGAGAAAAGGGATAGTTCAGCCCGAACTGTTGGTTTCCCAACACACTGAGAAGTACTTGTAATCAAGAAAAAAGGTAATATAAAACAGCTACTTTCCTGCCCTACACATACAGCTACTAGATCTATCTTTCATCGTATAATAAATTCATTAACAGTATCCTCATATAAGGTATTGAATTATATCAAAAAGTCACACTGGGATAGGGAGAGAAAAAGGAGATCTGTAAACATGTTCAAGACTCAGATGCTACAAAATGGGAGCCAACTCCCCAGAGAGAGATTATTGAAGGAAACTGCTCAATTACGGACATCATAGAGGACAAAGTTTTAACCTTGCTGTAACTCACTTCAGTCCCTGTGGGATACAATGATCCAGAACCATCTGTTGTACTATAGCGGGTGGTAACGTCTCAGCCATTTGTGAGCTTTTTTACCAACTTTAAAGCTCAACAGACAATTTTGTTATGTAACATGAACAACTATTAATTACCTCCTGTTCAGGTGTGCTAGAAATACATCCTGCACTGGTAAAGATGAAAAGAAGGAAACTGAACCTAAGCCTGCATCTGTGAAGATGTTTAAACAATTGCAGACCTCTTTTTTAAGAAGCATATCCAGCTCCATTTTCTGTGATTCCCAAGGCCTTTCTCTACTGGTGATTGGTAAAACAGGTGGATATAGAAGCCAGAGTACACTCTCATCATGTCACAGATATAAATTCAAATGGGTTTCTGCTGCTCTTCCCCTTGAACATAATGGACTGTTGTACACTGACCTGTGATACTCAACTGTGTGATTTAAACAATGACTATGCAGGAAACATCAGTTCTTACAGTTGCAGCTATGCCATCATTCCTAAAACCTACAATTCACAGTCTTGGCACTACTTATTTTTCAAGACTGTTTTCATTTTTTCAGTGCCTGCTTTTCCAGACAATGAGCTCGTTTCCACATGCTTGCCCTGCTCTCCAGACATCCACAAGCAGACTGCCCATGCCTACGCTAAACCCTGAGAGAGAGCGAACAGAACAAAACTACTAATTCACTGTCACCCAGGAGAATCTTACTTTTGTGCTCCTGCATTCATTTTCTTTCACCACGTTGCTATAACACATAGAGTGTTGCAGTTCAAAAGGCACTTCATCCAGCATGTTTTATCAGCATATCACATTCCTCCTAGGTACATGCAAATAAAACTAGAATTTCATGACCCCAGGGAGAGGGTTTCACCAAAATAATAGTGTGGATGTTTCAGTGTTAGAGCAGAGATCCCTGGAATGTATTAGAGCATCACAGCTTAACAGTTTGGCCCAGTACTGCACAGCTCTCTCCACCTTCAACCCTACAAGCACATCAGCCACTTCTCCCAGCCTGCTTACAGCTCGTATTTGCTTGACTCCCCCACGCGTCACAGCTGCCTGTTCCATTCCACATGGAACACTGATACAGCTAAAATATTTACAACCCACTTCGTGCCCTGTGCCTGTTTTTTTCTGGTGAATAAAAGTCATATTATAACCTACGTTCAGCATAAAACCCTGACCTGTGCTAAACAAACACCTTCCATCACCTGAAGTTAAGGTCGGAAACAGAAAAAAGAACAAGCAGAATTTGGTTTATGTGAGAAGTTACTACATTTGTGCCTTTCTATCTGGGCTCCAAGGAGGAAGAAACACGGTCTCTCACAGTGTGAAATAAAAGCATCAGTTGAGAGAGAGGTCCTGCTACAAAACGAATCCCATGGAGATATATCCCAGCGGTCCACGCGCTGCAGATGAGTGAGTAGAGCTGTCAAGATGCAGAGAATTGCTGGAATGGTCTGCATTTATCACCTCTGTCAGCTACAGCTTAGCCATGTATCACTCCCTTTCAGGACAGATTAACATGTAAGGAGTAACTCAGAGAGTGATAGCTTAAGTTTATGCTGTAGCAGGTATCATTTTTATCCCTCTACTTTTTTGTTTGGAGTAATTAGAGTAACCTTACTAGTGCTTTCATCAGCATAAGTATGCTACATTCCTTCATCCTTTTAACTTTAATTTCTATACTTTATCTCAGACAGCATCTTACTCAGTAGCACTCCTAAACCTGAAACCATGCTGTAAAAACCTAGGGGAGGAATTGTCTTACCCACTGCTGAGACACACATCTCTGGAGCTCATCAACACTGAAATTTCCCCTGGAAACTCAGAGATTGCATCTGCATGACTCTAAGTGCTCTCAGGATTGGATCTTTGATATTTACATTTCACATCAAAATGGGACAATCAGCAGCACACTGTGACCCGGTGACAGCACGGAACAGGATTAACCACTGCTTATGAGGGGCAGCTGAGGGAACTGGGGCTGTTCAGTCTTGAGAAGAGGAGGCAGAGGGCAGACCTCTTAATTGTCATTTCTCACAGGTCAGATACTTATGTCCTTCTTTTTTCCATCTTCTGTCATTTCTAACACTTTCAAGACACACATGGCATAGTGCAGATTGTTTCCTTTCACTTTTTCTCTGCTCAGACTGTAAGATTTAGAAGGTTTTCTTGTTAAGTTCATGTTTTAATTAAAAGAAAGCGTAAAATAATACACTTCCAAATGTAATTAAACCTAATACACCGTTCCAGATCAGAAACTCTAATTAAGTTTCAGTATCTCCTATGGCTAATAATCACCCAGGAAGCAAATACATCTGGCAATTTCCACCCCCTTCTTCCCCTCCTGCCCCAAGGCACAGCTGACCCCAAAACCTAATTGGAAATCAAACATTTTCTCCCTGTACAAGCTGCCCACCCTTGTACTCCTATTTAAAGTTCACTATTAGAGACGCTTCTAATTTTGGAAAAGAAAAAATCAGCATAGAAAAAAGATCTCTTTCTTGAAATGTGTAAAATTGACATTCTGTGACCAATGTTTTGTGGAAATGAACTTAGAGATGCACATTTCCAATCAGGAAATTTCCAAGTTATCTTACTTCGGAAGAGGAATCAAAAGACAACTGAATATAAAGAGAGACAAAGGTTCACACAGATACAAAGATACTGTAGGAAAATAAAGATACCAACACTGAAACAGATCGTAAAACAAAGTAATCCTTTTAGTGGCATCCAAGTAACAAAACCTAATAAGAATTACTTACTTTGCCTGTTTGCTGCCAGTCATTAAACACTGTGCGTCCTGGAGGTTCATAGCTCTCCCCTTGCTTCGGAATGGCACTTTCTGTTCTGATTGCCTATGTCACTCGACGTGTAGATTGAGTTGAACACTTCTGCCTTTAGGACTGTCAATCTAGAACTCATTCACACTAAATAAACTAGCAAAGAAAAATCTATTTAAAAATAATTGTATGTTTGATCCGTGGTGGCTTGCTGAATTTGGGAAATATTTCTCTTGATAAATGACAACAAAATAAACTCTAAAGGGACATTTCTTCCTATCAATTTAATATTTTACTACTCATGCAATTGCACAGCATGTATTTTCACAATCAGTAACTCCAATCATCAAAGGTATCCTTCTACCCGATCAGGTAGAAAGCAAGACTAACCCCAGAACCACATGACAGAGCAAGAAATGCTGCCCTGGTAGTAAAGCAACTTTTTATGTTGCCAGCTGGGAGATTCAGGAGAAGAAGTGACCTTAATATGCTCCTTTATTGAAGCTAGTGGAAAACAAATGCACCGAAACAGTTAATGTGCTCCATCCCAGGGAACAGCTAACCTAAAGCCTCTGCACGAGGTCTCAGTGCACAGTATGAACCAATAGAAAGGAGACCCCCAGCACAGGCCACAGGTCCTGCCCTTCCAGCAACGCCTCCTGGGAATGACGGCAGCAATTTGGACATAAGGAAGAAAGGAAAGAAAAATCAAAAGCCATCTGAAATAACTCCAAGGGCAAGGCAGAGGCTGTCCAGTGGCTGCATCATTAAAGTCAGAAAGGAAAATATGAGACAAGAAGGGATACAGGCAATTGCCTGTGTTGGTTCCTTGGATTCTCCTCTCATTTCTTGCCAGTCCATGTGCTGCAGCGGTGGCTGCGGGCAGTGACAGATGTCAGTAATAGACTTGTTTCCCAGCCCTTATTAACTTGTGTTCTAAGACACCGACAGCAGCATTTACAAAATGAAGTTCTGCACTGAGGCATACCTGAACTCCCTAAATTCATGTAGGGACAGTAAGCCTGGCTTCTAACAATCACTTCCAAAGAAATAAACTTCCAAAGGAGCCGTACTTTGGCAGCTCAGCGTCACAATTCAAACATCATGAGAGTACTGGAGTTAAGTTGCAGAAATGCTCCCATGGGCATCATGTGAACACACAGCTGATATTAACACGTATGATCTCTTATTGCTGAGGATCAGATTTGAACCTCCCAAGGATCCGCTTTTTTCTCTTGGCTTGAAAAATAAAAATGATGCTAAGCTTGGTCTCAGCTCAGACTTAAAGAGATCCACATTGTTTAACAAGGCCACGTTGTTTCATACCCAACAGTCACTTCCCTGCACACTTGAAATAATGCAATAGAAAGCAAAGAGATTTCATGTCAGCGAGTTGACATTGCTAGTGAAATGCAAATACCCCGCCAGCAGAAAATATTTTAACATCATCTACCACCAATATAATTACCATGCATTCATAAGAAAGTCTCACCCGACTTACAGGAAGACTTTTCAAATCATTGTAGTTTAATGAGAAACACCTAACAAGACGGAATAAGGTTGGTTATCTGACTGGTGACTTTCATGAGAAGGCAGGTAGGCTGGGCTGAACGGAAAATCTTGTAATTATATCAGCATCCTAATTACATACGAATAATAGTGGAATCCTGACAGAAAGTATTAATGTGATTCCAGGTTATGAAGCACAAAGGGAAAATGCACCTTGCACAGCAAGGCTGAGGTGACAGTGAGCAAGGAGCAAGGTGTGGCACCGAGGAAAAGGCCCCCAGCACTCTGCACCCAGGGCCTGTGCCTGCCCTGGCCATCACAGCACAGCTGGAGCCGGCAGTGACACGGGGCCACGCTCCACTGCGCACTGTGGAGATGCTCTTGGTCTAACTGCAAGCAGATCTGCAATATAATTGCATCAGTTTCCACTTACTGCCAGTAAACTTGCTTGCTTTTCTGCTTTATCTACACTGACAGCCATCTATCACTTTACACCCTGAAAAGACTGCATTAAACATCTGAATGTGTGCTCAACAGTCCTCACAGACAAACACGAACACAGCCTATGACAGAGGGCAAGCTGTTAGCTCTTTAAATCACGGAACTGTGGGGGTTGGAACTCCAGAGATCATCGAGTCCAACCCCCTGCCAAAGCAGGTACCCTACAGTAGGTTGCACAGGTAGGTGTCCAGCTGAGCCTCAAATATCTCCTTAGAAGGAGACTCCACAGCCCTCTGTGCAGCCTGTGCTCCGTCACTCTGACAGGGAAGAAGTTCTTCATGTGTCAGTACAGAACTTCTTGTGTTCCAGTTTCTGCTGTTGCTCACTGCTGAGCCATACCCAAAGTGGTATGAACCAATTCCTGATGAAGATGCTTCTTCTCATGATACCTGCACAGTTTCATGAGAAGTAACAGCTCAAGCTCACGTGCTAGTTGTACCAAGCGTAATGTTCACAGCAAGAACAGAGTGCCTGTCCTCTTACACGTCACCTCATCAACGTGTGGCCAGGATACATGCCTCGAACAGATGGGAGCCAGACTGCACCTGCACAGTGTCACCTAGGAGACGCAGCTTACAGGGTTTATCAGGGTTGCAGTGTCAGAAAGATCATAAAGGCTTAAATAACAATTAGCTAACTCTTTTCAGAGGCAAATACACCACGTGCCACGTTTGCTAACTCTGAGCTCAGCTGCCTTCCACAGCACACTTTACTTATACTGGAGGCCAGCATATTTTTCAGCGACTGCTGGAATACAGCAATATAAAAGCTTTTGAAGTCTATATAAAAAACACAGTGTAGGACTCAGTAACACACCATAAAAACATCTGAAATTATACTCCCAGCCATATATCATGCTTTTGTTTAATGTGCAATCTTTAGTCTTAAGCACTCAACACAGAGAGACACTGCTTGAAAATTTCTAACATCTACTTTTATCAGTAGCAGTTAATTAAACTTCTTGTTGCGCATTACATCTCACGTGTTAGGTGTAATTTACTGTACCCTCCCAGGAGGCATTCAGACAAACAGAACTGGAATAACAATACATAAGGGAAAAACAAACAAACAGGGAAAGATCCTTCAAAGCACTCAAATGCAATGTGGTTACAATTCCACTTACAACACTGTCAGGGTTTGGCCTGATAGAGAGTTCGTTTACTTCCTAGAGGTTTGTGTGATGCTGTGCTTTGGATTTTTGATGAAAATAGTGCTGATAAAACAGCAGTGTTTCAGCTGTTGCAGAGCAGTGCTTGCACAGAGCCAAGGACCTTTCTGCTTCCTGTGCAAGGACCTGGGGGGGGGGGGGGGAACACAAGGAGCTGGCAAGGACAGCTGGCCCACACTGGCCAAGTGGTGTCCCATCCCATGCAGTGTCACATTCAGCAATAACAACTGGGCAAAACAAGGAGGAAGGGAGGGATACGGGGAGTGATGGCATTTGTCTGCCCAAGAAACCATAGGGCAGGATGAGCTCTGCTCTCCAGAGAGTGCCTGCACATCTGCCTGCTGATGGGAAGCAGCAAATGAACTCCTCGTTTAGCTTTTGCATTACTTCAGCACATCCATCAGATGGATGTGCACAAAGGTACCGCCCAGTGTTGCTTTTACTTCTTTAAACAACAAAGGCAGATCTGTGAAGGTGACATCATGTTCAAATTTCAGGCCCTACTCGATACGCCTGTGTGCCATGTAGCCATCAAATAAACAGTCCGTTTTGAAGCTTAGCTTCAAAAAAACAGCCTGACAATTCCCAGTTTTAGGCACACATCTGAAGATAGAGAGAGAACAGCAAGTACCATCAAGGTGACACACCAAGATGCTTGAGTATTTATTAGCAGAACGATAACATAAGTCACGCAGCTCTGTCCCTTCAGGAATACCTAAAAAGAAACTCTCCTAGTTTCTGTGACATATGAATTGCTCATTTTCACTCTTGGATGACTGAATTTCAAATCGTGCTGAGACCCCTTCAACTCCCACCTCTTCTCAGCTCACTTTAACTTCTAATTCCCTCTGCACTTGATGTGTTCCAAACCATTTTAATTCACATTCTTCTTGTATTTCATGTACCGAATTCACTCAATAACTCACGTTGATGATGCAATCTTCAAAGCACCATTTGTGGTTTTTGCAGTACGTTCTGGAATAGATTCTTTTTCACTGCAGCATTTCTTTCAGGTAACATCCACAGTACACTGTTAAAGTTTGCCGTTAGTCTTGTACTTAGCATACGCTCACTTAGCACAGCAACATTGATTATTTTTATTGTTGAACACTTCAGGTGAGAGCTCTACACACACACAGGGGTGCCTCAACCTGTCAGCGTGTTGCAGAGCCTAAAACACCAGCACCACTGTGAAAAAGCTGCAAACTGGAGAACCTTTTTGGGTTTGAAATGTGCAAATTGTACCAACAAACAGCTAAAAGGTTTTCCAATTCCCAGTACTCAAGAAATAAAACAATCTCCAAAACTAGTAGCTAGTTGGGGGGGGGGGGGGGGGGAAGGGAGGAGGGTTGCCGGGCCTTATCTGATACAGAGATTTGAGGGATGCACCTTCTGCCATTCCTCTGAAACTCTACAGGCACTCTCGTGGCTCCACACCATGACACCACTGTGAAAATGCAGCCATATTTGGTGAAGTCATCCCAGTTCACAAACATTTATCACAGCCGTTGAATGTTCCTCCAGCCTTCACCACATTGCACAGCAGTGCAGCAGCCAGAGCCAGGCAGAAGACAGTGGAAGACAAAGACACAGAGGCAAAGCTCAGCTGGGAAACACTAAGAGGATGGAGCTGCAGAGAGAATTCAGCTGCCACATCCAACATGGACAGAAACCCTTTTCCCATATCCTCCTCCAACTGAAGAGCACAAGGAGAGAAAATCCTTCCTCCCAGGTTGTGGAAAAAATATAAATGAGAAGGAATTATAGGCTCTTCCTGCCAAGAAGGACTTAAAATACCAAACCACAGCCTTCATTGCACTGATATGAGAGCTAGCAAAGTCAGCTAAGGCACATAATCACTGCACTGCCATCATCTGATAAAAACAATACAGACTGGTTTCTGTAGGAGCTGGGAGCATCCTACATTCAGCATCAACATGGGACAGCAGCTAAGAGAAACAGGGTCACACCATAGAAGAGAAAAAGAATAAACTCTGATGTTTCAGGACATCATCACTGTCACCTACTGTGGTCAATACCACACGCACTGAATGAGACAGAGGGTCAGAAATAAAAAGCTCAGCAACTTTGTCAGTAGAGACCAAATAACTGCAGTGGATGTGATTGACTTAAGACTGAATCCGTGACCTAAACATTAAACAGCCCCAGAGTTTAACATGATTGATTTTGAAGTCTCAGTATTTCTTTTGGTTTAACTTATTTGATATTTCAAAATACTTTCAATGGCTTTGGTGGAGAAAACACAGTTCAGTGGTTTAGGAACAGGGTTTGAATCCTGGATCAGCTATTGTCACTGTCACATTTGACAAACTACAAGGTTTTTTTACCTTGGTTTATTGTAGTGTGGGAAACTCAGAGAAATAGGAGTCAGAAGGAAGTTTTCCAGCTGGATTCTATTCCTCTGCTATGGTAACTGACAGACTTACAAGTCTCCTTTCAAAATCTCAGTGACCCTCTGTGCAACTAGAAAAAATTACATAAATAAAGAAATAACACTACCTTTATGAAAAAGAGACTGCTCTACAAATAATCTTGACCAGAGTAACACCAAACTAAAACAAATATTAGTATTCCAGAGGACCTGCTGGCTCAGCATCCTCTCTCTGTCAGTGCCCCATAAGGAATGTCAAGGGAAGGATCATAGCTAAGATGTGCTGCGCTTCTCAAGGGTTCCCCATGGCCTTCCTCAAACATAAGACAGTGCACCCACGGGTTGGGATTTTCCCCCGTAGTGATGCACTGTTGCTTTTTGAAAGTTCAGTTCATTGAAAGAAGAGCGTATCGGAGGAGTTAACGACTAAACATTTCTGTTCAAATTTTAGGTTCTATAAAGAAAAGAAGTATATGAATGAACTACTCCAGGAACATTAGGAAGCTTTGCTTTGACCTCAGGGAACTCTGGACTGGGTTCCTCAAGGTGTTCTGCAGCAGAGACCCAGGAGGTGATGCACCTGCTGCAATCTGAAGGAACTACTGATCGGGATAGGCTGAAAAAGCAGGGAAAGTTAATGCAACAAATGGATGACGTGGACATTAGATATAAAGTAAAGGCTAAGCATTTCTGTTTTGATGTATTCCTTAATTAAACAATTAATAGAGCAATAGTCCCAGAAGCTAAATGGAATGTATCCTCTGACCCCTATTAAGTAAGGAACGTATGTATCAGGCCTGTTTATTGATGCAGGCCTACAACTTGTAACACAAAATTGCAGTGTGTGGACTTAATTAAACTGAACAATCTATGAAAAACAAGAGGCAGAAGGGGAGAGAAACATTTTAAGGTTTTGGTTTTTTTTTTACCAGAACTGCTTCCAAGCCAAAAAGGTTATGGATCAACACAGTTCAGTATGAGAGACGGAATTATTTCTCTATCTTTTAAATCTTTTAAATAATAACAGTATTTTCTTAGACATTTTCATTTTAAAATTTAAAAAATTAAAAAAATATAAAAATACAGAGACTCTCAACCTGGTAACATCAAAAACCATCTTTGTATTATTTAATGCAAATCCTGACTTTAGAAGTCACTCCTGGAACTACTCAGAAGGCAAAGGACAAAATGAGGATGTGAAAAGGACCCAAGGAGAGCATCTTGCAAAACCACCTTCCTATACAACCGGGTTTAGTGTCCAGGAATTCACAGGGAACACTGCCATTAACTTCTGGAATTAGCTTCAATTGTTTTGCACATACTGCACAGGATGCTGATCCCAGAGTGAACTGCTCATTCTGAAAGACCCAACGTTAACAAAAGCAGTTGGAGACAGTAAGCAAAGGAGTCGAGAGGATCTCCATTTCAGAAGGTAAACCTGGAAACCCTCACAATACTCAAGCATAGGCCTCATGCTGTGGCCTTTGGATGTACACATGCAAGCAAATAAGCCTTATTTCACTTACATATAGCTACAGCATTTATGTAGATAACTGTAGCTGCTCTGGACTGGACCACTTACTCAGCAAACATAAATCAGTGTTACACTCTTCTTACACGGGCTGTAAATCTAGAGCAGTGAGACAATGTGCGACAGCACAGAGATCAGGATCTGGACTCTGACAGGACACATTCATCATGGCTTTTAAATGGTCTATTTCCATAACTGATGTGCATTCTAAATCATCTCCAACAGTCTCCCACACAGAACAGGATCTCATCAGCAGGAAATGCTTTGCCCTTGGAAAGGCTGCAGTGTTGGACTGTGTAACAGTAAATACGTTTAGTTTTGCTCTTCATACAAAAATAATTATGTCTGAATTCCAAAATTTCACTAAATCTAGATAATTATATTACGTTTTAAGGACGCAAGAAAATTATCCTAAGTCATCCTAACTTCATCAAAATAATTTTAAATCCTAATGTTCCAAAACAAAAGCAGCAACACTAGAACTAAAGCAGCTTAAAAAGTATGTGGTAAAAGTACTGTGTGTTCATACAGCTTCAAAACAAATACACAAACATAGCAATTATGGAAAACACGACACATTGATAACTGTCTACTTTAACAAAACCATAAAGATCCTCATACTGGAAATCCAATTTCTTCACTTCCACTCATAAAGTGAACTTAGAACTACGAGGAACATCGTAGTTTGAATCATATTGCTTTAATCCTAAGGGGAAAGATTTTTTCATTCTGTCCCACAACGGTGCTCGCCTCCACGTAATTCCTAACACATCCCAACACTCCATGAAGGCATTCAGCTCCACATCCAACAAACACACACACACAGAGCATCCATGAATAGCGTGGCAGTTAGATAGCTCACAGTGACCAGATATGCCTTTACAAAATGATATCAGCACATCAAGCAGTCTCGCACTGCTGGCAGTTAACCGATCCTAGTATTGCTGGTATCAGTGTAAAAGGGACGCCAAACAAAGTAGAGAATAGAGCAAAGGGTTAACCAAGTTCAGCTCTCCTTACTCTTGAGTAGTTTTCATAACGAGTGATGAGACTTTGTCTCTAGTTGTCTGTTCATTACACTGAGAAAACATCTACACACTGGGAGGTATTCAGTTTCTTTCACTTGCATGTATTTCAGGTTATTAAGTAAACTTCAGGCTAAGAATTACATTACTAACAAAATTCCTGCTCAGAAACCAAGGAGAAAACTGCAATGAAGTACAGCTCTCAGGCTGTCATTTGTTAAAAAAAAATATATGCCCATCCAATTGCAATTAGTGATTAAGACAATGAAAAATAGTCTGAATTACTGATTCACACTGGGGAAAATTAATTTTCAAGCCTGTGATTTACTCTAGCCATCACAGTACGTTCAAAATGTTTACTGAATAAAGACTCCATACCATTATTCCTATTACCTTGGAAAAAAAAATAGCAATAATTGAAAATCTGGACATCTTTCCATACCAGAGTCCCAGAAGATGTTCACAAGGTGACCAATGAGCCCTTAAGTAACAACCACACTACAATACACAATTTCCAACCTAAATACATATGAACACCACACTACAACTGAGACACTGATCTGAACATTAAACCAGAAGAACAGAGACTCTCTCACTTTAAAATAACAGCCACCTCCTTGAAGACTCCATCACACAGAGTTGCAGTCCCCTGAGGGTTTTCTGAGAAACGTTGTAGGAAAAAAAATCCTATTTCATACTCAGAAATAAACGATTCTACAGCCTGAAAACTAATCAGAATAAACATTGTTTTGATTTTTATGTCACAATATCCAATGTCTCACCTCCCAGGTGTCACTCACATTGCACACACTTGCGTTAATGTTGATGACTGTAACTACATCTACCTCATTTAATCATTGTAATAAATCTATGTCTCAGCAGAAAATGAGGTTATTAACAGTGCACCAAAGAAATCTGTTAGGCAGACTACACAAGTAAAACTCAGAAATAAAAGGAAAGATATTCATGCTTGCTTAAGCGTCAGACTTTTGGTGGTTCCACACAAGTGACACACACAAAAAAGGACCAGCCAACACATCTTGTCTACAGTGCAGGAGATGGCCTGCTGTTTTACCATCTGAGTCCATTAAAAAGGCCAATGCTACAGTTCTATGGCAGCGTTCACCTTTTAAATCAAACATTAGGACAAGGCTCATGCACTGCTTCCAGGTCTCTGTGTATGAAACAAGAAAACCACTGATTGTAACAAAACATTGATGGTGACTTGTGCTTTGCTCAAGTTGCAAAGACTGATCTACAGCTTCAGCAGAGTCTTCAGGGTTTATTTATTTATTAGACAGACATCAAACTCCAAATGTCACCAATTAATTTGGGAAGCCTGCTGATGTTTCAGTATATCTTTGCCTCTTTCTATGACTTTAGATGGTGGCACCATGTATAAAACTCTGCAATAATTTGCTCAACTGTAGGACCACAGTTCCTGCTTCTGCTTTAACAAATACTCCATTCAACTGGTTTTACCTCTGCCTTTAATGTCATAGTTTCTTCTAGAAAAGACTTTCTTATTGTATTTGTCACTTTTTGTAAAAGTAATCAGATATAAATCCTTCTTGTTCTGGGTTCAGAGCTCTGTCAAATTCGCCAACAGTGATGGCACAGCATCAGAGTCCCTTACCATTTCATCCTAACTCAGCTACACTCTTTTTCTGATCTATCTCCAGAATTTCAGTATATTTCTGTGGTATTAAAGTCAATTTCTTACAGGACAACAGAGAAAACCTGTCTGTTTGTCTCTAAGTGCAGATGTCACAAACTTGCCTGTCAAAACAATTGCATTGTATTTCCCAGTATTTCACTATGCCATTTAATTTAAATGTTCAAACATTTTCTAAACCAGAGCTACTGGTATTTTGTTTTCTTACAGAGATGTTATCACAGCATTAGTCACTAAAGTAAGAAGACAGTGTCGCTCTGAATTTACAACATTGCAAAGATAAGGTTGAAATATATTGCACGATCAGACCCAAAAGTCAGTCCAACTCTCTGATTTTACAATTATTATTCTACTTATGGTGTTCCTGGACAATATGAATCAGATTTCTTACAGAACTAGAGAGATGTTCCTTCAGGAGGAGTTGAAAACAAACATTTTCTGCACATAAACATCTATAACAGAAAGATAGAACACTTACAGGTGACTCAAGGAGAACATTTGTCACCTTCAGATGGTATTACATTGAACTTATTACCTTGCCTTGTATGTATTTTTCACAAGTTATATTGCCTGAAGATGAAGCTCCAGAATTGCCAAAAGACAGCCTGTAATATTTATAGGTGTCCTGAGAAGTCCACAACTGCGCTGAGTTTAGACCCTGTGCAAACAAACCAACGTGTCTGCTAACTGATCACTGGTCTGGCTTTTCTTTTCTTTTTTTTTTTTTTCAGCCAGATTGCACACACCACCATTAATGGCTAAAATGTGTATGTCTTTTAAATTAGCTACCCAAACTGTAAAAACCTCAAGTGACCACAGAAGCACAGGCTTAGAAACTCAGACCACTTCTTGACATGGTGTGTTGCACTGCTCCTAAAACACTACAGCACTCTAATATTATCTGCCTTGCAGTAACAACTATTCCATGTAGCCACAGTTCATTCTCAGCCCTAATGAATACAGTAATTATTAGGCTGCAAGATGCTTTCCTACCATCTCCAGTTTTCCCCTCGGTTCATGCTTCCTGCTCAGAATGTAAGAACTCACTTTGTTTTCTCTGTTTCCATGTACATTTATCTCAAAAAGGTAACTCTAGGTACACTCACTTCTGCAATTCAAGGCATATTAAATACAAATATATCTAATCATAACTCAGCTTTTTTTTGAGTTTGAAAACATGTTCACATTTCTCAAGTGTTATTTCATTACTAGGATATTCAGTTACTTCAATGTTACTAGACTAATAAACATGCAATGAGAGTTTGGCTTTGAGGTTTCGGCACATTTAAACCAACATCAGGTGCACAAAGATCGTCAGTGTGAAAAGATGGTTTGTATGAGCTGATCGAGGCACCCCTGTTGCAAAGAAATACCATAAGGATTCACCTGGTATTAGCCCCAGAAAGACAAAAAAAAATCACAATCAAACGCAGCCAGGCTTCTCCCAGAGACTTCCCTGAAACTCTTTGTCTATGCCATAATTTACATTCTCTGTACTCCAGTAAATCATACCAGAATGAGTTTCTCCCCAGTATCACCTCCTGAACTTCAATACGGACAGAAGGTGTAACTGGGCCGCCATTTTCATAATGTTTCTGTGATCCTCCTTAAAATACTGCAAACCATTTTGTTATTTTGAATACAGCATTCCTCTTGCACAGATGGACAAATCTCAAAACGAAGTCAAACCAGAAAGCAATCAGATGGCATGTGCTAATTCAGTGGCTTAGTGACGAACTTTAGCCTGAAACAAGAATGACATCAATTCTACTTCTCCTCTAAAGAACTCCTCAGAAGTCCATAACAGACCAAAGTAGGGAATATTTTCTGTTTCAATAGCTGTCCTTTAGAAGAAAAACGACTTATTTTCCAGTTATTGCGATTCAGTTTAGAAAGTCAGAAATTATGCAACCCCAGACAAGGCAGAGACAGCTTTTTATGAAACATGGTGATTCTTCAAAACGCTAAGAGGCAGATCTGGGAGGCAGACCTTTGAGACAAAGCCCTCACTAAGACAACTGGTTCACAGAGTCACACCCCTGCCTTCAAATACATCATTGCTTGTCCTCCATGGAAACAAAAACCTTCCTAAAAAGTTGACCTACCACTTCACAGAAGGCAGAGCCAACTCCAGATATTTCTGGCTCACTTCGTTACTTCAAATTAAGTGCTCAAAGGTAAAGATCAAACCAAACCTACTCTGATGTGAGAGTAGGCAAAGTGCAGCAATATGATGTTAGAATAAGAGATGGTTATCCTAATTCAGAAGGCATCTGATTCAATTTTAAAGACTCAACATGATTGCACATACTATCTACAATTAATAAACAATGATTGTCACTTACAGGCAAAAAGATACCTAGCTCAAATGGCAATATGTACTATGACGGGAAATGAAAAGTCCTTTTCTTCTAGCTTTCCAGAAAAATTCCTTCTTGCTGAGAAGTTATGCACAAATTACCATCCTCTCCATACGTATTCCAGCTGCCAGACAAGAAATCTCACAGCGAATCATTGACAGAACCCAGCCATCAGCACAAGTTAACAGGACGTGGGTGACTGTCAGAAAATATTAATAGAGTCTGCCACTTTTACAATGCTCCTGGAGTAACAGACTTACCTCGGCAGATGGTCCCATTCCCCACATATCCGGGTTTGCAGGTGCAGCTGTGTCCCCTGACAGTGTTGGTACAGATTGCATTCTCATCACAGTTGTGCTGCCCGCTGCCACACTCATCATGCTCTACATGGGAAAAAAGTACAAGAGACAGTGAGCTTTTCAGCTTGAAGACGTGGCATCTGAAAACCACGTGGAATAAGAAGAGTGTCACAGCAGCTGACTATTGGGAGTTTGGTCTGGGAGTCAGCAATGGGTCTGCTTCAATTACAAGATTCAGCAACACCTTCATGTTGACTGTTTAGGTTCAAGAGCAGGAAAAAATCAGTGAGGAGGCAAAGCACTGCTAAGACAAAAACCTGTGGAGAAGATCAGCACGGAATAATATCTGTTGTGAAGACAACAAATTATATCATTGCCTATCACCAAGGCGAATAAGCATAAATACATCAGACAAGGGAACACATTCTGTTAAAAAAACACACCACCACAGTTCTGTTTTCACAGCCACTTGTTCTAATGTATGCTGAGTGGAATCTTTGTTTAATAAAGTGGAATAACCTTTTATGTTTTCAGAGTACTATTCCTACCACTGGATTCCAAAGAGACTTCCACACTTGGCTTTCACCCTGCAGTTCTAACTGCTGTCACTGGGCCTGGTTTACAGCAGCTCCTGCTGTAATGCAGATTTTACTCTCCCGCTGTACTTCATTCCAGTAAAACATCAGTTCCAAGTGGTGAGCTACCTGACCCCGAAGTTTCTCACTTCTTCCTCCATCTACTAGAAGCTTCCCTCATCCAGTTTGATTGCAGAAAGAAAACCCAAATGTTTTACTCCTTTGTGCTGGTGGACTTTCAGCTTTGTTCAATGGAATCAAGGAAACAAAGAGACATTTCTTAGAACCATGCAAAGGATTTAAATATAAGACTTAATCCAAACTCCTAGTTTGGCTTCTTTCTTAGCAGTCTTCATTTATGCACATGCAATAACCAGGCTATTACCCTTATACTCAGAGGTACAGTCAGGCTCCAGAGGCTTTCTGCAATCAAAGATAAACTGTGGCAATACTAGCATATAATGAGTGCTCAAAGGACTGCAGGCTCAATTCTCCATTTAAACCATGGAGAGCTAGTGCCTATCAAAATATTCATTGTTACATACAGCCTTTCCACTGACATGGATCCTTTCAAACCAAATATTTCTGGAATACCTTTGATAACTGTTTGGAGAACACACGTCCGACATTTTCTCTTTTTCTAACACATCTGACAGCTCAATGGTAGACTGCCACCATTTTCCTCCAATGAGCATCAAAGCAAGACAGCATTTGCTCCCATTTTGCTTTGAGTAAGAAACTCTCTTATGCACACACTCAAACATGTCTGGCTTTTGCTGGTAACTTCAGGCCTACATGTATACTTGTTAGTTTATGCTGATCCCCAGCTCGGCTTAGTAATTGACTCCAGCTCCTTTCCAATTTTCAGATTCCTTAGATATTCAGGATGTCAGGCTTCTTCAGGGGCTGCTTGTTCTCTCCTTCATCTTTTAAGAAAAAGTACAGCACCCAGTTTCTTCCCACGGTTTCTTCCCATGGTTTCATGGTGCTCAGAAGGCTGCACCAGATGCAAAGAGCATCAGGCTGCCCTCCAAGGAAGTGCTCAGCAGGCAAGTGAAACTGAATGACACTTCCTTTTAAAAAGGAGACCTTCTCCAGGCTTTCTCCCTCCTCTTACTAATTCTGTTTGTTACTGTTATCAGATTGCATGTGTATTGGGTTGTATTCAAGTTACAGTGAGAGGGATCTTGTCACAGGCTCATGTACACAGGAGATTCCTACTCAAATCATTGCCAGAAATAACTGATCACCTTCTTAGCACTTCAATATGAACAACAGATATCCCAGTGCTAACTTCTGTGCTTTGCCAGAACACAGAAGTTATGCTCTGCTATGTTTTTCTAGGACTACAACAATTCCATTTACCTCTCCTGAAGATGCAGATGCTGGCAATATTAAATGATTCAGAACTGACCAAAATAAAGGTCAGTTCTTCTAAGTAGAAGAGTTTAAAGAGTTAATGACTCAGTTTGAAGAGCAGGCCCTGGGAATATGCCCACCGCATAAGGAGCACTAAGAGAATCTCATCCACACGAGGAATCCCAACATTTCTTAGCAGCACTTTGGCTGCAATGATGGGAACTTTAAATGAAATCTTCCCTGGTGTAGAGATGTCTATAGATCATGTTGTTACAGTGTTAATAAGAATGAGAGAGCTTTGATTTTCTGTCAACTTACAAAAATCTTTTATTCCAAGTGGGACAAGTCCTTAAGAGCCTGTCAGTAGCGAGTTATTTTTGGTTTCATCCTCCCTCCTCCTCTGGAACACTTGGTGTTCACAGTGGGAAGTGAGGGTTGAAGGTGGGCTCATGTTTTAAACTCAAAGGAGATTACAAATAATTTGCAAAGAACATCACTTTCACATATTGCTTTCCAATCTCTCCCAGTCAAGTGCCTTGGCTTTCATGTTATGGTTCAATCTGCCTAAATAGATAACAAAGACAGAAGGAATGGACACTGAAAAACAAATGCAAGCAGTCACAAACTATACCACTACAAAACAACAAAGGAGAAAGCTGGGAAAAAATCTCGAGGCCGCCTCTTATTTTGACAATTTCACTTTCAGTTGAAAATGAGCAGAAAAAAAAAAATCCTTCTTCATCTTTTATACATATATTTGTATGCATAGATCTTTATATATCAACATACTGCCATGGAATGACAGCTCAGGAATTGCAGCATCATAAAGTTTGACTGAATTCATCCATCTCCACGGGACTGTTATTTGTTACCACTACAGAGCACAAGAGGAGGTTGTGATCAAAGACAGAAAGAGCTGCCAGACTTCCTGAGAAGGATGCTATTGTAGCAGGCAGTTCCCACAAACAAAAACAACTCTTGCTCTTGGATTATTAATATTCATCTCAAGAAACAGGTACTATCTCAGAAGAACAGTTACAATTGTAACATCATTCCTTGCTCACCAACCATTTACCTATAAAAGCTCTGCACATTTTTTTCTGTATTACAATTTCTGTTATTCAAATGTTTGGTTATTGCCACCAGGAACAACTAGAGGATCACTTGGTTTTTATGGCACAGTTTCCCTCTAAAATGAAAACATTACAAGGCAATTTTTGTGTATTTCTCATTCTTCTGAAGTCCTCAGAAGCTGAAGGTCTCACAGAAAATTAAGGGACATCAATATTCTAAAGCAAAGAAAAAAGGAAAAACAAAAAAGGAGAGATAAATACCAACTGCTAGTTCTGCTAGTTTGCCTTCTGCTTTATATTTCTCCCCTACAAACAGAAAGAAGGTATGAAAGAACAGATCATATCCGAAGCTTTACATCACATTCTTACTTCCTAAGCAGCAGATTCCTACCACAGCCAGACAAGCTACGCATTTAAGCCTGGTATTTTCCTCCTGGGTAAAGACTTTGCTGAATTTCCCAAAGCTTTCACTCACTTTTCCAAAATCTTCACGAGTTGTATTTTCAGAGTTTCCACTTTAAGCAGGCCAGTTTAAGGAGCAATGACCAAAAAGTTCATTCCTTCCTCAGGCTTTATCTGAGGAGGGTCAGTGGTCTCCAAAAGCACTTGAAGGACCACTGGTAAGAAATTAATCATCTTTTTCAGTCCACTAAGGAGCTGGGGACACTGATGCTTAGACATGGGCAGTGTATCAATATTACATGGCCTTATAAAGGTAACAATCACATAAGAAACAAAGTTAATTCACCAGAAAATAGTTTCAAGCAGATAGCTGGTTACATATCTTATTATAGGAAATAGCCACTCACTTAACAGACCTCCACTTTTCTTCAAAGCACAGGTAACCAGTGAGGCTCATAAAGGTAAAGCACCTACAGGCCGTGACATACCTCAAACGAGAACACATCCCAGCTGCTGCACCGTCAGTATGTAACCCTGCTGACAGTCAGCCTCTTCAGTATGAGGCATAAACAGGTACAGTCAAACAACAAACAGGTCAGCAACCTTCAGGCACCTGTTTTCCTGCCAAAGATTCCATCTGCATATTTCTCCAGCCTGATCTTACTGAGGAATCACACCACTATTGCTCAGCAATACTTCAAAACCAGCCCTCTATTTCGGGCTGCAGTGAAGCAGAAGAACGCAATAGGGAACATGCTGGGGAGGCAGAGTACCACACAAAGCTTTGGGCTGCCTCAAGGACTAGTACTAAAACATGGATTACTGCCGAACTCTTGAAGTTTGGGACATTTAAATACCATCCACTTTTTCACTGAAAACATATTCGCAATAAATGATTTTTATACCCATTACACAAAAGGAAAACAGTATCTTGGATGTGTCATTTCTAAAAAGCATTCTTCAGAGCACTTTATCACTCTCAGGATGCTTCTGTTTCCCCATGCTGACACCACCAGTAGGCTTACTGGTTGGTATGGGCTCCAAAGGTGCACTTTCATTTGGCTTCCTCTTTTTTCTCTCTACCCATACTTGGGAAAAAATCAATTAGTTGGGTTGGTGCACTGTTTGTCCAAAATATACAGACATAGCAAAGTTAAGTACCTTCTAGCCAAGAGTCACAGGTAATTGTAACATCAGGACAGCTTCCCCTTACAGAGTTCAAAAGCCCATTCTAAAAAGGATATCAGAGTTAGGATTTACTTTTTCACAAGAGTGTTGACCTTTCTATCTTTTTTTCTTTTTAATTATTAGATAAGAACGCTCTTCTAAAAAGGACGGCCACTGGAATGCAATTACTGGAGACACATCCCATACAATGGTCCTTCCCCACAGCTGCTTCCCGTTCTCATTACAAGAAAAGGCCTCAATTCAAACTGTCTCAGAAATGGGAACAGTTTTCTTACTGTAAGGATTTCTGACCATTAGTTACCCAAAGCCTTCACACTTAATAGAAAACATTCATCTCTGGGAAACACTGTGAAAAGATTCCGACTGTTTCTATTAATTCTTATGTTTACAACATTGAAAGGAAATCTGTGTGGATCTTTAAATTGAGAGAGGACAACTGCTTCTGGGGTACATAAGCACAAATACAACAATCATTGCTATACACCAAGAGAAGCATAATAGAGACACAGCTCACCTGAAGAACAGCAAGGTCATCAGAATCTACCATTGCTTATTCATACAGAGACCATTTGTATAGAACACATGCCCTTGAGTAAAATTCATTATCTGTCTGGATACACTTAAGCAACAGCCTTTTAGAAGTTTGAAACTTTTGCTGTCCAAAATCAATCTTACTAAATACAACACCAAAGCAAACTACACTTACGCTTTTTTTTGCTTTATATTGATTCAGTCTGTTAACCAGCCTGCCTAGAACTGTCCAGAAACTGGTGTAACTAACATGAGAAGTGTTCCCAAAATGGTATTCAGAGAGAATACTGAGATCTGTCTGGCAGTTCCCTGTTCCTCAACAACTTCAGTGATTATCTACTATACTTAAGGTCCTTACTCCAGAACGAAATCTTGTGGTCACATATTCAAAAATCATAAAGAAAACTACTGCAATCTTATTCACACACCTAACAGGATAGGATGATTTGTAGTGGAAAACAGACTAACACTTCCATGTTCTAAAGAGACCAGAGTGCAAACATGACAATTAACAACACCTGTAACATCAGTTTGTATGATTTCAGCACTCAGCAGGAGAAATCTTGAGAATTGACAATTTCTGCAGCAAAACACCAAGCCTTCCTTGTTTCCCCTCAGCAAGAAGCTGAAAGCAGAGGTAAATGTGAAGGTTTCTATTATGCTCCAGTATTTAGAAACTTTACTAATCACTGCTATGGTGTTCACCTAAGTGATGAGCCCTACTCCTATGAAACCCACCAGGTGCAGCTGGCAACGCTTGGTAGACAGTTTTACATTTGAAAACACTGCTTTGGAGATCTTTGCCTTTGAAAGAGAGAGCTCAGGAGTGTTTACTGGCTGAAGATCTGGCCTGTGTTTAGACAACAGATTCGAGAGATTGGGGAATGATACCATTGTATCCTACGAAGGCAAGATAGAATTTGATGTCTCCCTCCTCCCTCTTATCTACTGACAAGACCCAGAAGATGGGAACAAAGGAGATCCTGTGGAGATCCAAAAGCCAGGAGCTGGCTCTCCAAAAAGAGTTGACTCAACCACTTGGGACTTAAAAAGTTTGTACCTTCATTAAGAAAACAGAGGAAAAAGAAGTAGTCATGAACTAAACAACACAGCTTGCAACAACACATCACTACTGGAGATCAGCATCTGAACTATAAACCTCACTGGACCCACGGCGGTGATTCTCTCTCTCATTTTCTATAAATATTCCTTTTCGTATTTATCTTTTTTCTCTCACCCATCTCGCCTTCCCCATATCCCTAAGCAACTAGGATTCATAATAAACCGGTCAAGCTAACATTTGACCCATTGTATCTTAATCTTGCTGTGGGGTATATCGAAAACAGAACTTCTTCTCCCTCTTATAAATTGGAGCGAGACATTTTCAGGAGGTGACACAGACAAGACATCTGACAGTGAGAGCATTGCCCTTCCAGGTACCTTTAATGTGTGTACCTTCTAGAGTTGCCCAGAGTGATATTTTTGATAATTTAGATGTGAGAGCCTCTCCAGAAAGATCACTCCACCTATTGAACCTTAAATGTGAAATTTGAACCCTTTTCCTGCGTGCACCTCTTGGAGATGTGAGGAGTGATATTTTCTGATTTAAACGTGCATACCTCTCCAAAGAGATCACTCCACATACTGAAACTCGCATTGTTTGAACCTTTTCTGTGCACACCTCCTTGAGTTGCAAGCAGTGATAATTTTGATAACTTAAATATGTGCACCTCTCCAGGAAGATCTCTCCGCATATGGAAACTTAACTGTTTTTTTTTGAACTTTTTATGTGTGTATCTCTCAGAGACCTATTAAGTAATTGAGACTATTTCCATTTGTTTAATAACCATGTTCTTCCCTGTGAAGATCACTGCCCATTTTGAAGCTTAAGGCTGCCTCCTAACTCAGCTGTGGTGCTTGAAGTTTTTCTGTGTGTCCTTGCAGGGAAGTGAGGAGCGATTTACATATTATCAATTCCTTTGATATAGGCCTCCCTGTGAAGAACACTCTGCATATTGAAACCTGAGCAGTTTGATTGAGCTTCTCTGTCTTTTACATGCTCCACTCAGCAAATGGAGGAGCGATGTGAGCATTTGAATTTGTTTGACTCGAACTTTTGTATACCTGTACTCTCCCATCTCTCCATGTAGATCTGTCTGCACATTGAGAAATGAGTGACAGAGCAGTCACAGAGAAGAGTGAACATGTATATTTGACCTCTTAGAAAGGCATGGTGCTCAGCCCTCATTAACAGGAGTGGACTGGGCACAACAGAACTGGCACAACTTGCAGAGTGTTTCAGATGGTATTAGTGTTCTGCAGAAGAATGCTCATACCCAAACTGGAAAAGGAGTCATTTATTTGTGCAGTGTTGGGTTCTGTCCTGGTTGCAACCATAAAATTCCGAGACCAGCAGCTTAAGACAGACAACCAAACTACTGAGTCACTGCAGGAATTGGTTAAGACTCTGCAGAAACAGACTGAGGAACTGAACGGGCAACTAGAACATGTAAAACATGAAGCAGTTCTCTCACTAGAGGCTCCAAGGGGACAGTTAATGTGTAAGGATACCAGCAACACTGTTATCCACAGTTTGCATCAAGGGAAAAAAAAACTATCCTCTAGAAAGACTGGAAGGAAGAAAGGCAAGGCTAGACAAATCAGAGGCCTCCTCAGCTCAATTGCATCCTTTGATCAAAACTGAATATACATGTGATAACAGTGAGGATCTAGACCCTCAGATGAACATTAAGGAGAAAGAGCTCAGGCAAAATTAAAAGGAACTGTTACCTCTAACTATCTGCAGTCAGGATACAAAGTATGGATGTGGGGGGAGACTGCCCAAGGACCATTGACTATGGGAGAATATACGGACCAATGATTTCTTCCACCAGTAAATTTGAGACAAGGAGAGTGAGATGCACAGTGGTCAATTCAACCCCTCCCCATCCAACCTGGAGCACCACAGATCTAAAAGATTCTCATTTTCACTGAAACCAAGTGGGCAAAATATAGATAATAAACAGAATAGTTTTTGGATGCTGGGCTGACAGATGGGCATTCCAGAAGAACTAATGGATGGATCATCTACAGACAGGTTAGAGAAGTTAAGCTAATGGGTGAACGAAGCAAAAGCTCAAAAAGAGTGACACTCCACTTCTGAGTGCCTCACTTTGGCATCAGCACAGGCACGAGTACCAAAGGAAAACTAATGCCTTTGCTCCTCTCAAGTGAGTGGGGAGGGCAAAGGTTGGATGCACACTAGAAAGCTCACAACAAAAGGAATATAAGATTAACACTCACTGGATTATTCCCTCATTTTAACCATATGAACAAGGCCCAGAACGGCAAGACCATGTCTGGTTTTATTTTACAGAAGAGCCCTGGGGGACCTTGACTGAACACAGAAAGGCAGACGGCTGACTTCAATCATTTGTGTGAGAAATACTGAAGATTTGATCATGCTAGAATGCTGAATATGCCTCTTGATTACATTATGCATTCTGTTTGCACAGTATCATGTTTCGGGTTATGGTAGGTGTGGGGGTTGTCTTTAGATCTGTTAAACTTCCCACCTGGGTGAGAGCTGTCACAGGTTGTGTTGGCTTACTGGCTACTCCCTGCACAGTGATGCCATTCCTTTTCACCCCTTCTTCCACTCCTTTTTATCTAACTGATTATGATCTGCAGTGTAACTCCACTACAGTGTTTACTACTTCCTAATGAATTGGGAAATGAACCAAGGGACCAAACCAACGTCTGCCAGAAGTGGTCACAAAAAGAAACCCATCATAAAGCCATTTGCAACGTGATGTTATTGATGTATTTCAGTGTCAGAGAGATTTTATTGCAACACCAGTCCAGGAGTTCCATCCAAAACACAGCTCTTGGAAAGTGTCAAAACTTTGATAAGAGATGTGTATGTTTTTGAGATTACCCCTCTTATGGTTTATATTATGGGGCATCCTATACACACTATCGCGTGAAAGTTCCACAGACTATAACAACACTGGAACTTGCCAAACTAGCATTTATCTCTCTCAGCATTTCAATTGCTTCTGAGATGCTCGAATGGACAATTCTATTCATATTTAACCTTCAAGCAACATGCACTGTTGCAGTGTGGCATAGTTAAACCCCACTCAGCCTACTAGAAAACATATTTGTTCCATCTATGGTACTGGCAAAGCACCAAATCATGTTTGAAAACACCACGTGGTAAGTCCACGTGCCGTCAAATCGGACTAAGAGTTAAAATCTCAAGCACAACAAGTACTGATGATGGCACTGGAAAACCAGTTAGTGCTTGATGCGTTGTTAAGGAATAGGGTGTTTGTGGCAAACTGGATGACTCCAATTGTTGCCTGAAGATTGATAATAATGGTGAAGTTGTTAAACAAATTGCCCAGGGCATACAGGAAATAGTCCATGTTCCTGTCCAAACCTGGAAAAGCCTCGACTTACATCTTTTTCTCCTGAAACCTATTCCACTTTATCTACGGTGTGCTGTTGCAATTCTTGTACTTATTCATTGCATGATTCTGTGTTTCATTCAACTCACACAATGAGTTGTTTCACACAACTCACACATATCCTCTATGTACTCTGTAACCACCTCAACTGTTGTTGGACAAGTCCAAGGGACCAGAGCAGCATTTGTAACCAAGACCAAGAATCCTTTGTAGACACTGCGTAACATTTAGCTCCCCCTTACCCCAACTGCTCTTTTCCCTTATGCTTTTTCAGTTGGCACTCAATATCTTTCCCAGATGTTCTCATGATTCTGCTTATATTTGACCACAGATAAAGTATAATTTGACAGTGTCAGTGAATCACCTGCAGTAACTCCAATATCTTTCCTCTGAATGTCAGTAGCTAATTTAGAACAGCTAATTTGGAGCATTTTCATATATACCTATCCTTGTTTGTTTTTTTCTTCCTCAAGGGAAAGACAAGTGTCAAGACAAGAAAAACAGCACTGAGCAATCCAATAGGAAACCAGATCAAATGTTGAAGAACTCAAGAGTCATTAAAGCATGAACCATTGCTCCACCTGCATTTAAATTTCATTTCCTACTCTTTGAAAGTGCATTTGAGATGAACAGATATGTCACATTGATAAAGAACATGAAAATAATGTTATTAATATGAAAGCTCAGCTACTAGCTGGTTTGCGTGAAGAGCCATGGTATGAAGGGGTTTTTGACACTGAATTCCCATGTCATATATATCAACGATGGAGATATTACCCACACTGACACGTACAGACATTCCAGAACGCATCCTTAACAAACAGGCAGGTTGATTAGAAAACAATGCAGCTGTCACACATTGCATTTAAATGGTTTTGTGGTGCTCTTCCTGAAGTCAGATCAGTCCTGTTTGGATGCAGCACTGCATTGTTTTCTGACGCTGAAAAGCACAACAAATCCATCTGTAAACACTTCACACTAGGGCAGCTGGCGTGACTGTGCAAGAAGATTGTCCCTTAAAGTTTCCAAACCTTTAGTCTCCAAGTATTTTTCATGCCATAAAAATCATAAGCAACTGTTACATCAGACACACTCATCTCTCTTTCTAAAATTAACTTCCAAACTCTGAGTGCAATTTTAGAGGCAGGCATCGACCATAGAATGGCTTTGGTTGGAAGGGACCCCAAGCACCATCACGTTCCAAAGCCCCTGCCACAGGCAGAGCTGCCAACCCTAGGTCTGTTACTGGGTCAGATTGCCCAGGGCCCAATCCAACCTGGCCTTAAGTACCTCCAGGGACAGAGCATCCACAGCCTCTACAGGCTGCCTGTGTCAGCACCCCACCGCTCGCAGTCAATAACTTCCCCTGACATCTCATCTGCATCTCCCTTCAGTTTAAACCATTCCTCCTCAACCTATCACTGTCAGACTGTGTAAAAAGGTGATTTCCCTCTTGTTTATAAACTCTCTTTAAATATGGGAAGGATGCAACGAGGGCTTCTCACAGCCTTCTCTTTCCAGGCTGAAGCAGCTCTGTTCCTTCAGCCTGTCTTCACAGGAGAGCTGCTCCAGCCCTTGCATCGTCTTCAATGTGCTCCTCTGCACCATCTCTAAAAATTCAGTGCAGATCAGATTTGGAGACAAAACTGATTACAACAGTTTGGGAAGGAGTGCCTAGTGCAGATTAACAGATGAAATCCATTATGAAAGAAACTCCACTTTATTATCAGGAAAAAATATAAAAAATTAAAAAAAAAAAAAAAAAGAAAATAAAAAATGAAGTAAAATAAAAAAATAAAAAATAAAAGAATGAAAAAAATAAAAAAAATAAAAAAATAAAGTAAAGTAAAAAATAAAAAATAAAAAAAAATAAATAAATAAAAATAATAAAATATATAAATAAATACAAAGAATAAAAAATAAAAAATGAAAAAAACAAAAGAAAAGAAGGAAACAAAACAAAGACAAAAAAGAAAAAAGAAAACAAAGAAAAAAAGAAAAAAGAAATAAATAACATGAAATAAAAAATAAATAAAAGAGAAAAAATTAAAAAATGAAAAAATAAAAAAATAAAAAAACGAAAAAAAAATAAGAAAACAAAAAAAGAAAAAAATAAAAAACATTTAAAAAATAAAGAAAAAATAAAAAAGAAAAATAGAAAAAATATAAAAATAAATAAATTAAAATAAAAAAATTAAAAACAAAATAAAGAAAAAATAAAAAATGAAAAAATAAAAATATTTTAAAATCTAAAAATATTTAAGAATTAAAAAAGAAAAATATTTTAAAAAATTAAAAAATAAAAATATTTAAAATAAAAAATAAGAAATATTAAGAAATAAAAAAAATAAAAATGAACAAATCGTCAAAAAAAAGATTTTGAAAAAAATTGAAAAAATAAAAAATAGTAAAAGATTTGAAAAAAATAAAAAAATTAAAAATATTTAAAAATTTGAAAAAAATAAAAAAATAAGATTTTTGAAAAAAAAACAACAAAAAATAATAAAGAAATTTCAATCACATCTCAATCCAATCAAATAGCAAAGTAGAAGAAGCTCTTTTGTTTTATTTCTGTTATATTTTGGCTTTGAAGAGCAGTCAGCTTCATTCCACCAAAAGAAGGAACTCCATATACATTCACTGAGCAAAACACTCAGAGCCTTCAGTTTCACAGCACTGAGGCTCAACCCCACGTAGATCAAAACATCTTTTAGAACTAGAACTAAGTAGCAAGGACCGCCTGGTTTCTATCTTCAAAATCCAGAGGAATTCCTACATTTAATGCTAACTGTCAGCTTAGGAGCTCCCTTTACAGTCCTACAGCTCAGAATGAATCTCTCATGAGGAAAACTTTTGCACATGGGGTGAAGGGAACACAGAGTGTACTGTTCATGACATACAGCACAAAGTAATTTAAATGCAAAATAATATCAGTGGTGTAACTGAAGCTGCAGTGGCAATACAAATGGCTCACAAAATTACCAAAAATGTAATACCGTACACGTGCGAAACACGGCTGTGCCCACATCTCTGAGACCCCAAACGTCTGAAAGGTCTGTCTTGTTACTCAATTCACGATCAATTGATGCTCTGTATGTCTAGAGGATTGCAGTAACCTGCTCTGCGTGACAGCCTCTCTCCACAAGATGCCGGTGATCTTCAGCCTGATCCCAAATTGTGAATATGATTTACATTTGACTTTAGAGGGTCTGGGCACTACACCCACAAAGACAAATCCCAGGCCCAGATGCACAATTTCTGTATGTCGACTTGTATATCTGTAAACCATAAACTGCTCCAAATTCCTTCAAGTAGTTATCGCTGTTCTTATCACAGCTATGAAGCAGAGGATTTCATACAGAGAACAAATGAGCTCTCATACAGAGAGTAAATAAAGCCTTGGAACTTGTGGTGATGTACTGTGCAGAAAGAGAGAGACTGTACAGCTCCAGCGAGACCGGAGCGCTGAGTGATGAATATTGACAGAGGAATGGTAACAACGATTCTATGAAGTGCTCAGCTTCTCTAAACCATAGGACAAAATAAAGAAATCGCAAATAATGACAGCATCTCAGACTGCCTAGCAGTTGCCAACGCCTAAATTACAGTTTGCAGGAGAGATGCCTGTTACCATTACATCCTAAGATGCGATTTTATTTTGCCTCTGTTTTGCTCAGAGCTGAACTGAATCCAAACACCTGCACTGTGTCAAAAAATGCACCCTAAAGAAATACGGTACTCATTTATTTCTAACTGCAATATGGCAATCTGAAAGGACAGGATGCTTTTCACCCAGAAAACTGTAGAAGCTGCATATTTTATCAAGTTGATATAAGGATCTCATCTTCCTGCTAGTTTCAGTTCAACAACAGCTGCAAAGCTTCCCTTTGCAGAGCTCTCAACATCACTAATAACAAAACACAGCAACTTTACCTTTTAATGCAGTTTTTCAACACGATTTGATGAACTTTGTACCACTGACCTACATTCAGAAGATGTTTTTATGGCACCACTCCAGGACAATTTAAATTACACACACAGAGCATTACAAAAGCAGTACAAAGCCTCGTTCAAGCCTGCACATAAACTTCTTGGAGCCATTGCAATGTACTGAGGTGGCATCATTTCTTAATGCAATCACGTGTGTGAGAGAAGCATCAATCTGCTGACACAAAATCACAGCTAAGGACAGGGATTATTTCTCTGCCCCCATTCGAGATGCAAGGAAACGCCTGCAGAGCATTGGGACGTGCTTTACCACCGATATGGAAGTCACAAAGACTTACATCACTTTTCTCAACCTGTCTGTTAAGAAGTCAGAGTCAAGCTGTCAGGTTTCCCTGGCACACACAGCACCTTTCTGTTTGATGCAGGAGTTCCTCATTATGCAAGTGCTGCAGAAGTGATGGAGCTCCAGTATGCTTTAAGCTTGTGACAGAGTGCTTACTGCACATCAACCATATTTCCCCCGCTGCAGCTCCCCTAAGTCGGAGAGATATTCGGAGATATTCTACTCTAATAGTGATCACACCAGGCTGTCCCTGTCCTATGAGACCTGACAGCATCCCAACATGAGTGTCTTTGGCTGCAGCTATTCCTTCTTACCACAGCAAAGCATTGCACAGTGTGAAGGTGCCACTGCTGAGACAGAAGACAGATCAAATAGAATTCCTGTGCTGTGCACTGTTCAGCCTCTTGTAACTACCTACAGGATAACCACAGTACGACTTCATTTTGCACTTTTCTCACTTCAGGAAAGAGTAACAAAAATTACTTAGCCATGCAAACATAGCACTCGTGAGACTGAAAAAGAAAGGCATGGTTGATGGAGGTTTATTCAAAGAGAATATTCTTCTCTGAAAGACCTCTAATACACACAGACGTAGGAAACTGGCCACAAACAGAATGTACTGCAGTCCAAGACAAGCAGGAATTCAAGCAGAGGATTATGTGTAGGAACTGAAGATGTAAGAAAGGCATCTCTTCTCCAACAAAATTAGCACAGAATTTCAGGGAGAACAGAGCCAGTAACCTCAGCTACCTAAAATCACTGAACAACAAGCGAAGCACTGCAGAAATACACTGGCGATCCCACACAAGGGCCTCCAGGGATTGAAGTGGCATTCGTTTTCTGTCTCCTGGCTCCCTTTCCAGCGTTAACCAGGCTGGCTCACTAAGTGCTACCTCAACTCTCCTTGCTGTGCTCAGCCTTTGGCAAAACACAACATAATTAGGAAGAAAAACAAGACACCGGGTGTGAGGAATGTCTTCAAAAAATCAATTTACAGAAGGTAAAATGAAATTCCATCCTTAGCTCAAGTACCTAATACTGACAGAACAACTCCATACATATGTACACCAGTGAAACAAGAGGAAGTGGCATTAAATGACCACAAACCATGAAGGAAACATGAAAAATGCAGGAGGAGGGTTAAAACGTTTCACTACAAAAAGGGAGACATGTGTCAAACAAGAGAAATAAAATGAGAGATGAGAATCAAGCAACGGTGAACTTAGAACTGCCTTTTCTTTCCAACAAAGAGCAACATTAACATCTGTGTTGCCAGAGATTTTAAATGAGCACCCAGAAGCCCCAGGTAAAATAAAAAAGATTAAAGCATATCCTTCTTGGCTTTTTTTCCTTTTTTTTTCTTTGTTAACCACTATCTATATTTTCCATGTTTTTATACTATATACCACAGAATAATATCATAGAATCATAGAACTGTAAGGGTTGGAAGGGACCTCTAGTGATCACCAAGTCCAATACCCCCTGCCAAAGCAGCTCCCTAGACCAGGAATATCATGTATATAAATATATATATATATCCTGATGAAAGTCACTGGAAAGCATTTCGTTTTACAGGTAACTGTCTTGCACAATGGTCTTGGGTCTGCAGAGCACGTTGCCTGAAGCAGCATGTATTTTCTGACACTCCTGTAATTTCTGCTCATGACCTTATGCAAAAGACTATTCTGAGTCAAAACCTACGTCAGAAAGCAATACCCCCTCTTTTTAATCTCAAGATGAAATATCAGCAAGGAAGTTACTTTTTCACTACATGCTATGTAAATGTTTCAAGATAACACATAGCAAAGGCCTACACTTTTATTCATCTCAAATTCTTTTTTCTTTCTGAACAATGCCACACTTAACTCTTTAGCAAGAAAGCACATGCCCTGCACACCAAGTATTTCAAACCCTTTCCATTTTATGGCATTGAGTATTTCCCCAGCACTCTCCCTTCTGATCCTCTGACCCACCAATGCTTTACATCTTCTTTACCAGCAGATTTCTTCCAGCAGGCTCTTCGCTGGCTCTAGCCAGCCCTGGGCTGTGCAGTGCAGCAGGCTCTGATGCAAGCTGTCCAGCCTGAGCTATCTCCCACCTGCAGCCCAACCCCTTGCTGCATCTCCAGAACAGTACAGCAGCAGTACAGGCAATCCTCCACTAAAGCTTATTACTTCCAGTGGAAAGCGTACGAGTGTAAAGAAGTCTCTGCATTAAAACTGAAGATGAATATTGATAGGAATAAAAAGCTTACATCTACAGTTTGCTAAACTCTTCATCCCAAACAGCATACACATACTAATGCTCTCAGTGAAAAGGTACTCCCTAGTAAGAGGATCACAATTGACAAAGGAAAAGTTGTGAGAAAACGGTTGCAACTCATCTGGAATAAGGTTAAATTAAAATCCACAATGCAATTATCCTGAAATTATCGTAAAAAAATAACAGATAGAAAAGAAGGGAAAACAACCTCCACAAAATACACCTATCCTTCATAGCACTTGCTGCTGTGCTGCTTTGAATCTAATTACAAACTATATTCCAGAGAAGAAAAGCAGGATTACAGAGAGCACTTCAGTGCAGGAAGAGGAGCGATGATGCTGTTAGATAAACTGAGTGCAGACCTCCATGCACTGCATGCCTAGACCTGTAGAAATCACAATCCAGTGGCAAGCACACCTGGCACAAAGTGAATTTTGCTCCTCTCTCATTAAATGACTGCATCACTTGGTCACTAAGACTCTTTTGCCACCCATTCTGTAAAGCCGTGTTTAGAAAGGTGCTATGTCAGTGCAAAACTCATCTGATATACTGAAAATTCTTACCAACAGACAAGATGGGACAGAGACTAGCTTTCACATACTTGAACCACTTGAAACACAAAGGTAAGAGTGCACAAGAAACCTGATATATGCCCATGGGAGTTAGGTTAAGCATTAGCCAGACAACGGCAGTGAAACTCTTGGAAGCAAGGTGTCATACACCCCAACATGGACTTCCTACACTTCCAGTATCAAAAGAAACTCAACGATCAAATGCTTTTCTTAGTTAAATGAAGACATGCTTTATATAACAAATAATAATCCTGCTTTAGACACCATCCGTCTCCAACCCTCACAAGAACATCTTATGCCTTTGCTGCCTATTGCCCAGGGGAATTCATCCCTATATAGAGAGGAAGAGACAAAGATACCCCAGTTCTTCCACCTCCTGCTCCCACTGGTGCCTTATGGGGCAGGCAGGAGAAAAGGCAGCACTACAATTACAGCTGGAACATAGTTTGGATAAATAACTATTATTTCAGTTTAATTTCCATCTAAAGGGGCTCAAACCCAATTGCAGTGTTAATGATCAGTGTTTGCGTCATTCTGTGACACAGGTGATAGATGCCTGCGAACAAAGAATACTGTTGCAGAGAGGAGGCATTCATCTTTTCAAAGGATGTACAAGTGCTGCAGTCAGCACTAAATTAGCATTACAGAAATTAAGCAACTCTTCTCACAGAAGATGATGGAACTTTTCACTTTAACCACTCCTTACAAAACCCGAACACACAGACAGGGCCTGCGGCTTAACGATGATGCATTCCCTGGAGGAAGCCTCCTGCCACGAGCTCCCATACATACACACTGCATGTCAACCACAGCCCTCCATCTCATCTCCATTTTACAGCAACAGAAGCAGCTTCCCTATGTGTAACACTGACAAGCACACCAATGCTGCAGGAAAAGATTTGTGAATTAAGATGTCAAAAATGAGCAGCAATTTGAATAGGTAGTTATTAATAGCTTAATTTGGAAGGAAAAAAAAAGAAAAGGATTTATTCTGATACTAGTTTGGCACTTCGTGCTAAGTGACAGAACTGTGACCATTACAGGTGAAACACTTGAGTTAACCCTATGAGAGACCTGAACGACAACGTATTTGACTCTTTCAATGAGAACCATGTCAAGGTGTGCAGTGCTGGAAACAGTCCAATACAGCTCAGCAGTTTTCTGTTGGAGGAGTGACAACTAGGGAACATAAAGAGAACCTAAGTGTCAGGAGAGATCTCCTTTGTTTTTTTTTAAATAAATAAACAATCAAACTGAATAAATAACTGCAGAATGATAAAGGAGAAAAACATTTTAAAAATGAGTTTAGTACAGACAGATGACGGCTTCAATTGAGGTTGTGGCATCTGGCAAGGAAGAGACAGCCATACAAGGCATTCAGTGTCTCTCTGAAACATCACCAGCCCAAGCAGCTGTAAGAAGCAGTATGCTTGACCGGGTGAAACAATGGTTCATTCTGCAATCCAAGTGTAATTTTTTGTTTCTAACCCAAAGAATAGTAACATGCTGCTAAAAATACAGCCTTATTTTCCATCTCCTTTCTGAACATTTCACAGGGAAGAATGATATTTCCTGTTTATTCCATTTGGAATACTTGACAATATTACAGCCCATGACTTTGTTTTGTAAGGTTTTCAAAAACCCTCTCAAAAAGAAACAGTTATTATTCTCTGATGCTTGCTGAGTGCCACTGATTGCTTGGAAAGGCACAGTGTAAGTTGTGTAATGATAATACAGCCACCAAAAGAAGACCATGAACTACAGAAGGATTAGCACCACATTTTGGGATGGGCTTTTCTCATTTTCCATCTGGGCTGAAAGGGATCACCACTTCTCTGATCAATGCTGGTATGATAACCATTGGCCCAGGTGTTGGGATATAACAAGATTTAAACATGACAAGTAACAGTAAAGGAAAACAGAAAATTAAATCTGAAAACAGGGTCCCTCTGAACAGTACATACAATGGGAGAAGCTTTGTAACTCAAATTTCAATCAGCTGCATGCAGAAAGATAAAAGAGCAGAGGAATGAAATATTAATAATTCCCTTCGGACAATAATAGAAGACACAGGATAACAAAGCCATGGAATCAATAAAAGGGAATACAAATAACTTCATATTCTAAAAAGGACCTAATGAGTCACAAATACAACTCCATACTGGAAAAAAAAAATAAATGAGATAATACTGAGCACCAGAAAGGAAAATCTCAAATGAAAATGAATCAAAATTATACACATAAGAATATTTAAGTGTTTTCTGTTGAGTAAAACAAAACCACACCTGCACTGATGCATAAATTTCAAGAAACTACAGGAAAAAGCGTGGGCATCATCATTATACAGTGTCTGAAATTCACATCTCATTAAGGCTAAACTTTCCTGCCTCAGACCAAAGTTATGCAGTGCAGAGTTATTATTTGAACACTTACAGACAGAGAATTAAAGGAAAGATATTTATAGGAGTCAAAAAATCCCTGCAACAGGATTTCATGTATGATTTGTGCTTTATTGTAAAGAAAAGATAACTAATTCACAAACATGTTAAAATGCACTTGTGTTTGGATGGATCTTGAAGGATTCACATGGAAATACCATAGGAATACAGTTATTATTCTTACTGGTGCAGCTGTTGTTAAATACTCTCTGGCTGCTGTTTTCCTGACTTTTTTGCTTCTAACTGATTGGTTTAAGTCTCATCAAGTACACCTCAATTAACGACATCAGATATTTCATAATCATCCGTTTGTGCTTCCAGAAACAGTTCAAATTTAATCACGTTAAATCGTCTTATTTTGTATTATAGATTACAGTGAGAAGATATTGAAAGTAAGGTATTGTGACCAGTAGAAATTATACCAACAAAGAGCATTTGAATGATTTAAACAGAAAGCACCAATTATCCTCCTCTTTGTGAAGGATAAAAATGATGAAAACAATCGTTTTTCTGAGATCTTTACGATATTCATGTACCTACTTAACTACCTTTCTTGGAAGGTAACACTTGTTTTCTTTAAATAAACGAATAAAAGGATTTAAAAGATTGTGAGTATTCAGTACTTGAATGAATAGCAGCGACAGCAAGGGGTATAAATTGAATGAGAGAAGTCAGGAAAAAAAAAATCTTTTTTCCAGTGCTAAAATGTATTTTAAAAATTCTCTCTTGCTAAGTGAAATAAAAGAAGTCAAAACTCAGAGTGGACAGACAGAAATAGTTCTTTTACAGAACATGCCTATCTGATAGAAGACTTCTGATGATATTGAGTCCAATTACACTCAAAACAGAAGCTCATGAGTAACATGAGTAGATTCATCAGCTAGGATTTAATTATGAAACTATTGGTCATTGTGGTTCAGGGCACAAAATGATCATTAGATGGATGGAAAGATCCCTTCTATGATACTTGCACAGATTCCAATGCTTTCACTGAGGCAAGTGAGTTTGCTGTCAAAGAATTAATACTACATGAACAGCAATTCAAGGTGACATTTCCTAAAAACAAGAAAATACAATAACTATTTAGAAAAAATAAACCATTATGGATATTAGTCTGCCATCTGATGAATATGGGGGTAAGACAGAACCCAGGGTTAGCACACACAGCCACTGGCCTTCTAGTTCATCTCACCTTCATCTGAGATTACGTGAATCACCTCACACAGTACTCTAAGAGTACTCAAATTAACTCATGGAGCAACATGTCTAAATCTGATGTAATCAGATTGAAAAAAAAGTATCACAGGATCTTAAGACAAACATTGCTTCTATGGCAAATCTCATTTGTTAAACAATCTAATACTACGAGTTCATAATAACAATGAGGATGAATAAAAATACAGTAAAATAAACACCACCTTTGTAAAAACAAATATCTAATACACTATGAATTGCTCAAATATATGACTGTAGCTGTATACTCCCCAGTGAAGGCTGATTTAAAGAACTTAAATAAACTTAAATAAATAAAACATCCAGAGATGATCTGAGAAGTCAGAATACCTTCTCTGCTCAGAACTATGGCACCTACAGAGCTACCAGATGAGAAACACAAGCCATAGTCATTAAAAAAATTATTAGAAAGACTCCCCATGCCAGCAGTTTATTTATTTGAGCATTGCAAAAATGATGCCCTTGATTTGTCAAAGCACCCAAAATCTTTTACTTATGCAATTCCTCACAGCAAACGACCTATTACAAGGTTTCTACCTTGATTAAACACAATCACCAAGTCCAGAACTCAAACAGTCTGAGATTTGCTGACAACTCACCACCCAAAGTGATGTTCAACAAGGGAAGGAATTAAAAGATTTGCAGCACATATTTAACACTGCAAGATCACATTCAGCCTAAAGAGCATTGCTGTTGACTGGAGAGTCAATGCAGCATCCAGCAGCAACTGACAGCTCAGCACCTTACAGAAGTCTTACCTATAAATTAATTAGTTCTTAAGTCTAATTAACCTTAAGTTTCTTTGAGGCACTGCTACATATTGCCTTTATTTATTTAGCAGACAAAACAGTTCATGAGTTGCATCATGATAGTATAACAAGAATAACAGATCTTCATTTTAGTAATGAATTACACTTACACCATCTGTTGCCCAAAATCTTACATAATAAGGATCATCTACAGAACAGGATTCAGCATTGATCCATTAATGTTCAAGAGCTGCCTGAATTCACCAAGCATGATAAGCACTTCACCTTCACATAACATTAGTTCCTCAACTTCACTGTACTTTGTTAATCGGTTTTAATCCCAGCATCTCACATTAACTGTGTTAAGCACACTACGCTTCTCATTAGAACAGAAGTGTGGACCATAAAGACAATTAACCCACAGAAATGATGTAAGAAAAACAAATATCTCTAAGGGCTTCTGAAAAAAAAAATTCCAGGTGAGAGCTTCATATTTCAAAAGTAGTAAGAATTCATTTTTCTGGGGAATTAATTGCCCACTTTCTTCCAGCACAAAAATAAAATCCTCATAGCATAATAACCGCCCTTGGTTCCCAATCCAATTTGTGGATCCTGTCAGGCAGTCTAATGGCTCAGATGATTTCTCATAAATTAACAACCTCAAAGCAACAAATCAAAAGCAGCTGCCATTTTAGGTGAGACTTTTTCTCCAGGTCCAGTTTGACAGTAGACCTAAATAAGCACAGATAGGGCAACAAAACTGGTGAGGGGTCTGGAGCACAAGTCCATCCCACGAGGGAGCTGGGATTGTTTAGTCTGGAGAAAAGGAGGCTCAGAGGAGATTTCATTGCACTCTACCACTTCCTGAAGGGAGGCTGTGGTGAGGAGGGGGTCGGCCTCTTCTACCAGATAACTAATGACAGGATGAGAGGGAAAGGCCACAAGTTGCGCAGGGGAAGATTTAGATTAGATTTCAGGAAAAATTTTTTCTCTGAAAGAGTGGTCCGGCACTGGAATGGCCTGCCTAGGGAGGTGGTTGAGGCACTGTCCCTAGCGCTGTTCAAGAAGCGTTTAGATGAGGTACTAAGGGATTTGGTTTAGTAGCTTGCTGGGTAGGGACGGTGGTGGGAGGATGGTTGGACTAGATGATCTTGTAGGTCCTTTCCAACCTAATGTACCTATGAATCTATGAGATAGCACTATTCCCACCATCTCTAAAGCCAGCCTCTGGATTTTGCAGGTTTCTAAGTAACCTCACTTTTAGCAGCACAGTGCTTATTTCTACCCGACTACTTAGCCACAAAGATCTTCCATCTGAAACTTAATGAAAAGCAAAACAAATCCTTGCTGATCTTTTACAGTGATTTGTTTTTGCTAGTCAAAAATGTTTACCTGACTATGTATTGATAAAACATAACCAGAGCTGGCTCCTTGAAAAACAGCCTGCATGGTTTGGTTATCAGATAGTTAAAGTATCTAACTTTTTCATTTTAATAATCTCAGTCTGTGGTTCAGTCTTAACAGCAGCAAAATAAAAGAACGCAAAGGAGCCCACATCATCAGATGCCGCATGGATTTTAACAGTTAAAGAGAACAGATCTTCTGGGAGGGCAGAGAAGTGCCACTTGGAGTGTGGATTCTGCATCTTCACTAATGAGTAAAATAAAAGCCTCATTTCCTATGTGTCAAGTGATTCTGATTTTAGTATGCCAGACAGAGAAACAGCTACACTTGTTCCTCAACAGGAAGAATTAACCCCTGTGCCTAAAGCTGAACCTCAAGTTGGATGGGCCATGCAGGTAATGAAAATCCTTTGGCCCATCGACTCCACATCGCAGCACCGCCTTGCTCAAGAGCCAAGATCTGATCCACACTCAGATCATAAATACAATTTCCTCTGAGATTTTGCCATGGTCCCAAAGCCTCCACGTTCCCTGCAATGCCGATGAAGATCAGACATCCTGTAGCCCATGTGCAGAGCAGGGCTCACACAGGAGTGCCAGCCAGCATCTCTGCTTCCTTAGGTCACAGAACACCTGCAAGGTTATTTCCTAGGCAGATCTCTGCATCTGCAAGCTCATTTCCAAAGGTGAAAAGAGCCCTGAAGATGCACTGAGGGCTATGAGTAGACAGACACAGAAAAGGATTTACAAAGTACTGCATGAATGGATGTATTCTACCTTCTTGCTTTTCCCTGTTCTATTGGGAAACACATCTGGACACTGCAAAGCCTTGCAAGAGAACTATTTGCTTTTTCTGTTCATCAATCACTTAAAACTGATGATTCTCAAAATGCAGTACAGGATTTGCATAATTCTTAAAAGCATGTAAAAAGTGAATGATGAGGAGAACATTTATTTTCCCCTGGACTGAGCAGACACTAGTCATACACACAATAAAGACAATGGCATTTTATATTGTGCTGGAATGTGATCATGTTTGGAATGCCTCTGCTTTATTTCAAAGCCACATTTATTGCCTAAGTAAAATATGGGATGCAGGTCAGGAGTGGACAGATACCAAGGAATCTATCTGAAAGGAAGGTTCCAAAAATCAGAGCATTCCTCCACTCCTAAGCCAGAAACCAGCAAAAAGTACAAATGTTCATTGGTAGTTACTATCATGAAAGTTTATTTACATTACATTCTGTGAAAGAGGACCTTCATTATGAGAAGTTCAAAGCAGACTAAACCAAATCCCTATGACCCTGGAAACATTTTCTGGTTTGGAAACTTTTCTTCATCAGAAATAAACAGGAAAAAAAACAACCTACTAACCATGTATTTTACCCTCACAGGTTGTGAAACTCTCCTTCCATGGCTACCTTGCCCGCCTTGAGAACCTTGTTTTCTGGACCTTTCTATCTTCTGCAAAAACAGATCCTCCCCAACTACAGCTACATTTTCCCAACTTCTCCAAACCGTACTTTCTAAAAGTGAACCTCATTTGTTAACTCTGAGAAAAATAAAACCTAAGCACACCAAAGTGGCAACACACTAATCCAACAATCAGCAAGGCTGGGTCACTCATTTGACGTGCCTCGTGTCCCATTTCTCTGACAGTGAGAAACAGAAGTTATTTCTGAGACAGTCACCAGTCCCCAGTTTGAGCAATTACTACATGCACTCGTGTAACTAAATGGGAACATTTTCATAGCACGAGGCAAAAAGCCTCAAGTAGGAAGGAGGAAAAAGTGAGACTACAAAGTGAGAGATCAAAGCACCCCTCCTTCTCCACCTTCCTGTGCTACTCCCAAAGGCTGTATTTCTTCAGGACCAAAAGCAAGCCTGCTTGCCAGTGCCAGTTCTCTGATTCAGATTATTTCACAAGCATTTCAGAAAGGCAACTCTACCAGATTGTTGGTTATCCAGTGATATTTACTAACTCAGAAATTAATTCAGGATGGCTTGGCTATCAGGCATGCTGGCATTCATTTTCAAATATTACGACAGTACAATCTTCCTGTCCACATATAGAACATAAAGATGCTCCAAAACTGAACCAGACAGCCCAAAAGGACTTCAGAAAAAGAGATACTCTGTCTCACCATCCACACAGCTCAGCCACTTCAAACAAATACCAGATTGCCACCACTGAACCCAGGTTCTAAGGTTTTTTCCACATCTAAGATGGCTCAGAAGGCAATTCTTTGATCGCTTATACACAGTAACTGATATTTAAAAATCAATAGTCGTTAATAAAATATTAACTTTCTCCAATCAATATGCACACATCTATGAAATATTCAGCACGGGCACAAAATGAGATCATAGTGAAGGAAAAAACATAAATATATCATTTCCCTGAGTATAAAATACATGCAGATTAAAAAGAAAAGCCAAGGCTTGCAAAAACCTTTGGCACACGCATTTCTCACTGTCAGAGAAAGCACATCAGGCACCATGAACTTTCTGAAAAAGATTCTTTTGAGCCTGAAAAGCCTTACATAATGCCTTTGTTTCAGAAATGAAGGCCTCATTCTGCACATCTTAACTCCAAGCAGCAAATACAAGTTCCAACAGCAGATGAGCTAAGTGCTACACATGTCACAGCTATGCCAGTTGCTCCTTGGCACACTGCTCTCACCTACCATGGCACGCTGCCTCTCACGAGGAAACCCCCAGGTCACAATTTGTCAAATCCAAAGTAATAGACTGCAAGTGCCTGGCCTTTCTAGAGCTCTAGCAATGACACCCCTGATCCTAGCCGTCACTTCTTCCATCAAAGCAGTGAGAATTTGGCACACCTGCTATCCACGCCTTGGGGCTATTCTTCCTCTGTATGAAATTTCTTTGTAAGAGATTTGTATGCATGTGCTTTATGAACACACACATAGATTTTGGTCACACCAGACTGTGGATGCCACACATCACAAGATACACATAAGCATAACAGTGGAGCATTTGAGCCTTTTTTCCCAACCATGTTAGTCATTATTGCAAGCAGACCAGTCAGAAAACCTGTTCGTGCAGCAAAAGCAAACACTATATAGAATCTACCTGGTCAGTAGTCATCCATCTGAAACTCCTTCTTTCTGTACCCAAACAATCTGCTTAAGCAGATTGAATACAAAAGAAGTTATAGCAGGAAAAACAGGTAATTCATATCCAGCTGAATCAGCACTGTTCCCAGCTAACTGCCTTTCGCAGTAGATGCACCCACAGAATTTCTCAGGGTCCCAGGTTGTGTACTCCACTTGATCCACTGTCCTCATGCTCACTGTGCCCCTTGGGATCATGCTTTTTAGCTCATTCCTTGACACACATCAACCATCTCACAGCTGGACGCGAAAAACTTGTGAGACACCACAAGTCTGGGAGGAACAGACCCAGATCCTTCTGTGGGGAAAACACTAAGTTAGCAAGAAACCGCCGGGAGCACTTCTGTACAGTCCAGACATTAACCTAAAAATAGACTCTACTGATGAGATGAAGAAAGCATATTCATGAAAAGAGATTTTAAATATTAAAAGACCTGTGAATAGAAAGGTCAAAATGTCCTCCACGTTCACTGAGAATGTGACAAAAGGTGACAGGCTTAAATTATGGAGATTTAAGTTAGCCATTAAGAAACCTTCTCAAATGGCTGAATAAGCACAGGGAAAATTAAAAATAAAATAAATAAAAAAAAAAACACAAAAAACCACAGAATGATATGTGATAGCATATATAGTGGCATAAATGATCGCTCCTAAGGAGTTGTGTAAAAATGCTAATTGTCCTAAGTCAAGAAATACAACTATCAGCACAATTTGCAGGCAGTTGTTTAATTAATTTTACTATTAATAAAGTTACAGAAAATTGATGTGTCAGAAGGACTTGAAAGGATTACCAGCTCTCGTGGACAAATTACGAACACATCCACACCTGGAGCATGAGAAAGCACAAAGATCTTTAATAAACCAGTGAGCAATTTAAATCACTACAAGTATTACATTTTCTGTGCAACCTTTCCACAGATTGAAAGCACTCAGGAGCAGATAATACACAGTTCTCAGGTGCCATTTCTTAAGGGACAGAACTATAAGAGCATTGGAGTTAAATCCAGTAAAAGCAGGTGACGTCAGTAACAACAGAACGGAACACAGCATTTAAAAATTAGAAAATGAGAATAATTCAACTCCGAAGTAACAAAAGGCATTACAGAACTGCATGGAAAGAGGAAGGAGAATATTTATGACATAAGCGTCGTGTGGTTTCTCAAGTCCTGTGCTCATTGTGCCTCGATGAACTGCTAACTGTTTCCCGTGGAAATACTAAACCTTTTTGGTGTCAGTCCATGTCTTTCCCACATCACATTTTTCAGACTCCATTTACTAGACTCTCAAGTGCTGCCAACTGTCTCACCATGAGTTTGAGCAAGAGATTCCACTTCTCTGTACCTCAGCTTGTCCTTTTTCCAAGAATTTCTGACAGTACAAAGAATTACTCCATTTAGTATTATTATAAAGAATAATAGTATTGTTGTAACAGCATTGTTATAAATTATTATAAACAACACCAATGCACTAGTTCTCTCTACAGGACTTATCTAAAGCCAAAGTGAAAGCAATTGAAAGCTTTCCTTTGAGCTGATGCATTCTGAGTCGTGTCCTGTGCAAGTATTGGTCATCTGAAATGGATTCATTCTCTTTGTTTTGCTGGACTGCATGAGCACTCTTCTAGTTGTCTGTTGACCTGTCCTGCAGAGCAAAGAAATGTTCTCTGATGCAGACAATACTCACTGGTGCACAGATTACCTGCTGCTCAACTCAGCCAACAGCCCTCTGAGGGAATCAAAATGAATGTTTCTCTATTTCAAGGCACCTGAAACTAAACAATGTTTTCCTTCACAGTTCTGGGTACAGAGATGCTATTGACTGCAGCTGGAGCAAAGAATACTACCTAATGCTAGGAGATAATTCCTGTTCTGCCTCTTAGTAATTGACACATAATGACCTCAGGAAAGAAGGGACTGGAAATCAGAGTATTCCACACCTTCTGAGTTGACACAATCCTGGTATCAACCATTCATACTGACTTAAGACCAATTTCCAAATGCATTTGTAAAAATCCAAGCACTGCCCTGAAGATAAGCTGCAGCAAGAAGACAAGCACAAAAATCAAGATCATGGAATGAGAATAGGGAATGCTTCAGAGCACGTTATATTAGTGAATTAGTGCCAAATAAAATCAGTAGAGTTCAGATCTTACCCCTAGTAACATTATGCTAAACATCTGCTGTCTCATCTATAAATGGTGACACACCACCATGACCTCAGTCCAGTTTGTATTTTCATAATGTTTCTCTAAAAGTGACCTAGTGCAAGGCAAGATACTGCAGAACATCTACAGAAGGTGCTTCTCTTGAATGAGTAAGAAAACTGTTCCACTACAGACCTATCTCATCTGCTTACTGACCCAGATTTCATGTTTACAGCTAGCAGATGAGTCTGCTCTGGCCATCACATGAACTGTGCTCATGTTTGTTTACTGACCTCTGAGAGCATGCAAGGCTTTGCACAGTGTGTGGAAAGTCCAAGTGCCACACACACACACACACAAAGTTTCTTGCTTGAATGCTAATGTAGTTCACCAAAAAGAAAGAGGTGGAAAAGAGGGTCGGTAGATTAGATTGCAGGAAGAGCACTTTCACTCACAGTGACCGTATTATCAGTTGGCCGCCTAGCAGCTTCTATTCAGGCCTTTTTCAAACACATACAGTGGTTCTGAATGAGAGGCCAGCAACTCGCCCTTTCTGATTGCCACTTCACCATTCTGAAGCATGCACCATTATTAGTATTATTATGGGGTCAAATACACCATCTTGAACCTGACAGGTAAACTCCAGCAACAGAATTCTCAAGGCAGCAATTTTAGTGATAGCAAACAATTGGAACAATTTCTGCCCTGACCATAGCAGGAAATTTCTGCAGCTGAGTTATCTTTCTTGGATGAAGAAGGGGAAAAAGGGAAGAGCAGAATGGGGCTGCCAGGTTTCTTTCCCCTGTGTGTATTTCACAAGACTCTAAATATGCCATTCTTTTAGCACTATAAATCTAGTTAACACGGATAACTCAGAGCTTATTCATATAACACAGCATTTGCTAACTTGGTGCAATGACAGTGGGACAAAGAAACCACACATAGTTGTTTCAAGCTACAGAAGAACAGATCTACACACACAGTTCCAAAACCACACCAGAGAACTGATGCAGCCCAACAGAAACAGAATATCACATTCTTAGCACAGAATGTATAACGCTTCAAAAAGCATTAACCAAAGCACACATTTGAAACAACCCCCCCAGCTGTTATATTATAAGAAAGCAACCCAAAAACTTCTTTTTCAACAAGCGAGCAAGCTATAAGCCTGAGGTAGTCAATAAAATGCTTTCAATCAGTAGTCTCCAGTAAATGAGAGCATCTGGAGCAGCAAATCTTGCTGCCATTTTCAGAAAGAGCACGACTGTGATTTACCAGAGAACAGATAAACAACCTGTCAGTGTCATGGGAAGAGACTGAAAGAAGTTTCCTATTCAGGGGTGACTTTCTTAATAAAACTGTCTTTCACCAAACAACTTAATTAACATTCAGAGCTCAAAGTTCTAGGAACAGGAAAGCACAAAAACATTATTAATGTATCTTCCTGGTGAATGTAGGTCAAAGCTATTGCTAGGCTGACTAACCTATCACAAAATGCCACGGGGTGAACCTCTGCTCACCAGGTCGTCTGCTTACAAGACACTAATATTAATAATTTACAGAAATATTCATTACCCCATTTTAAATTATATTTCAGATTTTAACACAATTCTGAATCCATTCAGAGTACTTTCTTCTCAGTTACATCTTTGTCTCTGTAACAGCACTTCCTATGCACTCAACACAGCTTCCAATACAGGAGCTGTTTGCTGATAATGGATGGAAGATCCTGCTCCACAGTTCTCACAGTTGGGGTTAAGAAACATTACTCAACAAATGCTTTGGGGAAAAAGAAAAGTTCAAACAAATTTTTACAGTTTTGATGTCAATGAGAAACGTGAAGGACTATGAGAAAATACACAGGAAGCCGAATACCTAAAATTCAGCAACAAGCTGAATAAACATTTCATTTTGCTCCATTCAAACTGACCCAGTGTTTCAAAATTCCCTTAATTTCTTCTTGAAAAGATAAACCTCCCTACATCAAATTGAAATACCTCATTCAGTTCAAATTAAATGGCTTCCACATATCACTGCTATTCGCCTTTCAACAACAAGCCACCAGACCACAAGGGCCAGTGAGCGTGGGGCTGGCCAGCAATAATCCAGTTTGCTCATGCTTGCTGTACATTGGTGCCAGCATGAGGGGAACCTAGTTAACTATTATCCACCTGCATTATTTGTCTTCTATTCCACATTTCTTTAAAATAACATTTGTTATTGTAATGTACTACTCTTTCTAGATACGGCAGGCAATGAACCAAGCTTCTGCTCAATTACGTTACACACTTGCTGTGCTTTTTATCTGTGCTGTCAAAAAAAAAAGATTTTACTAAGATAATAAAAGCTGCAAGAAATATTTATCTCATTCATTCCATTATTCCTTACTCATATCCGTTCTGAATTTTTGTTTTGTACGCACACTGATTTCATGTTCACCAATTACTGCCAAGCAACTTGTCTTACTCCTCCTCACAGGTTTGTGGTAAATCACAAATATCCTACTTCCTAAGCCATCTGCATGTTTAATAACACTGCCTTGATGGAAGGAAAGGAACGCCAGGAAATTAGTAACGCATATATGGAAAGCAAGTGTCAACTGTCCAAAACACTTTTCCCAGCACTGTGAAGGTCACTGCCTCACACAACACACACTTCAAGAGAAAAATTTAAGTTCTGAAACTTCCTTGGTATATACAAGATTAAGAAAAGCTCCAACGAATAACATACAGCTATTTAGAATCAGCATCTATCAAGAGGTGAGCATGAACTTCCTGAAGTTTTCTAAACTACACAGTCATAGCTACAAAATGTGCTGTCCTCCCAGAAGTCTACATTTCATACGACTTCCCTAAAGAGAGTTTATGATATATATGCATTACAATGTGATTACTCCAGGCTGGAAATCCTTCTTGTATTGGATACTCCCTGCCATCTTTCCGTGTGAATGAACAGCTCACCCAGCACAATTCTAAACCTGATATTGTGTCAAATTGGCTTATTTCCATTTCAATAAATCTGTCTGATATTTCCCTTCTTTGCCAGACAAGTGCACCACCACAAGAATACCAAGATCAGTCTTTTTTTGAGGGTTGTGACTGAAAGATGCCATCCAGTTAGGAATAGCCAAAGCATTCCAGTGGTTACTCACTTGTTTCTTAAAAATTGCCAGATGTAGATGGCCATGAGATTCAACTGCCTTCCCCTAAGAATTTTAGGACTCAATTTTGATATATTAAAAAGTTATCACTGCATTTACTGCTGCCACAGAAAGAACCACACTGTACCACTTCTTATCTAAATAATGTGCCTTTGTCCCAGAGATATTATTTCCCAGCTTTAACCATCTTTATACCAACTAACAAGTTTTGCCCATACATCTTTATCTCAATTTTGACATTAAAACTTCTCCTCCTGGATAATTTTCTGCTTCAATTCACTGCCCAGCTTAAACTACAGGTAATACAACATGACTTCTCGCTGTGCACATGAACCCCTTTCACAGGTACATCAGTGCTGGAACCTGACACGATCTGATCTGCAGCTGCCCACCTCACAGTCAGGTGGCAGGACACAAAGGGACCACGTCCTGGATGACAAGAGCACTCAGCTGCACCTATTGCGGGGCATCCTGAGACACTTGCCAGCTAATCTCAAGGAGTACATGTTACCTTTCAAAGGTGTGGTGGCCCTTCTCGGGAACGGCACGGCAGCTAACCCCAGGCTGCTCTGTCCATCTGCTCGCATACGCCAATGTGGTGGATGGCAAATGGCATTTATTGGCGGGCTACACGGTACTTTTATAACCTGAGGTTACAACGTTGTCTCCGTCTACTTACACCATGAACTAAGGCTACTGGCTGAGAGGTGGCCCTATCTTCCCATACAACACGATATCTTCCGTCCGCCAAAACCCTGAGAACAACATATCCCCCCTCCCCATGCTTAACTAAATAGACAAACGTATATCGCAAGGCACCTTCGTTGCAATAGGTGACTAGGAACAGTATACTCAGTATACAGAACCAAACTGTAAACAGGTAAACTTTAGGGTAACCAGTGCTCGTAGGGGTCAAAGTGCAACTAGAGGTAGTGCAATAGTAGTGTAACTGGAGACTAGCATTGAACTGACAGCACTCTTATAACAACTATTGGCGGTGGATGCGATAGGCAGCGCCAGCAGGGCATCCCCTGCTTCAAGGTGCACCTTTTCTTTCCCATCCATCACCGACCCCCTCCAATTCTAACTGCAGAGTTTTTCCATTTGTACACCGCATCCATGTGCCCAGTGTGAGATGCAGAGCCCAAATGGAACACCTGCTTATGAAGTAAACTATGCTCTACAACAGTACATATTACAAACTTGAACAGTGAATACAGGGTATGACCAGGAATAACTAAAGGAAACTTTTGTACAAGAACATTTCCAAAGCGATTGTCTGTGCTCTATTCTGTCATCGTCTGGATTCTGCCAGTGTGGAGCTCGCAGGCATAGATGAGATGTCTGTTGGTTTGTCGTTCTCTCTCGTCACCCAGGTGTGAGCGTTATGAGGGTCCTGTGAATAGAGACTCCTAATTTCCATTAGATTCACTGTATTACAATTATTATTATTGTTATTATTGTTATCATTATTGCTATTATTAGTTTTACTCCAAAGGTCCGGCTTAATGGACTTAAGTGGGCATCACTTTACTTTGCCCTCTTTTCTGACAGCAGCATATCCTCGGCCCGTGAGGACCAGCCTCCACCCCTGTTCCCACTCCCCCAACTCATTCCTAACTATGACTGATGGGCCTTTTTCCAGTGCTTGAGTTGCCTGGTGTTTTTGGGTGGGGCTGTTTACCTCCTCTGCCCTGGGGAATTGGTTTAACGCTAACACGGTGGATGCTAAAGGGTGTGCTTGGTCTCCTGAGGGGATGGCATTATCAAAACCTTCTGCTTTCGCTAATACTTCTAGTTTAGTTTTTATTAGAGTAATATCACATCTTTGAGCAAATGTCTGGATTGATTTAGACACAAAGTTTGGATCATTGTCTTAGGGACGCCAAGCCACGCCATGGCTGTCAGCCAACGTTGGATGACTGCTTTGGAGTTGGTCTTAAGGTGTTGTGTGGCTACTATCATTCCGCTGTATGTACTGCTAGCCACGCTCGAGGTCTCAATAGGTGGCAGAGCATAAAGTCCGTTTGCCAAACTTCAAAGGCCTTAAGGCCTCGGGGATTGACCCCACTAGACCACAGAGATGTTTTTTGGCAGTGGGGGCACGTGGCAACCACGTGCTTCACGTCCGCAGTTGGGATCCCACATTTACTTTCGTGGTTGCTATTTCAAACCCGTATTTCTTTAGAGTTTCTGAGATAGTTGACACCAACTGGTCCACTTGATTTCCTGATGGTGTGGTGATTAAGATGTCATCCATGTATTGAATGATGGTCGCAGTTGGATCACTGCGTGGAATTGGTGCCAATGCCCAGTCCACTGTGATTTGACAAACAGTGGGCGAGTTGATCATTCCTTGAGGCAGTACCTTCCACTGGAAGCGTGAGTTGGGGCACTGGCTATTCAGGAATATGATGGAGAAAGCAAATCACTCTTTGTCCTCGTCATGTAAAAGTATCGAGAAAAAACAGTCTTTGATATCAAGGATGGCGCAAGGTTGCCCTTTTGGTATCATAGAGTTTATGGGCAACTATGTTTGGACAGGACCCATTGGCTGAATTCTTTTATTCACTTCAAGCAAGTCATGGAGGAGACAGAACCCTTCTCTGGTGCGTTTGGGTATTACAAAAACTGGCATATTCCATGGACTAGTAGAAGGTTCTATATGACCTTGTTGCAGTTCCATTTGAGGCTTTGACAAGGGCCACTGCTCGACCCACACCGGATCAGATGATTTCCATGTTAGCTTGATCGGTGGGAGTGGGCATACTGCAGCGGCCCTCACTATAAATTTGTCACTCTGACTTTCAGTAAAGACAGTGTCCCTTCCCAACAAGTGTGGGACTCCTGACATGACATACAGAAAGAGGGCGATGGTCTTTTCCGATCCCTTTTCAGTGTGAAATTGCCACCAAGTGGGCACTTTTCCAGGTTTGAGTTAATCCCCCAACCCCACCCACCATAGGGGCCTTTTCCAGTTTCCAATGTGGAAGCCAGTTTGTTTCGGGGATGACTGTAACATCTGCTCCAGTATCAATTAAGAATGGTATGTTAATGAAGGTGCTATTAGGTTTGTTACAGAGAGAGCACATCCCCGTGTGAGCTTTACTGCCAGGGCCACACTGGGGTCTCGCCCCCAGAGGGTGCTCTCTGCTGTCCCTGATTCAGCTGGGTCACTGGTTGGGGACAGTAAAATTTGTCGCTTGTTGGGGGGGGGAGCAGGTTTGGAAGTGTTTGGCCCCATCTGGGGTCAGTGTAGTTGGGCTGCTCTGTGTTCCAAGTGGGAGAAGGGTGTGCACAGCGGAGGTGCCTTCTCCCCCCCCACGTTTCCCTGAATTTTGCTTCTGCATTCTTTATCTGTGTGCCCTTTATTTCTACAAGCCCAGCATGGTCCTCTGTGTCGGTTTTGACCTAAAACAGACATTGTAGGTGGATCTGATGATTAGGGGCAGTTTGCTACAACGTGGCCCGCTTGGCCACATTTAAAACACACCATAACACTGGCTATCGCAGTTTGAACAGCCACCTGGATCAGAGTTAGCTGTTCTTCTTTCAGGACATGCTTAATTATGTCTGCTGCGTTTGCTCCCGCTGGCAGGGAGCGCAATATTTCTCTGGTTCATTGATTATATTGCTGACATAGGCAGAGTGCAAGGACCGGGCCCTTTGCTTCTGGGGGCAGGGATGAGGAGTCGACCGCTGATTGGAGGCAATCCACAAACTGCGTGAAGCTCTCACTCTCACTTTGTTTTATTGTGGCCCCTGGTGATGGTTTAGCAATGACTTTAGAGGTGAGGATAGCTTCTCTAGCTGCACAGGTAGTTGTCATGACTTCATGGGCCCGCAGGCCCTGAGCCTGTGCCTGGGGGGTAATCATATTTGGGTCTATGCCCATTAGCCGCTGTAGGCTGGAGCCGTGCAGTGGATGATCTGCCGCAGCCACTTGGGCTAATTGCCTCATACAGTTTTCCTCCCATTCTTGTTTAAAGACAATCATCCCTGATCCATCTAAAATCATTCTGCAATTCTGTTTTATATCAAATGGGAGCATGTCGTCTCCCCCCAAAATGCCATCTATAAGGGTGGAAGCCATAGCCGAATTGAAACCTTTTTCTGAGATCGCTTTAACAACTGCTTGGACCTCTTTAGGATTTACGGGCGAGTAAACTCTTTGTCCCGCATCTGTCACCCGAACTGGGAATGCTAATGTGGATGACAGTGTTATAGATGCATTCTAATAATTGACAGGAACAAGTCCAATTAGATCGAATACAATTTATTAAGCAAGCGACAGTAAGCAAAACAGCGCTGGGTGGCCGAGGAGTCTTTTTGCTCCACTAACAGCACGCAAAAAAAAACGAATACCCATTTAAAGGTACAGCACATGCATTATTCATTACATTCCAAACTCTGGTTATACAGGGGATTAAACCTAAGGGTTAATTTTGCTGCAAATTTTCAAACCTTGAAGGGGTCTCCCTCATTATTCCTGAAGAGAGACATCTGTTTGGTTATCTTGTTGGGACAACAGGATGTCTGTCCTGCTTTCTTATCGACAAGTTTATTAGTTTGATTTATGCCTACCCAACACATCTGGCCCAACAGATAAATCAACAGGGAGTAGCACCTGTGGTGCCTGCCAGGATGGTCTTGCAAGGTCTGAGTAAGGAATGCTTATGTCTCACCCCTTGGTGTGAGGAATGCGCTTTCTTTGCTTTGTTTTGCAGGGTTAGTGTTTGAAATGTAGATAGAGTTCTGTTCTTAGTTTATGCCGTTTGGAATTAAAGCCAGTTTAAAGGTACTGTATCAGCAGCTTTGACTTCTTTTGACACGAATCACATCTAAATGTTTTACAGTTAATACCAATTTGCAGAGGGTAGACTTTACATTCCTGCATCTGTTACCTTGTACTTCATTTGTTACTGCATCCTTCCTATAAACAAGGTCAGGATGACTTGAAGACAGGTTTAATGAACAAACAGGGCCTGTCACTCATCACAACGGGACCCAATCGGCGCACGCGATCTTTATTTCTCTCCAATCCATGGGAGGAGTTTCCTCCTCTCGCTGTTCTCCTTTGCCGCAGATGTTTCGGCCTTTGACTGTGCCTATTTCTATTGTCTCCTCCTCTGAGTCAGAGTCAGTTATGGGGCACTCATCCCGGGTGTTATCTGACTCGGAGCCAGAACTCAACTGACCGGTCTCTTCCAGGCTCCGGTATTTTTCCGCCTGACTCCAGCCCCGTCTACCTTCCCTTTTCGAGTTACCACACTGCCTGTGTCCCTTGCGGGCGGGCCGCTCCCTCCCCCTTGCTTTGCTGTGCTTTTTATCTGGGGAGGTGTTTGCCTTATTCCTCTCTCTCTCCGCCCCTTCCTGAGCGCGCAAACCTGATGATTCCCGTGCTTCCTCGTTCCTGTCGTTGGCTCCTTCACCTTGCCCTTCGCCTTCAGGCTTGGCGCCATGTTGGGGTGCATAAGGTGTTGGTCTCACTTACAGGACCGTTTGCTGCCTCGATCACCCGGTCCCGGAATAAATCAGCATTGCCCCGCTCCTCCGCGAGCGACCCGGGGCTTGGGGGCTGAGGGGGTGCTGTGGACCCTCGCTGGTCCCCAAATTCAGTATAATTACCACCATCAAAAGGGCGCAAAACTCACACGGCTGCACCGGTCTTGACCCTCAGGGCGATCAGCAAGTTCCTGGCCGCTTTCCAGGCGCCCCGCTCATGTATGGCCCTTTGCAGCACCAGTTTTACTTTCCCCCACAACTTAAGGTTTTCAAACAATCCTGATACGACCTTCACAAGGGCTTCCATCCTCCTTGCGGGTCCAGGAGCGTCCTCCACGCCGGGCTGGTCCCGCTGCTCCGGCCGCCGTTCACCCGTCCAGGCTTTCCCAGGTTTCAGCACCATTTGTTGCCTCTCAAAGGCATGGTGGCCCTTCTCAGGAACAGCACGGTAGCCAACCCCAGGCTGCTCGGTCCATCTGCTCACATATGCCAATGTAGTGGACGGCAAATGGCATTTATTGGTGGGCTACATGGTACTTGTATAACTTAAGGTTACAACGTTGTCTCCGCCTACTTACAACACAAACTAAGGCTATTGACTGAGAGGTGGCCCTATCTTCCCATACAGCACGATATCTTCCATCCGCCAAAACCCTGACCGCAACAGGTACACATGGAGGAAACGGACTTCACATCACTTCCATCTCATTTGTGCAGAGACAACATACAAAGTACAATAACACCATTGATACGCGTGTAAGAGCTCACCTGTACATGAGAAATCGTCCACTCACACATAGCCCACGGCACAGTCACAGCGACAGGATCCAGGCAAGTTAACACACACAGTGTTGGCGTGGCAGTAATGCATCTTGGCAGCGCACTCATCAATATCTGCAGCAAGAAAACAGGGAAAGCCACAGTCAAGCTCTGTCAAGTTAATAAGATGACGCAATATTGCAGTAAGAGAAAATACATTTCGTTTACAGCTCCAAAGGCAAACTGATTTAACTCCAGCATTAAAGAACAGAGCACATTCAGATGGAAAACATTCCTTAAAATCAGCTACAATTCCCGCATCTGAGTACTGAGTTCCTTCTACTGCTCTTCACCAATTTAATTAAAATAATAAACATTATTATTCCAATTAGAAAAGTAACACAATTATTATTGTTATTAGTAATTTAAAAAGAAAATGATGCAAATTTAATTGGATAAAACAGTATCACAAATATGCAACACTGAGCATGTGAACCCTGTCTCGTAGGTAACCTAAATCATTAAGGTGTGGTAACCTTGTTCAACACACTGCTGGTTTTAGTGCTGAACAGATATGGCACGGTGATGTTTGTAAGGGTAAGAAGAGAATTTCAAACAGGGAGTTGATCAGTGAATACTCCGGGTGTCCCTGAAACATACTTCAGCTGCAGGAATTCCTGATCAGCACTCTGCACCACTTGCACATCCCACACCAGCAGAACATCAAGCTCATTGCCTGCAAGCCCATTTTCAGCCTAATGTACATCATTCAAATAGAAAAGAAAGAAAAAGAAAAAAGTAACTTGGGAGTAGTAGAAACGTTGTCTCATATTTCTGTTTGCTTGAACAATCTCTGTTGTAAATCCAAAATTCAAAATTATTATTTTCACAATAGTGAATCAAACCTATCATTTACTAGCCTGTCTAAATACAACATAGTGATGCTGTAAAATCTTCCCCCTTCTTTTCCCACAAAACCAGATATTACACTGAAGAATTGTTCTATTTTTTCTCAGCAGGACAGATTTTCTGCTTAGCAGCACAGATTTTACACCAAGTAATTCATGGCTTTCAAAAGATTAATTCTACTATTGCATATGCTCACGCAAAAGAAAAAGAATCAGACTCATTTTTCCCCTATTGCTTTCTCCTTGTCATTGATCCTTCACACTAAGACAGTAACTGACAGTGCAGCTGAAGGGTTTCCTTAGTTGGTGGGGTTCAGAGGAGCTGGTAACCCCACAGTGCTCTCCTAACACATCCCTCTACAACGCCACATGTGAACCAAGCTAAAGCCTCCCACCTCCCTCTCCACAACATTCCCATGGAGATGCAAAGGAAATGCTGCTTCCACACTGAACACCAGAACAGGGGTGGTCATTAACATTCCCCACTTAACCACCCTACGCAGCAGTAGCTGCAGTTGAGATGCAACCACATTTTTCAACCTCTGAAAATGAAATTTCTGCCATCTATCAGCATTCCTGGTCATCTGGAGAGGTCCCGCAAGATTGGAGGCTTGCCGATGTGACTCCCATCTACAAGAAAGGCCGTAAGGAAGATCCGGGGAACTACAGGCCTGTCAGCCTGACCTCGGTATCAGGGAAAGTTATGGAGCAATTGATCTTGAGGGAGATCACACGGCACGTGCATGGCAATCAGGGGATCAGACCCAGCCAGCACGGGTTCATAAAGGGCAGGTCGTGCTTGTCCAACCTCATCTCCTTCTACGACTGGGTGACCAGACTGGTAGATGAGGGAAAGGCTGTTGATGTAGTCTACCTGGACTTCAGCAAAGCCTTTGACACGGTCTCCCACAGTATTCTCCTGCAGAAGCTGGCAGCCCATGGTGTGGACAGGTTCACTCTTCTCTGGGTTGAGAATTGGCTAGAGGGCCGTGCCCAGCGGGTAGTGGTTAATGGAGTCAAGTCCAGCTGGCGTCCTGTCACGAGTGGTGTCCCCCAAGGGTCGGTATTGGGGCCCGTCTTGTTTAATATCTTTATTGATGACCTGGATGAGGGGATTGAGTGTACCCTCAGTAAGTTTGCGGATGACACCAAGTTGGGAGGATGTGTTGATCTGCCTGAGGGTAGGGAGGCCCTTCAGCGGGATCTGGATAGGCTAGACAGTTGGGCTGAGGTCAATGGGATGAGGTTCAATAAGGCCAAGTGCCGGGTCCTGCACTTTGGCCACAATAACCCCATGCAATGCTATAGGCTTGGGGCAGAATGGCTTGAGGAGTGTATAGAGGAAAAGGACCTGGGGGTGTTGGTTGATACTCGGCTCAGCATGAGCCGGCAGTGTGCCCAGGTGGCCAAGAAGGCCAATGGCATCCTGGCCTGTATTAGGAATAGTGTGGCCAGCAGGAGCAGGGAGGTGATCATCCCCCTGTACTCAGCTCTGGTGCGGCCGCACCTCGAGTACTGCGTTCAGTTTTGGGCCCCTCACTACAAGAGAGACATTGAGGCGCTGGAGCGTGTTCAGAGAAGGGCAACAAAACTGGTGAGGGGTCTGGAGCACAGGTCTTACGAGGAGCGGCTGAAGGAGCTGGGATTGTTTAGTTTGGGGAAAAGGAGGCTCAGAGGAGACCTCATTGCACTCTACCACTTCCTGAAGGGAGGCTGTGGTAAGGAGGGGGTCGGCCTCTTCTCCCAGGTAACTAACGACAGGACGAGAGGGAATGGCCACAAGTTGTGCCGGGGAAGATTTAGATTAGACTTGAGGAAAAATTTTTTCTCTGAGAGAGTGGTCCGGCACTGGAATGGCCTGCCTAGGGAGGTGGTTGAGGCACCGTCCCTAGCACTGTTCAAGAAGCGTTTAGATGAGGTGCTGAGGGATTTGATTTAGTAGCTTGGTGGGTAGGGATGGTGGTGTGAGGAAGGTTGGACTAGATGATCTTGTAGGTCCTTTCCAACCTAATGTATCTATGAATCTATGAATCTATGAAACACGTGCCAATTCTGCTTGGACTTTCCATGTCACAGACATCTGTGTCCAGCAAGAACCACAAGCTAAATCACTTCATGTTGGTCAACAGCAGCTGACAGTGATCTCTGACTCCTACCAACTCAGGCTGAACCAGAAATGATGGTCTGAAGGTAAAAGCCTTAATTTACCACTGCAAACACCTTGAACCATCTCACTTCTGCAGTTCTGTTGTTCCTCCTGCAGTACCATTGGATTCACTTAATTTTAATAAGTCAGGAGCATCAGCACGCAGAAGACAAAAGCCAAGGGAAATCCTCCCACATGTCTTGTTATCACACCACCGAGTACAGCCATGTGGGAAGCACTCAGGTGTTGGCGTGTGTTCACACTGTTCTGCTTGCACACTCTTTGTAATAGGTTTTTGGAATACAGCTTTGAGGAGTTTTGTTCTTGCATATCTAATAATCCTGCTGCTATGCAAGGGAGGAGAGGAACAGAAAGATACCTGAAAAGAAAGCTGTAACATCTTCACCAGCAACAAATGCGCTTGGAAATTAACCTGGTGGGTTGCCATCTCAAGCTTGCTCACTGAACTCACTGGACAACATTCCTCCTCTTTCTTCCCCTGAGAGGAATAAGAGGATTATAACTTGCAAAGGTGAAGGAATTTGAACTTTGGCTCACTGCAAGCAAGACCCACCTTACTGTAACGCAAAATATGAGAACTCACAGGTACAAAAAGGGAATCCACAGCCTGTCTGGATATGTCACTGTGTGAGAATTTCTCAAAGAGAGATGACTAACTTGAATGGACAATTTGATGACAAATAGGGCAATTGAGAACAACCTGCACTGGGTGGCACAAGTCCTCGAGTTCAGGAGCACTTTGGGCCTGAAGGAAGCAGAAGGAGCAAGAGATCCTTCTCTTCAAAATGTGCTCATTTATGTCACTCTTTTCTAAATGTTTTTCTGTGTATTTCCAAATAACCTTTCAGTATTTCATATTTTCCTCTACCTTAGCAGTATTCACCTTCAGCTGATGCACATTTCCTTTACAAGGAATAACACTGAAAGGGAACAACCAGCAGTAGTGCTTTCTTATTACAGTCCGTGGGGCAATGCTGAAGCTGTTGCTTTGGGCCACTCTTTTACACATTCCTCGAAAAGGTTAGGTATTCTTCACAAGATCTTTGGGTTTTTACTTAATACTGTTAGAGTAAAATCCATAAAGCACACTGTGGTAATATATCAGCTCAGCTGTAATGGAACACAAATTGTGATTCATGTGTATAGATGGCTTGTTGCATTTGAAATATTACAGCTCATCTTCTTGTGGTCTTTTGAACTGATAAAAATACATTATTAATGTTTCTCTCCAGTCTGGTGAAGTAGTTTGTTTTTCTTCTAAAAAGGTAAACTTACGGTCTTCAAAATGAGACTTGACACAGTACAATGACTCACATACCGCCAGCTTCCATCGACAGAAGACAGTTCTCTGCAACAAAGGCATTTATTTGGGACTCAGTTCCTCTGTGAGGACAGTTATGTTCCAGGGTGGTAGGTTTGGTGAGCACTGCTCTGCTGACAGTTAGCAAAATAGGGATCACTGCCTGTACAGAGCTCTCCATACTGCAGTACTCACCTACTCTACATCTCATCAGGTATCACCATTACTGCTTACAGCTCTAAATAACGTTCATTAACTTAAAGGGAAATACACGTGTGTTACCTTCTGTTATCAGTACCAGTACACTCAGTAATGCTCTGAGTACATTGGGACAGTGCACAGGGAAAGTACCTCAGGGGAGCTACATGCTTAGCACCTGGCATGCTTTCTGTTACACCACAGGCACTCACCATCTCACACCAACTGAAACAAGGCAAGATGGAGACGACAGAAATTGTGCTTGCTTTGGTATGCAATAGTACTCCTCTCTCTGACATATGATTCAATATTTGAGGCCAAACAATGATATTATAAACAAAAGCAACTTTATTTCTGAAGGAAATCTTTTTATCTAAGCACTTTTGATTAATGCATTTAAACTAATTGGCTTATTAAACTACAATATCCAACAAAATATATTCGGTGCATAGCCACTCTGTACAGGGGAAAGAAGCAGAAAGTAAACTCAATCCTTGCTGCATCCCCCCCCCTCAAAAAAATGTAAACAGTAAAAATGAACACTTCAGATGTAGGCATCTCAGTATACAGCAAAACCAAACAACTGTTACAGAGATTTTCTCATCTACATATGTACTTTAGGAACCTTACAAACCATTTACACCTTTTTGTGTCCTATCTGGATTTCTATTGCTAAATATTCAAACACATTACAAAGAGAATCCAAATCACAGCTAGAGTATATTTTTATTATTATTATTAATTTTTTTTTTACCTTCTGTCCACTCCAAACCAAATCACATCACACCAAACTAATCTCTGCTGTTAAAAGGATGCAATTTTTCATAATAATAAGATATCTATCCCTCCACCCACGAGGTGAGACAGAGCTACTATTTTTCAGCTGTTAGTCCCATAATAACCACAAGTGAGCCATCCTGAAACAGAACACTCTGCATCTGTAGTGGCAGATCACTGCTCCCATACTTGTACCAGCAATGCATTTGGACACCAGCATTGTCATCACCCATTATTTGGGGCTTCACAGTTTCAGTAATGGAAGGCAGTAATATTCAAACTGTGACAGTCCTCCAGAGCACCAACAGGTGATGCATAGGTATCAGATTAAACCACTTCAGTCTCAACTCTCTCATAGTTAACCTACTTTCTGGCTGGGGAGCAATTTGTCCTTATTCCTAATTTTTCAAGTGCTCTGTTGAAGAGCATAGACAGAAAATGAAATACAGGAAGAAAAGACAGCTTTGCAGAAAGAAATCTCCAATCACATCAGGATCACATGCTGTTTTCACTCCACTGACTTAGCAGTTCCTTGTTCATTATGTTTACTTTCTGTTCTTCAAATTCTCCCCGATTTCATCGTCCTCCCCAGCTCTCATCTCCTTCCCACTGCCAGACCCACTTGACTTCAGATCTTATCTTTATTTTCTCCTCCTACCCTCTGTCCTCACTTGAATACACCTACCTGATTTTTACCTTGAGCACAAGGTTGGTTTCTCAAACTGTGCTGTGCAACCCTCAGCAACAAACTTTCAAGGAGCCTTAAAGCATGAGAGAGCAGCAGTCAACAGATCCCTGTGAGCTGGCAGCTCAGCTTCTCTCAGTTGGCCTGGTGAGAAAAGACAAGCTCCTGGCTGCAAATGCTTAAGCTGATCTTAAAGCTGTTTACCAACCTGGACTCCTTGATGGCAGTTCATCTCATGGCACAGCAGCACTGCAGACACAGGCAGCCCTCATCATTCCTGACTTGCAGGAACTGACCAGGCAGAGGTCAACAACCCCAAACAAAACCACAGAAGCCAAAGGAAGAAATCCCTTTCAACAAGACTGAGAAACATTACTCTAACATTCTAAGTAAGCTAGCTAAAAAGCCTTCATAAACCAGGGCTGGTGTAGCATCGCCTGGGAATCCATAAGCACTATAATAATGACTATCAATGTAAGATCAGAAAGTACCATCAATTTGAGAGCTTCATTAAAACAATGCCACCTCTTCCTTCAGGCACAGTGTGACAGTGCTCTACGCTGATACATAGAGTTTACGATGGGGGCAGCAGTATCAGTATTCCATACCTGCTCTCTATCAATTTAATTGCCCCTCTAGGGATTATAACTGTATAACCATCAGATTAAATACACAAATAAGCACTGAAACACACATGCAAATCACACTTGAACAGTGACACTACCCAGAGCAGAGCAGCTCATGTCTGAATTAATGCCATATTACTGAGAAGGACAAGAGGATATTCAAGTAAAACCATCTCCCTTTAGAAAGCAGCCATTGATGCGATAACACTGAAGATAATACAATATGTTGAAGGAGCTGTTTTCTTAGACACTAAATGAACAATTTCACTCATTTAACAAGGGCATTAATGGAAATATTCATTGTCTTCCATTATTCTTGAAAAAATTACATGCTGCTATAGCTTTTAGGGGTTGATAGTTGAAAACTTATTCAGAAGGCATCTCTGACAGTTGAAAATAAGTTACTTCTGAAAACCTGCAGCCAGAATTCACAGATGATAATACAGCTTAGAGAACACTGATTAAAAATAACCACAAAAAACAGAACGGAATATTTGGGGAAACAGGTTTTGGCCAACAGCAGCATCTCACTCATCTGCTCAAACATGCCAATGAAAATAGCAAATACAAATCAAGATTCTTCTTGTCTAACAGCAGCCACTCTGAGGTTTTGAGCAGATAGAAATCCAGAGAGCGTGGCTAAGGATTATTAATACTTTTTTTTTTCCCCTTTCTAGTTCTTCAAAAAAATCTACTGACACTTGCATTTAGACTACATGACAACACAACGGGCTACAAAGTGTTGTAACTGAATGGGTTCTGGGGTGTAACTAGAATGCAGCAGGCAAGCTACTTTTCAGTTTAGAGTCAGTATGCCAGGAGGAATCACAGCTTTTACCTAAGTTAGTGTGTCTTTCCAGCTACTGTCTGACCTCTTCGATTCAATCAGAGTGGATCAATGTCTTTGAGGGAAACTCTGCCCTAAGGAATATGCAGATTCTGCAGAACGTTCATAACGTCCTCTCATAGACATCACGGCAAACAGAAAGGTTCTTTATCACCCAAAGGTGTTTTAAACAAACTCAGGAATACCAGCAGACACTTCAGGAAAAAAATCCTCTATTTCAGGAAAATGACACAGTCTCTATCTGGAGAAAAAGTATGAAACACATTCCCTCAAGCACTCTGAAGAGTAAAGAGTGGGATGTCACTGCCTCTGGCTATAATGTGACAACCTCAACTAAAATGGGATAAAATCCATAAACCCACCAGCCACACAGGAGTAGTTTGCTTTCAGAATTTCACAGAAGCAAAGCTAAAACCAAAGTTGTCCACCCTTTGATGGGAGTAAGCATGGAATTTCACAACATACAGAAATCTCTCTGTATCGCTTGAGAATAGGACAATGTAATGAAACACCACCTCTGCCAACAGTCAAAGCAGTCTCCTTGACAGCATTACCAAGGATACTGCAACAGGTAAGCAATAAACTCAAAGATCAAAGCAACACAAAAAAAAGATGCAATTCAAGTAGAATGCATTTTGAACTCCTTTGTTACAAAAATATGATATTTCGCGTACACTCACATGGCTCTAAATCCCACGATGGTGTCAGTTTGCTCTTTCAGCTGAGGAACTGCTTGCTGCTCTTTTTCTAGAGAGGGTATGTCCTGCAGTTCACTCTCTGACTATTAATTCCTCATTCAGGTTTACAAAGTTAGGATGCAATTACATCTGCACACACTGCCCTTCTTTCAGAGCAGAAGTTTTCTTAAGATTCACTGCAAATGCTAGTACAGGAATAAATAACTGCTACACGTGATAAGTCAGATGCTGGGATACCCAAGGTTCATCCTTGGCCTTATAAATGACCAGCATGGCTACACTGACATGTATTCCAGTAAAGAAAATATTGCTCTACTTCCACATGGCAATGCTTGGCAGTTCTCCAGAAATGAAAAAGCACAGAGAACATAAAAAGCTTCTTGCTTTTCCATCTTGCAGTAGGCAACAGAAGATTAAAGAAAAAAATGATGTTATTTCTCCCCAGGCCTACTAGATACCTTTCTCTAAAGCAGGAATATTCCTCCCCAGGCCCCTAGGTAACTTCCTCTGCAGCGGGAAATATTTGGTGTATCTCTGAGCAGCTGAGGAGAGGATGGTGAAAAAAGCAAAGTTCATCTCAAGGCACATGTGAGAAATTCTTGCCACCAAAATTGCTTCTACAATCCTGCCTGCAGATTATAGCTGTACTGTCACAGTGCATTGTCATGGCACAGCCCTGGTCAACAGCAAGTTCTCCAGTTCAGAATCAACAATTTTATATCGTTTTTCCTCACTCCCGTGCTAAAATCCCAAGTATGACAACAAAGATCTGATCCATGCCATGAACCTCCAATGAGTCTATCCAGATGAACACATAAATAGTCTGGAAATTCTATTTGCATACATGAATGGTACTTAGCAGTGCAACACAATTTGCCTGCATGGGACATGGAGTTAATTGCTTTCCAGGGCTAGAATTCATGACAGAAACCTCAACAAACTACACAGTCAAAAGAAGAAAGAGTTAAAACTAATAAATCTAACTAGACACTAACTAGATACTAACTAATAAATCTAAATCTAGACTATTCTCTCTTAGCATTTAGTACCAATCTCTACATATTTTTCTTCTTCAAAGGTTCTTAATGCACAAGATAACATTCTAAATCTAACTACTGCACACTTGGCTGTAAACGTTACCGTTACATAAGTTTAAAAATAAAAGGTTATGCTACTAGTGTCCCCAAATTTATTGCAAAACATTGGAAAACAAAGCCATATGATCACCTCATTCTTACAACAGCAGTTCAGTCCCCTTAAATGACTGCCTCTGGTTTACTGATTAAATACACGTACTCCCTAAGTCCTGTTTGTCTTAGCTTTGATTTCACCTACAAAAGGAACTTCTCTGGATCTCAGAAGACACTGATAAATTAAGTACTGCTGTTAGAAAAGCTGTCAGATTTATTTGGTATACACATCTCCTTACTTACTGTTATGCTTTAAATCTTTCCAAACACGCTTAGCGATACCGGTAGATGATGTATTGGGAAGGGGAGGGGTTAAAACATTGCTTTACTGTAATCTTCCATTCAATCACAGGAGCCAAGCAATAAGATACATTGAAATAACTGTCCCTTTTTCATTTACCTAATACCTTGCCTTCTCAATCCCTTCTATTCTATTTTCCTAATGGCTAAAGGTGAGCAGTGGATTACTACATCAAAATGAACAATCCATTCCTCACGCTGCTATACTGAGAGCAATTACATTAACTACCTGTTCCATCAGCACTCGTCTTACACCACTATCCACTATTTTTGCTTCACTGCTCTATTTTTACCCCTAATACTCTCACCCAGTTTGCCTCCTCCTATCTGTGTCCTGCAATATTGACTGGCTTCCTCTTTCAGATCCACAAAGACGTTATCTTCAAATGATAAATTGGAGAAGGCTGCCCATATAATTGATCTAGAATCTCGGTGCCCAGAGCAGCCTTTCACTGTGCATTTCAAAGGACGCTGTATCTCTATGAAAAGTTAAATGCTGATGAAAACTGCCATGATTTCTGTGCTTCTTTACCATGCCCCAAAATATCCGAAATCCCTAGAGTAATGACCCTGCATCCTATAATGACTTTTAATAGATCCTGCTATAGTAAATGAGACTTTTGGCATGTTAACAACAGAATTTCATACATAATTAATGCTTGGCTGTTTTCACACTAGAGTAATCTGCTCACTCGGTGATCAATCCTGCAATGCAAGACAGCATGCAAGTACTAGAAAATTACTCTCCTATGTAGGTAAATACACACATTGCCATATCTTCTCTATTTGTGGCCTATTTGTACTTTCCCAAATGTTCTCTGAATATCTTTGTAACCAATTATTTCCATCATCACTTTTTCCCCTGCCCAGCTCATCAGAAAAAATACGCGTGGAAATACTGAACTTGTCACCGTTTTTAAGTTGGCAGCCATGGTACTTCAATGGTGCAGAAGTTAAACCAGGTGACCTCACATGACAGAGGATTTACTGACTTAATTTTCATGGTTCCAGACTATTTCATCTTAACTAGGTTCTGGAAAAGGTGAGAGCCAAATGTCCTGTACATGTAAGAAAATCATAGACAGCTTGAAAACAGTTTTTCCCAAGTATCCCCGTACGCCATGCTACATCATTTTCTCTGTTCTGTGCCCTTGTTACACAATCTAGAGCCTTATTATTATGTCCTTTTCAAAATTTAATTTATAATGTGAAAATAAATAAACAAGCTGACATCTACACAAGAATAAATCTTAATTTTAGGTATTACAAACTATTCTTTCCTAATAAACATAACCTTAATTGACATAACTGAAAAATGCAAGATGTATTTCTCATCATAGCAAACATGATAATGGTGTGATTTAAAGCACAAGTTCCTGAAAGAGGCATTTCTGCTTTGGTGAGTGCAAAAATACTGCATTCCTTAGGCATAACCTGAGGTGAGCTAAACAAGAGCAGTAAAGGGAAAAAAAAAAAATCTATCCAACAGACAATCACAAAAAACACCCTTCACCTGCAACCCTAATTCCTTAGTACTACATTTTAATTGCTTTGCTTTAGGCTATGAAGTTGAATCAGTTAAGAAGAAAAATTCTAACCAGATTTCACTGGTAACTCTATGTTAGTTGCAAATAATCTAGAAGTTTATTTACCACCAGGTTTGTCAGGCGTGACTTCCCAACATGGCATCACCAAGGCCTAGTCACAACTGATGATCTTGGTGGCCTTTTACGATGGAGTCACAGCAACAGTGCATAAAGGAAGAGCAACTGGTGTCCTCCACCTGGACTTGTGCAAAGCGTTTGACACTGTCCCGCACCACATCCTGGTCACCAAATTGGACAGAAATGGATTTGGATAGAACTACATGATCTTAAAGGCCCTTTCCAACCAATTAACAATGTAGCCTAGTCACACTGAAACCAACAGCATGAAGTCATCCACTCCAGACAGGGCGCTGTCTGCTTTATGAAGACATGCCGCTGTTGCTAGAGACATCTAAACGCCAGGGTGGTGATGGCTGTCAAAGCAAAGGTGTTCCTTGTAGAATTCACCAGATTACAGAGACTGTACTTTGGAGCATGTCAGATTATGTTTAGAAAACCAATTTTCTGATTTTCATTGAAGAAGAACTGATAATACAAAGCCTACATCAATGAAAATCACCAGGTCTGTATGGCATACTTCCCATATGCGTAGGGAATAGGTTGCATATGGGAAATAATTAGCAGCTGCCATGAGCAGAGAAGTGTAAGAGCTGCAACTGGAAGGACTAGGTCTTCTAATGGGCCTGGAAGCTGCAAATTACCACAAAGGCCTTGACAAAGGTTTATTAAAATAAAAATAAATCACACTCCCTACAGTAGAATCTGCATCACTGTATGCTGTGTCACTAATGTGTGCTCTGTTCACTTGTCACTGTCTTGGATATCCACTGCATCCCTAAACAGTTCTTGTCCATGTGTGTTTTTGTGCAGCTGCTATTGCTGCAGCATCACAGCTGTCAAAAAGCTCTTAGTCTGCAGAGATCTCAAACTGAATGAGAACAGAGTTGAACAACCATTACTTATCTCAAATGCTGTGCTCTGTCTATACAAGAGCGCCCGTACTTGCAATGGCCTTTCAGTGAAAGGGCAAATGGCCTCACAGCTGATTAATTCAAAAGCATCTGTAAAAAACTGAGTAGAAAAGCAGGCACGGGAGGAGAGGACAAACTCTGCAGTATACACACAATCCTGCCAAGCTGTACGGCCTTCGTGAAGGCAAAGACCACGAAAACTGCCTTGCCTGATCCCAAGGATTAACAGCCCTCTTAGGATGGATGCCATCATCACTCAGACCATGAGGCTTTCTGCAGAACTTTCAGAGAATGGCACATGAAAATAAAGATCGGTATAAGCACAAAAGAAAGGCTGTAAATACCTCCTCACCTTAACCTTTACTTCCTCCTCTTCGAATATACAGCGATCCAGATACTGATTTAGCCACAGCTTTATATTTAATTCCCTTCAATCAGACTTCCTTTTCCAGGCTATTTTAACTGCACAAAGCTATGGCTCATCTTCTCCCCTGCAGTTTTCAGTACTTATCCTCTGCAAATACATGGCCTTTATTCTACCTTCTTCCACAAGCCACTTCTTGTATGTGGTGTCTTTGAACAACGAGCACTCTTGCATCTTCTCTTTCACATAACCCAACCTTGCTTCTCCCACATGTATGCAGTCCTTCAGAGAACTTAAAACTCCCTGTACTCTCGTGGCACTCCACACAAAAACTGATTAGACAGCTTGCAGATAATTGCTACGGTTAACTACTAGTCTCCATAGTAACAGCAAATCAGGTTTGTAAGTTTTGCTTACCTGTCTGGGACCTACAGCTGTATCTCTGATTATTGGTATAAAACAGAAAAGACATGGAAAATTTGTTCACAATTGTGTCTGTGCAAGATGCCATCAAGGGGAAAAAGCGTAACTGTGGCATATTCCTGGGCTTGTTTCAACTATATCTGTGGCCAGCTCCTGGAGTTGGGGTCAAACTATGAGGAGGAAGCAGTTCTGTGCCTTTAATCGCACACACATTCCAGGACAAAGCACGGTACTGCCTAGAGGTTCACTATCTCCAAGTGCTACAACTACGGTTACCAAGGAGGTTACAGTCTGGCCATAAAATAACAACTGAACTCATGGTAAGACACATTCCTTGCTTTATTCTAAGCATTTCTGATTTAGAAGCAGTACTACAAGCAGTAGCTCTAAGCAAACTCTCTTCCTTCACATATTCTATGCTAAGAATTTTATTTCCTTCAGACTGTGAAAAAGTAAGGTACAGAACTGTGTGACTTGAGCGCTTCACAACAAAGAATCAGAGACTCATTTAAGATGGAAAGGCACACTCAAAGATTTTCAAGTTCCCCTGCAAAAATTATGATTGTAACTGTCACTTTAAGAGCTGATAGATGCAGCTTTAATTAGTTCAGCACTGTTTTTCATTAAGGTGAGTGATGTACGGAAATCCTATTGAGTCACAAAAGTGTCATTTAATACAACCTTGAATGCAGCCTTTTTGAGACAGAACATCTGACATTCTGTTAAACCAAAACAGAAGTGTAACTACTGTATCTAGGCTGCATCAGTATTTCTGAGTACAATAAACATCAAGGGAAAATTAGTAATGCAGAATAACAAGAGCTCTATGCAGAACACATGCTGCTTTCTCACACTAAACACTTAGGATAAAAAATAGTTTCTGTTTCTAAAGTCATCCACCTTCTTCCTATAAAGAACAGTTTCTTGTCCTCCTCTAGTACTTCCATCAATTCAGATCTAAGTGAGTGAACTAGGCTATTGGCACAACAGACCAATCAATCCTATAGTCTAACAAAGATGAATGTATAGAACTTTCTCCTCAAGTCTTAGCTTCTATTTACTTTACTGGAGCTCCTCAGTACTATGCCCTCATTACCTTGGTGACCCTAAAATATTTCCTGACATCCAGTCCGCTGTTTTGAATTCACACAAACATTGCACTCATTGTTTATTCCTCTACATATCTGAAGGCAGTTACGATCCTTCTATGCCTTCAACCAACCCATCCACGAGTAACTTCTGGTCTTGTCTCATAAATCAGTTTCTGTAAGGCCTTCATCATTTTACAGTCCTCTCTAATTGGATTTGTATTTACTAATTTTAAAAGATCTAACTGCATGTGCTATTTGCCTCTACTTGTCACATGCTCTGAACTCAGCTTCTAAAACGTCATGGAGATTTTGAAAGGGTAAAATTACATGTGGCTTCAACCTTGGGAAAATTACCCCAGGATCCAATTCTGATAACACAATTCCAGAAGTAACACAATAGGGGGGGGGGGGGGGAATTACATAGGAATACTGAAATTACAGGGCTTAAATTATTTTGAGGCTGTGTCATAAAGACCTCCTCAACAAAGGCAAGGGAAGAGAAAAACAAGTCTTACAAATACAATTACATAGCAAATAATACAATAACTATACAGACTCACATTAAACAAATCTTGTTGTTTTCAGACTAGGTACCAGATTCTTATAACTCGACCATAGATCTGTAATCACTTAAAACAGATGGAAGACATAGCAAATCAAGGATGACAGAGGATGTACTCTTCAGCAAAAGGAAGGAACACTGATCACAAGGCACAAAGCATCCATGTACCTCACCTTCAGCTAATAAAAGAAACAACTGTCACATGTACTATTTAAATAACCCATGTACATGCACAATCAAACTGATTTCCATTAAAGCAGGCCTTGATTCCCCCAGGCAAAAGCGGGCGGGGACAGGCTTTCTGGCCATTCCATGCTCATCTTAAATTCAGGCATTCATTCACACTTCATAACCCTGAAGTCTCTCTCCCGAGACCCAAAGCACAGGCATAGAATTAACAAAGGCAGCAAATACTGTAATTTTTTTTCAGGTTTCAATAAGAAAAGATCATCGCTAACACAAAGTAGGCATAAAATTCAGAAGCACCCATCTTCATTCAGTCACAGGGAGGTTTTATGGTTCAGATAGGAAATACAAGGACCACATCCAGGCTACTGTAACACATGCTGAAGTCTATAATTGGTGTTCAGTCAGCAAATTCATTTGTTGTGACAACACATTAAAGCATAGTATTAGTTATGTTGTCAATACAATAGCAATAAAATGTTTGAGTATATATAACACAAATATCTCCTGACAAATTAAGATGGACAGCTAGTTTCCAAAGTGACCAAACTAAATCATATTCCTCTCTCAGTTTCCTTCAGGTACAGACAACTTACAACTACCTTGAAATTAGCAATGGTGCAATTTAAGAACCATTAACCTGCCATTTTATTCAGTGCTTCAATATCAGTAAATGGTGATAGTTGATGCCTTACATCCTACACAAAGGGCCCAAACACCTTAAAGACATAAAGAAACTGGCTTGACAACAGCTATTGATGTATAATATGAAGAAACACATACTACAGCTCAAAACAGCCTGCTAGATTCTTGTTAGACTGCTGGACTTAGCCATAAACCTGAGTTCTGAATTAGTCATAAACCACAGGAAAGACATTTCTGAACTCAAAATCATTCTGGCACAAATATAACTGTATTAATTTCAGGAAAGGTAACTGTAAGCGTTTATGTCTGTGCGGGTGGAAAGAAGATCGGGGGGCAAAGAAAATGAACCTTCCACTGCAAGTTCACACAGACAGCTATAGAGCAAAGCCATGCTCAGTTCACAAGGGGAAGGGTTTTCCAGATTAGCATCTTCCATCTAGGTGGACTAGACTATCTATCCAACTACTAGTGTCAGCATGGTGTTTTATCTGAGCAAAGATCCTCTACAGGGCATTATAAATAAAGAAAAGCACTGGCACAAACAGTCTGGCTTTTGCTTAGTTAAATGACTAAGCACAAAATTATCTCACTGCATTGTTAAAGATAAAAATTCCACAGTTCCAAGATTACTCTGTTACCAGCCTATTGTGTGCCCCAAACAGAAAAGAAAAAGAGAAAAAGAAGACCCTGTGGTAAACAAACCCACAGTAGACACAACAACATTAACCATGATGAAAAAAAGAGAACTGCTACACTGACTGCTGCATCCTAAATTAGTCCCTATACTCGTAGTCACAGGATCATAAACCACTGCAGCGCTTTTTAAGCCCTCCAAGGGGTAACAAAAAAAACTTCTGTAACTCCCACGAGAGTCACTCCTGGATGGAAATCTAATGGGGCACATATGGTACGTGACAGGGGGTGACAGGCTAAGTCTGGTCCCAGCAGGCTCCGCCAGCAGAAGTTGGTTGTAATGTCCTGCTCAGCCTGAAAGCCTCAACAGAAGAGATGCCCTGGAAAACTCTCCCCCACACCTTACTGCAGGCAGTGGAGCCTAACAGGCCCCAGTTCTGGTCATCTATTTGCCATACAGAGCGGGAGTTCATAACTGAACAGAGGAGACTCCAAGTGCCCAGCTCAAGTCAAGTTAACAAGGTAGCACCCATTGAATATACTACTTAAGGTCAAACTGGTTTGCCATCTCCCCGGGAGCAGCTAATGAAAATACACCAAGCACTGTGGAGGACCAGGACAGCATCACCTGAGCACTTCCCTTCTCATTCCTCACTGCATCAGCCATACTGATTTTCTTACAACTTACACGTGAGCACATGCTCAATTCAGAAATCAGCTTGCACGTGTCCCAGTTTTGGACAACAGCCCAGCCTGTCAGTGTGGCTTGGTAAGAGCTACTGCCTTTGGGTCTTAAACCTGGAGCTCAGAGATACGCTGCCCGTGATCTCTTAGAACAAGTGACATCTTCTGAGAGCACATCAGTAAATGGTTTTTAGGCTGTGAAACTGCTTCACATGCAGTGCACAGCCCACTGCTAAAGCATGTTTGCCTCTGTTCAGAGGTCATTTTCCACAAGATGCTAAACGAAAGAAAAAAAGACCTCTCAATTAATAGGAAAAGATGAAAGTAAAGATGGAATTAGTCAGCACTGTTCTGTCCTTCACTTCGGCTCGCTGCCATTGCTGCTTTTTCCCAGTAAGCAAATGCAGATGGGGGATTTCTCTTCCCACATCTGGCAAGCACGCAGTTCTTTGAGCTGATAGCTCTGAGTATTTAAAAAGCAGATGTAGTCTCAGATCCTGATCATGCCGCCTGCTTCAGAAATATCAGCACACTCACACATTCAAGTGACACGGCCAGGCAGCAGCAAAGTTTTACTTTATTTCCCCAGCTACTTTTGCATATATTTCTTCCAGTAACAATAAGGCTCACAGTCTCCTGTAGCACACTTTGTCACAGCCACAGCAACTAAGCACAAAATGTTCAGTGTTCCACATCTGTTTCTCCTCACTAGCTAGTTATGCCAAGAGCAGCTTTAAAACATTACCTGTACAAACTAAACACAGACACAAAGAGAAAGTGTGACGGTGACTCCCTACCAATCTAACAACCCCAGCTGGTGCCATCAGCAGCAGAGAGGCTGTCAGTCATTTTCAGACTCCTACATATTTTAGAGAGCTTTCCAAAGACCACAGACACAACCTGGAGTTTCTCCCTGAGGAATGGAAGCAGACAAATTTGGTACAAGCAGCAGCAAGGTATAAACACAGACTGTCTGTACACGGAATGCACAATAGCAGCTTTTCCAGAACCTGGATTAATCTCTCCCAGATCAAGAAGAGAAAAGAAATCCAGTGCTAGTAATTATTTATTACATTTCAGGCAGGTATTTAGCAGGGCTGGATGGCTTTTATCTTTAGTAAACTAGTTGCATGCCAAAAACAGTTTCAGCTCACCTGAAATCCTTCAGAAATATAGAACAAATTAAAAAAAGCAGAGCTCAGTAACAAATAAAATACTTTCTGAAGGGCGTGATATTTCTGAAACATCTCTCAGGCTTGCAAGGGAATAAGTACCACACACAAATGAGGATGTAGAGAGGTTTGAACAAGAGCCTCTCCCACCAGGACATCATCCCAACCACAGTTCGGAGAAGTACGAAGGTAATATCAAAAGGTCATCTTGTTCAGGGTGATGAGGCTTACCCCTTGGGGACTTGTGGTTGGTTGGTTGTCTCACATAGCCCAAACAACTGTAATTTTTAACCCTGTTAACACTCTTTTTAACAATTCTAACACTTTTTAACACTCCCATATTTGTTCATCGTTCTTGAAACCACTGAATCACCACTGATTCTGCAGCATAACCTGAAGAATAATGGTTTCAGACAAATATTCCCATACATATACCAGAGCTATTCATGCCTCCTGTGTGTGTGTGTATACATAAATATAGGGTGTCAAAGTAGTTAACAAAAACCAATTAAATACTAAAAAAAATAAAAATAAAAAATAACTGCTTTTACTCAAAGAATTGATAGTTGAGCCTTCTCATGACATCAAACTGTAAGCCTTGTAAAACACCCAGCATTCGGGTCACGTTTTAGTGACCGCTCTCACAAAACCCACGGACTCCCCTACCATTCCTATCTCCAATAACTGCAACCTGTGCATAACAGTGCATTATTAGTTTGTTCTTTTGTTTATTTTCATTCATTTTGGCTATGACTTCAAGTCAATCTTCGATATATTTCTAACTGCTTCTAATTTCACTTCAAGCTGAACCTCTCTGCAAAGCCAATCTGAACCTTCTACTCTTCACTTTCTTGCTCAAACCACAGATAGGAACACCGCTTGAAAATTTAAGCAAGCTGCCTAAGGAAATAAATTGATTGACTTCATACCAACTAATTTTTATTTTTATTTTAAATATAATAATAAAGACAGATCAAAGATGAGGAAAAATGTATTCACTATGAAGGTGATTAGAGTCTGTCATGAGCTGCCTAGAGAGGTTGGATGGGGCCCTGGGCAGCCTGATGAGCTGGGAGGCAGCCAGCCCACAGAAGGAGCTGGGGCTGGGAGGACCTTTACGATCCCTTCCAACCCAACCATTCTCTGGTTCTGTATATAAAAACTTGGCTACAAAGCAAAATATATATATATTTGGGATTTAACTGAGTGCCTCAGAAAGTTAACACAACTGATCGGACTGCAATGAGCTCAAGAATTTGAACGAGGACAATATAATTAAATGACTTCAATTAAAGGCTACAACTACCTGGAATAAAAGTAAGGAAAAAAAAAAAAGGATTACAAATGTACTTCAAAGACAACTTTAGGAGTAAACAAAAAACATACAAGAACAGAAAAGAACAAGGTAAGCCATGTCTCCTAAATTAGGCACAGGGTAAAAGGAGTACTTGAGTTGGACCTTTCAAGGGAAAACAAAAACCCTGAGAAGGCTGTCTTTCACTTAGCAAGAGAAGAATGAGGAAAATAAACAGGACCACTATTTAGCAGGAGATAGATCCAGTTAAAACGTATCTTTGTGCTGCTTCACACTTGTGTGAATATCCAGTTTTGAACTGGGCATCTGAGAGTGTCCCGTAAGAAATTACTATTGAAAATGGAGGTTATTGGAAATGCTGCAATAATACATCATAATATGGATAGAAAGTCATCGATGTGAGGCACTGCAATGGTCCACACTGTCAAAGCAGGTCTCAGGAAGGACAAAACTGAACAGCATTCCTCAGGAATCGCTCTTGGGATTGATCCTGCCCAGTACATTCCAGAGTAACCTCGCTTCAAGGGCTACATTATGAAATGCAAAGATGATAAAGTTATCAGCACAGAACAGGACACAATTATCACATAGAGCAAATGAGATGACCTTGTGGTCTTAAAAGACTGAGTGGGACAGAAATGAAAAGCAAAAAAAATGCAACATCACCACAACACAAACTAACAAACAAGAATAGCTGCTTTAAACTGAAGCTTCATAAATTTTAAGGGACGGAGTAGAGGAAAGCTGGTCATTGTAATGATTTTCAGGTACAGGTAATATAAATGATTGTTCAGGTTGCAGCTACAAAAAAAAAAAAAATCCTGGTATGTGTAAGACATTTTCAGGCAGCTGAGAACAACTGATCAGCTCTCATACAGAGTGGAGACTCTCATCACCTGCTTTATAATTACTACTATTATTTACTACTGTTAAGTAATAATAACTGTAATAAATAACAATTACTGCATACGTGCCTAGAAAGGGCTTCTAAGGGAACTGCAACAACGGGAAACTAACTTTCAGGAAAACAATCAATGAAACCTTGGCCCTGTTAGCCCAGTTAAAGAAAGACTCAAATAGATACAATTATTCTTTGTTATTATTGTGCCTAAGGATAAATTCTGAGGAAAACAGGAATAAGAGAAGTACTGACAGTTAAAGGGTAATTCCAGCACATAATCAAACAGACATAATTTCTGCATGAACTAAGAAATGGGAAGGCAATACCTAAGCAATGAGTATAGTTTTTACCTAAACTATAAGCCAAATGCTAGCAAGAGGGAGCCTAGAGTCCCAGTCCCTGAGCTACTGCACATTTCAGTCTATGATTCAGATTTAAAAATGACTAAATATAAGCAGAATGCAAAAGTATTACATTTGTAAGCCAGCTCTAATCTATCAGGGCAGAGAAGACCTTGGGCAGGACTCTGCAGCACCTGATAACCCTGTCAGTGGCCACATACAGTCAGGATTGGGTTCTGCTCTCCGACTCACCAGAAGACTGCCTGCCCATTACTGTGAACTGAACAACTGAACACCTGCAGACTGTGATCTGAAGCTGGCTCCAGGTGGGGGTAAGACAGGACAGAGCATCAACTCAGCCAACAAGCAATGACACCTTTATATAGCATAACAGTCAGCATGTCACAGCAGCTACAGTGTCACTGAGCCCAAAATGGGAACTCCTTGTCACTGTAAGATCTCCAGTTCCCATAAGCAATGGTTTGAATGAAGAAGCCCTTCATATGAAAACATATTTCCTCTATGGCAAATAGGAGATTTGTCACAGCCACCTGCTCACACGACAAGTGTCACCTCATTGGCTAATGGCTTAGCTGGAAAAAAAAGGGCACACATCATAATGTACACAACTAACTGTGTAACGCTGCTCAGTGGGAAATATCCCTCCCATGACACCGCAGTGATTGCCTTATGCCTCAGAGCATGAGAGTTGATGATCTTTATCTCCCCTTCAATAACTACAAATGCCACTACTGCTCATAAAATTACCCGAGCATTTCAAAAATTCAGCCACAGTATTTGATTTGATGACCTCCCACACGAGGGACCAGCACAAGTTCACCAGGCATTCGGCATCTGGCAAGTCATTTGTTTTAAATTACGCTTCTATTTTCATCTGGTGGAACAGGATTAGAATAACCTTCCGAATAAGTTTCACTAGAGCCCTCGTAAAAAACCACGAGCAGCTAAATCAAAGCTTGCTTAAGGGCTTCACTGTGACTTTGACTCACGCTATATAGCAGAATAAATCCACTCTTGCAGGAGATGCCAGTGCCTCCCCAACTGCAGCAGGTGGACTACAAACGTGAAGAAGGCACAGAGACAATATCCCACCTCCCTAGCTTTTCACATACGAGCAGCACAGCCCTCACAATCTGCTGCAGGTGTACCACCACCTCTCTGTCCCTTGCAAAACCCTGCAACGTGTGAACAGGGTCTCAGGGAGAAAGAGGTTCCTGGGTCACAACACCTTCTGCCATAACCTTTACCTATTCAGTTTAAACCACACTTGTTCAGGCAAGTGTCAAAAGGAACAGTTCAGCCTTAAGTCCTTTCCTTTTAATTCTATCACCTTAGATGCTTAGGCATGACAGATACTAATGCCCTCACTTTCCAAAAGAACTACCCACATTTTCACTTTGCCTATTAAGACACAATCCTATGACTCTGGCCTGGAGAAAACTTTTTTCTCTCTTATTTTTTTTTTTTTTTTGTTTGTTTCTTTTCAAGCATCTCAGGAGAGAAAAAGGAAAGAACTGTCTCAGCTGTAAAACAGGCAGCAGCTCACCTCTTCCTCCTCACCCCACCGCCTCCCACATACATATACACACACACGGAGGCTGTCGTGCATCCCCAAACTTAACCAGGGAAGGAGGGCAGATTAGAAGGGAAAAAATAAAGCAGGTATTCATAGCAAAACAAGTCACAGGTGTGAAATCTCATTTCCCAGTCAGATTATGCAAGTGAAGGCAGCTTGGCTCAATCACACTTGTATACAGGTTATTAAAACAGCTTCTAAAATGAGAAAGACTGGGGGAGAGGGAATAGGAGGTTACTATATTTATTGAACAGAAGCATGTGAAAGCCAACTCCAAAACTGATTTATCCAAAAGTATTTAATAGGAAAAAAAAAAAAAAAAAAGGCTGATCTAACCCTCCAAAATCAAACTACTCAGCAGAAAACATTTTATGAAATGAGCATCGAGTGTCTGTCAAAGCAATCAAAAAAGACACTATTTCTTCACCAGCAGTAATGTATTTAAGAGGATGCTTCCCAGCAAACTGCCATGGCAACCACAACAGCACCTGGGATGCAGCATTCTCCCAAGGAACAAAGCACCTCCTCTTGAGAAATGAAATGTTTACAAGGGTGCAAGGGAAAAACAACTTCTGCACAAGATAAGGAACTCCACTACATTCACCCAGTCTCCAGGACCAGGCTCCTCAACTCTGTTTACTTATCCAGTAATATCCATATTGAGCTCAGCTACACAGCACAGCAGAATCATAGAATGGTTCAGGTTAGAAGGGATCTTCAAGACCATCTAGTCCCAACGGCCCTGCTACAGGCAGGGACACCTCCACGTGTATGAATGAATGATTTAACCATCAACCATGGCTCTCCTCATCCATGTTTAATTTCATTCAGAATGACACAACACTATGACAACCTAATGCTTTCTGGAAAGAATTCAGTCACACTAGATGCTGCTTCCATTTCAAAAGCAGAATTGAGTTGGACCACCATGAGATGCCAAACACAGTTCCTAACCATGGCACTGAGGAGAACATTCCTTCAAATCCAGATGGAAGTGCCCTCACTTCCTCACTGTCAGTGCAGTTGCTATTGACACAATGACACACTGATCCCCACTTCAGAGTTCCATACCCAGAAACAGCTTGACCTAATGGAGTTAGAGAGGGACAGAGGAGGGAAAGGAAGAACTCAGCGAGTTTTGTGAGCTTGTGAGTGGAAGATTATCCTCCTGCAGTGATAAAAACACAGTTGTAAATAGAGGGTTTCTTTATGCAGCATCAACTAACAGCACAAACATTGCACAGGCTTCAGCTCAGCCCTTCTCTACAGACGACTGCACTTAGTGATTAAGTCATCTTCTGAGAAGAAACAATTCAAAATTCATGTCATCCTGCAAACTAAGCTTTTATAATGCATGACTCTTGAGCACATGCCATCTCAACTCCCATTTTCTGAAACATTATATTAAGCACCACCACTGAGGCATAACACTGCTCAAAGAAAGCTTCCCTTCCCTTGTTCTTCTGGCTTTTTCTGTTCTCCATTCTCAAGGCTAGGGGAGAAAGAAATTACACTGATCATCTCAAGCAAAAAAAGGGAAACTACTACAAGTAAATAATACTGCTGACAGTGGCAGAAACCAATTATATTCTGTTTCTGATACCAGAGAAGCTTCCAATGCTTTTAACTTGCAATTCGTGGAAGTCACTGACTTCACTGACTGGAATAACATTTACTCCTAATGGGAAAAGTATTTCTGATTTTTTGTTTGTTTGTTTGATTGTTTGTTTGTTTTTTTGACTCTTCTTTCAGCTTACATTGAAACCACCGTGTGACACATCATCGGACACTCACCATTAGCAGGTACCATGCATGAAAGATGAGTAATACACACAATTAACATGTTGACAATTCTCTTATTATTGGTCAAAAACTTACAGTTAAATCAAATGTGTCATTTCAAACAGATGTCAGTACGCACTTTTTGAATCAGGTAACGATCAAGGCTTTGATTTTTTTCCTTTAATTCATAAAAGAGAAAAGTTTAGGTCACACACGAGAATGATCACTGAGCTGGAGCAAAGCCCTTGATGTTTGAATGAAGTGCTTTGTAAGCATTTTTATTGCTTTCTCATTACTTCAACACCACAGCACAGGGAAACTCCAAGCCCAAACATTTGGGGCCTTCTACTTTATTTTAGTCCTTTTACTCTTTTATTTGCCACTGAAGTTCCCAGTTATTTCAGGACACTAACAGGCTAAGGATTTCTTGTGACGTACACCTGGCTCTAAAATCAGTTTGGGAGGTTTGTGTTTGTTTTACTAATAAATCTTGATGTTAAGTACTGTTTACACAGGGTTTATCCTGACACTCAGTTACTATTGACTGTAGGTGTTAGGCCACGAAGAGAAGTCATCCTAACAATCTTTATGTGCTGCTACTACTCATTAAATAGTTCATTTTAAGCGTTTATGATGATTAGGGGATTAATAACACCATCACAGATCAGTTATCAGAAAAGGATTCCAAATACTAAGAGATCAAAAGCAGTGTAACAGAGGAACTGTATAGTTTCCATTTCCAGTGGTGTCTGAAGACAAGGTTAGATAAACGTATGTCAGAAAGTGTTTTTATCCAGCTCTCCATTGTCAAGCAAGAAAAACACACTGTAGTGATCTCTTAGATCAGTTCCCTACCTTTCTGCACTGGCTTATCTGTAAGTGGAGGTACAAAAATGTGGAAGAAATCATAAGGGAAGATGATGAATAATTTTATTCACTCTTCGTGGCTACAAGGCTCTGCCACTGCATGTGAGAATTCACAGCTTGAAGAGGGGATGTTCATACAATCAACTCCTGAAAGCCTGGATGACTCATCAACATTTAAAAGATAAGCAAAGAGGGGATGTGCTAGCACAGACCAGAAAAGGCAATATATTTTTATGACATACTGGCAAATAGTGTTTTTTCCCCTCCTACACAAGATTCTCTCTGTAAATTCCCCCTGATGATGATCAGAAAACAGAAATATTCTATTTCAAATGATGTGCAAAACAAAAAGCAAAAGAAAATAATCTGGAAGGACTTCTGAAGGTCCTTGGATCTCTGTAGGTCTTAAAGAAGAGCTCATGAAACTTGGCATTAAGAAGGGAGTACTCTTTACTCAAAGGGAATAGAAGAACTCAGACAACCAAGCTTATGAACACTCCAAGCCAAACAATTTTGTTTTTACTTCTGTGCATTTTTTCATGTTAGGATACAAAGTTACTCAGTCTTTAATGAAGGCAGTAAATGAAGCATGGGACACATAACAGCTGAATATTAGAAGCATTGGAATTGGAATTTAAACAGACAACAAATTCCTCTAGCTTTTATTTCAAAACTAAATTTCCTACTTTCTCTCATTTGCCACTTCTACTGCCACCAGTCAGAAAGCTCACCAACATTCACACCATCAGTGGAGATTACTGAAACATCACACCCCTTCAGACAAGAAATGCCAGCTCTCCTACAGATACACCTTTCCAGTTTTCTTTCACTAAAGGTCTTCTGATGGTTTTTTTTTATGTGTTGTGGTGGCTTTTTTTCCAGGTGAAGGAGCACCATTATGAACAATTAAGCACAACTATTAAGGACAGCAGTCAAGCATAACACATGGCACTCACATAAACACTGCAAGCAAAAATTGCTTCTTCTTTATGGCTTTCTTTCCTGTCCCCTTTTTGTTTCACTCCTCTCAGTACAGATGATGGGTTACACAGGTTTCAAGTATATTGTTCACTCATGTACATCGACCATTGCTCAAATGTAATGCAGATATCTCCCACATCTCCTTAACATTATTCTACATTACACCAAATTCTACGATCATGTATGCTGTATCTCTCAGAATGTAAGGATCTTATACTGTGCATTAAATTTAAGGTCTTCAGCTATGACATTTACCTTTCTTGTTCATTTTAGGAAAGAAACAGATGCACAGTCAATTAAGGAGAACACAAACATCAATTACACCTATTAATTGTACTAATTGTACTAACTGCCCCTAATTTTTATCTTTATGCTGAGCTGGCCAACAGCACTGCCCAACTGACACTTGAGATAATTACTGCAAGTGTTCTCTCCTTGGGGTATTAATAAACACAACCTGTCCCAACCTGATGCAAACACACAATCTTTCCAAATTTCCATGTTGTTGAGTCAAATAACAGAGGTAGATACGCCTGTGTCCAGACAGAAAGTGGTCACTTCACTATTACTAGCTCCCCAAGATGCATCAGGTGTCTGTTTCCTAGATAACTTCTACAGCCTCGAGACAGGTACCCAGGTATCCATACATAAGTGACTGGTGATTAACAGTACAGGATTCAGATTAGTAGGTAGGAAGCTGCTTGTATTAGCTGGCCAAAAACCAACCACCAAAAACCATCACCCACCACAATGGCAGGAGTTTGGCTTAAATCCCACCTCTCTTCAAGGCTTAGAAGGCCCCTCTGTGTTCCACATGGGATGCTTCACATTTTCCTGAGAACGTAAGCACAAGGGGCCAAGGTGTAGACTCCTTAATTCCTTCTTATTCCTCCTTAAGCACTTAGAACACCCATTAAAGTCATAAGAATTTAAGGATTTAAATAGAAGATTAAGATCTGAAATATCTTAAGGACTCAATCCTTCTTCTTTCCCTCATCTCTCTCTCCAAACAGTGACAGCCTTCTCTCTCCCCTTCTCTTTTCTTTGGAAAAAGCAGCAACTTATTCTTGTAGCACCCCAGTCATTAAATATTTTCAGACACACTGAAAGTCTGGGTCACTCCTACGCTTCACAGGATTACACTGTTTCCCTGGTCACCATCCCAAAAATCAGAGTAAACTCATTTTCAGGTGAACTTGCAGTTGTTTTATGCTTCCTCATAAATATTAATCAGGAGAGAGCAAAATTTCCCTTGTAAGCTAATGGCCAGATTCTTAACCAAGGCAAGAGAAAAGTGCTGACAGCTGTTGTCTAGCATGAGGATTATGCATTTTCTTTACGCTGCACTCATGCTGTAACCCGCATACTATTTGCGTACACCATCTCCACCATTTTCTCCATGTGATACAACGTATTCTGGATGCAAAAAGTTTGGTCCTAAGAGGGCTTCGAGCATTCTTATTAATTTCCATCAACTTCAGAGACAAAAGCAGAGATTGTTTACCTGAGTACCCTGGGAAATCTCTCACTGAAGTTCTTCAAAAATCCAGACCCGCATACACACAATACTAGAATAAGGTACAGATGATAAGAGAAGAAGAAACATTACCAAACTGAGAATGACATTGTTTCAGTTACCACATTAGGAAATGCTCAACATATAAGCCCTGTTATGAGTTTAATAATTGTTTCTTCGTAAATACTGCAGTCCTGATGAAGCTTTAGTTCCTAACCTTAACAACAGTACCTCGTGTGATTTTTAAGTTCAGTCAACTCAACGACTCAGGCTGTCACCTACCCAAGACGTGTAGATTACAGTCCTTTAAAGCATCATAGCAAAGCTCAGAGAACTTCATCCAAGTCTGCCTTACTCACTCAGAAGAACCATGCTGGGCTTTTTTATTCATGCCAAGTAGCTCATGAAATGTCACCTGAAGTTTCCACTGGAATAAAATACCCTGCCTGCAATAGTCCATTGTACTCCTTAAGTAAAACTTTTGCTTTGTGAGAATTTAGTCTGCATCAGTTCAACATTTTCACCTGCCCAGCAAACAGCAGAGACTTTTTTGCTTGTGTTTTTTAAAGTCGCTGGTTGGGAGCACTGTCCCTATGGCAATCAGTATGTATCTGCACCATTACTGCTCTGCAAAAACAGCTCCACGTACCCGGGGAGACACATTCTTGGGATCCACTACGTGGGAAACTGTGGCAACACAACAATATCGAACCCAGGAAATCAGCTGCTGCTTTTGTTAGAGCACACTGAGTCCTCCTTCCACTTTCAGTAGAATTTAAGGAACCCATAGGGAACTAGGAGACCTTTACAGTAAAAAAAAAAAAAAAAAAAAAAAAAAAAAAAAAAAAAATTCAGACAATAAAAAACTAACGTGAACGCACAGACAACGAGGAGGAAGAACAAAACAAGGTTGGAAAACAACTCCAAGAATATCTAGTCCAGCCAACCACCTACCACTACCATTTCCCACTAAACCACGTCCCTTAGTACCACATCCACACCCTTCTGAATGCCTCCAGGGACCGTGACCCCACCTGGGCAACCCATGCCAGCACCTAACCACTCTTTCAGAGGAGCTTTCCTATTATCCAACCTGAACCTCCCTCGGCACAACTTGAGGCCGTTCCCTCGTGCCCTGTCACCAGCTACATGGGAAAAGAGGTCAACCCCCTCTTCACCACAGCCTTTAGTCAGGTAGTCGTACAGAGCAACAGGGTCTACAAATCAAGAAGCCAACAAATATTTATGTATACACACACATACAGAATTATGGCAAATCTAACAGCTAACTTGGCCAAACAAATAGCAGCCCATCACAAAGCCATCAAGTTACTTGGTCACATTTCTCAGCTTCAGCATTAAGCTGTGTCCAGAGTGCCAAAGACAGCCCCCTTAGCACATTGCAGCACTGGAAAGGAACACACAAGTCAAACGTACCCCATACCAAGTTCCAAGCAGTCCAAGTGTATTTAGCATCACCTCAGCACAGTTCAGTTACATCAGTTTTGACTGCACTTCTATCATATAGATATCATAAGAGTCAAAACAAGGCATAGATGTATCCAGCACCTTAAAAACACTAGTCTTCAAATATGTGAGTATGCATGCAGCTATGGATGTTCTTCCCTTTCATAAATAAGGGACTCCTAGAGTCAAAGCTCAGAATTGTCTTAAACACCTTTTCCCGTACCTTCACATTTAGCTTGCAAACAAACTTCCTTCAGAATTGTTCCCCTTCATGGGAAAGTGCCTTATGATAATGGCCAAACATCAGTAACCTTTTGTCTGTCTGTTTGTGGGAGTGGGGAGGTGATAGACACGTGAAACTTGGTGTGAGACACTTGTACTCATTACATGGAAGCAAACAACACAATAACTGATGAGTACATAACAATTTGATCACACGCTGACATTTATCCTCACACTCACATCTCTCCATTCAGACATCATTCAATTGAGCTGTGACAGTTAAGTATTAAAAGAACTGACCCCTGAGTGCACAGGAACATGAGAACAGAATGCTCATCACTCAATCCCATCATCTATATGTCACCGATAAAGATGTCAAAGAGTACCAGACTCAAGACAGACCCCTGGGGAACACCACTCGTGGCCGGTCTCCACCAGGAGGCAGAGCCACTGATCACAACCCTATGGCTGTGACCTTCCAGCCAATTCCTTAGCCACCAAATAGTCCAGCCTTCAAAAACCCATACATCTCCTATTTAACGACAAGGATGTGGTGGTGGACCATGTCAAATAATATGCAGATTCTTACACAATAATGTATATGCTGTTTCCTGTCTGTATGCTTACCAAAACATCACATTATCCCAGCAATTCAGCTAGGCATTACACATCAGTTCAGTCCTGCTGTTGGTTAAACAACTCAAACAGAAATATATTCCCAATTTTTCAGAGAAGTGAGGATTTTCTCTTGATACAGTCATGCATTCATCTGATACGCTCTGCTATATAAACCCGACTTCCTACGATAAGACATAAAACTGACATGGCAAAACACATTTCCCACAGAGTTTAAACACACCCCTAATCAAAAATATCAAAGAATACCATCTAATGCTGCTGCAGTTAAATCATCCCTGAGTCATTTTATCGCCCATAGCTCCAAATTGTTTAACGGATTATAAAGCCATTCTGTCTACAGGTCAAATTACTGTCATATATATTGCAAGCAATAGCAGCACCAACAACTTTGGTAAGGTGTTGGATGCTTGCTTTTCTTGACTCAACAAAACAATTTCAGTATTGTCTTCAACTTCAATAATACTATTTAAGAAGACTTTGAAGTCAAAGAAATTGCACCAAACAGCTTATAGATTCCAAAACATCTTTCAACTAGTTCCAGAGAGAGCTCAAGCCCCTTGCAATCTTAAAAGGTGTAACACCCACACCTCAGTTCTACAGTCTCAGACCAGACTGGATGACATCTCAGACTCCTTTACATCTTTCTTCAGGGAATTACCAACTGTAACCAGTGTACTAATTAATAAAATAAATATCTCACTCCAAATGCATTGATTTTCCCTCAAGATTTTTGCTTTTCTAGCAGTGTCCAACTTGGACACCTTCTAGCTGTCTGAGGCTTTCTCAGCATCGCCAACTGCTCAGAATCCAAGATGCTTACTGATTCCACAGCCATCAGAGATTAGGGACGGGAAAACAAGTAAGAACTTCTCTCCTTAAATAATAATACCAAAGAATGAATTCTCAAGTCAGTCATTTTCGAATTAATTCAAATACAGAAGAAGCTACCAGGGAATTATTTATATTCAAGGGGGATTACAGCTAACACCGAAATGTTTACAAAATCAATGGCAACCTAGCACAAAACAGATACAGCTCAGGGGAATACACAATGATTAGATTCCCTTGTAGTCGAAGACCCAGTTCTCTTTTCCATCTTCTCATTAGTTCACTTCAAGATTTATGAGAATTGCAAAATAGATGTAACTGAGTTCCAGTTATTTATTTTGTGTAAACTAAGAGAAAAAATAATTCTACTTAAATGAAACGGAAATGCATTTGTTTTCCAGTGTTTAATGGGAGAGGATGTTCACTCTGCCTCCCCATTCATCATCCGTTGCACATTAATGAATATCCAATAATGTCAATACTAACTGAGAAACAGCTGCCACAATCTGTTAGCACTCAGACAGAGGCAAGTTGCTCCTTCCGCTGCACAGTGCAGCACAGCAGTGCTCGAGCTGACTGCACAGAGTACGTGGTTTCCTATGCTGACAACAGTTGTACATCTTTATGCAACCCAATATTTCAATGCCTTTCAGGAGGGACAGCACTGACAGTAAAACAGACCCAGCAAGTTGCCAATAATTGAAAACTTAGTTGGTGCAGCACTTGCACTGACAAACATTGGCTGCCTTAGGAGCCAAAAAGACGTGACACATTTCACCCAACCTTAAATACTACCATTGAAACAAAAATCAATACATGAAAATCACTCATTCATTCTGAACTGATCCCCACAGCAAAGTAAGACTAGAAATTGTGCTTTACGTTCCTTCACAATCCAGCTGCGCTTCAGATTACTGCTGACCTTTTCACAACAGCATGGATTCAGCTAGCACGACTGGAAGCCAAACAGCAAACAGAGTCACCTAAGGGGTAACAGGTTAAAGCAAGCTGTGGGACAGAGCGGAAGGCACCACCTTCAAAAGTTGGTGTCAGTGGTGCCCGAGTAAACAGAGGAAACTTTTACTGCCAATGGAGTTGTGCCTGCATAGAGATTATAATTCTAGAAGCCATTCTTAAATGGAAGAAATAATTCATGTGCATGAATCTGGCCTCTCTAAAGTCAGTGTCCAAAGTCAGTAGTGTGCTTCTGAGCTAACACCAACTCACATTCACATCTGAAGATATTACTTGATGTCCACATAAAACTACCGGTATGAACACATGCATTCTCTAGTGAGAGCTTGAGGGAAAAATACGAGCCTTAAGAATTAGGCTAACAAAATAATGAAGATGACAGCTAAACAGTCCTAAGGAAAAGGAGAGAGAGAAAGGAGTTTGCATTTCAGGGGAAAGGCTTCTGTTTGTTTGTTTTAGAGCACGTGAAGCAAAACAAGAACATCCTTAAAGGGAATCCAAGCAAGGAAACAAAGCAATTAGAACTGAGAATATGTAAACCTAACTCACGTTTAATATAGCCAAGTTCATCCTAATCATTTCCAAGAGCTTTCTTAAGCCTGTAAGTAGACAGAAAATCCAATTTCTACTACAGAAGCACAGTAATCTCTATGAGGACAATTGACACATAAAGCTTCAGTGAGGGATTCGAGGACAACATATAAAAACAGCAAAATCTTCAACACAATAAAGCAAAACAACACACACAATTAATCTGAAAAAGCAAGAAGGAAAGTGGAAAATGCTGGACAAAACGAAGACAAAAAAGGTAACTTAGGAGAGCAGTCAGGGAGGCAGTTCCTAGGACAACCAAAGGTATATTCTGAAATATTCCTATCAGATCTGAAAAACAGATATGGTCACTGGAAAAAGCAGCAGAGTGTCTTATTGGAAAGACTTCTGAGCACTAAAAAAAAAAAACAAAAAAAAACATAAGAGTCACCAACTTGATAGGAAACTAGCATCAGTGCAAGTTATCCTCATAGATGCTGCACACACTTCTGTGCTCGCTTCAATTACTTGAATCAATGTCACTTTTTAGATCCTTTTCTTCCCCAGGTTCAAAGAAGTTGATGATTAAATAGATGCAGGTGTCTTCAAAAACTGCATTTGAGAGATATTCCATAAATACCCAAATCAAATTGACTCCTTATTCTGTAAGATTTCTGGCAGAAAGAGGAATTATCTTTCTGGAAATTAAATAAGCACAGCTGATACCTTGCCTCAGCTATCAGTAGCATTAAAGAAATAAAAACAAATATAAAAAACACTGTTTCCTGTATAAGCAGCTTGCGTATTCTTCCACACCTGCTTCAAACTATTCACTTGCACTATCGTGCTGCTCCTTATCAATCACCTTCAGCCAGTAAGCTCCACAGCACCCCAGCAAGACAAAGGAAGATTTTGTTAACACCATTAGCAGAGCTTCCAGACAGCAAACCCAAACAGAAAAACCTGCACAGAGATGTACTGAGAAACAGGCAGATCCTACATCCTAGAAAACTCCAACTTCCTTTTCTTTTCAAGACACTGCAGTCCAACAAAGTGATCTCATCTTCAATTTCAACTCCAATACAGCTTCTCATGCAATACAATAACACAATAACAAGTTGGGTTTTTATTTCATTACATTTGCACACTTCCATCAATTAATTACACTGGAAAAGTAGAGAACTGATCACTTGAAAACACCACTTCATGCACGTATATAATACAAACGTATGTCTCAACTTTCAGTTGAGAGGAGAAACAGATGTATTAAGATTGTACCAGTGTTAAGTTGACTACATCTGGATTATGTCAAAAGCTCAGCGCCTCTTAATAAAACGAGGACAGTTAGCCCTGAAACAGACACTCCTAGTGCTATCAGTGTACTAACTCAATTCCAAATTCATACGAATAAAAACCAGAAGGAGAGTCACCAGGAAGGGATGTAAACGGTGCACGCTGAAATTCAAGAAAGTGGGCATTTAACCATACAGCAGAGCCTCAGGTTAGCAATAACTTTCCTTCCAATAATTGCTCACCTTTTTTCCCTTATTTTTATATGCACATGTAGGGCAAATAACCCCCAAGAATAGCACCCGAAAGAAATAGTGCAAAAGATGGTATATTTTAGATGGGCTTAAATAGATTGTATACAGATAATTAATAAGGAAAGAGTGGCTCACCTTTGAAGATGGTTGAGGCTTGTCAAAAACTCCACCAGAGAGGGATCTCCAACAAGAGATCCTTCCCTGGTGGTGGTCAGCCCCTAAATGGGGTCTTAGGAGAGGTGGAGTCAAACTCCACCCCTTCCAATCACACTCAGTTGTGCCCCTGCGGCTGACTCAGTGCTCACCTCAGGTGATCAATCAGTGGTTCAGGCTGTGATCCAACAGTTCCCATACAGCACATTACTTTCAAATACCCAGAATCCTATCAGTAAGTCGCTGACTAGATTGTATAGAAAACATGCGTTGGTATAAACTCACATTTGTCAGGGACTTACATTTTTCGGAACTGATTTCGTTTTACCACCCACTGGAAACAATATATATTCACACAAAGAGAAAGGCAATAAATAATATTTATTAGAAGAGACCTCAGTCAAGCTATTGCCAAGGGCAAAACACATTTGCTGTTAAAAACAAGAGAAAATAAGTATTTTGACAAGAAACAATGATTTTTCAATTTAGAGTTATTCACTGAAGGTTAGAATTTAATTTTATTCAGTAGTTTACAAAAAAAAACCCAACAAAAAAACAGTAACAGTTGAAAGTTGAGGGGACAAGGAGATGGTTGGTTGGCTTGCTTTTGAAACCAGCTTTACCTTACCGCAAAGCCTTTCATTTTAATCCCACAACCATTCAACACCACACCTGGTAGATGCCCTTCCCTGATGCAGCAAAGGTGCTGTACCTGTTACCTCCACCACAGACTCCAGGCACTGTAGGTCTCCTAATTCCCCATAAGGTATCCTCTCTCCTGTCATTTGGACAGTGTGCTCAATACCCCCAAAGCCATTGTTTAAGAGAGTGGAGAGACAACCTGAGTGCATCAAATAGCTGAAAAAAAAAAAATCTTACTCGTATCAGTACTTGAAACAGATCTTTACACTACAAAGCTTTCAACCAGGGAAAAGAGTTGCCCCCCTGCACTTCCCAATTCTCCAAAAGTTGGTCATGGAAAGTTAACAGCATCTAATCTCCCCCCAGTGCTCTAGGTGTGAAACACAGCATAGGATAAGAGAGGAAATGCAGTCTCACCAACGAGTTGGAAGGGACATCCTCTGGCCTCCTTCGAGAGCAGGGCTGACATAAGACATTTGGTTACGGGGAGTCCTCTAACCCTAACTACATAGCCACAGCCCAAATACATTCCAGCAATATTCCCCCAAGTCATGCTTGTCCAGTCATCTAAAATAATGCACCGGCCTGTTACTGGCACGTGTTTTTCAGTTAGTGCTTTCATTGTTGAACTTTCTTGTCAACTTAAACTGTGAACATCCACTGTTTTTTAAAAGAAATGACCTTTCAGGCAGTGAAAAAACCATTAGTGATAAACTCCGCAGTAATGATGTTCTTCACAGAACACATAGTGAAAGAAAAGGACAGCCATAGTAACCTTACCTCATGTTGATTGACATTTCCATTTGCTAGAATGTAAATCCATGTTCTCAAAATGTATTGCCCTTGCTGTTTTGTGCTACTGAAAGTGGTTGGACCTGGCTGCACTACTCAAGCCCATAGCTTCTCTCAAAAGCTCACACACTATACAGCTCAGTGAAAGCATCCGTACAATGTATGCTCAGCCCTTTTTAGCTTACTCTGTATGTTTAACACATCAGAAATCACATTTTCTAACCATCCCGCATTCAGGAGAGAATTCAGACAGCTTGTTTAGTATGCAACCCAGAAGATTTTAGATCAGCTTCAATCATTAATGCTCTTGGTTACTATCAAGGGAACCTGGCCTCAAGATTATGTCATTTCTTACTGTCCGACAAGAAAAAAAAGCAACAGTACTTTGAAAGAGGAAGGACAGGATCCAATAGGAAATCCTCTCTGAAATAGGCAGACCTCCAGATGGAAACACATGGCCTTGGAACCACACGAAATCACAGCATTGAAGACACCGCTGTCTGTCACAGCTTCTTCCCAAATACGGGACCTCACATAAAGTCTGTGCACAAAATCTGAAAGTGAAATACATACCCGGGCTCCATGCAACACAAAAAGTCAGTGGCAGGCAGGACCTCTATGACTCAGATTTGCTTTACTAGTCCTCAGAACTACCGAAACCTCAAATCAAAGCAATGCTTGCAGTCTTCCTATGTTCATGAGATACTCAGCTGATACTCAGTCACATCCTGAGTAAACATAATCTTTTGTGCTGCAAGAAAGAGACTGCTTTTCACACACATGTCACAGGTGCATACACTCATGGGTTCTGATTGATTCCAATTACACTCCAGATTTTAAAAGAGGACAAGACTGCAGCACCTTTAAATTTAAATATTAAAAGCTAGACACACCATTTTCAGCTATTTGTATGAAAGTACTGCTGATTTCCATTCAAACTCAAGCAAAGGCAGTTATCACAAACACATACTTGTCATCATTTTATAGTCCAGCTCAGCCACAAGTAAACTCCTGCTAACTGTTAGAAGCTCCATTCAGACCTCTGTCTTTGCTTTGCTCAATTGTTTAATGCAAAAGCTTCCCCAGTAACAAATTGCCACTGCTTCACTAACATCTCTCAAATGTCTCCTCTTCCTGATGTCAGCAGAAATGTCACAGTTTGCACCAGGTAAGGAGAGGAACTATAATAATCTGAAGAAAGGATGCTGGCAATATCGAGTCCAAGTCTTAATGGATAAAGAGCAGCAGGAGCTCTTTCTGCTTACAGTGAAGAAGACTGACTTAAAACATCACAATGCCTGCATGAATTTCTATTCTCCTTCAGTGCTGAAACATGGAACAGGATCAATTTGCTATAAGGGTCATTACAGCATAAAGAAAATGATGCTGACCCCGCAGGAAGATACAGCAGTGTTTTTTTTCCTCCAACCAATGAGCTTTTATAATTAGTAGTCAACAGCATTATCAGGCTTTTGTTTAACTCGTCTATAAATGAGACCAAGATATTTCATGTTTATTTAAAAACATGTACAGAAATGAAGGCTGTGAAAGTGCAGCTGATGACACAAGGCACTTCACCTCAACTCCTAACCACTCCCATCCACATTTAAAAAAACAGAAATGCACCCCTGTCCCCAAATCTGGAACACTGGAACACAGAAGATCTTGTGTTGTCCCACTGGAGGTGGAACTCAAACTATAGAGAAGAAAGACTGCAAACTGCTTAAAGACAGAAGGTGAATAAAACACTATTGTTGCATTCTTCATTAGAAATGCTCTGCCTAATCTTGGCAAATGACAAAAGTAAAAAGCCAAGTCTTAGATAAAAGCTATCCAATTCAGGAGAACAAACCTCTAACACATAACAGCATTTGTTGAAGGGGAGATGGCATCCCCGTGCCCCTCCATACAAACAAATGTCTAAACAGCCTCAGAACAGGATTTTCATTGCAATTCTGAGGGAGTGGAATTGCCTTTAATAGCAATGATTGTAATGTATTCAAATGCAAGTTGCTAACAGAAGAACTGACAGTTGCAAGGTTGAATTCCATTGCAACCATAATTATTTATGACACTTTATTACAACAACTCTAAAGCATATGGTTACCTTATTAGAAGTTAAAATTCATTTTCATGTAAATCTCAGCATGACATTACACCAAAAGAATTGAAGTTACTCCAGAGGACAGCAAGTAATTCCATTTATACTGTTTCCAGAGCTTGGTAGTTGAAATAGGAATTTAAATTAATTTACTTGTAAGTATTAAAGCAGTTTTGATAACATAAATAATCCATCTAGAGTCACACAGAGCATTTCCAACAAGCTTCTGAATCTACTACAGTACAAAAATCTTCTATTTGAAAACTTCCTGGCCACTAGCAAGCACATCTTCCCCATCTTTCAATCCAGGTAATTACTTCCAAGAAGGAGGTCTGTTTTGTTTTTAATTCCATCTCCTCCACTAAGAAGTCATAGTACAAGGAAAGAGCAGCCTCATTTATTAAAGCCCAGAAACAACATTCAAATTATTTGGGTTATATTAACAACAGAAAGGATTCTCACTGATAAACATACGTGAGTGGAAGTTGGAAGCTGACACTGCCCAGTAACTCAAGTCAATAGGTAGCTTCCAAAGAAATTGTGAAGAAAAATAACTTTGAAAAAAGATGATAGTGAGTTAAGTGTTTATGAAGTAGGGATAGGTTTTTTCACTGTTTTGCTTTATTCATTTTTAAGTTTCCACATGAGGACTCGATTCTGGTTGAAAAACTGCCACTGAGCAAGACCTTGCAACAGATACCGCGCACTTGCCTACAACAGTTCTGCCTTCTTCCCCCACTTCTCTCTTCGTTAAGGTTTCAACACAGAATTTCTGTGCATTTGCAATGAGCACAATTCTTTCCTACCAACAGCTGTCCCATTTTCTTAACAGTCACTAATTTCACTAAGTATCCAGTGCATACAGTTAAGCATATAAGCACATCTATGCAGTACAGAATGTGTTTATCATGACATGCAGTGGTTAATGACTGCAGGAAAAAGTGACAACATGTGAGGAGGGTTTTGGTTTTCTGCTGTTTTTTTTTGTTTGTTTGTTTGTTTTTGAGTAGACAACAAACAGAAGGGTAATCATCAAAAGCAGATCCAGAAGTCAGGCCAAAGGAAACCATCCAAAAACACAGTCGCATATCGCCACCACACAGAAGCTTTGTGTGTTACTACATAATGACTCTCCCCAAACAACAGTGCAGTGAAATTAAGACAGCTGCAAGTAAAATTCTGAAGCTGGTATAAAAAGAGGGTAATTCCTCTAAACATGAATTTTCTTCATACAGCAAGAAGCGCATCAACTAAGGATTGCCGGTTGACCTGTTCTTTAAAGACCATGCACAGGACTGGCTTTACTTCTAACCCAGTTTAGACTGCTTGCAAAAACCAGTACACCAGATAGTCACCTACAGATAAGATGTAAATGATCAAAGGTTTAGTAAGAGGTAACCATGTTGTAATTAGGATGAAAGAGTTCAATTAACAGAAGTCACATTCTAAGTTAAATATATTTTTCTTTCTGGCTGTATAGCAACAGAATTCTTTTTGTTTTGCAAACAAAGCATGCAGAACATTTGGTCTTCTGGAACTAAACCAGTAACTCATACGGCTACTTTTTCCTGACTTCTGTGAGGATGAGTGGAAAAAAAAAAGAAGAAAAAAAAAAAAAAGCAAGATTTGTCCTCTACATTTTACTTATCTTTCTTCATAGCTTTCAGAAAACAGGCACTTTCTGGCCACAGACAAAAATCTATGGAATTCTATCTTGGAATTTAATTTTTCAACCTATTTACCCTTCTGGAAAGGATTTCATAATTGGTTCCAAGCAACAGGCAAATAAGAGCTCAGTTTTCTCAAGGTTTTCATATTTCTCTTATATTTACTTCAATCTTCATAAAATCATACTCAGATATGAGTTTAAAGACAACAGAGTTTAAAGACAACAGTGATGAAAACAGTGGGATTACACCAATGTGTACTTCTTTTTGCAGGCCAAATTAAAACTGTGATATATAATGTTCTCGTTTTGATGGGACTGCAGTATAAAATAAGAATGGTCTTAAGCAATTTAGGCTGTTACAAACTCTAGGAACAGCCATACTTGGTTAATCACTTCCAGACATCTTTTAAGACTTGAACTGTCTTAAAAGCGGTCATATTCCCTTGAAAAGAGTTACGTGCAAGTTAGCACAACCAAGAGCAGACAGATCTAGTCTTCACTGGATATGTTTTGTCATTGGGATTGTCTTGCTTTCTGTGATAAATCTGAAAGATTTAGAAGCCCCAGAAACGCTTCCTGCTCTCACTCACAGATGTAAATCTAGAATAGCAAATTAAATTCCGACATTCACTCATGTTTTTGAGGGTCTACTGACTCCAAAGCTTTATGCTTAGCCATAAAATTGAAATACAGCCTTTCTCAATGCTATGGTAGACATTAGACACAGACTTCACAGTTATTTTGTCTCTGCTGGGCAAGAAACCCTGCCTGTTAATACATTGGAGCAGCTTTTGTTCTGGCTGTGCTATAAAACCCCCAACACCTGACCTATATCAACCATTCAGTCTGAAGAGAGAGCTTTCTACCAACCAGTTTTGGGTCTCACAAGTAGGACTCAAGTTTGCTGTCAGTTTGCATTTTTTTCACATGCCGCAAACCTGGACAGACTTAAATTATTTAATAAGATAAATAATATTATAAAATAGTAAATTATTTCAACTGCTTTCATTTCAGCTGAACGAACTTCAGATGAGACTGGGAGTTCTGTTACTCTGATCTCAAATGAGAAAGGAAGAGAAGAGCAAGGAGCTGATAACCTCACTTCATCCTCCTGTCATCCCTCAGACCCAGCAATATGAAACAGGCACTGCTACTAACGTTACCATTGCTGAAGTTAACATAGATAAAAATAAACAAATTAAGAATTGCTATTTCTGGTTACAGAAAGCACAGCCAAATGAGTGATATTTTGCCAAACTGTTCATACGTAGAAGTGTTAACAAACTAACCTCGGGACATTTAGGCTGTTTCATGACATTATCTTATTAACTATACAAATGCAGTTTCTAGACCAATAATTCTAGGTCATAATCTGAAAAGTTTTCTAAGCCACATGAGTAGGAATCGTTCTTCTAGCACAATAGTAACACACTGCTAAAAATCAAAAGTCACTGAGTTACTGTGAAGCTGAGTTCAGCCAACAAGAATGAAGGAGGACAGAGAACTTTCTCACTCATCCTCTAATTTTGGTCTGCCTGCTTACAAAAAGGGAGAAAGACAGGAGTGAAAGACTAGCACTTTGGAAATGCTACTGTAAGCAGTGACTAATCAGCCTGAGAATATGAAACATTAATTACACATTAAGAGCACAGTAATTTTTTTTATTTACACCTAACCTTATAATTACGAACTCACATGTAGAAGAACACACTAATCACAGAAGATGTGATGTGCAGTCAGAACACAGCATGTACTTAAGTACAGACAATCCTCAATTTTCTATATTAAATATTTAATGATTCACTGCACAGGTAGATAAGCGATGTAAAATGTAATAAAGGCTTCAAAATTCAAACTGAAACATACTATATATATGTACACATACATATATATATATTTTTTCTACTTTCTGATTTGCATCATTCTCCCAGGATTCTGCCAATAACTGTTAGAATATACCAGCCAGACTGGATTGGTGGAGATACTGATGAGAAAATGAATTATACAACAAAAGGCAAAAACTTTATCAGTCAAGTGATACTCCTGGGAAGTTTTGCTGTCACTCATTTAAGTAAATAGAGTAACATTTCCTTGATGAAGACTAATGAAACTATTTCATACATCTTTATGTCATCTCCACAAAACCTCTTGGGCCAGTGAGATCCCTGTGGCTACACAATGAACGTGTTTTCTGAGAAGTACTTGGTCTGCAGAGAAGATTTCACAGCATACATGAGATTGTTGCAAAGAGCAATAACGTACAATAATTCTGTAATGACAAATTAAGGTAAAATGTTTGACAGAGGAAAAGAATGAATAAGTCCTAAGTTCCTTCCGAATGAAAGTCATGAGGGATCCTAGAACATGCTATCAGGACAAAAATCAGAACAGTTCTCACAAACACTGAGGCATTTACCTTGCTAACTCCTTATGCTGAAATACAGTATATCTGGCCTTAGAATTTTTGGCCTTTTTAAGGACCAAGCAGCCTTACCCAGGATTTCTGTCCTAAGCTCCACCTAAAAGGCTGCTTCTGACACCTAAGTTTCCTTTACTTTCTTGTAAAATAGCTTTATTTTGTCAGCTGCTCCTAAAACATCAACTCAGATTCACACAGCCTGTTTAAACTCATCACAGCAACAGCTGGAAGATATCCTAGAGAGCACGTGTAATCCTGCTACAGCATACAGGGAGATAAAACACTACATCACACTGAGAATATTAACCTCATAGGCTCACTTAGGACAATAGATCCTTTCCTATATTGTATCCATTACAAGAATGTTCTGGGGTGACACTGGTAAGCTAGAAGGGGAAAAAATACCTCTCTGTACCATGATGAGACATCTTGTGGCTACTGTGTCACTTATACCAGATGCTCCTTGGGGGTACGATTAGCTCTGCATGAAGCAAAGAATATTAATACTAATTTTCTTGTTTGTTGCACTCTTGTCAGCAAGAATAGACTTGCACTTATCCTAACTGGGAGATTCATCCCACTTAAGATTTAAGCAGCTCTCACAATGAGTCAGAGCTCAACCACAATTAGGTAATAGTCACTTCTGTACCAGTATAACTTTGCAGGCAGAAAAGGGTTGTCAGCATTTCAAGCTAGAAGATAGTAAAAAACACGGAACTGAAACACTGAGGGACTCTTTCATGACAGTCCTGCTGGTATTTGTGAAGCAGTCCCAGGCTGTGAAGCATCCTGGCTTTGAAGAAGTGTATTTGCTTATTTCCTACACATATCACATAAGATGTTTAAAAGAACCAATGTGACACAGATCCTTATGTGCACTAGGAAGTCAGAGCAGTCACTGGGAGCTCTACTCATCTGCACAGTTACCAGAATTTATCCGTGTGACTGAAGTAAAAGAGCACTGGTTTAACGTGTACCTAAGTATCTCATCTGTAGTAAACCTCAGCCAAAAGGTTCAATAGAAATACCTCCATACAGCTTTCTACAAAAGGCAAATACTCTAACTATGTCTCAGGTATACAACACATGCAAGTGGATTAAGAAAAAAATCCTGCTTTAAAATATACCGCTTGTAGAGAGTACAGACAGGTCTCCACTCTGCATCTTCATTCTCTACAAGCTTCCTGCATTCATTTTCATAAACTACCTTCTTTAAAAATACTTTTCGTATGGGAACTGTAGAATCACGGCCTGAACCACTGATTGATCACCTGAGGCGAGCACTGAGTCAGCCACAGGGGCACAAGTGAGTGTGATTGGAAGGGGTGGAGTTTGACTCCACCTCCCCCAAGACCCCATTTAAGGGCTGACCATCACCAGGGAATGATCTCTTCTTGGAGATCCCTCCCTGGTGGAGTTATCAGCAAGCCTTGACCATCATCAAGGTGAGGAACTCCCTTTTTACTAATTGTCTGCATACCATCCACTTAAGCCTACCAAAAATATACCACCTTTAGTACTATTTTCTTTGAGTGCTATTCTTGGGGGTTATTTGCCCTACACTTTTGTTATTTCTAACAGTGAATAATCATTCACCTGCATGCTTTGACATGAAGAGCTGATAACTGCTTGAAGAGCAGACGGACGCCGCAACGGAAAACAGGTCTCATGTCCTTAAAAATTAAAAGGGGCATAAGAATGACAAAAACAAAAGCAAAACTATGGAATAGCATTATCTTCCTTCCAAGGATGGTTTGTACATGTTTTACTACTTCTTCAGGTGTTCTGTGCATTCAGTTCTTACACAGTGCACACAGAAATCCACTGCTCCACAAGCAAACCTGCGCTGTGTCAACACTGACAGAAATAACAGCTTCATCGTGTCTGGGAGAATATTAAATAGCCAACTACCAGATATTCTGTTGAGCAGATTAAACATATAACTGAAATTAGAAGGGCATATAAAGCAGTTTTACAGAGAGCCATGCTAGGGAGTGAAAGGCACAGGTGGAAGAAGCTAGCTCTCAGCTAACTGGTTTGTCACTCTGTAGCTGCCCTTGTTGAAGACCCTTCTCTTCTTGATGTTATCTTCTAAGAACTACTCTCCATCAAGCAAATCTACCATTTTGCAACACCCAGAAAAACACTCTTACCACTATCACTGGCTCAGATAGCAAAGAAAGCTGGATTTATTTGGTTCCATTGTGCCTCATTCATACATACACAAGTCAGGGATTTCATTTGCCCCTCAAGAATCCAATGCAGCACAGAACACATACAAACTCAAGCTAAGTTCCTCTTAAAGCTCATTTCTTACTCCACTACTAACACTGCTTAACGTATTGTCAGCATCACCAAAGTTAGTAGGCTCAAGCTTTTTAAACTTCTGCTATAGCAGAAAAGGAAAAATAGACAATCTGCTAGTAGGTTCATTTTTAACAACATGGGATTGTTTGAACCCAGTCCACATATGCCTCTTGAATCCTTTCATTCTGTCTCTCAGTTCTTCATGTATTTTAAAAGCTTGTCAAAAATGTCCAGCCCAACACTTGCACCATGAAAAGAAAAACCCAGGAGAGTATTTTTTCACAAAGTAGTTCTAAAACTTCCTATAGTAACCCAAGCATTAAATACTGTTGTCTAATGCACAAGAGCATCACAAAGAAGCCTTCTAGGCAAAGGCAGGAAGAAATGTGGTACATGTTCATTCATCAGTTTATCTTCTCCTACATACATCATAGCTAAAAGAAACAGCAAGCTACAGAAAACTCAGTAAAAAGGAAAATAATGCCCCATTGCATCCTGCCCCATGGTGTAATAATATGTCAACACTATATCATCCACCGTCCTCTCAGCAACAGCAACCTCCTGTACCACAGGAAGACAAGCACCTGGCCCACAGAAGTACGGCAGGAGGTACTGCAGATCATCATTTCTGTGCTCAAGTCTCAACATCCCTTCACACTTACCTTTCTCATGATTGCCAGCAGAGTACATACTTCCTAAGTTTAATACCTCTTACACAGACATCACTCTCTAGAAAGCATTTTACACAGTAGGTGATAGAGTTTGAAAAACGGTGTATTGCAAGTTGTAATGACAGCGTGACCGTAGCACACCAGAACAAGAATGCACCAATGAAGAACAACGGGTGGGTAATCTGAACAGCCCAGCAGCAATTCCACCTTTTGGGGTTACCTCACATTCATACACTCAGAAAAAGCCACTTCCGAAAAGCGATATTCATTATCACGAAACTGAACTTTGCAATAGAATTCATTCTTCCATCACCCATTTAATATTTTTTTCTGAGAACATTGTTAAAGGGACAGATCATTCATTTTACCTTCACAGTATGCGGAGTTCCCTTGGACAGAGAGGTAGCCATTCTTGCATTCACAGGTAGCTTTTGTGTTCCAGTTTTTGCACGCTGAGTTTTCACCGCATCTGTGTCCTTCTGCACAGAAGTTATGGCCTGAAATGCAGGAGACATCCAAACAGGTATTGAAACATGCTTATGTCAGACATCAGGGTTTAATAATTACATCACCCATATTAATCTCTCAAAAGCTTTGCCATACTGTATGTTAGAAATCCACTCGATAATCCAATTTTATACACTCAGGCTTCTTGGATTCCTCCACCAATTTGTACTCAATTAAAGACTATTTTCCTTCCAAGCTGGCAGTTGCCTGGCTGGCTTTCATAAGGAAAAAAAAAGACAACTTGGAATGAGGAAGCCATGGCAATACAGTACTCAGTTACAGAATCTATGCACTTTATACCTTCAACTAACTTGCATGAAAGTATTAAATGAAATCAATTTAAAAGCTAAGACGCAGTTACACCCTCTTTGGCCACTTATGCTAACACAGTATCTGACTTCTTTCTTTACCTTCATAGTTGAAATGGAGAACAGGAACCCATCTTCCCAAACTTCTCTATTGAGCATCCAGTTTATCCTCTCTGAGCAACGTTTCCATTCTGTTCACATTCTGGATATTACCCAAGAAACAAGTTGGCTTTCTTTTGTTTTTTATACATTTTCTGTGTCACCGTTTCCCCTGACACTGTGACACCACACTTCCCAGTCTATTTCCCACCCTGTTAGAATAATAATTATCCTTTGAACTCATACACAATATGAACACGTTTAATTATTCATAGTAGATACTTCAACTAAGAGCCTATATAACACATCAGTGTGTCAGACTAGGTACTAGAACATACCACATTGCAATTTAGCCTGGATTATTACTATTGTGCTGGGATTTGAGACATAGCTAATCAACTTCAGACAATGCTAAACCATGATAAAAGCACACACAGCTACCTCCTTCTCATCCAGACCTTTAAAAAGGATTTAGTTTTTCTCAGTGTGTTTTCATTACAATTGTCCTCGTATAATTTCCTGCACCAAAAGAAAAAAAAGATTCCGGGCTCTCTTTAACCCAATCTTTAATCAGGTGAAATTTCTTAGCAACTTCAGCACTTGTAAGTAGCCAATGGGATGATCTCCTGGTAACTTTTCATCACAAATTTCAAGTCCCAGATCAACCATTCATTTGTGATGGGACATTATCCCAGGTACAGTTCCCTGTTTAGTTTCCAATACCACAATGTACTTCTGAGAATTACTCATTGCTCATCTACCACCTCTGAAATACCTTAACTATCCATCCAGTTTCCATAGATCTACCATCTGGTTTTTGTTTGTTTTTCCTTAAACAAATATCACCTCTCTAGAGAATCTGGTTTTGCTTTGAGATGAACTGTCTCAGACTGGAGTCTGATTCCCCACTCAGAGTGAGACTCCTGCTTTTGTTTTCAAGCTACAAGATTGTTAAAAGAATACACAAGAAAAAAAACTAATACTCCAGTTTCGCACAAATTGTGTGACTAGAGGCTCTAAGAAACTTCTCACACCAAGAGCAGAAAGCAGCAAACATTTTCTTCTCTGAGCACGCATGGTGCTTCGATGCTGCATGCTCTCAAGCTTTTACAAAACAAATGCCATTTAAGGTTAACCTGCAGAAAAATGCACACAATGGTATAGAACTGTAAGGGCTCACTGTGCCTCTGTCAGAGCACATGTACTATTGAATCAGAGGCTCTTACAGTGCTTTTTCCCCACAGTGAAGACACACATTTAGCACTTCAAAAGAACTGAGAGGTGCATACCCAGGAAGCCTTGTCCTATTTCTAAGACCCTGCTCTGCATTCTCCCCAGCTGGGGTTGTGAAGGCAAAGAGGGAATAAAACACTCTGTATTCTTAGCAGTTTCTTAGGTCTGAGCGTCTGTCCTGCTTTTCTAGTAAATAATGCCCACATTGTATTTGGACTGTAACACGAAAAAATATAAGCTATTGGTCCTATTCACACCTTTAAGAATCCCAGTTCAATGTCTAATTCAGGTAAACTCATTCATATTCAGCAAAACAGTCTGGAACGTGTCTAGGGCTGCTGACTGGCTAATGTCATGCTTGTACTCCTGACTAAGCACTGACTGAAACTTCCATCTATCCATGGGAGCAACGACTCACCCTCAAGCAAGCAGAATGCAAAAGAATGCCAACATCTGATACTTATTAGTTCTCCATAACAGCCACACCAACAGCAAAAGCACCCAACAGTACTGCAGTAGGATCCCTGAATACCAGCCAGTTGTGGACAGCAGCTAGCACAGGGCACACGTTGCTATTGCCCAGGTGAAAACAACTGAACCACTGAGACTGCAGAATACTCAGATAACTCTTATCTGAGACAGTCAGAACCTCTCTAAACACAAGAAAAAAACTTAAAATGGAATTATCACACATGAACAAGTAGACAATTAGAGAGGTTTTGACAGAAGCACAGAAAATCTGAAATAGTTCTGATAATCTTAACTAATTTCAGCCCAACAGTTGACAAGGCAAATGGGCACGAATTGAAGTTAAATGCATCCAGATGTCAGAAACCATTTCCCCCCTACACACATACACATGCAGTCATAAATGTTCACAACAGCCCTTCAAAACCATTCAAAAAACTACCAACAGGGGAATTAAACACTGAAGAGCGCATTGAGATTTTTTACAGGCACTATGAACTCTGTTCCCTTCCCAAGCATTTCTAATAACATACTCTCCTCCTTATCAAGGCTGCAGAAATATTTGTGCCCATTTTTCTTAAGAACATCATTTATAGCTTTTCACTTGCAACATTTAACTGCAGAAATGTACTAAAGCAAGCGTGAAAGAGGTCAGTTTTCAAGACGCCAAAAAAATCTATCACTCATGCACCACCAGAAACTGCACAGTTTACTGCTCCCAAGTCAGATTATCTACAATGGGACATTAATTCCATGCAGGGGCACCAAACATCGCTCTGATTTTTCCAGGCTTCTCAACATCTTCACATTCCAATTCCCAAAACCTGCTTTTCCAAAGCAGGACACTGAACTGCTCTGTGCCAGCATCAAGGTTCCTTTATCATTCTAACTACCAAATCTCTTTGGTAATTTGGTTTAACTGCTGACTGAAGAATGCAAGAATTCATTCAAAAGCATTGCTAAAAAATACATACCCTATCCACATATCCTCCCACTGATGAGCATCCCAGGTTTCTGAGGGTTTCCCTGTAACATCTGCAATGCTTTCTGTACTCCTTCCCGTTCCCCTCGCTGTTCACTTGACAAACTGCAATCCTCTGCCCTCATGTTGCTCTAGAAAGAACACTAACTTGCCTCCATTAATAGCATTAGCTACATTTAAAAGGTCCGAGGTCATTTCACTTTCAAAATCTTTTCAGTTCTTATGGTTTAGTCACACAGTTGCTATGTAAATAGGTAAAGTAAATCCGGGAGACACCTCATAGGAACTGCCATAAAATATGCAGTAGCAATTACGTCCCTTCACAGTCTGAATCAGTTTTCAAACAACTCATGAGCAAGGAAACACTTTGAACAGCAGTTTTTATGCCTTCAGAGTCTGAGGTCCCAGAACTCAGTGGTCTGACATGAAAGAGCAACTTCATAAATTCTTTCAAGCTGCAGTATGACTGCAGATCTTACTGAGAACTGCTTATTTCCGTGCATTAGAATAATTGTACTGCACACCCTAGCAAGACTAAACTTTTTTTCCTCTTTTGCAAACATAATGGCCTTTTAAGTGCCAAATACTGTTATAACTATGTAAGGGAAGTAACTAATTCATATTTATCAACCTCCATTACATCTTCCTAAAAATAAAACCTTGAAATAACATGGACCACACAGCAATGCAACAGAAACATTTGATTTCTGAAAAAGCAAAGCCCAAGCTTGCAGCTAGACAGAGAGAGATGAGGAATACGCTCACTGAAGAGCCCTCTCGTGCCTTAACTGAAAGAACTGAAATACCCTTAAAACAAAGCAAGGATGGCAGAAGCTCCCAGTTTTAGAGCACAGTTCTGTTTCTGAAGTACAACGCATGCTTCAGCTCACCTGGAGGATTCTCCACCTCCTGCTCATCAGTGGCAGCAGTCAGTCTAAATCTACCAGCCACAGCATATTGCAGGATAGCAAAGAAACATTACCTCCTCCAGGAAACCAAACAGCTTTCCCTGTTTCATTATTTCCTCACACCCTCTCATTTAGGGAGTCTGACTGAAGGAGGGCTATTATTGAGGCTGTTCTAACATATCAAAATCAAGAGCACAACAACAGAAAAAATCTCATGAAATTTATTTGAATCATTCATTACAAGGAGAAAAAAAATCCACTATTTCAGAATTGCACACTGTCTTTGGCAAGAAGGAAAACAGCTGAAGGGAACAATAAAACATGTTTATGACACTATTTTTTGTATTAATATTTGTCCCTGAGCCATAAAAAACACAGTAGGCATGCTATTAAAAAAAAAAAAAAAAAAAAAGTGATTTGCAAAAAAAAGTAGTAAAAAAAAAAGAACATTTTAGCACACAAATACACTTTTTAAAATGCTACAATCAACTAAAAAGAAGCTCTGAAACAGAGCTTCATAATGCCACACTGTCTTGCTAAGAAGTATGAAGAACCCACATACTTTAAGCACCTACTTACAGAACACCACTCAGTCCTTTGTTGATCCACGACTTCCACCACTATAACCATCACAGCTTTTTATACTGGGTTTGTTCATTTGTTTTTTTCTTGCATGCTCTATTTTAAGCACTCAGCCATTACTGTGGTAGATATTAGAGAACCCTGAAGAGTGCACAGTCTTACACCTCAGCACTGTGAGCTCCCATATTTGTTTCTTGTTCTTCCTTCTGTTGGCCCTCTACATTTATTCTTCCATTAAATGGAAATTCCTCTGCTCCCACTAGGAAAGCAAAGGCTGTGAACCTACTCTTGCCCAAATTTCATTCAGCAAAGGTATTTTGTATCTCTACAGAACACAAAACTCAGTAGAAGCTTTCCACTTTTCAACAACTCAATGATAAGAGAACAAAATCTGATACAAAGAAGGGATACTGACCTACCAGACAATAGTGTGAACTGATGAATTTTGTACAGAATTATTCATCATCTAACTCAGCGTTACTAGCAAAGATTTGTTCATCACCTGCTGACTGTTACCACTAAATGCCAATACGAAGTATTACCTCTGTCATCACTCACACACAAAGTGAGATTTGCAGGTTACCTGCAAATGCTCCAAGCAGCACTCACTGCTAATTCCTCTATTTACCGCTGCATTTCATCCTCACTACCTTTCCTTGGACAGTAAAAGACAAATACTGTCTTTTAAGGAAGTCATCATTCCAAAACTGAGATGCTTTATTTTCTTTCTCAACTCTGCCCTGTTTGCACATCTGTTTCTATGAAAAAAAAAAAAAAAAAAAACACTCAGAAAAACATATATCTCCATGCTCTAGATACAATAAAATCATTTACTATCAATTTGCATCACATGAAACAGAGATAAAAACATCAAGCACATACTCTAACACTATGTAAGTATACATATACACACCAAAAACCAACTTAGGAGTGTGTTAGATTCATTGCTTTATAAAGTTGGCAAAGTTCATCGGATCTTTAAGCATAGTTTGGAAAAGAACTTCACAAAGCAAAGATAAAATGAAAAGAAAGGATTATTGTAGCAGTCAGTTCAAGTAGAACCAGTGCAGAAGGTGGATGGATCATTCTGAAAGCACTGTCTATCAGAACTCAGAAGAAGCGAAAGTACAACTCCTTCCTCTGCTTCTGGAGACCATCCCACAAGCACAGATGTTCACGCTATTTTATAAATAATGAAAGAATTCTGGAGATTAATATCTAAAAGGAGTACCTATCCTTAGCAGTAATACAGAACTGAATAACTCTAGAACTCATCTTTCATCGACTTTGAAGCTTTCAGAGTTCCAGCGCTCCTAAAAGCACTGAAGCTAATTCTTCCAGTGCTACATTACATCAAATTGGGCCATCTGTTAAGAAGCATCATTATGACACTGAGCCCTCTGAGGGACAGAGAAGTAACATTCAGTGCTTAAGTAGTTACAGATGTGTCTAGAAAGTGCTTTTAAAAAATTACTGTGTATTTTCTTAGTCCATCATCCAGAGAACTGTCTCACAGGTGCAGGCCCCTGTAAGTGCACGCATATACTTGCAAGTTCAAAGCCTTAATAAATATTTAACTACGAGTTTTTATTAATTACTTTTTACTGACTAAGGGGCAGATTCAGAACTCTTCCATTGACATCTAGGATGGCACACTGGAAGAATTTATACACAAGTGAGAAAGTAGCCCAGCAGGCCCTGATAACCATCCAAGCCTGGAAATATTTCATCTTCACTCAGCACACCTCCTGCTTCAGCATTCCAGATGTGCATCACTGAGTCCTGCTCTGAGAGACAGATTCCCTCAAGCTGAGCTGAGTCTCAGTGCCAAAGGTGAGGTGTGGAACAGAGGCAGCATACAGCCACATCCAAGGAATTATTATTCTGACACCTTGCACCCAGCAGGCCACTGCTTACAACACTCCTGAAGAAGGAAAGCTATTTGAGTTCCCCAGCCTCGCGCAATTTCTGTTATAGGGCATTCTGCACTCTAGGGTTATTTCTACATTTTGATCCCATAGTTGTCCAGCTCATCTCATAAATGAGTCCTGAGAGAGTTGAGAACTCCGTCAGCCTCAAAGCATACATCAAACTCAAATCTTTCCATGACTGTCATTTTACATAGAAAGAGCTCAAAACGTCACTCCCAGAAGCTTACAGTCCTGGACCTGTACTGAACGTACAAGTTCACACAACATAAAATGCCACATTTAAAAACAATTTCTTCCTAATGGGAATTCCTAACAGATACCAGACCTTTTCTCCATCAACTCTTTCTTTCCTCCTTCTCCCTCTTTAATTCACAGCAATTACAGCCATGTATCCCATAAGTCTTCTATCCAAAGCAATATCCCCATCTGCATTACATAAAGGCTAATTACAGACTCAGTTTATAGAGGTACCTAATATATAATTAGAAAGGAATTGTTCCCACCAGTGGATCCCCCCCCTACTAAATCAGGGACACACACACCATCAAAGTACATGCAGTTGCTGGCTTACCTCTGCAAACACTGCAACACTGGTTCTCTGGAAGGACGTGATCTTTCTCCGAGCAGTTCAGTGGAGGACAAGTCTCTGTTACTTTTACTAGAACTCCATTCTGAAAATAAATAAAAAGAATGATTAAAGAAATGACATTAGTGAAAACACACACAATGGAAAGGATCACAGTGTTTCGTCTACAATTCTGGCAATCTCTAGTAACTACAGCAAACTAGCAGGGAGCAAACCATGTAAACATTTAAGTCTAACACAGAACCTAAAGCAATCTAATTGAACATTTATTTGCCCACAACTGAAATAATAAAATAAAAAACACTCAACACTTAAATACTCAAAGGAATTAAAGAGCTTCACTGTAGGTTTTTGTTCAAGACAACATTCCAGCTTTGCAAAAGTCCATGTTTTACTCCTCCTCGTCCATATTCCACGTGCTCACTGCTAAGTTACTCAACTTGAGTGCTCACAGCTGACAGAGGACCAACACTTTCAGACACCATGCAGGGCTCTGCTGCATCCAACTAAAAGGGTTTGTTCTTTAGAAATACTGATCACCCGATTTCCAAAACTTCCTTCAAAAGTATGAAAAAGCAGAAATCCCATTTTGAGGGATTCACACAGAAATGCCCATATAAGATGTTAATCAAGGTAAAGATTTGCAGTTTTGATTTCTACTAGATCTGGAGTAAGACTACACAAGGGATGTGATTGCTTGTAGGTACTTTCTGAAATACTTGACATTAAATAGATGTGGGAAGATTTTGCAGCATCAGTTTAATCTGTCTTCCTTCCATTCACAATCATCAGCTTCATCATTTCTGCAGACCAAACCTACATTTTGTTTGGTTGACTCCTACAATCCTGTCCCAAAGCAGCCTTTGCTTCTTCCTTCTTCCACTCCATCCTTCTCCCTGCCTTCATTTACTTCATCAGCATGCCTTCTACAGCCACACTACCAGGTGTACCGGCAAGCACACTTAGCCTTGCTTAGTAGTATGAACACCAGCAATCCCACAGAACTGTTTACACTCGAGAAATCTCATTCTCCAGAAGACTCGAGTCTCCATTGGGGAAGCAGATGGCCTACTATATTCCAACACCTTTTTAATGTGAACCTAGCCCCACTCCTCCCAAAATGTTTTCCACAATGCCTCACGTAGCAGAACAGAAAGATAATTTTAAAATCACAGTCACAGAGAATATATCAAATATTACCTAAATGCATCTAGGGCAAGGAAAGCATAGGAAAACCCTATAAAAAGACAAAACACATTACTAAAGCCAACTATCCCATAATCCGAGGGTTACATACACAACTTAGACCACAACATATTGTCAGCACCTATTTGTCCATTTAGTATGAAGCAAGACACTCTTGCTGGCCAGAAGCTGGCATGCTGAAGGACCAATTCAGGTGTCAGAAACAGTGCAGGTGAAACTCATTGCTGTTAATTAACATCAGGAGGCCACACTGCTTCAGCTGCATCTCTTCAGACTCCAGAATTAGCTCTCACAGCATCAAGCTGTTCTGCAGTTATGCACATGGAAATGCCTACTGGGTCTGCAAGGTGCAAACCAGGCACGAGACATCTAGCAACTCTAGGAAACAATGGGAGTGACCATTCTACACACACTGCTAGTGACTGCCCCTGAAGCTGCAAACTTACATCTAAGCAAAGTCAAGCCACTTCACTTCCTTCCCTGCTGTCCTTACACAAAGGTGCATCACTTGCTGTCAAGAAAAATAAACCAGACAAAAACTGATACGCATTTTACTTTAGTTTTGCTTGTTTCATGTTTTTGATTTTAAAAAAAGCTTCCCTACAGAATCATAGAGCACACATCACCAAAGCAAGCGCCCACAGGAGCAGAGACCTTAATGGAAGTATGAGATTTCCTGCTCTGACTTCCGTAAGTGAAAGGAAGGAATCCCTCACAATTGTCTGTGCAACTGCAGTGACAAAGGTAATAAAAGAAGCAGACACAGTGAGCCATCAGTCACCATCATGTTATCAAACTACCAGCTGGAAAAGCTCTTGCTATAACCCATCGCTTATTAAAACTTAGACAAGTCAATTGCAGAAGGGGTGCAGTATCTCATCATGTGAATAAAAAGTATTGACTGACAATCGATCCAGTCAAGCAGCAAGAAACACTTAAAAACAAAGTTAAAGTCAAATCAGCCAACAGGATGAATCAAAACCCACAGAAAAATCCACTCCAAAAAGCACACTGCCTTAATGAATCAGAAGGAGTTTATAAACAAAAGTAAATGAGATTTCTATTAACTTCATTGTCATTAAGACCCCATTTCCCCAAAGTTTCCAATTTGCTTCAAAATCTGCTTCTGGCAGAAACAAACGTCATTTGGAGGCTTTATAAAAATCTTTTCTCATTGAGTATTCTTGGGATTATAATCAATCTGGTATAAACTAGTAGAGATCCAATTATAAGAATTATCATCATTACGTTTCACATTTTATTGACTCAGATAAGTAAGAATAGTTTCACCCTCCAGAATTACTGCTTCAGGCTGCCTTAAGAAAATGAATGACTTTTTATGCTCAATTCATATACACAGTCACACAGTCTGGATGGACACAGGTGTCAAAAAGCCCTCGTTTTTCTCTGGAATAAATAATACCTTTATTCTCTGGAATAAATAATATCTTTACAAAATAATTAAGTTTCTTTAATTACAAAATTAAGTATATTAAAAAAAATAAAAATCAGGTGTAACCACGATCAGCGACACGAGATGGAAATGTGAATAACAGGCAGCTCGTGTCAGATAACTAACTTCACAAAACAACAGCAAGGTTGCAGGGTTATTTGGATTGTTTCTTGCTGGTTTTACTGAAGGAAGAAGCTATCCCTTCTCTTACCGATAAGCCTTTCAGTTCCAAATAGAGTTCTCAGTTAACACTATAGGTACAACATCACTCCTTGTTTTTACAAAATCTTTTAGGTTAAGCTTTTAGAAAATTAACAAAGTCTTACTGAGCTCCCTAGAACTCAGAGAGCACTCTGACTCCCCACTCCCAGCAGCAATTAACGTCCTCTTGTACCTTTTGTTATTTAACTCGAGTCCTACAGATTTCTTTCTATTGTCTTCAAACGAGCCCAGTTCTCACGTGGGTTGTGTCCACAACAAAAACTGAACGCACACAGTAAAAGTTTCCTGAACCACAAACGCACTTGCACTTTCAGAAGGCAAGAACCTCAGGAACAACTGCAAAATCCGAGAAGGAACAACCCCAGTGCCCTGCTCACGAAGCAGTGACATTACCTGTGACAGGCTCTTGGCGATACGAGGCACAGCACTCACGGGTTGGCCAACAGTCGTACACAACAAGAAGAACACAACTCACCCAACTGCTGGAGGAAAGCTCTGGTTGTGCAGCACTACTCTCCCAAAGGAGCCCAGCTCCAAGAGATGCTTTCCCTTCGCTGGCCGGCCCTCCTATGAGCACAGCTGGCTTCACCCTGGCTCCTACCCTCCTGATGACACGAGCTGCACAGCTGCAAACAATGTTCCCGTGCTCCCTGGGCCAACCACAGCCCTTCACCAGGTGCTCGATCAGCAGCTCGAGCTGCGATCCAACGATTCCCCTCCATCCCTGCACACCCAGCTACAAAGCAGCGAGGCAGAAAAGGACCTGGGGATGCTGCTGGACACCAAGTCCAACACAAGCCTGGCAAGCGTCTACTCCGCATAGAGAACGAACAGTAGGGAAAGACCCCTCGCATCCCCCGCTCGGCCCCGAGCCTACCGTCGGCCGACAGGGACATCTCCATCGCCGTCTCGTTCGCCTTCATGGTGGCCGTACCCCGCGGCCGCTCTCGCCCCGCTCCCCGCCCGCAACCCAGCGCGGTGAGTCAGGGGGCGGCGATGCATGCGCAGTGCCGCGGGGCGGGCGGGGAAAGCCGGAGCTCCCCCCAGGGAGAGCCCGTTCTCTCCCTCGCTCCTTTCCCCTTTCCCCCTTTCCCCTCCCTCCTCCCTCCCTCGGGCCCGGACACTGTGACGGGGCGGTGCCCGGGCACGGCATCCATCAGCACCGCCGCCTTTTGGGTCGGCTCGGTGTGTTCGTTTCACCTCAGGGCAGATCTCGAGGCCTTCCCTCGCATTGCTGTCTGCACATTCACACTGTTCTGACTTCAGTTTTGCGCAACAAACCGGTGCAGAACGGTGTTCTTTGAGCAACAGGCACACAGCAGCATTCAATCCCCCAGGTCACAATGCTCCACTGAAAGGCTGTGTTGTCCCAGGCTTTAATTTTATCAGCTTTAACTATAGCAGAAATGCTGTTATGCCCCATAGCAGATCAGAACTCTGCATTTAGCAAACAAGGCTCTCAGTGGCCATGGCTGGTTTCGTCCTGTTATGTTAATGGCACACTCCTCCCAGCACAAGGGGCAGCTTCTCCAAATCCCTGTGGGTGCTCCAGGGATGCTTTGCAGGTCTCTGTAATTGGACAAGTGTGTGGAAGCACCAAATCTGTGTAATTTAGACAGCAGCTTGTGTCAGGAACAGACATGTTCACTATGAAGGACCTCATGCCCATGGCAGGCACAGAAGTTAGTGAAATAATGCACGCTTTCAGGATTCCATTTCCTCACAGAGCATATAGCCCCATCACAATGTCAGGTGTAGTAACTTGCTGCTGCTGAAAACGTGTACTGTACACACTCATTTTGCTTAAGAAAGTCTTATTGAGGTTTAGAGTTAAGTAAGCTTTCACATCAGACCATGAGCATAAAGTTTGAAACATGAAATAAGACAGTGTGAGCTTAAAATAGCTACAGTAGGAAAGGAGAGCAGCCCTTCTGCTATGCCTAAAACACTGAAGCAAGCAGAACATTACTCTTCTGCCTTGCACTTAAGAGCATCCATGCTATTTGGGAAAGATTTCTCTGACTGTCTGCTTACTGTTTAGCCCTTAGGAAACACTAATAGATAAGAGCATCTTTCTATCTAAATACAGGAGTGCTTCTTTCAAAGACCAGCAAACCTTACACAATTCTGTCCTCAGTACCTAAGTCACCAATAGAGTCAGCATTCTGAGCCCTTCTGCTTTGTTTCAAGGGACTCATTTCACTTATCCCCCATCAACATTCACTTATTCTTCTTGTTGCTGTCATTTGTTGCTTTTATCGCTGGGGCACAAAATACTGTAGTTATTCCTATTGCTTTTCTCTCATAAGAAACCCCAGAACACAGCCACATAGCCCTGCAGGATTACATGGCATGTGGATTGAAATGACCATTTGGGAAGCTAGATTGCAAGTTCTTCCTGTGTGGATTCCTAATGCTGACCATTTCACTGCCGATTTTAATTCAAACAAGAAAACGGTCTCAAACAGTGATAAGATAAGCACTGTCATCAACTGCTGGGACAGAACAGTTCCCTTCATTGCTACTGACCACTGTATTTTATAGAAACTGCCTAGAGATAACCTATCAACTGCTGTGTGAATGATAAAACCATGAACAGCAGGAGCATCGCTCCATGCTTTCATACTGAGCTTCTCCAAAGTTACCCAGCTAGCAGTTAAGGGGAACATCACAAAATAAGGGCCTGCCTGAGTTACATGGAAAATGTGATAGATTTCCCTCAGCTTTACTACACCTGTTGTGAACCTGGCCAACCCAACTCAGATCTGTGCTACAAATAATTCCCAGTGATACGTTACATGCTACTAACAATTTGCCAGTGGATTCCGATGGTTCAGCAGGGCATAAATCTGTGTCACATGCAAACAAATGGCTTGGCTGGAGCCCCACTCTGCTGCTTCAGAAAACATAATATGATCATTTAATTTAATGCTTTTAGTCACCTGTGGCTAGATTCACATACATAGTATTTTGATTGGGTTTAACATGAAGGAGCGTGTTCTCCTTTGGCTTCACTGTTACATTTCTCAGAAGTACTCATGTCTTGTTTCTTTCCTTCACAGTGATGTGACAGTGTGTAATGACTGGAATTTCCCTGCAGCACCCCACAGAGTAGCTATCCTAGCAGACTCACCAGGGTTTTGTAATGAAGATATTTTTGTAATGAAGATATGGAGAGAGCTCACTCAGGTAACACAAAGCAGTATTTGTCTGTTTTAAGATTTAGAGACTCACAAGTGCTCAATTGCTTTGTCTGATCTCAGACATGATACAACCTATTCAGTCTAACATTCATTTTCAACATTAAATGCTAAACATTTAAAGGAGAGGCTTTCAGAAAGAAGCTTTGTATTTGAGATGTTTCTTGGTCTCAAGGAAAAAAAAAGGATTTTACTTACTGAGGTCAAAACAAAAAATGAAGTTATTACAAAGTAGCTGACTTAGCCAATCTCAAGATACTAGTCTGATATCAGACAAATGCCTGAAGACCAGAAATCAGGAAGTAGAGCTATTGCTTGTGAAGATCACCTACCTTTGATTGCTTGGCCTTAAAATGGCTTCACTTTGTAGACTTGTTAGTGCCAGAACCAAAGATCAGGAAGCAGAGTATAAGCTGTTGGACTGGGCATTCATCAGTCATACTACAAAAATCAGCTTTAAGTTCCAGCTAGACAAAAATAAAGCTTTCTCCCAGGAAAGAAAGAGTGAATTATGGATGTCACAAACAGTACAGAAAATAACACTAGCACACATAACATAGAGAGATTTAAGAATAATTACAGCAACTGAACACAGCAAAGTATACAGTAGCAGAAAAACAGTGGGTGCAGGGTAAACGCTCTGATTGAAAAGTACCCACACCCACAAAAAAGAAGGTGGACAGTATATTTCTGTATGGCACATCCATATGGTAAAAAGACAACCCATAAAATTAAGAACAACTCACCTGTCATCAGAGTTTAAAACTTACACAGAACCCCACACAAGAGGAATCTCCAACAAGAGATCCTTCCCCACTGCTGGTCAGCCCTTAAATGGGGTCTGGGAGAGGTGGAGCCAGACTCCACCTTTTCCAGTCACACAGGTAAATCCCCTTCATCTGTGCTCCTATGGCCAACTCAGTGCCCACCTCTGGTGATCAATCAGTGGTTCAGGCCCGGATTTGACAGTTCCCATACAGTGGGACAAAAACTATCCGTGCTGAGTAACGCTGCTGTGCTTAGAGAAATAGATTCCCATCTTTCTTTGTTTTGAAGAATCTGAATAGTTGCCTTGAACACTTTGTTGTTTTGTTTGTTTGTTTGTTTGTTTGGTTTGATGTTAAAAGACTATATGTAGGACAGATGTTGGATCAATGATCAATTTATATTAAGCAGCTGGACATTCTAGAGCATTTTATGGATACATTTTGAGTCCCTTAAAAAAATCTTCAACTTTTAGTTTAAGCTTCTGTGGACTTGATTTCAACCATCCTTGAGCGTGTTACATCCCTCCACTACCTATTGGTTCTTGGTGTGAAATATGCACTGATTATTTCTTTGGAGATTGAGAGCCATTTTGATAGCTGTGATAAGATTTATGACTGTAATGGATAAATCTAAAATGGAGGACTTACTGATGATGGCGGCTGGTAAGCAATGTTGGTAGCAGGTAAACATCGTGCACTTGTGCCTTTATGAAAGTGCTTCATCAGCATGGCAGAAGGAGAAAAAGTCTTTGTGTATGTTTCCGTAAATGTTTGTGTCCCTTGATGAATTCATCACACTCTTGGTCTCTCCATTCTCCACCTGTGATCACTCAGAGAAAATATTTCCAGTGTCATCAGTGCTTTGGGTTCTGTTACTTGTGTTCTATTTTTTAGTACCAAGAACACCTCTAAGACCTCATGACTCTAAATTCACCCTGTATTTGTATTGTTCCAATAGCCCAATTAGACAAGCATGTTTCATGATTTCTTCATGCTTTTTGATGGAAGGAAATTATTCCTGATCTGAAAATTATTCCATCCCATCTGTGGGAAGGGCCATCTGACATTGACTGTGTGACATAGCAGTGTGATCAGATTTCCTTCCAGACCTTTTAAATCTCAGCTACTGATTTCAGTCATGCCCTCAGATGGAGGTTACGTGACAGGAGAAATGTGCTGATAAGATGGCTAACCCATGTAGTCCCTAATGGGCAGCAGAAACATGTCCATCTGCTTAGGAGGCAGTCAGTGATGTTTTTAGAAGTGGGATCACTTTGGAAGTGCTGTTCCCAGTCATACTGACCAGCAAAAATCACTTGGTTCTGACAACCTGCAGTTAGAGATCAGTTTTCTTCCTTTCTCTGGCAATGGTGATTTCTATGGGCAAAAACATCAATGCCATGATGATGTTTTATTCTGTAGAATAACCTGAGCTGTGCCTGTCCTCAGACAGCACATAACTGAGACACTGAGGGTAGACTCTCAAGTGAATTCCTGTTGTTGCAGTACTAAGCTACATGTTTGAGCACTACTGAGTCATGGCCAAACCACTGACTGAGCACGTGAAGGAAATACCCGGTCAGCCCTGGGAGCACAGCTGAAGGCAATTCATTTAAGGGCTGTCTGCCACTGAGAAAGGATTTATTGCTGGAGATCTCTCTAGCAGTTATTTTGAGGACTCTTTTCCTGCTGTCCTTGATCCTTGGAGACAAGTGAATATCCCTTTTCTTTCCTTTTGTAATATGTCTTTACTTGTGCTGATGTGTTTGTCTTTATGCTATGTAGTTCAGAACTTTTCCTACATACGTAGTTAGAGGAATTGTTAATTCTGAAACAAAGTTGTTAACACTGTTATTGGTTGTAACAGTCACCTGAAAACGGGGCTGATAAGAGCATGTAGAAATTGCAGAGCATCTAAGTGGTGCAGAAAGGCAAGCTGAGTGCAAGAGGTAGGTGTGAGTTCCTTCTCAGTGCCCTTGGAAATATTCTGTTTCTCACAGTTCTTCTCAGTTTCACTGGTGAAACAGTTCCACTTTGTGGAAATGAATACTTATTATTTCATAGATTTAAATTCATGTTCTCTGTGTACTTTATGAATCCCAAGAATGTATCCCAAAGGAATGAGTTTTTCTATGCCAAAAAAGAAGAGTTTCACAAGGAAATGTAAATGTTGAGAACCAATTGCTCTAATTTGTTAAGCCCGTGTTTTATCCTGCTATGAAGCTTTTTGAACTCAGATTTTCAAATATCCAAATAAATCTAATGACTTTACATAAGGATCCTTCTTGCTTTTTCATGGAGTTGAATGTATTTTTAAATGAGGAAAGAAGACTGCTGTCTGTTATGATTCATAGCTGTTCTTAGCACAAAGGACTCCAGACCTGAGACAGTAATAGAGGAAGGAATTGCAGCCTCAAGGTGGCCTGGAGAGACTATTGCCCACTGCTATGAAGTATAAATGGAACCTGACTACTAGTCATTGTGTATTTCTCCACCTGAACGTTGCAGTGAGTCAAACGTGTAACAGAATGCCAAGGCAAAGGATCTTTGGTTGCTTTGTGAACCAGGAAAAGTCAAATAGTGTCTTCTTAAAGAAGTATCTTTCTAAATGCTACTTGAAGCCTAGCTACTGCTGAAGTTACTGTCACTTGGAGTTTATTTACTCATTGAAATGAGTTTAAGCCAGTTGTTGTTTCTTACCGTGATAGTTTCTACTCACTGGTAGTTCATTTTCTTGGGGTGGTCTTTTGAGTCTGAGCTGTGACAGAGTTACACTGGTTTAAGAATTTGCTTTGGAGGTTTCTGCTGAATGTACACATCTGTTACAGCTTCAGTCCCAAACCATTCACCATGGAAGATGCCTGAGAGTTGTCCCTCCTTCCTTCTATGCTTAGTACTAGATTTCAATGTTGCTGAGTTCACAGGGAGGGCTTTTAATTTGCTCTGTAGATAAAATGAGAAATCCTGGTGAGATTTGTACCCTATTCTCATGTTTTGAAGACCTGAGATCAGGACTAAAATTCAGGAGTTGAATCTCCTGAAATAATGTTCTCCCTAAATCTGTGTTATATTTACTGATGGGCAAGGACAATCCGTGGGCTGTTGCTGTGCATTTCTCTCGTGGGTGTGTTTTCTGTGCTGTCTGTAGTGATTCCTGTGAAATGCCATTAACAGCAGGAGATGACTCTGTTAAGTTTGTGATGGTAGTCTTGCTGATACAAGCAGATACTTCCTATTACATTAATGCTCCATTTCAATAACAGATTGCCAGCCACAAACTTCATGCATCTTATTCCCTGTGCGGGCAATGTATGGGTGTGTGAGTGTGGTTTTATAGATTCATTTAGCACCTAATGAATGCACATTTAATGAAGGGTGGTTTTTTTTTTTTCAGCATCTCTTTGTAGGGCTTGTGATGTAAGGGATGTTCATAGTGCTTCAGAGAACAGAGATTTATAATTTCCACAGTTGTTTTGAAAGTCAGATACCATGTTTACTACAGCATGCTGCACTAAGTGGGGGCGTGGGGGAAAGAAATACTAAGTAAATGATGCTAGGAAACCTTGCATATAACCCAGCACTGCCTTGTGACTTTTCATCCCACGCTTTGTGCTGCTGAAACGTACAGTCTAAGCCAACAAGCTGTTTCTCAAGTAGTTTAACTCATGCCTGGTGAACTAGAAGGCAGTAATACAGAAGTAATATACTGCCTGGAAGTATGATTTGAAATGGTCCTGTATCAGACCACCATAACTAAAACTCAGAATAACTTATTATTATTAATGTGATGCAGTATTTGAATGATAATAAGTCATGATGTTTCTGGGCACGCTCATCCTGAGCTTAAGCCAGAATTTTCTTATTGAGGCTGTTATAGTGAATTTATAAATAGAAGAGGTACAAGGAGCTCTGTTCTGTGTGAAGTAACTCATAGTAACTCCTACCAACCACAGTGCATAAACTTACACGTACTTACACGTTGCTTTGGTCCAGTAAAGAACATCTTGTTGGGTAGTAAATGCTTCTAGATCACATGCAGTGAAATAGCAAGAAATAAATACAGGCAAGTGGAAAAAAATTCAGCCCAAAATCTGCAGTCTTTCCTTTTGAATTAAATAGATTTACCATGGGAAGCTCTTATCTAGAGCGTGAGACAGCAGATAGGTATTACGAAATGAAAAGTGCAATATCCTCTTTCTCTGTTGAGGTCTTCCATGACTCTCTGCAGTAGGTGACAGTGCCTAATGACAATTGTTCCCAGCAGAATTCTGAAGCAAGAGTTTACTTAACATGTTGACTAGTGAACCTGTATTTATGAGTATCTTTGCTTGGCAGGACCACACCTGCTTAATAAGAAACCTAAGAGTTTAGTGCTTATGTTGTTCTCCTGTTTTCCATTTCTCAGTTCTTACTTTTCCTTCTCTGTGTCAGGATCTGAATGCTGGCCTTTTGTCTGCTGTTTTCTTTCAGAGTTGTGTCATTTCCCTCTTCTGCTGGAGCTCACATTACTCTGCCTTGTCTTGACACCATGCTCAAGTAGCAATTCAGAACCTGAGCTTGATGGGCTTCACATTCAAGATCAAGCAATGAGATAATCCTGTGATTGTCTCCAAGGACATTCCTTCTGGTTAAATGCCTTGCAAGCTGCAAGGATTCCACAGAATGTGGTGGAAGCTGTCATTTCCTTCTGGAAGGAAGATCCCCTCACCCTGCCTTTTCCCTTAAATGTAGTAGCCTGTAGTTGCAGAAGAATTAGATGCATCTTCTTTTCCTGCCTTACAGAATTCAGACCAATGCATCCCATTTTCTTGCCTGGCTCTGGTGGTTAATTGCATGTATGTGTGGGCAGTGATCTCCAGGCACTCTGGTGAATCTGGATTGTTATAATGAAAGAACTGGAGATTGCCTGGACCGGTATGATAACAGGTGTGTGAGCAGAGCTCCATGGGTAGGGCGGCACAGGATAGATTGATAGCTCGAGTTCTGCTCCAAGGATTCATATTTTATTCAATGCTGTTTCATCGTCTCCTCTTTCAACTGTTTTTTAAGGAGAGAAAGAGTAGCCCCTGCTTAGCTATTTCAAAGGTGGGTCACAGCCACTTTCATTCAGGAAAGGGCTAAAATCTGTGGCTCTGCAGTAGATAAAAGCATTTTCCTGCAAAATGTGAGAGGGTCATGTTTCAAACATCCTCTTGCATAGTGTTGCCTGTAACAGCTGCTTTCAAATAGCTCCTGCCCCACCTTCCTCCATAGCACAGAGTAAATTCTTGAAACTCATCATCAGGAGTGTGAGAAGGCCCAAGGAAAATCCATCGGATTACTCTACCTTTGTTGTATTTTTTTTTTTTTTTCTTCCAGTGTGCTCTCTGGTTGTGGCAGCAGCTAGATGAGGACAAGCAGTCTCTCCTACTCCTCTCTGTGCTCTGCACCAGTGCAGCTGGCAGATCTCTGCTCACAGGTTAAGGTGAAACAGCAGTGGAGCTGGACTGTGAGAGAGCAGTTTACAGAAGAGAAAGACACATTTCCAAGGAGTCTCTGGGGACACAAGGCCTGAGGTGAGCAATGGGGAGAGGGCACACAAACCTTCCTGAGTGCAGGAGTTTAGATCTCTTGATTTCCAGGTGGAGTCCCAGATGAGAGCTGGTGTGCAGCACCTGCTTTGATGGAGCTTGAGATGAATAACTCCAGCTAGTCTCAGTAAATATATGAATTTGTGGGAGGATAGAAATGAAACCTTTTTTCAAGGAAGCAAGAAGATGGAGGCTAGGAGGACCAAATAACCTTGGGATTAACCTGAATGCGAGTGTCTAGCCTTAGTATTCATTTGAAGCTTCTTTGGTTGCTCATCCTCCTTGTGCACAGTTTGTGCAGCTGTGGCACATGATGCAAATGTCTGGAGACCTTTCAGAGAGTCTGTATGTCTGTGGAGTGCCTGACTTGCAGGTGTTTGCTTTCCTTGTTGGCCTTGACTTTGGTGCTGTGGAAGGTGCTGTGTGGTGAGTGATGAGGGAGAAGCTGAAGATGAAAGTACTGCTTTGCTAGGTGCATTTCATTGTCTGTATGGCACGTAGTGCTGGTTCTGTTCCACTGCTGGCTGCTTGCTTCAGGTTCTTGTTTGAGCTGATGCTCTTCAAATGCTGCCCCTCCTTTAAAACATTCTTTACAGAATGCCATCACGCTTTCTTGCAGATGTGCTTTGTGATCAGAAGCAATCTTTCCCAGCATCTCAGCAAAAGCCTGCATGTATCAGATATTCTGCCAGCTAGTGCAGGGGATAAGGATAATCCATCATCTTCTATTTGGGAGCTGTCCTATGTTTTATAAGCAAGTGAAGAATATCCATGGAATGGACTTCATGGATGTGTGGAGTGGTTCCGACTGCACAGCAAAGCAGTGTGGGGAGATGAGTTACACCAGTCTGCCTGGTGTAAGGATATTGAAATGAGAATTAAGTGGCTTGAGGAGTGCTACATAAGAGGTTATTTCATTGAGCAGATTCCAACTTCATGGCTTTGAGCAGGACTTCCTACATTCGTGGTAGGGGAAAGTGCCCAGTACCACACACTGAAAGGGAGAACTGCAGGTGTCCTAGTTTACTTTGCCTCCTCAAGTATAAACATTGTCACAGATGCAACTCAAGAGAGTGTGATGGCTTTGCAGCCTTTCTATCTATGTTTCTAAGTATCAAAAATACCTTCTGAAACACTTTCTTTTGTCTGCAGGTCCTCCTGCAGAGACATTGAATGTAAATTCAAATGTTGATAGAGATACAAATGCAGTGATAAGGGAAGCAGCTGTAGGAATGCACTGGTTTTGAAAACTCAGAGCAGTGCCAAGACTTTTTAGTGAAGACAAATACTGTCTGTCTTCTTGGGTAGAGCTGGAGAGCAAGCAGCGTGTTTCAACATCCTCAGAGACACAACATATATTTTTATTACCTCAGGCAGTTCTCCAACTCGTTGCATTCACACATCCAAGTTTCTGCAGGCTGTATGCTTCCTATGTTGTATGCAAGTACTTGGTTAAAAGTGTCTAGCTTCCTTTCTCAGTGTGCATCCTTTCACTGCCCTCTGTTATAAGAAAAAGAATCCCACAGGGGAGTTTGTTTGTGCTGTGCCTCTCCTTCAGTTTTGCTGCCCGGGTTTTCACTTCTCTGGGACTTGTGGTCCCACTGCACCTTGCTCAATGCCTTATCTGACTCGTGGAACAGAGACAGGGAAAGTTTGGTTAGGTTGTTTGGTTTTTCTGCTGGTGAACGCTGTTTAGTCTTCTGATTTACAGGATTTTTTTTTTTTTCTTTCAAGTGTTACAGCTGGTAAACAACAATGCTTTGGACCTTGATTGTTCCATATATTCATGCCTTTTATGGTCAGGATTTTTTTTTTCCTTAAACTGGGTCTACGTTTTTACCCATTTCAATGGCGTGCTTTTGGGTGCCCAGGTTTTACTTATTCATGTGATCAAACATATTAGCATTATTCAGTATTAGCGTTCATGTGATTAAAAATATTACCTACCTATTAGCACTGATATTGCTGCTCATCCTTGTTTTACTCCTGTTCCTGAATCTGGTGATGTGGCAGCATTTTGGGGTGTTGCTTCCTGCACAGACCATTTTGGTCAGCTCCAGAGCAGATTTATCTGATAACTCCCTTGTCCTCTGTTAGGACTTGCTGCCTGACTCACTCCAGTCAGACACTTGTTTTGCACAGTCATGTTTTATGCTGTTGAATGTGAGGCCAGCCAGGGTCTTGATTAGCAGTGACACATTCCCCAAACTCTTGGTTGGTAAGCAGAAGAGAAACAGCAGTTGCAGTATTCCTGGCTAGGAATCGTGCCCTCACTGCCTATGCTTGATGCGCAGGCATAGTCCCTAAGCCTCTTCTGCTCGTGTCCATCTGCTGTGATGGCAAAGTGCCTTCTCACAAGTTGTTTGGACTCCTGTACTGGGGGCAGAGGTGCCAGGCAATGATCAGCAGCCAGCATGACAATGCGGGCAGCATTTCTTCTAAAAGAGCAGCTCCTTCAAGCAATTACTGTGGTACAGGCTGCTACCATGGGCCTCTTAGAGCATGGTTACACCTGCTGAGAATTATGTGCCAAGAAAAGAATACACGAACTGTGCTGGAGAGCAGTCCAACCAATGCAGCATCATTTGTAGCTGCCAAGGAGACAGGTTGCGTTTCCACAGGGGTGTGAAAACTCATCAGTAGCCCTCAGGGTGTCAAAAAAGATCTCAGCAGTCCAAAACAGCCTGGAGGTGCATCAGATGCAGCCACTACAATGGCCTCAAGTAGCAACCCAAGCAAAACAGCAGTAACAGAGCTGGTGTGCGAGCTTTCCTCACAGGGTAAGTAATTTAATCAAGAAAAAACAGGTTAGAGTTTTGATACTCTCTTCAAAGAGAACTAGAGAATCCTGACCTTATTCTTCCTCCTGACTGAGCATCTGTGATATGAGCTGTAAAGGCAAAGATACAGTAGGAAAATGAGAAGGTGAAATGCACATTCTGCAAGCATGATTAGGTAACCCTACAGAGCAGTGTGACTCAGTTCAGTGCTATTAAACCAGTCTGCTAGCAGAGAAATCAAAGGAGGAGGAGGAAATTGTCATCCCTCTATGCAAGTGCATTAGAGCAGTAAGCAGCTTACAAACCTGGTTGAAGGAAATTCCGTTTCCAGTCTCTGTTTTGTCCCGGGAATCCTGTCCTGCCTTTACCTGAACTTCAGGTACAGCAGCCACGTAACGAGAGGAGCAGCTCTGTCAGTGTCGGGTACTGAACCCAGTTCTCTTCTGTCTTGATGTGTTTTTACATGGCCACGAGGCACTTTTATTTAGGAAGGAGTCCAGAAGCAGCTTGTGACCCATCCTGTCAGCCTCATGCTGTCTGAAGGTCAGATCTTTAGCAAATGAGAAATATCCTTGGGGAGAGGAAGTTTCTGCAACTTCTGTAAGCGTAGTTCCATCTAGCTCGTGCTGAAAATGAAGTAATATCTTTTAAAAGAAAAAAAAGTGAAACTCCTGTACAAGGTTCTATAATCAGAATTAGTTTATTTAATGTTTACTTTAATGAACAAAACATTATTTTTAAACTGTACCGGAAAACATTTTAAATCATGCAGACTTTTTGCTCACTTAGTAGTCTAGGAAGTCCATCTGAGTACTGAGACAACATTCATTTTCACTTCTCTGGCCCAGCAAAGAACTGTAAATCAGTTGCATCTGTACTGCTCAGCATTAGTCTCAAGGCAATATTAAATCTTCTTTGAGGAGCTGGAGTGGACAAAAGGATGTATGAAAGCCCCTGTGTGTTTCCCAGGGAATACAGTGAGCTGAAAGGCTGCTACCAGCCTGCCCTTGTTTGTGTGCAGCTGTCACATTCTAGCTCAGGTCTCATTGAGATCAGTGGGGATTCTGCCATTAACTTCATTAGGACCAAGGCTTGCCCTAAACCCCAGCTGATATTTTGTGTACATCAATGGGATTATTGTAGTTTCCACCAACTCATTTTGAGTGCTAGACTAAGGGGTTTTGGCAAGGGCTGATGGATAAAGGCTGATGATTTCTTGGATGGGAGTGCTTTTCTTTGGAGACAGGTCCTTGTACGCCTTTGCATTTGTGCTATTCAGCTGAGTTCAGAAAGCTGTCTCTAGTGTGCTTGCTTTCTTGTTGCTGATCTCTGTGCCAGTGTCTCAGCCGTGATGCTACATGAGTAGTCATTGGTCACATGAGCAGTGCCAGGTTTCCTCTGTTCCTCTCAGGCAGGTAGAAACAGATTATTGCCCTGTGGAAAACCTCAGTCTGATCCAAAGCATAATCTTGGAGGTGGAGAAAATACTTCAGATTTTTCAGTGTGCTGCATGGAACCCTGATGCAGCTTTTACTGAAATAGTATACTGAAGAAGTATTTTACTTAAATACTTAAAACACCACCACCAATTGCCCTGCTTGTGGCAGGAAGATCAGGATTTGGCAGTTTTTTTTTACTGAGCAACCAAAAGTATAATTGAGGAGTGATGATGAGCAAGTGAGGTAGTTATGATCTAGTTAAAGTTCAGGAAAGCACAAAAAGTGTAACAGCCATTGTCAGATTCATCCAGCACAGTATCTTGTCTCTAATGGTGGCCAACACTGAGCATCTGGGGGAGAGTATGAAGGCAATGAAGATGGAGATATTTCACAGAGATTTCAACTGCTTTAGAGGAGGGACTGAAAATCCAGCAGCACAGACCATTAGAGAATCAAAAGAGTAAGTGCTTTCAGTCTCTCATTGGAGTTAAGTCTGACATAGCACAGCACATGAGAGCTCCATATTCCATCACCACGTGCAGCTGTAGCTCAAAGCCTGAGCCAGGGCAGCACTTTGTGTATGGCACGTGTCACACGGTGTTCTGTGGGAACTGGATGCTTTTAAAACCACTATACAGACACATTCTCTGGGCACAAGCAATCCTTTTCAATCTCTTGTGACAATGAATTCCTCTCAAATTTATATGTGTGTTTGTTTGCTGTATGAAATTGTGATGTGTCCAACACTGAAGAAAAACATTTCCCATTAAAAAGAGCAATCATAAAAATTTTACTTCTTCATGGTTTTAAGGATCCCGTGGTAATTAATAAACTCCACTAGTGAGAGAGCCTGTTATTCTAAAATAGAAGCTAAACTTGAGATGTCTCTCGTTTGCTAGCTTCTCTGCAATTTACTATTCACCCTCAGGACTCAGAATGAGACAGACATTACAGGCATCTCTCGAGTCCCAGGGCCTTTGAGCTTTAAATAAAGCTGAAAGCAAAGGATTTAAGAAACTGATGGTTTCTCCATGTAACTTAGGAAATGAGGGGGGTTTGGGGAAATGTAGAGGCTGACGTTTCAGCAGCATTAGTAGTAATTGGAGCAGGTGCCTCTGTCCCCGCTGAGGTAAGAAAGTTGCTGGATTAAACGAGTGTGGGTCACCCACAAATGTCACAGAAGCCAGCCATGCCTCTTTATTTTTTTTTTTTTTTCCTTTGTTATCTGTAAGTCTTAGGTTGAACCAGTCTACATAGCTCATATTCTAGTGAGCTTAGCACCCTAGGAATATCTAGTTTTTGTAGTGCTGCATTCCTGATGTTTTTAAACCTTAACGCGTTTGGAGAAATTGAGAAGAGAAGTAGATATCTGGAACACATTCCTTGCTCTGCCGCAGGCCAAACGCGAGCTTCAAAGGTGCCCAAATTCTGCCTCGATCCTCTCAGTGGGATGCATGAGTATCCTTTGGGTCTGAGACTGCTTCAAGTCTGGCATGGGGATTTACTACTTTCTGTCAGCCAAGAAACTGTACTTTGCCTGAGTCTGGAGCTTGCTCACAATTTGGTTTCTGCTTTCTTTAGCTATTAATTGGGCAATTTAAACTATATCAGCAGTTGTGGAAATGAAATGTAAGCCTTCTAATTTTCTAGCTGGCTGACCTGTGCCCTAGTATGCCTTTTGTTTTGTCACCTTAAATCTTGAAGTTAGTTCAGCTTCTATGGAAGTGATCAGGTGTACTTTCTTTTGTTTCTTACAGCCTTAGCCATCAATGATGTGGTCTGTGTGGCTGTATGCGGTGACAAGTTGCTCATGTTGCAGTGGTAAGTGCATTTGGGTTTCTTGCCTCCTGGGTAAGAACTCTGCTGTTATTCGATGACTGAGGTTCACAGTCCTTTAGTTGTGGTTTTTGTTGAAATTAACTATAAGAATATTGTAACTTTAAGACCTGAATTACTCAGGTTTCAGCAACTTAGGGTATGTCTACATGAATAACTTAGCTTGGGAGTCTGTTTCTGAAGGAGGTTCTCCACTAACATCTTTTATCGTGCTGTGTTTTATATCCATGGGGTAGTGTCTGAACATGCAGACTGGTTTCCTTTCCAATGGAAGTGAAGTAGCGGATGTGTTCAAGAGTTGCACATAATGTTCTCTAGTTGTTAATGTATCCTCATTGTGATTGCTCTTAATTAATACCTCCTGAAATTTGCATAGTTTGCATGTCAGTTCTCCAGCAGCAGTTTTGCTCTGCATAGTCTTGCATAACTTGTAAACACAGACATAGCTGTGTACTGAGCTTATGTCCTTCCCTTGTTACTCTTCCCGTGTAATTGTTGAAGAAACATGGGGAGGAGGAAGAAAATAAAAGATAGCAGGGAAATACAGAAAGGGGAAGCAGATAGCACTTAAGCAGGAAAAAACAAACAAACAAAGCACTGCTTAACCGAGGTAATTAAAGACATGTCATTGTGACCACTTCGTATAACATGGAGAAGGGAAAGAAATGGAAACAGGGAAAGGATTCTCTCTTTGATGAAATAGAATGTAAGCTGTGGAAAAAAATTAAGTATGATATTTTCAGTTCACATCTGAAGGAGAAGTCGTTGAAATTAGCAGCATGGGACTGGGGAGCAGGAGCTCTCAAGCAGGTTGATTAATAAGAAAACCTGTTTGGATTCTGGGAAGAGAATTATCCTCTTGTTAAACCTTGTAAGGGATGGCTTTGAAATATCTGCAGTTATTGCAAAAACAGGCTAGAGAGTTAGCACTGAGCTTTTATGTATAAATAGGTTTTCCCCCCCTTCCCAACCCCACTTGGCCTCAGCACCCCACTAAACTAGTAAAGAAAACAACCCTTAATGTGCAGGAAGAGCTGTGTTTATAAGTAACTAAACTTGTATGATTCTTTCAACTTTAAGATGAGTAAGCAAGAGCAGAATGATTTTTCAGAAAAGCATCTTTTAGATGTCATTAGGGATTTTTTTTTTCGCAATTAAGAGAGAACGTACAAGGCAGTGAACTGTTGAGAAGAAAATCTGTGAGAAGCTTAAGCTGGTAGAGAGCTACTTCCAGAAAGGAAGTTGTAGCAGGTAATTAATGAGGGATCTTTGAAGACAGGAAAGCAACATGAAGTACTTGAGTTAATAGCATTACAGAACATTTTTTCTAATGGGTGACCTTACCTTACTAGCTACAAATGACTTACCAGGGAATATTCTACAGTACTGTTGCAGGAGTCAAAGAAGTCAATACACCGACAGCTGGTGCTAGTACCTGAAGGGTGCTATTTAGCTGGAGCTCAAGGATGGTGTTTCTGTTGTATCTGAGGGCTGTGTGATTTATGTGAGTTATTCTAAGTGAGCCCGTGGTGTTTGGTTGCTCTCCTAGGAAGGAAGAGAAAGATAGATATTTGCAGCGTTTCTCATTTTCTTAGAGACATCTCAAAATCCTTGCCGATGTTTGGTTTTGGTGGTGGTATGTTTGTCTTTTGTTGCTATTTTTTTTTCTATGGAAATGATATGTATGGTTCTGGTACACAAAAAGAAGTGAAAATTGAGTAGAATATCTACTTAGATGTCCTTCTGACATCTTGGTATTCCTGGGCTTTGTTACATTTCTCTCATCCTGAGTCTGTCACCATTCCTTCCCTGATGTGTAGAACTGAAGGTAGTGGTTGTGCTATCAGAAAATGGAATTAGTCCTATTTCTGCAGCAATAAACTAGGATAAAAGAGATAACATATCCAAAGGAAAGGGCATCTTGTCATCCAAATATGTACAGCATTTACAGTTACTGGCTGACACCATTTCATCTACAACATGTCACTGTTTGACAAGTCTTGTTATGTCATTGAGGAGATTGGTGATAGTGAGGATATTATGCTTGAGTATTATAAGGAGAAGAAATAAATCAGCAAGAACTGAGCAGGAATAGCAGTCATTAACAAAGCATCTTCATAATACCAACTAAAGGAACAGTTAAATTCTGGTCAAGATCATATATCAGACCACAAAATGTAATCCTCATTGTGTAGTCTCTGAAAAGCACAAGGATGATGATGATATTAAACAACATCTGTCAGAGGCTTACTGAGTCTGCATCTCTTTTAGTTATTCATTAAAGCGCCATAAAATCTTAGTGAGTTCTAAGAAGAAAAACAAAGTAATCCTGTGAAAATGAAAGCTGGTAATGACAGAGTGACAGAATTTATAGCCCTTAATGCAGCAGTTACTGGCACAACAACAAAAGGTCACTGAGTTGGGTGTTTACATGTGGTATAGTTCATGTTTAGGTAAGGCTTGCTTAGCAATTAGAGGAGAGAAATGTTGCAGTGGGATTTCCTGTGGATTATCAGCATTCAGCGCTCACTGCCAGACTTTTGCTCAGTTATGTGACACAGCTGTGCCCTCCCAAACTGTACACATGCTAAGACTCAATTCTAACAGCTGTCTTTGAGTCTTTATCTGCAACTTGCAATCCACAGCTCTAATCAGAATTAAATCTGAATCATCCATGATATTTAGATTAAATGAGGACACTATGTTCTCTGTCTGTTTAAGAGGGACAATGCTCTGAATTGCAGAAGCTTTACATCCAGGGAATGTCGTAGATTTCTAAATTATAACTTTGTGTGAGGCTAAACTGATACATGATAGCGAGGTGATTTTCTTGCTTTGTCAATATTGGCCAAAAGGGAAGAGCTGAAATGCATGCTCTAGCTGTAAAATTGTTAACTGATACCCAGTGAACTAAAGGTTGTGCTGGTATGGGCTTCAGAAATGAATTGTGCCTGTTAGGAGTTCTGGATGAATGGCAATTGACACTGATAATGAAATTTTTCTTTTGCCAATCACAAAATTGAAGAGAAGTAATTTATTATAAATATGTGTCCAGGGAAGGTGTTTTCTGAACATTGGTTTGTGCTTTGGGAAGTGCACAGTTTTTCACCCAGTTAAGACTACTGACTCAGTTTTTTCTTGTCTTTGCATCTTGTCTTAATTTTAATGGACAAAGATTTTTTTTCTTATTTCTATTCCCTTCATTTTCCTCAAGTAAAGAATTAAAACAAAACACTTGGATTAGTCATTTAGTAAAGCATGGGTTATATTTTTTTTTAATTATTTTTCTCTTTGATGCATGGTTTTTAATGCTGGTTGTTTTAAGAGCAGATTTAAAGAACACTGTTGAATCTGGGATAGGACTCCAGCAGGCTTGGCTTGTGAGGATATGACTGTGAAGAAGAGATGTAACTGCTGGGTAGGGTTTGGTTTAGAAGCTCGTTCTGCATGGCACTGCCAGCATTCAGTTTAAAATCTTCAGTTACTTTCTTATGGTGGAATAGCCATCAGTCTAAAACCAAGCATAACATGTGAGACTGCAGGTGAAAAATAAAAGAAAAAGCAGTTTAGCAGCCACAGGGAGCAAAACAATGAGATTCCATGGAGCTGATAAGAGATCAGAGATGACTTTCTATTCTCTGTCCTTGTGTTTGGGTAAGTATCACAAAGAAAACTTCGCAGCTGCATGCACTGTTTTCCTGAAGAGAAGTGTAAAAGAAGGCAGGTAATTAAGGTCTTGTTCTCTGAGATGAATTGTGGGTGAAATAGTTTAAGTGGCAAATGGATCCTATCTGTAGTGAGAAGACAAATTCCTCAGCCTGGGTTCTGAGTACTGTGATGCACATTAACAGTGCAGCTTAAATCTATGAAACGTTCAGTTAATCAATTACCTCTGAATTACCTCTTCTGTGTGTGAAAATATCTACTCAGTTAGAAATCTTTCTAACCTGATGTAAAGGCCCAGATCAAAAAGGGAACGAGACTGCTGGAAATGTTCTGCCAAGAGCCCTCTGTTAGTGGCATGAAAGGTCCAGACAGAGAATGCTTCCTGGCAAAAGGGAACTTGTCACGAAAGAGGATTGCCTCTCAGTATGACTGTAGGTTACACTGAAGATATTACTTGGTAATGTGTTTCTAGCATGATGTTCAAGCTTTATAAAATGAGTTTTCCACCTTTATTCCACCTAAGAGTTTAAAGGATATGCCCATCCTAAGTATGTGTAATTTAAAGCCAGTTTTGGCTTTAAATCCAGCTCAATCCTGCTCGTGCATTCTTGCCCTATTCTGTTTTGAAGATTGCCTTCTCCTTTTCATTATTCCCTAGTTGTTCCTGAGTGTTTATTTACCAGACAATTGTCCTGGTGGTGAATGTAAGTGCTTTTTAGACCTGTAGTATATCCGTGTCATGTAAGATTTGATTCTTTAATGAAGTGCTTTGAAGGTGTTCTAAATTAATAAATTTGATTATAATCCTTGTCAACTTCTTCCTCTCTTATTTGCCATGTTTTCATGTGATCAATTGGAAATCTGAGTATCTCTGCAGAGCAGCTTCACTCTTATTCTCCTGCTTGAAATATATTTGTGTATGTACATACTCTTTATTCTTGTCTTTGCCTCATAATAGCCTCAGCTGGTCTTCACAAACAATATAGATATCAGTCAATTGTTGCAGTTGAATCAGCAGGGAGTGTATGTCTATGGTTAGACGTGTGTAGGAATAGTGAATTTATACTTCTTTGACAGAATGGCTAATTGAAAAGTGTGGAGAAAAGGAGATTTAGAACAAGCAGGAACATTAATGTAGGCTCAGTTTGAAAGCTAAGCTATCTGAATGCTCCTTTGAGTGCCATCATTAGTAGCAGCTTACATTTATACAGCAGCTTTCATCCTGAAGCACTTTCATGCATACACAAGATGCATGCAAGAGTTATTGGGAATTTCTGGAAGGAAGAGTTGATTTAGAGCTTTCCTGCAGCTCAGGGAAGAGGAGCCAGGTTCGTTCTGTAATATCAGCCCTAGTGACAAAAGCTCTGACAGTTTTGATGTGAAGGAAGGGCTTTTGAGAACCTAGTGCTTAACGAGGGTTCAAATCAGAGGGCTTAGTTCACGCTGTTGTTATTCTTATTTCATATTTAGTTGAGTCAATAGGGGGAAATGTCATCCAAATACCAATGTACAGTAAGGACTTGATAATTTTGTAGAGAGCAAAAAGCTGTGTAAACGTAGTGGTAAACTTTCAGGCTTATATTTTGTTGAGAAGTTAAGTGATATTCAGTCCAAGTTCAAAGAAAATGTCTGTGTATTAATTATGTCTTTGCGTGTTTTGATTAATGAGAGGTACTGGCACTTAAAAACAATTAAGGTTGGGATAGAAGGGGGCAATGGCTTTTAGTCGTAGTGTGGCACAAAGCCTTGCCTTGACCTTCTCATCACTGAAATGAAAGCCCTCTTTGCTTTGACCTTGGCTTACACCTTCTCTGTACTGATCACATAACTAGTGGTCTTCCACCCTTCTCAACTTTCAGATAGAAACACTCTCATGACAAAGTTTAACAATTACCTGTCTGTTCTTCACGTGCAGGCTTTGTGTTGATGACTGTTGTCCTTTTTCTGAGGTAGTGAGTTTGGCAGAATTGAAAAAATAAAAAAAAATCTTAAAAGCAATTATTTCTTCAGGCATTTCCAATTCCTCTCTCTCCTGAGTGTGGTTTAATTATGTTACTCAACTCAGTGCAAGTCTAAACAGAAGATGTTGATCTTTTAGGAATAAGCCAACCAAGAGGCAATTGTGTTGTGCACAGATCAGTGTACATGTTAATGTGATGATCTGTTTCATCTTTGTGAACAGAGGTACCTACAAGTGTAATCATAATGAAGACGAAGTGAAAGGACTTTTCCAGTGCTAGAAGAAACCCAGCATACATAAAATGAGGACTGATCCTCTAAATTGCCATATATTCCATTACATTTCAGGGAAGATAATGATATCATGAAATCGGGTTAGATACATGTTCAGAAGGGAGAGTGATCTTATCACTGGAGTCTGAATGGTTTTATTTGACACCATTTACCATTCTCATTACAATAACTGTAATGAGAATGATGCTCTGTATTATTTATTATCTTTCTTGTCAGTCTGTAACACACGGCACATTAGAAAGAATGCAGCAGAGCACATCTGCTTTCACTGTGCTGTACTGAAGGAAGGGGAGAACTGATGGGTCACTGCAACAAAAGCATGTTCTAGATCTATGCAGCAGTGTTCTTATGAGTGGGTGGCTTTGGCACTGAGGATATGGCATGGTTGGATGTGGGCTGATGGCTGACAAAATGAAGGGTTAAAGACATCACTACACAATGTTGCAGTCTTTTTTTCCATCCTTTCATTTTCCAAGAGTGTCGAGTTGATAGAAACTGTGAAGTAGAGAGTGCTGGAGGGTAAAGTCTTATCTTTATAGAAAAAGACCACAGATCCTGCAGAGAGAATGTGAAGTTTCAAATTTCAGTCCCTCGGAGACAAGTCAATTATACAGCATCATCTGAACATTTTGGCTTCCTCATCTGGGAAGTCCAGCTTTAACTTCACTGTAACAAAATGCAACATCACGCACATAGGAACAGTGAATGTAGGTCAGATTGTCAGACTGAGGGACTGTGTTCAAAATGGTCTTGCCACTGGAAAAGACTTTCTGGTCATAGTGGATCATCAACCAACTGTAAACTCCCTGTGCAGAGCTTTGGCAATGAGAACTAATGTGTGCCGAGGTTTGATGGTGAAGGAAATTTCCTTTAGGAATTAGGTGGTACTGCCTGCGTGTGTGGCTTTAGTGAAATTCCTTGTGGGCTGTCATTACCAGATCTGTTGTCCAGAAGGGCACAGGAGTTATTCTGCCTTCTAAAGGAGCCTTATCACACCTGTATATTACATGGGTAAAATGCTTGAGCTGATTGAAAATGCAGCACAGTCTAATGGCTGGGAGTTACTGTCAGACAAATCTCAGTTAGAAATTATGCTTTCATTTGTAAAGGAGTTTATAGTGTGCATGTGTATGTATAAAAAACAGTAAAAAGCAGCAAAAATCCAACTATTAAAGGCATTATTAAACTACTGGCCATTTTCTAGTCACTTGGGATCATCAGCATATCAGTGATTTTTTTTAAGGTACATATTTATTTCTTAATGGTAAATTAGCATGATAAGCAATTGTTTGCCATGTTTTGTATAAGAACGTGGGTCATTTGAGTGCCACCTTTTAAAGGTGGTCCCTCTTGTCTTCAAAATGTCTGTCTTTAAACCAACTAGAACTGCAAGGACCGATATTAAACAATGGTATTATGCCATCATATAAAGTCAATGTTTGTACTGACATTATAGAATAGTATGAAATGTCCGTGCATGACACTGAGAAATGCAATGAAAATCTAGCAGTGCCTTTTCACTTGAGGCCCCTGAATAGCTCTCTGACTGTGGGTCTCAGAACTCTCTAATAAAAATTTTTCTGCTGAGTATTCAGAGCACTTGGCCAAGTTGTCACAGAATACTATATGCACTGTGAAGACAAATAGACTGGAATATAAGATTATGCTTTCTTTGCCCATAGTAATATTAACAGTAGGAATACGAAGACCGCATGCCTTGGAACATGGCTCTGAGTCTTTCAGTCATCCCAGGAACAGCTTTAAGCCCATTGAGTGTATGCTGAATACGGTTTCTATCGAGGTTGAGAGAGTTTCTCAGGGGTGAGAAATCTGTCTGTGTTGGAGAGTAGCTTGGAAATGAATGCATCCTTTTCTGTGTGCCTTGAGTTACCTAGTGCCTTCTGAGGATGTGCATTTCCATGTCAACACACTATTTGTTGCTTTGCTTTGCATGACATTTGCAAGAGATAATTACCTACCTGATTTCATCTAAGTATAATGCAAATCTCTATTTTAAATTCTGTGAGGAAGCATAATAGAAAATATTTATTTGCGCACTTATAATTCCATTCTGTCAAGAGAGGTTCATGTGTGTGCATTTATGTGGAGGACAAATTTTGCTGATACCATGGCAACAATCTCTCCTTATTTTATAGAGTGAAATGTTTTCATTTTAATAGTGTAATTCTCTCTCTTTCTCTCCATTAAATGAGATCTGTAGATTATTTAGGTTGATTCTGCTCATCCCACTCCCTACTTTCTTTCTCAGTGAGCATGTTTCCTTCGTGAACATCATGTGACCCTGGACAGAGTTTTAAAGGCTTATTTAAAAGGTATAGAAATAAATGAAAATCATCCCAAAATATAAACAGTTATTTTCATCTGCTTCCTATCTGGAGATCTTGCTGTTTTTGAATTTTTGCCTAAGATAATTACTGTATTAAAGCATACTGAGTGTAAGCAGAGGACAGAGAAATGCTGAACTTCTTAGCTCCGTGTTGTTGAATGTTATCAGGTACAAAGAGAACCAGTCTGTAGCACACGGTATTCATGTCCTGTAATGTATACTGCTTATTAGATAATTTCTTTCTAAAAATGCAGTGATTGCTCATGGGGAGAGCCTTAGTTCCAGCACAAACAAGCTGGAAAAAGTGTCCACTGTGGCAATTGTACCAATGGTACAATGAGGTTTTTAATCAATTGCTACTGTAGTTGCTTTAAAAGTTATATACCTGCCTGTATGATGCCTCTTATTGATTGTCTGAATACCTTACTAGTTTTAATTTCCTGATTAGTTGGCTACTCTATTACATTTACAGCACTTGGTGAGTTAATTGTGAAGAGATGGGATGGTGTGATTCAGAAAGGATGTAGCATTGCTGGGAGGACCTTCTACAGGTTTCTCTGAGACTGTGTAAGTAAAAGGCTGATCGGACTCAGAGTTGTGTAAAGCTCCAAGTTTGTTAAAGTAGCTCCTTATTTTTGTCAGTGGATTTGAAGCAAGCGAGAAAGAAATAATACAGAGATCAGCCTGAAAGGTAAATAGGTGGAGGGTGCCACTAGGAATAGAAAACACAGAAAACAAGTGCTGAGAAATCAGCCAACCCGCATAATATTTCCTCAGTAGACAATTTCATCTGGCTAAAGAAATTATAAATATATTTTTAAAATACTTTTAAAATTGTGGAGAAAATATCCCATGCAAATTGTAAAATACATGCACTTAATAAATTATTAAGAGTTCACTTAAATAAGAATTATTGCACAATCTCTGTTGTTACTAATGGCAGGGGTCCATATTTCAGAGCCTCTGCAGTCCTGGACAAAGAAAAAGATAGACCACTGAAACACCAAAATGCTTTCTGCTTGGAGAGTAACAAAAATGTTTTCTAATGAGAGATGAAAACCTTGTTCCGAAAGGGTCATTACTTATGGTGAAAGTCGCTCATGTGTCATGGGCTGATGCACGGCTGAAGTCCCATTGAAAGCTTTAATGGGTTTTAAGTTGTACAGACCCTGTGAATTTTTTCCTGAGTGTATTGAGCGTTCTCTGTACAAATCCAAAGCTGAAGAATGAACAGGAATAGTAGAACTAAATAAAATAATGCATTGTCAATTATTGTCTCTGATTTTCAAGTGCAGCCTTGTACAAATAAGATAACAGCCAGATATTGGCTCAAGGCCATGAGCAATGATGCCTCTGTCAAAGAGAGTGTCTGTATCACATTATAATGAAATATCTTCATTTTAATTTTCTTATGTCAAATTCTTCCCATACATCCTTGAATTCAGGAACCAATTCTGTAAGTCAGCATCAAAATGCCTGTGCAAATGGTAATCCAGTATTCCTTCATTTATAATTTACTCTGTTTGGATTAAGAACTGTGGTTTCCAATTGTCTGTAACAATACACTAATTAATAGACTGAATGCCTCTGCTTAATAAAGTATTTCATAATGTAGTGATTCCATATATCCAGCCAGTTCTTCCTCTGTGTCAAGTTTTAAACTGATGAAAATTAATCTGAGGGGAGAAACTGAATGGTTTTTAATTATCTTGTGTTGTGGCTGTTACCTAGAGTATATTCAGTAACAATAATTCACAATCAGTGCCCATAGGAGAAGCTGGGACATTGACTTTGTTGTTTCTTTCTCTATAATCTAGCTGTGATGCTTTATAACTGAGTCTGTTTGACTACTACTTTTTTTCTCATTAATAATACTGTTGAAGAGCAGATATATATGTATATTTAGTTCAGTGTACTGCTGTGCAGGAATTCTATCCCCAAACCTAAACAGACATGAGACATTTTATTTTGGTGCTCAAGGTCTCTTTCCTATATGGTCACTACTTGAGGTAACATAAGCTGATTTAGAATGTCAAAATGTTTTCAAGAGAGAGTGTTTTCATCAGAACAACAGGTAGAGTCAGATAGCAAACACATTTTTAGACAGAGTTCTTTATTCCATCATAATTAGAGAAGGAATTATTCAGCCCTGAGGGTGCTCACAGTTTTCATTGTCTTTGAGTGGATCTGCTGGTACCAGTTAGTGTTAAGAGTTGGTGCAAAAGCACTTCAGGCTGCACCCAAAGCGTGAGCAAAGCAATTTGAAGACGCAGGTCCAAATACCTTGAGACAAAATTGTACCTTGCGAGGATGGAATTTAGTGAGCAAAATAGCCCCAAATATTCTGCATCAGTTATAGTTAATAACAGCTTCTTCACTTCTTTACCCTATCACTGTGATTTAAATGAGCTGTCAATCTAGTTTGATGTGTTCTTCACCTCAAAGAAAACCTGCAGCTCATTCAAGAATATCATGATCATAAAAAGAAACCATAAGTGTCTGTTTTCCTACACTGCTGCAATTAACACAGTCGTGGCAGATGTATAAAACTGAATTGTGACTCTGAATTACCATAAGCTGAGGAAATGAAAGGAAATAGTAAGTAGAAGTGGCACGAGGAATCAAAACGGAGAAAAATGAGTATAAGAGAAGTTAGGGAGCCATGTCTGATAATGACTGAAAATACAGCTTGTCATAAAAACACAATACAAGGTTACTGATAAATCTGCTTTGTTCACTTCCAGTACGTTTCTCCGGATGAAGTAGGAATAACATACATACAGCATACATGCAACAATACAGCAATGTATATATATATGAGAATATATAGTGTTTTTCTTATGGTATTGTTCCTAATATTGAGAAGCACAAAGGGCACAGGCAGTTATTGTTTTTCACCTGTCACAGGTTTGTACATTTTGGAATTTTACAGACTACATCTGAGCAACAGGAATAAAATCACAGAAAATGTGGGGCTTGCTATCTGTCCATATTAATTATCATTTAAATTATACTTCTGTGTCCCATATTCTCCAGTATAAGAACATAGGTGAAAAAAATCTGACTTTTTCTTGAGAGCTTATATATTGGGATTTATACCTGATATTACATTATCAACTTGATGCATGCCATTCCTCATGAGAAAATACGTAATACCTTTTATTGCTCTGAGATATTATGAGTGCTCCTACGTACGATGTGCTGTGCCCATGTGTAGGGTTTTTATCGCATAACTGTAGGAAAACCGAAAGCAAAAGAAAACGTCAGCTTTTTCTTTGATGTGACTTTGTAGCAGTATTCACAAAGAATCTGAGATGGCATCCCTTTACTTAAAGCAGGATAGAAAAGAAACAAAGTGACGGCAAGTCTTGGAAACAATTGAGAATCAGAACTCTCATTTTTTTTATTGTACTCAGGTTAAAGTATTTGTGTTCAGATGCTTTACAGTATATCAAACTGAGGAAAATGCAGAACAAGACCAAGAGAATTCTGTATATCTTCAGTGATCAGTAGGTTCCAGTAAATTAAATAGAAACATATTGTGGAGGTAGTGTTAGATAACAATCTGTTTACTTTTTCTTTCTATTTTTTTATTAAGTTTTCATGTTAGTGAAAGAAAATATGAACAAGAGGATAAGATGTGAAATACTGAATTTATTAGGGGTTCTTATTTATCCTGATGCTTCCATTATAATGAAAGTTGTGATTATTTTGGGCAGCTCTCGTGTTTCATTTGTATCTGGTGGCTCTTTGATACTTCATGGAGATGTCTTTTTGTCTTGCCCCGTGAAGCTCCATGGTGGTTTTGCTGCCTTAGAGATTACTGGAAATGCCTATTTCTTTTCCATGCTTATACCTGTACCTCTCAGCATCCGAACAGTCATGGAAATGGAATATTTTTAAAAAGGTCAAGGCTGATACTGCTACCAAATAACAATAAAAGCAATATAAACCCATTTTCTCTTTTGAGTACTTGTAAATCTTTTGCACTCAATATTATTGTTGCAACCATAGAGAAATTACCTGCACAGAAACACTGGGTGCCACAAGATCACAAAGCTACAAAGCTATTAGCAAGCACCCTGCAGGAGGCTACAAAGATGGTGAAGGTCTAGAGAGTAAGGTGTATGAAGAGATACTGATGTGAACTGGTTTCTTCAACCTAGAAGAGACTGACGGGAGGCCTCCTGATGGCCTACAGCTCCCTCAAAGGGGAACGAATGGCAGAGGCTGATCTCTGCTCTCTGGTGACAATGTCAGGATGTGAGTGAACAGCACAGAGCTGTGTCAGGGGAGAGTCAGCTTGGCTGTTAGGAAAAGATTCTGTATCAGAGGACAGTGGCCATAACACCAAGCTGCTTATTCTTGAGGAACTTTTGGGGAATTCCCTTAGAGATAGGGTTGGAATTTTGGGTGGTCCTGTGTGGAGCCCAATGTTGGTCTCTGTGATCCTCATGGGCCTCTTCCAACTTGTGGTGTGCTATGATTCTATAATCATAGAAGCAACTTTGGAATTAGAGAGTGCACATTAAAAATTTACTCAAAATTACATTTTGTGTAATCAGGTTATTAAAAAGAATTCTCTACTCAGAGAATGGAAACATCTGCATGTTACATGTGATTGTCAAGCTAAGGAGTTTCATATTTTGGGCCAAGAATTTCTCATGGGGTGTTGATGCATTGTGTAACAACAGAATCAGGTGTCCTGAAATTTCACCTAAGATATCTTGGCCTCCGTTTAGGTCAAGTATGTTATGCTGTACTGGAGGACTCATCCTTAGTGGAATTTCACCTTGTCACACCAGAGTCAGACTTGTTCCAACATCGTCTGAAATTTGATCTTTCATTCTTCTGATTTTATTTTAGCAGCCTCAAGCACTGTGCCAAGAATATTTAGTTTTATCCACCGTTGTACATTCTAGTCCTGCTCAAAGTTTTGGAACATATGGCCATTATGTGTAAAATTCCCATTCATTTTCTTTCCCCACAGAGAAATACAGAAGAATACGGTTAATACATTAACTTGTATTTCTCAGTGCTTAATTGCTTAGTGTGCCCATGCTTTAAGTCAAATGAAACCATTTTAAATTTTATTGCCCTCCTGGTTTTTATTGACCGTTCTTCTCTATTAGACTTGTTATTAAATTTAGTTGCCTTTTGTGCCCTCTCCTTACTTCACAATATGGACATTTTAAGTTAATAATGTTCCAAGCAGTCATAGTGGCCAGTTTCCTGTAACCCATTTTTTTTCCCCTTGGGAAACACATTGTTGATAAAGAGCATGAGCAATAATATACTTGAATATATTCTCACTTAACCATTTGTAGTTATTTATCTTTAATATTTTGCAACTGGAAGCATATAACTATAGTTCTTTCTCAACTATACCAAATTAGTTTTAAGTACAACTTATCTGTGGTTCCATTCTGCTTGTTCTTTTGATAAGTTTGCATGTGTTTACAGCCACTGTGCTCAGTGCTTACTGCGTACATTGACTCTGGAAGCTTGAAAAGTCATGTTTTGGCTGTCCATTATTACAATAGGCAGCAAATGCAGGCTCCGAAAGAAGTTATGTTTTATGTCGTACTGTATGAACTCTGTTTATATGAAGTTCTAGTGCTATTTACATAATAACGTGTGGGTTTTTTTGCTAGTTACCTATTTCCAGTTACTTTATGTCAGGCGCAGAGATCCTTTTGGGTCCCTTGCAGCTTGGGATATTCTGAGTCTTTGATTGCTGCTAGGCCTTCTGAGTATCTGAATAGTTAGTAATTTAAGCTTCTGAAATAAGAGAATTGCTGAAATACAGGGAAAAAGAAGCAGTTTAGTTCTAAAATACAGAAATGAGCATAAGAATTTTGCTTTGTAGAAACTATTTGCTACAAGGTAACATTACAGCACTGAGCTTTTTAAGGTTCTGGGTTAGCCATCTGTGCTTAGACATGTCTGTTATTGACCTTCTGGTATAGCTGATGTGTGCCTGAGGAATGGAAGCAAACTACAGAAGGAGAAGCTGTTATAAATCGAAGTGCTTTAGAAACAGTGTTCAGTATACAGAAAGTTTCCAAAAGTTAGTACAATTAAGTAGAGTGCAGACATTGCTTAGCTGTGTAAAAGCACTGAAAGCTGTTAGGCCTTTTTTCTAATCACTTACCTCTGTGTAATGCACTAGAACTGACTTTGGGGAAATGAAAGATGAATCAAATGCATTTCCTGTCTTTCCATCAAAGCAGTCCTTTGGCAAATCAAGAGTGGGTCTTCCTTGACCCATTTCCACTTGTGAGCTGCATCTTCAGGCAATGAATTCATGCCAGTAACTTTTCAATGAATGTCAAGCAGAGAATAATTGTGATATTCTGGAACGTGATTAAGGACTTGCTTTGATTTCCCTTGTCTTTAACTTCACTGCAGTTCTGGAAAAAGACCAAAACCGAGTGCTGATATGGAACTGAGGAAGTAATGAATCACCATTTCCATCTCTATCAAAATTAAAGAATTAAGAAATATGGCTTGAAGCTTTCTTCTAGACAAAAAGCAGCGTAAGAAGGGCATTAAGGCGAGATGGAAATTGGGAGAGAATACTTGTAATAAAATAAATCTGTTCTGTAGAAAGGGTAGGTGAGGACATGGATAATTTTCTGTCTGTGTAAGAGCCTGAAAAATGTCACAGTGCTGCGTGTTACCTAGCAGATGAGAGAGCTGTGTTATCCTGTTTCCCTCTTATAGTACAAACAGTAACACAGTGTATCTGAGTACATCTTAGACAATATATTCCAAACTCTATTGACTTGATTTAGGACTCATTGCAAGTACTCGGAGTTATGAGGTATATTCTGAGCAGAGGAGAGTAAATACATAAAAAAAACAATTAACTCAGACTCTCTTGAATATTCTCCACATGGCAATGGTTGTTTGCCTGTTTTGGGGCTTGTGCACAAATTAGACTTTTATTTGTTATGTATAATTTCACTATTTAAAGTTGCTGTTTATTGGTATACTACAGGTTCAAGTAGTAGATGTAGTAGCTGCAAATAATACTTCTAGATCATGATGAATATCTTTTTTTCTAATTCCCAGTGTGTGTTAATCTCTTCCAGTAGCTATATCCTCTAATCCCTATAAGATACCCTGACTCTCATCTTCACAGTTCTGCTCTTGTAGCTCGTAAGGGACAACAATCTGATGTGCTGCTGTGTTTACACCTCTGTCTTGCCCCAGTCTGCTCAGCTGTGTCTTGAATTAATTGAGGCCAACCTACAAAGTCAAGCTTTAAAAATCTGTACCCCTGCCCTAACTTTGTATTGTATGTTTAACCCATCCAGTAGTAGAGAAGGTTCAGCTGATAAGTGTCTGTATTTTTAGCTCTGCAGTGGTTTGTGAATGTGTTTTAAAGATGAAAGACATATGAAATAAATTAAAAATGAATCTACAATACCTATAGCATGGATCCAGTTAGTATGATGTTGGGGCATTTGCAAACAGTTTATCTAAAGGCACTTGAAACATGAAAACAGTCATACAGTCATTGACTTGTCAGTCTTGACAAGCACCAACAGGAGACACTGCTGCTCAGGGCTTGAGGGGTGTGTGTGTGTATGTATGTATTTATTGGAAATAATTAGCAAAGGGAAGAATCTTCTGCATTTCAGGCATAAGATGACAAAGCTAGTTTAAGACTGTGCTCATGGAAGAAAAGGAAGAAACTACTTTTAGAACTGCTGACAATAAAAAGTTGAATAGAAAAAACGTCTGAGTGGGAAGTAAAATTCAAGGACAACATTTCACTGCAAACAGAAAAATGTGTCCAAAAATCTGCCCCGTGCATTATGTGGAATTAACACAATAGCTTTAATCCTGCTGTGACAAAGAAAGTGTGGTTTATTGTCAGAACCATTGCTTTGGAAAGGCAGCCTCAATTTTCTTTCTAGATAAGAGAGAAAACGTGCTCTTGGCTTCCCACTGCTATTTGATCATCCAACAAAAGTGAAATAACGTGAAACTCTAAAACCAGGAATAAAGCTTGCAAGAAAACACATTGTTCCATGTAAAACAAAAGGAGGGTTTGAGTAATAAATACGGAACACTGTAAAACTGTTAATCATACAACTGGCTTCATCAATATTAGATTCAGGAGGCTTTGTACCATGAAAGAGCCTTGGTAAAAACCCTTTCTCCTTAAATATGAAGGCATGAATTTCCTTTCAGAGTAAGGAAAACCAATTACTTTTTGGAGTGTTACTCCCATCTGCGTCTTTTGCTGTTAGCTTCGTCTATATACTCTTCATCACAGTTATTAATTCACTCTTACTCAAAGTTTTCTTCTGCTTGGAGAAATGTTTTTTACGTGTTCATTGAAAATTAAATTGTTTGCCTATTGTAGAGGCTCTTTCATCTGCTTTCACGTGGTTTTGTGATTTCGTTGACAGCTATGTTTAACTGTCAGTTAAGACGTGGAAGAAAAACATGTTTCTCTGTATGTTTCTTCAACAGAGATGTTTAGAAAGCGACAGTTTCTTTTTTTAGAATCCTCTGAAGAGTAAATAGTCTGAGAAAGTCCAGAATGATATTCAGAAGTATGAGTCTGGAATTTCAGATCTGCTTTGAGTGATACCCCCAGGATGCATCAGTTCAGCAGAGAACAGAAAGTTCAGGCCAACACAGTCAGGGTAACCATGTTTTTTGTGTTCTTTTAGGAGAACAGATCCCAAAGGTCCAAATGTTTGTCTGATTTGCTACTCACAGGAAGACACCGAAGTCACGTTTAAATTTAGCTTCCAATTCCATTGAAACTACATTAATAAAGCTGTGTTTTAAAGTAAGTAGGCAGAGATAAATTTTCAGAAATGCTAAAGGGTGCTCAGGAAAATTAAGCACACAAATATTTGTGAACTTAAACAATAGTTGCCAGAAAATGTCAATCTGAGATAGAATGTGCAGACATCTAGAAAAAAATGAGCCCCTTAAAAGCTACCTGGAGTGATCTACATTTTTTTCTGAAGAGGTTCATTTGGCAAAATCATGCCCACTGATGGAGCTCCAGGTTAGCTATGGTATTATGCATACTGATAAGTGGTAAAAAATATTAAGTAGGACTATTGGAAATGCAATAACATAATGAAGAATCTCCCTTAAGCATTGTTTCTGAGCAATATTAATGTACAGATATTATAGATATAGTAATGCAACTGAAGCACACAATTTGATAGGAGATCTCTTTTATTCAGGTAGGAAGGTGCAGCAGAGCCAAAAGACATTAAGATGGGCAAGAGCTTTAGGACCTTATTACATGTATGTTTCAAAAGGCAAAGCTAAATTAACAATAGGAGCACTTTATGAAGAATTCTGGTGCGTTTTCATCCCTGGGAAGTAATAACATCCAATCTGATTGTGCTTCTGAAATTAAATGTCAAAGACGATGCCTTTCACTTCAACAGCACGAGAGAGCAAAGTTTCAGCTTTAAAATGTGTTGAGAAGCTGGAACTGGTACATCAGTGTCTGCTAAACAAGAGGCTAGAGGGCATGGCTAAAATGGGCTTTTCTAGACTTGAAATGCCATAAGGTATGAAAGCATTGCAAGATCTGACTGTGAACTCAGTGAATCGATCCCCTTTGTACTCCCATTGGTACGCACATATGTGACCGATTCTGGCTTCAGCCTCACATTAATTTATTTTCATGAAATTCTTTTATGCTGGATTAAGTTAAGTGGTGAAAGTTTGTGTTTGAAGGGGAATGCTCAAAAAAGTGTTTGCATTAAAAAAAAAAAAAAAAAGTGAAGCCTAGTTGTTTAAGTGGGAATCCAACATTATTTTTTATACCTGGTACTGAAAGAGTGGTTTTGTAGAGAGCTGAGATAAATTTCATTCTGTCAAAAACTGCCATTTCGGATTTGGACTGCAAAATTATTGTTTGTAATGGTTCAAGTAGTACAGTGAACACAGGCTGACTTTCAGATCTTGGGGATTCTGTGTACCAGAGATGACATTTAGAAAAATGATTTGTTTTGCAAGCCTATCTGATCTGATGGGGATTCACTGGGGGCAGAATGAAAGGCAGAACCCTTATGAAGTATTATCAGACACATTGCTTTTCTTACTCTAAACACATCTTAAAGCTAAAACTTTGCTTTCTTGTGCTGTTGAAGTACTACTGCCATTCAAATGATACTAAGCTCTTAGCCACCAAAGCAGTAGATGAAGGCAGAAATATGTCACCGTCTCCAGCGTGAGCTTAGACATTCACTGATCCTGGTGGTCTGAGCACTTCTGCTTCTTTCTCATCCCTGTGCCTTGCTGAGTTTCACAGATCAGGCATTTCAGTACACACCTCAACCATGGAAAACACTTGATGAAATCTGTTGGAAAACCTCTGCCCAAAGCATGCCAGGAAGGCCCTTGATTTTGGAGTCCTTACTGTTTCCATGTGTTGTGTAAGGAGTCTTAAATATTTCACACTGTGCTCAGCTTTTCTAGTGCCGGAGTTGTGGAGTGAACGTGGTCCTTCAGGCCGTGCATCTGGTCAGCTGTTGAAAGCTGTGACCCACCATGCACATGCACAGTGTCCACTTTGATAGAGACATCGTGCGATGTGCATTATAACCCAGCAGGCAATAATGGTTGCACATAAAACATTATGGTGCATCATGAAAATATTTACAGCTAATGAGTTGAAAGGAATAGAGGAAAGTAATTATCATCTACTAAATTATTAGTATTAATTACTTGAGGATTAATTAGCTTCTTTAATACTTTAAGATGCAAAGTAAAGAATACTTATTATGCATTGTGACCTGCTTTCCCTTACAACTGAAAATGACACGTTATCTAAAAGGTACCTCCTTGTTCATACAACTTTCTGTTTCATTAGGCTTTTATGTGGTAGCACTGCATCTGAAAGGGTTTTCTGTTATGAAACCCACTCAGGAAAGTGTTTCTTTTTCAAGAACCAGAAAGAGCGGTCAAAACTCTGCAGTTGGAGACGTTTAAAACATATCTAAAAGAAAGCAGAATGATTGGTAATTGTGAGTGCTGAATATCTGCAGAAGTCTGTATGTTGGCCTCAAGCCCAGAAGTAGTACGTTCCTGAAAACTGACAATCTGATTTGTTCCTTCCACAAGAGGAAGAAATCTAGTAATTAAATCCCATTTCACATGGTGGCAAACCTACTGTGTTAATTTTAAAGGATGAGCAAGAGGAGTAATAAATCTCCAAAACCCAGGAATGATAAGGAAAATCCTGTGAGTGATGAGGAAAATCCTTCCTTAACTGCAGGAGCATTGGCAGACAGTATTCTATCGGATATTGCAGAGTCCTGATCAGTTATTGTCAAGAAACAGAGGTCAGCTTCAATATATTCTTAGATGTGAAGGGTCAGCGAGTGACCTTCATCTCTTTTAAATATTTTTAGAGCAATTATGTTAATCCTTGTTCAAAAGCAAATACCTCTATGACAGTTTCATTTATCCTTTCTGAAATTATGTCAGAGTACTCCCTTGTATATTAACTGCAGACAAGTGATGAGCTATTCAGCAGGATCTAAAACCTGAATGAAGAAGAGGTTTAATCATCTGAATATGATGTCAGTGTTATAATGCTTGCAATCCTTAAATCTTCTCCATTTCCTTAATTTTTTGCGAAGGAGATGGAAGATGTAAGAGAAGGCATACTGAGTATGGCAGGCAATACTAAGGTCCAGTGTTAGTGTTGCATGTTGCTAAGCTCACTGAGTTATCCATCAGTTGTAATTGTGTTACATAGGGATGACTTCTAGCTCTCAGGAATCCCTTTAGATATTTGTAACCTGTTCCAATTCCACACATTGTACGATACATAATGACTAATCCATATTTTTTTCTCTGCTCCTCGCTGGTTTTGAGACAGTTTGAGGCTGTTTGATATACAAAATATACAATTAAAAACATACAAAGCCCATAGATTTCAATAATGAATCACTCAACATAGCTATCACAAAATGAATGCTGAAGATCTGACACAAAGATTAAGTGAGCAGTCACAGTGTAAACTACAATTAGATCATGCACCCCATACTTTAAAGTAATACAGTATATCATCAACTACCTGCTTCAATTTGCAGTGTTCTCCTCCCTGTGGCTGTTTGCAGTGCTTGCGTGTGAACCAGCTGTTAGAAGCACAGCTTGTTGTGAAAACTGGACTCATCCGTACTCGTTCTTCAGTTCCTCTGCCTGTTCTTCCTGGGTCAGTCTGACTTGGAAACATTTTCTTTGTCCTACTCTAACAGGTTTGGATCTGGATTTTCTTGGCCCCAGGTGAAGGGAAATTGGGAAAATAAGATCCTGCCAGCAGCGTGCTGTGACATGTGCCTAATTTTCCTGTCTCTCTCAGAAATCCTTCCACAGCTGGGCTGGGATAAATCCCCAGTCTGACCTTGAGTACATGAGAGTCTCTTCTTCCTGTTTCCTACCACCCCCCACCTGCTCTGATTCAAATTTGGAAATTGCCAGATGATTTTCAAAGAGCAGCAGATCTCTGCTCTAAATGATGAGGAGATGTGACCTAGAAGGAGAAGTCACAGCTGAATGCTCTCATAGATTCATTCTGGGTTCTCATGTGCCTCTTCTTGGAGCATTTCCACTGTTTTGTTTTGTGTGGCAGACACTTGTCAAGTCCATACAGAAACTAATGCCTCTGTTCCAATGGCAGGAGCTCCTAAATAATTAGACTCCCCCTAATGAACATGTTTGTTGGCAGTTTCTGTACTGAGACCCAGAACTGAATAGGCCTGAAGACGAATACGCTCCATCATTTTCAGATTAGCTGTTTCTGGCCAAGGCTGATTTGCTGCAGTGGGAAAGAAGACTGATCCAGGTTCTGTCTGTGGTGTGACATTCCTCTGAGCAGAATAAATAACCTGTCTTCAGTATCATCAGTTTTATGTCATAAATAAGCATTTCATTAGCTTTTATAACAGGTAATAAAGAAGGAAACAGTTTCTACTGTTAGCAAATTGCCTGCTATCTTAAGCACTGCGGCTTTCTCAGTGATAGTGGTAACAAAGAAACCTGGTGGACAATGGTTTTCAGACTGCCTGCTGCTTCTGCTGAGGAGGCAAAGATATTGTACACTGTAACTTTGAGTCATGTAATGGCTGAATGTAAATCAGCTACTGCCTAAAATTGCCACCTCATTCATCAGCATGATCTCTTTAATTGTGTAGCTGGAGGATTAATTTACAGTGCCTGGAAAATGGCCCAATTTTCAGGAGAATTATTTGCATTGAACGATCAATGCAGCAGTGAAGAAATGATTGTATGTAACCCTTGAATCTTATTTTGAGCTGGGACAGGAGGAAAAAAAAAAAAAAAGCAGAGATTGTAGCTCAGAATGGGCATGATCTACAGCTATTTTTATTCCTGTTTGTTCCTGGATCCAGTAAGACCATCAAGTATATTCATCACTGTACACTCATAGTACCTGACATCTACTAGTTCATTAATAATAATTCTGATGAGTGAACAAAATTGTTTAGTATATTATGTAGTAAGCTGTGTTAAGAGCAAGGTGGCATTAATCTCTTTCTTGCTTAGAGTCTTAAAAAACTTGAAGCTTTGTTCTTGATTAGTTAAGTGTCACTGAAATCACTTTTTCTCTTTGGTGGATCCCCAATAGAAACAGGACAAATCCTGAAGGTGGAGCAGTGATGGAGCACATGTTCTCTTGACAGTTGGCTGTAGCATTACAGTCATTCTGACTGGTCTTGTTAATGACTACATCTCTAGAGGGTATGTTTTACTGAGATGGAAGGGTGTGAAAGAATTGGCACAACCTCCAACGGCTTTGAAGTTTCTTATTTCAGTTTATTTTATAACAGGAAGACCTGGAAGAGCTGTATAGAGAACTCACAGTGACTTGACCATAAGGCCTTCACCCTTTACAAAAGCATGAGGAATCTGGAGCTACCACTGCCAACAGCACTACCTTTTCCTCACAAAAGGCAAGGTGTTTAGATGCTGATAGTCTTCCCGGTGAAACAGTTACTTTAAACAGAAGATGCTGCTGAGAAGTGTTTTCTATGAATCTGAGTCAGAATAACACTTTTCTTACAGAAATGCAGTTCTGTGCGGAGTGACCTTGTCCTGAATGTCTTACTACCTCCTGGGCTATTGAGAAAAAAGAAAGGAGGGGAAAAAAAAGCTCAGATGAGATTTATATTTAACTTCTTCTGAGAACTGCTCCAGGTGTCTTTGTCCTCGTGGATGGTCCTGTCCATGGCTAAGCCTTTAGAAAATATGTTTTATTATGTTAAATGGACTTAGCTCTGTACAGTTGGATATTAACCTTTTCAGGTGGGAAACGACTTCATAGTGTTCACGTATTGCAGACACAGGCATGATCCTACTGGGATAGGAAGCTCACTGTCTTCATGCAGAGGTGCATTGTGTTGAGCATAGTGTGATTCCTTATGAGTGTGTTAAAAAGTAGCCAAGAAAAAAATCATTTAGCCCCCTTGAGAAATCCATGCCTTTTTGCTTTAGCCTTTTCTCTAGATAAGTAAAAATGTTTAAACTTTCTGGCTACCAGTCAAAGGGCTTTGTAAGCTTCTGAAAGGAAACCATAATGGATATTTGTCAGTATTAGATGGTTGCTCAAAGACTTTTAGAAGCATTCTTTGGCATTGAAATCTGCCGTCCAAGCTGCACTGATTTTCCAGATTTACTGTATGCTTTGCTCTCAGCTTAGTTACTTTGAAGATTGAAAGAGAAAAGCTCAGACGGAATTGCTAATTTAGATTACTACATATTTTTTTTTTGACACATTTCTTGATTATTTTTAGCTTTATACACTGAAGATGTGGGTAACGTTCCTAATTCATCTGCTTTCTCTGTGTGGCCCTTGGAGGCTGCTGGATCAGATTAAAGCTCAGCTCTTTACATCAGTCAAATAGCAGGACATGTGCAAGGCAAAGCACTTGAAATTACTGATGGCAGTGTGGGTTCACGTTTGCACTTCCATTTTGCAACAGGCATACCTTGTGTTTCCATCTCACTAATGCTGCTGCAGTCATCATTCTGTTTGGAAAACAGAGTAAAGGGGACTTGTTCTCTGATCCTTTGTATTCATATAGGCGAAGCAGCAGCAGCAGCAACAAAACCAGCAGTGCAACAACAGTCTAGTGTACCCTATTGGTCCACACGCTATGGAGGTTTATTCCTGCAAGAAAGCAGTACTGGATGTATGAGACTGCATGCTGCAACCCATCAGAATGTTCTTAATTTTCTTAGTGTTGTTCAGGTTTAAGCTATTCTTGCTTTTTCTCTTTACTAGTTCAAGATTTTATAGGCCTGTGCTCTGCTCCAAACAATTCTTATCTCATTTTCTGACAACTTTCAGTAACCACTTAGCAATGTTTTCTATACTAACTTCTCTCTGTTCACCTTCACATTTTAGCCCCACTTAGCCAGATATGTTTCTGTGGTTCTAATGTTTTCCATGTCAGTAGTGGGTTTCACATATTGAGTAAGAACACAGGACTTGGCAGACTCTAAAATACAGTCTTTTTAACTTGTTAAAAACACAATTTAGCTTAGAACTTCCATTCAGTCCTGCCCTCTCAAATTCCTACACAGAGTCTTTAGACCAGGCATATTCATTACATTATCCAAATTTTGGAACCATAGAGTTGCCATTGGAAATTTTGCTTTTTTTTTTTTTTTATCTAGAGGCACAATTTTCTGAGCATTTAATGGAACTCAACACTAAAATAAGCAACACTGTTTAAAACAATTTTCCATGTCACATAATTTTGAGTTTGCAGAAGTATCTGCCATATGTCCTTGCAATTTATCCCAAACATAGTTTTAAAGGCAATTTCTACTGAGCGTTAGGATTCTCCCAGAAGTAGGAGAAGCAGTACAACACAGAAAGCAACATAAAGCTGAAGATCAGGGTGGAAAAATGGAGGTTCTTCTGTCTGTCACTCGCTTGCATTGTGTTTTGTTTGGTTTCTATTTTCCTGTCTTCTCTTGCAGACTGCAAATGTTTGTTTTGTTTTAGTTGCTCAGCAAGTTTTTGGGAGATGTTTATTTTGCCTGGAACTCTAGGTTCATTCTAGAAATGAGCCTGTCACCTAGTTTTTCTTCCATAGCTTTTCCTATGCCCTCATAGTGTAAAGTCAGGTGTATAATGTAAAACAACCAATTATCAGCAGATAATCCAATTTCTACAAGGCTCTGCATTTTCACTTGAAATTCTCATTAGAAATATAGCAGATCTTTTCCTGATTATTATTAACTATCCCCAGCGTACAGGCTTAGAGCTGTTTACAGTTAAGTATAGCCATTAAAAATACAAAAACAAGGTTCTATTATCTGTATGTTAATAGGGTGAGGTGCTTGAAAACTAGAGAAGCATCAGAGAAAATAGGACAGTGATTTACAGGAGGGAGGTTAACCTTATAAAATGGTTTGGGTATTCACTATTATTAGTTTTTATAGCTTTTGACTAGTAGAGATTATATCTTAAATTACTAAGAATTCTGTGACTATTTGACATTACGAAACTTTCATATCCTACAGCAAGATACAGATACAATTTCCACTGGTGGTAATCACTGTGGGCTGCCAAGACATTGACTATGTGCATCTGATGACATGATATTACACTCAAACTCTAATCAAGGGTAATAGGAACTGATTACACAATGAGAACTCCACAAACTTTTGAGGCAAATAGTTAGCTAGATCTTAGAACAAAGAAAAAGCTGTGAAGTCTACCTGGTGCATGAAGCATGCTTTTGGTTTACAACCAAATTTACTTTTCCACTCCAATTGCTTATATCAGCCGTTGGAGTGACAGAGATGTACAGCGAATAGAGCTGTAAGGTGTCATTCCCACAGCTGATGTGGGCTGGGGAACTGGCCTCAAATCTTCCATGCCATCAAACTTTAGTGTGTTTCCTAGCAGAGGAGGCTGATGCCAAGCAGCACTGTCCCCAGTGCACTGTGTGGGTAAAAAAAACATAAAACTAGGTAAAATCTTGTATTTTCATTTGTCAAGAATAGTTGCAGTGTGCCAGGTGTGTCACAGCTCTGTGGTAAATAGAGCTATAGGAAATCATAAGCTTGCATGTTTTATCCTGATATTTCAACTGTCATTTGTGCTATTGCATCTTCTAGGCCCTTTGATAGTAATGTTATATGGGAATCATCTTTTAGCCATTTGAAAGGGTCGAATGAAATTCTCTTTCTGTTCTATCCTTGAAGTTCTATCTTCAGCTGATAATTAGTGAATTACTGTGAGAACTGGATGAACACAGACTTCTAATGATATCTCTGTTGAGTGTTGCAAGGAAGTTACAGAAGCAGTGTTCTGCAGGTCAGTTTTCTGTTGTTTGCCTTTGAGCTGCAATACGTAATGCTCTCTAAGGCTTTCTAGAGCAAGTGCTTAGGATGTAGAAACCGTTCTTTTTCACTTGACAGTTAGGGACCTGCAGCAGAAATACCTCGTTTTTAGAGCTTATACAAATAAACTCCTATTGAAAAGAGCAAGAGAATGTATTCTGTGGGCAAAACTAGTCTTCATCTCACAACAGTTGCCCTGGTGAATTATTTTCTGTAAATTACAGTCTTTATGCCATCCTTGGATCTTCTGCATCTCAGCTGCCAGTGCTGTGCAATGCATATTGAGTTCTGTTTGGTATTCAGACTGAGAGAAAGCTATTTAATCATTTGGTTTCTGATTTGTTAATAAAAAATCTGTCTTCTTTAATAAGTTTATTTTTGAAACAGCTACAATCTCTGCCACATTTTGACATACTTTCTTATGTTTTTTAAAGTAACAAATGATGCTGAGAATGAGACAATATCACTGTAATTTATTCTTACCAAGCAAATGCCTTTGTGATTTGCAGCGCTGTTCGACATACAAAGAATGAAAGCTATTTAATCATTCTCTGTATGAATTGTAAATAAAATTTTACGGTTGTCCCACATTGAGGGAAATGAAAAAAGAAAAATAAATGAAGAAGATGTAATAGTGCAGAATGATGGGCCTATTCTAAAATTGTACATCTTTTATATCACTAAGATCTTTCCACCCCCTCACACATCTCATTGACATTCTGCTTCATTAAAGTCTCATGATGGAAAAGTTATTAATACGCAGAGGTGATTTTATATCAGTTTGGGGAAAAAAAAACACCCACAAATCTAATAATATAATTACTGATGCTATATGATGGGAAATCACTGATATGATTAGAAGTGTCTGACAGGTTATAGTAGGAGATTTGATGAAGTCCATGTGGGTTTGGAGGAGTCGACTCACCCAAGCTGTGGGTACTGTAGGGAATAGGGAATGGAGAAAGCAGCAGGGTTGAACTCCAATTAGAAGAGCACAAATCAAGGATAAATCAGTTTGTTCGAATGGATCTGCAGCTGGTTTGCTCTTTGTAGTTGGACTCTTCTCCATTTAGCACTTGGTTCCATAACAATGATTATGATCTATAATTATAGATGAGACTTTTTCAGTAATACAGAGCACTGTATTTTGAAGAACTCCCCAGGTTAAAGTTTTCAGCAAAACCTCCTGTTCCACATTTCATTAACTGTACAGACGAGAAAATTTAGTCCATAGAACCAGATAAAGCCCTTTTTAAATGTCTACCAGTGTAAATCTGAAAGACCTACAGTGAAATTGTGGGACAGCCACTGCTCTGACTAAAAGGAGCCTAAGAGAGAGTTTATGTAAAAGATTTGTTCAGTGTGGAGGCATAATAATTTCTCTGTTTTAGATGTTCAACGTGCATCAGCTTACTCAATAGGCCTGAAATGGATTTGCTTCTATGTTGCACGGTGTGCAATGGCTAGGCTGAAAATGTGGAATTTTCTAGATTTCTATCTCACGGGGATTAAATTCTGATTCCATTTTCACATAGGTGACAGAATGCTTTCTTAGAAATGTCTTTAGGTATTTTGCATTTATAGTGTGAGGAGGATGCTATGTCACCTTCTATAAACACTGTGTTTCTCAGCTGTTTGGCACTGAGGAATGTTTTGTCAGACAGAGGCAAAGAAGCTGTGACAGAAGTCAGTTAAAGGAGAAGCAGGTACTAGAATATCCATCGGCATGGATATGGTCATTCTGATCTTGTTTGTTTTGCATTATCAGACCAGATTTACTTTGTTCAAATCATTCATGTTATACTAGCATTTTTCAATTCAGAGTAAGAACTGTTCTTTGACCCCTTCTCACCATATTCAATGCTTGCTATAGTATAGCTAGCATTATCTTTTTCCCTAGCAAGATTCAGAAAGTAGTGTATGTTCCTTTCCTTGTTGTGCCTTTATGCTCTTAGGCTTCCTGGATGCTTCTTAGTGGTAAAATAAGTAATGCTGAGATACAGTGTTGGATTTTTTCCTCACAGTTGCTAAGCTGTAGGCAGTGCTTTTGTGTGTTGACAGTCAGCAGTCTCCCAGACCATTTTCAGTCCCAGTTTGATGATTAGCACGAGGTAGGGACTGTCTGGAACAGGTACTTTGGCCACAGCTTCTCTGTTTGGGGACTGTACACACACAAGTAACAGTGTGCTGTTTTTATTTACTAGTGCAGTTGAGACAACACTAGCTTCAAGATTCTAATTGGAGAGCAGCTCTGCTTCTTGTAAGCATTAAGGAGTCTTCACTGAAGATCAAAAATAATCTGTTTTTGAAAGCTAAATATTCCATAAAGAAGTGTTTTCCTTTTTAATGGTCTGTGACTTTTTTTTCCCCACTTTGGTTTAGGTTTCAGGTACTGTACTGCATTGATACAAGCTTACAGTTTAGGACTTACGTATATTGATTATGTTATAGCTACCAATTATGAAATACATGCATGTGGCATACAGAAAAAATAGTATTACACACAGAAAGAAAATGATAAAGAGACAATAACAAAAAAACCCATAGAAATGTGTTGGACATACGTATAAAGTGATGCTTCTTTTTGATAAAGTCCTCTTCTCTGCATCCTTTGCACATGCTGTTCTTCTTAAACCACACTTCTGCTTCCTGCCTGCAAAGCATGGATTTTAGACACCTGGTCAGTCTCTTTTATCTAAGAGATATGATGCCTGTTACAGTCCTTTGCATTTACTTCACTCTTTTGTCTGCAGTTGCAAGACGCAGATAAAAATTACTTCATTTGGTCTTCTTTGGCCTCTCCTTCTGCTGTCACACAGCTGTTGTTAAAATCCAAGTAATGAAAAGTTTCTACTTGTGTTTTCCCTCTGCTGGCTCTGATTCCACTGTACTGGGATGTGATCTCAAATTTGTGATTCTTTGCACTTAGTTTAGTGAGGAAACAAAAAGTAAACTTAGATTTGTCCTGATAAACTGTGAGAGGAAGTGTCATAGAGTCTCTGAGCTTTAAAATTATTCTTCTTTCTTCTCAAAGGTTACATTTTGCGTTTGAATTCTTTCATCTTGGTGGCTAGCATAGGAAATGCCCCTTCACAGCTGGGAAACTTAGTATTCAATGAGCAAGCAAGGACCCAAAACTGAAATGGAAAATAACAATATGTCCGCTAATCCCGTAGGACTCAGAGCTTATTTTCCCCCCAAAACAGAAGCAGTTATAAGAAATCAGGCTGTCCAGTTAAACCTCTGCTGAGAAACTGGGCTGATGAATAATTCCTAAAACACGTCTTTGCAAATATAATACTAAATAACTACATGACTGTGAAGAGAATTATTTTGCTAAAAATTCGTAGTCTATATTGCTGTGAGATATGTGCAATAACTGTGAATCCTCATCTAGAGATGAACTTCGTGTAGTGCAGATTAGGGGGCAAGGAAGAAAAAATATTTCCAAGACATTCTTAATCCTTGGGATGTCTTCTGCTTTTTGGGGTCCTGTCAGGGATTCCTTGAGTACAGCGTTTTGAAATGCATTGCAGATTATGAAGTCATGCAAAGGTTTCCTATCCATTCAATAAAAGAAGAGGGGAAATGTAATTCATTCCTTTCATGCTTCCCACAGAAGCATGTATTCTAGAATCAGTACCGTCAGAGATATTTTTCCTTTCTTCTGCTGCACAACACTGCAAACAGCCTGGCTCCATCTTCTTGAGGGCCCCTTCACAGGTACTGGAAAGCTGCTGTTCACGCTCCCCAGAAGATGTCTTTTCTTTAGGTAGAACGAACCATCTGCATCCAGGTGAGTCTTGAACATCTCCATAGAAGGAGAATCCACCACCTCCCTGGGCAGCCTGATCCAGTGTTCCATCACCCTTCCTGTGAAGAAGTTCCTTTGCACACCGGTGCAGAACTTCCTATGCTACAGTTCACGGCCATTTTCCCTTATCCTGCTATCCTATCCACAGACCACTGAAAGGAGGTTCACCATGTCTCTTTGACTGCCACACTTACAATATCTATAAATATTAATAAGATCACCTCTGAGTCTTCTTTACTCAAGGCTGAACAGACCCAGCAAAATATATCTATTATCTCTCATTTCTTTTGATACTTCAATAACGTTGGCTTTTAGTGTGTGTAATTTTCTGGTCCAGTAGTCAGCAATAATGAATGCCAGGTAATTCAACCAAGTGTAATATGTTTCTTGTCACTATCAAAACTTTACAGTTTTCGTGTCTCAGAATCTCATAGATAGGCTCTCATATCAAACAAGTTTCCTGCTGCAGACAGAGTCAGAATATCCATTGAGATCCTAAGGGTACGCATGGGAGTCCTGTTTAGTGCCAGCTGGCTTCTGAATGATATTTATCTAAGCTCTCGTTTTTATTGATATTTTCCAGACTGCAAACGTAACTGTAGGTTCTGTCCCCATGACTCCAAGGTATTGGAGGTGATTTTCAGCCCGATGCAGAAATTCACTGTGCCTCACTGCATCACAGCTTATGAAGTACAGTGCAAATTCTCTGATCTTTTGGGCATGTGATTTCAGTGTCTTGCTTTAGAAATTAATTTACACCACGGCAAGACAAAAGAAGTGGGAATTTTCCAACTATCTGCCCCACTGAGTGTGAAAACTCTATTTATGATGTTAACGTTGTGACCAAGTATCCCTGAAAGCCTGAATAATCAACTTTAACAATCCTTTTCAGGATAAGTCAATCAGATGGTAAATGCAGATGAATTTCAGGGATGTTATGCGTTTGAGCAGTTGGAATAGCCCCTTGACACAAGTCCTGCAGCACTGAGTTTTCCTTCTCATGGCACGTTTCTTCCCTGCAATTTTGTTTTCCCAGTGAGATCCTTTTTCCCTACATGAGGGTGCTGAGCTTCAGCATAGGGATTTCCCACTATTTTTCATCATCCGAAAGACACCGACGAATCAAGACAAGTGTCCATAAAGCATCCAGCCTTTAGTGGCAGAGATTCAGTCTTCAGTGTACGTGTCTGCAGAGTTATTGATGGATGTGTGGTCTAAAGTACTGTGCTGAAGAAAGGCTGATAGGCTCAATGATTTCCTTCCGAATCCTATATAAATGTATTTGTGGCACATATCCATCCATATTCTATTTGAAATGAGTTGAGGAAAGAAGCTGAATGCATATACTGTAGCAATTTGGTTTTGAGGAGATGTACACTTAGCTGTGGCTGCCAAAATTGCCTTTTTTTTTTGTTTGTTTGTTTTGATTTTTTTTTGTAAATGAAAGCTGTGTACCTCCGATTACACATAGCTGCTTTCTGTAGAACATAACCTACTGGTATGTCCTGCCAGAATATTTAAGACATACCAATTTAGCCTCTTCTGATGGGTTGAATTCATACCTCCTGTGTACCCTTTCAAATATTAATTGGTATTACTCCAGGGATGAATTTGGCTGCTTAGTACTGGAACGAGCCTGGTGTTCATCCAGATGGATGTGCTTCCTTGAATGCTGCCAATGCCTGATGTTTGACAGGCAAAGCAAACTTTTCCTCATAAACCTATTTAACAGTATCCTAGTTTTGTTGAGAAAAGTAATGTGTTTTCCTACACTCATGAGTATGAGTGAAACTTTTTCAGATGCAGAATAAACGCAAAGATTTTCCAGGCAAAATATAAGGTGGGAGCAATTGTTTTGAGTGGAGCCCTCTGTGAGTGAAAGACTGGGAAGAATCAGAAGCAGTGATGTTAGAGGCGAAAATGATTGGCCTGGCCCCTGTTCATCACTTGGACTTGAGGTGAAAAGACTCTGGGAGCCAAAGCAGAGCCCTCAATGGCCTCTGGGAACTGCTGTCACCCACAGCATTGTCTGTATAGAAAGGTAGTTTGCCTCTACTTTTAAATGTGTCAAACTTCAGTGACTAAAATACAGGGAAATCAGTGAATAATTTTCTCCAAGTAGAAAACAGGATTCGTAGTCACACACTGCAGTTTCACCCAGGGCAAAGTGTGAAGATACTGCTGAGAGCTTTATCCATTAACAGCAGCAGGCACTGCAGACTCAGAGCTGCCAGAGTACATGTGGTGGGGAGCAGCATTAAGGCACAGCAAACAGCTGTCTCAGGAAACCACACAGCAGGTTCAGGAGTCCGTTTCCCAGAAATCAGCCCTGCCTTAGAGGTTTGATTGTGCAGGTGGCAAATCTGCTGATTAACTATGTCTACATCTATATCATTTTACCCATGGCACGGAATGAAATGGCCACTTGGTGTAACTGTAGTTTGTGTACCCACTGCCCAGCAGCCTGTTCAAATCCGTACTGCCAAGCAGCCAGCCTGACTCGCCTATGTGACAGAGGTGGATTTGTTTTTTCCCTTGGGGCACTTAAATCCAGTAGACAAACAAAGCTTTGGCACTGAGGTGGTGTTATGCTATAATTCTTTGAGTTTTTAAAATTGAAAGCAAAATAAGTTGTGATACCTTTTCAAACCAGAGCCACATCCAAATTGTGGATTCACTGGAAATCGGCTAGAAAGAGCTGGGGTTTTGATTCCTGGACTCCAGCTGTAGTTTCAGTCTCAACAACAACCATAGTAGTACCTTGTGAGCAATCCCAAAATAAGATCCTAAATTGGGCACTAACCAGTGCTGATGTCATTCTTCTTCCTAACTGTACAAGCACACAGAAGTTAACCAAAAGGTTTTTAAAAAGTTTTTAAGATCTTTTCTGTTTTTCAAATCTTAACCTAGACCACAACTGCAGCTCAATGTAAATCTCCAAAGAAAAGGAGCAAATCAAGCACTACCTATGATCCCTATCTGTTTCTGTTCTGAAGTGCCCAAACATAAATTCGATTCCCAAGCATTTAAGTTACTATAACTTATTTATAGCCAGGAAACTGATTTCTACATTAAAAAAATAATGTCAGGAATTGATTACTGTTTACATCATCCTCTTTGTAACTGTGGACTCCTCAGAACCCAGCTGTGAAGTGGATTTCTAACCTTCTACTTTTACAGAGTGTGATTCTTATCCCAACCATAGTTTTCACTTTAAATATCAGAAGGGTGTAATTCTTTAAGTTAAATGGCAGGAAAGACATTGGAGCATTTTTTACTACATTTGTATTTCTAACACGGCTGAATTTTTATTATCCATCTGTTATCTGGTTTAAAGTTTAGCTCTGAGAGAACCCTTTTTCCTAACTAATACATGTTAAAATGGGTCCAAAAATGAAAAATGTGCTTTTAAAATAGCTAGGTACATTAGGAGATACAACTTCATTAAGTTGCCAGTGCATTATATAACGCAGAAGGATTCCTTCAATTAATATTATTTTCATAGTACCTTTCTTTTAAGTGGCTTTGTAGTCATTACTGCACATACTCCAGGAAAGGACCATCCAGGACAGAGAAGGATTAGAGGGGTTCCTATGTGTGCCCAGGGGAGACACAGGAACTGCAGACCTTTGTTTCAGCAGATGAGTTATGACTGGTTCCAGTACTTGGGTCACTTCTCTGAGGGATATAGTCAAGCTGACCCAAGCCTGAACCCAGGGCTGTGCCCCAGCTGCTCCCCTCTTTCAGATATTTTTGTTCAGCTTTACAATTCAATCAGGGATGTACCCCACCTGTAGATAATAGCCCTTAGTTTTATGCAGCGTGGGACTATTGGCTATTTTTCATCTGAAAATAAGTCCCCCCAGACAAGCAAAAAAAAAATTTTGATTTAAAACAAGTGGCAAACATTCAGTTTTTATATCATAGGATATATAAAAAAAGGCTGTCTTTACCTCAGAAAGCCTCAAAACTAAGTAGCTCAATGGAGCAGAGGTGGGATCTGTTCTTTTTGGGAATGCAGGCTTTTTTCAGATGTTTCTGCCTCCAGTGATTAAACTTGTACGAGATTTAATTTCTGAGGTTCCTTTGTGGTAATTAATGATTCGTGAAAATGTTAACCTGCAGTAAAATGAAAAGGAAATTATTTTGTAGTGTTGTTTGACTGTTTCATTCTTTTGACTGTGTGAACCCCATTGTGAGACCCTGAATGAACAGTGGATGGATCTCTAATGTACAGCAGCTGTCTGTCAGGGCAGACTTAGAAACTGCTCCATAAGAGTTTCTTGTTCAAGTTTTCTTTAGTACAGATAAAACAGTTGGCATGTCAGTATGGAAACAGCTTTCTGACTGGCTGGCTTCTAATGTTGAGTGACGACAGAGGTGATTGTTCTGGAAGAGCAACCAAATTTTGTGTTGTTCCTTCAGATGCGTAAAATGCACGTGGAGTTGTTTGAAAAGTGCAAGTTGATCAGTGAAAGGAATTTCCAGTAATTGTAGTGAAATGTGAAAAGGAAACAAGACCCCTGGAAAGAGTAAGTTTAATTGCATGGAATGACTTCACCTATATTTCAGTCAGAGGAAGAAAGAGAGAGGAGCATACTAAATAGTGTTGGTGTAGCAATTAGGCTAAGATGATTGTCACAAATGACTGAACTTTGTGTGAGTTTTTAAATTAAAAAGAAATAACACTAATGTGAGTTCTTTCCAGCTGCTTCTGAAAGTTGTCATAGTGATTAGTCAAAATGCTCTACCCTGTCTGCCATCTCGTTTATATGTTTAGGCAAAAAAGCTCTTTATTTTCTGGTAACGTTCTGTAAGTGTATTATGTAGAGTACAAACTCAACACAACTTGAAACATCTCTATACGGTAAAATGTTGTGTTACATAACGTTTCAAACACTTGTACATAAGTGCCTGGAAATAAGTAGCTCACGTGAACAAGCTTTTGATGTACAGGGTTTATGTTAGTACTGATTTGTTTTAAAATAAAGAGCAATGTTTTGTGGAGCAAAAGTAGAAGCAGGCTGGAGGCAGGATTCCTGGCTCTAATTCAAATGCTCTTGTCTCTGTACGATAATCACAGTAGACTGCTGAACTGTTATTAGGTGGTATCCTATATCACCTGTTTATATTCTATACACCTAGTAGAGGTGATATTGTATCTATCACTGTGATCAGTCCCCTGTGAGTACTGAAATTTAGAGATGGGATGGCTTACTTATTATCACTATTTACGCTAGTGGAATGTATGCACCAATATTTTCCCTCTTAAGATTGGGGTTAATGCAGGAGTATAATCCTAGTGACAAATACATATATATGCGACATTGTATTTTGACTGGGGCCAGGTGTGAGTATATGCAGCCTGAGAAATGAGGGACTTGTTCTTTCTGTCACCGTTGAATAAGTGTATTATATGCTGTCAAGGTAGTTCCAAGAAGCACAGTACTATGTATTACCAGCAGATAGTAGAATAAATCTGACTGTAAATGGATGATTGCCTAAGTATAGGGCATAGCTCATATGTGATCAAACCATTCTGTGGCTAAGGGCTATATTGACTGGAACACCTGTGACTTACTGTGCTCTTTGTTGTGCCTCTGAACTGTTTTTAGTCCAGAAGGAGGTCCCAGACTTGTACATTTATTGTGTGAATTAAGTTATGTGTTGATGTGGGGTTTTGCTGCCTGCTCTGGCTTACGAGGGTTGGAAGGTTAGATAATTGAATCCAATTCTGCTACAGTCTACACGCTCCGCTGCCACTATCAGCCCTGAGGCATGCAAGTTCCCAAAAATGTCCACGGTGAGGAACTGTCAGTGGACAAAATGTGGCTCACAACAAGACCTGACCTTGGCTGATGGGGAAATCCAATGGGCTGTTTTCCCCTTTCTATAACAGAAGAACATACTGAGCTTTTTAGAGTTCAAGAGCAAGTTTCTCTTACTGGTTTAGCAGAGCCCTGCAGAAACTGGGGTTGATGCCATGAGAAAGCATTTTGAGATTCCTATGGCTGTAAAATGTCTTTTGTCCATTGCCTCCCCTTCTCCTGGGCTTCTCTCACCATACAGTGGTTTGTGTTAAAAAGAATTAAAAACTTTATTGGAATCTGGCCAGGTGTTTTAGATAAATGCCTATCTAGTGTGTGTTTCCTTGGAGAGGAGTGCTGTGGAAAATTCCAGGTGTCCATGCAATCGAGAGCACGCAGGACTGCAGAGTGTTTTTCACTGTTGAATATCTAGGCTTCGTTACTGATGTATGGTAATAATTCCCTTGAAATTCCTTGTGTTATTCTCTAGGGAAGCCTTATCTCATCTGAATATCCCAGCCTCCTGGGAGTTCAGTCTGCTCTTGTGAAGCACCTGCTTTGCGGGTAAGTTTCAAAAATGTTTTACTTTCTACAATCCTGTGAGATGCTGATCTGGACGGAAACTGAGAATAACAAGCCACCTTGGTGTTAGACTCTTTCTCCAAGGATGGAATGTCTCATAACAATGCGTCTAGGATTAGTTTGATATGTGAGATTTGAATGGGCCAATAGGTCAGTGCTCGTGTTTATTCCAATGGCACCTCGTATCTCAACGAATGATGGTTACATGATGTGATGTCTAGCTCACAGAGGAGCAGAGTTCTTCTTTCTGCCCTGGATTGCTAGTCTGGCTGCAGCTGAAGGGCTGAAAACCATGGTCACAAGTGAGGGAACTGCAGCAGTGTGTAGGCATGTGGGACAATGCTTGCTAACGGGATCTTAGGCTCTGTCTGTGTTCCTTCTCCTGTCACACAGCCCGAGAAACTTCACACGGGGCTGTGAAGAGTAGAATTTCACAGTGTAAATGTCAGTGTAAAACCCATCCATCAGCCTGCAGCAATAAATAGGAATTTGAATGGGCGCTTGGACAAGGTGATTTTTCACACCATGGGACTGTCATTTTCATATGAGTAATTTTTTTTTCTTTTTGCATTATTAAGGACAAAAGAATAACATCAGAAATTGAGCTAGGTGTTTACCTCAGATTTCTCAGTGAAATTGCCTCTGCCCTAAGGTGACAGGCTCAAGTTCCAAGACTTTTAAAATAAAATTAAAATAACAAACAAGAAAGTAAAAGTTAAATGTTAATGACTGCAAATCACTGGAACGTTGCAAGACTGATTAAGAGCAGATCCAATCAACTTCCCACTACATTATCAGTAGCTCACCTAATTCAAATTGGTTCTCAAAGTGTGAGATCTGATGAAAACCTTTTGTTTCCATGTGAAAGCTCAATTTGTTCTTAACTTTCCATAAGGAAATGGAAGGGAATGCTTTTCCTTTTCTACCCGGGCTCTTAGTGATAATCCACCCAGAAATGAGATGTTACTCCTGCTGGCAAAAGAAATGAGCAGGTCACTATCCCAGACTGATGGATAACTTTACGGCTCAATTATATATGAGAGGTGTTAAATAATTTCTTGTTTGGTGTTTTTTTTTGTTTTGTTTTTTGATTTTTTTTTTTGTTTGTTTGTTTGTTTAGTTTATAAGTTCATTCTTGATATTTCACATCTGTTTAACAACTGTTTTCATTTCTCTCGTGATGCGTAGCAGTGCTAGGTTAAGCAGGTGGACAGACTACTGGTCACATCAACTTCTGATATTACCTTACCTTCCACCAAGGAGAGGACAAACCTAGAGGTGTGATTAATTTTTTTCCTTTCTGGGAGACACTGGTACTAGCAACATTTCTCAGAGAGCATATACTCACACAATATTTGCCCAGTAGTGCATCAAAGCAGATGTTGTTATAGAACTTCAAACCGTCATCTTTCTCTGGATCACTTTGACAAATATATCTGTAGTTTCTGTTCAACTGGAACCAAACAACAGAGATTTGATGAAACTTTGGGTACTCTATGGGTGCCTCCTAGCCAGTGGTGCACTGACTGAGTGCACAGAACTGACCACATGGAAATGATCAGGAATCCAACTATTGTGTCTCACTCGGTATTGTGTATGCAAAATGCCTTGTTAACTCTAGGAAGAGTGCACTTGTAGTTGGGAACTTAAAAAAACAGACCAAGTTCCCTTTCTTCCCCTTATGCCTCAAAAGACATCTTGATTCTTGAAACCCAAGGCAGACGCTGGTGTTCTTTGGATTTGGTTAAAACAAACTTGAGTCTTCTGTGACTTTTGTGTCTTTGGCTGCTGTATATGTTGGTGTCTGTGTTTTTGAGATATCTGTTGTTGTAATAGGTCCCCGAGTTGTAAAATAGGGAGAAGTAAAGCTGTATGTGGAGGAAGAAATCATTCTAATGAATGAATGAAGCTTGAGACTGTCCATCAGCATCTTTTAGAATCTTACCGGCATGTCCAATCTCAGTCATGACTGACTTGTGTGCTGGGTGAGAAAATGGCAAATATTGAGGAACCAGGTAGAGGTTATTAACATAAATGCCTCTGAGGGTATGAGTTTTATTTGCAATGTTACTGCAGTTTTCTCAGGCCTACTAATGTAAATTTGTTTCAGAATGAAACTAGCTGTGTTTGAATCCTCATCTGTTAGGAAACTCTTGCTCCCTGCTGTACCAGTGTCAGAAGTTGATTCATTGATTGTATTCTGTGAGCTTATTTCTTTCTTAAGGCATTATCTATTTTTTTTTTTTAATGGAGTTATCACAGGTGGTCATCTAATTTCTAGTGCTTTCATGTTCAAGTACAAGCAATACAAGAAAGCTCATAGTAAAAAAAAAAAAAAAAAGAAAAAAAAGAAAAAAAAGGCTTTTAATTAAGAACTGCAAACTTCTTCAGCAATGTGTTATCCTCTGTGGTTCATGTCTGTAGCCTTTTTTATTTCTCTCTGATGGAATGCCATGCAAATGAGTGGGGCCATAATCTCCAGTACAGAGCACGATTGATCAGAATCTGACTCACTTTAGGCTGCTTGAAGAAGCAGGAGTGAATTCAGGACCAAGAGAACAGGTGGCTTCTCTTCATTTCTAGAACTAGCACCCTGGGATAACTTGTATCGTCATATTTCTAGTCGGATCTTGTAAGATCTGACTCAAGTGGTTTAGGAACTTTGAATACGTTTCCTTGGCATGCTCTTCCTTGTGGTAGTGTTCATAGTTGAATGGCAGTGTTTCACACATGAGGGAAGATGGTCTGTATGTCTGTATTGGGGTACCCATCCTAATGCTGTGAAACCTTAACATCTTTGTTTCAGCAGTAGCATTTCCAAGAGGAAAACTCCCACTAGTGTTCTCTGTATCTGAGGGTCAGTTGTTACATTGAAAATGTATAATTCAAGGTAGTGTCTTTCCTATGACCGTAGGTATCAGCTAAGCTGCTGGTTACTTCTAATACCAGAGTTAGTTAAAAACAATTCCAGTCTGCTGTAGTGAGTGAGAGACACGATTGCATATTTCTCTGACTCTTATTTTTCTCTTCTCTTGTTGCTCTGAGATCAGCAGTTGAACTCTGGGGACATTCAGCTCACAGAGCTCTAGGAAATTCAGCAGTTATACTTTATTGTGAGACCCAGAGGAGTTTCTTTGGAGTGGTTCTCTTAAGAAGGTGCTCTCTTAGGGGATCCACATGCTCTTAGCCACTCCTGAGGATGTCAATTGCTAACTGAAATCTGCTGAAAAATCTGCAGATGTGATGCATGTGCAGAGTTCCTGAACACACAGTGTAACCTGTTACAACTGCATTCCATTTTGTCTGTGGTTAGCAGAATTCCTCTGCCCCAGGTTGGACAGACCCACTGCTAGAGCCTACTTTGCTTATTTTAGTTCCTGCTAGGAACTGGCCGTGCTGAAGCTGTTGAGCATGCTGCTCTTAGGTGTTCCCTGACACTCTCCAACTAATTGAGAAGTTAGCGTTGATGTATTTCCTGTGTACTGTGTACTAAACTACAATATCTCTTTAAGGGCTTCATAGAAGACCTTCAATCCATTGCATTTCTTAAAGGCAGAGAAGAAGTGACGTAGTTCCAGCTGAGATAATTTTGGCAGGCGACTTGTAGGTAAGAATTAAGAGTTCACCCCCACTGAGTGAATGGAAAGTCATCTTTCTGAGAGCAGCTATTGATCCCGGAGAGGTGATCTGGGTGCTTGACTAACTGTTGAAGGGTGGATCTGACAGCTGTGCCTCGTGAATATAACACCATACAAAGCAAGCAGTCTCTGCAGAAATAGGTACTTGACTGTTCGTTGGTTTTTTTCTCGTGACTTTTTAGTGCTAAGGATGCTTGATATGAAATGAGGTTGGGGGTATAAATAGCAGGAGAGGATTAACTGCGTAGCATGAATCGGGAAGGACTGGTGTCTGGAAATGGCTTCTGCTCAGATGTTAGGATGCAGAGGCTTTGATTTTTCTACCTTGGGTATGTTTTAGGATTGTGATAACACTTGAATGTTCTCAAATCTGAAACCAGAACTATGGCTATTATGTAGCTAGTCCATCAAGTCTCTTCTATCAGATTTGTTTTAACATGTGTTCCAAGCCGTAGTTTTTTATTCTAAGAGGAGCTGGTGGTTCTATTAAAACTAAGTGAATCTCAGTGTGCTCCTCCCTAACTATAAATGTTTCTTAATATACGGTGCTTTGTAGTTGCTCAGTGGAAAAAGTGCAGATGTTTCTTAAGATTTAAAGCCTTAGCTTTTCTTGTCATTCTTCTGGACTCCCTTTTAAGCTTATTTTTACATTCTCTATTCATGAAGAGGCGCTGATGTTGTGAAGCATGTCCATTATTCTAAGATCGTCATCAATGAGGAATTATGTTGATGAAGCAGAAATTAGCTGGGATTAAAGAATTGTGAAAGGGCTACTGACAAAAAGGAAGAGGATTTCTCTGAGCTCAATATCTGAATACACTCTTCATATAATAGCAATAAAGTATGATCTGGTGATAATAAATCTGCAAAAGGAAATGCTATTTGAATGCATTTCCTGCTTTCTTACTGTGATAGAGGAAATTGCAAGAAATTCACTGCTGTCTTCACAGAGTGATTGCCTCTGTTTATGGTTGTGCTGCTTAGTATTGCTAAATATTAAGATCGGTCTACTGAAAATGCCTGCTATGAATCAGTCACAGCTCACTCATCTCTAAAACAGCATTATTATGTATCTTGAACTTCAGCAAAGTGTGTCAGAACAAGGGGGGGTGCAATAAGAGTATCTGCTTTTTCTGTTCTGTCTCCCCCTTTGTCTCTTCATTTTCAGATGCAAGAATGCAATCACCTTCCTTGCTCATTCTCTTCCCTTGCAAATGATTCCAACATCAACAGTCGTACCAGTCTAGCAGCCAAGCACAAGATCTTCATAAAGATTTGCTGTGAGGTTTTTGGTAATCTGAACAAGCTGTGTATCATCTTTGGTAGAAGCAATAGAGATGATGTTTGTCTAACCATTCTTGGCCTTATTTAAACTGCATCACAAAAAGAGGTTGATTACTACCTAAAAAAAAAAGTCACCTGCTGCAATCCGTGTCTTACAGCATAAATGGTCGTACTTCTACACTCCCTATGTTATCTGCAGCAGTCTCTAGCCTCGTTGCAGTGTGTGGGTACCAACACTCATCAAAACTGTATGCCTTTGTTATTAGCATGTACTAGTAGGAGATTACCTTATGTGCATGTTTTCTGGAAATAGCTTATCCATTAATGAAACAAAAATGTAACTATGTGGTAAATCTGCCCAATCTCAACTGTCTTTCAAAGAAGGAAGCGTGGTTTTTAAAGCAATAAAACGAACCAGGAAAAAAAATACAGGGATCTCCTGGAAAGAGTCCAGCAGGGGGCTACAAAGGGTGTGGAACATCTCTTTCATGAGGAAAGGCTGAGAGACCTGGGACTGTTCAGCCTTGTGTAAAGCAGACTCAGAGGAGATCTGATCCACATCTATAAATATCTAAGGAATGGGAGGCAAAGGGATGAGGCTGAGTTCTTCTCTGCAGTGTGTGGTGACGGGACTAGGGGAAGTGGCCACAAACTGAAGCATTCTGTGATGCTGAAGGCAACTCTGAATCCTGTCCTCACGGCACGTTTCTATGTGTATGATCTGTAAACTGTATGCATACACAGTAACAGCTCTGGTCCACAAGTAATCACTTAGCAGTTGCAATGCTGATGAGATCAGGAGGTTCACTTCCCTGTCCATTGGAATTAAACATGGGCACTGAGGGAACAGAGGAGAGTGCCTCAATGAAGGTTGAAGATCTGAGGCAGATTAAGACATTCTGCCTTTGAGTGCCTGCCTCATAAGTGAACCTATACTCCCAGTTCCACATGACTATGGGGGTCTTTTTTTCTTGCAACTCATGGGCCTTATTTCATTAGGCTATAGACCAAATAAAGAAGTTCAAACCCTTGAGTACAGGTAGAAGTGGGACATTTTCTTTGGGTTTTAAAGGACTAGAAAGAGAGTAAGAAAAGTAATGCTTTTTATGTAACATGACTAAACTAGAGTGTCTGTGTGAGACATGCAGCATACTGGATAGCTACAAATGCATGCAGTGCATTATCCACTTAGGAAATCTAATGTGATCTCCGCACAGAATTTCTCAAGAGCACATAAGTCTGCCAAATCCAAATCTTCCCCCTCCCGGTGCAGTACCTGATCTTCATGAGGGAGAATCATGGTAATGAATCAGAACTATCAATTTTTCATTCTCTATGTTAATATCTTGTCCCAGAAGATCTCTGATTTTTCTTATAATGATTTTCTTATATGCAATCTAATATTTAATTTTCTTATAATACTTTTTCTCACTGTAATTAAAAAGAAGTGAGATGTCTTGCTGAAGTTACAGAACAGGCAGGAGTAAATTATTCAACAAAAAATTTGGAATGGAGACAGAAACTGAAGGAGTTTGGACCAAGCAGTATGTCTTTAGTGGAAACAACCTGCCAACCTCAGTTGCAGTAGCTACTGTCACCCTTTATAGTAAATTTGTGGAAGAAATGCTTTTTGTGCCCACTTACAGTGCTGCGAGTGAGCAGGGCAGTGCTCAAGCAGAATGAGGTGCAGGTGAAGTAATGGATGTGTTTGGAACAGGGCTGCTTTTCTCAATGTGTTAAAATGCAGTGTCTTCTATTTCAGTCTCCCAGATTGTTACAGTATAGCACCAGTGGCACATCCTTAGTGTTTATGTTGGGTAGAGTTACACATAAATTTTCATGGAGACAAATCTTTCTTTTCATTGCTTTAAATGTTCATTGATAGTTCAAGTATTCTATTTCCACCTTTGTCAAGGCCAGTTTGTTTTCCTCTGCACGAACTTATTTCTATCTGTGGGCATGCAGCTGTTGCCCTGTGGGGTTTTGTTTTCCTAGGAATATTTAGTCTTAATATACATATGTGCACACTGACCTCTGCCTGCACCCCCACAGAAAATGTGTGTTCCTTACTCATCTTCGTTGTTCTTAGAAAATACTTTCTTTTAATGAGCAGTTCTCTGTAAGACCCTCAGTACCCATATAGTTACGTGTTTATGTACGAGTTCAGGGTATTTATTCCTGCTCAGCTGCCAGGTGAGCTAGGACTCTCTGAAATATGTAATTATAATGGGGTGCAAAAAAAAAGAGGAGACAAAATCATTCACAGAACCTGTTCTTAGTTTCACTATTTGTACTGCCAGGTTTGATCTTTTTTGTTTTTGACATATTAAAGTGGACTATGTTGTCACGAGTTCCATCCCCTCTCTGCCAGGGGGAATGTGCATGCCAAGTGAATTACAAGGGCAAGAAGCAGCCTTTCTGTCCTGCATGGATGAAAAGGAGATGAGAAGGAAGCCTCAAGAAGCTCCTGTCTTGGCCACATGTAGCAGCAGGAGCAAAGGGGTGCTGACTGGAAGGTGATTCCCTCTGTAAGGCAGTTCTTTCAGCATCTGTTAGAGTAACTGCAGGTGTAACTTGGCCTCACAAGTGGATGAGGGGTTGGAGAATCTGATGAGAAGAGCTAGGAATGAGGCGTCTAGGGAAGATAGCACTCACTGCAGTCTTAATGCTAATTTAAACAGTGGAGAAATGTAGGTTAAGAAAATCTTATGAGTGAGAAAGAGAATTCTTTCATCTTGCTTCAAAGCACATCTGGTTGGAACTGGATGGGGAAACAGAGCACATTCTTCAGATGGACAATTCTTACAGCTCCGTGGCAGACCACTTTTCCAGGCTCCACGATGCTTATGCTAACGTGGTTCATTTCCTCTGTGTAATGAGGACTGATTTACAGATTCGTAACCCAGTGAAATAATTGTTCTAGTGATCAGAAGTGGATAGAAATCCCCTTGGTATGTAGCAAGATAATGGGCAGAGCATGTAAAAACAAATGCAGGCTGAAACAACTCGTAGCGACAGTGATATCTGTACCTTCAGAAGTAGCAGGGGAAGCTGTAGGACATAGGAAGGAAGTCTGTGGGTAGAAATACTACAGTTTATTAAGGTTTTACTTCATGTGAATGAGCATAATGGGAAAATGCGTGTGCCAGTGTACATAGGTAGATGCGCTGTAAAACTAAGTAAAAGGATTTCTGATTGCAGAAGGTAAAATGACATTGTTATTATACTGATTGTCATTTAATTATTTGTATGCCTGACATTCATTTTGCTTTTGGTTAATTAGTTGTCATTTTCCAAAACCAATTATGTTTTAAATGTTACCACAGGTTCTCAAAGGGAAGTTGAGACTTTTTTTCTTGTCAATGGATTCGTATATGCCGTGGATTCAGGGTCCAAATAGATTGCTCTCGGGAGGGGAAGCACGACAGGACTCAATATGAGTGATCAGGCTTCAGTTTATTACCCGGACAGCCTTATTCTTATAGTGTTTAAGACAGGGGCATATAGAAAATATCACACAACCATTGGTAGAGAGCCTTGAGAGAAACAACTTTAAAACAACTCCCAACAATTAACAGCAGTGAGAAACACATCTTGGAGGAGGTAACATTTGATATCATCTTAATCCTAAGAAACCCAGGCAGGAATGCGTTGGTGGCGGATGTGAAAGGCAGCGCTGGCAGGGCTTCCCCTGCTTCAAAGTGCACTTTTCCTCTCCCACTCGCCACAGACCATCTCCTGCTTTTACTTTTCTCAAGGTTCACACAGTGTAGTTTCCTTTGAGCACCATATTGGTGTGGCCAGTGCATAACGCAGAGCCCAAAGGGAACACCTACTAGCTAAATGGAATAGACAATCAAGGACAGCTTACTCTAAAAATACCTATAGTTACAATTATCAGCAGTCCTGTAAGGCCTTCTTCGCTGAAGGCAGGCTGAATAACATAATCACAGAAGTTTCCCATAGACGGCTTGGCAGCTTGGGTTGCTCAGCTGAAGCAGTTCATGTCCACCTTGAGTTGTTTGTCACTTGGCCTAGGAACATCGTGACCTCCTATCAACATCTAGTACTTTTCCATGAATATATAGTCTGTGCTGCCGTACAAGCTATGCTTGTACATATTACTGTAACCTCCCTGCTCCTGCAGTCATTCTCCAACAGGTATTAAGACCTAAGTGAAGCTTTGCATCTTCCTCACAGTACTAGCAAGCAATGGTAATATGTGGGCAGAGTTTGCATCTCCAAATAAATAAATAAATGAGGATTTCTCATCAAGCTGGCACACGCTGCTGTGCCAAGTGCTTCTTCTGATTAAGCTCATGCTCCGTGAACACTTTGCTTCCTGTACACCTGCAGAATGTCTCCCTTTCCATATGAATTTAAATGCTTTTGCTTCAGCTCTTGAAGTGTTTCTCCCATGTGTATTGAAGGTGTACCCCTCTGCCAGTTGAGGTTCCTGAAATTATTCTACTTCTTTCCACTCCTATGGCAGATCATTCATTACTCTTCAGTGTGTGTTTATTCATCACAGTTGAGCAAGAAGATAGGGGCAGAGTGAGGGAAGGTGAAGCTATCTCAGTAGCATTTAGATACCAATAGGCATTTCTGCTGCATAGATGGCCTTGTAGGTACAACTGCTGTGCAGCACGTGAGCCCAGTCAAATCAGAGATGAGCTGCTGACCAGTTAGAAGCGCAGGGAAGTTCCTGAGACTTTACTTATAATAGTTCTAGATAGGAACAGAGATGGAGTGGCACCACAAACTATTCCTTCAAGTATCTTTCCCTTCTGCAGAAGTAACTAAAACACGATTGCCCTCTGAGGAGTGCTTGGAGCACTGGTGGTAACAGTGCTCATATGCTGCCAAAGATGGGAAAACACGATGCCAGGGCTGCTGTGTGTGCAAATGCAGCATTGAATCTAGCAGCTCCAGCATTATGTAAAAGAACTGCTTTCTGTATCTGGCACCTTGTCTTAGGTTTCAGAAGTTGTTCTGTACTAAAGTGGGATGAAATGAAGGCTCTTCAAAGCTTTCTGTGTGAAATGAGAAGGAAAGGCTTTTGTTGGTGATGTCAGAAACCAAAGGCAAAGCCACATTCAAGCTGCAGTTTAATTTGGCTTTTGATACATTTCTGCTTTTATGCATCCTCTTGGAGTTCTTTCATTTACTGCAAATTGATATTCACTGGGCCAGAGAGCACAAGAGATTGGTAAGAGCACTTGCAGGAGATGTGATTGCAGGAGATGTGATGTATAAGCATTCTGTTCCTGCATTCTTGAGACACAGATGATTTTCAGGACAGTCCTAATGACCATATGGATTTTGGAGTATTTCAGAAAGGCAGCAGTTAAGTACAAAGGGCTCTGTCTGTTGTATTATTTTTGTTTATCACAGAAACAGAGCTGAGGGCAGCGGCTTTTCAAAGTGCTGCTGTGCCACAGAACAGAAAATGTTTGTGATGGTTAAAGTGCACAGCAGCAGTGAAGCAAGCTGATGCTGCCTACTGTGTTACCGGACCAAATGCTGTGACATTCCTTGTGTGCAGATTTGGTGTGACTTTGTGTTTCTTTCTCGTTGGAAAGATGAGCACGTTGGCACTGTGTGCAGTTGATCTAGCATTGAAGGATGAGTGGCTGTTTTGTTGTTCCCAGATTTTCCTTGGAAAAATGCTCCCTTATGACCTGCTGATATAATTGACTCTTTCTTGGGTGGAGCTCTGAGCTTCCTTCCTTCAAAAGTGTGTGCCTGAAAATGAAAGGTTATGCTTAGATGTTGTAGAAAGATTGGGTTCCTCTCTTTTTATGAAGGGAAGATTACAAGAAAGCCGAAAAACATCTAAGCTGGTCTTAATTGCTATTTATGCTGCCTCCACAAATGATTATTTTAGCTGTCTTCTCCTTTCATAAATGACTTATGTAATTGGGTTAAACAGAATCACACAGAACATTTGCTGGTCAATTACTTCTTAAATTATGTACATTTTCTTAATTTGTGCATGTAATTTTTCTTCCATGCATAAAACTCTTTTCTAAATATGTACTCAATATTTATCTGCAATGATTACTCGTATTTGCTCATAGAAGGTAAGCTGAATAGTTATGCTGCTAAGTGTGTACGTTTCTATAATCATCAAGTCATATTTCTGTGTGTACAGGGTGTTCTCTGAATATTGGTCATAGAAATCAGTTTGTGTGCTGTTCTTAGCTCAGTGTGCTTGTATTTATTAAAGGAGACAGGAACAGATGTTATGAAGGTAATATTATCCTAACACTCAATTATCTGAGTTCACTTGATTCCAGTAAGAACATTTGTCTATGAAAACACATTCTTGCATGACAACATTAAATACCCGAAATCTCATTTTACAGAAACAATTGATCTTTACCGTGGAAACAGTAACTGAAAGTGTTAATATTTTCATCTTTGCTTTCTCAAGAGAACAAGGTGAAAACTCATCTGACAAAAACAAGCATGGTGTCTGTGATCACTATCTGCTCCGCAGGCCTTATCTTTGGAAAAGTCCTTGATATAGGTAGAGCTCATGTCCAGATTCTTTGCTTGTTTAAATTGATGTTCCCCACTAACTCTACTGGGGCTGTGCTGATTGGTACCCAGTGATTTAGTATTGGATTTTTTCTGTAAACAGCTCTGTTCACCTCTATTATGAACAGCATTTAAATATGCTTGGCATACTTAGTTGCCCCAGATATAGTCTTGGGCATGAATCATAACAGTTACATGAGTTGTCTACTAACACCTGTGCTTGAACACTTCTTTTTCCATCATGTGCATTTACAGGAGTACTTTTGCTAGCAATTTCAATGTTTAAGCTATCTGAAGAAATATTTCTTATTTACTTTTACATCTCAGGGCAATCTATCAGTTTGCCAGACAAGTATATGCGGTACTGTGTAGGATAGAGGATCACCAAGAAAAGGGAAGCCTTTTCCATTTTTGGACATCGTGTGTACGTGCAGGCTTCTGAAAATGAAATCAGTGCAGTTTGTGATTACAGACTGACTCTTTGGTAAGACTAGAAGCGGTATATAGTGCTGTAAAAATTACCAGTGTTGTAATTTCTACTACTTAAAATGCAAGAAAATCGACAGAATGGAACTGATAACCGATTGCACCAGCATTATGCTGGACTCTTTTTTGAGAAGCTCATGGAGCTTACCACATACAGTTTATATATTTTTTTCACGTGGAGGAATTCAGTGACACACCTTCAACTCATGTGTGCTTCCATGCCAGAAACCATTTTCTCAGATGGTTCTATTTTCTGTTGCCATTTCTTTTAAATTGTGCAAGTCATTCTGTATGTGTCTTCAAAACTGTTGACTCCTTTTCCCATTTAAGTAGGCCTTTGTACTGCTTTCAGTTCAGTTTGTCTGTACTTACAGCTGGATTTTAGGTGAAAATTCCTCAGTGCTCAAGCTGTACTAATGTTCCCAGTGCTGCTGGAGGGTATCTTCTTTCCTCTAGCAATAACAGTGATGTAGAAGTAATAAGAAGGACATGTGATTCTAAAGGGCTAATATTTCTGCTTTCCAGCTGCCTTTGTTTCCTGGTAGTTTAACTTTCAAAGTCCTTCTCTTCCTCAGTCATTTTGCATTGAGTTCTCAGCGTTTATAAGTTTAGGTTTTTTGTCCTGAAGTTGATCTTGCACAGTGTATGTTTGAGCTTCATTCCTTTTCTATTTCAGAGTTTTACAGCTTGATCTATTCTGTTGAAGATTGGCAGTACCTCTTCCCTGCTCATTGTCTTCAAATTCCAATAGAACATTCCTACTTCTTGTTTCAGGGCCATGAATAAAACTTTACAGCCTTATGAATCCAGTACTTAGTTTTGAAATGTAGCCTGACATTCCCCTTTCAGCTCTACACAGCACATTTCATCTTGTTTAGTTTCACTTTGATTTCTAATCCATATTGTGTCTAACCCCTTGTGGTGCTGTAAAATGGTGATCTGGATGACTGTAGCGTCAGTTGTCTGACCTCAACAGAATGCAAGGGTTTAAATCAGATCTTGAAGGGAGAGACAATGGAGCATTTGTAGGGTTGACATAATTTTTGTGGTCTAAGGATGTGTACCAGATAAGTTCTAATTAAAGAAACAGAGAGAAAGAAAAAATGAGTACAGAATGGAGCGAAGATAACTGGCCTGAATAATTAAATGGTTATAAGCATGCCACTGCTTTTCTCAAAAATGCAGCAGATTTCATCTATCTGAACTTCATATTTATCACTCCTCTTTCTAGAAAATCAGTCTTTGTTTTGAAGCCTGCAGCTCTGATAACCCCTAAGTAAGGAGTCTCTTCTGGCTTCTACCCTGGCTCTGGAATGGTAGAAGAAAGTGATTCTGGTTTGGGGCCTTTCTTTATCTGGAGAGGAGGGTCATTGTACTTCTCATTGCCACTGCAGGTGTAGGGGCCCAGAATTGGCAGCAGTTGTTTCTGCTCATGAGCATGCTTTCGTTATTCTGAAGTGATTATTGTGAGTGTCACTGGGTAATAAACACATCAAATAATATGAATATGTAACTTAGTAAATTATTTATTGGTTGGGGCATTCAGCCATATTCATGAGAGAGAAGCTGATTTGTGATGGAAATAGGACCCATTTCTTGGCTTTTGTGTCGTTAACCAAATCTCTTCTTATTTTTGTGTTAGTCCTCTGTTTTACTCTAGTAAGCTGAACTTTACATGTCCTGTGGTTTCAAGTACAACTTGACTGACTAACCTCATTGTAAATGTTTCTCTTGTGTCATAAGCATAGGAAAATAATTGAGAAGGGACTGTGAGAAGCAAGCTATCCTCATTCAGCTCTAAATAAATTATTTATGGCTGTTTCTCTCTTTTTTTTTTTTTTTTTTTTAGTAGCTTCTAGTACTGGAATAAATCTTCCTCCTCACTGAAAAATTTTAGTTGTTGCTGGCATTTATAGGTAGGAGGGCATCATTTTAGCACAATCCAAGTGTCTGCTTCAATTTATGCCCACTATGTTTTGAAGTTTTTCTTTTTCCTTTTCAGATTGAATACAGAAAACAGCTTTTTCTTTTCTCTTTGCGGAAACTTTTTCCTATCTGTTGCTGTCTTCTCACTTCTCACAGTCTCCCCTAAACTTTTTTTCTCTTTTTCCTTGAGTACATTTCCTATCATTTTGATTATTTTTGCTTCTCGCACATGGATCTTCTCAAATAGATTCCCATGTCTTTTATAGTGGTATGTCCCAGTCCTGACCCACAACTTGAGGTGAGGCTTTATCAGTGAGTAGAGTAGAAAGGTTAGTTGGACTGTTTTGTAATGCTACCTTTGTGCCTTGTTGGAAGAGTTATGCTTTCCTTGGTCACAACACTGCTGAAAATAAGTGAATGGAAGACAGCTTGCGTACTATGTGACTTCCTCAAAGATTTACAAATACTGCACTAACAAAAATGACTAATGTTAAACTGCATGCCTCAAATCCTTCAGATTTACCAGAGACCCTAAACCCTGTCAATAGATGCCATTTACACAGCCCTAGCAAGTTGTTACTGGTAATGAAATTGTAGAGAGGCAAATTGTGGTGTCATGCATTGCTGGTCTAAAGTAAGATTAGTTAGCTCAACTTTTCCCTACCTGCCACATCCTTCCTCAACAAAGCTATCAATAATTCCACATCCTGCCCTTAAAATGCAAAACATGTGAGCTATCATGACAATGTAGTGTAACTTCCCACTATCAAATGTAAGTTATTAATTGCGTTACAAGAAAGTAAAAAAAAATACAGTGATGCAAAAGTGAAATATTTTGTTTTCCAGAAGGTCTTAACTAAATATTTATTCAGTTTTCACTGTTTTTTGGCACTTCTCCCCATTGTGATGGTTGAACATAGAGTAGTAGGTATAAATTTTCTTGGTTGAGAGGGTTTTTTTAATCAGAAACAAAGGAAAAAATCCATTTGGGAAAAGCTACTACTTTTTTCAGGTATATGAATGTTTTCTAATGTTTTTCTGTAATTTACAAACAATATTTTGCTTAGAATCAGTTGCAGGTTGTCCTTGTGTTATCAGGTGCTGTGTTTGCATAATAGGAGAGTTTCTCCAAATCCAAGCTGTGTTTTAAGGCACTCTGTTTCAGTTGCACTGAAATTTAACAGCGCATCTCTTGGAACTTATGAGTTTTTTCTCTTTCATCCTTTCCCAAATTCTCCACTTTGGAGAACAGCCTGTCGGGTGCATTACAGCTTGTAGGGCTCCACAGTTCTCTGGTAGACAATTTCCATCTTTGCTTAAAGAGGCTCTCAAACAGAAGCCCAGGTAAATGGTAGAGTCAAGGACTGTTGAGAAATGTGACAGACAGATGAGTTTTTGCTCAGCAGTTTTACCTTCGAAAAAAAGAAAAAAAACAAGCTAGAGGATTTGGACCTGCAGCATGTCAGCATATCTCTTTAGAACTCATTTATTAAGCTCTTGGGGGTTACATTTATCTTCCTCACAGACACAGTGTTGTTCATGTGGGGGAACCTAATGGAATTGCTGAAGAATTATATTAAATGTCTCTAATTGACCTTCACGGCCTTCTCAGAAAGCCTTCCATCTGCAGATTTCTCACTTAAGCAGCAGTAGCACTAGATGGAGAGGGCTTGCAGAATCATTCATCATTAGTGGCTCTCCCCTCATCGTTTCCTGGAACCTCAGGTGACACTGGTGCTGGAGGTGTTCTACTGGGGAAAAGATAACAGCAGATTTTACTTTTTTCTCTGAAATTAACCACAACACACTGGATATCCTAATCCCATGGGCACAGTGCTCTGCGTTGTGTAATGGAATATCACCTAAAACACCAAATTTCACTTAAGTAACTGAAAGCAGAACAAATCTTTAAAGCAGCGTTTTACAAACTGCTGAGCCCATTCCAAGTGCAGATTATGCGTTCCAATTCCACCTGCAATCGAAACTGAATTATTGCTGTATTCATCAGCATTACACAGAAGAGCTGGTCTTCACTGAACATAGTTTCAACTCTATCTGCTTTTGATGGGTTGTTTTTGTTTGTAATTAATTGCATTTATTATCCGGAGTCCTTCATAAACACTGCACCTGCATTGGTAGACTCTTAATCTTTCATGAGATTGCATCTTGATGTGATTCTTCAGCCGTGTTCCTCAGCATGTTTTATTGAATCTGCTTCACTGTGTATGGACTGGAAGTAAAACAAAATCAATGAGTAGATTTCAGATAATATTCTGTTGTTCAATCTGGTAATTTGGACAGCAGCTTGGCATATATATGATTTTACTGGAATTTTCTCTTTGTTTCTCATAGCTAAGAAGGCATAAAGCCTTAAAGGGTAAATAAAAAGCTAAAAAATATTACCAGAGAGGCAGAAGAATATAACCTCAGAAATTAGTCTGATGTCACTGTCTGGAAGTAACAGGAAGTCCACATATGGGAGGAAATAAAACCAAAAACATTTTGTGTTGCTTTAACTTGCAAGACTCGCTGCAGGGATTTCCAATATTCATTTCATATTGGAAATCACACGATCTTGTTATGTAGTAATATGACCATATTCTCTCCACCCCTCCTCCATCTAGGCTACGTATATAAAAATTAAGAGTCTTCTGATACGTTTGTCTGCCTAACAGTGATGCTAGCAGGTCTTGCTGACTTTACCTCTGTTAATGCAACGTGCCCTCACTGTGTGATGCTGATGAATAAATCATCAGATGTCTAACAGCATCTATTCACCCTGAATGACAACAATTGAACCCAGGCATGAGAGGAATATGCTTGTGTTTTTCTTGTTGTTTCTACCTTTCTTTTTGTTTGTTTTCTTTTATTCTTCTCTCTGAGAAGAAAGTAATTCTTCTGTGTTGCCCTTATACATACATATGAAATTACACCTCACAAGAAAGTAGTGGTGTGTTTTCCAGCTCCACGTGTGTGAGGTTGTTTAGGTTCTAGTTTTCTGTTCTCACCTTTGTTGCATGATGCCAGGATTGTGACAGCTCAGTCAAAACAAGGCCTTCAATTCCTGCACCTCTGCAATGCCAGGTTATTAGTGTCCACATAAATCTTGAGAGATTACATGAGAAATTCAGTAGAATAAAAAGTTTAATCATCATTAAAATGTGAATGAAATGGATTCAAAATGTGATGGATTTGTCACTGGATGAAAGTTAACTTGATTTTTTTTATAGCTTTTGCTCGTCTTTATTTGTCACTGTTACTGCAAGAATGTGGATCCCGTGTACTAGTGTACTGACTGCTGTTATAGTTGTGAAAGGTTCTGTTGAGTGTATCTGTTTGAATTGCTTATAATGAGGCATTACCAACTTCTAAAGAATAAAAACTAAGTAGCTGTCAAATATAAAATGAATAGCAACCTCAATGATTTCTGCTTTCTTTCTGTATGAATTTCTCAGGAACAGATGAAGCGTTATTATATGCATATAATGTTGATTGTTTGAACATCAAACATCATCTGGAGAGGTCCCACAAGATTGGAGGCTTGCCGATGTGACTCCCATCTACAGGAAAGGCTGTTAGGAAGATCTGGGGAACCACACGCCTGTCAGCCTGACCTTGGTATCAGGGAAAATTATGGAGCAGATGATCTTGAGGGAGATCACACGGCACGTGCATGGCAATCAGGGGATCAGATCCAGCCAGCACGGGTTCACAAAGGGCAGGTCGTGCTTCTCCAACCTCATCTCCTTTATGACTGGATGACCAGACTGGTAGATGAGGGAAAGGCTGTTGATGTAGTTTACCTGGACTTCAGCAAAGCCTTTGACACTGTCTCCCACAGTATTCTCCTGGGGAAACAGGCAGCCCATAGTGTGGACAGGTTCACTCTTCTTTGGGTTGAGAATTGGCCAGAGGGTTGTGCCCAGCAGGTAGTGGTTAATGGAGTTAAGTCCAGCTGGCGTCCCGTTTTACGAGTAGTGTCCCCCAAGGGTCAGTATTGGGGCCCATCTTGTTTAAGATCTTTATTGATGACCTGGATGAGGGGATTGAGTGTACCCTCAGTAAGTTTGCGGATGACGCCAAGCTGGGAGGATGTGTTGATCTGCCTGAGGGTAGGGAGGCCCTTCAGCGGGATCTGGATAGGCTGAACAGCTGGGCTGAGGTCAATGGGATGAGGTTCAATAAGGCCAAGTGCCGGGTCCTGCACTTTGGCCACGGTAACCCCATGCAATGCTATAGGCTTGGGGCAGAATGGCTTGAGGAGTGTATAGAGGAAAAGAACCTGGGGGTGTTGGTTGATGCCCGGCTCAACATGAGCCAGCAGTGTGCCCAGGTGGCCAAGAAGGCCAATGGCATCCTGGCCTGTATTAGAAATAGTGTGGCCAGCAGGAGCAGGGAGGTGATCATCCCCCTGTACTCAGCTCTGGTGCAGCCTCACCTTGAGTACTGTGTTCAGTTTTGGGCCCCTCACTACAAGAGAGACATCGAGGCCCTGGAGCGTGTTCAGAGAAGGGCAACAAAACTGGTGAGGGGTCTGGAGCACAGGTCTTACGAGGAGCGGCTGAGGGAGCTGGGATTGTTTAGCCTGGAGAAAAGGAGGCTCAGAGGAGACCTCATCGCACTCTACCACTTCCTGAAGGGAGGCTGTGGTGAGGAGGGGGTCGGCCTCTTCTCCCAGGTAACTAATGACAGGACGAGAGGGAACGGCCACAAGTTGCACCAGGGAAGATTTAGATTAGATTTGAGGAAAATTTTTTTCTCTGAAAGAGTGGTCAGGCACTGGAATGGCCTGCCTAGGGAGGCACCGTCACTAGCACTGTTCAAGAAGCGTTTAGATGAGGTGCTAAGGGATTTGATTTAGTAGCTTGGTGGGTAGGGATGGTGGTAGGAGGATGGTTGGACTAGATGATCATGTAGGTCCTTTCCAACCTAATGTATCTATGAATCTACGAATCTTTATCTGTTTGAAAATGGTCTATGCATATTTGAAACTTTTTTGTCTGTCATATGCCATGGTCTGATTAGAGTTGGAGGAGTGTTGCACTCTGATGTGAACAATGACATTTCCAAGGTTTAATTTCCTGTGAATGCAGACATCAGTTCTATAGTGCACTAGAACAACGGAGAAAATGGTGTTCTTGAAAGCAACTGTAATATCTCCTGCTTTTAGACAACTCTTGTTTAATTGCAACTGTAAGAAAGCATGAGGTGTTTTTTCTTTATTTGCCAATTATTTAGTTTTCATGTCTAGTAAAAGGATGAAAACTGAGAACAGTAGCAATTTCAAGGAAGTAAATTGTCTGTGGTGAAGCTTTGGTTTGTGCTGAGTAAAGAGATTTACAGCTTATTTTCTCTTTTCCCCCCTCATCGATTCAAGTAAAAGAAACATCTCATTCAGGATTTTATTGTCTAAAAGAATCTCTTCAAGGGAAGCAGCAGGAATGTAATGACAGAACAGCTGCCCGTTATGCTTTTAGTGTATTATTGTACAAACGTAGAGTAGCAGAAATCAAGCACACTGAAGTCCGTTAATTCAAGATGCTTAAAAGTGGGGAAAAATAAAACACCGAACAAAAGCAATATTTTTGTTAGATATGGTGTTTGTTGCCAGCTTTAACACCAGGTCTTTCTTTTCAGGTGCATGTTCTACTGAAGAAGAAGGTATTAAACATTTCAGAAAAGTGAAGTGTCCTGGGGTTTCAGGCAAGCCTTGCAATGCCAGTGATGTATGGGGAGGAGATTTTTCAGAGGCTGAGGACTGAACAGATTACTAGAAGAGAAAAGGGTCTACTTGGCTGCAGAAATAGATCTACAAGCTACTTCAATACTTAGATTCATGCTGCATGAAAAATTCACAGGCTTTTGCCTTCCAGGATTACAGAAAAATCAGGATGAACTTTGAAATGTTGAAATAAGCAGAGTGAGATTGATAGCTGCAGACTGCCACTAACCCTTCCCCTCACAAAAGCAGTGCAAGTTTCCCTTGAAAGGACAGAATAAGCTGCCTAGCAATTCAAGTCCAGATATTTTACTGCCCATTATTTTCTTATTTATGGTCAGAATGCCTTTTATTCATGCCATGAGGATCTGGGAGCTTGTTAGACCTCTTGAAAGGCTTGTGTTTGGTGACTAAGACACTCCGAATGAAATCAAAACAATCAAGTCCAGGGTGCCCCACCCACCACCTCACTGTGTTAGCATCCACTGGTTGGTCTCCTAAAAGGCTCAGCAAGTATTGATGAATATCAGTGGCTGCAATTTTTTCTGCATGGAGGAATTCACTGGCACCATTGCTTCGTGTGTGCTTCTGTGTCAGATGCCATTTTGTCACGCTGCCCCTTGCTGCCATCTGTCACACAGCCACAGCATGTAGCACATCAGCGGTGGGATGGTTCATCCTCTACTGCCATACTTCCAACATCATAAAACAGGAGACATTACTTCCAGAGCAGCTCTCATAAAGTATATAATATAATCCATGTATACAAGTAACAAAAATTACTTTAATTTTTTTATACATTTCAATTTAAGAAAACAAAACCCTATGGGACAGGTGACCTTGATTTTGTGAACCTACTGCGTCAGTCTGGTTTGGTGGCAGTGGATGCAATTCTTAGTGTTAGGGTGTTTGATTTTTCTGAAGTTTTACTCTTCCTGTGCTTCATCCTTGAAAACATTTGATCACAAATGCGCGTACTGCCAAAAAGGGATGACATGAAATTAGGTGTGGTGGTGAGGTGAGGGATTTTTCTCTCTAGTAAAATGGGGTTTATAGAAGTCTGATAAAGAAACCTAATCAGAGTTTTGATTCCGTTTCTATACACTCTATTAGAAAGTTGGCACGTATTTGTATCAACTGAAAATGAAGTTACAAAAATGATGATTTTGTTCACAGTCTTTAAACTTATTCTCACATTCCTTAATCACAATGAAAAGCATGGCTGTGTATTTTTTTGTAGTGCAGTCGGTGCTGGGTGATGGTTTGGGCTGGAACAGAAGGGCAAAGAAATGGAAGTGTGCGTGGGGTAAACAGTCTGCAGGAGCACTATGGGAGGACTTTGTATTTCACTGTAACCATTCCATTTCAGTAGGGCAAAATTTCACATCCAAGTCCTATACGTCTGGTAGTACATCTAGCACTAATGCAATCATCTCTCTGAAAAGAGAACTGGTTGATCTGAGCAGGACTATTCACACATGCAAGATTTATCCACTGGTCTTTTTCTGTCTTTGAATAACCATGCTGTGCAGCATTAGGAGTGAGCAAATGTCAGCTAATCATACTTCTGTGGCTCTCACAGTAAATATTTCATGGCACATTCTAGATTCTGTTCTTCTTAAAGGCTTCGATTTTTTTTTCTTTATTTTGCTCTGTTGCTCCGTGATGCTGCTTACAGCTGGCTTTTTAAAAGTATACCTGAGAAAAATACTGGTTTGTTTATGAAAATTATGAGTACAAGCAGACTTGAAGGCTGTAGCTGTGGAAATGGCTGCATTCACTCGAAAAAACACTTTTGAGATTGCTGTACTATTTCAGTGGACTCCAGGCAGCATCTCAGTGGGTAAAATAATAGGGTTCTTTTTATTTTTCCTGTCTTTTCAATACTGAAGGATTTAGACTACCTCATCTGAACCTCTAGATACTTAATAGCCTTATGTCATTAGTGTTTATATTGTGTGTTCTCATTTAAAACTGTTGCTTGTCTTTAAATAAGACAGATACAACAGAGAAACCTTTGTTGACATTTGAGTAATCTACCTCTAAGTAATCTGTGTTTGAGTAAGCTGCACAGAGCGGCAGTGATACACTGCGTCAGTTACACCTTGCAAGGTTATGGAACTGTATTAGGACACAGTAGTACTTTGGGACAGCAGTACTGTTGGTAACCAGGTGACTCAGTGATATTTGTTTGTTTTCTAGCTGTGTGTTTCAGATACAGAATTAGTTCTAAGGAGCACAGGTCATAAACAGAAGTACAGGTTTATTTGATTAATTACTGTGTGGCTTCTGTCTATTGCTTGATATGGTTAAGTAGTCAAGAGTGAAGTCCTCAAATATGGTAGCTTAATCTTCCTTGTAAAACGTTTTGCTCAAGCCAATTATCAACCTCTTTCCCCATTCTTGAAGGCTAACAGAGAAGTCTAGACTTCAGTTTTTTTCTTCTTTCCATTTTTCTCAAAGATACCACTGAAATTAAGCAGACTCAGCTCAGCTGAAACTCGTGGAATTACTGCCACAACTCTTCTTAATGGGTCATGTCTGTGCACTGTACCTCATTCCGCAGGCTCACCTTTTCTGAGTAATTCTGTGCTGCGCAATGTATCACTGCTGTTTTAAACTAGTTTCTTATTAACATCCAATATGAGAAAGGTCCACACTTGGAGAACTCATCCTTTCCTTTATGACATAATTATACATAAACCACTTAGTGCAGAAATGAACTTACTTTTCCCATCTGGAGCTGAGGTGCTGAGACTGCTGGACTGTTGCTTGTAGGTCTTCATGCTTAGAAAGCAAAGCCCAAATAAGATGAGGCATTTTTCAAAAATTATTCTCTTCGAATTAAAGTAACCTGTCGCTGAATTTAATATTACTTTTGATTAAATTAATTGTAGTACTTGAGTGTATCATAGATGTGTGTTCCTAGCAAGCATGACTAGACCAAATTTTCTGGTAGCTGAACACTGATGGTTTTGATTAATTTTACTCATTTTTAACTTTGCATAGTTGTTATAAGGCTAGACTATTTAAAAGAACATCAGGGAATTTCAGGTTTGGGATTCTCATTTTTGCTTCCTTTCAAAAACCTGCCATGCTCTAAACGTTTGACTTCGGGCTTCATACAAATGCTGTCGCTTTACATTACTTAGAAACTGAACATTTCAGGTCTCTCTGTTAAACTGAGCTGCTTTGATCTTTGTGGACACAAACCTTGTGCATGGGAACTGGAGAAGGTGTTGAGATGTTGACTGTGCTACGACTTTCCCTGCGGAGCATTCTGGGGTTAAGCCCTAACCTGATTAATCTGAGATGTGTGTTTGCAATGCTGATGCTGCACAGGTCTGGTTGTGTGTGTAGACTGGACCCCCACTCAGCTGGCAGTGTTTTTAATCATCTTTTGAAGGACAAACATGATTCCCCTGCTTGTTTTAGCAGCCCACCTCTGCTCTGATTAGAGTACGTATGTGAATTATGCATGCAGTACTGGGATGGGAACCAGACTGGCCCCACTATACTGAAATGGTACTTTGCACCTTTTGTAGCTTCACTTTGTTGACCATCTCTCTTCAGATGCAGCATATTAGAATTACTTTTTTACCTGGATGTATTATGTGACAGAGCCGCATAGCACTTTTAATCAACACAATCTCAATATCGTTTCTGGTCTCAATTTTTTCAGAAAAAAAAGATGTACACTTTGTACCTCTTGTGCTTTTCCTCATTAAACTTCTTACCTCTGCATAGGTAAAAGGCATAGGGAAATTAGCCCTGCCTGCAAAGCAGCTACACTGCTCTTTTACACACCATTATTGCTGCCTTCTCAGCCTTCTCAACCTTTTTGCAAAAAGACATATTCTTTCAGATAGGTTCAGTGGTTGACAGTCAGATGGGTTTTGATGCCAGAAGGCTCCCTGACATCTTAACTGCTTTTTGCCCACTGGTAACACAGCTTTGAGGAAAGTTCCACAAACGCTTTATTGTACTGATGTTACACTCATGCAAATGACAACAACCACTGCCACAAGAAAGAGAAAAACAAGTTAAAACAAACTGGTTTGCCATCTGGAAGTCATGGCAAGTTCTGTACTAATATTTAGGGTCAATATTTACGTTGTCCTCAATAATTTCATGCCAGATAATACAGCAGTCTTATATGCAGATTTTTTATTGGGGTTAATTCCAGCTATATCATGAGAGCCAAATAACATCAGTCTATGCAAAAATAACTGGAGATCTGTGTTTTTTCTACTTAAAACCTTAACATAGGATTGAAAGATGGAAGCAGGAAACCAGAGTTGTCCTGTGTCATTTCAGAGTGCAAGGTGTACAATGCAAGCATGCTTCAGCCTTGCGAGGACAAGTGTCTTGGGGCAAGACTTAGGGATTTTTGCATTACAGAATGGCAGATACGAGCTGGATGTGGTTTCAGAATGAAATGATATTAACACCGACCCTTCTCTATAAGAGACAAACCTCACATAAACTTTTCTTTTCCTCTGTGGCTCTGATTTCCAGACATATAATACAGCTGGCTATGATTTGCCTAGAAGTGAGTAACATTAAAACACAAAGAAAGATGAAAGCAATCTGTGCATCTATATTCATAAGTGTAATAAATATATGTTCATGACAGTGAAGTTTCAGTGGATTTTAATTGCTGCCACTGCCCCTTCCTTATTCAAGGTTCTTAAATAACAGACTTCCTTTCTGTCAAATTCACTTACTAATTTTGCCCTGTATTGATGTTGCAAAGTACTTAAGTTTGTTAATTAAAGATAGCAGCCAAGCATGATGCCTAAGGATGTCACTGCCAATGACATTCTCTGTTCTAAAGAACCATACTAATTTAGGGTTTTAAACCAACTGCCCTCTAAATTCTGTGGCCAATTACTAGGTGTTGAGTTCAGACAGACTGGAAGACATAAACTTAGTCTGCAAATCTGGACAGCAGCCTGCGTACAAAGTCCAGTGAAAGATAAGCTTGACTTTTAGAAGGAAAACTACTAACTGTAGGTTATACTTTTGCCCTATTATTTCTTTGTAATCCTCTTGAAATGTCACTCAGCTATTAAACCAATTTTCTTAATCTCTCTTCATACTTTTGCCTCTGTATTGTTTCACTGCCTTCTTTCAGGTAAGCCTACTTGATGGAAGACTTACTTGTGGGTTCATATTACTTATTCCTCAGTGCATAGGACCAAAAAAACTTAATCAGATTTAACCTTGAACCTGTTTCATCCTTTACTCCTTTGTCATATATGCCACAGACCTGGAAGTGGTGTGCTGCATTACTGCACCAGTCTCCAGCGTCCATTTCTTCTTATCTCCTTAAGATTTTGGTTCTGCCAGCTGCCCCAAAGTGACGTGGGTGTAATCTCCTATTGAGATCATTGTCAGAAATACTATCTCATTTCATGTTTTTACAGCTCTAAGAGCAATTAGCTTTCAATCTTGATCAGCACCTTTGGGCACTATTGAACGTATGTAGTGCACGTGAGGTGATGGATAGATATTTTTTCCATACCATCTTCTACACTTCTGTCACAGTATGATCACAAGCTGATGAGAAATGTTAGATGACAAAACCCAAAATTTATTTTGTTTCCCAGTAGAAAAGTTGTGCTGTTTTCTTAAAAGCTCTACAAGTGACCTTAAGGTCCTAGTATTTTTAATTTATAAGATAGCTGTGTAAAGGCCCTGCACACTGCTTTATATGTACAGCAGCATGCAGTGAAAAGTATATATGACCTTATTAGTTACTCTGTGTAACAAAACACTGTGTGACAATGGGCCAGAAATGCTATATTCTGCATTTCAGCTCATTCCAGTGAACTCTTTCTAGAGTCAGTTTTGTGGCAAATGGGACTCACTCTGACTACAAGATATAACAGATTTAAAGCAAGTTCTTGTTTCCCTTTCCCAAAAACTTCTCAGTATTCATAGAGAGGTTCTTGCTTTTTGTTCCAAAGCTTTATATTTATCCTGTTCTTCTTTTTTGCCTTTTCAAAGTTTTCGTAACTTCTTGTCTTTAATTGCTTTTCATTTTGTGAGTTCCATAGCTTTACCATCACAGTCTTTGGCATGATTGTTCTGCTTGTGTATGTGGGTCATTTACTATCTGTGAACTGAAATATTTACCAGGGAAAATACTTATTTTATAAAAGGATTTATAATTATTCATAAAATCCTTATGAGAGTTGAGTTCTGTAACAAAACAGAAGTGATGTGATAAAAGAAACTACCATACATCTTTCTATTGGTCAGCTGTCCGCTGTTCTCTAACATATCTCTGCTGATAACTTCTGAAACACTCCAACCCTCTAAGGCACTTCAAGCACATCAGAGTTTAATGTTTTTCCTCACAAATGAGCACTTTCCTCCTGATTTTCTGTGATTATTTTTGCTTTTTTTTTTTTTTTTTTTTCCAAGAATGAATTTGAATGCAGGCTAGAGTGAGGCTCTTCAATATAAGATAAGTTGAATTTATTTTGTGAGTCTTTGCTGAGGAAAATGTGATTTAAATCAACTGGAAAAGCTGCTTTTAAAGCGAAAGAAATGAAAACAGCACATGTACATTGTATATATACAAATTAAAGTCACTGACACGTGTGATGAGCTCCTGCTCTGTAACTGTTACTGTGCTGCCAAAGGGAGATTTCGTGATGCGCTGAAACACGATCCATGGAAGTCAGGAGTTCCCAGAATTTTGACTCCATTACCTACAAACATCATGGTACACTGAGTTTTGGGTTGGTGGAACTTAGAATCGCTTAAAAAAACTGATACAATATTTTAATATATCCTTTAAAATAGTGATCTAGCTCCAGTGCTGCTTAAGAAGATCCCTGGTGATCACCTGCATAAGAAGAAATAGAAGCTGTTCTCTCAAGCAGAGAGAGCAGATTTTTCTCAGGGACAGCAGCCTGCATCAGCTTGCTCTACTAGTGCCCACAGCTGTCAGTGGGGCTTAGAGCTGTAGCTTACAGGCAGACAGTTTTAGCCCTGATTTCAGGTGTTCTATTTAAACCACACATACTGCATTCAAAAAGGGACGTGCCAAGTGATGATACTTTAAATAGACTCAGCCTATGCCTCATTTAAACCACAGCAATATTATCACCATTACTAGTCACACAAGCCAGTAAGTAAAATGATTGATGATGATGATTCTCCTGCTGCAGGTTGGTTGTTGTTGCTATTCTGAAACTTGTTCTGAAACATCCATTTATTCTCCAAAATCTAATCTGGAGAGAGAGAGTGCCAGATAATAGTGGTTTTGTTCTATTAAGAAAAGAGCACAATAACACATTTCTGTACCATTTTGTGATTTGTGTGTGTCAGGCTTGCATTGTACTGCAAAGTACTTCTGCTATAAGCCACTACAGGACTCAGGCTGCATTTGTATTTGTCACACAGACACATTCACGCTATTAACTTCTGGATAACACCAGTGCCTCATCCAATGAAAAATAACGGCATCAACAAAGAACTCGAAGTAATTTGTTTCAGGAAGAATCTAACTGTAGACCAGTATTTTCTGCCTTGATTTGTATTATGTTCTGTTTTTCTCTTTTAAAATAACAGAAGTGGTGAAACTAGTATGTGTGATTGTGTCCAGTATTTCTGTATGCATTTCTATCATCTGTGCTGTGCTGTGCCTTCTGCTTGTTAATTGCATAAGCATCCATGCACTGGTGATTCCATGAAGAGAGGACAAAGATGGAAATGATGTACAAAAGCTGTTTGGGGAATCTTCTATTCATTTTTTCACTTCTAAGTCTACAGTTATTTTGGAAGAGAAACCGATCACTGCTGGCTAAAAATTCTGGGGCTACAGATTCTGGTCTGAAGTTGTGGGTCCCTGAAATCAGTGAGACCAGCAGCAGCAGTGCTCGTTTCCCTCCTGTCGTTCTGCTGATATACCTTAATGTGTCCGGGTGGACCTCAGCTCATAGTGGCTTTTGCACTGAAGCTGCCAGCAGGGATTTCAGTTGCTGCTAACGCTCTCCTGGTTTCCTTATGTGGATGTTCATCTTGCTACAATTAAATTGCTAAAAGGACAGCACTTACTATTCTAGATCAAGAGATAGCAATGCGATCTCGTTCTGTGTTGCACGACACTTGTGTTAGGGCATATGTTGAGCTGCTGAATTCAGTGGCTTTGGGACTTCATTAATTGATGCGAAGTAATTTCAAAACTCAGCTTGCTGAAAACTTGCAGAATCTTTATTTGTTCTGCTACTGATTTGCCCTCATTGTCAAAGTGAAGGCTCTGGATCTGGAAGCTGTTGGTCCTAAGGAGTATTTGTGCTACTTTAGTCCAATTTTTTTTTTTAATTCATTATTTATTTGTTTAACTTTTTATTATTTTTTATTTTATTTATTTCATTTTGATGTTATATATTGTATTGTATTCTTATTGTATTTATTTTATTTTATTTTTTATTTTATTTTTTTAAATTATTTTATTTTTATTTTATTTTATTTTTCCAGTGATGTGCCTTGGTGAAACTGAATAAGAAAGACAGAGAAGTGTGAGATAAAAGCAAGTGACAAAGCAGAAACTTAGTTGTATGGGTGAAGCGACTGGCAGAAACTCAGCAGCTCTATCTATATTGCTCAATGTGACATTTTATAGCTGCTCTCCATAGCTCTGCATGATCAATACAGCTCTTGTACAAATTTCTGCATTCTTTCTGTAAATACATATCTTGGAAGTTTTGATTTCAAGTAGTTTTTAAGATTCACAGAGGTTAGAATCAGTTTGCCTGTGTGTATCCAGAGATTCATTCACGATATCTTCAGGAATTCTTTTACACAAGAAATAGATCCAGTCCTTCTGTGTCTGCAGTTAGCCTCCAACATCTTCCAGTGTTTGCTACTGTGAATTTACCAACAAGCCATTTCATCTCATTAACAGCCGTCTAGCATGAGGCCTGGCTGTGACTCTAGATGAGGTTATTTCTGATTATTTTCTATCACTAGAAAGTTTTCTCACTGCAGTAATCACTCATTTCATGTTTCTATTTCAAGAGGTACTGCTCAAAACCTTTTGTTCTTAGCAATCTCTCATTTTAGCATTGTTCCATTGTTTGTGGTGGTTAGTTGGCTGTTGCTTTTTATTTGTTTTGTCTCATTTTTGATGATTTTTGTTCATTTCTAAAATCTTATATACTCACCATGAAGTGATGAAACCCCAACTCCATAGTTCTTACAAGGATTTTACCCTTTTGACTGTTTTGTTCTTCCTTTAACTTCTCTCATTTTTACACAGCTAGAATTAGGAATGGTATCCCTTAGCTTTAAAGGCAGTTTGTTTCTCTCCTGCAAAAATCAGTGTATTCGAATATAAACCACATTTCAAAGGGGGGTTTTGTAAGCTACATCCTGAATGAGGTAATTGTTACTGTCCTGTTCTGATTATACATTTCAGAAGATCAAGATTTCCTGATTGTCAAACCTTATATTTGGTACTGTGTTTTAGTACAATTACTTATTTACATCACTTGACTATAACTATAATTTCTTTTTCTTCTCCTCTGCCAGCGTGGTCTGGGCTTTAAGTTATCCTTTTACCCTAATGTTGTACCCCTTTTAATCATAGTTCTACCAAACTCACAATGTGCCTATTTTCTATATTTAAGAAGTTCATCATCTTTATTTAGTGACTCTTTTTACTAGAGCTTCTAGGCTCCCAGTGTTTATAATAAATACTGTCAGTTTTGGTCTAACTCCATATTTTTTCATGTCTTGTTAATTACAGTTTTGTAATTTGTAATTAATTACTTCCTACTTTACTCATCTTCTTCCATTTTTATTCCCTGAGATGGAATTTTTGGCCACTATTCTTTATCATTACCAGAAAAAATATCAACACGTCTGCGTCACCTATCGACTCTCTCAGTCTGTCCCATCCTCCGTCTTGTTCTCCAAACAAGAACAGGCAAAAACAACACAACATTCCAATCACCTTTCAAATACTAGTGCTTTTATCTCATCTGGCAGGCTGCTCCCTTTGTTTGGACTGTTTTCTTGTTGTGGCATAGCATTTCTATATTGGATCTTTTAGTTATTGGAGGGTGTATATAATCCAGTTGTAATAATAATAATAGTATAATATAATAATATAACTAGTTGTTAAAATTTAATCTTTGATGTTTGAAGATCCACAGCGGGGTGAGAATATTTCCATGTACAGCATTAGTGGCAAGCTACTCTCAGTAGGAACCAGGTACATTCTTACATAGTGAGGTACTTTCTCTTAACTTCAGTGCATTGCTGGTAATTAAGAATGAGTATGCTAGAATAATAAGCTCTGGTTCCTAATAGTTCAGCTTTTCAAACCTGGAGACTAAGGACTCTTGCTAGCAGTCTGTTGGAACAACATGTAATCTGACTGATTTCCATCCTCAGCTGAAATACAGTTTAAATTCAAATAACAGGTAGGCAGTGATTTACAACAGGCAGAGTGTAGCTATATCTCAAATGTGTTTGGAATATTGAGGCTCTCGTATCTAAATGCCTGTATTTTTCAAGTCTATCTGAATGTGCAGAGCCCATAAAAATTCAGGATTGTGCAGACTGCAATATCAGACAAAACTGAGCTCACTGTCTGCTCCTTCATTTCTTCATCTGCAGACAACTGACACACGAGGACACACAAATGTGTGCAGTAAGGACAGTTATTTTCAAGTCTTCAAGAAAGACCATACTCCTTGGTCTTTCTGTAGGGGCTTTCTGAGTGTTGCTTGCACTGCCCATAAATTCAGAAAGTAGCAGCTCCAGGTTCCTTTTCTGGCTTGCTGTGGGAGCATGTGTATATCACTGTCCCCTAAAGGATGGCCTTCTTCTCCTGGACATCTCACTTTCTCTGGTTTGAGTTGTTATGAAAGACGTTTCCTCTGAGAACTGTGTGTACACTGTAAAAAAGGGGCAAATATTCTTCCGGTGTATGGTGTAACTGAGCTGCCTCAGCTTTGTGCTACAGTGACTTCGCTAGCTTAGAAAATGAAGCAATGAAAGAAGAACTAAAAAGAGAGAGGAGATAAAAGGGAAAATGAATACGAACAAAATTGGTGGTAGAACGAAGCCTAAAAGAGGATCCCTTGGAGAAGTTTGTTTGTTTGTTGTTGTTTTGTGGGTTTTTTTGTTTGCTTGTTGTTGTTTTTAAAGGATAAAATGCATCTGTCACATTAGTGGCTGAATTTCCTGAAAACTTCCATTGAGATCCAATTAGCTCTGCAGGGAGCAATCCAAGTGGAAAAGCATTAGATGGAACTGAACCCGTGATAAATCCTCCTACAGCTAAGCATTAGTCAGGAATACACTGATCTAATTACAAGTCATGATTACAGTTTAATCTTGACTGGTCCTTTCAGAATTACAGATAAAATGTATCATTTAGTGTTGACTTTTACAATTCCCCAAGGTAGCATTGTGGAGTTCTCATGGAATATAGTGAATCTCTGGGTGCTATCAGTAAGAGAAAGAAGTTATTTATATTTGTGGTATTTCTAAATTATGTAAGAGGAAAAAAAAATCTGACTGATCATTAGAAGTAAGATTACTTCTAATTAGTGTTACAGGTATAAAAAATAAGCAATTTCCAGAAGATAAAATATAAACTAATTCTTTTTAAGCAGCTCTACATAACTTGAAGCAGCATTTATGATTCAACCGCATTTATTTTGTGTTATAAACATATGTTACATTTGAAGAGTTCCTGTGCATATGTTTGATTTCTGCCAGATCTGTTGTGCAGAATACATTCTAAGATAACAAAAACAATTAACACTAAAATTATTCATGAAGAGATCAGGCTTACACTGGCATCTGCTTGATGGAATCATGGAAAACAGTTGCTCAGTACCGACTTGCGTGACAATATATCTTAATTGATATATGACTAGGATCATTACAGATACGTATTTCTTTTTCTGAATCTTAGTGCATTCTCCATGTTGTGATAATTACAAAGTCATTTTTATTATCACATGACCAAATAATATATCCCTAAGGAGTATCTTTGCAAATATTTCTCATGTGCCTATAAGCTAAAGCTTTCGGATCTGGCATGCAATAGAATATGAAAATGAAAGAGACTTTGATAGTTACAAAGACAAGTGCTGTTTTTCAGCTATTTTTTGTTTTCAGCTTCCCAAACTTCTTTGTGTATAAATAACTCTAAGACTGAAAGCATCCTAATATATTTCATGGCTTTCTGTTCCTTGAAATGTCTTTTTGTTTACTTGAAATCTCTCTCAATATTTCAGAATGTATTGATTCTGGTGAGGTAGACATCTGACTTCATTTTAAAAATTGAAAGATTCCCAGGGCAAAGAGGTGAAGAAATCTATCTTCAGGTTATACTTCTCATTAGTTTTGAAAGAAAAAAGCCCTCGTGTGGAAAAGCAAGGACGGAAGAGGTGGTTCTCACTGCAGCTCCATTTTGGATCAGGAAAGAGAAGTCGGTGAGTTTTTTAGGGATGCATTCTGGAACTAAGGAATCCAAGGTGTTAAAAGATGAGGAAAAAAGAGGAATCTGATCTGGTGTGGTTGCTGAATGTGCAGCCAAAACAAAAGCTTTGAATGGCTGATGAAGATGGGTTAGGCTGATACAAATGAATAAAATATCTTTCTACCTCTTTCCTGAAATAAAAAAATAAAATAAAATAAATCAAAGACCAAAAAAGAATCCTGTAAAATAGTAAATCCTGGGAGAAACCCTCATGAGATCCTAGTGCAGAGTTTGGTGAGTGTAACTGATTGAGTGGGAGAAGAGAAGAGCCAGCTGTGGTCGCACAAGGGCCATCTGGTCTTACCCAACCTTCCTGACCTGGAAGGAGCAGTGAGGCCCCTAGGGCATCTTTTCTGCTGATGCAGACTGAGAGCTTGTGGGAGAATGGCCTGGGAGAGGTATCTCACTCACGAGGCAAGAGTAGGGCCTAGGACTGGACTTGATGGGAGAACCAGTTGTTTCTCTCCAGTTTGGCACCTGAGGAACAGCTGCCAGGGACCTGCTGTGAGGAAAGAGGAGGGCCTGAGGCCATCTTTGCCTAGGGTGTGCCCCATCCCCAGCACGTCGAGTGATTTCTTTGCTCCACTTGGCACCTGGGAGGTGATTTGAAATACATGCATTAAATCTTGTCCATGGGACAAGAGCACTAGAGGCCAACTGGTCTGACAGTACGGAGGGACACAGAGCTGCTGTGGCATCATCTGAAGTTTGCTCTCAAGTTAGTCGGGCAGTGGAGTTTCAGTCGGCACTGGTTTCAGTGAAGTAAAGACTCATTTAAAATTGTGCAACTGCAAACTGAATTGCATTCATGGCTGTGATGGGTACAGGTATGCTTTTTTCCATACGTGTTTGTGTGTATTTACTTATTATAGTAAGATTATAGAATATCACTAATGATATAAGCTTTTATTTAATTTCTTACTGGTGATGGCTTTCCTGCTGCCTTATGAAGCAGTCTGCTTTCAGAACAGTTTAACAGTAATGTTTAGAATAAGAGTACATACAGACCATCATTCCAACTTCTGCTTTCTTAGTATAAAGCAACAATTTATTTAAGACATACGTCGCAATGAGTGTGTTGCTGCAAACAGAAACACCTGACAGGACAGAGAGCATAAAAGAATGTAAGCTGCGTGCTCATCCAAAAATCTCTTTGCTGAATTTTGCATAAGAATGACGACAAAGCAAAAGGCCTTTGAGTCTCCCACGTGTTGAGGTGATTCGTGCGTTTCACACTGACACGTTTGTCACTGCCTGATGATATGACTCTACATATTGAAGAAAACATTTCTTGTCAGACTTCTGTTGCTGTAGTTCTGAAATATGAAAAAACAACAACAACAAAGTGCTGAGAATTATAGTGTATTAACCTAACTGCCAAATAAAATGGAATAATTTTTCTAGCACGAAGCACCAGGGTTCTGATTCTGTGACAATTTACATTCAACTGTAATGTGGCCTCTTGCAAAATTACTGTAATGAGAGTTGGAAATGTTTGTCAAGAAAATGTAGAGATTTGAATTAAAGAATAGAAGCCTGTTTAAGGAAATCCAATGCAGCACATAAATATGTAGATTTTACAGTCCAGATAAGCTGCAGCTGAACAGCCCATCCTGAACGCTCCACCAGGTTCAGGTGCTCAATTAAATAGCAAAAGATTGTATCACACCTCTGCAAAGCCAAGTGCTCTGTGGCATTACTGCAGGAAACTCATTTAAGTGTGAAGGAGACACAAACATTACCCAGCACTGGGCTTCTAGTGATAATCTCTCCTCTAGTAACCAAAGGCAATCTTTCTTATAAAGAAAAACTCTGATGTCAAACTTTTCTTTTAGCAACAAAATAAGCACTAATTATGTTTTTGCCTGAACTTCACCTTCCCTTGTGGGAATTTATTCTAAAGCTTTTTGGAGACTCCCACAGCAGTATTTTAAATAATATTTTAGTGCAGATCAATGTTGATTTTTTGTTATAAAAAAAAAATGTTTATTTTAGTTAATCGGGAATAAAAACTGAGCAAGACCTGATCTAAGATATTCTGATACCCCCACACATCACAGGATGGACTTGAGTTGTCTTCTGGAATAAGTTGCCATCCTATATATATTGACAGTTGGTATAGCGTAATGAAGTAATTAAAGTTAGACAGAGAACTTTTAGACTGTTAAAGTGGAGACTGTTAATCGTTATTTTAAGAGTATGAAGTTTTTTGTTATTGTTAAGAACCTTTGATTGCTTTGCAATTGCGTGTGATATAAATCTACTTAAATCAACCTCCTCATGCTCTCATTTCAGCAGTTGAAGAGCTGCTGTTTGTTAGTCCTTTTCATTAGCAGTGTTGGCTTGAATTCTTTTATGTCTTTTGTTAGGCTGCCAGAAGAGTGCAGCTGGAAACTGTTGGGCTTGGAGATGCTAAAACTTCATAGGGGATCAAGAGGAAGGTGGAGAGGTTCAGAGAAAAGGATTTCTACATAGGCAGAAATGATCTCTTGATCTGGAAATAGTAGAAGTACTTGGAAAGTAGTGCATTCTGATCACCTTGTTCTGAAATCCTTCCCTAGCACCTTATTCTGGCATCTGTTACAGATACCATCTTGGGCTTAAAACTACCACATCTGGAGTCCAAGGTTCTTTAAGGAAGTTTGACCTCGTCAGCATAAAAATTTGTAGCTCAAGGCATTACTATTAGTGCAGAGAAGATTGGAAAAAAGTGAAAGCCTGGTTTTTCATGTTAGAGAACTGATTCCAAGAGGATACCTCTAGGCCAATTTTTGACAGGTTTATTTGGAAAAAAAGTCATGTGGGAGGTGTCCATTACTTTTGGATAGGCTGCAGGCCATCAGCTCATAACTTGTCTTCTGTGCAGTGTTCTTCATGTTTCTACCTTATGCTGTTGCACATGTTTGTGTATTCCTTTTTTGAATGGCTGATGTCAACACGATGACCATGGAAAGCACAGAATGGTGTGTGGAGAATGTTAATTAATTACCTGGGTTGACAATTAATGTGTTCCCCTTTGCTTGGAATTAGAAGCCAAAGACTTCTGTAATTTTCACTGGTACAAGGAATTTGCTGGTGCAGCAAATGTAATAAACTGAGGTTTCTGCTGCTGTGTGCTTACATACACATGTGTAAATGTACCCCTGCTCCAGCATACAGGCATGAACTTAGTTATTTCTTGTTGCTTTCCTTAAAGAGTGTTGAGGCTGAAGCTATATGGTATTTTTATGTTTCTCGTTTACAAAGTAGTGCTAAACATTTTAGTGGAACACTGTGCTTTCTGGAATCCTTTTTAATGCACTGTTGGAAAAACAACTAATACGAAGTATCAAAAAGAGAAGCAGTTTCAAAACCTAACTTTATTCTGTGCTTACAGTTCCTAAGTATAAAACAAACAAGTTTAATGAATGATTAATTCAGCTACAAATATTAGCTTTCAACAGCTTTAGATGGCCTAAGAGCCACATATACAGAGTTCCTCCTTCCCTTGGTCTCCTTCAAAAATCCTTGCTCTCATGCTCTAATAACACTTGTTAATAAGAACTAGTGTCTGCATCCCTGAAACTGACAGTTTGGTTAAGCCCACATTGAAAATCATGTTTATTTTCACATACTTTGAAGCCAGGATTTAAAATACCCATCATTTTTTGTTGTTTACTCAGGTGCTATTGGAGCACCATCTTTAAGCTTCTGATGTTTATGACTCTCTCACCAGTTCGACAGATGTATTTTCATTACCTCTGCTAAGAAAAGCTGTTCAGGTCAGGTATTTGGGGTCACACGTTCCAGCCTACTGTATACAAGGAATACTGTGCCTATCAGAGAGCTGTCAACAGCAATGAAAAAGCAGAGGAGGTTATGAAAAGAATGTATGTACCTGCCACCAGCACCTCATCTGAAATTGTTCCTATGAGGTAGGAACACCATTAGCAAAGTTTCTGCAGGCAAAACTACCTAAGAGGATTCTGGAGGTCACGTAAGGTAAAAATCTTAAGAGCAAAATAGCTAGGTGTGCAGGGACCTATTAAAAATATCCAGTATTATGGATAAGTGATGCTTTATTGCAGAAAATGTATTCAATTGTGACACACTTTTCAATCAGTAGTAAGTATTGAATATTTTCCTAGAGTTGCTCACTGAAATATGTTAAGAATCCAACAGTAATGAATGCTCTCTGCAGGTAAAGCTTAGGGCAATTTTTGTACTGGTGGTTTTTTTTTAAGGATTTCATAAAGCTGTTCATAAAGCTGTTCCTCATCTAGAACTCTCAGTTAAATAGTTCGTATCTTCTCAGTAATTTCCAAAACAGGTCATTGAATTCAGTAGGTGTTTTTTTCCAGAGAATCTTACTAACCTGCGTCAACTATGCAAATTATTCTGGTATTAAATATTGTTGTTCCTGTATTGTCCACAGCTGAATATACTCATCCTAAATCGCACTACTTTTCAAGCAGTTTCCCCAGTAATAAAATCCATAATACAAATTTCTGCTCTAAACTAGAGCAGGATAAATATGGAATCGTACTGCTGACTTCATCTGAGGCTCTTCTGAGGCAGCAGGAAATGGAACCAATGTCAGTAGAACTGCATGATTTCTAATTTAAAGCTTTTTCACCTCAGGTAATTAACCCATGAGCAATAAGCTAAATGAAATTACAATACACTTCTTGTTGCCTCTAATCCTTGGATCCATTGCTCCCTCTCCTGTCAGCTGATTAAGTGCAAGGCATGTTCAGTAATATGAAAACTGTGTCTGTGTCCCAGGTTAAGTCCTTTCAGCATGTTTGTAAGAGAGTAGTGTCCACTATTCTGACTGGGATTCATTAGATGAAGAAGTAGAATCTTGGAAGCAGGATTTTAAGAGTGGGATTTTAGAAGCAGAATCTGAGAAGCATCCTACTTCTCTTCCAGATTGTTTTCTAAAGAATTAATTCTTACACAATTCTGTCAGAGTTATGTGCTATATCTGCCATGGGGCCTGGATATACTTCTGTATGGGAACTGTTGAATCACGGCCTGAACCACTGATTGACCACCTGAGGTGAGCACTGAATCAGCCACAGGGGCACAAGTGAGTGTGATTGGAAGGGGTGGAGTTTGACTCCACCTCTCCCAAGACCCCATTTAAGGGCTGACCACCAGCAGGGAAGGATCTCTTGTTGGAGATTCCTCCCTGGTGGAGTTATCAGCGAGCCTTGACCATCATCAAGGTGAGCCACTCTCTTTTTACTATTTGTTTTTATACCATCTACTTAAGCCTACCAGAAATATACTGCCTTTCGCACTGTTTTCTTTGAGTGCTGTTCTTGGGGGTTATTTGCCCTACAACTTGCAACAGCTTCAGTGAGTATTATGGTAACAAAATGCAGATAAGGTCAGCAAATGATCTTCCTGCCTCGTTACTGCATCACCTGGATGTTCACTCAGGCTGTGGGAGGATAGAACCAAGACAACACTGTTTCCTTGCCCAGTGACCTCACCAAGTGTCAATAAATTTCTCTAATTCTCTGTACCTTTCATGTGTAGCAGGTAATCCTAATTATTTTTCATCCACTCTCTCAGCTTCAGTTTAGAGGAACGTTGGTTTGGATCTTAATTTTATGATTCTTTGTTCACTTTCTACACCCTTTTGTAAGCAGTAGAGTACTGATTGGCCTCATGTCAGCAGTTGCTGCATTGAAGTTGCTCTATTCAAACCAGGCTGCTCAAGAGAGAATAGCCAAATAATAAAACAGCATAGATCTGTGCTTAGCAATTGAATTTGTTCAATTCAGCTTGTCATCTGTAGCTGCTTTTGTGGGACGCTGCTAATTCAAACATCAGTAGTACTTGAGCTTCATTTCATGGGTTTTTTTGATAGGCCAGCAATTTGGAGTTCATGGCCCTACTTATCTCAATTTTGTTGTACTAATGTACAAGTTATATCTTGACTTAGCACTGAACTGAATAGAAGCCAAAGTTAGAAAGATTTGTAGTTGTAATACCACCACTGTCATCTAAATCACTGCCCATCTTCACAGCAACAACAGCTGGAGGCTTGTCTTGCTTTAAAGAGCATAGAATATCCAAGAAGATTCCAGCCTGTCATGTGCGTGGAATGCTGTCGTGCTCTCTCATGGTGGCACCAAGCCAATGCTACAATGTCTGCCACAGCATCTCATGCCCTTCCTCTTCCCCTTCTTGCCAACATCAGACTTGCATGAGTGCCAGCATCTGGGGCAAACCATACTGCATGTTGGTTTTATGCCTTGCCACCACCTGGAATAATTTTGTAGGTTAAAGCCTGGAACTGGAGAAGATTTGACTTTGTGAACTGTAGGGAACACAGCTTTACTGTTCATCTGCTTTATGCATTTCACATTAGATCCACCTGAGAGGACCACATGTGTCTAAAACTAAACTAGCTAAAGGTGTAACCTTTTATAAATTATCCAACAGCAGTTAGCTCTTAGTGTGAGCAGGTTGACTTCATGGTACCTATTCCAAACTCTTTGTTACTGGGCTGTTCCCGCCATATTCCTTTCCAGCTTCCACTCAGGTTGTGACCTTTTTTCCTTTAAATTCGTTTTTTGCTTTCTTGTTATTAATATCTGCTTGTTTGCTTTAACCAGAGGATTCTAGAGCAATGAATTGCAAAGGTGTAGTCTGCTGCTGGACCACTGTGTCCTCTCTGGCTTCATCATCCTTCCAAGTATGTTGGCTTTTGAGCAGGTGTCCGTGTGTATTCTCAAACTGATAAGGATTTTTTCAGCACTGTAACTGCCTCTTCCTTAGGAGTTTTCTCATCTGTCTGCTCTGGTTGCATCTACATTACCATGCAGTGCTAATCCCCAGGCCTGGCACATCTCTTCTGCTTATGAGCCAGAGCCCTTTAAAGCAGGGTAAGTAATAATGCAAGACAGACCCTGACATGCAGTCAGTATTTACCCTACCTGTGAATAAGAACCATGGAGCTCCACAGCTTTATGGTATGATTGTTGCTAGGTATTTTGAAGTTTGCTTGGGTCCCTATTTAGTTATCTGCCTTTGGGCAGCAGCACTGAGTCATCTCTTAAGTGCCACTCTAAGTCTGTATCTGGCCATGAAATGTCACGCTGTGCTTGAAACCCTTGTTTTTGGCTGCTGCTTTGTGTATCTGTTGGATAAATGGGTGTGTGTCTGCTAGCCTATGGCCTTGGTGTCTAGCAGCCTGTGATGCCCCAGTGGGCTGTGTCGTGGTTCCTCGTCTTTGTCATGTCTTCTGGTTTGCCTCAGCAATCATACTGCCACGTGGTCACAACAGGTTAACTCCTCCTTGAATGTGGGGCTATTACCAGTTATATTAGGTCAGTCTGTTGAGAAGATTGGTTGCTTGTGTTCTTGGAACAGTATGTTTAAGTCTCCCAGTAATGCCAAGGTAGAGATTTTTCTGGCTGTCAGCTCTGAGCAATCTTCAGTACCAACCCTGCTCTCTCCTACTCTTTGTGAATGGTGTATAAGGAAGGACTGCTGGGGATGCAGTACTCTTGCTGCACTGTGTTCTGTTACATTTATTATCTAATCTGAATATAGGAGGCCTGAATGCCTCCTTATCTCTGTCTCTGGATGTTTGTTGAAGATTCAGGATTGGTACAATAAACACATAGCACGTGGAATCAGGCATAAGTTAGACAATCTGAATGAGTACTAGTTTTTTTTCTCTTAAAAATAGACTAATGCCATGTAATTTCTTGTCAGTCTATCCCCTGGACATTTTGGGGGGTGTTCCTGGGCAGTGAAGGAGCCTAATATTTGTGTCTTATCTGTTTGTTACATATACCAGAAGAAATCAGATTTAATAGATCACGATAACCCAAGAAAGTCCAATCTTAGAATATCACAGAATAATAGAATAGTTTGAGTTGAAAGGGACACTTAAAGGCCATCTAGTCCAACCCCCCTTCAATGAACAGGAACACCTACAGCTCAGAGCCCCTTCCAGCCTGACCTTGGATGTCTCTGGGGTTGGGGCATCCAGCACATCTCTGGGCAACCTGTGCCCCAGTGCTTCATTACCTTTAGTGTAAAAGAGTTCTTTTCTTATACTCAACATAAATCTCCCCTCTTAGAGCTTGAAAACATTTCTCCTTGTCCTGTCACCACAGACCCTAGTGAAGAGTCTGTCCCCTCCTATTATATAGCCCCCCTTCAGACATTGAAAGGCCGTTCTCAGGTCTCCCTGGAGCCTTCTCTTCTCCAGGCTGAACAGCTTCAGCTCTCAGACTGTCCTCTTAAGAAAGGTGTTCTACAATTAGGTCAGCCAACTCCCTCAGGACTCTGGAATGCATCTCACTGGGACATGCAGACTTATGGATATTCAGGTTCTTTATACGGTGGCAAACTTATCTGTGCTTACAGAGGGAGGGACATTGCTCCCCCAGTCACCATCTTCTAAACCATCTGCTTGAGGGCTTTGTGGAAAGCAGTTGGTAGAGAAGACTTAAAGGAAACAAGTTGTTGAATGCCTCAGCCTTCTCCTTGTCTGTTGTTACCACCCTGCCTGTGTTGCTCACTAGGGAGGTTACACCACCCTGGGCTTTCCTTTTCTGGTTGATGTGCCTATAGAAGCCTTCCTTGTTCTTCTTTCTGCCCCTTTCCATGTCCAGTTGCAGTTTGACCTTGACCTTCCTGACCCCTTCTTTACTCAGCCTAGCAGCATCCCTGTTCTCCTCCCGTGTTATCTGTCTCTGCATCCAGTTTTCTCCTTGCTCTCCGGTTTGACCAGCAGGTTCTGGTTCAGCCATGCTGGGCTCTTGCCTTCTTTTCATGGCTTCCTCCACCTGGGGATGGAGAGCAATTTTGCCCTAAGGAAAGCTTCCTTAAAGATCTGCCAGCTCTGAGAACAATATGCCTGAGACCTCCGTGCTCTGGCACTCTCAGCAATAGGACATGGCCCTTAAAATCTCAGTGCGTCTCATGAATGAGTACAGTGTAAATTGAATCATCAGACAGGAAGGCAAACCCTCCAAAGACTGTGCTATTCTTATTCTGCAGGGAGGCTGTTCTCCCTCATAACCAGCTAATGAGGAATTACCTCTCAAGTAGGTCACTTCACTTAATGTCATACTATGGACACTTCCAGAGTAGATCAGATACAGAGAGAGAGGGATTGAATTTGTTTAGTAATTCACTTTGTAAAGCTCTGAAGTAAATGAATACATTAAAACCAGACTTACAAAAGCAACAAGCCCTGCACAGTATTATCACAGAACTGATTTAGCGAGGGTAAATCAAAGGGCAAGGAAATTCAGAGAGGATTAAGCATGAAAAAGTAGCACATCATTTTAAAATGGTTTGGAACAGCACAGACAAATATAACATTATTTGTCTTGTTCCTGTAAAAAGCAGAAATACTTCTGTGAGAATCAGACTTAAAGCAGTCCTAGAGTATCTGATGTAATCAAAGGAATGGGAATGATTTACTGATGTTTCTATGTATGCGTTGTGCTCTTCTCATTTACAAAACCTTCTCAGATGTTGTACTTCAAACCTCTCTGGATATTTGATTCTGTGAGCGGCTGCTGAACGTTCCAATTGATTGCATCTCCTCCACATACAGTTGAAGAGTTCATTTATGCCTCTGAAGTCTGGTTTAGTTTTTATTTGTGTACCATCTTGAGCCTGCGTTCAAATCCAAACACATTCTGTAGATACCAGGTGCACCCATGTAGCTCAGACCTAAACCTGTGCTCAGCAGCAAACCTTAGAAAACTTGAGCAGTCCAAGAAAGGAAAAGAAAAGGAGTCCTGGATGAGGGCTGATTTTGTCAGCCTTAACTCTAGTGCTAATTACTTCTAACAAAATAAGACTCAATCTAGCTCCACACAGTTTGCATTGTTATTTCACAGGATTTAGACAATTATTTGTAGAGGGAAGGTCTGCCCCTCTTCCTGACACCTTCTAGCTATTAGCGTTTTCGCATGAGTACTTTTTCTTCTTTCTTTATTTATTTTTTGCTCCTGAGAAGCAAGAACAAAATCGAGGTGAGGCAGCCAGCATTTCATTGATTTCTTCAGAAAATGTAAAAGGGCTGTCCTTATTTCCTAGCCAAAATATTTTCCTTAATCATAAAGAGTGATAAAAGTGATTTGCATGTTTATTTTAACAATTTGATACTTCACAGTTGGAGGAGACTTTTAGACTCGATCCGTATTTCCACACTGCTTAAAGAGTTGTGGTAGCTAACAGAAAACTGCTTCTGAACTTCTGTCAGTTTTTTCCTATCTCACTTCGTGTGAAGGATTTTTTAAAAATCTTCTAATTAACTGAAATGCTTGGTAAAAAGCTAATCATTTGCAAATTAATTTTGTTATGCAAAATGGAATTCAAGTCCTGAATCAATAAAAAGCAACCGTGGCTGGTGATTTTATAACTGTAAAAGCTGACTGTATCAAACAGAAGCAGCCTTTTTGAGTGCTGTCCATATTATTGCAGAGGTTATCAGGCAGGGAACATTAATTTTCACATTAGAACTGTGATGTTGGAGAGGATGTAGCACTTTCATTTACAAAAGGAAAGAAACTTTGGAACATCGGGCTGCTCCTTAAGAGATGCTTTCTCTCACAACAAATTTCGTTACAGGAAAACTAAATGATAAATTTCTTTGTTTTCTCGTGAAATTTGGAAAGTTAAACCACGCTCTTCTGCTGCCTGGAGTCCTGATTCAGACTGCTGAAATTAATGGACTTCATTTAAAAGCAGCAGTTTGCTCAGCTGTGGAAATGGGAGCCTGGTTTTTAATCTTAGCTACGGATGGAGAATGGAGAACATACCTGGGGAGGTCGGATGTAGTGACTGCTCAGGTTGGAAAGTGACTGTAGTACAGCATGCTCCTCTTTGCACTTCTTGTGCTTCGGCTGTTTTCTGTATGAAAGCCAGTCCATCAGATTGGTCTTAGGTTTCTTTGCTGGTCCTCAGGGACCTAGGAGTGTTTATCGTTAAGCACTCCCTGTGTTACCTCTTTTTCAGCTTTTTGAACTTCAGAGTGTTCCTCTGCAATTTCATGAAATGCCACTAGCAAAAGAATTAATAATCCATTATTTCAATCGTTTTATTTTGGGCTGTTAGTTTGCCCTGTGTGTAGATATGTAAGAACATGGAGCTTAGCATAGAGTTACTGAAGATACTGCCCAAATTACTGAAGTCTTTTCTCAGTAATCAGCAGCCCTCACTGACAGCTCTATTAAAAGGGTTTTACTTCTAATTCATAGTTCAGTAGCATCAATGGATTTCAGAGAGAGCTCTGTTCAGTCAGATACTGAATGATGAATATACAGATATGGTTTGCTCTGCCAAGTGCATAGTGTAAGGAAAGTCTAAACAAAGACGTCAGGTAAGCTGGGATTACTATCCTGATGGCTTTTCAGTGCTCTCTCAGTAAGCTGATGGGCACCTTTTCTAGCTGGAATGCAGTGTGAAGTGCAATGAAACCATCTTCTCAACAGGCATATTTAGACACGTGCTGAAAGTGCAGAACAGAATTCAGAAACCGATGCTGAGTGTGTTACACCTTTCTGGAAACCAACGTCCAGGTATTTGAGATGTGCAGGAGTAATGGTTCTACAGTTTGGTGATTTTTCATTCCTGGTCCTGAAAACACGTCATCTTAATATCTCACTAATATCTAACCTCCAAACTCCACTACCACCCTTTAATTAACGAGAGAGAAAATTGTAGTATTTTTCTCGGTGTAATTGCTATTCCCAGTGAATAAGAAAGCCAGAATTCTGAGCAATGCTGATATATTGGCTCACTTTGAAAAGCACTGTTAGCAGCTGATTGCTAATATAATCTACTTGGCAATGTTTTACATTTACGTTGTCCTTAATTTGTTACCAGAAAATAACATAGAGGTTTTTACTTCCACTTGGTCCATTAATTTTTCCCAAGTCACCTGAACAGCAAGGTATTTAACAGCCTTCTATGTGGCTGCATTGCAACATTATTAGTAAAGCACCTAAGTTAAGTGCTTTTAGTCTAAGGCTTAAGGCTTTCATTAGAAACAGGCCACATTATCCATGAAAGATTAATGCTCATATGAATGAGAAGGGCAATGTGATCAGGAATAGCAGTCTTCTATCATCATAGAAAATGGAGCTCACTGAAAATCACAGCAGAAAAAGGGTTCAGAGTTTTAAACAACCCCCCATAGCTGCTTCTTTTTATCATTAACAACAGATTAAAACTAATTGCCTTCTAATCACAGAAGAACACAGTCTGATGTTCCAATCATACTTTGTGGTGATTATAAAGGCAGGTGTGGAGCAAAGGCAACGCTCGATTAACAAGCATGAATGACTAGAATTAGTTCTGAATTTTACATTAATATTCTTCTGGGTTTTCCAATCTGTATGGGAAGTAGGAGGATTTCTACTTTTTTTTTTTTTTTTTTTTTTTTTTTCCCAAAGATGTTCAGTTCACAGAAGTACATTTTGGCAATTTGTAAATACACAGCATTTCAGCCAAGTAATTTGAAGATGCATTCAAGCTGGGTACATTTCTCTGAAATTCTAGGAACCATAATGATAGAGGAGGTAAAGAGTGACTCCAAAATTCCCCGTGCTCATTCAGCTTTCTTTTGTCACATTTTCTAACATTGTGCTGCAGAATGAAGCAGCCTTTGAAAGAGCCAAAGAAGCAAAAGCCCAAGTCAGAACTTTGATTACAGTTTGCTGCAAAGTCTCATTCTAATCAGTGTGCTTTTGATTTCACTCTGCACGGTATATAATATTTTGCTGACTATTTACTTTCCTGTTTCAGTAAGAAAGCTGAATGATCTCAGTGTCATACATAGATACCATGGGACTTAATTCTCACAAATTTTGATCGTGCCAGGTTCACTTCAGTTTCTTCTCTGGTGAGACTGATCAGTAAGGTGAACTTTTGTGAGCAATGTCCACTGCAATTCCAAATAAAAGAGAGGAGGCCAGTTCCTTGGGGAAAACAAATAATAATAAAACAGAATTTTAAAAAATTTTAAACTACTAAATATGACAAAACAATGTCAGTGGATACTGTGTTAAATAAAAGTGATGAAGAAAATTAATAAATATTTTAGAAACTCAATGACATAGGAGGGTTCTGACATGGAATGCTTTAAGAGGTTGAGGCACACTCATAGGTTGCTGGCCAAGTGTCAGGCAGTACAGAGTAGAGGATGTCACTGCACCATTGGGTGGGTAGTGGTGCCAGGGTAGCTGTGCTCCAGGACAGAAGTTCTCTGATTATGTGATCACCCATACACATGCAGTATATCAGTGTATTAAGTGGGTATGCCTGCTGTTTTCAGGCTGTTTCTAAGTAGTTTAGACCTTCTTAGCAGTTTTTTGCTGAAGAGTCAACAGTAGGTGTGGACATAAAGAGTTCATTTTTCCTCCAGTCCTTTGCTTACATCAGTCTCTGCATTCTCCATCCCTTGACAGCTTTTTCTGATTTAAAGTGCTTTACTTAGAAAGTCATGCATTATAAACATCTACAGACGTTATAAATAAGCTGCAGAGCTGAATTTTCTCTAGTATTACCTAGACATACTTTTCTAATTTATTAAGGAACAATTTTGGTTTTTGTTGTTTGATCATACAGCTCCTAACAGAATTGTAGTCTGTGACTGGCTTACAAATATTTGTCAAGATCCACAGTCCTTCCACAGGGAGCTGTTCTCAAGAGAACACGTGATGTTTCTATGTCAATAAGTCAAGCTCTCACTTTGGATCAGAGCCATCATGAGCTTTTAATGGAATCCTATTTATGCTGTGCCAAAGATTCTAAGTGAGGAGAGGCTTGCTTGGATTCTACCAGGAGCTCTAAGACGACAGTGCCAAAAGGGCGCCTCGGTTTAAGATCATCTCTCACCTCAGCATAGGAAGTGTGTTAGGAGTGAGTTTAGCTGACTGAACTGTATCATGTTGTGTTGGGCAGATGTGCAAAGACCAATGCTGTTAATCCTGCCTTTCCCAGAAGTTAATGGAATGTAGGTGCAAAAAAGTAATTCTATTTCTGTCGCTGTTTTTTTGGTTGTTTTTTTTTTCCTATACTGTATTATTTATGTGTAGTAACATTTCATGATTTTTTTATTTCTTTACTGAGTATTAAATTACTTAGGCTGGAGGGGACCTCTGAGGGTGGTCCAGTCCAACCTCTTGACCAAAGTAAGTCAAACTTTGTTGTTAGAGCGGGTTGCCCAGGGCCTCACCTTGGTCAGATTTTAAAAACCTCCAGTGACAGGGTGAGCACCAAATTCTTCACCTCTCTGGCTCTCATATTTTGCTTCATGTCTAGTTGGATATCCTGTACTATAGACTGCGGTCACTGCTTCTTGTCCATTCACTGTTTACTTCTAAAAAGAGTCTGTTTTCTCACTGTAATCCTCATTTAGGCAGTAAAAGGCTGTGATTAAGTACCATTTTATCTTTATGTATTTATTTTTAATGCCCAGCAAGCCCTTATTGTTCTCCGTGTGCTCCAGCCACAGAACCAGCCTCATGGGCTCCTGCTAGATTTGTTCTCTTTGGACAGTGTTTGTATTGGGAAACTCAAAAACTCCCTGCTAAGTCCACATCTTTCAAGCTCTTGTAATTTTTAAAATTCTCAGTCGATGACACAATGCAATTTCCAATAAAGCACAGTTAGCTGGAGATATTTTTGTTGTGTTTTTAAATGTGTTGGTGTATGCGGTTTCTTTAAGTAAAAAATTATGCGTGAACGTTCACTTTGTGTCTGTTACTGATAATAATTAAAACAATCTTGATTGGAATTAGTTGTTAGGCGGTTCTGTATTTAAGTAATTAAAGGTATAATCTATTGTGCTGAGTACTCTAAAATTTCTCACATAATTGACGTTAATCTTGTCCAGAGAGTAGGTTTTGTCTCCAATGGAAAATACACTTTTTCCAATCTGGGAATATTATTCTGGCTTATACTGCACCCTCTCCCTCTTCAGCCCTCTCCTAGTGAAAGTATGCAAATGCTAAGCACCCTGAAAATGAAGTCTTTTCTTTTAAACATAGCTTGAAATGTAGCAAGGCATTTTCAGATAATGCTTCCTAGATTCCATCCATATGTAATATAAAGAGCACAGTGATATTTTCTTGAAAACGCTTGCAGCAGTGAACTACAATTTGCATAAACAAATGAAACTTATCTGAATGTCAGAATATCAATGCAACTTTGGACCGAGAAATCAGTTTCTTCTGTGTTTATGTTTATGTGGAACGTATTGAATGTAGAAAGGTGGTCAATACAAAGTGCAGAGAAATGTCAATACCAAAATTTATCTTCGGTGTGTAGTGCTGAGCTGCAAGACACTGAAATGACACTGTATATATTTTTAAAGAGCTGTATGGTACTGGAGCCTCTATTCCTGCTGAGTTTTCAGACAACTTGCATTCAGAAGACTTTTTTAATGGATGTTATTAATATGTTTTGTGTGCTGCTTGCCTAACCAGGGACACCCATCAGTTTTGTTCCCATGTGGTATTACTAAGGAGTCCTTTGAGACAGTTCAGCCTTCCTTGAAGCCAATCACTTGCGTGTAATATTAAATAGGTGTCAACAAGGTGATTAACTACTTTCAGTTATTTGCTTTAATTCCTTTCAAAAAAATTTAGACCATGAGCAAAACCATGAAAACTGCAGCTGTCAAGATGCAATCTGAACTGTGATGTTCTGTTTTCCACAAAGGGAAAAACAACAACAAAGAAGTTGGTTCACTGGAATTTTCCCTTCGTAATAAAATTCAGAGGGAACTTGGACTCCCACATGACTTCATCTAATGTTCCGTGAGACAGATGTATCTGAGTACCTGAATCTTGAGACAGTGCACTGAAAGTGAAATGAAGCATGCTGCTGCAGCTCCGCCGGCAAGGGACCGCTGTTGTATGTTACACATTTGCTGTGTTATGTGCTGTGTTATTGTTGTGTTCAGTGTGTTGTCTGTTAGTTTAACTTGGCACTTCACCAGTTTGTTGAAAAGAAAACAGCCTCCCCTTTCAATACTACAGTATGTGGAGGAACTGGGATTTCATTATCACCTCTTTAAGTAGTGGTTAGTGGCAAAATAATCTTGCTATGGTGACATAAACACATCTCATTAGGAGCTGTGTATTTATATATTCAAAATAGCTAACAGTTTACAGTGAGATCACTTTGGCTAATGCTCTTGAACAGTACCTACCCGATCTTTTATTACCTTTTTCATGAATTCTAACAACCACCCAGGAGAATAATAGAATGAAATTAAAAGATTACATTTTCTAGATTGTTTTTTTTTCAAGGTGTTTTCCAAGAGTATTAATCCTGCATTTATTAGAACAGCAATGTAGTTAAAACAGTCAGTAGGCAACCTTATCTCCAAAGGACTTGACTGATGGTGTAATCTAACTGGACAGTTAAGGATTTCCTGCCTAAACAGAATGATGTTAATTTTAATAATCCTAGACTTATTTTCCTTACTGTTTCAGAGAGTCATTAATGTAGCTCAGTCTTTTCTTTTTTTCTCCACTTGAAATAATTCTTAACACTTCCTGACCTCTAGGGCAAGGAGTTGCCTGCCTAGGAAAAAAGGATATGATGCTGGTAGCGTAAATGTGGAAAGGGAACTTCAGACAAAGACCTTTGTGTTTAATGAGATATTTTCAGTACTGTGTCATCAGTTTCACAATTGATTAGGAGTGTTTCTCAGAGTCTCCAAGTTAAAAAAGAAATTGTACCCTACAGTTTGATATGCAAGATAAATTGAAAAGCTTTCATGCTTTTATTACAGCTATGGAAAATGAGATCCAGAACCTGTGTGTTCTTCAGGACGTGAGCCACATTCATTTGTAGTCATTAGGAACATACATCTGCTTAAAGGAAAGCAGTTTTGCTTTCTTTGGCCACAAAAGTCTTTCTGACAGGATTAACTAGTATGGTATTCTTTAGGATCTTTTTAGGAATGAATTCAGTTCTTATGGTTCCAGAAGTTGGTTTAGTTTTCATCTCAGTGTTCCAGGGCTATAACTGAGGTGAAAAGCCATGCCCTATTTCCATGCATGTGACTACGTGTTCCTTTGAGGATGATATAGGCACACAGATATGCTTGCATCCATGCATACAGTGTGTGTGGTGACAAGGCTTCAGGATAGTATTTGGCATAAGTTTGATGCCTATTGCAAACAATTGTTTGCCTGCCTCTTTTTAATTATGATATTTTTAAACATAGGCTTAACAATTTTGAGAGACAGTGCAAAAATAGGTTCCAACATTAAAAGTAGTTCTGCTTTTCAGAACCACGTTGGACCAGTTCATGCTGTAATGCCTTCATGCATTCATGCTTCTGCTGGATGAATTCATCCATTTTAGATGGCTGACCTTCAAACACTGAAATATCTGATTTTGGAAGACGTAATTAGTTTGTAGTTTGGCTCACACATCCAAGCTGATAGCTGAATTCAGATCACAGTCTGCTGTGTTATTTATTCATGTTTGCAGAAAGTTCTCAGCAGGACTCTAGGCCCTGAGCGTGTAAACTTTTCAAATGAGCTAATCTGATTCGAAAGCCTTAAAGAGAAAAATAAAGAATGAATTTGTGTATCCACGGACCAATTTTCTCCAAGTAAAAACCTGAATGTGTATACAGGGATCAGACCTGACCAGAGACAAGAGGTGTTCATGATGAGGTTTTAGAGGTTAGGGCTCTAAGGATCATAAATACGAGGAGCAAAAAATTCTCTCCAGTATGTCTTAACCTTATTTCTTAGTGAGTAGAAATGAGAATGCATCACATGACCTCCCTCAACCTCCTCTCTTTTCCACACCTAAGGCTAAAACTGCTTTTACACTTCTTCATATCAATTTGTTCTACTCTAATCGGAACTACTTTGATTGTATTATTTATTTACTTTATAGTCAGAGATTATACTACTTAATCATATGTAGTAAAAACTAATTAGCTACAAATCTATCAGCTTTTATTCTATCGTTGAGAAAGAATTTGTTCTTGCTGTCTCTCACACCTGTAAGTGCGTTTTCTAGCTCCTCATTTCTTCTCTAATCACTTCTTGATTGTGGGGTGAATGCTCTGAGCTGCATTCGAAAGGAAATCATTGTTTTCTTATCCTCTCTGTGGGGAATTCACTCCACTTGTTTACTGATGTGTGTGGCAGCCTGAATAAAATGATTCCTAATTAGCGTATATGAAATAATCATTGGTCTATCTGCAGTCATAATTAATGCATTAGGAAGAATTTACTGAGTGTCAAGGAGAAAGACATTAGCACAAATGAGCTTTTTCTAGTTGGGCTGCAATTGAGAGGCTACTTTCCAGTAAGCATGTTTACCAAAATTAAGTAATAATAACATATCAATTTGCTAAGAACTATTAGCGTGCATGATCTGAACTATTAACTTCTGCAAAGGAGCTTCAGCCCTGCTTGAACACCTTGCTGGCCTAAAGAATTCATTGTCATCTTAATAGTCACAGCACCACAAAAGGCTGTGGGGATGAGAAGTGGAGGCAGTGCAGTTGAAAAACAGATGCTGCAGACTCTTATTATCATCCTAGCTGATAACTTTGAGGCTCTATCGATTAAAACATGCTCCTACTGAGAGTGCAACCTGTAGATAATAGCAAGACAGAATGATTATCCTTACGCAGGCAGCAGTGTTTAAATAGCTTTAATTTCTCTATTGATACTGTGTGAGCGGGGAGGTGACAAAATGGGATACAATCTTGAGCTGTTTTCTTTCCTTTTTTTCCTTAATCATTCCAAAGGCACCTGATAGCCTGAAAAGAGATTTCAGTCTTTAGAGGACTCTGCACATTGAAGGATGAATGCCCAGGGAATAAGTGAGTTTCAGGAAGCTTAAATATGAGCCCTTCATAGACTTAATCTTACAATATGTATTAGATTTATATTTGATGTGTTTTAGCATAGCTTTCATTATGTTTTATGCTGAAAAGCTTTTGCTGCAGATGGAACCCACTCATGGTTCTGTAAGCTGTGGGCTTAGGTAACTTTGGACATGACAAACTGTCTAAACATGGTGAATCTGACTCCAGTGTGACTCGCTTCAGTCACACCAGTGGATTTGCTCGGGGACATGGATTAGCGTAGGGTTGTAAGATTTAGGGTAGTATGGTTTGTTTGTGGTTGGACTCAATGATCTTTGAGGTCTTCCCCAACCTGAGTGATACTATGATTCTGTGAATTCCAGTACTGCATTTTCTTCAAGAATCGGTAATCTGTTACAGGATTATACATTTACAATAACCCACCAAATCCTGTAGGAACAATCATAACCACTGCCATTAGTTCACCTGGGGAAAGCCACCTTCCTGTTGATACCTCTTTCACTTCTGCACCTCTGTTCTTGTGTATCTTATGATCTTGAGTAAGAGAAGTCATTGTTACATACTCTGAATCTTTGAAGTAGTTTTTGCTTCATATTCCTTACTTCTGTCATTTAAGTGAAGCTCTGCTTCTTCTTAAAGGTCTTCGAGGCTCCAGCCTCATCTCAGTTCTCTCCTCACCCCCAGTTGATCAGTTGACAGTGACACACAAGGCAGAAAACTTTCAGTCCAGGAGAGGGCTAGTGCATGATTTTGTTTAGTCTATACTTGAAAGAGTAAAGCAAAGGTTCCTCTGTGATATGAGTAAGGAAGCAGCTACAAATTCAAATAAACAGATTTGAATAAACACCTTTTCAAATAGACTCTTTATTCCAAGGTGTTGCACACAGTTGCAGCTTTTGGTTCACTGGCTGTGATGGTATCTCTCTTGAAGACGTATGTATTTCTGCTAATCTGACTTCGAGCCGCAGCGTTCTCATTTGATTTCCCATTCACTGTGTAATTGCAATATAAGAATGAAAATGCTTTTTATAATGCAATTCATAAAGCTGCTTATGGCCTCGCATAATTAAAATGGCTAAGTGGAAACAGCTCACTGCGCTCTGAAATGCATACTAAGCTAACCAAAAATCTTTCAGCAAGTATAGTTTCTAAGAGACTGAAAACTTTGGAAACATTCAATAATGGTACGATCTAAATTACTCCAGGAGGTGCATAAAATTAGCAGTAATTATTACATGAGAGTTGCATCAGTGCATCATCATAAAGAGCTTATTAGATCTGGCTAAAATCCTTTTGGTTTCCAAGCAAATTGGATTGGTTCTGCTTTTTGTTCCCTCGTTTGCAACTGCTTTTAGCTGTTTGCATACATTCCTGCACTTCTCAGCTTATTATTGTTATTATTTTAAATAAATTAAACTTATCTTTGCCTAATTGAGGCCTATCCAGATATTGAAGTGATGGGGAAACATTTGCATGATTGATTGGATCTTCCTCCAGCCCATCACGTTCACTTCTCCTCTGCTTCTCCTCTGCCAATCTAGAAAGACACAAAAGCTTTGCTGCTGTGACTAATTAGTTAGGACCATGTGTAAGTATTATGGGAACTGAAACATTAGCAGTGTACTGACCATGAGCTAGTTAGATGTGAAGGGACGATCTCTGGAGCAAGTTTTCAATCTATAATACAGCACTAATTAACGCAATTGTGTAGTGAATTGTTTAATGTAACTCATTGTTTTACTACTCCCGGTTTAAAGCTGGAAGGGTTGGGGCACTGACCTGATCAAGTTATGGTGTACCTGGGAATCAAGAGGTGCTATTTCTCAGCCCGGCATTCCTGAAATGTTATGTACCATTCTTCTTCTACCCCTTCACGGTGGGATGCCACTCAGCATCCTGTTGCTTTATACTTCGTTCTGGGGTTAAACAGCACCAGGCAATACAGTTCTCCATTGTCTGCAACCACCTCGGGGCTCTCTGTGAGATGAGCCAGCCTGCTCAGAAGCTATTGATAGCACGTTCCCATCTGTGGGTCATGGCCCCGCTCTTTATAGGCAGCTGTGTTAGTCTTGTTTGAGATGTGAAGATTCAGGGAGCAGCTGAATCATGTGGCTATGAACACACAGATTTAAAAAAATAAAAATAAAAAAAAGCTAAGCCTATTTTCATGGAAATGGCAGATTTTGTTCTTGGAAAACAAACTGTGTATTTTCCCCCCTCCTCCCCCTCTGTATGCTGTCATCATTAATGAAAATTCTTCCTCTTTCCCCCTCCCAGTTAATGGACTCTAATTATCATGCATATGAGAGACATGAACTTCCAGCATAAATGGGCGGATACTGCCAATAAAAAGCCTACACTGCTTTCTGTGAATGCTGTACATGTGTCACCTCCCCCCATCATTAATTTTCAAGCACAGAGATTGCAGTCATTTCTGCTTACAAATGGCACGCTGATGTGTTCATTACTTTCCAGTTGAGCTCAGTGCTGATTCTCCTATCTTTTTTTCAGTATTATTCACTACCTGAATAGCTGAAGTCTAACAAAAATGAGGCCTTATCTAAGATCCCCGAAACCTAGTGCCTTGGTTGGTATTGACCTGTTGCTCAGAAGTCTCTGTAGTTCTGTCATTGCCATTTTATTAAGGTCTTAAGGACTATGCCATGGAATTTGAGCTTCATTTAGGGATTATTTTGTTTCAGACTCATTCCTGATGATGTTTAACCAGCACTTTCTTTGGGAAATAATGTGGTTGTATCCCTGGCAGGGAGCTCCAAGTGTTCTCATAAATGCGATAAAGAAGATACAGTTCCTAAAAAATAACACAGTGAAGCACAGAAAAGAGGGATTATGCTATCTCCCTTGTAACCCTTGACTAACTCTCTGATGCATCAGCTGCATTCATATCCCAGTGGATGTTGGACACTGTTGAGTCAGCATCAGTTCTGTTCAGGCCTTGGGTGCACAGGACTCTGTAATCGCTACGATGCTCCACTGCCTTCTGCTAGAGTCTTTCTGTTGCAGAGATCTCTCTGCTGGCATTGGCAGAAGAGCCTGGCCTAGCTCCATTGCTACCGTATGGCAACCAGTTGATACACAGATGCCTCTTAGTCCATGCTGCAATAGGGTGGAAAACTCCTCCACATCAGCACATACTAAAAAATGGCTTAAAACTTCAGCTCAGAAAGGACTCTCATTCTTAGCCCTGCTCTCAAATTCAAATTGCTGTAGAGAGCCAGGGACCCTCCAAAGTAGAGTCCCTCTGGTAGTGTAACCTCTATGGATGGCAGAAGGTCTCTTCAGCACACAGATGGAGTGGGGTCCATGCCCTGGCACACGAGGCAGCAGCTTGCCTCTGCCATCAGAGCAGACAGAGCACAAGCTGTTTCTGAGGCACCCATCTGCGTGGCCGCTGGGCAGATGATGAAGCACACTGTGCCCATGGAAAGACCTTGAGCTTTTACCTAGGGGTAGGTGTTGATTTCCAAGGTGATGTGTTAACCCTGTGCTTGTTGTTAATCCTCAAAACAAAAAGAGCTGAGGTCTGAAAATGAGAACTCTGAACAGAAAATGAAGGCGACGCTGTAGACTTCAGAGGAACATTCATGCTTTGACTTTCATTGGTGTTTTATTGGAGTTTGAATTGCTAGTAAAAGAATCACAGAATGGGAAGTGAAGTCAGGCACTTGAGCTGCAGCACAGTTCTCACAAATGGATTTTATAGCTAGATGTGTGAACAGGACTGATCTGAAAAGTACCAGAAGATCACTACCATTTGCAGACAGTTGAAAGCATCTTGCTTTTAGAGACTGGTTCAAACCATCCTTCACAAGTAAGTTGCATGGAACTTATTGTACTACTCCAGCAGGTGAAGGATTGAGGCACTTCTGCCACAACTTGAACCTGGAATTTGTGGAGGCCCAGGTACTGCCATCTCCAAGGCTGTGCCAATACAGCCACAAAGATACTCCTCAGTACTGTGTTCTTGCACACAGCTCCTGGTCTGATGATTAAGGAGGGATAAAGGTGTCTCAGTGGTAAACAGTGAGAGGGGATCTCTTCAGATGCAGGATATGCCATCTAGATGCTAGTCTACATTTAAGATTTCCAAATATAACTGGCAATATTAAAAGTTTGCCAATTGCACATTCCCATTCCAGGATTCACTGCACACAAACAGTAAATTTGTGCTGCCAGTTTTAATAGCTGAACAAAACGCAGCAAAGTTTCAGATCATTTTGTAAACCACGTCAGCTTTACTTATATACACAAGCATACAACCACTTTTACAGTATAAAACCTTTGAAAGAACAAAACTGCATGATGTCGCTATGACTGACTTATACAACAAAATTAATCTGATTCTGGATGCTCTGTGCTCTGAGCAGCACTCCAGCATTATCTCTCAACACCTCAAATGGACTTGGGAGTCAACAGTCACTGGTTATGAGTGACAGTGGTTTATATGAGGCAATTCTGATTCATGATTTTATTGGCTACTGGTGATTCCCACTCAGTTATTGGCAGTAAGGAGTTGCTCAGCAGATCTAACAATTAGTCTGCAAATGTAATTTATCTTCCAAGTAGAAAGAATAAACTTCTGTTATTTCTGGGAAACTGGGATTTTAAAGTAAAGAGCAGCAATGAATTAGTAGAACAACTCTCTTTTGTAACTTTCTGAGACCCCACAACCCAGTAAGCCTTTGCACCTGTCTCTAGAATTAACTAATTTTGTCATTTTGTAATATTTTTATGATAACTTGCCATATGGTAACTATACTAGACAAATGTTATTTGCAGTGACGTCTTGAGATGCTTGAATCGATCCCACTATTCCATAAAAGCTGTTGGGGAACAGAAAGAAAACGTGTTTGACTCCTGTCCACTTCTCTTGAACAACCTCTCCCTTGCCCACCTCCTCCCTTGAACGTGGTCCCAGAAGTCTCAGGAAAATGAAGCACTCAGACTTTGTAAATGTTCTTTGCATCATCCTAAAGTATTCAGATAGAAAGTAATACTTCCCTGCAATTGCTATTTCCCTGCCAAAACAAATGAGCTCTGCGGAGCCAAATCGCAGTACGCTGGCCCAGCTTCAATCAGTACAGCATGTCACCAAAGAGAAAAATGTGCTCATCTTGTTCTTCCTCCTACAGGACTCCTGATAAACATTTCAAATGGCAGTAGTGTAATTATCTTTGATTAGTGACTGTGCTAACTTTAAAAGAAAAAAGAGAAAAAAGTAAAGTAGATGTTGATTGCCAAGCAGTAATGTAGTGCTTGCATGCACAGCTATAATTCTCCTCATGAATATACATCAATCTTACGCATCAGTTATCTTTATCTACCATCAAAAGGCACTAACTAAGGCTGCTTCATTTTGTTTTATGAAACATAAAGGAAGCATAGAGATGACCATAGCGCAGGACGTTCCTGGGAAGTATCAAAACCTGAAATATCTTTTGAGCTTTGCCATTTGAAGTGAACCTTGGGACAGGTGTATTTCTGCTTTCCCATAATCGTACTGCTTTGGGATAAACTATTGCAGAGATGGTAGCCAACCAATTCAACACTGAGAGATGGACACAAAGTGCAAGGGAATGTAAACAGGGAGTGGAAGCAGCCAGGCTGGGAAGCTGTATGTGGTGGGAAAACAAAGTAGAGCATTCCTGTATAGTACATGAATGCTTAGAAGAAGAAATTTTGGAGAAAGGTCATTTTCTTTTCCCTCTGATTTTTCCTAAAGGTGAAAGGGTGTAAAACTAAAGGGCTTGGATTAGGATCTGTATTGTGTAATGCTGGTATATCGATTGGTATCAAGATCTGAACTAATTATAAACAGTTCTAGTCTGAGGAAAGGCAGAACTACTTATGGAGCATGATTCTTTTCTTCTTGCAGTGAAAATGCAAACAAAAGCAGATGGGTTGTCCTACACAGATGCTCATCTCTATCTACTGACTCTTGTGTAAACTTAGTCAACTAGCAAAAATACAGCTGGCAGCAGGGAGGAGTTTAAGTGAGACAAACTGTGTCTCCTCAAGGTCCTCCTAGTTTCAACACTGTTAGTGTGGCTGATCTGAAGTTAAAAAATAGCAACAGAAAGCTACAGTTACATCAGTGGATTCCATAGAAGGCTGTCAGTGAAGGAAGATATTCTGGAGAGCTCCTACAGCCGTTTGGGGTCTTTGGCTGTGTTACAGCTCAGCAACACTCAGCTGAAATGCTGGGCTGGAAATCATGTGCGCTGCTGCTGTTGAACTCCAGATCAGCTATAGTTGTCGTGGTGGAGGCTCCTGAGGGACATGAATGTTGTGAGGCTCAAACAGCCAGGAGATGTGGTTGCTGTGACAGGGTGCCATGGAGCATTTGCTCCTTCGGTTGCCCTTGCACTGCATCTCAACTATTCTGTCGTTTCCAAGTTAGGTTCTTATTCTGTCCTTGATGGACTCATCAGGTCTCCCCAGTCGATTAAATGCTGCTTACATCATGCTGTATATTAGGGCAAGTTAAATGTTTGAATTGAACTGGAAAGGTGTTTCTTTTGCTTTTCTCTTTCAAGCAGTCATAGAAGGTAAGAACAAGAGCTCAGCGAGAACCAGCCTGGGAGAAGTAGCAGTCAGCAGATGAAGGGCTCTGTTCTGATTCTTCCTTTTCCACTCATTATTCTGACTGATCTCTGGCAGAACAAGGCAGGCACGGGGGCTGTATTTCCAACTTTTGTGGCAGCTGTGCAACAGACACTAAGATGGCAATTGATTTTACTGCTGTACAACTTAAACATACCCGTGAAGCAAAATAACTCTGTTCCCCTGGCTTTTCTGAAACATCTCAAAGTCTCCTACATGCCTTCTGTGTTTTCCTGTTGAGCTGAACCTGACAAAATCCTCTTTGCTCTGCTGATGCTTACATGGCTCAACTGCAGTGAGGACAGAGGCACAGGTACCCCGTCACTAGAAGGGTGTTTGCATTTCACGGTACATTGCTTCACAGCACAACTCGGTCCATCAAGGCTTTGTATACAAGAAATGACCATTCCAATCACTGTGACAGAAAAGCCAACTGCCTGATCCTTTCAAATGGGTGATCCTCGTACTTTCTGCTTTGATGTGCAAAGCTTTACATGGTATTTCTTCCCCCAAAAGTCTGTGAGTCATCCTTGTTGATAGCAGGAGACAAAGATGTACTTTCAAAGCAAGTTCAGCTAGATGTTTTGTGACAAAGGAGATGAAAAGTTACCCATAAGGAGAAGAGCAATGCTCTTCCTCAGCTGGCGTGAATTGGTTCCGTGGTTTTAAGTGGGCTCGATCTTTTGCAAAGAAGAAGTGAATTATTTTATATTTGAATTTATAAAGGACTAGACCAAGAAAATAATGAGGTATAACTGGAAGTGGTAGCTGGATGTTACTGGCTGTGGGTGTTTAACCAGGCAGTAGTTGGTTCTGATCTTTCAGTAATTCCACAGCTATTTGATAAATCTGAATGCAGAAGGTTCCTTTTTAAAATGGATATGAGATGAGCTTCAGGTCTTATTATCAATTCTGCTTCTACTGCTCAGACCCATCGGTACCAAAAGATTGAAGTAGTGTGCAGGAATGATTAGTATCTGTGAATGAAAGCTAAAGCCAGTAAGTCCTTGAGTCCAATGTGCTAGGTTATCTTTGAATTCAGCAGAAATTACCTTTTTTTTTTTCAGGTGACAAGCAGGACACTGAGCTTCTCAAGGTCAGAGAACTGCTAAAGCTCACCCAGCCATTCTTTGCTTTGTTAAGAAAAGAAAAAAATAAATTAAAAAAAAAAAACCTTTTGGGAGATGTGAGGGAGCAAATAAAACTGTTGCTTTTGTGCTATTCTCCATTTGTTAAAGCAAATTCACAGTTGCATTTGGCCCCATTTTAGATGACTTTATTCTTCCCAGGCTTCCAATTTAAGCCAGTGACTGAAGGCAGCAAAGTGTCAGTTTTGCTGTAACAATGACAAGACAGCTGAGTTCAGCTAGTTTTCATTTAAAATTATCCTATGCCTCCAAATTGAATTTACATTAAGGCTGAATCCAGTCCATATAAAGTTCTTGACCTTTCTAAGTTTATCATGGCATAGGATGAGCAGGTTTTCTCTAATTCATTAGTTCCTGGAAAGGTTCCTTTCAACTACTCCTAACTTAATTTCATATTCACATGACAAAATATTCTGTGTGCGTGCAAAAAACAGTTGTACTTATGCAGCTAATTTCATTTCTAAAGTTCTTAATGCCAAGCAGAATTTTCTCTCCTCCTCACCAACTGAATTTGGGATGGAACTGATGATATTTTGTAAATGGTGATAACATCCCTGACATGATGGCATTGTGACACCTGCTCAGTTGGATTTAATGTAATGCTTTACAGTCTGTAGCTTTCTGAAATCAGAAACATAGTGAAAATACAGAAGATTAAAAGCTATTGGAATCCTTTTTCACCTGTTGGCATTATAAAGCCCGGTATGCACACTGCAGGCATTGGCATAGAGCACTGCAAACCCTGGGCAACCCCTTGAGCAATCTTCTGTAGGACATTGGCTTCTCTGTGTAGTGCAGAAGGTATTATTCTCTGGAGTTCAGCAGAAACATTTGCTTTTCTGTATACGAGAACAGAACTGAATTAATGTGTTCTCTAATATATGGGATGGCAAGTTTTCACACAATGAGTACAAACAAAGGAGTAATAATATAAAAGGAAAGGTTGTCATTTCATACCTCGGTGCTTTAAAGGGTGTCAGTTAATCGTATGTTCTGTGTTAGACCAAGAGCATATATTTGACTTGTAACAGTTAACAAAACCTGGTTATTCATGACTCAGAGAGGAAAAACTCACTACACAATTGCACTCACGAAACAAATGTGCCATTATTTGGCTCACATTTTGATCAACCCTTCCTGAATATGTAAGTAGAGTACTGACACACTCAATTGCTATGTTTAATTGTGTTTGTGCTTGTAGTTACATCTGGCAATTACTGCTCATTGACACTGTGCATGCATTCTTAAAAATCAAACTTCATAAATGCATACCTGTAATTTAAATGTCTGACAGAGATGTATCCAAAGCTTGCTGTGTATAGAGAGAAAAAATGACATCTGAATGTGACAGTCACCTATTGACTCCCTGTTTTGTGAATGAAAATCTCCAATTCAGATTTTAACTTCTCTATTCATTTATTTGATGGTCTTTGAAATCCCTGCATTTGTCATTTGTTTCTGAGCACAAGCATGCCAGTGGGGTTGCCGGAATCACCGTGTGAAAATCCCTTGATGTCTTTGCAAAATCAGCTTGCATAGAGTAGCAGTAGGGCTAATGGAAAAAAGAGTTTCTGTGATGTGCACGGTTAAAATTTGATCCCTTTCTGTTGGTTAAGTCCAAAATACTGATTTCCAAAAGTCTTCTCAGTGACTGCTGAAGGCTGCACAGGCCTCCTTATCCACTGCGATACCTCAGTGCTCGGCTGCCCAAACAACACCTAAGTCTTATCTTCAGTGAGCAGCACCGTGCTTAATCTCTAGCAGGATTCAGAAATGGAAACTTCCCTTCCCCTTGGCACCATCAATTAAGTACTCTTAGAGCAGAAAGCCAGGTGAGATTTCATACTGAACACAGAAATGTTGTGAATTTCCATTCTCTTTTATTTGCAGTCTGGTGCTTATGGATTTTTCTTGAAGAGTGAGAAAATGAGCTGCTTCAAATCCTCCTTTTGTTTGCTTAAAGCAGGCATCTACTTCTAGGAGCATGCACTTGCACACTGAGATACAGTTCTTAACTTTTCTGTTTTCAAAGCCTTCCTGCAGCCCTTTGCTTCTTAAGAGGTGAAGCTTCAGCCCATCTCCTTTGGATTCCTTGTGAAAAGTGTAGATAATTGAGAGTGCCATTCCCTCTGGATCCATATAATTTTAGCTCTTGTATTGTAGAGATTATAGCATGGACAGTAGCAAGGCATTTGGGTTTAGGTGTGGTGAACCTGTGCCTAGCTGTCTTATGTAAACCTAGGCACTGAGACTGTTTTAGTCCCTTATGGGCAAAAAAAATCATTTGTTGTCTCAAAGAATATAACTTAAGAGAAAATCCACAGCAGAAAACATGGAAAATGGATTCCAGTATAAATTAGAGGTGGAAGGAGAGCGACAAAAATACAAAACAAAACTGCTTAGCGCTCACAGAAAGCACCTATTCCTGCATAAATTTTGTGTCTCATGATCATACAAATCAGGATGTCTTCAGCTTGTGATCGCGTCCAAAAAGATGTAGCTGTCACCGTAGACCTTAGGCTCCCTGTTTCAGTTCTGTTTAAGACAGAAGAACAGGCAGCTCCTGAGTTGAAGTGTTCGTATGGCTCACTACTGCCTTGCTTTGTGTCTGGGACAGCCTCAGGGAATAGCAGGACCACAGAGATCCATTTACACTGCATGCTGATTTCCTTTGTCAGCTGGAGAGAAAAGGAAAACTTCATAGGGAATCGGTGATTACGTGTAAGATATCTGAAGGTGATAAGATACACATTTATATATACATATGGTTTATAAAATGGTGTGTAGTGGAACCAAAAAGCAAAATTCTGCTTGTATAAAAGCCAACTCTATTTAAAACTTGTGCTGCAGTTACTTTATGGTATCTGTTTTGGAATCTATCTTATTCCTAAGCATTGTTTGAATTGAAAATCCAATCCTGCTTGGTTGCTCTGTTAACTTTCTGATTGAGACTGAAAATACATATTTGAATAAGACTCTATTTTAGCAAGCGTGCTTGTTACAAAGGCCTACTTCTTCCTCTTTCTTTGTAATAGTTCTCTGGAGTTTCACAGGCAAAGACAGAAGTATTTCCACAGGGTCCAAGCTCAGCTGTAGTCCTGCTGCCCCTCATGGTTACATCAGATAACAAGTCCAACAATTAATAACATTTAGATTTGATCAACATACAGAAGTATCAACCTCTTCCATGATCCTAACTGTCTGCAGTCGCATCTGGTGTATCCAATTGCTCTCTGAATCAAGGCCTGGTTATGAAATACAGACTCTCATGATCTAAGCCATGGACATTTGTCCCTGCCATTTATCCCTGTCTAATTTAGATTTAACGATACTTATCTGTTTCACATAACTGCTACAATGCCTAATTCATGAGCTCATCCATCCCAGTAGCTTCAGCAGCCTGTGATGATGTTCATCATCAGTCTAAGGCTTTTTTGTATTCTACTGCAAGAAACTGAAGTGCCTGCAGATGTTTTGGTCTTTTCTGATAAGCTCTGGAGAGCTGTGTAGAACTTCTTTGCTCTAGGAATCGATTGGTCTGTGCAGGGATGTTTCTAATTTTGCTAGATGCGTGAGATGTCCCACGGGATAACGTGAGATACTTTGATTCACTGATTAACTCTAGCACTGATTTTATCAGATCTGAACGATGCTCTCTCTCACCTCCCCAGTTCCCAACCAGGTTTCAAACAGAACATATAGGAAATGCTAAGTGAGTTGAAATGTCATGTTTTGGTTTTTTTTTTTCCTCCAATGCAAATTTTGTCACCTTAGAATCATTTGAGTGGGAAGGGACCTTTAAAGGTCCTGCAATGAACGGGGACACCTATAGCTCCGTCAGGTGCTCAGAGCCCCTCCAGCCTGACCTTGAATGTCTGCAGGGACAGGGCATCCAGCACCTGTCTGGGCAACTCGTGCCAGTGCTTCACTGCCTTTACTGTGAAATACTTCTTCCTTATACCCAATCTAAATTGATTAAGCAGCTGGGATTGCAACAGCCAACAAAACCTCCACCACAGAATACTGTTCTAGCTTTTCCCATCGATATAGCACAGTTCAAGAGGGAAAAGTGTTCTACTGATGCCTATTCTACCTCTTAGCTTAATTAGTGCATTCTAGAAACATGCTGAAGCATAACAGAAAAAGAGCCTTCCTAATCTTTCCTTGAATGGAATCTGCAATTCTGGCAAGGCTGTGAATTCTGCAGCCTAGCATAGGCAGGCTGTCTAGGATAGACAGCAATTGCAAAGCTGTTTCATGTGCTAAACGTATTCTAGTATTTCTACTAGAAATACCTATGTTTTGCAAGATGCACTGAAATCCAGTGATAGAAAATAATAGGTTTCTGGTTACTAGTATCCCTGCGTGAATTCAACTTGGAACCCTCCAGATAAGGGACTGTGTCTCCCACTACCCATCACCTCACTGTCTCAAAGGAAATCTTTGGGTGAAGAAAGAAATACAGAAATAATAACAGATTTCTTGCTCAGGTCTTAATCGATCAAGGAAAAAAGATTGTCAAGAATATTGAAACAGCACCACTTTCTTGTGCAGAAATTTTCTCAGGGTAAATTGTACCACTAATAACTGATTAATAGTTGAATATTGACAGCTCAGTAACTACTGTGTGACCCACACCTACCGTTTTACAAGGCTGCCTTTTGCAAAAATAAAAAAGGGCCGAGATCTCCTTGGACTGCTCCTTTGGAGTCAGTTCCTTGAAGCACCATATGATCACAAGGAGAGTGAGCATTATTTAGCTTCTCAACATGCACAGGTAATACTCATTTTCTTGTGTGTGTGTGTGTAACATTATACTATAGAAAAGACAAGCAAAGTATATCACAGAGTCCCCTTTGAGGCTTTTTACATTACAGCTGTTTTCCCCACCAGTGGATTTTATAGCATAGCAGGCACATGGGTAGACTGAGAAATATAGAGGAGGGATGTAAAAGGGGACTGGCAATCTCAAACTGTAATTACATACATTGTCTTTCTACAGTGCTCATCACAAGCAGTGCATTTTGATCTAAATCCTGCTATGGTCTTATCAAAGAATTCGTAGTACCTAAAGAGGAAAGATTCCTGAGTCTGCACCTAAATGCTGAGCAGAAAACACATCTATGGCTTGCAATACATGGGACAAGGAACGTTCCCTTGCTGAAAGTGTGACAATGCTTTCTGGCTTTTGTAATTGGAAGGTGTAACAGATGGTGACAACTTAGTTAAATGAGAACAGTGTATTGAAATAACCTAAACTGATAAGCTACTCTTCTATAGAAAGTGGGATGTGCACCATTTTAACAAATTGAGAGTAGCCTTCATTTCACTGAATCGGTTGGAACTGCCTTATGTAGTGAGTTGTGTTGGACTTGCAAGGTCTTGCAGAATATAAGCAGTTTCATTTTGGTGTCAGTGAATGTTCTGAAGCTGAGGAAAAAGCCTTGCAGGTTAACAAAATATCCATACCCATTCTGCTCTCTGACTCATCTTGCTGTGGAAAAACTTCTGGGCAGATATCTAATGAGATTAACAGCATTAGCAAAAATGTCATGTCTTCAGTTCTCAGCCCAAGGACAGGCTGCTCTTATCAACGCACTCCAGATCTGCTAGGCGAGGCAGTAGCCAAGATCAAACCAGGCCCTGTCAAAAACATTGTTTTCTGCTTTTGCAGAAAAAAATAATAATAATAAAAATCCCTTCTTGGGATTCCTTTCCTGCACGTAGATAGAAACGTAAGCGGTACACATCCTCCCTGAAAAACTGAGAGAGAAGCCAGCACTGCCCTACTGCCATGTGCCAGAATAACCATCTGATTGTTCACTATCCCTTTCCTACCTGATCAGGAGCAGAGATTTGGCAGCAGCTTCTCCAATACCAAATGTCAGTGCCCCAACGGTGGCACTGCATGTGATTTTAAGCAGAGTCCTTTCCCACATCTAAGAAACACTCTACTGAGTACTGAGTAAAGCAGTCACTGAAAGCTACTGTGACATCCAGAGCCACTGATCTAATTTCTGTTTTCACCTGCAAATTGCATGTGAACAGAAGAAAAACCCTGAACATCTATTTGATCAAGGTGGAGTTAGGAATTACATGCCTGTTTCTTGTCTTTCTATTTCTGGAACTGATAATTAACAAGATAAGAAGGGGGATGAAATAGAGAAATGAAACTCTGTTTTGTTCTTAATCTGTTCATACCTGAGAGCTTTTTCTTTCCTGTACTTCCAGGGGAGTGCTGGCTACTTGTAAAAAGAAGGCTTTGAAGTTGATGTGGAAAACTTTTCTTAGATTACTGCTCAAAAAGTGTGAGAAAGCCTTACTGGCACATCCAGCTACGTTCAAGTCCCAGGTAATTATCCTTCATTTTGAATGGCTACTGAAGGTCTAATGTTACTATTCTTTAAGTAATGCACATAGCATATCCTGTAAAAGCTGCAAGGACATATATAAATTTTACGTGCCGAATTCATTTAGTCTGTTGAGTTTCATTTAGCAGTGGTGAACAGCTGAAGTATATAGCTCTTTGCATATTCATAAAGAGTGTAATTAATCTAATATTCTTCCTCTTGACACTTTTGACTCTGAGTTAAATGGAAGCAGGAGAAAGCCCCAGATAAGGAGTCATTCATTTAGTACGGCGTGCTTAGATGAGGGCGAAATTCCTTCCACTATTGGCATTTGGTTTATGCATACAATGAAGAGTACCTGTTAACAACCCTTTTTTGAGACTAAACAGATATAAAAGATAATATTTAGTACATTCTGTATCTCTGTGTATGTGTGTGTACGTTTGTGTGTGTAAAGAAAATTATCTTCAGACTTTCTTTTATCTTGAATACTAAAATGACTCTGTTGCTCTACTGATAAGGGAAAATGCTCTTTTAAAAATGACACGCCGAGGTTTTGATAAGGGCATCTCTGGAGAATAAATACATCTTTGACCATTGGATTTAATGCACCTAGGGAAAACATCAGCTTGATAGCCTGTAGCACAGTCTGAGTCTACATAAAGAAAGGGAAGCTCAAATTATAGCTGCAATTTCCTGAGTTAAAAAAATATTGTGAAATGTAACAAGATTCCTTTAGCAAGGCCTCGTTATAAGGACTTCCTTCATTTAGAAGGAAAAGAAACACTACCGACTGGTATGATGTGTTATAAAAGCCATTTTGGCATTTGAAGAGCTATTTTACAGATAATTGAGGCAGATTCCTCTCCCAGCTCACCCAGTTGTGTTTCTTAAAGCAGTGTAAGCTCTAGAAAAAAAACAACACTTGTTGGTTTGGTCCTGCAATGCACACAGCTCTCTGTGTAACAATAGGGAAAGGACGTTAAAGTCAATGTGAACAGAGAACACTAATGCAACAAAAATAGAAACTTAATAAATACGAGATTAGATCTATTTAATAAATGTGAAGCCTGGGTCCCTTCAATCCCGGGAGCTGATGTAAATCTAGAAGATGACAAGTCCTTCAATTATTCATGCATGTGCATCAGCAGCTCTCCTTTCGTTATAAGCTTTAATTTGGCATTGAATACTGAAACCAGATGTCTTTTTCAAAAAGAATCTGTGTAACTTTGACAAGACGTTAGCATCAATCCCCAGTTATCTCCATACTGGATCCAAGATGTCATTCAGGAGAACATTTGTATGATAGTTGTGATCAAAATAAAAAAGTAGATATCGTTCATTTTATGTGAAGCAGTGGTCCCTACACACATTTGCTTCCTTGTTGCCATGGTTTAATCATAATGTCATTGCAACAAGACCCAAAGAGGAATCATCTTAGAAGAAAATTCCATTTGTCATTCACTACTATGGAGGTCTGATTCAATCTCTTCTCTTAAAAACGGGATGACTGTAAAAAAGCCAATGATTCATTCTTCTCAGAAGAGCATTTAAGTATTTCTACATTGCCACAAGTAGTATTCCATAAATACACAAAGGGGGAGAAAAACAGAAAATCTCTCTGCTTACTGAGAGCTGTGACCAAAGAAATGAAGTTCAGTTAGTCATTTAAACTCTCTGGTATGCTTTTCTCTCCAGAGTATTCTCGGGAGGTTTGAATTCTTCCTATCTTGGAGTAGCTGATCAGTTTCTCTAAAGCTTTTGTTTTCACTCTTTGTTTTCTCTACATCTAATTTTAGTGTGCTTTGACACTCTTTTTCAAATAAAAATGTAAAACATCGGTTTCATGAATTAGATGAAGTGTTCAGCTTATGAACTGCTCCTATCTGAGTTTAAAACTATATTAGAAATGCAAATTTGGAAGTATTCGTTAAGTTTACACTGAATCATCCATCTTTGCCTCTTTTCAAAGCTGCTCGGTAACGTCCAGTGAGCAAAGTCTGCCATGTGATAAGAGACAAGCTATTCACAAAGGCAAGTCTCCTGTAAGAGCGTGGAGATGACAGAAATATACTTTCCTTTCCCTTATATCCTCAAACTCTGTAGAGAAACATGCACTGTGAACTTTGTAGACAAATGTGACTTGGGTCCACACATTGCAAATGGATCTTTACAAGAATTTCAGGATGTATCTTCAGCTAAAACAAGCTCTCATTGCTTCAGTGGCCATCACTGGTCCTTCTAGGGAAGGAAAGCTCCTCAGTGGAAGGCACGAGGAAGGCTGTAATGTGCTGTGAATGTTTTACGGTTTCTAGAGATTTCACTCATTGGGTCTTATGGCTTTCTTTACTTCAGCATTTCCAAACTATGCCGCTTTCCAATGACAGAAAGGTATGTGTTAAAACATTTTAACCTGAGATAGTGCCACTCTTCTCCTTTTTTAGTGCTACTTAAATAATAAAGGTAGCATGTTGATCTTACAGACTAAATTAATGATGCATAGAACAGAATACACCTCTTACAGTCAAAATGATGGCATACTTTCAGGCATTTGAGGAGTTAACTCTCTCATCCAAAATCATAAAGTTACAGACGAGTATTCAAGGGTGAGCTTAAGAAACTGTGAAAAAATCAATCTTAGCTGAATAGAGCTAAGATTTATCATTTGGCATAAGTGTTCTATTCCTTTACTCTTCTCCATGGCCACAAGGAATGCAATGTCCACCAGCTAAAGAGGATGTCTCGGCACCTCCACAGCATCTGGTGCTCTGCATCACGCCAAGTGAAATGGAAAATTGCTACTGCTGAACTGGAGGTCTGCAATCCTGTCTGGAGTTGTAAGACAAGAACAGAGAGTGTTCAGACTGAGTAATGAAAAGGATGACAGGTCACAAATAGCTTGTGTTGTCAGCTAAATGACACCTGAACCAGGTCAAGTCTGTCTGAGGGAGCTTATTCCTGGTTCTCGTGTAATCCTTTCTGGACTTTTTTCTGGTAGGTTAATAGTCCTGGTAAACACTGGGCCTGGTAAAGGTCATTTGAAATATTTACTTTCTTTAGTAACTGTACTGCAGAGGGTGCACATTCAATACATTCTGCCTGAACTATTCCAGAAAAATGTCATTTGAGGGTAGCCTGCTGCCTTGTTAAGGTTTAATTAAAGGGATGGCTTGGTTCTCCTGCAGACTGAAGCAAAAGAATGTTGTTGTTGTTTTTTTCTCTCCAGTCTAAAATAACAGATTTTTAAAGTATGATGAATTTGAGCGTACGGTATTAACAAGCATAGTCTAGGAATTTGACTAGTAAGATACTGTTTTGTGAAAAGCCAGCAAATTATGACCTGTTCAACAAACAATATGAATCAAAGCTTCTGCTAAGTAATACAGATCTGTGAACTGAATTAAGAAATCTGATGGGCTGAGAAAGGTCTTTCCACTGTAACAAATACTTAAAAGATTTCAGTGTATTCATGCTTGTGACACCCAAGTGAACTGAGAGCAGTAGTGTGTGAAACACAAAGGCTAAAGCTGGTCTCTCTAAGGAAAAGAAAAAACAAAAACCAAAAAACATAGAGAATGAAAGATTGATTGATTCAAACATTGTAATCAGGAAATGCAGTAGTGTTAGATCTGCCCTAGGAAGTCTACGTGTGCAGATAGCCAGGTAGCCTAACACAGCTTATAGCCCATATTCTTTCTGCCTCAAGCTGTCATTCGTTGCCTTGGAGAGGATCAGCACCAGTGTTGGTTCCTTCTGTACACACTTCCAAGTGCATCCTCTCTGTAGCTTGTTTCTGCTGCCGTGTTCTGGCACAGCAAAGGTGAAAGCACCTTTTTTCTCTCAAAAAATATCTCATCATCCAAGAAAGCAATGCTCTGCATTTGAAATACACATCTCGAGGGGGAAAGAAAGGCAAGAAATTAAATCCTCCTCTTCTCTACCAAAAAATACTGCTTTTGCCTTAGAGAACAACCTTTATCATTCAGATGTACTGTGGCAGCACTCAGCCACGCCAGTCTATTCAAAGGGAATTCCTTTTGATTTTCCTTTTATTCCATACCTCTTAAAATGTTCTATGACAGCAACCATTGTCTAAATGATTATTCAGCTGGGCAGTCCAGCCATTATCTTAATTGTCTGTCCAACCTTGCTGCAATCCTTCAACCAGCATCACTTCTTTCTAAACTCCATTTCATCTCCTGGGTGGAAATAGGAAGATTTAACCTTGAGGTAGAAACAGATGAAGAAAAATCTGATATGAAGTATTTTAATGGGTATTAATAAGAGTGGAGGGAAGAGCACATTATGTGGTTATTAGTAATCATCTTCAGTCCACTTTAATACTAAATGAACAGATACTGTAGGATGCTGATACGTATATCATTGAGTGAAAGGTTCACAGTCTTACATATGAGATCTTCATTAACTGTTGTTGGAAAGGATATTTCTATTATACACATGTGTTAGATATACATTTGATTGTGAGTATTTCCAATGGTTTTCAATTCATCTTTTAGGAGAGGATCACCTGTTAAAAAGAGTATTAGCAGCACTGGCAACTATTTAGTTGTGAGTTGAGAGTTTAGTTGTTACCTTACATTACATCTGCACCAGTGAACAGAGATTCAAATTTGGCTCAAATGAAAATGTAAGCAAAGACCGGGCAACCTGCAGCAAGTTGGAACCAGTGGGACGAGCTGATGAAAAATCTTACTGCCTTAAGGAACTATTTCTGAAGAAGAAGTTAGGCACGTTGCTGTTACCAATGCCCGAGAACCTGGTAGGGAGCAGACAGGTAACGAGGAATCTCTGAGGCTGTGTTTTCTTACAGCAGATGATGACTTACTCCCGAATAAGGAATGCTCGTAGGGAGAATGAAATCTCCTTACCCCATTCATGGTGGGTGTTGCAGAGCCAAGCACCAGGTCCGTGACCAAGCGACACTATATTCAAGTGGAACTACAGCCAAGACACCTCAGTTACATATTTGGCACTGACAGCTGTGTGAACTGTTTGCAAAATGGCTGTGGAGTACAGAACAACAGTTTGTTTACACAATTCTCTTCCTGATTTGTTTTAAGGATTTAGCTGTGATGTGATAAGCAAAATGGTGGTGACTGTGAGAAGAAACCTTATTTGGTCCTGCCATCAGATTTAGGGACACATCGTTTCTGAGGTGTACTCTTCCTTCCTTAGAAATCTGTTCACGTAAAAAAGAGCAGAGATTGACTTAGTGATGTTCCTGGTTATTCTGAGTGTTTGGCAGGTTGAACTGAGGGCTGCAGAGAAACGCTATTCCCTATACTCAGATCAGACACTCCACTGACCTGTCCTGTGCCGTAAGCTCATCACATTCCGGCTACAAAATACGCACGCAGTTCGTTTGCACATTTGCTGCCAACTAGCACTGCTGTGCTCAGTGCTGAGTGCAGTGCCTGGGGACTTGTCATGGACGTGTTAAGCGGAGGTGATGAACATGGCTTGGACGTGTCGCCTGGGAAGGAACAGAAAAGCACAGTTACGCACGCGGTACCACAGGGAAGCATTAATCTAGAGATGATTTACTCTCTGGTAACGGAAGACTGCTCTGCAGTGGTGCGATCCCATTTCTTCACCCTCTTTCCCAACTCACACTTCAGTTCTTGAACGACTCCATGGAAAACAATGACTGTAGGAGGGTGGCATCTGTGCATAACATTTTGTCATTGTCTCTAATTTTCTGTCTCTACTTTTATGATCGCTGCCAATGCTGTCTTCAAGTTTCAATTGCTCTAGCTTTTATCTAAGCCTACACAAGCTATTTCTATGGTAGTATTCAGTTCGTTTTCCCATTATTTCTTAGCTAAAACTTTCCAATTACATTGTCTTCAGTTAAAAGCCTTTGTCGCTTCAAATTCACCCTAGGCAACTTCATTATTTTCCTTTCCAGCTATCTATCCCGTGTCAATTATGGGACCATGACATCTTCCCTGTTACCAAAGCAATGATACTCCATTTTTCTAATACAGTGATAACAGTGTTTGGTTCATATTTATTTTAATTGCTCACGGATATGAATCTAATATGTGAAATTCATTTGTCTTTCAAATTGGATAAAGTAGAAATGTGGTGATCTTTTAAATGAGTGGAGGGCACGAATACAGGCAGCTACAGCACAAACCGCTCGGTGCAATGGGCTGATGTTTATTGCTCAGCATGCGAGCCAGAGGCATTTCTGAGGCACTTGACACCACTGAACCAAAGAGCCAACCTTGAAATGAGAATCTCATTAGAGGGAGAAGAATACTGAGAATAAACAGCTATGTCACAGGTGCCCATTTTTCTTATACTGCTTTGTTCTTCTTTAAGTTATGATTAGTTGTATATTTCTAGTTGTTGTTATTGCCTGCAAAAATTGCCTCACTGGTTAGTTAACACTAAATTTCAGCCCTAGCTTCCTCAAACCTCGGAGATTCTTTCTCTTATTTGGAGCCCCATATAGGGCCGCTATTCTGGCTCTCCCTGTGGTTGCTCACAGTGAGGTGCTGCAACGAAGCTGGATGCGCCCTGCTGGTTCACGTTCCTAGCTCTGTGTGATGCATCGCAATCAAATCCCAGTTCTTTCTGTAAGAGACTTTTGCCATAGTTAACGGTGTAGAACAAAGCAGAGTTTTGGGGAAGGGGACAAGTGGAGGGAGACCCAGCTCGTGTTCCCAGGAGTGCAGGAGCTTTCCTACAAACAGTTCGGCAGCAGCAGTGCCGGGCGGGATGGTGTGACTCTGGGGGCTGGAGGTGACAGTTACAGGATTCAAAGAGGGAGAGCAGATTTGGGAGGATCTGTCTACGTAATGCACCCCTTTTCTTCATTTATAAACAGATATTACCAAATGATGGTGCCTAATGTAAAGGCTTGTTTCTCCAGCCTTTAGGAGCATGCATTGGCTGTGTTATAAGTACTGCGTTAAGATAGTACAAAGTTGTTGCAGGTGACTGGTTTGTTTTCAGTTTCCTTCAGAGATCATTTTGGGAATCAACGGCGTTCAAGAGGGGGCTCATCCCAAGGCGAAAGGAAAAACAGAGTAAGGGAAAAGAAGTGCATCTCAGACCTTGTAACCCCATTGTGCTGATAAGTGCCTGAAGCGGTAGAAGTGCAGCCTTCAGTTTTCTGAAGGCTCGGGCAGGTCTGACAGCACCAATTCCTCTCTTTCAGAAACATCAAACCCTGCTTCAGAAGCACAGTAACTTTATCTCCAGCTTCTGTAGCCACCAAGGGGGCCCTGCTTCAAGCTGCTAGAGGTGTGGGTTTCTACTAAAACACCAACAGGTGTATGTCCACACCACAACTAAAGCATACGTACTGCTTGTGACACACACTGCTATCCAGCACACATCAATTTTCACATGATTGGAAAACATCAGCCAGTCACTAAATTAAATTTCGGTGAAGAATGAGTTGCAACACGAGCCTCGCTTGCCTCACACCTTTGCTTCCTCCCTGGCAGCCCTATGAGAAGTTGTACGCTCCAGGAGTACGTATTACTTGCTTCCCAGAACAAAATGTCAGTAGTCACACTTCCTGAGCTAAGTAGCAGACAAGCTCCTTTGCAGTTTTCGGGGGGTTCTGGTAGCTTCTGTCCATACCGTGTTGCGTTAGTTGTTGAATGCACCTGGCAGGCTCATTTTAGCTCACCAAGTATTTTTTCTGCCTCACACTGAATTCTAGAGTCTCCACGAGCCTCTTGTACTGTTCAGTCAGTGGGCTGCCAGTGTCTGCCCCAGGAATTAGTTCTCTATACTGATACACTGTGTGTCAGAAAGTCAGAAAGGATTTCTGCTATGAAACCAATCACTGTGCTGTTTTTAACATCATTGAGTTATTTCTAATCTTCTCTCTTTGATATTTGAATCTTTAGCTGCAGGTGCCACATTCGTTCTGTTTAGCCCTTTATCATTTAATAGCTCCTGACTTCCAATAAACTATTCAAAGAAAGTAGCAGAAACTACTCTGACCACCAAGGTTTGGTGGTAGCCTTATTAATGCTGCTGTAGCAGAGAAGGATTCCTAGGTGCTAGTTGGAAACGTCGTAGTGTGACTTAATTTTACAGCTATTAAAATACCATTACTAGACCTGAAAGGCAGCACTGTATTTTCTTTTCAATGTCTCTTTCACCACCACTGAATTCCAACTTTTATAATCCATAGGATTTTATCTGAGGGAGTATTTTTAGGTCTCAGATCCTACAAGATGAGATACTGAGATACCAAGCCCACAGTCCCTGAGGAGCAGCTAGGATTCCCAAACTATGGAACGTCAGTAGAGTGAGAATTCACTAAGCAAAGCTTGTAGGCCACAGTCGCTACTTGGCTCTTTCTGTTGAATAAACACACATCAGCAGGGAAACACAATGTTTGGGGGATCTGTTATTTTCACACTTAATTTTCAGCTTATGTAGTTGTCCATCTGTAAAGACGTGAACATAGGAGCCCCGGTGAGCTCCAGAATGCCAAGGAGCTTTTTGCTGTGGGGCGTTAGCCAGTCACTGGGATGATTCAAAGCAGAATTTATTCTTGGATGAGTGTTATCCAAACAAGAAAGCTTGTTCTGCAACAGTTACATTGCAGGCGTGCCCAACGACGTGACCACAGAGCTCAGCTGGTTTGAAGCATCAGAGTGAAAGCAGTGCAGATGCCAAGATCCAGACTGATCAGCAGTACCTGACCTCTGGCTACAAGGTAGGAGTCCATTTCCTGCTCCATTCCTTCACAAGCACATGGTTATCCTGGCTGTATTATTGTCAAGTGCTCTGAAAAATAGATGTGACTGAGATGTTGTATGGGAACTGTTGAATTATGGCCTGAACCACTGATTGATCACCTGAGGTGAGCACTGAGTCAACCACAGGAGCACAGGTGAAGGTAATGTACCTGTGTGATTGGAAGAGGTGGAGTCTGGCTCCACCTCTCCCAGACCCCATTTAAGGGCTGACCACCACCAGGGAAGGATCTCTTGTTGGAGATCCCTCCCCAGTGGAGTTATCAGCAAGCCTCGACCATCTTCAAAGGTGAGCCACTCTTTCCTTACTAATTATCTGTATACTATCTACTTAAGACTATCTAAAATAGTGCAGAAGATGGTCTATTTATTTTGGGTGCTGTTCTTGATGATTATTTGCCCTACAGGCACACACTTTTGAAAAAAGGAAGCTCAGAGCTCCACCCAAGAAAGAGTCATTTATATTGGCAGGTCAAAAGGGAGCATTTTTCCAATGAAAATCTAGGAACAAAAAAAACAGCCACTCATCCTTCAACGCTAGATCAACTGCACACAGTGCCAACGTGCTCATCTTTCCAACGAGAAAGAAACACAAAGTCACACCAAATCTGCACATGAGGAATGTCACAGCATTTGGTCCAGTAACACAGTAGGCAGCATCAGCTTGCTTCACTGCTGCAGTGCACTTTAACCATCACAAACAACACTGTCTCAATCTGCAAATTTCATTTTCTGTTCTGTGGCACAGCAGAACTTTAAAAAGCCACTGCCTTCAGCTCTGTTTCTGTGATAAGCAAAAATAATACAACAGGCAGAGCCCTTTGTACTTAACTGCTGCCTTTCTGAAATACTCTAAAATCCATATGGTTATTAGGACTGCCCTGAAAATCATCTGTGTCTCAGGAATGCAGGAACAGGATGCTCATACATCACATCTCCTGCAAGTGCTCTTACCAATCTCTTGTGCTCTCTGGCTCAGCGAATATCAATTTGCAGTAAATGAAAGAACTCCAAGAGGATGCGTAAAAGCAGAAATGTATCAAAAGCCAAATTCATCTGCAGCTTGAACGTGGCTTTGCCTTTGGTTTCTGACATCACCTGCAAATGCCTTTCCTCATTTCACACAGAAAGCTTTGAAGAGCCTTCATTTCATCCCACTTTAGTGCAGAACAGCTTCTGAAACCTAAGACAAGGTGCCAGATACAGAAAGCAGTTCTTTTACGTGATACTGGAGCTCCATAGATTCAGTGCTGTATTTGCACAAACGGCATCCCTGGCATCATGTTTTCCCATCTTTGGCAGTGTATAAGCACTGTTACCACCAGTGCTCCAAGCTCTCCTCAGAGGGCAATCGTGTTTTAGTTACTTCTGCAGAAGGGAAAGGTACTTGAAGGAATAGTTTGTGGTGCTACTCCATCTCTGTTCCTATCCAAAACTATTACAAGTAAATTCTCAGGAACTTCTCTGCGCTTCTAACTGGTCAGCAGCTCATCTCTGATTTGACTGGGCCCACGTGCTGCACAGCAGCTGTACCTATAAGGCCATCTATGCAGCAGAAATGCCTATTGGTATCTAAATGCTACTGAGATAGCTTCACCTTCCCTCACTCTGCCCCTATCTTCTAGCTCAACTGTGATGAATAAACACACACTGAAGAGTAAAGAATGATCTGCCATAGGAGTGGAAAGAGGTAGAATAATTTCAGGAACCACAAGTGGCAGAGGGGTACACCTTCAAAACACATGGGAGAAACACTTCAAGAGCTGAAGCAAAAGCATTTAAATTCACATGGAAAGAGAGACATTCTGCAGGTGTACAGGAAGCTAAGTGTTCATGGAGCATGAGCTTAATCAGAAGAAGCACTTGGCACAGCAGCGTGTGCCAGCTTGATGAGAAATCCTCATTTATTTGTTTATTTGGAGATGCAAAGTCTGCCCACATATCATCATTGCTTGCCAGTACATATCCCTGTGAGGAAGATGCAAGGCTTCACTTAGACCTGAATACCAATCCAGTGAGAAGAAAAAAAGTCTCAGCTTCCCTTTGAGAACCTGTGGTAACATTTAAAACATAATTGGTTTTGGAAAATGACAACTAATTAACCAAAAGCAAAATGAATGTCAGGCATACAAATAGTTAAATGTCAATCAGTATAATAACAATGTCATTTTACCTTCTGCAATCAGAAATTCTTTTACTTAGTTTTACAGTGCATCTGTCCACATACACTGGCACACGCATTTTCCCATTATGCTCATTCACATGAAGTAAAACCTTAATAAACTGTAGTATTTCTACCCACAGACTTCCTTCCTATGTCCTACAGCTTCCCCTGCTACTTCTGAAGGTACAGATATCACTGTCACTATGAGTTGTTTCAGCCTGCATTTGTTTTTACATGCTCTGCCCATTATCTTGCTACGTACCAAGGGGATTTCTATCCACTTCTGATCACTAGAACAATTATTTCACTGGGTTACGAATCTGTAAATCAGTCCTCATTACACAGAGGAAATGAACCACGTTAGCATAAGCATCGTGGAGCCTGGAAAAGTGGTCTGCCACGGAGCTGTAAGAATTGCTCATCTGAAGGATGTGCTCTGTTTCCCCACCCAGTTCCAACCAGATGTGCTGTGAAGCAAGATGAAAGAATTCTCTTTCTCACTCATAAGATTTCCTTAACCTACATTTCTCCACTGTTTAAATTAGCAGTTAAGACTGCAGTGAGTGCTGTCTTCCCTAGACGCCTCATTCCTAGCTCTTCTCATCAGATTCTCCAACCCCTCATCCACTTGTGAGGCCAAGTTACACCTGCAGTTACTCTAACAGATGCTGAAAGAACTGCCTTACAGAGGGAATCACCTTCCAGTCAGCATCCCCTCACTCCTGCTGCTAAATGTGGCCAAGACAGGAGCTGCTTGAGGCTTCATTCTCATCACTTTTTCATCCATGCAGGACAGAAAGGCTGCTTCTTGCCCCTGTAATTCACTTGGCATGCACATTCCCCCTGGCAGAGAGGGGATGGAACTCGTGACACCATAGTCCACTTTAATATGTCAAAAACAAAAAAGATCAAACCTGGCAGTACAAATAGTGAAACTAAGAACAGGTTCTGTGAATGATTTTGTCTCCTCTTTTTTGCACACCATTATAATTAAATATTTCAGAGAGACCTAGCTCACCTGGCAGCTGAGCAGGAATAAATACCCTGAACTTGTACATAAACACATACCTGTACGGGTATTGAGGGACTTACAGAGAACTGCTCATTAAAAGAAAGTATTTTCTAAGAGCTACGAAGATGAGTAAGTGAACATATGTACAAACATAAAGCACATTTTTTGTGAGGGTGCAGGCACAGCTCAGTGTGCACATAGAAATATTTAGTCCCAAAATACATAAGAAAACAAAGCCCACAGATAGAAATAAGTTCATGTAGAGGAAACTAAAGTGTTCTTTTCAAAGGTGGAAATAAAATTCTTCAACTACCAAGGAAGATTTAATGCAATGAAAAGAAAGATTTGTCTCCATGAAAACTCATATGAAACTCTACCCAACATAAACACTAAGGATGTGCCACTGGTACTATACTGTAACAATCTGGGAGACTGAAATAAAAGACACTGCATTTTAACACATTGAGAAAAGCAGCCCTGTTCCAAACACATCCATTACTTCACCTGCACCTCATTCTGCTTGAGCACTGCCCTGCTCACCCGCAACACTATAAGTGGGCACAAAAAGCATTTCTTCCACAAATTTACTATAAAGGGTGACAGTAGCTACTGCAACTGAGGTTGGCAGATTGTTTCCACTAAAGACATACTGCTTGGCCCAAACTCCTTCAGTTTCTGTCTCCATTCCAAATTTTTTGTTGAATAATTTACTCCTGCCTGTTCTGTAACTTCAGCAAGACATCTCGCTTCTTTTTAATTACAGTGAGAAAAAGTATTATAAGAAAATTAAATATTAGATTGCATATAAGAAAATCATTATAAGAAAAATCAGAGATCTTCTGGGACAAGATATTAACATTAAGAATGAAAAATTGATAGTTCTGATTCATTACCATGATTCTCCCTCATGAAGATCAGGTACTGCACCGGGAGGGGGAAGATTTGGATTTGACAGACTTATGTGCTCTTGAGAAATTCTGTGCGGAGATCACATTAGATTTCCTAAGCCGATAATGCACTGCATGCATTTGTAGCTATCCAGTATGCTGCATGTCTCACACAGACACTCTAGTTTAGTCATGTTACATAAAAAGCATTACTTTACTTACTCTCTTTCTAGCCCTTTAAAACCCAAAGAAAGTGTCCCACTTCTACCTGTACTCAAGGGTTTGAACTTCTTTATTTGGTCTACAGCCTAATGAAATAAGGCCCAGATGAAATTCTGGCCCAATTGATGACTTGCAAGAAAAAAAGACCCCCATAGTCATGTGGAACTGGGAGTATAGGTTCACTTATGAGGCAGGCACTCAAAGGCAGAATGTCTTACTCTGCCTCAGATCTTCAACCTCCATTGAGGCACTCTCCTCTGTTCCCTCAGTGTCCATGTTTAATTCCAATGGACAGGGAAGTGAACCTCCTGATCTCATCAGCATCGTAACTGCTAAGTGATAATCTGAGGACCAGAGCTGTTACTGTGTATGCATACAGTTTACAGATCATACACATAGAAACATGCCATGAGGACAGGATTCAGAGCTGCCTTCAGCATCACAGAACGCTTCTGTTTGTGGCCACTTCCCCTAGTCCCGTCACCACACACTGCAGAGAAGAACTCAGCCTCATCCCTTTGCCTCCCACTCCTTAGATATTTATAGATGTGGATCAGATCTCCTCTGAGTTTGCTTTACACAAGGCTGAACAGCCCCAGGTCTCTCAGCCTTTCCTCGTGAAAGAGATGTTCCACACCCTTCGTAGACCCCTGCTGGACTCTTTCCAGGAGATCCCTGTATTTTCTTTCCTGGTTTGTTTTATTGCTTTAAAAACCACGCTTCCCTCTTTGAAAGACAGTTGAGATTGGGCAGATTTACCACATAGTTACATTTTTGTTTCATTAATGGATAAGCTATTTCCAGAAAACATGCACATAAGGTAATCTCCTACTAGTACATGCTAATAACGAAGGCATACAGTTTTGATGAGTGTTGGTACCCACACACTGCAACGAGGCTAGAGACTGGCTGCAGATAACATAGGGAGTGTAGAAGTATGACCATTTAAGACATAGATTGCAGTAGTTGACTTTTTTTTTTAGGTAGTAATCAACCTCTTTTTGTGATGCAGTTTAAATAAGGCCAAGAATGGTTGGATAAACATCATCTCTATTGCTTCTACCAAAGATGATACACAGCTGGTTCAGACTAACAAAAACCTCACAGCAAATCCTTATGAAGATCTTGTGCTTGTCTGCTAGACTGGTACAACTGTTGATGTTGGAATCATTTGCAAGGGAAGAGAATGAGCAAGGAAGGTGATTGCATTCTTGTATGTGAAAATGAAGAGACAAAGGGGGAGACAGAAGAGAAAAAGCAGACACCCTTATTGCACCCCCCTTCTTCTGACACACTTTGCTGAAGTTCAAGATACATAATAATGCTGTTTTAGAGATGAGTGAGCTGTGACTGATTCATAGCAGGCATTTTCAGTAGATCGATCTTAATTTTTAGCAATACTAAGCAGCACAACCATAAACAGAGGCAATCACTCCGTGAAGACAGCAGCAAATTTCTTGCAATTTCCTCTATCACAGTAAGAAAGCAGGAAATGCATTCAAATAGCATTTCCTTTTGCAGATTTACTATCATACTTTATTGCTATTATATGAAGAGTGTATTCAGATATTGAGCTCAGAGAAATCCTCTTCCTTTTTGTCAGTAGCCCTTTCACAACTCTTTAATCCCAGCTAATTTCTGCTTCATCAACATAATTCCTCATTGATGACGATATTAGAATAATGGACACGCTTCACAACATCAGTGCCTCTTCATGAATAGAGAATGTAAAAATAAGCTTAAAAGGGAGTCCAGAAGAATGACAGGATTTAAAGCCTTAGTTTTTCTTAAGAAACATATTCACTTTTTCCACTGAGCAACTAAAATGCACCGTATATTAAGAAGCATTTGTAGTTAGGGAGCATCACACTGAGATTCACTTAGTTTTAATAGAACCACCAGCTCCTCTTAGAATAAAAAACTAAGGCTACACATGTTAAAACAAAACTGATAGAAGGGACTTGATGGACTAGCTACATACTAGCCATAGATCTGGTTTCAGATTTGAGAACATTCAAGTGTCATCACAATCCTAAGACATACCCAAGGTAGAAAAATCAAAGCCTCTGCATCCTAACATCTGAGCAGAAACCATTTCCAAACACCAGTCCTTCCCAATTCACGCTAGGCATTTAAACCTCTCCTGCTATTTATACCCCTAACCTCATTTCATATCAAGCATCCTTAGCACTAAAATGTCACGAGAAAAAAACAATGAACAGTCAAGTACCTATTTCTCCAGAGACTGCTTGCTTTGTATGGTATTATATTCACGAGACACAGCTGTCAGATCCACCCTTCAATAGTTTCACAAGCACCTGGATCACCTCTCCAGGATCAATAGCTGCTCTCAGAAAGATGACTTTCCATTCACTCAGTGGGGGTGAACTCTTAATTCTTAACTACAAGTCACCTGCCAAAATTATCGCAGCTGGAACTAAGTCACTTCTCTGCCTTTAAGAAATGCAATGGATTGAAGGACTAATATGAAGCCCATAAGGAGATATTGTAGTTTAGTACACAGTACACAGGAAATACATCAACGCTAACTTCTCAATTAGTTGGAGAGTGTCAGGGAACACCTAAGAGCAGCATGCTCAACAGCTTCAGCACTGCCAGTTCCTAGCAGGAACTAAAATGAGCAAAGTAGGCTCTAGCAGTGGGTCTGTCCAACCTGGGAAAGACGAATTCTGCTAACCACAGACAAAATGGAATGCAGTTGTAACAGGTTACACTGTCTGTTCAGGAACTCTGCAAATGCATCACATCTGCAGATTTTTCTGCAGATTTCAGTTAGCAATTGACATCCTCAGGAGTGGCTAAGAGCATGTGAATCCCCTAAGAGAGCACCTTCTTAAGAGAACCACTCCAAAGAAACTCCTCTGGGTCTCACAATGAAGTATAACTGCTGAATTTCCTAGAGCTCTGTGAGCTGAATGTCCCCAGAGTTCAACTGCTGATCTCAGAGCAATAAGAGAAGAGAAAAATAAGAGTCAGAGAAATATGCAATCATGTCTCTCTTTCACTACAGCAGACTGGAATTGTTTTTAACTAACTCTGGTATCAGAAGTAACCAGCAGCTTAGCTGATATCTACAGTCATAGAAAAGACACTACCTTGAATCATACATTTTCAGTGTAACAACTGACCCTCAGATACAGAGAACACTAGTGGGAGTTTTCCTCTTGGAAGTGCTACTGCTGAAACAAAGATGCTAAGGTTTCACAGCATTAGGATGGGTACCCCAATACAGACATACAGACCATCTTCCCTCATGTGTGAAACTGCCATTCAACTATGAACACTACCACAGGAAGAGCATGCCAAGGAAATGTATTCAAAGTACCTAAACCACTTGAGTCGGATCTTACAAGATCTGACTAGAAATATGACGATACAAGTTATCCCAGGGTGCTAGTCCTAGAAATGAAGAGAAGCCACCTGTTCTCTTGGTCCTGAATTCACTCCTACTTCTACAAGCAGCCTAAAGTGAGTCAGATTGTAATCAATTGTGTTCTGTACTGGAGATTATGGCCACACTCATTTTCATGGCATTCCATCAGAGAGAAATAAAAAAGGCTACAGACATGAACCACAAAGGATAACTTTTCTGAAGAAGTCTGCAGTTTTTAAATAAAAGGCTCTTAGTTTTTTTCCTAGGACCTTTCTTGTATTGTTTGTATTTGAACATGAAAACACTAGAAATTAGTTAGATGACCATCTGTGGCAACACCATTAAAAAGAAAACAGACATTAGATAAAGCCTAAAGAATGAAGTACGTCCACAGAAACAAATATAACCAAAGAATCCATTTCTGACCCTGGTGTAGCAGGGAATAGTTTCCTAACAGACAAGGATTCAAACACAGCTAGTTTCATTCTGAAACAAATTTACATTAGTAGGCCTGAGAAAACTGCAGTAACATTGTAAATAAAACTCATTCTCTCAGAGGCATTTACATTAATAACCTCTACGTGGTTCCTCAATATTTGCCATCCAGCATTTGTTCATTTTCTCACCCAGCACACAAGTCAGTCATGACTGAGAATGGACATGCCGGTAAGATTCTAAAAGATGCTGATGGACAGTCTCAAGCTTCATTCATTCATTAGAATGATTTCTTCCTCCACATATAGCTTTACTTCTCCCTGTTTTACAACTCGGGGACCTATTACAACAACAGATATCTCAAAAGCACAGACACCAACATATACAGCAGCCAAAGACACAAAAGTCACAGAAGACTCAAGTTTGTTTTAACCAAATCCAAAGAACACCAGCGTCTGCCTTGGGTTTCAAGAATCAAGATGTCTTTTGAGGCATAAGGGAAAGAAAGGGAACTTGGTCTGTTTTTCTAAGTTCCCAACTACAAGTGCACTCTTCCTAGAGTTAACAAGGCATTTTGCATACACAATACCGAGTGAGACACAATAGTTGGATTCCTGATCATTTCCATGTGGTCAGTTTCCATGTGACTGAAATATAGGTGAAGTCATTCCATGCAATTAAACTTACTCTTTCCAGGGGTCTTGTTTCCTTTTCACATTTCACTACAATTACTGGAAACTCCTTTCACTGATCAACTTGCACTTTTCAAACAACTCCACGTGCATTTTACGCATCTGAAGGAACAACACAAAATTTGGTTGCTCTTCCAGAACAATCACCTCTGTCGTCACTCAACATTAGAAGCCAGCCAGTCAGAAAGCTGTTTCCATACTGATATGCCAACTGTTTTATCTGTACTAAAGAAAACTTGAACAAGAAACTCTTATGGAGCAGTTTCTAAGTCTGCCCTGACAGACAGCTGCTGTACATTAGAGATCCATCCACTGTTCATTCAGGGTCTCACAATGGGGTTCACACAGTCAGAAGAATGAAATAGTCAAACAACACTACAAAATAATTTCCTTTTCATTTTACTGCAGGTTAACATTTTCATGAATCATTAATTACCACAAAGGAACCTCAGAAATTAAATCTCGTACGAGTTTAATCACTGGAGGCAGAAACATCTGAAAAAAGCCTGCATTCCCAAAAAGAACAGATCCTACCTGTGCTCCATTGAGCTACTTAGTTTTGAGGCTTTTTAAGGTAAAGACAACCTTTTTTATACATCCTATGGTGTAAAACCTGAATGCACCTAAAGATGTATTAATACATAGGTAACACTGCAACAGAAACACCAACAAACAAGAACAGTCAGCATCAGTAGGTTATCTGTCCTTAACGAAACCATAAATGCTGATGCCTGCCCAGTCCCAAACATTCCAGAAATGCAAATGCTTCCTAGCTGCCATCAAGTGACACGTTACCATCACCACTCTGTACTAAAGATAACAGAAATACGCAACAACCTCAACTACAGGAGTTATAACAACTCCCACTCCTAATTTTCAGGAGCTGCTTGTCCACTTCCTACTAATCAAGACAAAATGCAGTTGCTACACCAGCCTAAACATACAAAGATCAGTGCAACTGCCAATAAACCTGTCCTTTATGGCTTCTATTGAAGACCACTTTTTCCCAGTTCTTACAGCAAGCAACTCACCACCAACCAAAGAAAAAGAGCCAACCAACAGAAAGAACAAGAAAAAAAAGCAAACAAAACAGAGCTGGAAACAAACACTCCTCCAGGTACTTCCACACTCAACACATAACAACATTTACAAAAATTATAACCATAGCGGAGTAAGATAACAACACAACTCAGAACATCACCACTGCTTAAAACTTAAGAAGCAAAGCTCAAAAAGATCAAATTACCTGAATTTCAGCTCTCCCAACCCAGCCTAACCACAACTAGAAGAAAATAATGAAACAAAAAGAGCTAGCTTGATTCAGTATGCAGGAGGCTGATGACCTCCACCCCAAAAACTGCAGCCAGTGGTTTCTCTACGGTGCTAATTGCTCACCTATTTGCTCTGGTAACAGAGGCTGTAGTTAGATGAAGGTATTGGGATCAGCTGGGAGCTTTGACAGGTGGTAGCTCCTGAGGTCATGTACCAAAGGTGCTTGATGCTTGTTTTAAATCTAATTTTTTTTTTGCTGGTCTGGGGAGGACTTATTTTCAGATGAAAAATAGCCAATAGTCCCACGCTGCATAAAACTAAGGGCTATTATCTACAGGTGGGGTACATCCTTGATTGAATTGTAAAGCTGAACAAAAATATCTGAACGAGGGGAGCAGCTGGGGCACAGCCCTGGGTTCAGGCTTGGGTCAGTGTGATTATATCCCTCAGAGAAGTGACCCAAGTACTGGAACCAGTCATAACTCATCTGCTGAAACAAAGGTCTGCAGTTCCTCCATCCCTAGGCATGCATAGGAACCCCTCTAATCCTTCTCTGTATGTGCAGTAATGACTACAAAGCCACTTAAAAGAAAGGTACTGTGAAAATAACTATCAATTGAAGGAATCCTTCTGCATTATATAGTGCACTGGCAACTTAATGAAGTTGCATCTTCTAATGTACCTAGCCATTTTAAAAGCACGTTTTTCATTTTTTGACCCATTTTAACATGTATTAGTTAGGAAAAAGGGTTCTCTCAGAGCTGAACTTTAAACCAGATAACAGATGGATAATAAAAATTCAGCCGTGTTAGAAATACGACTGTAGTCAAAATGCTCCAATGTCTTTCTTCTCATTTAACTTAAAGAATTACACCCTTCTGATATTTAAAGTGAAAACTATGGTTGGGATAAGAATCACACTCTGTAAAAGTAGAAGGTTAGAAATACACTTCACAGCTGGGTTCTGATGAGTCCACAGTTACAAAGAGGATGATGTAAACAGTAATCAATTCCTGACATTATTTTTTTAATGTAGAAATCAGTTTCCTGGCTATAAATAAGTTATAGTAACTTAAATGCTTGGGAATCAAATTTATGTTTGGGCACTCCAGAACAGAAACAGATAGGGATCATAGGTAGTGCTTGATTTGCTCCTTGCAGATTTACACTGAGCTGCAGTTATGGTCTGGCTTAAGGTTTGAAAAACAGAAAAGATCTTAAAAACTTTTTTTATTTTTTTTTTAAACCCTTTGGTTAACTTCTATGTGCTTGTACAGTTAGGAAGAAGAATGACATCAGCACTGGTTAGTGCCAATTCTGCATCTTATTTTGGGATTGCTCACAGGGTACAACTGTGGTTAGTGTTGAGACTGAGACTACAGCTGGAGTCCAGGAATCAAACCCCAGCTCTTTCTAGCCGATTTCCAGTGAATCCACAATTTGGATGTGGCTCTGGTTTGAAAAGCTATCACATCTTATTTTGCTTTCAATTTTAAAAACTCAAAGAATTATAGCATAACACCACCTCAGTGCCAAAGCTTTGTTTGTCTACTGGCTTTAAGTGCCCCAAGGGAAAAAACAAATCCACCTCTGTCACATAGGTGAGCCAGGCTGGCTGCTTGGCAGTACGGATTTGAACAGGCTGCTGGGCAGTGGGAACACAAACTACAGTTACACCAAGTGGCCATTTCATTCCGTGCCATGGGTAAAATGATATAGATGTAGACATAGTTAATCACCTGCACAATCAAACCTCTAAGGCAGGGCTGACTTTTGGGAAATGGACTCCTGAATCTGCTGTGTGGTTTCCTGAGACAGCTGTTTGCTGTGCCTTAATGCTGCTCCCCACCACATGTACTCTGGCAGCTCTGAGTCTGCAGTGCCTGCTGCTGTTAATGGATAAAGCTCTCAGCAGTATCTTCAAACTTTGCCATGGGTGAAACTGCACAATGTGTGACTACAAATCCTGTTTTCTACTTGGAGAAAATTGTTCACTGATTTCCCTGTATTTTGGTCACTGAAAAGAGTATTTAGTGAGTATCCTTTGATTGGATATGCATAATGATAAAATTCACAGGAAAAAAAAGAAAGATATATGATGAACTAATATGTGACTCACTAGAAAATTTAATTTAGATTAGCTACTATTTCCTTTTATATGAGCTTGCATGCAACGCTGAGAAAGTAGTTTTTAATAAGTAGTCTCTAGTTCTCACTAATTCAGTTCCCGAGTTTGACGCATTTAAAAGTAAACACAAACCACCTTTCTATGCAGAGAATGCTGTGGGTGCACAGCAGTTCCATTGAGGGCTCTGCTTTGGCTCCCGGAGTCTTTTCACCTCAAGTCCAAGTGATGAACAGGGGCCAGGCCGATCATTTTTGCCTCTAACATCACTGCTTCTGATTCTTCCCAGTCTTTCACTCACAGAGGGCTCCACTCAAAACAATTGCTCTCATCTTCTATTTTACTTTAAAAATCTTTGCTTTTATTCTGCATCTGAAAAAGTTTCACTCATACTCATGAGTGTAGGAAAACACATTATTTTTCTCAACAAAACTAGGATACTGTTAAATAGGTTTATGAGGAAAAGTTTGCTTTGCCTGTCAAACATCAGGCATTGGCAGCATTCAAGGAAGCACATCCATCTGGATGAACACCAGGCTCATTCCAGTACTAAGCAGCCAAATTCATCCCTGGAGTAATACCAATTAATATTTGAAAGGGTACACAGGAGGTATGAATTCAACCCATCAGAAGAGGCTAAATTGGTATGTCTTAAATATTCTGGCAGAACGTACAAGTAGGTTGTGTTCTACGGAAAGCAGCTATATGTAATCTGAGATACACAGCTTTCATTTACAAAAAAAAATTCAAAACAAACAAACAAACAAAAAAAGGCAATTTTGGCAGCCACTGCACAGCTAAGTGTACATCTCCTCAAAACCAAATTGCTACAGTATACGCATTCAGCTTCTTTCCTCAACTCATTTCAAATAGAATATGGATGGATATGTGCCACAAATATCTTTATATAGGATTCAGAAAGAAATCATTGAGCCTATCAGCCTTTCTTCAGCACAGTATTTTAGACCACACATCCATCAATAACTCTGCAGACACGTACACTGAAGGCTGAATCTCTGCCACTAAAGGCTGGATGCTTTATGGACACTCGTCTTGATTCGTTGGTGTCTGTCAGACGATGAAAAATACTGGGAAATCCCTATGCTGAAGCTCAGCACCCATGATATAGGGGAAAATGATCTCACTGGGAAAACAAAATTGCAGTGAAGAAACGTGCCATGAGAAGGAAAACTCAGTGCTGCAGGACTTGTGTCAAGGGGCTATTCCAGCTGCTCAAACACACAACATCCCTGAAATTCATCTACATTTACCATCTGACTGACTTATCCTGAAAAGGATTGTTAAAGTTGATTATTCAGGCTTTCAGGAATACCTGGTCACAACCTAAATGTCATCAATACAGTTTTCACACTAAGTGGGGCAGATAGTTGGAAAATTACCACTTCTTTTGTCTTGCTGTGGTGTAAATAAATTTCTAAAACAAGACACTGAAATCACATGCCCAAAAGATCAGAGAATTTGCACTGTACTTCATAAGCTGTGATGCAGTGAGGCACAGTGAATTTCTGCATCGGGCTGAAAATCACCTGCAATACCTTGGAGTCACGGGGACAGAACCTACAATTATGTTTGCAGTCTGGAAAATATCAATAAAAACGAGAGCTTAGATAAATATCATTCAGAAGCCAGCTGGCACTAAACAGGACTCCCATGCGTACCCTTAGGATCTCAGTGGAAATTCTGACTGTCTGCAGAAGGAAACTTGTTTGATATGAGAGCCCATCTATGAGATCCTCAGACACGAAAATTGTAAAGCTTTAATAGTGACAAGAAACATATTACACTTGGTTGAATTACCTGGCATTCATTATTGCTGACTGCTGGACCAGAAAATAACACACACTAAAAGCCAACGTTATTGAAGTATCAAAAGAAATGAGAGATAATAGATACATTTTGCTGGGTCTGTTCAGCCTTGAGTAAAGAAGACTCAGAGGTGATCTTAATAATGTTTATAAGTATGGAAGTCAAAGAGATGTGGTGAACCTCTTTTCAGTGGTCTGTGGGGACAGGACAAGGGGTTCAAGAAGAATAGCACAAGCAAAGGATGCAGAGAAGATGATTTTATAAAAAAGAAGTATTGCTTTATATGCATGTCCAACACATTTCTATGGGATTTTTTTGTTGTCTTTTTATCACTTTCTTTCTCTGTGTGTAATACTATTTTTTCTGTATGCCACATGCATAATTTCATAATTGGTAGCTATAACATAATCAATATACGTAAGTCCTAAACTGTAAGCTTGTATCAATGCAGTACAGTACCTGAAACCTAAACCAAAGTGGGGAAAAAAAGTCACAGATCATTAAAAAGGAAAACACTTCCTTACGGAATATTTAGCTTTCAAAAATAGATTATTTTAGGTCTTCATTGAAGACTCTTTAATGCTTATCAGAAGCAGAGATGTTCTCTGATTAGAATCCTGAAGCTAGTGTTGAATCAACTGTGTGTGTATATAGTCCCCAGACAGAGAAGCTGTGGCCAAAGTACCTGTTCCAGACAGTCCCTAGCTCTTGCTAATCATCAAACTGGGACTGAAAATGGTCTGGGAGATTGCTGACTGTCGACAAGCAAAAGCACTGCCTACAACTTAGCAACTGTGAGGAAAAAATCCAACTCTGTATCTCAGCATTACTTATTTTACCACTAAGAAGCATCCAGGAAGCCTAAGAGCATAAGGGCACAACAAGGAAAGGAACATACACTACTTTCTGAATCTTGCTAGGGAAAAAGATATTGCTACATATTATAGCTGATATTTTCAGGTAAGCGTTAGATATGGGGAGAAGGAGTCAAAGAACAGTTCTTACTCTGAATTGAAAAATGCTAGTATAACATGAATGATTTGAACAAAGTAAATCTGGTCTGATAATGCAAAACAAACAAGATCAGAATGACCATAGAATTTTCCAAGGCAATTATCTTCTCTTTTACAGAGCACACTGAACTATTTTTCTTCCTGTACTGTACTATTCTGATGTTCAGTTTTGTTCTCTTGTTAATATGCTTCTCTCTGATCTGCTACCGATGGATATTCTAGTACCTGCTTCTCCTTTAACTGAATTTTGTCACAGCTTCTTTGCCTCTATCTGACAAAACATTCCTCAGTGCAGAACAGATGAGAAACACAGTGTTTATAGAAGGTCACATAGCATCCTCCTCACACTATAAATGCAAAATACCTAAAGACATTTCTAAGAAAGCATTCTGTCACCTATGTGAAAATGGAATCAGAATTTAATCCCTGTGAGATAGAAATCTAGAAAATTCCACATTTTCAGCCTAGCCATTGCACACCGTGCAACATAGAAGCAAATCCATTTCAGGCCTATTGAGTAAGCTGATGCACGTTGAACATCTAAACCAGAGAAATTATTATGCCTCCACACTGAACAAATCTTTTACATAAACTCTCTCTTAGGCTCCTTTTAGTCAGAGCAGTGGCTGTCCCACAATTTCAATGTAGGTCTTTCAGATTTACACTGGTAGAAATTTAAAAAGGGCTTTAACTGGCTCTATGGACTAAATTTTCCAGTTTGTACTGTTAATGAAATGTGGAACAGGAGGTTTTGCTGAAAACTTTAACCTGGGGAGTTCTTCAAAATACAGTGCTCCGTATTATTGATAAAGGCTTATCTATATTTGTAGATCATTATCATTGTTATGGAACCAAGAGTTAAACAGGAGAAGAGTCCAACTACAAAGAGCAAACCAGCTGCAGATCCATTCGAACAAACCGATTTATCCTTGATTTGTGCTCTTCTAATTGGAGTTCAACCCTGCTGCTTTCTCCATTCCCTATTCCCTACAGTACCCACAGCTTGGGTCACTCGACTCCTCCAAACCCACGTGGACTTCATCAAATCTCCTACTATAACCTGTCAGGCACTTCTAGTGATTTCCCATCATATAGCATCAGTAATTATATTATTAGATTTGTGGATTTTTTCCCCAAACTGATATAAAATTACCTCTGCATATTAATAACTTTTCCATCATGAGACTTTAATGAAGCAGAATGTCAATGAGATGTGTGAGGGGGTGGAAAGATCTTAGTGATATAAAAGATGTACAATTTTAGAATAGGCCCATCATTCTGCACTATTACATCTTCTTCATTTATTTTTCTTTTTTCATTTCCCTCAATGTGGGACAACCGTAAAATTTTATTTACAATTCATACAGAGAATGATTAAATAGCTTTCATTCTTTGTATGTTGAACAGTGCTGCAAATCACAAAGGCATTTGCTTGGTAAGAATAAATTACAGTGATATTGTCTCATTCTCAGCATCATTTGTTACTTTAAAAAACATAAGAAAGTATGTCAAAATGTGGCAGAGATTGTAGCTGTATCAAAAATAAACTTATTAAAGAAGACAGATTTTTTATTAACAAGTCAGAAATCAAATGATTAAACAGCTTTTTCTCAGTCTGAATACCAAACAGAACTCAATATGCATTGCACAGCACTGGCAGCTGAGATGCAGAAGATCCAAGGATGGCATAAAGACTGTAATTTACAGAAAATAATTCACCAGGGCAACTGTTGTGAGATGAAGACTAGTTTTGCCCACAGAATACATTCTCTTGCTCTTTTCAATAGGAGTTTATTTGCATAAGCTCTAAAAAGGAGGTATTTCTGTTGCAGGTCCCTAACTGTCAAGTGAAAAAGAACTGTTTCTACATCCTAAGCACTTGCTCTAGAAAGCCTTAGAGAACATTACATATTGCAGCTCAACAGCAAACAACAGAAAACCGACCTGCAGAACACTGCTTCTGTACCTTCCTTGCAACACTCAACAGAGATATCATTAGAAGTCTGTGTTCATCCAGTTCTCACAGTAATTCACTAATTATCAGCTGAAGATAGAACTTCAAGGATAGAACAGAAAGAGAATTTCATTCGACCCTTTCAAATGGCTAAAAGATGATTCCCATATAACATTACTATCAAAGGGCCTAGAAGATGCAATAGCACAAATGACGGTTGAAATATCAGGATAAAACATGCAAGCATTTGGTTTCCTATAGCTCTATTTGCCACAGAGCTGTGACACACCTGGCACACTGCAACTATTCTTGACAAATGAAAATACAAGATTTTACCTAGTTTTATGTTTTTTTTACCCACACAGTGCACTGGGAACAGTGCTGCTTGGCATCAGCCTCCCCTGCTAGGAAACGCACTAACAGTTTGATGGCATGGAAGATTTGAGGCCAGTTCCCCAGCCCACATCAGCTGTGGGAATGACACTTACAGCTCTATTCACTGTACATCTCTGTCACTCCAACGGCTGATACAAGCAATTGGAGCGGGGAAAGTAAATTTGGTTGTAAACCAATAGCGTGCTTCAGGCACCAGGTAGACTTCACAGCTTTTTCTTTGTTCTAAGATCCAGCTAACTATTTGCCTCAAAAGTTTGTGGAGTTCTCATTGTGTAATCAGTTTCTGTTACCCTAGATTAGAGTTTGAGTGTAATATCAACTCATTATCAGCTGCACATAGCCAATGTCTTGGCAGCCACAGTGATTACCACCAGTGGAAATTGTATCTGTATCTTGCTGTAGGATATGAAAGTTTTGTAATGTCAAATAGTCACAGAATTCTTAGTAATTTAAGATATAATCTCTACTAGTCAAAAGCTATAAAAACTAATAATAGTGAATACCCAAACCATTTTAGAAAGTTAGCCTCCCTCCTGTAAACAACTGTCCTATTTTCTCTAATGCTTCTCTAGTTTTCAAGCACCTCACCCTATTAACATACAGATAATAGAACCTTGTTTTTGTATTTTTAATGGCTATACCTACTGTAAAAAGCTCTAAGCCTGTGCGCTGGAGATAGTTAATTAAAATCAGGAAAAGATCTGCTATATTTCTAATGTGAATTTCAAATGGAAATGCAGAGCCTTGTAGAAATGGGATTATCTGCTGATAATTGGTTGTTTTACATTATAGATGTTACTTCGCACTATGAGGATGTAGGAAAAGCTATGGAAGAAAAACTAGGTGACAGGCTTATTCCTAGAATGAACCTAGAGTTCCAGGCAAAATAAAAGCCTCCCAAAAACTTGCTGAGCAAGTAAAAGAAAAACATTTGCAATCTGGAAGACAGGAAAATAGAAACCAAACAAAACACAATGCAAGCGAGTGACAGACAGAAGGACCTCCTTTTTTCCACCCTAATATTCAGCTTTATGCTCCTTTCTGTGTTGTGCTGCCTCTCCTACTTCTGGGAGAATTCAAGAGCCCAGTAGATATTGTTTTTAAAACTATGTTTGGAATAAATTGCTGGCAGATACTTCTGGAAGTGCAATAGTTATGTGGTATAAAAAACTATTTTAAACTGTGTTGACAATTTTAATGTTGAGTTCCATTAAGTGCTCAGACAATTGTGCCTCTAGATATCTTTTAGGAAAATATATCAAGGCAAAATCTTCAATGGTAGCTCTAAGATTCCAGAATTGGATAATGTAATCAATATGCCTGGCCTGAAGACTCTGTGTAGTGATTTAAGAAGGCAGGACTGCAGGCATGGAAGTTCTAAGCTAAACAATGTTTTTATCAAGTTAAAAAGACTGTATTTTAGAGTCTGCCAAGTCCTGTGTTCTAACTCAATATGTGAAACCCACTACTGATATGGAAAACATTAGAGCCACAGAAACATATCTGGCTAAGTGGGGCTAAAATGTAAAGGAGAACAGAGAAAAGTTAGTATAGAAGACATTGCTAAGTGGTTACTGAAAGTTGTCAGAAAATGAGATAAGAATTGTTTGGAGCAGAGCACAGGCCTATAAAATCCCGAACTAGTAAAGAGAAAAAGCAAGAATAGCTTAAAGCTGAACAACACTAAGAAAATTAAGAACATTCTGATGGGTTGCAGCATGCAGTCCCACACATCCAGTACTGTGCTCTTGCAGGAATAAACCTCCATAGCGTGTGGACCAATAGGGTACACTAGACTGTTGTTGCATTGGTGATTTTGTTGCTGCTGCTGCTGCTTTTTCTATATGAATAAAAAGGATCAGAGAACAAGTCACCTTTGCTCTGTTTTCCAAACAGAATGATGACTGCAGCAGCATTAGTGAGATGGAAACACAAGGTATGCCTGTTGCAAAAATGGAAGTGCAAACGTGACCCCACACTGCCATCAGCAATTCCAAGTGCTTTGCCTTGCACATGTCCTGCTATTTGAACGACGTGAAGAGCTGAGCTTTAATCTGATCCAGCAGCCTCCAAGGGCCACACAGAGAAAACAGATGAATTAGGAACGTTACCCGCATCTTCAGTGTATAAAGCTAAAAATAATCAAGAAATGTGTCAAAAAAAAATAAAGAGTAATCTAAATCAGCAATTCCTTCTGAGCTTTTCTCTTCCAGTCTTCAAAGTAACTAAGTTGAGAGTGAAGCATACAGTAAATCTGAAAAACAATTTCTGAGCTGAATTCATCAGGTGACAACTCAATGCAGCTTGTATGGCAGATTTCAATGCCAAAAAATGCTTCTAAAAGGCTTTGAGCAACTATCCAATAGTGACAAATATCCATTATGATTTCCTTTCAGAAGCTTACAAAGCCCTTTGACTGGTAGCCAGAAAGTTTAAACATTTCTACTTATCTAGAGAAAAGGCTAAAGCAAAAAGCCATGGATTTCTCAAGGCAACAAAATGATTTTTTCTTGGCTACTTTTTAACATGAAGTCATAAGGAATCACACTATGCTCAACACAATGCACCTCTGCATGAAGACAGTGAGCTTTCTATCCCAGTAGGATCGTGCCTGCCTCTGCTTTTCAAAACACGCTGAAGATTCAACAATACGTGAACACTATGAAGTCATTTCCCACTTGAAAAGGTTAATATCCATCTGTACAGAGCTAAGTCCATTTAACATAATAAAACATATTTTCTAAAGGCTTAGCCATGGACAGGATCATGCACGAGGACAAAGACACCTGGAGCAGTTCTCAGAAGAAGTTAAATATAAATCTCATCTGAGCTTCTTTTCCCCTCCTTTCTTTTTTCTCAATAGCCCAGGAGGTAGTAAGACATTCAGGACAAGGTCACTCTGCACAGAACTGCATTTCTGTGAGAAAAAACCCTGCATTTCTGTAAGAAAAGTGTTCTCCTGACTCAGATTCATAGAAAACACTTCTCAGCAGCATCTTCTGTTTAAAGTAACTCTTGCAATGGGAAGACCATCAGCATCTAAACACCTTGCCTTTTGTGAGGAAAAGGTAGTGCTGTTGGCAGTGGTAGCTCCACAGACTCCTCACTCTCTTGTAAAGGGTCAAGGCCTTATGGTCAAGTCTCTGTGAGTTCTCTATACAGCTCTTCCAGATCTTCCTGTAAGGTTACAGCAATACAAGTCCGCATCACCCACCTTATTTCCTGGAAGACAGAAGCTAACCAAATTGGCTTTGAAGATGCACTGCTTATTATTTGGTAAACACTGCCTGGTGTCTCCTTAGCCACTAATGGTCTTACTAACAGAAAAAGGCTTCCAGTCTGATTGACATTTTCAAGACAGGACCCGTTTTTATAAACTGAAATAAGAAACTTCAAAGCCGTTGGAGGTTGTGCCAGTTCTTTTACACACTTCTATCTCAGTAAAACATACCCTCTAGAGATGTAGTCATTAACAAGACCAGTCAGAATGACTGTAATGCTACAGCCAATTGTCAAGAGAACACGTGCTCCATCACTGCTCCACCTTCAGGATTTGTCCTGTTTCTATTGGGGATCCACCAAAGAGAACAAGTGATTTCAGTGACGCTTAACTAATCAAGAACAAAGCTTCAAGTTTTTTAGGACTCTAAGCAAGAAAGAGATTAATGCTACCTTGCTCTTAACACAGCTTACTATATAATATACTAAACAATTTTGTTCACTCATCAGAATTATTATTAATGAACTAGTAGATATCAGGTACTATGAGTATACAGCGATGAATATACCTGATGGTCTTACTAGATCCAGGAACAAACAGGAATAAAAATAGCTGTAGATCATGCCCATTCTGAGCTACAATCTCTGCTTTTTTTTTTTTTTTTTTCTTTTTTTTTTCTTTTTTTTTCCTCCTGTCCCAGCTCAAAATAAGATTCAAGGGTGACATATAATCACTTTCACTGCTGCATTGATCTTTCAATACAAATAATTCTCCTGAAAATTGGGCCATTTTCCAGGCACTGTAAATTAATCCTCCAGCTACACAATTAAAGAGATCATGCTGATGAATGAGGTGGCAATTTTAGGCAGTAGCTGATTTACATTCAGCCGTTACATGACTCCAAGATGCAGTGTACAATATCTTTGCCTCCTCAGCAGAAGCAGCAGGCAGTCTGAAAACCATTGTCCACCAGGTTTCTTTGTTACCACTCTCACTGAGAAAGCTGCAGTGTTTAAGATAGCAGGCAATTTGCTAACAGTAGAAACTGTTTCCTTCTTTATTACCTGTTATAAAAGCTAATGAAATGTTTATTTATGACATCAAACTGAAGACAGGTTATTTATTCTGCTCAGAGGAATGTCACATCACAGACAGAACCTGGATCAGTCTTCTTTCCCACTGCAGCAAATCAGCCTTGGCCAGAAACAGCTAATCTGAAAATGATGGAGCGTATTCGTCTTCAGGCCTATTCAGTTCTGGGTCTCAGTACAGAAACAGCCAACAAACATGTTCATTAGAGGGAGCCTAATTCTGTAGGAGCTCCTGCCATTGGAACAGAGGCATTAGTTTCTTTATGGACTTGACAAGTGTCTGCCACACAAAACAAAACAGTGGAAATGCTCCAAGAAGAGGCACATGAGAACCCAGAATGAATCTATGAGAGCGTTCAGCTGTGATTTCTCCTTCTAGGTCACATCTCCTCATCATTTAGAGCAGAGATCTGCTGCTCTTTGAAAATCATCTGGCACTTTCCAGATTTGAATCAGAGCAGGCGGAGGGTGGTAGGAAACAGGAAGAAGAGACTCTCATGTACTCAAGGTCAGACTGGGGATTTATCCAAGCCCAGCTGTGGAAGGATTTCTGAGAGAGACAGGAAAATTAGGCACATGTCACAGCACGCTGCTGGCAGGATATTATTTTCCCAATTTCCCTTCACCTGGGGCCAAGAAAATCCAGATCCAAACCTGTTAGAGTAGGACAAAGAAAATGTTTCCAAGTCAGACTGACCCAGGAAGAACAAGCAGAGGAACTGAAGAACAAGTACAGATGAGTCCAGTTTTCACAACAGCTGGTTCACACACAGGCACTGAAAACAGCCATAGGGAGGAGAACACTGCAAACTGAAGCAGGCAGTTGATAACGTACTGTATTACTTTAAAGTATGTGGTGCATGATCTAACTGTAAGTTACACTGTGACTACTCACGTAACCTGTGTGTCAGATCTTCAGCATTCATTTTTTGATAGCTATGTTGAGTGATCCATTATTGAAATCTATGGGCTTTGTATGTTTATAATTGTACATTTTGTATATCAAACAGCCTCAAACTGTCTCAAAACCAGAGAGGAGCAGAGAAAAAAATATGGATTAGTCATTATGTATCGTACAATGTGTGGAATTGGAACAGGTTACAAATATCTAAAGGGATTCCTGAGAGCTAGAAGTCATCCCTATGTAACACAATTACAACTGATGGATAACTCAGTGAGCTTAGCAACATGCAACACTAACACTGGACCTTAGTATTGCCTGCCATACTCAGTATGCCTTCTCTTACATCTTCCATCTCCTTCACAAAAAAAAAAAAAAATTAAGGAAACAGAGAAGATTTAAGGATTGCAAGCATTATAACACTGACATCATATTCAGATGATTAAATCTCTTCTTCATTCAGGTTTTAGATCCTGCTGAATAGCTCATCACTTGTCTGCAGTTAATATACAAGGGAGCACTCCGACATAATTTCAGAAAGGATAAATGAAACTGTCATAGAGGTATTTGCTTTTGAACAAGGATTAACATAATTGCTCTAAAAATATTTAAAAGAGATGAAGGTCACTTGCTGACCCTTCACATCTAAGAATATATTGAAGCTGACCTCTGTTTCTTGATAATAACTGATCAGGACTCTGCAATATCCAATAGAATACTGTCTGCCAATGCTCCTGCAGTTAAGGAAGGATTTTCCTCATCACTCACAGGATTTTCCTTATCATTCCTGGGTTTTGGAGATGTATTACTCCTCTTGCTCATCCTTTAATATTAACACAGTAGGTTTGCCACCATGTGAAATGGGATTTTGAAATGGGATTTAATTACTAGATTCCTTCCTCTTGTGGAAGGGACAAATCAGATTGTCAGTTCTGAGGAACATACTACATTTGGGCTTGAGGTCAACATACAGACTTCTGCAGATATCCAACACTCACAATTACCAATCATTCTGCTTTCTTTTAGATACGTTTTAGATATCTCCAACCGCAGAGTTGTGACCACTCTTTCTGGTCTTTCTGGTTCTTGAAAAAGAAACACTTTCCTGAGTGGGTTTCATAACAGAAAACCCTTTCAGATGTAGTGCTGTCACATAACAGCCTAACGAAACAGAAAGTTGTATGAACAAGGAGGTACCTTTTAGATAACGTGTCATTTTCAGTTGTAAGGGAAAGCAGGTCACAGTGCATAATAAGTATTCTTTACTTTGCATCTTAAAGTATTCCAGAAGCTAATTAATCCTCAAGTAATTACTACTAATCGTTTAGTAGATTATAATTATTTTCATTTATTCCTTTCAACTCATTAGCTGTAAATATTTTCATGATGCACTATAATGTTTTATGTGCAACCATGATGGCCTGCTGAGTTATAATGCACATTGCATGATGTCTCTATCAAAGTGGACACTGTGCATGTGCATGGTGGGTCACAGCTTTCAACAGCTGACCAGATGCACGGCCTGAAGGACCACGTTCACTCCACAACTCCGGCACTAGAAAAGCTGAGCACAGTGTGAAATATTTAAGACTCCTTACACAACACATGGAAACAGTAAGGACTCCAAAATCAAGGGCCTTCCTGGTGTGATTTTGGCAGAGGTTGTTCAACAGATTTCATCAAGTGTTTTCCATGGTTGAGGTGTGTACTGAAATGCCTGATCTGTGAAACTCAGCAAGGCACAGGGATGAGAAAGGAGCAGAAGTGCTCAGACCACCAGGATCAGTGAATGCCTAAGCTCACACTGGAGACGGTGACATATTTCTGCCTTCATCTACTGCTTTGGTGGCTAAGAGCTTAGTATCATTTGAATGGCAGTAGTACTTCAGCAACACAAGAAAGCAAAGTTTTAGCTTTAAGATGTGTTTAGAGTAAGAAAAGCCATGTGTCAGAAAATACTTCATGAGAGTTCTGCCTTTCATTCTGCCCCCAGTGAATCCCCATCAGATCAGATAGGCTTGCAAAACAAATCATTTTTCTAAATGTCATCTCTGGTACACAGAATCCCCAAGATCTGAAAGTCAGCCTGTGTTCACTGTACTACTTGCACCATTACAAACAATAATTTTGCAGTCCAAATCTGAAATGGCAGTTTTTGACAGAATGAAATTTATCTCAGCTTTCTACAAAACCACTGTTCAGTACCAGGTATACCAGGTATAAAAAATAATGTTGGATTCCCACTTAAACAACTAGGCTGCACTTTTTTTTTTTTTTTTAATACAAATACTTCTTTGAGCATTCCCCTTCAAACACAAACTTTCACCACTTAACTTAATCCAGCATAAAAGAATTTCATGAAAATAAATTAATGTGAGGCTGAAGCCAGAATCGGTCACATATGTGCGTACCTATGGGAGTACAAAGGGGATCGATTCACTGAGTTCACAGTCAGATCTTGCAATGCTTTCATACCTTATTGCATTTCAAGTCTAGAAAAGCCCATTTTAGCCATGCCCTCTAGCCTCTTGTTTAGCAGACACTGATGCACCAGTTCCAGCTTCTCAGCACATTTTAAAGCTGAAACTTTGCTCTCTCATGCTGTTGAAGTGAAAGGCATCGTCTTTGACATTTAATTTCAGAAGCACAATCAGATTGGATGTTATTACTTCCCAGGGATGAAAACGCACCGGAATTCTTCATAAAGTGCTCCTATTGTTAATTAAGCTTTGCCTTTTGAAACATACATATGTCCTAAAGCTCTTGCCCATCTTAATGTCTTTTGACTCTGCTGCACCTTCCTACCTGAATAAAATGAGTTCTCCTATCAAATTGTGTGCTTCAGTTCATTACTATATTTATAATATCTGTACACCAATATTGCTCAGAAACAATGCTTAAGGGAAATTCTTCATTATGTTATTGCATTTCCAATAGTCCTACTTAATATTTTTTACCACTTATCAGTATGCATAATACCATAGCTAACCTGGAGCTCCATCAGTGGGCGTGATTTTGCCAAATGAACCTCTTCAGAAAAAAATGTAGATCACTCCAGGTAGCTTTAAAGGGGCTCGTTTTTTGCTAGATGTGTGCACATTCTATCTCAGATTGACATTTTCTCGCAACTATTGTTTAAGCTCACAAATATTTGCGCGCTTAATTTTCCTGAGCACCCTTTAGCATTCCTGAAAATTTATCTCTACCTACTTACTTTAAAACACAGCTTTATTAATGCAGTTTCAATGGAATCGGAAGCTAAATTTAAATGTGACTTCAGTGTTTTCCTGTGAGTAGCAAATCAGACAAACATTTGGACCTTTGGGATCTGTTCTCCTAAAAGAACACAAAGCACATGGTTACCCTGACTGTGTTGGCCTGAACTTTCTGTTCTCTGCTGAACTGATGCATCCTGGGGGTATCACTCAAAGCAGATCTGAAATTCCAGACTCATACTTCTGAATATCATTCTGGACTTTCTCAGACTATTTACTCTTCAGAGGATTCTAAAAAAAGAAACTGTCGCTTTCTAAACATCTCTATTGAAATAACATACAGACAAACATGTTTTTCTGCCACGTCTTAACTGACAGTTAAACATAGTGGTCAACGAAATCACAAAACCACGTGAAAGCAGATGAAAGAGCCTCTACAATAGGCAAACTATTTCCTTTTCAATGAACAGGTAAAAAAAAATTTCTCCAAGCAAAAAAAACTTTGAGTAAGAGTGAATTAATAACTTTGATGAGGAGTATATAGAAGAAGCTAACAGCAAAAGACGCAGATGGGAATAACACTCCAAAAAAAGAATTGGTTTTCTGAAAGGAAATTCATGCCTTCATGTTAAAGAAAAGGGGGTTTATACCAATGCATTTTCATGGTACAAAGTCTCCTGAATCTAATACTGATGAAGTCAGTTGGACGATAAACGGTTCTGAAGTATTTATTACTCAAACCCTCCTTTTGTTTTATATGGAACAATGTGTTTCCTTGCAAGCTTTATTCCTGGTTTTAGAGTTTCACATTATTTCACTTTTGTTGGATAATCAAATAGCAGTAGGAAGCCAAGAGCACATTTTTGCTCTTATCTAGAAAGAAAATTGACGCTGCCTTTCCAAAACAATGGTTCTGACAATAAACCATACTTTCTTTGTCACAGCAGGATTAAAGCTTTTGTGTTAATTCCACATAACGCACGGGGCAGATTTTTGGACACATTTTTCTGTTTGCAGTGAAATGTTGTCCTTGAATTTTACTTCCCACCCAGACTTTTTTTCTATTCAACTTTTTATTGTCAGTAGTTCTAAAAGTAGTTTCTTCCTTTTCTTCCATGAGCACAGTCATAAACTAGCTGTGTCATCTTATACCTGAAATGCAGAAGATTTTTCCCCTTTGCTAATTATTTCCAATAAATAAATACACACACACACACACACACACACACACCTCAAGCCCTGAGCAGCAGTGTCTCCTCTTAGTGCTTGCCAAGTCTGACAAGTCAATGATTGTTTTCATGTTTCAATGCCTTTAAATAAACTGCTTGCAAATGCTTCAACATCATACTAACTGGATCCACGCTATAAGTATTGTAGATTCATTTTTAATTTATTTCATATGTCTTTCATCTTTAAAACATTCACAAACCACTGCAGAGCTAAAAATACAGACACTTATCAGCTGAACCTTCTCTACTACTGGCTGGGTTAAACATACAATACAAAGTTAGGGCAGGGGTACAGATTTTTAAAGCTTGACTTTGGAGGTTGGCCTCAATTAATTCAAGACACAGCTGAGCAGACTGGGGCAAGACAGAGTTGTAAATGCAGCAGCACATCAGATTGTTATCCCTTATGAACTACAAGAGCAGAACTATGAAAATGAGAGTCAGGGTATCTTATAGGGATTAGAGGATATAGACACTGGAGGAGAATAACTCACATCGGGAATTAAAAACAAAAGATGTCAATCATGAAATGGAACTATAATTTGCAACTACTACTTCTATTAATTGAGCATGTAGTATATCAACAAAGAGTAACTAATATTTACTGAAATTATATATAACAAATAAAAGCCTAATTTGTGCAGAAGTTCACAGACACAAGCCCCAAAAAGGCAAGCATCCATTGCCATGTGGAGAATATTCAAGAGAGTCTGAGTTAATTGTTTATGTATTTACTCTCCTCAGAATATACATCATAACTCCGAGTATTTGCAACGAGTCGTCTTAAGTCAGTAGAGTTTGGAATATATTGTCTAAGATGTACTCAGATACACTGTGTTACTGTTTGTACTATAAGAGGGAAACAGGATAACACAGCTCTCTCATCTGCATGCAGGGCTGTGACATTTTACAGGCTCTTACACAGACAGAAAATTATCCATGTCCTCACCTACCCTTTCTACAGAACAGATTTATTTAAATACAAGTATTCTCTCCCAATTTCCATCTCGCCTTAATACCCTTCTTACGCTGCTTTTTGTCTAGAAGAAAGCTTCAAGCCATCGTTCTTAATTCTTTAATTTTGATAGAGATGGAAATGGTGATTCATTACTTTCTCAGTTCCGTATCAGCACTCGGTTTTGGTCTTTTTCCAGTACTGCAGTGAAGTTAAAGACAAGGGAAATCAAAGCAAGTCCTTAATCACGTTCCAGAATATCACAATTATTCTCTGCTTGACATTCATTGAAAAGTTACTGGCATGAATTCATTGCCTGAAGATGCAGCTCACAAGTGGAAATGGGTCAAAGAAGACCCACTCTTGATTTGCCAAAGGACTGCTTTGATGGAAAGACAGGAAATGCATTTGATTCATCTTTCATTTCCCCAAAGTCAGTTCTAGTGCATTACACAGAGGTAAGTGATTAGAAAAAAGGAAAAAAGGCCTAAAAGCTTTCAGTGCTTCTGCCCAGCTAAGCACTCTACTTAACCGTACTAACTTTTGGAAACTTTCCATATACAGAACACTGTTTCTAAAGCACTTTGATATTTATAACAGCTTCTCCTTCTGTAGTTTGCTTCCATTCTTCAGGCACACATCGGCTATACTAGAAGGTCAATAACTGACACGTCTAAGCACAGATGGCTAACCCAGAACCTTAAAAAGCTCAGTGCTGTAATGTTACCTTGTAGCAAATAGTTTCTACAAAGCAAAATTCTTATGCTCATTTCTGTATTTTAGAACTAAACTGCTTCTTTTCCCCTGTATTTGAGCAACTCGTTTATTTCAGAAGCTTAAATTACTAATTATTCAGATACTCAGAAAGCCTAGCAGCAATCAAGGACTCAGAATATCCCAAGCTGCAAGGGACCCAAAAGGATCACTGTGCCTAACAAAGTAACTGGAGATATGGAACTAGCACAAAAAAATACACACATTATTATGTAAATATCACTAGAACTTCATATAAACATAGTACCTACAGTACGACATAAAATATAACTTCTTTTGAAGCCTGCACTTGCTGCCTGTTGTAACAATGGACAGCCAAAATATGACATTTCAAGCTTTCAGAGTCTCTGTACACAGTAAACATTGAGCACAGTGGCTGTAAGCACATGCAAACTCATCAACAGAACAAGCAGAATGGCATCACAGATAAGTTGTACTTAAAACTAATATGGTATAACTGAGAAAGAACTATGATTATATGCTTCCAGTTGCAGAGTACTAAAGATAAATAACCACAGATTGTTAAATGAGAATGTATTAAGTATATTACTGTTGATGAAGAGCATGAGCAATGTGTTTCCCAAGGGGAAAAAAAATGGGTTACAGGAAACTGGCCACTATGATTGCTTGGAACATTATTAACTTACAATGTTAACATTCTGAAATAAGGAGAGGGCACAAAAGGCAACTAAATTTAATAATGAGTCTAATAGAGAAGAATGGTCAATAAAAACCAGGATGGAAATAAAATTTGAAATGGCTTCATTTGACTTAAAGCATGGGCACACTAAGCAATTAAGCATTGAGAAATACAAGTTAATGAGCCCATGGGGAAAGAAAATGAATGGGAATTTTACACATAATGGCCATATGTTCCAAAACTTTGAGCAGGAGTAGAATGTACGACGGTGGATAAAACTAAATATTCTTGGCACAGTGCTTGAGGCTGCTAAAATAAAATCAAAAGAATGAAAGATCAAATTTCAGACGATGCTGGAACAAGTCTGGCTCTGGTGTGACAAGGTGAAATTCCACTAAGGATGAATCCTCCAGTACAGCATAACATACTTGGCCTAAACGGAGGACAAGATATCTTAGGTGAAATTTCAGGACATCTGATTCTCTTGTTATGCAATGCACCAACAATCCATGAGAAATACTTGGTCCAATATACGAAACTCCTTAGCTTGACAATCACGTATGTAACACTCAGATATTTTCATTCACTGAGTAGAAAATTCTAATAACCTGATTACTCAAAATGTAATTTTGAGTCAACTGTTAACATGCACTCTCTAATTCCAAAATTGCTCCTATGATTATAGAATCATAGCACACCACAAGTTGGAAGAGGCCCACGAGGATCACGGAGACCCACTTTGGGCTCCACACAGGACCACCCAAAATTCTAACCCTATCTCTAAGGGAATTCCCCAAAAGTTCCTCAAGAATAAGCAGCTTGGTGCTATGACCACTGTCCTCTGATACAGAATCTTTTCCTAACAGCCAAGCTGACTCTCCCCTGACACAGCTCTGTGCTGTTCCCTCACATCCTGACATTGTCACCAGAGAGCAGAGATCAGCCTCTGCCATTCGTTCCCCTTTGAGGGATCTGTAGGCCATCAGGAGGCCTCCCGTCAGTCTCCTCTAGGTTGAAGAAACCAGTTCACATCAGTATCTCTTCATACACCTTACTCTCTAGACCTTCACCATCTTTGTAGCCTCCTGCAGGGTGCTTGCTAATAGCTTTATAGCTTTGTGATCTTGTGGCACCCAGTGTTTCTGTGCAGGTAATTTCTCCATGGTTGCAACAATAATATTGAGTGCAAAAGGTTTACAAGTACTCAAAAGAGAAAATGGGTTTATATTGCTTTTATCATTATTTGGTAGCAGTATCAGCCTTGACCTTTTTAAAAATATTCCATTTCCATGACTGTTCGGATGCTGAGAGGTACAGGCATAAGCATGGAAAAGAAATAGGCATTTCTAGTAAACCCTAAGGCAGCAAAACCACCATGGAGCTTCACGGGGCAAGTCAAAAAGACATCTCCATGAAGTATCAAAGAGCCACCAGATATAAATGAAACATGAGAGCTGCCCAAGATAATCACGACTTTCATTATAATGGAAGCATCAGGATAAATAAGAACCCCTAATAAATTCAGTATTTCACATCTTATCCTCTTGTTCATATTTTCTTTCACTAACATGAAAACTTAATAAAAAAATAGAAAGAAAAAGTAAACAGATTGTTATCTAACACTACCTCCACAATATGTTTCTATTTAATTTACTGGAACCTACTGATCACTGAAGACATACAAAATTCTCTTGGTCTTGTTCTGCATTTTCCTCAGTTTGATATATTGTAAAGTATCTGAACACAAATACTTTAACCTGAGTACAATAAAAAAATGAGAGTTCTGATTCTCGATTGTTTCCAAGACTTGCCGTCACTTTGTTTCTTTTCTATCCTGCTTTAAGTAAAGAGATGCCATCTCAGATTCTTTGTGAATACTACTACAAAGTCACATCAAAGAAAAAGCTGACGTTTTCTTTTGCTTTCTGTTTTCCTACACGTTATGCAATAAAAACCCTACACATGGGCGCAGCACATCATACTTAGGAGCACTCATAATATCTCAGAGGAATAAAAGGTATTACGTATTTTCTCATGAGGAATGGCATGCATCAAATTGATAATGCAATAGCATTTACTGAACTCGGGTATAAATCCCAATATAAAAGTTCTCAAGAAAAAGATTTTTTCACCTGTGTTCCTATACTGAATAATACAGAATGTAGTAGTATAATTAAAATGATAATTAATATGGACAGATAGCAAGCCCCACATTTTCTGTGATTTTATTCCTGTTGCTCAGATGTAGTCTGTAAAATTCCAAAATGTACAAACCTGTGACAGGTGAGAAACAAAAACAGCCTGTGCCCTTTGTGCTTCTCAATATTATGAACAATACCGTAAGAAAAACTCTCTATATATTCTCATATATATATACATTGCTGTATTGTTGCATGTATGCTGTATGTATGTTATTCCTACTTCATCCGGAGAAACGTACTGGAAGTGAACAAAGCAGATTTATCAGTAACCTTGTATTGTGTTTTTATGACAAGCTGTATTTTCAGTCATTATCAGACATGGCTCCCTAACTTCTCTTATACTCATTTTTCTCCGTTTTGATTCCTCGTGACACTTCTACTTACTAGTTCCTTTCATTTCCTAAGCTTATGGTAATTCAGAGTCACAATTCAGTTTTATACATCTGCCACGACTGTGTTAATTGCAGCAGCGTAGGAAAACAGACACTTATGGTTTCTTTTTATGATCATGATATTCTTGAATGAGCTGCAGGTTTTCTTTGAGGTGAAGAACACATCAAACTAGATTGACAGCTCATTTAGATCACAGTGATAGGGTAAAGAAGTGAAGAAGCTGTTATTAACTATAACTGATGCAGAATATTTGGGGCTACGTTATTTTGCTCACTAAATTCCATCCTCGCAAGGTACAATTTTGTCTCAAGGTATTTGGACCTGTGTCTTCAAATTGCTTTGCTCACGCTTTGGGTGCAGCCTGAAGTGCTTTTGCACCAACTCTTAACACTAACTGGTACCAGCAGATCCACTCAAAGACAATGAAAACTGTGAGCACCCTCAGGGCTGAATAATTCCTTCTCTAATTATGATGGAATAAAGAACTATGTCTAAAAATGTGTTTGCTAACTGACTCTGTTGTTCTGATGAAAACACTCTCTCTTTAAAACATTTTGACATTCTAAATCAGCTCATGTTACCTCAAGTAGTGACCATATAGGAAAGAGACCTTGAGCACCAAAATAAAATGTCTCATGTCTGTTTAGGTTTGGGGATAGAATTCCTGCACAGCAGTACACTGAACTAAATACACATATATATCTGCTCTTCAACAGATATTAAAGAGAAAAAATAAAGTAGTAGTCAAACAGACTCAGTTATAAAGCAGCACAGCTAGGTTATAGAGAAAGAAGCAACAAAGTCAATGTCCCAGCCCCTCCTATGGGCACTGATTGTGAGTTATTGTTACTGAATATACTCTAGGTAACAGCCACCACACAAGATAATTAAAAACCATTCAGTTTCTCCCCTCAGATTAATTTTCATCAGTTTAAAACTTGACACGGAGGAAGAACTGGCTGAATATATGGAATCACTACATTATGAAATACTTTATTAAGCAGAGGCATTCAGTCTATTAATTAGTGTATTGTTACAGACAATTGGAAACCACAGTTCTTAATCCAAACAGAGTAAATTATAAATGAAGGAATACTGGATTACCATTTGCACAGGCATTTTGATGCTGACTTACAGAATTGGTTCCTGAACTCAAGGATGTATGGGAAGAATTTAATATAGAAAAATTGAAGAGAAGATATTTCATTATAATGTGATACAGACACTCTCTTTGACAGAGACATCATTGGCAATGGCCTTGAGCCAATATCTGGCTGTTATTTTGTTTTACAAGGCTGCACTTGAAAATCAGGGACAATAACTGAGAATGCATTATTTTATTTAGTTGTACTACTTTTGTTCATTCTTCAGCTTTGGATTTGTGCAGAGAATGCTCAATACACTCAGCAAAAAAAATTTTTGCTCAGTTGCACAGGGTCTGTACAACTTAAAACCCATTAAAGCTTTCAATGGAACTTCAGCCGTGCATCAGCCCATGACATGTGAGCGACTTTCAGCATAAGTAATGACCCTTTTGGAACAAGGTTTTCATCTCTCATTAGAAAACATTTTTGTTACTCTCCAAGCAGAAAGCATTTTGGTATTTCAGTGGTCTATCTTTTTCTCTGTTCAGGACTGCAGAGGCTCTGAAATACAGACACCTGCCATTAGTAACAATATACAGAGAGATTGTGTAATATTTCTTAATAAATTATGAGATGTTCACTTAAAGAAATGCGTGTAATTTATCATTTTCATGGGAAATTTTCTTCTTAATTTTGAAATTATATTATTATTACTTTTTGGCCAGACAAAATGGTCTACTGGCGAAATATTATGTGGGTTGGCTGATTTCACAGCATTTGTTTTCTGTGTTTTCTATACTTAATGGCACTCTCCACCTATTTACCTCTCAGGCTGATCTCTTTTTTATTTCTTTCTCACTTGTTTCAAATCCACTGACAAAAATAAGGAGCTACTTTAACAAACTTGAAGCTTTACAGAACTCTGAGTCCGATCAGCCTTTTACTTATGCAGCCTCAGAGAAACCTGTAGAAGGCTCTCCCAGCAATGCTACATCCTTTCTGAATCACACCATCCCATCTCTGCACAATTAACTCACCAAGTGCCATAAATGTAATAGAGCAGATAACTAATCTGGGAATTAAAACTAGTAAGGTATTCAGACAATCAGTAAGAGGCATTATACAGGCAGGTATATAACCTATAAAGCAACTGCATTAGCAATTGATTAAAAACTTCATCGTACCATTGGTACTATTGCCACAGAGGACATTTTTTCCAGCTTGCTGGTGCTGGAACCAGGGCTCTCCCCATGAGCAATCACTGCATTTTTAGAAAGAAATTATCTAATAAGCAGGGATGTGAACACCATGCACTACAAATTGGTTCTGTCTGTACCTGTTAACATTCAGCAAAACAGAGCTAAGAAGTTCAGCATTTCTCTCTGCTTCTGCTTTCATTGAGTATACGTTAATAAAGTAATTATCTTAGGCAAAAATTCATAAAAAGCAAGATCTCCAGATATGAAGCAGATGAAAATAACTGTTTATATTTTGGCACATTTCTCATGTCTATACCTTTTAAATTAGCATTTCAAACTCTGTCCAGGGTCGCATGATGTTCATGAAGGAAACATGTTCACTGAGAAAGAAGGTAGGGAATGGGATGAGCAGAATCAACCTAAATAATTTACGGATCTCATTTAATGGAGAGAAAGAGAGAGAATTACGCTATTAAAATGAAAACATTTCACTCTATAAAATAAGGAGAGATTGTTGCCATGGTATCAGCAAAATTTGTCCTCCACATAAATGCACACACATGAACCTTTCTTGACAGAATGGAATTATAAGTGTGCAAATAAATATTTTCTATTATGCTTCCTCACAGAATTTAAAATAGAGATTTGCATTATATTTAGATGAAATCAGATAGGTAATTATCTCTTGCAAATGTCATGCAAAGCAAAGCAACAAATAGTGTGTTGACATGGAAATGCACATCCTCAGAAGGCACTAGGTAACTCAAGGCACACAGAAAAGGATGCATTCATTTCCAAGCTACACTCCAACACAGACAGATTTCTCACCCCTGAGAAACTCTCTCAACCTCGATAGAAACCGTATTCAGCATACACTCAATGGGCTTAAAGCTGTTCCTGGGATGACTGAAAGACTCAGAGCCATGTTCCAAGGCATGCGGTCTTCGTATTCCTACTGCTAATATTACTATGGGCAAAGAAAGCATAATCTTATATTCCAGTCTATTTGTCTTCACAGTGCATATAGTATTCTGTGACAACTTGGCCAAGTGCTCTGAATACTCAGCAGAAAAATTTTTATTAGAGAGTTCTGAGACCCACAGTCAGAGAGCTATTCAGGGGTCTGAAGTCAAAAGGCTCTACTAGATTTTCATTGCACTTCTCAGTGTCATGCACGGACATTTCATACTATTCTATAATGTCAGTACAAACATTGACTTTATATGATGGCATAATACCATTGTTTAATGTCGGTCCTTGCAGTTCTAGTTGGTTTAAAGACAGACATTTTGAAGACAAGAGGGACCACCTTTAAAAGGTGGCACTCAAATGACCCACGTTCTTATACAAAACATGGCAAACAATTGCTTATCATGCTAATTTACCATTAAGAAATAAATATGTACCTTATAAAAAATCACTGATATGCTTATGATCCCAAGTGACTAGAAAATTGCCAGTAGTTTAATAATGCCTTTAATAGTTGGATTTTTGCTGCTTTTTACTGTTTTTATACATACACATGCACACTATGAACTCCTTTACAAACGAAAGCATAATTTCTAACTGAGATTTGTCTGACACTAACTCCCAGCCATTAGACTGTACTGCACTTCCAATCAGCTCAAGCATTTTACCCATGTAATATACAGGTGTGATAAGGCTCCTTTAGAAGGCAGAATAACTCCTGTGCCCTTCTGGACAACAGATCTGGAAATAACAGCCCACAAGGAATTTCACTAAAGCCACACACGCAGGCAGTACCACCTAATTCCTAAAGGAAAGTTCCTTCACCATCAAACCTCTGCACACATTAGTTCTCATTGCCAAAGCTCTGCACAGGGAGTTTACAGTTGGTTGATGATCCACTATGACCAGAAAGTCTTTTCCAGTGGCAAGACCGTTTTGAACACAGTCCCTCAGTCTGACAATCTGACCTACATTCACTGTTCCTATGTGCGTGATGTTGTATTTAATTACAGTGAAGTTAAATCTGGACTTCCCGGATGAGGAAGCCAAAATGTTCAGATGATGCTGTATAATTGACTTGTCTCCGAGGGGCTGAAATTTGAAACTTCACATTCTCTCTGCAGGATCTGTGGTCTTTTTCTATAAAGATAAGACTTTACCCTCCAGCACTCTCTACTTCACAGTTTCTATCAACTTGACACTCTTGGAAAATATAAGGATGGAAAAAAAGACTGCAACGTTGTGTAGTGACATCCTTAACCCTTCATTTTGTCAGCTATCAGCCCACATCCAACCACGCCATATCCTCAGTGCCAAAGCCTCCCACTTGTAGGAACTGTGCTGCATAGATCTAGAACATGCTTTTGCTGCAGTGACCCATCAGTTCTCCCCTACCTTCAGTACAGCACAGTGAAAGCAGATGTGCTCTGCTGCATTCTTTCTAATGTGCCGTGTGTTACAGACTGACAAGGAAGATTATAAATAATACAGAGCAACTGTAATGAGAATGGTAAATGGAGTCAAATAAAACCACTCAGGCTCCAGTGATAAGATCACTCTCCCTTCTGTACATGTATCCAACCCGATTTCATGATATCATTATCTTCCCTGAAATGTAATGGAATATATGGCAATTTAGAGGATCAATCCTCATTTTATGTATGCTGGGTTTCCTCTAGCACTGGAAAAGTCCTTTCACTTGGTCTTCATTATGATTACACTTGTAGGTACCTCTGTTCACAAAGATGAAATAGATCATCACATTAACATGTACACTGATCTGTGCACAACACAATTGCCTCTTGGTTGGCTTATTCCTAAAAGATCAAACATCTTCTGTTAGGACTTGAACTGAGTTGAGTAACATAATTAAATCACACTCAGGAGAGAGAGGAATTGGAAATGCCTGAAGAAATAATTGCTTTTTAGTTTTTTTTATTTTTCAAGTCTGTCAAACTCACTACCTTGGAAGAAGGACAACAGTCATCAACACAAAGCCTGCACATGAAGAACAGACAGGTAATTGTTAAACTTTGTCATGAGAGTGTTTCTATCTGAAAGTTGGAGAAGGGTGGAAGACCACTAGTTATGGTCAGTACAGAGAAGGCGTAAGCCAAGATCAAAGCAAAGAGGGCTTTCATTTCAGTGATGAGAAGGTCAAGGCAAGGCTTTGTGGCACACTACGACTAAAAGCTATTGCCCCCTTCTATCCAAACCTCTCATCAGCCAAAACACGCAAAGACATAATTAATGCACAGACATTTTCTCTGAACTTGACTGAATATCACTTAAGTTCTCACCAAAACGTAAGCCTGAATGTTTACCACAACTTTACGCAGCTTTTTTTTCTCTGCAAAATAGACAAGTCTTTACTGTACATTGCTATTTGGATGACATTTCCCCTATTGACTAAACTAAATATGAAATACTAATAACAACAGCATGAACTAAGCCCTATGATTTGAACCCTCGTTAAGCACTAGGTTCTCAAATGCACTTCCTTCACATCAAAACTGTAAGAGCTTTTGTCACTAGGGCTGATTTTACAGAATGAACATAGCTCCTCTTCTCTGAGCTGCAGGAAGGCCCCAAATCAACTCATCTTTCCAGAAGTGCCAAATAACTCTCGCGTGTATCTTGTGTATGCCCAAAACTGAACACAGTACTCTAGGTGCGGCCGCACCAGAGCTGAGTACAGGGGGATGATCACCTCCCTGCTCCTGCTGGCCACACTATTCCTAATACAGGCCAGGATGCCATTGGCCTTCTTGGCCACCTGGGCACACAGCCGGCTCATATTGAGCTGAGCATCAACCAACACCCCCAGGTCTTTTCCTCTATACACTCCTCAAGCCATTCTGCCCCAAGCCTATAGCACTGCATGGGGTTATTGTGGCCAAAGTGCAGGACCCACCACTTGGCCTTATTGAATCGCATCCCGTTGACCTCAGCCCAGCTGTCCAGCCTATCCAGACCCCGCTGAAGGGCCTCCCTACCCTCAGGCAGATCAACACATCCTCCCGACTCGGTGTCATCTGCAAACTTACTGAGGGTACACTCAATCCCCTCATCTAGGTCATCAATAACGATATTAAACAAGATGGGCCCCAGTACCAATCCTTGGGGGACACCACTTGTGACGGGACGCCAGCTGGACTTAACTCCATTAACCACTACCCACTGGGCATGGCCCTCTAGCCAATTCTCAACCCAAAGAAGAGTGAACCTGTCCATACTACGGGCTGCCTGTTTCCCCAGGAGAATACTGTGGGAGACAGTGTCAAAGGCTTTGCTGAAGTCCAGGTAGACTACATCAACAGCCTCTCCCTCATCTACCAGTCTGGTCACCCAGTCATAAAGGAGATGAGGTTGGACAAGCACGACCTGCCCTTTGTGAACCCGTGCTGGCTGGGTCTGATCCCCTGATTGCCATGCACGTGCCATGTGATCTCCCTCAAGATCAATTGCTCCATAACTTTCCCTGATACCGAGGTCAGGCTGACAGGCCTGTAGTTCCCCAGATCTTCCTTATGGTCTTTCTTGTAGATGGGAGTCACATCGGCAAGCCTCCAATCTTGTGGGACCTCTCCAGATGCCCAGGAATGCTGATAGATGGCAGAAAGCAGCTTGGCAATCACCTCTGCCATCTCCCTCAGCACCCTTGGGTGGATCCCATCTGGTCCCATGGACTTGTGGCAGTTCAGATGGAGGAGCAGGTCTCTGACTGTCTCAGCTAGGATCACAGGAGGTGTATGATGCACTTCATATAATAGGAGTGAATAAGAGTGAAGCTGCTCTACAGAGATACTCAGATTTCCAATTGATCACATGAAAACGTGGCAAGTAAGAGAGGTAGAAGTAGACAAGGATTATAATAAAATTTATTAATTTATAACACCTTCAAAGCACTTCATTAAAGAATCAAATCTTACATGACACGGATGTACTACAGGTCTAAAAAACACTTACATTCACCACCAGGACAATTGTCTGGTAAATAAACACTCAGGAACAACTAGGGAATAATGAAAAGGAGAAGGCAATCTACAAAACAGAATAGGGCAAGAATGCACGAGCAGGATTGAGCTGGATTTAAAGCCAAAATTGGCTTTAAATTACACATACTTAGGATGGGCATATCTTTTAAACTCTTTACAGATAAAGGTGGAAAACTCATTTTATAAAGCTTGAACATCATGCTAGAAACACGTTACCAAGTAATATCTTCAGTGTAACCTACAGTCACACTGAGAGGCAATCCTCTACCATGCCAAGTTCCCTTTTGCCAGGTGTCATGGTTTTATGATTTTTTGGCATTGGTATTCCACATCATAACATCATGTGGTGCATTGGGAGTTGGGGAGTCAATGTTCCAGCCCCGTGGATCATCAATAGTTATGGATATACCTGCCTCAGAAGAGAAGAACTACATTCCCCAGAGGACTTTGCAATGCTTTGCATTTTTACGTATTTTCCGCTCAGAGGGAAAAGATAAAAACTGTCTGCTGTCATGGGACACTCTCTTTCCTTTGGGATTGACTCAGCAGTGGGTGCTCGCTGCCATCTCACCTTCAGTGTTAGCATAAGGCCTTCGGTTTATCAGACACTCTCTTGCTCATTTTATTTGATTTATTAGCTTCAATTCCTGTTATATTGTATTATATTGTGTTATTTTGCCTTCTGATATCTTCTTTAGTAAATTAGCTTTCCTCCTTAGATCGTTGCTGCTGTTTTTGTTTCTAGGCCCACCTCCTTTTTCCCTATTCCCTTTTCCCTTCCCCTTCATGAGGCATAGGTCCGTGGGTCCCCCACACCAATCGTCATGGAACCGGGCCGATCCAGCCCTGTAAACTGTTGACATGAGGAAACATTCTCTGTCCGGACCTTTCATGCCACTAACAGAGGGCTCTTGGCAGAACATTTCCTGCAGTCTCGTTCCCTTTTTGATCTGGACCATTACATCAGGTTAGAAAGATTTCTAACTGAGTAGATATTTTTCACACACAAAGCAAGAGGTAATTCTGCCCTGTGATCATATGATTGATTAACTGAATGTTTCATAGATTTAAGCTGCATTGTTAATGTGCATCACAGTACTCAGAACCCAGGCTGAGGAATTTGTCTTCTCACTACAGATAGGATCCATTTGCCACTTAAGAAACTATTTCACCCACAATTCATCTCAGAGAACAAGACCTTTATTACCTTCCTTCTTTTACACTTCTCTTCAGGAAAACAGTGCATGCAGCCAGAAGGTTTTCTCTGTGATACTTACCCAAACACTAGGACAGAGAATAGAAAATCATCTCTGATCTCTTATCAGCTCCATGGAATCTCATTGTTTTGCTCGCTGTGGCTGCCAAACTGCTTTTTCTTTTATTTTTCACCTGCAGTCTCACATGTTACGCTTGGTTTTAGACTGATGGCTATTCCACCATAAGAAAGTAACTGGAGATTTTAAACTGAATGCTGGCAGTGCCATGCAGAACGAGCTTCTAAACCAAACCCTACCCAGCAGTTACATCTCCCCCTCGCAGTCATATCCTCACAAGCCAAGCCTGCCTGAGTCCCATCCACTCTTTAAATCTGCTCTTAAAGCAACCAGCATTAAAAACCATGCATCAAAGAGAAAAATAATTAAAAAAATCTATTACCCATGCTTTACTAAATGACTAATCCAAGTGTTTTGTTTTAATTTTTTTACTTGAGGAAAATGAAGGGAATTTAATGGACAAAGATTTTTTCTTATTTCAAATTAAGACAAGATGCAAAGACAAGACTCCTGATTCAGTTTTTTCTAAACTGGGTGAAAAACTGTGCACTTCCCAAAGCACAAACCAACGTTCAGAAAACACCTTCCCTGGACACATATTTATAATAAATTATTTCTCTTCAATTTTGTGATTGGCAAAAGAAAAATTTCATTACCAGTGTCAATTGTCATTTACCCCAACTACTAACAGGCACAATTCATTTCTGAAGCCCATACCAGCACAACCTTTAGTTCACTGGGTAACTGCCCACGGTTTTACAGCTAGAGCATGCATTTCAGCTCTTCCCTTTTGGCCAACGTTGACAAAGCAAGAAAATCATCTCAGTATCATGTGTCAGTCTAGTCTCACACAAAATTATAATTTAGAAATCTACAACATTCCCTGGATGTAAAGCTTCTGCAATTCAGAGCATTGTCCCTCTTAAACAGACAGAGAACATAGTGTCCTCATTTAATCTAAGTACCATGGATGATTCAGATTTAATTCTGATTAGAGCTGTGGATTGCAAGTTGCAGATAAAGACTCAAAGACAGCTGTTAGAATTGAGTCTTAGCATGTGTACAGTTTGGGAGGGCACAGCTGTGTCACATAACTGAGCAAAAGTCTGGCAGTGAGTGGTGAATGCCGATAATCCACAGGAAATCCCACTGCAACATTTCTCTCCTCTAATTGCTAAGCAAGCCTTACCTAACCATGAACTATACCACATGTAAACACCCAACTCAGTGACTTTTTGTTGTTGTGCCAGTAACTGCTGCATTAAAGGCGATAATTTCTGTCACTCTGTCATTACCAGCTTTCATTTTCACAGGATTAGTTTGTTTTTCTTCTTAGAACTCACTAAGATTTTATGGCACTTTAATGAATAACTAAAAGGGATGCAGACTCAGTAAGCCTCTGACAGATGTTGTTTAATATCATCATCATCCTTGTGCTTTTCAAAGACTACACAATGGGGATTACATTTTTGGTCTGGTATATGATCTTGATCAGAATTTAACTGTTCCTTTAGTTGGTCGTATGAAGATGCTTTGTTAATGACTGCTATTCCTGCTCAATTCTTGCTGATTTATTTCTTCCCTTTATATTTCCCAAGCATAATAACCTCTCTATCACCTGTCTTCACTTCTCAATGACACAACAAGACTTGCCAGACAGTGACATGTTGTAGATGAAATGGTGTCAGCCAAGTAAGTGTAAATGCTGTACGTATTTGGATGACACTATGCCCTTCCTTCGGGTACATCAATTATTTCTTTTACCCTATAGTTTACTGCTGCAGAAATAGGACTAAATCCATTTTTGATAGCACAAGCACCACCTTCAGCTCTACACATCAGGGAAGGAATGGTGGAAGATGCAGGATAAGAGAAATGCAACGAAGCCCAGGAGGCCAAGATGGCAGAAGGACATGTAAGTAGATATTCTACTCAATTTTCACTTCTTTTTGTGTACCAGAACCATACATATCATTTCCATAGAAAAAAAAATAGCAACAAAAGACAAACATACCACCACCCAAACCAAATATCGGCAAGGATTTTGAGATGTCTCTAAGAAAATGAGAAACACTGCAAATATCTATCTTTCTCTTCCTTCCTAGGAGAGCAACCAAACACCACGGGCTCACTTAGAATAACTCACATAAATCACACAGCCCTCAGATACAACAGAAACACCATCCTTGAGCTCCAGCTAAATAGCACCCTTCAGGTACTAGCACCAGCTGTCAGTGTATTGACTTCATTGACTCCTGCAACAGCACTGTGGAACATTTCCTGGTAAGTCATTTGTAGCTAGTAAGGTAAGGTCCCCCATTAGAAAAATGTTCTGTAACGCTATGAACTCAAGTACTGCATGTTGCTCTACCGTGTGCAAAGATGGACTAGATGATCTTGTAGGTCCTTTTCAACCTAATGAATCTATGAAACTACGAAAGATCCCTCATTAATTACCTGCTACAACTTCCTTTCTGGAAGTAGCTCTCTACCAGCTTAAGCTTCTCATAAATTTTCTTCTCAGGAGTACACTGCCTTGTACTTTCTTTCTGAATTGTGAAAAAAATCCCTAATGACATCTTAAAGATCATAGAATCATAGTGTTTGGAAGGGACCTCAAGAGATCATCAAGTCCAACCCTGTGAAACACAGAAACTGTTTTATTTATTGTCTCAAAGCTTGCTTCGTGAGGCCTTTCTGGTGATAAGACTCTAAGTGAGAACTGCAGGTTATCTGGGTGGGTGTCACCGTGCCACAGTGCCTCTGCTTATTGTTGTAAAGATAAGAAGAAGCGGGGCCAAGCCTGTCTTTTTTGGGGTTCGGCTTGGAGAAGCTGATCATTACAAAAGGTGATAATGCTTGTGCATGGCAATGAAGGTACCACTCCCTGCTGGCTTATCTGTTGGGTCAGGTATGTCACACTAACAGAGAGAAAAGAAAAAAAAAACAACTGAGAAATGGGGGATAAAAGGCCTTCACTAAACTAGCAACTTTGGAGAAGACCTCCCAAAGAAAAAATCTTTGATGGAGAACTCCCGAAGAGGAAATGGAGAATACCCTGAGGGGGGAAATTCTGCAGACGAACCCTGAGGTCTGCTTGCTGCGAAGCTTCCCAGCTTGCTCCCATCCGCCATGGTGACCAGACGAGTTCCTGAGACCTACTATGAACCTCGCTGGACCCACGGTGGTGATTATCTCTCTCTTACTTTCTATCAAGATTCCTTGCTTATTATCCCTTTTCTATTGCTCATCTTCCCTTCCCCATATTCCTAAGCAACTAGTAATTGTAATAAACTTGTTGGGCTAACATTTGACCCATTGCGTCTTAATCTCACCATTGGGTATACACATAATCAAAGAACCTCGTCTCCCTCCTTTATATTGGAGTGTGACAAATCCCCCTGCCAAAGCAGGTTCCCTACACCAGGTGGAAGAAGATGCTCTTCTGAAAAATCATTCTGCTCTTGCTTATTCACCTTAAAGTTAGAAGACTTGGAAATGTATGGTTACTTATACACACAGCTCTGTGTGCACATTATAGGTTGGTTTAGTGGGGTGCTGAGGCCAAGGGGGTTTGGGGGGGGGGGGAAACATTTATATATGAATGCTCAGTGCTAACTCTCTAGCCTGTTTTTGCAGTAACTGCAGCTGATTCCTTACAAGGTTCAACAAAAGGGCAATTCCCATCCCAGAATCCAATCAGGTTTTCTTATTAATCAAACTGCTTGAGAGCTCCTGCTCTCATACTGCTGGTTTCAACCACTTCAGAGGTGAACTGAAAATATCGTATTTAACAATACATTTTTCCACAGCTTACATTCTGTTTCATGGAACAGAGAATCCTTTAACGTCTTTTTTTCCATTTCTTTCCCTTCTCCATGTTATATGATGTGGTCACAATGCCATGTCTTGAATTATCTCAGTTAAGTAGGAAAAAAAACCCAAAGCACTGTTTAAGTGCTATCTGCTTCCCCTTCCTGTATTTTCCTGCTATTTTCTTCCTCCTCCCCATGTTCCTTCAACAATAACAAGGAAAGGGTAACAAGGGAAGGGTATAAGCTCAGTACATAGCTATGTCTGTGTTTCCAAGTTATGCAAGACAGTGCAAAGCAAAACTGCTGCTGGAGAACTGACATGCAAACTATGCAAATTTCAGGAGTCTTAAGAACAACTACAGTGAAGATCCATTAATGACTAGAGAACATTATAAACAACCCTTGAATGCATCTGCTAATTCACTATCATTGGAAAGGAAATAGGTCTGTATGTTCAGAGACTACCCCATGGATGTAAAATACAGCACGATAAAAGAAGATATTAGTGGAGAACTCCCTTTAGAAACAGACTCCTGAGCTCAGTTGTTCACGTAGGCACACCCTAAATCACTGAAACCCAAGTAATTCATGTCTTAAAGTTATAATTTTATTACAGTTAACTTCATCAAAAACCACAATTAAAGGACTGTGAACCTCAGTTATTGAATAACAGCAGAGTTCTTACCGAGGCAAGAAACCCAAATGCACTTACCACTGCAACATGAGCAACTTGTCACTGCGTACAGCCACACAGACCACATCATCGATGGCTAATGCTGTAAAAAACAAAAGAAAGTACACCTGATCACATCCAGAGCAGTGGAACTAACTTCAAGATTTAAAGGGCCAAAAAAATGCATGCTAGGGCATAGGTCAGCCAGCTAGAAAATTAGAAGGCTTACATTTCATTTCCACAACTGCTGATATAGTTTAAATTGCCCAATTAATAGCTAAAGAAAGCAGAAACCAAATTGTGAGCAAGCTCCAGACTCAGGCAAAGTACGGTTTCTTGGCTGACAGAAAGCAGTAAATCCCCATGCCAGACTTGAAGCAGTCTCAGACCCAAAGGATACTCATGCATCCCATTGAGAGGCTCAAGGCAGAATCTGGGCACCTTTGAAGCTTGCATTTGGCCTGCAGCAGAGCAAGGAACACATTCCAGACATCTACTTCTCTTCTCAATTTCTCCAAACACATTAAGGTTTAAAAGCCTCAGGAATACAACACTCCAGAAAGTAGATAATCCTAGCGTGCTAAGCTCACTAGAATATGAGCTATGTAGACTGGTTCAACCTAAGTCTTACAGATGACAAGTAAAAAAGATAAAAAGGTATGGTTGGCTTATGTGACATTTGAGGGTGATGCACTCGTTCGAGTCAGCAATTTTTTTTATTTTTTTTTTTTAACCTCAGCAGGGACAGAGGCACCTGCTCCATTTACTACTAATGTTGATGAAACATCAGCCTCTACATTTCCCCAACCCCCCTCATTTCCTAAGTTACATGGAGAAGCCATCAGTTTCTTAAATCCTTTGCTTTCAGCTTTATTTAAAGCTCAAAGGCCCTGGGACTCGAGAGATGCCTGTAATGTCTGTCTCATTCTGAGTCCTGAGGGTGAATAGTAAATTGCAGAGAAGCTAGCAAACGAGAGACATCTCAAGTTTAGCTTCTATTTTAGAATAACAGGCTCTCTCACTAATGGAGTTTATTAATTACCACGGGGTCCTTAAAACCATGAAGAAGTAAAATTTTTATGATTGCTCTTTTTAATGGGAAATGTTTTTCTTCAGGGTACAGTGTTGGACACATCACAATTTCATACAGCAAACAAACAGAAATGAATTTGAGAGGAATTCATTGTCACAAGTGATTGAAAAGGATTCCTTGCACCCAGGGAACATGTCTGTTTGTTTAAAAAGCCTTTTAATCTGCATCCAGTTCCCACAGAACGCTGTGTGATGCATGACATACACAAAGTGCTGCCCTGGCTCAGTCTTTGAGCTACAGCTGCACGTGGTGATGGATTATGGAGCTCTCATGTGCTGTGCTACGTCACACTTAACTCCAATGAGATACTGAAAGCACATACTCTTTTGATTCTCTATGGTCTGTGTCGCTGGATTTTCAGTCCCTCTAAAACAGTTGAAAACTCTGTGAAATATCACCATCTTCCTTGTCTTCCTATTCTCTCCAGACGCTCAGTGTTAGCCACCATTAGAGACAAGATACTGTACTGGATGAATCTGACAATGTCTGTTATGCTTTTTGTGCTTTCCTGAACTTTAACAACATCATAACTACCTCACCTTATCATGGTCACTCCTCAGTTATACCTTTGGTTGCTCAGTAAAAAAACACCAAAACCTAAGCAAGGCAATTGTTGTTGTGCCTTAAGTATTTAAGTAAAATACTTATATATTATTTAAGAGAAAGCTGTATCAGGGTTTCACACAGAAAAGTGAGCAATCTGAAGTATTTTCTCCATCTCCAAGATTATGCTTTGGATCAGACTGAGGTTTTCCACAGGGCAATAATCCCTTTTGTTTCTACCTGCCCGAGAGGAACAGAGGAAACCTGGCACTGCTCATATGACCAATGACTACTCATGTAGCATCATGGCTGAGACACTGGCACAGAGATCAGCAACAAGTAAGAAAGCACACTAGAGACAGCTTTCTGAACTCAGCTGAATAGCACAAATGCAAAGGCGTACAAGGACCTGTCTCCAAAGCAAAACATTCCCCCACCCAAGAAATCGTCAGCCTCTGCCCATCAGCCCTTGCCAAAACCTTCTCAGTACAGCACTCAGAATGATCAGTTGGTAGAAACAACAATCACACACAAATTATCAGCTGGGGTTTAGGGCAAGTCTTGGTCCTAATGAAGGTAATGGCAGAATCCCCACTGATCTCAATGAGACCTGAGCTAGAATGTGACAGCTGCACACAAACAAGGGCAGGCTGGTAGCAGCCTTTCAGCTCACTGTATTCCCTGGGAAACACATAGGGACTTTCATACATCCTTTTGTCCACTCCAGCTCCTCAAAGAAGATTTAATATTGCCTTGAGACTAATGCTGAGCAGTACAGATGCAACTGATTTATATCTCTTTGCTGGGCAAGAGAAGTAAAAATGAATGTTGTCTCAGTACTCAGATGGACTTCATAGACTACTAAGTGAGCAAAAAGTCTGCATGATTTAAAATGTTTTCCAGTTTAAAAATAATGTTTTGTTCATTAAAGTAAACATTAAATAAACTAATTCTGATTATAGAACCTTGTACAGGAGTTTCACTTTTTTTTCTTTTAAAAGATATTACTTCATTTTCAGCATGAGCTAGATGGAACTACGCTTACAGAAGTTGTAGAAACTTCCTCTCCCCAAGGACATTTCTCATCTGCTGAAGATCTGACCTTCAGACAGCATGAGGCTGGCAGGATGGGTCACAAGCTGCTTCTGGACTCCTTCCTAAATAAAAGTGCCCCGTGGCCATGTAAAAACACATCAAGACAGAAGAGAATTGGGTTCAGTACCCGACACTGACAGAGCTGCTCCTCTCATCACGTGGCTGCTGTACCTGAAGCTCAGGTAAAGGCAGGACAGGACTCCCAGGACAAAACAGAGACTGGAAACAGAATTTCCTTCAACCAGGTTTGTAAGCTGCTTACTGCTCTAATGCACTTGCATAGAGGGATGACAATTTCCTCCTCCTCCTTTGATTTCTCTGTTAGCAGACTGGTTTAATAACACTGAACTGAGTCACACTGCTCTGTAGGGTTACCTAATCATGCTTACAGAATGTGCATTTCACCTTCTCATTTTCCTACTGTATCTTTGCCTTTACAGCTCATATCACAGATGCTCAGTCAGGAGGAAGAATAAGGTCAGGATTCTCTAGTTCTCTTTGAAGAGAGTATCAAAACTCTAACCTGTTTTTTCTTGATTAAATTACTTACCCTGTGAGGAAAGCTTGCACACCAGCTCTGTTACTGCTGTTTTGCTTGGGTTGCTACTTGAGGCCATTGTAGTGGCTGCATCTGATGCACCTCCAGGCTGTTTTGGGCTGCTGAGATCTTTTCTGACACCCTGAGGGCTACTGATGAGTTTTCACACCCCTGTGGCAACGCAACCTGTCTCCTTGGCAGCTACAAATGATGCTGCATTGGTTGGACTGCTCTCCAGCACAGTTCATGTATTCTTTTCTTGGCACATAATTGTCAGCAGGTGTAACCATGCTCTAAGAGGCCCATGGTAGCAGCCTGTACCACAGTAATTGCTTGAAGGAGCTGCTCTTTTAGAAGAAATGCTGCCCGCATTGTCATGCTGGCTGCTGATCATTGCCTGGCACCTCTGCCCCCAGTACAGGAGTCCAAACAACTTGTGAGAAGGCACTTTGCCATCACAGCAGATGGACACGAGCAGAAGAGGCTTAGGGACTATGCCTGCGCATCAAGCATAGGCAGTGAGGGCACGATTCCTAGCCAGGAATACTGCAACTGCTGTTTCTCTTCTGCTTACCAACCAAGAGTTTGGGGAATGTGTCACTGCTAATCAAGACCCAGGCTGGCCTCACATTCAACAGCATAAAACATGACTGTGCAAAACAACTGTCTGACTGGAGTGAGTCAGGCAGCAAGTCCTAACAGAGGACAAGGGAGTTATCAGATAAATCTGCTCTGGAGCTGACCAAAATGGTCTGTGCAGGAAGCAACACCCCAAAACGCTGCCACATCACCAGATTCAGGAACAGGAGTAAAACAAGGGTGAGCAGCAATATCAATGCTAATAGGTAGGTAATATTTTTAATCACATGAATGCTAATACTGAATAATGCTAATATGTTTGATCACATGAATAAGTAAAACCTGGGCACCCAAAAGCACGCCATTGAAATGGGTAAAAACGTAGACCCAGTTTAAGAAAAAAAATCCTGACCATAAAAGGCATGAATATATGGAACAATCAAGGTCCAAAGCATTGTTGTTTGCCAGCTGTAACACTTGAAAGAAAAAAAAAAAATCCTGTAAATCAGAAGACTAAACAGCGTTCACCAGCAGAAAAACCAAACAACCTAACCAAACTTTCCCTCTCTCTGTTTCACGAGTCAGATAAGGCATTGAGCAAGGTGCAGTGGGACCACAAGTCCCAGAGAAGTGAAAACCCGGGGAGCAAAACTGAAGGAGAGGCACAGCTCACACAAACTCCCCTGTGGGATTCTTCTTAAAACAGAAGGCAGTGAAAGGATGCACACTGAGAAAGGAAGCTAGACACTTCTAACCAAGTACTTGCATACAATATAGGAAGCATACAGCCTGCAGAAACTTGGATGTGTGAATGCAACGAGCTGGAGAACTGCCTGAGGTAATAAAAATATATGTTGTGTCTCTGAGGATGTTGAAACACGCTGCTTGCTCTCCAGCTCTACCCAAGAAGACAGACAGTATTTACTTGTCTTCACTAAAAAGTCTTGGCACTGCTCTGAGTTTTCAAAACCAGTGCATTCCTACAGCTGCTTCCCTTATCACTGCATTTGTATCTCTATCAACATTTGAATTTACATTCAATGTCTCTGCAGGAGGACCTGCAGACAAAAGAAAGTGTTTCAGAAGGCATTTTTGATACTTAGAAACATAGATAGAAAGGCTGCAAAGCCATCACACTCTCTTGAGTTGCATCTGTGACAATGTTTATACTTGAGGAGGCAAAGTAAACTAGGACACCTGCAGTTCTCCCTTTCAGTGTGTGGTACTGGGCACTTTCCCCTGCCACGAATGTAGTCCAGCTCAAAGCCATGAAGTTGGAATCTGCTCAATGAAATAACCTCTTACGTAGCACTCCTCAAGCCACTTAATTCTCATTTCAATATCCTTACACCAGGCGGACTGGTGTAACTCATCTCCCCACACTGCTTTGCTGTGCAGTCGGAACCACTCCACACATCCATGAAGTCCATTCCATGGATATTCTTCACTTGCTTATAAAACAAAGGACAGCTCCCAAGTGGAAGATGACATAGTATCCCCTGCACTAGCTGGCAGAATATCTAACACATGCAGGCTTTTGCTGAGATGCTGGGAAAGATTGCTTCTGATCACAAAGCACATCTGCAAGAAAGCGTGATGGCATTCTGTAAGGAATGTTTTAAAGGAGGGGCAGCATTTGAAGAGCATCAGCTCAAACAAGAACCTGAAGCAAGCAGCCAGCAGTGGAACAGAACCAGCACTACGTGCCATACAGACAATGAAATGCACCTAGCAGCCAGCGGTGGAACAGAACCAGCACTACGTGCCATACAGACAATGAAATGCACCTAGTAAAGCAGTACTTTCATCTTCAGCTTCTCCCTCATCACTCATCACACAGCACCCTCCACAGCACCAAAGTCAGGGCCAACAAGGAAAGCAAACACCTGCAAGTCAGGCACTCCACAGACATACAGACTCTCTGAAAGTTCCCCAGACATTTGCATCATGTGCCACAGCTGCACAAACTGTGCACAAGGAGAGTGAGCAACCAAAGAAGCTTCAAATGAATACTAAGGCTAGACACTCGCATTCAGGTTAATCCCAGGTCCTCCTTGCCTCCATCTTCTTGCTTCCTTGAAAAAAGGTTCCACATCTATCCTCCCACAAATTCATATATTTACTGAGACTAGCTGGAGTTATTCATCTCAAAGCAGGTGCTGCACACCAGCTCTCATCTGGGACTCCACCTGGAAATCAAGAGATCTAAACTCCTGCACTCAGGAAGGTTTGTGTGCCCTCTCCCCATTGCTCACCTCAGGCCTTGTGTCCCCATTCACAGAGACTCCTTGGAAATGTGTCTTTCTCTTCTGTAAACTGCTCTCTCACAGTCCAGTTCCACTGCTGTTTCACCTTAACCTGTGAGCAGAGATCTGCCAGCTGCACTGGTGCAGAGCACAGAGAGGAGTAGGAGAGACTGCTTGTCCTCATCTAGCTGCTGCCACAACCAGGGAGCACGTTGGAAGAAAAAAAATACAACAAAGGTAGAGTAATCTGATGGATTTTCCTTGGGCCTTCTCACACTCCTGATGATGAGTTTCAAGAATTTACTCTGTGCTATGGAGGAAGGTGGGGCAGGAGCTATTTGAAAGCAGCTGTTACAGGCAACACTATGCAGGAGGATGTTTGAAATGTGACCCTGACTTGCTCTGCCTCTCACATTTTGCAGGAAAATGCTTTTATCTACTGCAGAGCCACAGATTTTAGCCCTTTCCTGAATGAAAGTGGCTGTGACCCACCTTTGAAATAGCTAAGCAGGGGCTACTCTTTCTCTCCTTAAAAAACAGTTGAAAGAGGAGACGATGAAACAGCATTGAATAATCTCCTTGGTGCAGAACTCAAGCTATCCATCTATCCTGTGCTGCTCTACCCATGGAGCTCTGTTCACACTCCTGGTGTCATACTGGCCCAGGGAGTCTCCAGTTCTTTTCAGTATAACAATCCAGATTCACCAGAGTGCCTGGAGAGCACTGCCCACACATACATACCATTAACCACCAGAGCCAGGCAAGAAAATGGGATGCATCAGAGTGAATTTCCTGATATGTGGAGGACAAAGTGGCAAGGCCAGACTCTTTTCAGAAGTGTGTGGAGACAGGACATTATCTCAATGCTTGATCTTGAATGTGAAGCCCATCAAGCTCAGGTTCTGAATTGCTACTTGAGCATGGTGTCAAGACAAGGCAGAGCAACGTGAGCTCCAGCAGAAGAGGGAGAAGACACAACTCTGAAAGCAAACAGCAGACAAAGGGCCAGCATTCAGATCCTGACACAGAGAAGGAAAAGAAATGAGAAATGGAAAACGTAAGAACAACATATGCACTAAACTCTTAGGTTTCTTATTAAGCAGGTGTGGTCCTGCCAAGCAAGGACACTCATAAATACAGGTTCACTAGTCAACATATTAAGTAAACTCCTGCTTCAGAAGTCTGCTGGGAACAACTGTCATTAGGCACTGTCACCTACTGCAGATAGTCATGGAAGATCTCAACAGAGAAAGAGGATATTACACTTTTCATTTCATAATACCTATCTGCTGTCTCACGCTCTAGATAAGAGCTTCCCATGATAAATCTATTTAATTCAAAAGGAAAGACTGCAGATTTTTGGCTGAATTTTTTTCCACTTGCCTGTATTTATTTCTTGCTATTTCACTGCCTGTGATCTAAAAGCATTTGCTACCCAACAAGATGCTCTTTACTGGACCAAAACAACAGTACACGTAAGTTTATGCACTGTGGTTGGTAGGAGTTACTATGAGTTACTTCACACAGAACAGAGCTTCTTGTACCTCTTCTATTTATAAATTCACTATAACAGCCTCAATGAGAAAATTCTGGCTTAAGCTCAGGATGAGCGTGCCCAGAAACATCATGGCTTATTATCATTCAAATACTGCATCACATTAATAACAAGTTATTCTGAGTTTTAGTTACTGTGGTCTGATACAGGACCAATTTAAATCATATTTCCAGGCAGTATATTACTCCTGTATTACTGCCTTCTAGTTCACCAGGCATGAGTTAAACTGCTTGAGAAACAGCTCGTTGGCTTAGACTGTACGTTTCAGCAGCACAAAGCGTGGGATGAAAAGTCACAAGGCAGTGCTGGGTTATATGCAAGGTTTCCTAGCATCATTTACTTAGTATTTCTTTCCCCCACTTAGTGCAGCATGCTGCAGTAAACATGGTATCTGACTTTCAAAACTACTGTGGAAATTACAAATCTCTCTTCTCTGAAGCACTATGAACATTCCTTACATCGCAAGCCCTACAAAGAGATGCTGAAAAAAAAAAACAAACCACCCTTCATTACAAGTGCATTAGGTGCTAAATGAATCTACAAAACCACACTCACAGACCCATGTGTTGTAATAGGCATGTCTAGGGACTCGAGGTGTAACGAGACAGGACCTCCCCAAGCTCTGTGAATGATGTATGATGCTAGCTTAAAGGGGCGTAGACGTAGTAAGATTAGCATATAAGGAATTGTCGTGCTTTAATAAAACGCCATTTTCTGCATTATGCAATGCCCTCATGGGGAATAAGATGCAGGAAGTTTGTGGCTGGCAATCTGTTATTGAAATGGAGCATTAACGTAATAGGAAGTATCTGCTTGTATCAGCAAGACTACCATCACAAACTTCACAGAGTCATCTCCTGCTGTTAATGGCATTTCACAGGGATCACTACAGACAGCACAGAAAACACACCCACGAGAGAAATGCACAGCAACAGCCCACGGATTGTCCTTGCCCATCAGTAAATATAACACAAATTTAGGGAGAACATTATTTCAGGAGATTAAACTCCTGAATTTGAGCCCGGATCTCAGGACCTCGAAATATGAGTATAGGGTACAAATCTCACCAGGATTTCTCATTTTATGTACAGAGCAAATTAAAAGCCCTCCCTGTGAACTCAGCAACACTGAAATCTAGTACTAAGCATAGAAAGAAGGAGGGACAACTCTCAGACATCTTCCATGGTGAACAGTTTGGGACTGAAGCTATGACAAATGTGTACATTCAGCAGAAACCTCCAAAGCAAACCCTTAAACCAGTGTAATTCTGTTACAGCTCAGACTTAAATAACCACCACAATAAAATGAACTACCAGCGAGTAGTCACAGTGAGAAACAACAACTAGCTTAAACTCATTTCAACGAGTAAATAAACTCCCAAGTTCCAGTAGCTTCAGCAGTAGCCAGGTTTGGAGTTGGATTTGAGAAGATACTTAAACAAGAAACTATTTGATTCTTCTTGGTTTCCAAATTAACTGAAGATTCTTTGCCTTGGCATTCTGTCACATGTTTGACTCACTGCAACATTCAGGTGGAGAAATACACAATGACTAGTAGTCAGGTTCCATTTATGCTTCATAGCAGTGTGTAATGGTCTCTCCAGGCCACCTTGAGGCTACAATACCTTCCTGTATTACTACCTCCAAGTCTGGAGTCCTTCATGCTTAAGAACTGCTATAATTCATAGCAGACACCAGTCTTCTTTCCTCACTAAGGAAAGGCATTCAGCTCCATGAAAAAGCAAAGAGGATCCCTCTGTAAAGTCATTAGATTTATTTGGATATTCGCAAGTCTGAATTCAAAATGCTTCATAGCAGGATAAAACACAGGCTTAACAAATTGGAGCTATTGGTTCTCAACCTTTCCTTGTGAAGCTCCTCGTTTTTGGCACAGAAAAATTCAGTCTTGGAATTTGTAAGGTACACAGAGAAAATGAATTCAAACCTGTGAGAAAATAGTTATTTCTTGATCCTAAGCAGAACAGTTTCACCAGGGAAGCAGAGAAGAGCCATGAGAGACACAGCACTTCCAAGGACACTGAGAAGGATCACACACCCACGACCTACACTCTGTTTGTCTTTCTTCACCGTTCAGCTGCTCTGCCATTTCTGCATGTTTTCATCAGCCCCATTTTTAGGTGAGTGTTATAACCAATGACAAAATTTATGATCTTGGCTCACAATTACAAATTCCTCAACCTGTTTAGGTAAGAAAAGTTCAGAACTGCATAGCATAAAGACAGACACATCAGCACAAACAAGAATGTGTTACAAAAAGAAAGAAAGAGACTCATCTGTCTCCAAGGATTGAGGATCACAGGGAAGGAGCTAAAAAGAGCTGCTGGAGAGCTCTCCAGCAATAAAATCTTCCTCAGTGGCAGTCAGCCCTTAAATGAATTGCCTTCAGCTGTGCTCCCAGGGCTGACTGGGTCTTTCTTTCAGGTGCTCAATCAGTGGTTTGGCTGTGACTCAGTAGTGCTCAAACACATAGTTTAGTACTGCAACAACAGGAATTCACTTGAGAGACTACCCTCAGTGCCTCAGTTATGTGCTGCCTGAGGACAGGCACAGCTCAGGTTACTCTACAGAACAAAACATCATCATAACATTAATGTTTTTTCCCATAGAAATCACTATTGCCAGAGAAAGGAAGAAAACTGATCTCTTTTTTGCTGGTCAGTATGATTGGGAACAGCTCTACCAAAGAGATTCCACTTCTAAAAACATGACTGACTGTCTACTTTTTCTGACTTTAAAAACACTGAAAAGCCTTCATCTCGCTGATAGGGCATACATTTTCAGAAGCACAGAGCACACATCTGTACAGAGGATTTCTAGATTATGTTTCAGGACAGTCATAAATCTGTGTTAGGAAATAACCAAGCTGTGGTGTGACTGCTCCAGAGTAATTAGCAGATTGAGTGGCGATGTTTTTAAAGGCTACAATCTGATCTCATCAAACACAACTCTACCAAACTTGTCACGGATGAAGGGGTAGTGCAGTGGTCTGCTTACAACCCTTACTGAGCGTTTTTGTTAGGGTTTTCAGAAGTGAAGGTTTAATGACTGCATTAATGATGTTCAAGCAAACGAAGAGAGGACGTACTTTGTACAGGCTCTGCTTTGGAGTCTGAAGTGATTTCAGCTCGCAGTTTGCCAAAGGTGCAGTTTTTTCCCCTTTGGTACTTCGGGCAAAACCACTCCTGCATCTGTGTGTGCTTTTCAAAGAGTGCCAAAAATGATCCAGAGGAAGCAAAATCACGTTATGAAAACTATCCTATTTAAGAGGAGATCCCAACAGTTTCAACTGTTGTCTCGGCAGATGGGGAGTGCCTGGAAAGAAAGAGCAGGGAGAGAGGTTGTGATGAGGCAATGGAAAGCACAGCAAAGGCAGCACAGCAGCAAGGTGCAGAGCTGCAGGTGAGGGCTTGCTCCAGTGCAACGGCTGTGGGCACAGAAAAAAAGGAAAGAAGCTGTTACTCTGAAGCAGAATATCTTCAAACAAGATTCCTGGACGTCAGGAAGACCCAGCGGTAGCGGAACGCACTGGATCTGCCGCGGGCTGCCAGCATCCCCTGCCGGCACACTCGTGCCTCCGAGCCCCTTGCGGATGCTGCATTGGTCGGGAGCGGAGCGTCCCAGTGCTCCTCCGGTGCCCAAACGTGAGCCTGGAAATCAGAGTTCCGCAGTCAGAAAGTGTGTCCCAGTCTCGGGCTGAAAACACACGAGATCATGCTTAAATCCAACTAAAAAGGATGGAAAGAACAGCTTGTACAATTTACCTTCACAAGTGCGCTTTAATAGACTAAGATTCCAACATAAAAACTCTTTTCTACCCAGTTGGAATAATAAAGGCACTGTATTATTGATATTAGTGCTAAACGAGCTTTGTGCCATTTAGTAACTCATAGCTGTGCTATGCTAAGCAGATCGACACGTTTCTGCTGCCCATTGGGGACTGTATGTAACCCACATAACCATCGTATCAGCACGTTTCTCCTGTCACATAACCTCCATCTGAGGCATGACTGAAATCAGTAGCTGAGATTTAGAAAGTTCAAAAGGAAATCTGATCACACTGCTGTGTCACATGGCCAATGTAAGATGGCCCTTCCCACAGATGGGATGGAATAATTTTCTCCCAGCAAAAAGCATGAAGAAATCATGAAACATGCTTGTCTAATTGGGCTACTGGGACAATACAAATACAGGGTGAATTTAGAGTCATGAGGTCTTAGAGGTGTTCTTGGTACTAAAACATAAAACACAAGTAACAGAAACCAAAGCACTGATGACACTGGAAATACTTTTTCTGAGTGATCGCAGGTGGAGAATGGAGAGACCAAGAGTATGATTAATTCATCAAGGCACACAAACATTATAGAAACATATACAAAGACATTCGCTCCTTATGCCATGCTGATGAAAAGCACTTTCATAAAGGCACATTTTGCATATTTTACACCAAGAACCAATAGGTAATGGAGGGATGTAATGTACTCAAGGATGGTGAAATCAACTCCACTGAAGCTTAAACTAAAAGTTGAAGATTGTTTTAAGGGACTCAATATATACCCTTAAAAATGCTCTAGAGTGTCCAGGCTGATTCAATTAGAGGTGAACTCTCTGTTGGATGGGCAAGAGCTGCACAGATTCTAGATGAACAACAGGACTAAGAGAACATTTTACAGCTGTTTCAAGCTAGGCAGAAATTCTTCAGCCTCTCCTTTATTCTCCCTGACTCTGACCATGGCAAATGTATAGTTGTGGCAACTTGGTTGAGCATCCTTACAGTGTTAACCACAACATGTTTAGACTGAAAAATGACCTTGTGAGCAAAGCAAAGGACTTTATTTATTCTGTGAATATTCTGGGGCATACCAGTTCTGAATTCTGTAATTTTGCAGTTCATTTGATGCTTAACATAAATTCATCGTTAACCCAACATCTGTCCTACATATTGTCTTCTGGCAAAAAAAAAGCTAATAAAGTGTTCGAAGCAAGTATTCAGATTCTACAATACGAAGAAAGATTTGAATCTATTTCTCTAGGCACACCAGTATTACTCAGCAGGAATAGTTTTTGTTCCACTGTATGAGAACTGTCAAATCACGGCCTGAACCACTGATTGATCACCAGAGGTGAGCACTGAGTCAGCCACAGGAGCACAGGTGAAGGCAATGTACCTGTGTGACAGGAAAAGGTAGAGTCTGGCTCCACCTCTCCCAGACCCCATTTTTACTGTCTGGGTAAGTCATACAAAAATATATTGTCCATCTTTATTTTATGGTGTGTGTATTATTCTTTCAGGGTGTTCACTTTACACCCACTGTTTTTGTACTGCTGTATACTTTGCTGTGAGCAGCTGCTGTAGTTATCCTTAAACCTCTCTGTGTTATGTATGCTAATATAATTTTCAGTACTGTATTTGAGTCATCCATAATTCACTTGTGTTTTTCTGGGAGAAAGCTTTATGCCTGTGGGGCTGGAACTTAAAGTTGGTTTCCTAGTCTGACAGATGAATGCCCAACCCAGTAGCTTCGAGTCAGTTTTGTTATCTTTGATTCTGTCACCAATGAATCTACAAAGTGAAGCCTTTTCAAGATCAAGTGTAGGAGATCTTCACAAGCAGTAGCCTTACCTTACTGTTTCTGGTGATCTGGTGTTTATCCATTATCAGGCTAGTATCTTTGTTATAGGTGTGAAGAGAATGATACACACCAATCGTTTACAGTAGTAAGAAATTTATTGAGCAAGCAACAAATGAGCAAAACAGTGCTGGGTGGCTGGGAGTCTCTGCTCCACCAAAGGTGTGTACCAGGGGCCTCCCAAACCCTCTTTTTATTGTCTCTTATCTCTGCATTCATGTTTTATCTTTTCTTCCTGGGCTGTGCCGGCTGGTATTTGGGGGTTGTCCTCTGTCTCCTGTCAGAGGAAAGATGAAGACTGTAGTCCTCTTCAGATCCAGTCATGCACAGTTAAGAAAAGATTTCCACTTATTTTGTTTTTCAGTTCCTTAAAAGGTCACTGCTATCTGTTGTTCATTGTCCAGGTGTTAGAACGAGATGCTGTGGCTCCAACTTACAAAAACATTTATATATCTATTTTAAGACTTCTACAAACTACATAGTTCTCAAAAAAAAAACAAAAAACCCACACTGAAAAACACTGACACATCTGTCTTGAGTTGGTTTGATTAACAAGTACAGAGCTCATTTTCTATCACATCTTGATATTGGGCAACTCAACTACCTTGTAGTAATTTCAACTTTTGTTTTGACCACAATAAAAAAAAATATATTTTTGAGATTTCTTTTTCTCGTTCTCAGAAAAAAATGTTTCTTTCTAAAAGCATCACCATTAATGTTTATTAATGAAAATGAATGTTGGATTGAATACATGTAGCTGTTGTATCGTGTTTGAGATCAAACAAAGCCAGTGAGTGACTGAATCTCTAAATCTTAAAACAGACAGAAAAACAAGTTGTTTTGTGTTACCTGAGTGAGAGCTCTGCAGATCTTCATTATGGAACTCCAGTGAATCTGCCAGCAGAACTACTCTGTGGGTGCTGCAGGGCAATTCCAGTCGTTACACACTGTCACATCACTGTGAAGAAAAGAGACAAAGCATGAAAACTTCTGAATATGCATGTAACAACAATGCCTAAGAACAGCACACTCCTTCATCATCATCAAACTACCATGTACATGAGCTGAGACACAGGTGACTAAGAGGAACAAATTCTATCATCATTTTATGATAGGTTACCCCTGTGGATACCAGGCAACAACAAGTATCCTGAAGCCAAGGAGAAGCTTGTGGGATCAGCATCTCTCAAGAAATGTAAGACTGACTGCAAGTAAAGAAGGATAAATTTAAACAGAATAGCTTTTCTGGGCACAGTGTTCTTTGCAGTGCATTTTAAACCTAAATAAAAGCCTCTGGGAATTTAAGGTGCTGATTTCAGAGGAATGAAGATTGTTTCTAGCATACCATTACAAACTCTTGTAAAAAGCAGTTCCATTCATTCAGCCTATAATGCCTAAAGACATCTGCAGTGCTGTTTGTTTTCTTGTTGATTCTTTTCATCTAAGAAAGGGATACATTGCTATCTGAAACAGAGTGCTACTTGTGGTCTTGTTTCCCCTTCCCAGTTACATCAGTTACATCATTGCCTTGTCTTGAGTCAGTAAGTTTAATGCAAACTTTGTCTAAGAGTAGCTAGAGCAAGCATTTAAGGGTTAGGTCCAGAGAATTACATCATCAAGAGTTTCAAACAGGTAAACATTTATTTGCTGTGAATTAAGTCTTAACACTTCCAAAGTAACTGTGCTTGGAACAAAGTGCCGGGAATGGCTGATGTGAGTTTGATGCTGAAACAGTTTATATTTTCAGATGTCTCTCTGTCAGCAAGTATCCGATATTTAACAAGGGTTTATCAGAGATAGTGTAAAACAGGTGGTTGTTGCTCCACGAGGGTAACTGCCAAGGATCAGGAGGTAAGAGCATCTAAGCCTTGAATTACAAATCTTCAGACAGCAGGAAATCTGGTTTGCTAGGCAGGAAAGGGGACAATATCTGAAAAATGTGTCAGGAAAGCAGAAGGCCAACCAAGGAAGCGGTGGAAATACCATACTACTCCTATATCCTTATTTCCTTCTGAAGGGCAATTACTGAAACTCTGAGATAACCTGAGCTGGCTGAAAAAGGAATGATAAACAAACCTGAGCATAGGAGGGAAGAGTGATGAAAGAAGGAATGAAAGAAAGAGGGGCATCAGAAGCAAGTGGAATGAGGAGGGGTGCAGATGTGGGTGAGGAGAGGTGGTACCTGGGGGATAAGAAGAAAGAACAGAGGTAGAGACTGAAAGACTCTGGGAAGCCTAGTTATGAGCCAGAAGGATCTTCGGAGTGAAATAAAATAAAAATTAAGAAACTACAACAAGAATCTCCAACATTCAGTTTCATTGACAGAAAAAATAAATAAAAAAACAAACTGTGCAGATGATACAGCAGTAAATCTTGGAAAGTTCAGGTTCAAATTACAGGTGATTTTCACTCTGCTTATGTATAACACATAAAGATCAAAACAAGAGCTGGAAAGGTGTAAGTAAGTGGGGGTTGTTTTTCTTGGGTTATGTTTTCTGTGTACAGAGGACAACATTTCCTTTCTGAACAGCTGAGTGAAAATAAGTGCTCATTAACAAGAGTATAACAGTATAACCTTGGTACATTTGGGACCTGGAAAACATAATGGAGACTAAACACAGGCTCTTCTGTGTATCTCATGTGTCCCTCTCTACCCCTTAACTTTCTACTAAGAAACATTTATGCTGTACATAAATGTTCACAAATGGAGTATGAAGCCTCATGTTGTCTGATTGATTTTTGATGCTGTAGGAAGAAACATACAGGCAAGTATGAGTATTTACTGTACATCCCACACAGGTGAAGAAGCTTGACAATTTGGAGGGGTATTTGTGAGATTTGTTTGTGTGCATCTATGCTAGGGGAAGTGTGTTTTATGTTTTGAACTTGATGGTGAATTACAAATCTGATGTTAGATTAGCTCTTAGGTTGTTTCAGATAAATGTGTTGTTAACAAGTAAGAAAATACATTTCTCTTATAGTAACACAATGATTACAGGCCTGTATGTGACTTCAGCTTGGGCTCATGCCTTTCCAAAGTTAACCATCTGAAGCACACGTATCTTGCTCTGCTATTTGTTTTGCTTGTTATTTTCCTTCTCCCTAGTAAACCCTCAGCATCTGCTGCACACATCTGCTTAATGATCCCTAAGTACTAATGAGTGTACTGGTCACACTTGAGAATCATCCAGGGCAGTCTGGAAGTGAAGCAGCTATAGGCCAGAGCTGACTAGGCATCATCAAAGCTGTAAATTCATCCTTGTAAATTAGCACAGGTGAAAAATGAGCAGGATGTAATGAAAATGCTGAGTTACAGCCTGAACCAGTGATTGAGAGCCTGGTGAGAAGGTAGGGCTGACCCTTGGGGAGTTCAGGTCCACCCCTCCCCAGACCTCGTTTAAGGGTTGGCAATGGGGGTGAAGGCTTCTCTTGCTGGAGATCTCTATCTGTCTGAGGCCTCCTACAAGGTAAGCAGCTTCTGTCCTTCATTTCTGTGGCTGCTGTGTTTGGGCTTGTTCTTGTTTGCTATAGCCAAAGACTTTGTCACCCTGTTATTATTGCACTGCTTTCTCATTATACAGGAGAATAGGTGTTGTTTGCTTGTTTTGTTTTCACTCAGAATCCATTAGATTGCGTGATCTGGTTTAGGTTTTAGGATAACTTACATGGGTGTGAGCTGGGAGAGACTGCTGTACCAACTCAAGTAGGACTGAAGAACTGAACTGTGATTAGGTTACTCTTCCAGGAGTTAAATGTACCGCTGTTGTGGACTGTAATGCTAAAGCAACTGCCAATCCCCCACATTCTCACAGCTCCTGCTGTTACTTTGCTTTCTGGAGTAGTCAAGTGGGGCTCCAGCGAAGCCATTTGTTTGCATGTGGCACAGATTTATTTATGCCCTGCTGAACCAACTGATCCTATTGGCAAGTTGTTAGTAGTGTGAAATGTATCACTGGGAATTATTTGTAGCACAGAGCTGAATTTGATTGGTCAGGTTCACAACAGGTGTAGTAAATCTGAGGGAAATCTATCACATTTTCCATGTAACTCAGGCAGGCCCTTATATTATGATGTACCCCCTTAACTGCTAGCTGGGTAACTTTGGGGATGCTCGGTATGAAAGCATGGAGCGATGCTCCTGCTGTTCATGGTTTTATCATTCACACTGCAGTTGATAGCTGATCACTGGACGGTTTCCATAAAATACAGTGGTCAGTAGCAATGAAGGGAGCTGTTCTGTCTCAGCAGTTGATGACAGTGCTTACCACTGTTTGAGACAATTATCTTGTTTGAATTAAAATCGGCAGTGAAATGGTCAGCACTAGGAATCTGCCCAGGGAAAACTTGAAATCTAGTTTCCCAAATGGTCATTTTGTTCTGTGTACCATGTAATCCTGCAGGGCTATGTGGCTGTGCTTCAGGGTCTCTTATGAGAGAAAAGCAATAGAAAGAATTGCAGCATTTTGTGTCCCAGCAGTAAAAGCAACAAATGACAGCAACAGGAAGAATAAGTGAATGTTGATGGGGGATAAGTGAAATGAGTCCCTCGAAGCAAAGCAGAAGGGCTCGTGAAGCAGCAGGGGATGTTGACTCTGTGGTTACTTAGGTAAACTTCAGGACAGAGTTGTGTAAGATTTACTGGTCTTGGAGGAAGCTCTTGTACAATCTTATGCATGAATCTTGGAGCACTGAAATAGGAATATGCTCTTATCCTTTAGTGTTTCTTGAGGGCTATGGTGCAAAGATACTAAGCAATTTAGCACACAGTCAGAAATATCTTCGACAAATAGCATGGATGCTCTTAAGTGCAAGGCAAAAGAGAAATGCTCTGCTTGCTTCAGTGTTCATTTAAGCACAGCAGGAAGGATGGGAGGAGATCAGCTCTACAAGCAAGAGTAGAAGAGTGAGCTTCATGATGTCATCACCTTGTGAAAATACACAGACAATGAAGAAGAGCTGCTGCAGACTGAGGCAAGGTTATCTAATGCAGGTGGAGTTTCACTGGCTGTTAGAGCACTGATTACTGACTGTTTTTAATATTGCTGCTCTGTACACAAAAAATAAATCACATCAGAAATCACAAGCATACTACTAGAAGGCCAAGAGATTGAGAGGGATTCTTAGTGATGCTTATAATTATCTGAAGGATGAGAGTTAAGTGGATAGAGCCTGTCTTTTCAATCATGTCCCAACAACATGACAAGGGGCAATGGGCACAAACTGAAATACAGGAAGGTCCATGCAAACAGGAGGAAATACTTCTCTTTGGGTGTGACAGAGCACTGGAATCAGCTGCCCAGAGGAGCTGTGGATTCTGCCTGCTCAGATATATTCAAAATGCACTCGACATTTTCTTATTCTAAGGGATCTGCTTTAGTAGGGGGGGTGGGTTGGACTGGATTCCTATTTTAAGTTATGTTCCCTCCTGTAAGGGATGTGTTAGAACTGCTTGGGCACAGCATGAAGCTATTTGAAATAAGAGCACTACACTTGCACATGTCCTGACTGTGCAGCTTTGCCAGTAAGTCATGGAGGCACACAAAGGAGAACATGATCGCTGAGTCCTTCAGCAAGTGACTGGCTTTAATAGCCAGGCCAGAAAGTGCCATGTGTTTTATACTAGATCAGGTCTTGCTCCCACTCAGTTGAAACCTATGAAATGTGGGCTGTTTTTCTGAGGTGCAAGTGTTTGCAGTACCAGATCACACATACATCACTTTCTCTCCTTAGCTGTACAATACAGAGGGCTATTACTGAATGTCTGCATGTTTGTCCATTAAGGCTGATGACACACACTGGCTTTTTTGTCCAGTGGTTTCCCATAGATTCAGCTAAAGGAAGTGAGCACTGCGGAAAGAGAAGTATTCTTCAGAGCTTTTGGGACAGCAATAGTGGATTACAAGTTGGTAAGCAACATATCTAGGGCAGTAGGGATGTTAAGAATGAACCCAGGGATTTCAAGCATTTGTCATAATATCAAATCTCAGAAGTCTTATCTGAAGGTCTAACTGTAAGAGAATCATCCAGAGCTGTGTATTTGTTACTCATTAATAGGAGAAGTTTAATAATCAGGAAAAATCTTCACAAATAGTTAATAAGACTTGAGGATTTGGGATGTGACCCAATCAGTGATTACTGGATAAGTAACTCCCATGCTCACAACTCTTGCCTGATTCTGTGCTTAAACAGCTGTGAAACAGTGGAGCTAACAAGAAACGACAAATGAGACTCTTCCAAATATATTAAGTACCTATATGGTTATCCAAGAGGATGTGGTTTGAAGATTACAGTGAATTTGTCTTTCTATAAACAATACAGAATACAATTCATAGTCATGACCTCAAGAAAAAATATTGGTTTTAATTAGAGATGGCAAAGCTCCTCTAAAGAATTCCACAGTTTAACAAGAAATCAGATTTCTCATTCTAAGAGAGAGTCATGGGGATCATAATTTTAAGTATCAGATTTCCTGTACAAAAATTACGGGATAATGCATTAGCTTGTTTGTTTTACATTTTGCTATCCTACTTGAAGCCAGGGGTACACAGCATGAGGAGTGATCATGTTGGCCCTGGTAAGCTTCTTTGAAGCCAGATGCAGTAAAGTAGCACCTTTACATTCTGAGGGCTTTCCTCTGTTCCCCTGAAATTTAAAATTTACTTTGCAGCTGATGAACTGTTCACTTTGGTATTACTTCTTTCTCATTTATTGTTTCTAATCTTTTTCTTTTCAGTTTTGTTCATGCTCGGTTCTTTTCCTGCTTGTAGTGTGCGCATCAATTATTTGGTTATATTGGTTTCATCTTACTATTTATACCCCCCTTACTTATGAAGTACTGACTTTAGACACATTTTCTTTCTACTTTGTCTTTTTGCTTTCTGCCTTACATTTGATGTGGCTGAGGGTGCCCGTGTGTTTCTCCACTCCTGCTGCTTCTGGATGCTTATCAGGTTCCCTGAGTGCACATGACTAATCTATATGCTCAGTGTGCACTGTGGCTGGGAAGGATGGGCCGTGTGGGGCAGCCCTGACAATCCTCCATGAGTGTTCCCTTGGGTGGGGAGATAAGCACTGCATTTTTCAGACAGGATCTGGTGTACGGATGTGCTCGAGCTGGAGGGGAGGCTGGAAGCATGTTACTATCTGGGCACTGTGTCTCACACAGCTGCAAGGAAAAACCATGAAGATATGTATAGAACAAATTCAGGATGCAGTAAATGAGAGTAAAAGCCCACTGGTCGGTATTAGAATTAAGAACTAGTCTGTATTAAGTAGTACCTGATTTAGGCTGACATCATACTACTGTTTATTTCCCTTCTTACAAGAAAGGACATCTTCCAGCCTATGCTACATTCCTCAGGTACAGGCCAGCACAAACTTCAGCACCTCCAAACAGGCAGCTGGGCTGTGAGATAGCACCAGCCAGTGTATGGCCCTAAGGGATGGGGAAAGCCTGAGTGTTTGGGCAGGGCTGGTTACTACAGAAACACCTTAGTCACCCTCCTTTCTGTCTGTAACCATCTCAGTTATCCTTATGGCAGACAGCACTGTGCACCCTTGTTTTGTCTTTTCTGTCTTGATATGCAGCTATATATTTTCTTCTCTGGCCCATCTGTCTTCACTTAGTTCTGCTCAAAAGCATTACTTGCAGCCCTGCAACTAGATTGCTCTGTTAGACAGCATGCCTTTGCAGCTTCTATTCCCTCTTCAAGGGGAGGAAAACAGGAATAATGGTGAAGAACAGGAAAATATTAAGCTGCACAAGATTGTGAAGAATGGAAATCTTTAGCCGAGGGATTGGAGCTTATCTGTGGAGCACACTCAGTGAGATGGGCTGGAAAGAGGTGAAACAGCTTGAACAAGTCAACATCAGAAGATGCTCCTGCTGTTTGTGTTGTTTTTGGGGTGCTGCATGTGCACTGCACAGATGGAAGCTCTGAAAACTTGTTTTTAAGTCTACCAATTATGCAGATTAGGCCATGATTTGTAACAGCAAATGTGGAACAATTTCTTACTACTCATGCTTTGAATGCAGTTGTTCTTCACAGAGCATTTTATAAACAAGAGAATGCGTTAATTCAATACAGTACATAGGATTAGACATGTATCATTATTCCTATTAATCTCACCAGCCTGGTAGCTGTGAATGTCTTGCACACAGTAAGTTGTGTTTTAATACCCTTCCTTATTAATAAGTATACTCAATTTTTGTTTCCCTAGGAGTCTTTACAAAGCTGCTCATCTTTGTGCAATTAAAGCGTTTGTGATGAAGTATGTTGCCAAGGAGAGGTAAAAGCATGCATATACAAGAGAAGGATAAGACATTTAACAGTGCTTTCAAAAGTGTTTGACTTCACTTTATCTCATACAGAACTGCAGTGTTTTGTTCTCTTGTTCCTTTGTAGTACCTTTATAATTCCCTCCTGCCTTGCTGCCTAAACTGCTTAATGCATGCTGAACTAAGTTCTCAAATGCTTTTTGCTAGAGCTACTTAGCTCCCTGCAACACCCCAGTGCTCTGCTTTCACACACCAGCCTTATTTACTCAATCCACAGTCCTCCATGTATAAAATACATATAATTTGGCTTTAGTTTATCCATTTATAGCCACGGCATAATCGACAGGTACAAAATAAAGAATCGCGAGGTATGAGCCTAATTTCACATGAGGAAACACTACTACCACAAGAGGGCACTAAACTCTGAGAAACTGTAACAGGAAGAGAGAATGTATGAGAGAGCTCATCGGTATTTACGACAATGATGCAGTTTCTTATCTTAACACTGTTATAAGTGTCAGAAAAGATGAAACAGCCCTACTTATGCCTACTGCACTCAATTGTTTTCTGTTCTGGGGGGGAGAGGTGGAATGTAACTCAGTGCACAACCTTTGAGGATTAAATACTGATCTTTACTCACACTATTTAGAAGCAGTTTAGTAAAATCACTTGAATTGTATTCCTGGAGAAGTGACAAGAGTGAAGATCAAGCCTTAGACGTAGTTAATGTGTAGACTTTTGAGATATTAAGGTATCTGTGTATGGTCTCCAGTCCCATGAGAGAGTTGTGTTTCCTCTTTTCCACAGTACGTTGCAGCATAACTTTATTCTTGTGGTTTCCTCGGACTAATTTAGGAATTCTGATGGCATCTGTACAGTGCTCAATACAGTTATTGAGTGCAACAGTGTAATTGCACATCTAAGATGTGTTTGCATGTGAGATGGGATGCAAGGCTTCTGTGAAGATTACCTTGATCTCCAGCAGCACTTCTGAAACCCGTGTTAGACAGTCACAGGGAGGGCACAGAGCTGGTGCTGCTGTCTCTCACTCTTGGAGCAGTCAGTACCCAGCGGAGTTGTGGCTGGGCTTAGCTGGGACCACACCCACGTTATTTCCTTGCCCTGGGGTAGAGCTAAAAACAGAGTTTGTTTTAGCTCTACTGTTGCATGTTTGCAGGAGCTCAGGCCAAGGAAAAGGCAGACCATAGTCTGCAAAGCATCTGTTTGCTCTGGTATCAGAGGTATTCTTCTTATCTACACCTCCTACTGCATACAGCTGACAAACTGAAACACGATGCAGTAGGAAAAAAATGCAGTGAGTAACCATGTTCTCTTGCTTACTGTGTACAACTTCCTTCCTTTGAGAAGTGCTAACGTTCTGCCCTCTCGTAGCAGAGCTGTTGACAGCATCCTTTTATCAGTACCACTTCCTAATGATTTTTTGGGTTGCTTGGTGGTATGAAAATAGAACTGTGTGGTCCTCACGTACAAATTCAAACACCCATTCCTTCAGTAAGAGTGTTTCCTGGGCTGCTGGAGTTCCGGGCACTTGCCCAGCTGTTTTCAGCCTTAAAAGCTGTGTACAGTGCAAGAAGAGAGTCAGTTGTCAAACAGGCTGAGAAAAAGCAGAGATAGTTGAGCAAGGCTGGACTGAAGCTCCACAAATCTCCCTCGGGCTTTTCTCTGACCAGTGCCTATTACATTCATTTATTTAGAGTGCCAACTGTAACAGGAGAGTGTATTAACAGGAGAGTTCACAGAGCTTCCTACAGTAGGTCACAGAGGCTGGGCTGCAGATACGCTGCTTTCCTTTCCTAATGTGTCTATTTTAAGCTCACACTGTCTTATTTCATCTGTTTCAAACTTTATGCTCATGGTCTGATGTTAAAACTTAACTCTAAACCTCTGTAAGACTTTCCTAAGCAAAATGAGAATGTACAATACATGTTTACAAGTAGCAGGAAGTTACTACACCTGAGTTTGTGATGGGGATGTATGCCCTGTGAGGAAATGGAATCCTGGATGAATGCATTACCTCAATAACTTTTGGGTCCCCAGAGGCTAAAACCAAAAGCTGTATGTATTATATTCATTGCCAGGGGGTAGATGATTCACACGTCTTTCAAAGAGCAATAAGTGAAATCCAGACCACTGAGTGCAGAAATACAATGGCATTCCTGTTTTGTTGTGCTTTCTTTATTTTGGCAGTGCCTAATGCTTGCAATGAATCGGAGAACTGAAAAACCAGAAGATGAAGAAAGAAGTTCGGTCAGCTTGACAGTTTGACCTGACTCACTGCATATATGGCCTTAGAGTAATCAGTGAAAACATGAGGGGGGGGAGAGGAAAAAAGGCTGTGCCTTCTGGAGGAAGAATAACCCTGCATCACATAGGTATGCTCTGCAAGCACCAAGTGAGACAGTGGTTGTTTAAGCTCAGAACAGACAAGAAACCTAAATGCTGGGTATTGTGTGTACCTCCTGCGTGCCTGCCATGGGCATGAGGCCTGTCATTGTGCACATCTGTTCCTGACACAAGCTGCTGTCTAATTTACACGAATTTGGTGCTTCCAGAAACCGTGCACTTGCTCAATTACAGAGACCTGCAAAGCATCCCTGGAGCACCCACAGGGGTTCAGAGAAGCTGCCCCATGTGGAGTGTGTCATTAACGTAACAGGCCAAAAACAGTGCTGGCCACCGACAGCCTTGTTTGCTAAATGCAGAGTTCTGAACTGCCACGGGGCATAACAGCATTTCTCCTATACTTACAGCTCCGATAAAATTAAAGCCTTGGACAACACAGCCTTTGAGAGGAGCAGTGTGACCTGGTGAATTGAATGCTGCCATGAGCTGTCCCAAAGCTCCCATCAGCATGCCGTTGTGGTGTGCTTTGTCCCCACACCCTGCGTCTTGTCATCAAAAGCCAAACCGAGCATCACAAATGTTGGAGAGCCACCAGAGGTATTTTTAGGCTTTGCTCCCATCTAAAAATACATTTCAGTAATACGCTTGAGCGCTGCCACAAAGGCTGCGTGTGGAGTGCAGCCTGGTGCTTTCACTGAGCAGCTCGACCCACCTGACTTAATTAGCTCTGCGATTAAGAAATCCTGCCCTGAAACTGCTGTTGTGTTAGTGTTACTCAAGGAACATCGTCCTGCTCCGGTTTGTTGCACAAGAATGTGACTTAAGTCGGGAAAATCTGAATGTGCAGACAGTAATGTGAGGGAAGGCCTCGAGACCTGCCCTGAAGTGAAACGAACACACCGAGCCAGAGCTGGGCTGCAAACTAACCTCGGCTGCTGAAGAGATGAGAAAATGGGGGCGATACCCTGAGGGATGCTGGCCGTACCCAAAAGGACCTCAAATCGGCCTTCTCGCCACCCACGCTTCTCAGCGTGTGGGTCTTTTTTTCAGTCATAGCTTTATTCTTCCAGAAAAAAAAAGAAAAACCGAAAGGCGGCCGTGCTGATGGATGCCGTGCCCGGGCACCGCCCCTGCCAGAATATCCGGGCCCGAGCGCGGCCCCGCGCTGCCACAGCGGGAGGAGCTCGAGGGAGGGGAGAAAGGAAAGGAGGGAGGGAAGAAAGGAGCGAGGGAGCGAACCCTGAGGGGAGCCCCGGCTTTCCCCGCCCCGCCCCGCGGCACTGCGCATGCATCGCCGCCCCCTGACTCACCGCGCTGGGTTGCGGGCGGGGAGCGGGGCGAGAGCGGCCGCGGGGGACGGCCACCATGAACCGCCTGAGCAAGAAGGCGAACGAGACGCTGATCGAGATGTCCCTGTCGGCCGACGGTAGGCTCGGGGCCGAGCGGGGGATGCGAGGGGTGCGGGTGTGTGCTGCGCCCCGCCGGCGTGGGGCCGCGCTTGGGTGCGCTGCTGGGGGAAGAGCTGTCTGCAGATGCGATGGGATCTGCTTTTCCCTTCCCCTCCCTCGGCGGGCAGCCCTGAGTCACGGCCCGTCCCGCAGACGGGCTCGCTGCTCCTCCTGAAGGAGCTGGAGACGGAAACGCGTTTACCCAGTACGTGGTAACCGCGCAGGGAGTGATGCTGGAAGTCAGGAATGTAAACTTAGTTCCACAGCGCTCTGTTTTCCCATGAGCGTCTTGTGTTGGGCTTTTTTTGAAGTCAAAAACGTGAAACCTAAGGAGTTGCAGCGCATGAGGATGATGTAGCGACTTACACCACGTAACTGTACACTGTCATGCACCGTTTCCGTTCACTTTTTAATTAAGTGTTCTTCTAAAACGCATTAAGAACTTAATAGGAGCTAAAGGGAGCTTCAGAAGCTTGCTAATGCGTTGTTTAAAGAAAAGAGTCTAGAAACAACAAATAAAATCTTCCCTTCCAGCTATGGTAACTAGCAATGTGCATCTATTACTACTGAGGCTTCTCCAAGACCTATATACGTATTTTCCGTGCTTCGAAGGTACCTCCTAAAGAGGCTTCCAGCCATAGATGTCAGATGTGCCACCGTGTCTAGGTGAGAGTAAATAGGAAGAAGGCAGAAGGAAAAGGAAATGCCAAATTTTTGCTTTAAAGACGCATTCGTATCTCGATAGCACGAGTGTATTTAATTCAATAGCACGTGCGTATTTAATTCGGGTTTGCTATTGCATTTCATTTAACTTGAATGCTGAAGAGTAAGTTATGGGAGTGAAAAGTTACTCACTGGCAGTGAGAAGTTGAGTGTGCTCTCTGTGTTCGGAGCTCCTGTGCCAAACCTTCTACCGCAGGGGAAGTGCTGTTGCTTCCTGCTGAATGAGACCAGAGTGAGGTAATAACTTCCACTTCGGAGAGTGTGATTTTGCTTTTCACTGAAGATGCGTGGCATCGACCTAAATATAAAAATAATAATAATAGTAAAAGAGAACTTGCAAAATTCTGCTGTAGCATCGAAGGGAGTGTGTGTTGTTGTGCTGAAAGGCAGCATAAAGAAACATTCATTGTATCTTCTGCTGTAGGTACCAATGCTGCAGCTTCTGTGGACCTTCTGGCAGCTGGTGTTTGGCTCTGTGCTGTGTTTTAAAGTTCAGACCCAAGAGGATGGATGCAGCTTAAGCGCTTGGGATGCGTAAGGGGATCCCAAACCCAACTTCTGCTCAGTGAGGCAGAAAGAGTTTTTTCACGTTACCCTTTAGTAGTGAGGAACTGGACTGATGCTGTGGCTCATCTTTCTAAGAGGTTCCTGGCTGTTTCTCACTCAAATGCTTGCCTAGGTGCTTCGTCATCTCTCTTGTGTTCCCCTAAGCAAGGCAGGAATCTAGATATCAGGGCAGGCTGATAGTGTGACTTCCAAACAGCACTTGTGCTGACTGTTAATAAGGCATCACTGTTCAAGGCCAAGAATTGCTGTAATTTTAGAGAATGTTACTTACTTAATTGAGGTTGATTCATACTCATAATATAAAATGGAAATACAGGCCTGTGTTCAAAACTACAGCTGTACTTTGTTACTGAGGGAATAATTTTTTCTAATCTATTTGTAGAAACTCTGTGTGGGTTATCACCCACAGGACTAATCTGGGGATTAACGTAAAAACTGTCAGAAAGAGTACTCTCAGGTATTGAAATCAAAGCTCCAACACATTTAGGAATAGTTCAGCATGGAGAAGGCAAGTGAGAAAAAATGCCATTAGCCTCACCAAGCAATGAGAAGTGCCTGCATGGAATTTCTGTATTGGCAGAGATGTCACTGCCAGGCAGAGTTTAAATACATGTTGGGTACCAGCAGGTAAGCTTTGTTTAAACAGAAAGCTACTGTTTGTAACAGGAAAATCTGCTTTGTGAAACAGATTCCAACAACTTGCAAAGTAACCGCCTTCTATTTTGGTGGGCACATTAAGAGAAAGTTGCCTTGGTCCTTCTAATGAAAAATGGAAAGCTTAAATCCCACTTGGCCGCAGTGTTTAAATATTAATTGTATTCAGAGTTCATCTCCAAAACGTAATGATTCTGTTTTCGAGTGGTGATGAACTCTTTCTACAGCCCAGTGGCTGGCAAAGGGGAGCAGCTCCATAGGAGGTGTTAATTGCTCTCATGTGCCTTATTTGTTCCCTGGCAATTATGTGGGATAATTCTGGTTGCTCTTCTGAGAGCTGGGAAATGCAGCTGAATTCAGTTAAGTACAAGAGAACTGACCTGGTCCTCCCATCTTAGATGAATGCTATTTAGCTTTCATGTAAATAAGTAATAATAATAATAATAAAGGTTGCAGCATCACTTATAAACAAAATCTTAAATTACTTTGCTTTCCAGGCTTTTATTTTGCAGATCAGCTCAGTCTGTCTGACATTAGCCAGCACCTGGTAAGAACTGAAAGCTGAGCACCTTAACGTCTCTATACAGGTAGTTAATAACTGCTGGGAGAAGAGGGGAAACTGGGATAAGATAGGTCAGCTCTGCTGAAAATGCCTGTTTAAAGTTACTCTTGGCAGGTAGTTTGTGAAAATCATTTCTTCGTACTTAGTGTCTGTAAACTAGTTAATGATTTGTGTCTGCAGGTGGAGGAGAACAGCAGGTCCCCTACCATAAGCATATGGATTAAAAAGTACCGATGTCATCTGGTGTGCAACTGTTGCCATGTTTTTCTTACATTATGTAGCAAGGTGGTGATATAATGAACTTCTTTGCTGCTGTCTATTGTTATTTAGGGGCTGAACTGAAGAGGAATGTGGTAGTCAGGTGTGCCTTGTTGTGTAGCATCACCTTTGCTGTATTTCAGAGTAGCTTTTCACACGTGGAGACTCAAGAAAGGGGAAGAAGATCTTTGTGCCCTCCTGATAGGGATCTCTCTTTCAATTGTAACACAGCTATGTGAAAGATGTTGAGATGTTAGCCAAAGATGCAGAAAGCAGAGTGAAATATTCTCAGAGGGGTGGAGCTGGCTCTAGGTTGGGGCTTGGTTACTTGGGATTATACTGTAGCCATGTTCAAATTTTCTTGATGAATGTCCTGTGAGAGCTTCGGGCTGTTAGACATGTGTTGTTGGTTGCTGTAGCCTGATGGGTGCCAAGAGAAAGGTGTGCTGGCAACTGAGTTGGCTGCAGCTGCAGAGATGGCCTAGGGTAAAGCAAGCTGTGTGAATCAGTGCGGAGATGTGTGCCCTGAGCAACTGTGGTAGTGTGTTGTAAGCATTAATTGTCTTTCTTGATGTAATATAATGCATTTCTTCATTTACCCATCCCAGCAGAGCAAGAGATATGATGTAAGAATCTGTGTTCAAGTGTATTTCTCATGAAGAGCTGAGAAAATAGCTCACCTCCGTACCAAAGTCAATTCAATATTGTGGTAATCCAGTGAAGGATTTCTGAATCTATTTATATGCGTTCAGAATACATCCAAGGGTGAGCTTGGATCACTTATTACACTGCACTGGGACAGAACTGGAGCACTGTAGGACTGCCTTCAGGCTGTCTCCCGTTAGCCTCTGCTTTTGTCAGTAGTTTATGCTACCAGAGAGTTTTATTTTAGTTGGAACTGATGAGTTGGAATGAGGAGAGAAGTTTCCTTAGGTTCTATTTGCGCAGTTGTAATCAGGTGTTCTCAGCAAACCTTGTAGGTTATTGGGTTACGGAATTACAGCTCTCTTTGGTGAGAGGGGGAAGGAATTTGAAATGCAGTAGTGTGATACAGATACATACATTGAGGGAAAAAATAAGAACAGATGAACATCTGTTGAGAGCATCTTAGGGTAAGGTGCTGTTTTATCACTGGAAATCCCAGGTGATCCCATGTCTCCTTTAGCAGGCTTCCAAGCATGTGAAACTAGAGGCCTTTGGCAAGACAGAGTGCCACAAAGCGTTGTGGGTAGGGCTTGTGGTGCAGATGGCTGGTCTTTAATTTTCTGCACTAGTCCTGAATTAGAAAAGGCCCTGTGGTTTGTTATTCAAAGGGGTTTTCTTAACTATCAGGTAGGAAATCGGAGAGCCTCTATTTGCCCAATTTACAACGTCCTGGAAATATACCACGCTGACAAGTAATGACAAGCAGATGTATTTCATAGGCCATCAAAAAGTTAGATGTCTTTGCTATTTTGGTCCTGCTAACCAGCTGGTGTCTACATCAGAAACCACAAGTGATGGGAGCTGTGGTCTACTGCCCTGCTTATTTTCTCGATTGGTGGGAAATGTTTCCCTGGGACTTCTCTGTGACTTCCACGTTTACTGTCTTTTGATAGAGTTTGAGTAATTGGAATAAAAAGCATTGTGTTGCAAACTGAAGTGCCAATACGATTGTTTGTTATTTAATCAGAGAAAGTGAAGCAAAATTCTCAATGGCATGTATCATTGCAAGCATGAACAAAAGGGCACTGAAGCAGAGCATGGGGACAGGCAGGAATTAAGAATTGCAGGTGAAATTCAATGTACATCTGAAATTAAGCATGGCAAGCAGGTGACCAGTGGATGGAAAATGGGTGATGTGGTTGTTCACAGCGCTTTTAACTTTCTTAGTACAGTCACAAGTCAAGCATTTTCCTTGTAGTTCTTGCTGCTCCTCCCCCAGCTCTGTTTTTCCCCACTGTTGCCCCATCTGTAGCTCACTGTTTGTGTTGCTTTTCTCATACAGTCTCTGTAGGAGATTTCTCATGCAAGATTGCTATGTGTGTCCATAGAATGAACAGTACCTGGGAATTCCACTGCTTACGAGAACTACTGCAGAGGCTGAAAGAAGTCAGAGATTGTGCTCCTTCTCTATTTCATTTCAGTGGAAATTGGAGCGATCTATGAATGAATAAAGCTGTGAGATTTTAAATGGGCCTCTAGGAAAGCGAGCCTGCACTTAACGCTTCTTCAGGTGCTTGTAATTCCCTTGAGCTGTGATGAAAGGCGATAGCACCGTTCCCCTTTCTTCCTCTGTTCTGGAGTGCAATCAGCATGCACCTGGCATTTCCATATATGTGCACGGCCATTGCTTGAGCTGCTTGTCTGTTTCTGCAGTCAGCACTGATGAAAAATGGCCCTCGGCATATAAATAGTCTAAATGCAAACAAGCACAGCCATAGTCCTTCACAAGCTGCCAGGACTAATGCAGGCTGCTGTTCTACCACCCTGCTCTTCTGAGGCTTATTTGCCATCCAATTCCCCCTTACTTTCACACCTAAATTTTACATAAGTAAAAATACCTCGCTTTATCCAACTACCTCTGGCCTGGGCTTTCTCTTTTTTAGTTGCTTTCAAACCTGTTCATTGGTTGACGTGTGCCATTCTGCAAATTGATGGTGCCTGGAAGGCATAAATGCCACGTTCAGTGCTCGCAGCGTGTTTGATGCTGTGGCACAGGCAGGACTTAAAATGTGGTAGTAGTTATTGCCTCAACCACATAAAAATGTCATTCAGGTTTTGTGTTACAACACTATGCTTGTGGTGTCTTTTTTTTTTTTTTTCTTTTTTTCCTAAAAACAGATTTAGATAAATCTAACTACTTCAGCTTGGTGCCTTCTAATCAAGATGGGAGGTTTCATGGGTTTGCTAAAAGCAAGGCAGCTGGGAGTAAACTTCAAGTTCTAAATTTAAAATACCCATTTATTATAACAGATTAAAACTGCACACTGCGTTTCATCCAGATTACCAGATTTTGTTAGTTAGATTTTTCTCCTGTATTTTTGTCCACTAAAAATGCTGTTCTTTTTCTCTTCCAACCTATGTGTCGATAAACACCTGTTCTGTGGAATCACCTATTTAATAATTAAACACATGATGTAAATTACTATGACCATGCAGTAGATAATTGGTGGTTTTGTTCAAGGAATCATAAAGTTCTTTTCATATATTCCTAGGAAGTTATCTTGGATCTATAGGAAATGCAACATTTTTACTGTTTGGGAGTATTTTTGAGTATTTAGGAGCAGCTCTGAGTGTGTATTAGCCACTTCAAGCATAACCTTGAGATGGAATCTTAGGTTCAGGAGCACAGCTGTTGCTCTTTGAATGATGCCAGGTGAAGTAATAATGCTTATAGCAATTGCTGGTGAGCCAGCAGTCTAGGTAGGTCCCAGTTCCCTTAGGCAATGCTGTCATTTGGCTTGGGAATCCGGTCAGGTTGTGCTGTGGCTCCCTTCCAGGGAACCAGGGTGCTGCAAATCTTGCTTCATTGCAGAGCAGGGATGTGGCTTATTGTGAACTGGGAGTTGGTCAATGTACTTGTAAGTTCAGTTTAGTCATTTTAAAGCGTGTTTTTCTGAGATATGGAAGCACTTAAAGTAGTCATTGTGTGGAATGAGTGACCTTATTCTGGAGCAGTATTTCTTCAGTATGCATTTTTGTTAGTGACTCATTGCTGAATCAGGCTCCATATGAGAAGAAACTGGGCAGAGTAGGTCCCAGCTGACAACTACAGCAGCAATCCCACGCTGATCTTTTGGGAGCATGGGACAAAGTACTGTAAATTGGGTATTGATTTAGCAATAAGTAATCATGTTTTTAAACTGATTCTTCCCCTCAGAAAACCTGGTCATTTACTGGTATGGTATCTATCAGACATCCAGGAATAAAGTTTCTTTTGACTACTTGGTAAGAGTGAATATTAGGATGTGTGTTCATAGCACAAGGTAGCTACCTCATTTAAATTGTTGATTGGTAGTTTTTGTTCACCTAGAGCACCAAGACTTTGCTCTAGGAACAATGTGTAAACTAAGGTGTCAGAGTTTTGCAGAATGGCATAATGTGTCTCAAAGTCTCTTTTTCCTGCTAGCTTTTGCTGAGTAAGAAGGTTGGTATTGCTATCTCTAAGGAAATCATGGAAAGAAACGTAAGCAGTATTTAGGAAAACAGTACTGGAATGCTGAAGCATGAATGTCCCATGCTAGAAAATATCAGCCACAGATTTTCTGTTGGCTTAGAGGATGAGTAGCACAATGGAGCTGCAGTCATGTGGCTAAGCTTGCTTCTTCCCAAAACAAGACCGACCTCTCCATACTGTGTTTGAGACTGCAGATTGGCCTGTGGTGTCCTCCAGGGGACTGATTTCTGCTCCTCCTGGTAGACTGCCTGAGGCCCAACCACCCTACAGCGTGCACTCTCCTTGATGGGCAGTAGTGGACCCAGGCTGTGACCTAGGCTTTGTGGTGTCCTCCTGGAGGTGCAGGCACTGTGTGCATCCTGAGCCTGGCGATGTCCCCATTGAGATGCAGCCATTGTGACCAGGTTCTGCTTCACCCTGGGACCAGCCAGCACTGTCTTGGCATTGCTGAGCTGTGCTGCATGGCTTGTCCCAGCTGCTGGGGGCCAAAGAAGACACTGATCTCCAAGTGTCATTACTTTTTTGTGATGACGCTGAGAACATTTATTTTTCTTAAGCAGTTATGTAAATGAACTTCTCAAAATAATTTATAAAATTAGAACCATTTGTTTTCTTACAGAATATTTTAGTTTTTGATTGCATAGTTAGTACAGATCTTATAAAATATAAGAGGCTTTTCCACTTCCTGTGATATTGTTGCATATAGGGTATAGGTCAGTCATCCAAGTGGCCTTCCACCCATTTATCTCATTTTAATTGTGTGACTTCTAGGCATATCTGTATGTATTATTTCCTTCTGTGAACTGCAGCTGCTGTAGTTAGCGTCTTTAAGAAACTGTAAGCTGGTAGTGCCTGGGTCATTAAGGGATTTGGTCCTTCACTGTGGAATGCATAGGCAACTTCTGAAGGACAACTTGTTGACCTTATTAAAACACTTCCTTTAACCAAATAGGTCCAAACATGGAATTGCATTACTTTCATTATCTTAAAATGCCTTGTATAAAAAAAGGAAGTGATTCAGGCAAGTGTAAGCAAATTCAGACTGCTGTGCAATGAACTAGTGAGTTATTCTACAAGATGACATTCTTCACTCTTCTATGGAAATAATAAGATTGACTTCCAAGTACCATTTATTTGTGGAGTAAACTACATAAATTCTAACAAGATATATTGGTCACATTTATATTCTGCAATCTTCAGTCCCAAATGCTAATTTCTGAGAGCTGTTTTGGATTACTGTTGATTACCTAGGTCTGTAATTGAAGTAGGAGTGGTCTGCAATTCTTCAGGATGACATGGTGGAGGTTTCTAAGTAGTTTGCTCTGCAGTTGACTATGGTTTAGAACAGTGTAAGTTAATAGTAGTGGAAGTTAAAATTTTAGGTCTGAAGAAGCTCACCCAGTTCCAGTCATGTGCAGCTCCTAGGACGTGTTTAAGGCATTAGAAATACTGTGTACGGAATCATAAGGTTGCTGGAGACTGTTCTTTTTGGTGTGTGAATGGTTTTAGATCTTACACAACAGCACAGCAAGCAGTGTTGAAGAACAAGGCAGTTCCCTTGCAGATGATGGTTTTATATCATTGTACTCCATGTTTGGATATAAGAATGCGATCTCTTGAAATGTTTTTAAGCTATTTTCTTGGCTAGTGGAAACTATTCTTGTCTTCCTTGTTGCTGGTGTGGGGAAGCAACACCTCTGCTTATGTTGCTGAAGGAAGGGCCTGGACTGAAAGGCAGATGCTGTGGGCTCAGGAGGAGTCTGCTCTCTTCTACGTTCTTCTAGTCACTTGTTTTCACTGCAGGCTCATCTGTTTGGTTATTGGGGCTGATTGTGAAGAATAGAGGAGGCCTATTAAGTGTGTTAATGTTAGAATTGGATTTTACTTGGGTTTTCTGGTTTTTACTGAAGCGTTTTTTCCTTTTAAAGATGACATTGTGGTTCTCACCAAGTTCAAGCGGTCACGGTCAGAAGGTATTGTACAATGCAGCATTAAGCCCTTCCTCCCTCGTGTGTGTGTCCTCCGTTGTTATTCTCATTATTTCTTCATTCTTTTATTTATTATTATTGTTTTTAATTCCAGGAGCCTCTTGATAGAACTGATCAGGCATCATGGTGCTTGTTGCAGTTCTGGGTTGTGGCTTCTTTATACCTAGGTGACATGGATTTTTTTTGTCTTGCTGCTTAGGAACCTGCTTATGTGTTTTTCAAGGAGTGAACGTTTAAGTATGTTTTATTTCTTGGCTAACTTAGGTTCTGCATTCTCTTTCTGCCTTCCTGTGCGCTGCTCCAGTCGTAACTCAGTTTTATTTCCCTGGATTGGGAGTACACAGAAGATTTCTTCTCACAATTTGCAGAAGTTATTAGCTGAGCTAATAACCGAAAAAGCACTTAAAAGTCAAACTCCTAACCACACTCATTCCTGGGGTTAAATTTTCTCAGCTACAGAATTCATAATCCAGTAAAGACAACCACCTAGGCTGTTGCAGACTATGGAGTTGGTTTAAGTCATCCCAGCAGCACAGCAAATGGAATGTCACTGCTTCAGGGCTAAGGTGCCTGGCTGCTTCTGCCATGGGGAGCTGTGTGATATTGGGGCTTTCTGCTCCTGGGCTTGGTACTTCCAACCAAAGCTGTCGTAGCCAACAGCTTTCCAGCACGATGGGCACAGTGGGCAGTGGTGTGTTGGTGACTCTCTTTTTTGGCTGTCCTAGGCCTTTATCAAGGTAGAGCCTCTCTTCAGGAATATTCTTGCAGAAGGAGTTTCTCAAGGAATTTATTCTGACTATTTTAATAGTTGCTGCTTTTTGAGTAAAGACTTCTAGGTTCTTATCATGGGTTTGTTTTTTTCCCATCGTGTGCCACACGCTTCTCTTGTGTTGAATGTTTGTATTTTTGTGGAGGTGATGTGAGTTCAGTTCTGTTCAGAAGCTGTCGTGTTAAATGTTTTCTGGGTTTCGTTTTCTGTCTTAGAGTAATTGAGTAGGAAAAATGAGCCTAAATTAGTTACTTCCGCACAAACTTGGCACTGGTCTTGATTCTTATGTGATAGAATCATTGAATCATTAAGGTTGGAAAAGACCAGTAAGATCCTGAAGTCCAACCCCAGCCCACCCCAACTGTGCCCCCTGACCATGACCCTCAGTGTCAGATCTCCGCTTTCCTGGACCACCCCTGGAGATGGTGACTCCCCCACCTCCCTTGGAAGCTGTGCCAGTGCCTCACCACTCTTTCTGAAAAGGAAGTGTTCCTTATGTTCCTGAACAACACCCTATACAGTAAACTCTTCTACAGGAGCATGTGTAAAAATTCTATTTTTCAAATCAAGATCTACAAATAAAGGTTTTGCGAGCGTGTTTTGGAGTAATGAATTTGGGTGCAGTAACTACTTCATATTGAACAATTTTTGGATGCTGTGTTATAGCATTGTCCAGTTTCTTATCACAGTGATTATACAGTTAAAGCTGAGGGAGACCATTATTTATAAGCAAGCTTAGATACAGCTTGAGAGCATTTGACAGGAGGTATTTCCAGGCTCTTAAATAAGGAAGGAAAGAAAATTAGGTTTATGTTATTGATTGGAGTTAAACTAACAGTAGTTAGTCTAACTGATTGCACCAGTCTAAGCTGCGATATTCTGTCCAGCCTGAGCTGTACTCACTGATGCTTCCTTGCTGTCTGACAGAGAGAGGAAGCGTGATAATTCCCTACTGCAAAGAAGAGGCAGCTTTGTTAGATTCCTGATCTGGATTGTGTGAGCTATTTACGAAGCCACTTATCCTTTTCCATTGCTGGTGGTGGAGTTATTTAGATACCTGATCTAATATATCTGTCTGATAAGCAGGGACAAGGTTGTTCATGAGATCTTCTTAGAGAAAGAGCCTAGCTTATGGGCTCAGAAATGCTCTCCAGAGGAGACTGCTGACAGAGCAGGTTCAAATCTACAGATCCAGCCAACCTCTTACAATGATGTGAAGATATTCAGTATAATTTCCCTGATTGTGTTAATATTTAAGTGGTAGTCTCCTTGGCAGACCCAGTATCTGGGTATCTTGGCAGACTTCTGTATCTGCAGTTGACTTGCCCACAAATAATATGCTTGATTCTGCTGCCCTATCTCTGTGATGTGGGCATTTGTAATCGTGATGTTATATGCCATCAGTCCCTTAGCAACAAAAAACAATTTAATAGTTAACACGCAGCAACCAGGATAATTGAACTTTGATTACCAAAGCAGCAAATCTCTGGGTGTTGGACCCTCATTAGGCCATAACCTATAGGACATTTGAGGCAGGGAATAATTTTATCTTCTCAAATATGAGGTGCTGATGGGTTTTGTTTGTCACTGTTATGAATGTTTACATGACATGTAAACATGATGTTTAAGTTAGTACAAGCTGAATGTGTTGTCTCAATATGTTTTCTCCCTACAAAGAACCATTCATGTAGTCTTCATGTAGCTGAATATTTTTCTAGCTGTTGCTCTTGCTTGCTCATAGCTCCATGCCTTCTGGTTTTACTTCACTTTCAAATACAAGGATATTTTTAAAAGTGTGTACTTATACGGATCTCTCTTTCAATGTTCTTTAGGGGAAGAAAGCAATGGACCTTTATGTGAAACCATTTCAACTGCAGGATCCGAGGCCCCAAGTGGCTCTGAGGTAAGGCACAGTGTGGACAGAATTAATATACTGCCCATAGAATGAGAGAGAAACAGTGTTGTGAAAGAGAAAATTAATTTTGAAAGAGAACTCTGCTCCTTGATTCTCATGTACATCTTTATCTGTGCAAATGTGTTTTCTTCCTCTAGCGTTCTGAAGGAGCTAAACTATGCAAGTAATGCTGCTACTCACTGAGAAACTGCACAGCACAATAGCATTAACAGTAGTGGAAAAGAGCTTGGGGCTTTACAGTATTTTCAGTATCAGAGAGAAGAATCACATGGTCACTTCAGTGTTTTGTTAATGAGAAAGACATCATGCTCTTCCACAAAGCCAGTGCTTGGTTTTATCCCGTGTGTTATGCTTCTAGAGAATCTAGGCACCCTTCCATTCCTGTGCTGCAGTATTTTTAACAGTGCAGCTGTTTGAGAAAGCCAAAAGAAGGCGTGAGTTATGAGTACCTCTCCCTTGCAAGACGTGCAATCCAAAATGCATCATCATTAATCATTTGTCTCAGCGCCTCATTGCTTAATACAGAGCATGCAATAATTAGAGATACATGGATACTATTCAGTTAAGAAAGAAATTAAAAAGAATCTTGAAATATTTTTGAAATTGATGTTTTAATCTCTATTGTCTAATTTCTTACTTGTTATTGTATGTTTAGAGGAGGATAGGAAGAGTTTTAGCAATAGCTGCTTTGCTGAAGTATAGTCTTCAGTTGCCTACGAGCCCTCATCAGAAATGATATTACGGAGTTAGCACTGGCCAAGTGTGGCTCTGCTACATTTCTAAAGTACCTTTCCTCATCTACCTTCAAGAAGTAAATTTCAGGTTGGTCCTGTGAAGACAGAACACCACATCCTTCATAGATGACACAGATCTTCCTCTTGCTAGCATGTGCACCGTATCACCCTCATGTTTTTTATGAATCTACCGTGTTTCATCTGTTAGTGTGTTCAGTTCGCTTCCTCTCAGTCTATTGTATGAGTTCTGTAGTAATCTTCTGCAGGAAAAAATTCTGTTGTACAGACATAGCAAATACTTCACCGAACCCAGGCAGACATGATCTCAAATTACAGTGTATGAGTCATTGTACTTTGATAGGCAGCAGAGTCTGAAGCTGTTTCTGAGTTCCTTCTGAGTGCCTGTGTTTGGATGAAGATGACCTATTTCACCAAGACTGAAAGAATTCAATTCAGGACTTAAGATGTGGGAAAGGGCAGGAGACATGGGAGAAAGGGTGTGTGGAATTTCCTCAGGTCAGCTGGTCCTCTGACACTTTTTACATTTAAATTAATACTTCTCTCTGCTTTACATCATCTTCCCCTATATCCCTTAATGCAATCTCATTCATCAGATTGTTGCTTTCTATAGATATACTTGGCATCAATTTATACAGTTGTTTCTAATCTTCTCACCCAACACTGTAATCAGCCATGACAGCCTTGGTTTGTGACAAGTAATGTTGTGTATTTCCAGGTGAAGTGCTTCCACGAATTGATTCCAATGGTAACATAGCCTTCATTATTTTTCATATAATGCTCATCCTTTATCTTTATCTCTTCACAACTTTTTTTTCTTCTTTCTGAACTGGAAGAATTTACTTTCCCTCAGTTCTTTGCTAGCCTGCTTTTGGCATCCTTAATGCATTCCTGTAGCAGCTAAGTAGAGCCATCAATCCTGGCAGGTGAGAAAACCCATTGTCTCTCCTCTTTCTGCAAAGACCGGTTTGACCTCAGGTCGACTTGCTCTGTTGTGTTGTCCTATTTTAAAAATTGCTTTCTGTGGTAGGTGAGTAAATGTCTTGTTACTTAACTGTGTACTTAAATTTATGTTCCTGGGTCTTCAGTGTACTTCATATGATCACCTGAAGTCTCCAAACCACCCAACTCCAGTGACTTTTTTAAAACAGAAATGGAAGTCATTCAAAAAAACATCAGTGTAAGAGAGTTACCTATTTTTCGTCAGCTCACAATTAAAATTTGCTTGCACTGTCTTTACTTTTTTCTTCCCTCTCCCCAAAAACAAAACCTAGTGTAATGACATACTTAGCGGTAGTAGAGCTAAAGCCTCGTGGCTAATGGAGCAGCAGGGAGGGTTAGGTTTAGACTCTAAAGAGAACATGTTATCCATAACATTGTGACATATTTGTGACTGTTGCAATCTGTATAGTAAAGTGATTTGTACACAAGGAACAGTGGAAGCAAAACAAAAATGGTGAGAAGCAGTCTGTGGTGAAGCCTGACTATATATATATATATATATACACACACAAAAGTCAGATGGAGTCCAGGACTCAAAAAGCAATCGCATCTGCAGTCAGTGATGCTTGTGGTCCTTCCTTATGATTTTGCATTTGTGCTCTAATCTGCTATTACTTTTTTTTTTTTTTTTCCCCCCTCTCATCTGCTTCTTAGTGTCCTTATTTATTTACTTCACCCCAAGGCCAAAAGAAGATTAGGGCACTTAAAGTTCAACAGAATTGAATGTTAGAAGCTTTACAGCATGAATCATTTCTAGATGCTGTGTCATTCAGGGAGGCAAGGAGATCTTTTCAGCAAACAGCAGACAGGAAAAGGGAAAAAAGGAGACATGGTAGAAATGTTTTCAGATATGTGCTACAAAGGGATCTGTTTCCAATTATGTCTTTGTGAAATCAGATCACAGGCAGCCACTTCTGTTAGGGATAGGCAACTGTCCTAATTCAGTCTTGAAGCAGAATCTGCTAAATTATCCTTTATTAAAGTTCCTGCTTGAAGGAATACATCGATGAGTCCAAAAGACATTTCAGGCAGATGGGAAAATGAATAAAATAAAATCTGAGGATCTGTTTTCCCTACATAATACTTGTGCAGCTAGAGAAGAAAAAATATACCACAGGTCAGTTCCATTTGATAGCATGTTTTGTGAGAGATAAACCACAGGTGAGTTTGTGATTCTATTTACTTCTGTAAGAAGAATATACTGATGAATACTTTAGAGAGAGAATGTTAGGCTTAAGAAGGAAGACTTCAAACTATGAAGGACCAGGTGAATACTGCTGCCACCAGTGTCAAAGCGTTTGATTTTTGTCTTTTGTTTGAAGAAATTGGGGCTGTTTGAGTGTTTGTGTAAGGACTATTTAGTTCTTGTTCTGAGCATTATAGTTTAGAAAGATAGAAGTCCTGCTGTGAAATACATAGACTTTAGCATGTAGTGAAAAAGTAGTCTCTCCCGTGCAAAACATGTTGACTATCAGCAACTTTTTAACACATACCTCCCATGACTTCACTTCAGTTATACTGAGAGTGATTTAAGTTCCCTACGTTAGCCAGAAAGCAATTCACCAAATGCCTAGTGGTGTAATATATTAAGTTCGATCTTTGAGTAAAGCCACTTGGACAGCTCAAAGGTGACTGAAGCCCATGTTGACATCAAATCATGGCTGACGTGGGAAGATGTGAGCAGAGACAGTACAGGAAGAAGAGCTGATGCATGGCTGTTGCCATGGACAAGAGCAGGCCAGGGCCTCGGGGGAACCCTGACAGGCAAGGCTGTTCTTCCACAGTTTGCACCGTACTTTACACAGCTGATTTTTTCAGAACATAACTGGAGAAAACTTTTCAACGAAGTATCTAAATGTTCATTGTTCCACAAATGATAGAATCATTAAAGCTGGGCAAAACCTCAAAGATCAACCTCAAAGTTGGACATCTGGTCCAACCCATCCCCACCATGCCTGCTAACCACATCCCTCAGTTTCACATCTCCATGTTTCTTGAAAACCTGTAGAGATGGTGACTCCACCAGGGTACTATTGTCTTTCCTGACTACCTGGGTGTGCTGCTGGCTCATGTTGAGCTGGAATTTTCCAGTAGCATTGGTAACCTGGGGGTTAGATTTGTAAGTTCAGGCTATCTTAGGATAAGAGTACAGTGTGGCCATTGTATTAATACTGTTTCTCATGTGGTATCCTTGCCAAAAAAAAAAAAAAAAAAAGATTGATCTTTCTGTTAATTTGGCTAAGTTCCCAAAAGGATATTTTTGCTTAGATAAGCAAATACTCATAGATGGTATCATTAATGAAGAATGGAGAAAGGTGTACTTGCATTAGTTCAACATAAACAAGATCAAAAGTAGTGTTTGTTTCACAAAGTTGTACTAGTAGACTTGTGTGATTTCTCTCAAGTAAAGCTTTAGTTGAAGGTTCACTGACTTTTGCATTTTAACTTGTGATCTCTGTAGGCTAGGGACTCAGCTACCTGAGAAAGTTGTGCTTAACCTTTGACCATGTGAACTGAAAATCCAACTGTCACTCAGAATAACTTTCTAGTGACTGAAACCAGAAGCTACACTGTTTCTCCTCAGATAGTTTTTTTTCTTTTTAAAGCATCCTTTGTATCATTGCTAACGATGTTATGTTTTTCCCCATGATGCCCCTGGCAGGGTCTCAACAGCACTGAGACTACTTTACTCATCCCCGACCATCAAGTGGTAAGCAGTAAGCAAACATTCATGCTTCCTTGCATGAATTTGTGTGACGTCTTCTGTTACCATATGCCAAAAAGTCCCTCACTAAAAAAAAAAATTTTCCAGTTTCAAGGAAGCCATCCTTCAGAAAAAATTGCTTTCCTAACAAACAAAAGTGGATGTGGCTTTTGAGTCTATTGTCGTCATATCCATGTCATGTGATGGCTTAATTGATGAATTCAAGGTAATTGAAAGGGCTCGAATGGTGAAAAATGGACAAAATTGAGAAGTTAACTGTTGGTGAAGAAAACTGGAAAGTTTGCTTCTTTGTTACTCTTTTGGTTGATGGGATATAGGGCATTCTGACTGCGGTGTGATTAACAAATGTGGGATCCCTTTTTATCATAACATGCAGGATTCTGAGTCAGCATGGTACTTCAACACATTTAATTACTACACATTGGTAGTAATTACCAAATACGTTAGCAAAAATCTCTGATTTTACAGAGGGGAAACAAATGATAAGAACTTGTTTAATATAACTGGAGAAGTACATGCTGAGGTGTATTCCAGTTGCTTGCTTACATGGGGCTCTGGTGTCTTCCATTAACACATATGCTGTTAGCATACTTTTAGTTTTCTTTGTTCTCTTCCTGCTCAGTAGTTTCTTTCATCCAGAGAGGTGTTGTGGTTTTTTTTTCCTGTACATTCAACTTTTAGTGTGAACATCCCAAGTGTCTTAAACTGCCCTAAGATGCGTGTTTTCAAGCTTTTGTGTGTTTGGAATTGAAACACAAGCGTTGTAGAGATGCTGAAATATCTCCCAGAAGGATGTGGGGCTTCTCTTTGTTTCTTTCGATGGCAAAGGTTGTATAGCTTCTGATGTAACTTTGCAGCTTGCATGGAGCCTAACTGGGAATGGGGCCACGGAGTGCTGTAAAGGCACTCTTTGGGAGTGGGTAAGCACTTTGGTTACCTGTGTCACTCCAGGGAAGAATGTGGGAGTGAACCTCATGCAAAGTGGTCTCCGGTGCAACAGCGGCTGAGTTTAGCTGGAGGAATTTGCTTTTTTGCTTTTTGCTACACCATGTATTTGTGATTGTTGTGTAAATGCATTTACAGGAGCTTTTTGCTTTTTGAAGTTGCGTTTGGTGGAATGGTTGCATTTGGCACAGCAGAACTCCAATCAGCTCGTGTCACCTGTAGCTGTCAACGTGTTTCATTTCATGAAAAGCAAAGCACACAAATGTACTCCAACTTGCAGTCGGAGTGAGGGTGCTCGTGCTATTTTAAGCCGCTTTGTTTTTCTTTCTCTTTCTCAATGAGGTTTTCCTTGCACCTTTCAACCCCTTGTTTCGTTTGTTTTTCTGTATTCTGTTGTGCATTTTTTTTTCATGCAATAGTTTGTTAGTGCATAAATAGTCTAATTGCGTTATAATGTAGTCATTCTGGTTTGTTACCATGCATACAATAAAAACTGATTGGTGCATGACTATCTGAAGTATGCAGTAAATAAATATTTGCTTTGTAAACTACCTTGTAAGCAAGTAAGTGAAATGTTGCGTTTTTTTTTCCTAGTAATCTCAGGAAGTTTTCTTGCCTGATAATGTAGGACCATGGTTATGCAATTCCTAGCTGTGCTGATTGGGATGTTGATACTGATGTTATTCAGCATTACTCATGCTGGGGGTTCTTTGTTGTGCTATAACTACTGTAGATAATATTGAGAATCTACGTCTTGGATTAGTGCTGATTACCACTTAATTATTGAAATGACAGCTCTAAAAGATCTTTCCACTCTCGAGATACACAAACCAAAAGGCGATGAAGGACACTGCCCCCTGAACCTCCAGTCCCAGGGCTGCAGGGTGGGACCTTTGGTGACATGAAGCTCTGGAGGGAGGAAGAGCTTTGTTTGGGAGCTGAGTTTCGCAGCACAGGCCCCTGAGAAAGCTCAAGTGTTCTGACTGAATTTCACTCTGAAAAGTATTGCTCTAGGCAGAGTTTCTCTGTCTTTCCAGTCCAGGCATGGAGAGGGCTGAAGCATTGAGTAGCAAGGGGTGTTTGGAGGAAACTCTGTTACATAATAGCAGAAAGTTGTGCCTAGCAGCATGTAATGACTTGTCTTTGTTGTTATTGAATGACTAGAAATAGAAATCCCTTTGAATCCTGAGAAAATAAACAGGTCTGAATCATCTGTGCCTGGTATAACGGCACCTGAAGAATAGATTTACTTTTCCACTACTGTAATAGGGCCCTGAAGAAAAGCTGACTGGATTAACCAAGGTCTGATGCTTGTTCAGGTGAGTGAGTAAGGCTAAGAAACATTTACTGCGTCACTCAGCTTCAGCCTGAAGCCGTTTCTCTGAGGCACTTTATTAGGGCTCCCAGTGGTTGCCACCACTTCCAGCCGCCTGCTCTCCCCTGCTCTTAGCGGTGATGTTCGTGTTTGCTTTGGACCTGGCAGAGCATATTTGAGCCCCTGCAGGAAGAGGCAGCCAGGTCTGCTCCTGGAGTGCGTGGAGAGCGGTTAGCGTGGGTTGAAGTTGGAAGGGAGCTCAGTTTAGAGCGCAACCACCGGCTGGCATCTACACCCCTCACCTAATTCTGTTTGGGCAGGAGTCATTGTAATATCAAACGGCTTCCCTTTGTGCTGAGCTTTTATTTCCGGGTTGATGTTTTAGGTTCCCTCGTGAGTCAGGAGCTCCAGCTGCAGGGTTGCATTTTGTATCATATGGGATTACTGGGTGGTTAAGCAAGATCGTACACTCTGACCTCAGGCAGGTGTCTGGGCAAGCTAAGAATTAATTGCTAGTTCAACTGTGATGATTGGTATAGTTCTTATGTGCCCAGTTATGCTGAAGTTAGCTGAAAAGAAAATCTAGCGAGGCTGTTAGTGTGTTCAGCTCATGTGCCCAGATGCTATGGGGTCATTTAGTTACTAAACAGATGGTGAGGCTGGGAAAACTGAGAAACAACTTAAGATCAATGAGCAGCCCTTGTATATCTGTTTTATTCGTCTCCTGGAAGCACTGATGCATTCTGAGCACTGTCACATTTCTTCATGGATGTTGGAGATGAGCTCTGGAGGTCTCCCTCTCAAGGCCAGGCAAACTTCAGACACAGGTCAGTTTAGAACCAGAGAATTGGGTTTGAAAGCTTGGATTGGAAAGGACCTTAAAGTTCACATAGCTCCAGCCCCCAGCTGCAGTTGCTCACTCTGTAAAGCAGTGGATTCCAGGGATGGGGATGACACAATCTGTTTGGGCAACCTGTTGGACCTGTTCCTGCTCAGCCACTCCCTCGAATCCAGCAGGAATTTTCCTTGTTGCAACTTGTGGCTTTTACTATACGCCTCTGAGAGGAGACTGGCTCCATCTCCTCTATAATTCCTCACTGGGCATCATTTAGTTACTCAAAAGCTTCTCCTTGCAGTTTGTGTTGTGCTGGGAAGTTTTAATTCAGTTACCTGTATTACAGGTGAAGCCCATCAAAGGCCATCTGCTATGATGAGATACCTCTCCTCAATACATCTCATCTAACTTAATAACCATGGCTTGTCCAAGATGAGTTATTCTGAACACAGTTCTGAGAGGAGCTGTGAAGAAATATAATGTAATCCATAGTGCTGTACAATTCTCAAATAGAACTGATACAAATGATCACCATTTCAGGCATTTTAGTCCCATAAGTGCACGTTTAGGCACAGAATAGCAAGAATATGCAAGCCCAGTCTTGTTCTTCCTGTGAAATTCAAATGTAGCACACCAGAAAGAAATATTGTATGGGTTTCATGAGCATATTTGCCATTATCTGTGATGAATACATTTATGCACAGGAGAGAGCTGAGAAATATTCTCCTTCACAAAGCAGATCCAGAGGTGACTACTGCATCTTAGGTTGCTGAGAACCTTAGTGACTGAACAGGATTCCTGCACATCGTGGAGAACAAGCACACTTGGGTGGCACTGAAGATTAATAATACTTCACTTGTGTGGAATGATCTAGTTGTAGCTCTGCTGCACGGAGAATTCAGGATGCTCATTTGGCAAGAGCTTTTTTGAAGTTATATTTGTGAATACGTCTTTTGTTGGTTCACAAGGACTAAGTCTGTGGAAGCATCCCTGCCTTTTTAAATTGGTGGTTGAGGTAGCCTGATTTTTACATGAATTCACAAGGTTAGGTGTCACTAGAGTGTTGCTTAGGGTTTAGTTAACTGTAACAGTGAATAATTACAGTGCTGTTAATGCCATGTAAATTTCAGTGTGGTTATCACCTAACAGCCACAAGTTATACAGTTATTTTTACAAACAAAACTGTAAAAGCTGAATAAAGTAGAGAATGCCATTCCTTTCCTTTTATTGGATTCTCTGATTATTGTGAGCACCTGAATCTTGCCTGACAGCATGCTACCTTTGGCAGCACCAGTGTGTCTGTTGAAGGGGCATGAAGTTGCACAATGTGATGGAAAAACAGGGATTGCTTTTATTTTTCAAACTTGAGCATATTGAACATAAACCACTTTCATGGAATATACAGTATTATGGTCGTAGCCTTTTCAGCTCTGAGATGATATGGCTGCTGTTTTCATTTTACGTTTCAGCTGATCGAACTTAACGTGGGTGTAACAGTGCCATGCATGCTCCATTCATTACCCGGTGCCTTTTTCTGTTGTCATCTTTGCACGACGTTCAAAGAAACCTTCCTACCCTTCTTGTAAACTATGCTGAACTGTCCAAACAGTGGCAATTAGCATTCTCAGAGCTGTTTAAAACCCCCTGATTGTTATTATCAGAATGCTAGGATGATTTTCCCTTTAATGCAAAGCACAGTCGTGCTGTTTGTGGATGGTCATGCTTTTGCTGGTACTTGGAGGCCTTTCCTGGCTCTGTTAAGAGCTGCTCACCCACACTGAGTGCAGGGTGCTGTTGGAAATATCTCCGTTTGGGTCTTGGAGAGGGACACCATGCTAACTAACTACTTGTTGGTTATTCCAGCAGAGTGGAAGGAGATATAATCTGTTCCTGAAGCGACGACTCAGGGTAAAACAGTGATGAATGATATTGCAAGTGCCTTGGATGGCTGCAGGAATAACATGCTTCACTGTGTGGTGTGTTCTGTTAACTGGGAGCAAGGTTCACCGTTGCAAATATTTTGTGCTTTTCCAGAGCCTTTTTTCACATGCAACTTTATACAGCTTAAGAGGAAGAGAGACGTATCCCTCTGAGTTACTATTTTTGTTCATGCTCTACTAAAATGAATATCCACATGGGTTCTATATGACTACACGTCAATTTTTTGATCATGTCATTAAATAAAAATAAACGACCAAAGTAAACCAACTTCCTTAGCACGGGGTTAAATTTAGCCCTGCTTTTTTACTTGCTGTAGAGAACAGTTTGCCGTGCGAACCTGGAGTCATTTAGGCAGTTTGGTAGAGCTAATGTTGATGCAGTAGTGAATAGTCTTACCTAATATTAACTTTCATAATGGAAGGAGGTAATTCTCTTCCTTTGCTGAACATTACAGCTGTAGTGGATAAGATCAATATTACTGATACGAAATTCGGATATGCTGATAAATGAAAACATGAACCTCAGTAGTACAATCAGAATATTAATTTTGCTGTTGTGTTGATATATTTATAAATAAAAGAAAATGAATAAAACATATTTTTTTCTTCAGATAAGTAAATATTTAGTTTTGAAGTATAACCACTGTGTCATTTGTGTGCCAGTTTGTGCATAACCATTCCTGGGTCATAATTCCATGTGGTGGTTGGCTTTAGTGACTCTTGTTGCATAGAAAGAGACCCATGGGTTTCACTTCTTGCTGCCTGCTTCAAGTTGACGAGCTGTGCTCTCTGATGCTTTGGTGCAGAGCGGTGTTCCTACTAACTGCAGAAAAGCTTAAATTGCTGAGTAACGCTCGTCTTGATCATTTGTGACACGTTCTAAAGAGTGTGTAAGGAGAAATGATAGCACTGTTCACAGGCATCGCTACGCTAACATGTTTTGTATTTACTCTTTACGTACCAGGTATTTGCACATGACGTTTGTGGTTGTTGTCAAATAATGTGAAAATGATTGCAGCTGCACACGGGCCTTGTTAAAACTTGCCTGAGCGTATCTTCAGCTATGAAGAAACTGAAAAATTGGGCCAATTTTAAGGAAACTGTTCTGCCTTCTGTTATCTTAGAGCAACGGCAATACTTGGTTTTTAATCCTGTGCTCCTCCCTTCTGCAGATCGATAAAAGACATGAAAGCAAAGATTCAATATTCTTCAGGGATGGTGTCAGGAGGATTGATTTTGTTCTCTCTTATGTGGATGATCTTAATAAAGAATGGGAGAAGAAGCTGGTAAGTTTGCTTATCTATCATAACCTGAACATCAATTGCTAAGCCTTTCAGATCACTACACTTAGCTGGAACTGAGCTTTGTAAAAGATCTCATAAATGTGAAAAATGCATTCTGTGTTCATAAACCTGTGTCATGTACTGTTGTGTGTTAGGAATCCGTCTTATTGGATTCTGGGGGGGGCTTTGTTGACTGAATTGATCACTCAATTGCTCGCGTTGTTCAATGTATTTTACAGTCAGTTTAATGCCAAATGGTTTTGCTTCCTTCTTTCAATAATCTTAGAAGTAGGTGAGACCTTACACCTATATAGTCTTAATGAAGGAGTTTTCTGCTTAATAAGGTATGATCTGAGTTAGTTGTCACAATTTAGTTTATTCTTTTATGTACGTGGGCAGCATTTTGATTTTCATCCTAATTTTCATTTATCAGAAAGAGAACTAGATTAGAATCCATGCAATTCTCCTTTAAAGACTTCTTTAGGACTCATTTTGTTACTGAACAAGCACAGCATCTCCTCTCCAAGCTTTTGCTTGGGTTTGGCTTGCTCTCTACATATATGTTCTCACTATTCTAGCGAAATACTTAATGTGGCTTTGGTGAGGGACCTCTTATGGAACAAAGTACACTGTGGCTGGAACAAGCAAGCATGGGCTCCCTCTAAAATGTCAACTGGTGATCATCCTTGGGATTCCCAGCAAGATCCAGTTGTCTGAATGGCAATGTTTCCTATGGTACCATAGGTTCTTACAAAAGCATGCTTTATCAGACCTACCTTGTTTCTTTGTCAGGTCGTAATCTTAGCTTTATATAGCACAATTCTTTTTCTACCATAAAATAAAATGTATTTTATAAAGAATGAAGAGAAACCCAGTCAGCGTAGTGAGAGGAAAAAGATATCCATGCAAAATATGTGAAAGCAACTCTTAAAATAAACTTTTTCCATTAGTCATATTCAAATAGCATGAGGGAAGAAGTGGAGACTATTTGGGTAATACTTAAAGCCGGAAGAAAAATGAGCCAGTTGCTCACTCTAGTTACTCATTCCTGTTGTTGCAGCACCTTCCTTCTTAATGCTTTATAGATCGTTAGTGGGTGGTAGGAATCTTAGCCAGACAAGAGACCATGTACATGGGTGTCATTCACTAAAGGATTCATATGGAGAGGAAAAGTAACATTAGCTACTAGTTTTCATGTGTTTTAGTTCTTCTTCGTGGTAAAGGCACATTTGGTAGGAAGAAACCTCTGTCTTGCGTAATTGCAGAACATGCCTACATCAAGGTTTGTGGGATTCAGTTCTGTGTGTCTCTTACCACAAGAGTTGGCAGCTCTGTGAGAGAAGGCCTGGGGTTTGTGGCTGTGCAGGTCAGCTTAGCAGGTGGCACTGGTAGGGCATGTCACCTTTCACATGCTCCTTGGGAATCTGCAGGGAAAACAAAATGTACCCTAAATTTATGTCCAGCAAAGACCTTTAGACAGTGAATATGCCAGTAAATGAATGCAGATTTTTGTGCTTAGAAGCACTGTGCTGTCATTGTTTAAATATCGATGCAGCACAGGCTGTGGAATTTGGTTGAGACACTGCGCTGGTGATGGCACACTTGGTGCTGGAAAGAAACATAAGTTACAGCAGCACAGTGATGCAGCAAAATGCAACAGCTGAGCATATGAGCGTTCATCGGAAGAGAAAAACATTTGTGACAAAGTGTTCTGTTTCCTTGTCTCAAGGAAACAGCTTCATCCTGCATTCCTAAGAGGGGGCTGAATAACTCCTGTGTGTGTTTCAGCATGGCTCTGATACAGATGCAGGAGGCTGGCTGTTCATCTTCCCCCTTAGCTTCCTTCAGAACAAACACCTTCACTTCTCTGGTGTTTCCTAGAAACTGTTCAGCTTCAAGTCTATTTTGAATTTGCCTTCTCTAAGCTACATGAATAAATCCTAACCATAGGATTGATGCAGACAAAAAAAATTAAGATTTTGGTAAGCCAGTAGCTTTCTTTTTCCTTAGAGCCTTTAGCAGAGAGTCAGAAGTATTTTCTCAATACATGAAATGTGCGAGAATATAGAAAAAAATAAATAACGTTCAAAGAACATATGTAACAAATGATTCGTGTAGGACAAGGGCACAATGATTATTTATAAGGTTGGTGCTCCCTGCCTGACAGAAAGGGAAAAGGGAAGATAGTAAAGGAGGCAGAGGTTTGATTAAGGAATATGTGGGAAAACTGAATGGCTTTATTCTGTCACTAAGGAACAGAGTTGTACTAGATCTTTCTGTGCATCCTGGGTAACTAATCTTACAGTGCTGCATCTGCAGTGGGTATTTCAGTGCTGTTGAACTTTGGCTCTCGCTTTGTTAATCTTATCAGGACAGTTGGTTGTGCTTAAACACGTGGTGGGAGGTGAAGGTACCCTGCCCAAGCCCATGGGCTAGCCACAGCAGTGCTTGGAGAGGTGGGTGCTACATTGCTGTTTGTGTCCTTCTGGAATAGCAGGGCAGGGTATGAACTGAAAGAACAAATATGTGCCCCAGAAGTGTAGCTTTTTATGGCTGAGCATAAGATTGGTATATGTATATACTAAAACACAAAAGAAAATGGCACAGGGACAGGGGCGGATTTTGCCCAGTTTGAGCCTTTGCTAACAATAAGAGGAAATAGAGTGTTTGGCTAGAAAGAAGGGGAATGGTTTTTTAGTTTTGTTTGTTCTTTCCAGAAGACTGGTTTCCTTTGCAAGGTGGTTGTTTCAGGAGGCTGGAAAATATGTTCACCTGTATTTCAGAGAAGGAGGCACATGAGAAGAGAGCAAGGTGGCATTGCAATTTATCCTGCTGTGTCTACAGCAAGAGAAGCAAAGTCAGGAAGGGCAGTGCCCTTTTGCTCTGCCTATGATTAAGCTGCACAGATTGAGGAGCTGGGTGTGAGCATCTCTGGTGCCAGAGGCCCTGAGCTTGCTCACTTGGATCTCCTCTAGGGTTTGCCAGGGAAAGAACACAGGCAGTATGCTTCACTTGGGGAAACCAGCATCCAGAACAGCACATCTTTTTGGATATGAAGCTCACGCTATTTGCTTGGTGATCTACTGTCTAACTTCAGGACTAAAGATATTTGGCAAAATGAGATGTTAGAGGTAATGCTGAGCCTTGCTAGTAACATAGTAAACATATCAACACATTTTAGCATAGATCTGAGAGCTGTTCTTCAGTCTGTATGCACTGATCTGAGTGCTCTGTGCAAACTCAGATGTAAATAGGGCAGCCTGCTCTACACAGCAACAGGAACAGGGAATGGGCTGGAAAATATTGTGGGTTTTTTTTTCCTTCGTCGTGTGTGTTTAAAAAACATCTCGTTAGGCTGTGGTAGAGAACACAACACATCATTGCAGGTTTTAGCAAGAAATCAACTGGTTGTCCATCTGGTGCTTTCTAATGAGGCCGGCGCCTGATATTTAGTATAACTTGTGGTTATTCTGGCACTTCTTCAAGTGTTATGCAATTAAGGGAAATTAATTCAGTCTCTCAATAGGAGCAAAAACTGCAGAGAAGGGAAGGCAAATGTTCTTGCCTAAAGACACTGCCTGCGATTACTGGCACAAGTACAGGGCTCATGCAGGATACCTCGGCCCCTGCTGCATACTGCCACAGGCACGTTTACTTATATCTCAGCCTGAAGTCCATGCTGATTTGACACACGCAAAGCACATTTGGGCTCCCACATGATGATTCTGTACTCTTATCTCGCTGTCCAACCGAGCTGTTTATGAAGCACGTTGAATTGTCTGCAGCTGTACCTGGCCATTTGCATCAGGCATGGTTATTAAACTGGGGACACTGTAAACACTGAAGATAACATTAACTCTAACCTGAATGCTTCCAAAATATTTCTTTTTCTCTAGTTTTTCTGTTCTTCTGGAAATATTGCTGTATTTTAATGATAACACTCGCACCAACTCTGAAATGCTCAAGAGTTGGCTTGCTTGTTTGCTAAACAGAACAGCAGTGTATGAACCTGTCCCTAGGCAGTGGGATTCACGCTGTGGGTCGGCCAGCAAGTGAAATGTGTTTATTTCCCTTTCTTCAGGAAAGAAGAAAAGAATTCGAGAGCAATCTGCAGAAAGCTGGTTTGGAACTGGAAACAGAAGACAAGAAGGTAGGAAAAGGAGAAAAAGCAACTCAGGGAAAACTAGTATTAAATAGATAGGCCTGCACACAAGTATTTAACATACAGCACTTGGTTGCCTTGTGAAAACAATTACATGACACTAGCAGACTTCAGTGGAGTGTGACTTAGTTAAGTCTGGCTAAATTTGTCTACAGGAATTAGTTTTCCAGGCAAGGGGTGTGCAGAGAAAGTCATTATGTTTCAGGAAGACGTGACTGTGTTTTTGATTTCATAACAAAAAAGAAATCGGTTCCAAACTAGCCCCGGATTCACTTAAACCTTTGTGATGGGGAAGTGTGCTCACAGCTAGATGTAATCTCCCCAAACAGTTAGCAGTGTGTCTGGCAGATAGTAAGTTAACATCTGTTCACTGGGTGTGGTAGTTCCGATGGGGACAGACCCTGCCTTGGGACATTTGATCAGTGTTACCTTTGGGTTTTAAGTGGAGATCTGAAGATGCTGATTTCTACACTCTGAGTGTTTTGGGGTTTTTTGTCCTGCCAGAGACTGATAGAGGCAAAATAGAGAGCTTTTAGATCCAGACTGTACAGTCTTACGTGGAGATTCATGGAGCACTATGTCATACTATGTGATGGCTGCTTTTTTCTAGGTGCATATAAGTGACATGCTACAAGGACACACACAGGGCGACGTCCCATGATAAGATTATTCCTTATCGTAGCTGTAGGACTGTAACACATGTTGCAGCTCTTGATAGTGATGATCTGCTTTGCTGTATGAGAACTGCCCCTCCAGGAAACAAACTCCCTGAAAACCTGCAGGAGAGCTGGGCTGCCAAGTGGCGGTGCTGCACAGTGAAGCCTCGTGCTTCCAATGCCCTCAGCATGCAGCGAGCATGCTCAGGCCTTGTAAAGGTGAATGTAGACTAAGTAGCACTTACTGGTGCTTTAACAGTCAACCATTCACATGAGCTATACAGCACTTAGAACTTCAAGTCTGAAGAAGAAGAGAAGCTTTCAAAACTGTGTAAAAAGAAATTAGCCGTGTGGAGCAACTGTACTGATAAGTCTTGCAGTAAAACACAGTAATTCTGATGTCAGATTTAACTTCTCTGCAACAGGAATCTGAAGATGGCAAAATTTACTTTGTGAAGATCCATGCCCCGTGGGAGGTTCTGATCACGTATGCAGAAGTACTGAACATTAAAGTTCCCATCAGGGAGAATGATATTCCGTCAACGGTGGAGAACCCCCTGGACTGCATGCTCACACCGTTCAGGCTGCCCGAGAAGGTGATGCACCCGGAGCCAGATTACTTCACTGCCCCATTCAGCAAGGATAAGCAGGAGCTGTACCTCATTAACGATGAGAGCACTTTCTTCTCACCATCCATGAGAAACAGAATAGTACGTATGTGACTTATGTCTGCTTTCATTTACACTGACTGTAGGAATATATGTTCGAGGAAGGGAGGATATGAGCTGTTGTGCCTGTAGGGTAAGTACAAGGAAGCCTAGATGTCTGCACAGCATTCTTAGAATGCTGAATTAATGCATTTAGGAGTGGATCTTCTGTACTTCACCAGGGCAGGCTCATGCTCCACAGTCACGTGCAGCAAAGTGCTTTCTGAAGAACTACTTTTCCTTTGTGTGTTATTTTTGTGGATTGCACATCGTGCACAGGCATTAGAGTTCTGTTAGGTGGCCTTAAAGCAGAAAAGGACTGAAACTCATGTGTTTGAATCTCAGGTGAATTATATTCTCACACGTTGTCCGTATGGAACAGAAGAAGGGAAGAAGAAGTTTGGGATTAAAAGACTGCTGAATAACGGCACCTATTCAGCTGCATACCCTCTTCATGATGTAAGTATTTCAGCATTCTGCTCCCACAAGTATTTACCAACGTTTTTATCTTTCCTCTACAGTGACATTGCTGTTTCCAGCAGAAATGAAAATGTGCTCAAACCCTTTCAGTTTGTCCCGGTAATTGATTCTGTTCTGCAGTATGTGAGAAATATCTGCCAGCCTTACTGCTGGGCTTTTATGTTCCGAGAGGTTTTTTCTCACAGATGAGTTTCTAGGGTCTACTTGAAAAAGTCAGTCCCATAATTTCTAGGAAACTGATGCCCTGGTATATTCCCATAATGTTTATGATACAGATTATGTAGCAATATGTTAGAAAGATAAATGTACGTTTGTAGGGAGAACTGTAGCTGATGAGACTCTAGCCGTGCTGCTGCCAGAAAGTACCTCGTACTGCTGGGAGCACCAAAAAACAGACAAATAAGGAGCAATGGCTCCATACATTACAGGCTGTTTTAATGTCTGAGATGATTACTGAAAATGTATGTTATCTTAGAACGTACATATGTTAAGAAGTTTCTTGTTAAAATGCTGAAGGAGTTGAGTGAATTGCAAATAACTGGCAATTACAATAAGGAGTTGTATATCAGTATTAATGCTTGCTTCTTTCAATTTAGTGTTTGAATCTGTCCATGAGCTGTTTTGCCTTTCCTCTGATTTGCTCACAGTGTCAGTACTGGAAAAAGGCAAATGATCCAAACTGTGACAACGAGAGGTACACACTGTACATGGAGTGGGCCCGTTTCTTGCGGTTCTACAAGGAGCAGCCTTTGGATCTCATCAGGTAAAATACTGTCTGCTTTGTATTACAGTGAAAACCAATTAAATATAATAAACTTACAGATTTGTGTTTTTTCTTGCTGGGAAATTTTTGCCAGGAGAAGATCTGGTGAGAATCAGATACATAAGAGGGCACTGAGCCCTTGGAGGACACAGCATGAGTTTTAACTAGCAACTGGAAAAATGCTGCTCTGAAAATAAAGCCTCATCCAGTCTAGCCAGCACTCCTGGAATCGATAGATGTGAACTTATATATAGAATATCTTGCATTTTATAATCAATATCTGCCACAATTTTTAAAGATCGATTTGAAATATTCAAGTTTTAACATAGACTTAAAAGAAAAAAATGTTGATGAAATCACTTTGAGAAGCTTGACTCATAATTCAGCGTTAAACCTGAAGTTAAGCTAACTTTACCCGAGATCACTTTGATTCAGTTCATATCATCTCAGTAGCAACTGCATTACTGTATTCATGGGTTGCAGCTGCCCTACTGTGACACAATCAGTTCTATTTCTGTGATAAACTACCTTTACATTCTAACTTTGTGATCAGAAGCATTGTATAATTCCATGGAAAATTATACGGTGGGGAAGAGAATGATTTAAAGCTGAAGCTCTTGGTGGAGGATGTTGGGAAGGGGGGTCAGAAGAGGCCCATGTATTTTATTCATTCAAACTGTTAAGTTTTGTTGCTGCTTTTTTTTTGTACTCAGGAAGTATTACGGTGAAAAGATTGGAATCTATTTTGCCTGGCTAGGATTTTACACTGAGATGTTATTCCTTGCTGCAGTCGTTGGTGTGATCTGTTTTCTTTACGGCTTGTTTACAATGGATGAAAATATGAGCAGGTGAGAGCAATGTTAAAAAGTCTCCTGAGCTTGCAGTGGTAGGAGCTAAGCAAAGCAGAAACATTGTTCATGTAGAAAGACAGGTAACGAGCTTTTTAAACTCAGCAGACAATTTCTTTCTTCACTGATGTGTATTGACCTAAATGGTGGTGAGCAGTCACAGGAGAACTGAACTATTAAATAGTAAGACTCAACTTGTAGGTGAAAAGCAGTGTTTTATTGCCATTTGGCACCAGCTTCTAATATCAGAGTACCTATGGTGCTTAGTCTAAAGAATATCACTGACATGTCTCAAAACTGTTTGTTTCAAGTGTGTAGCATTTCATTATGCTTTTGTATTTTGTCTTGTGGGGTATCTATTGACTGTTTTATGTGGGTCATCCTTTTTGCTGACTACTGGAAGCATGAGTGCAGTAAAGTCAGCAATGTTCTGCCATCAGAGATGACTCAATTATGTCAGAAGCCAGAGGTTTCTTTTTTTTTAAAAAAAATAAACCTATTTTTTTCTTCAAGGATCACAAGATTTGCTGTATTCGGGGATTTGGGGTGGGGCAGAAGAGGGTTGAGCTTAATGTTTTTCTAAGGATAAAGCATTAAGTTCAAACTGCAAAAAGTGGCAAATTAGAACTCAGGAACAAGCTTTTTGCCTACATTTATCTCTACACAGATTTCAGTTGCTGTCATCTGTTCTATTCTATTCTGTCATTGTGAGTCTTGCACTAGTTGCATTCAGAATTCACTGGGGAATGGTGCTATACACATCAAGTTTTCTCTGGACAGGAGAGGTACACACAGAATTGTAACATTCACTTGCTTGTTAAATTTAAGTAGCAAATCATACTGCAGATGGCAAAATTGATTAACACGTCTTCTTTTAGAAAAGGTGTTGTGGGCACCTTGCTAACCTACTGTGAAATAATGTGGTTTGTGTCCCACATAAGAGTAGAGCTGTACAGCTCCTTTTGGATTTCTGTTCCATTACTGGAAAAAATCAGAAGGCCCAAGGCAAGGGAATGGCTAGTTAGCCTCCTCATAGCACTTTCTTCTTCTTGGCTTGCTCTTGGCTTCTCTGTTCAGTTGCAGATGTTGAGCTTTGAACAAAAGAAGCTTCAACAACTTTTTTTTTTTTTTTTTTTATGGAATACATTTCATCTCTTAAGATGCTATAAAAACATATACTGTATGACATTTCTGTCCTCAGCAAAGAGATCTGTGACCATGCAATTGGAGGAGAGATCATCATGTGTCCTCTTTGTGACCGAGAGTGTGAGTACTGGAGACTGAACACCACCTGTGAGTCCTCGGAGGTCTGTACCTGCTTCTTCATCCCTTTCTCATGTTTGTTCACACTGAAATCTGGCTCGTTACTGAGTGTTTCCTTTGTATTCTGTTGCAGTATTCCCATTTGTTTGACAACGTGGCAACTCTTTTTTTTGCCATTTTCATGGGCATATGGGGTGAGTGTATCTGCTAATAAGTTATAGGTCAAACAGTAGAGAAATCTTGACCAAACTGCTGAGAGAGGTGTGGAGAAAGGAGGTGGATGGCAGACGGTGCAGGAGTGATTATTAGTGGCACTGTTAGAATGAAAATCACTTGCTTTCTGTTCCAATGAAGTTTATAGATTAAAGGAGGTTTTGGTGATGTGGAAATAGATGCATTTTCTGAGACTGCTGGTAAGCATGGGCTCATACTGAAACTTGTTCAGACTACAAGATTAGATCATTTTTGCATATAAATTCTTTTCCTGAAGTCCATACATCTTTATAGACGCAGGATACTAAGGCTGTTATTTCTCATTCCCTAAATACCTTGTCTGCTTGGTGGAACATTGTGAGATATAACTAAGTCTTCAATTTGGTTACAGCTCTTTCGTTAACAGACACAGATCTGTGTGCTAATGTATTTGTTGCCGAAGGATCTAGCAAGTTGCCTTTTCAGAGATGCCTCAGAAAAATTATCTTGAATAAGATGATTTTTCTTGCTGTTTTCCTAAACTTGTTGTGGTTTTGAGCACTAGCCTTTGAGTGACATTGATTACTCATTCAGGAAGTACCAGAAAAAGACTTTAGAATGCAAAAGATAAGGTACTCTGTGGCTGTATAAGCTATGGAGTGTCTCCACCTCAAGTAAAAGCAATCAGATGACCAAAGGTTTATATTTTAAATTGGTTTACAGAAGGCTTTTAAAACATTATATGATAATATAACTTTTATAACTGTTTACACATGAAAGAAGTTCCTTCTAATATCTGTGCATGTGTTTTTAAACAACAAAATTAAAGCTAACGTCCCTTTTGACCATATAAAGCACTGGATGTCTGCTATCTCTAGAATGACCGTAATATCAAATTACAATCCAAAAGCAACAGAAATCCTTGAATGTAATATTAGAAAACAGCTCTGCTTACTTGTAATAGTTGTTCACGTGTTACACAGTTATACATAAGCAATTAATTGGATTTTCACACTTTTTCTTTTTGCTAATTCTGTATTATTATTTGTATGTGAGAAGTACTGAAAGTTGTAATTGAAAACGGTTGTTGTAACCATGCCAACAGACATCCCCTGTCTTGACATTTCCCATTTCATCCACTTCAAGAATTAACTTATCAATGTACTTAATCTGTGCTTAAGTCTTAGCTTGGAAATTCAAGTGGTAGTCAATTAAAAATAGATGAGTCATATTGGGAGAGTAAACAATAGCCTGAAGAGTAGGAGCCCGTGCAGAAACAAGCTTAATTGGTGCAGAGGATTGTTCACTTGTCTGCTCTAACTCAACGTATCCAACAGTTACACTTTTCTTGGAGTTCTGGAAGAGGCGGCAAGCAAGACTGAAATATGAGTGGGATTTGGTTGATTTTGAAGAGGAACAGCAACAACTCCAGCTGAGGCCAGAGTATGAGGCCAAGTGTACCCAAAAGAAGAAGAACCCTGTAACTCAGGTAACATACAGACTGGGTGGGCACAAGTATGCATTCGGTTCTGTGCTGGAAGATAGTTTGATAGTATGTGAGTTCTATGTCTGATTAGGGGGCTGTCAGCCCTCGGGCAGCACTGACACAGTGTGGCTGCACTGCTTCCCAGGCTGAAATGAGCAGGAACTGAGGGTTCTCTGCACTTCAGCCTCATTCACATGACAAGCATGTTCCATCCCTTAGACCACAGCGTGTCCATGTCTAGGATTTTGGCACAGGAGAAATGAAAACATTGTGTTTTTCCCTCTGGAATACGTTAATAATTTTCATTAATTGTCCTCTGAGGATTTAGATTTCCCTAGGAAACTGATGCACTACAACAGGAATACAGAGTTTATACCTTTCAGTTGGCTAACACTGTCTTTATGGTGTAATTTACTTTACATTTCAGCATAGCTGTCTCTGAAATCTTCACACCTTTCTGAGCACTCTTTCTCATCCCTTCACAACCTATTAGGGAGCAGTCATCTAGACCTAAAGACAGACTAGTATGACCAGCTGTGATTTTTTTCCTTCTCAGGTATACAAACACATTGCTGGGGAACTCTAGAGAGATTAAGGTTGCTGAAGCAACACGAAATCTAATAAAGATACAAGAAACCACTCTGTGGTTACTGTAACTACTCTATATTAAGTAGTCTAAATACCTACTTGAAGTTAATAGTTTTCATTTACATTTCATTTAGGTAGGAATTATTTGACAAATTTTGGGATTAGATAGTTGCGTTCCAGTGCAACATCCACCACCTTAATTTGAAGCATTTTTAATTCATTCTTCCTGTTTCTAGCGTTGTGTGCAAATAATTTTCTTTCCCTAGTCATTAATGCAATAAGGTAGCACAGAAAAGAAGCAGACCTTAGCCAGAGCATGGGAAGCATCACTGTCACATCAACACTAGAGTTGTTTTTCAGGTCTGTTTCTGGTGTTATTAGGAAATACACAAGCTAAATTAATTTCTTGTGAATTTTTCTGTCTCTCCTTCCCCCTCTACACATTCAGCATTGAAATTCTTGCCCTCATGCCAGCAGCTTGCACCCTACAATCACCCACAGGTCTTTGAAGACCACCGTAGCTCTGCCACAGTGTTGCTTTCTGCACGCTCAGGAAAACAGTTGCAAGCAAATTATGATTTTTGCCAAGCTAGTTCAGCTAATTGCAGACAGGTGCCTATGTGCTGCGTGCTAGTTTGCCTCCCTGTGTACACTTTGGTTCAAAACCTCTACTTTCTTTCTGCAAAAACCAGCAGAACCACTGTGGTTCTGCTGCCGTGGAAGGAGAGTGGAGATCAAAAGCAGTTCATGGCCCTGGTGTGCTCTGAGGTCACATGCTGCAGCAGAGCACAATTGTGTGAGAATAGGGAAGTACTGGCCTGGCTTGTGGGCAGCTCTTAGATACAGCAGGGACCAAAACCTATGGCCTAGTGAAACCAAGCACCCGCAGCAGCCAAACGTAGCATGGGTTAATGTAGCTGGCTGAGGGAGAAGGCTATTCTCTCTACATTCATGCAGCTCTCATAAGTCAGGCAGCTTATTTGGAATCCGTTCAGGAGATAGAAATTGGACCTTGATATGTTTTTATCTGTGACTGAGATACTGCGCTGTTCTGTGCTTTATAACTATGCATTAACCTTTGCCATAAAAATTTAATAACGGCATAATCCTTAATTTTATGACACACAAATTTATTACCCTGGTGGATTTTCAGGAGCTTTTGTGTGGCTGGGTTTAGCAGTGATTGTTATCAATTCCCAGTTACAGCAAACCGAGCAGGTTGGCTGCACTGTAGTATAATTTCACTTTATTAGATAATGTTCAATACTGAGCAGTGACTTCAAATTAATTAATTCTGCAGTCTGGGTAAGATGATACAGATACTGGTCAGTGAGTTTCTTGCATCTCAAGGCTAGCTTTGCTTCAGTCACAAAACCATTTCTTCATTATTCCTGTCCATGATTCAAAGTTGTAGGTGCACTGAAACAGTAGTTAGCCATTTTCAGGCTTTAATTAACACCTCGTTTGCTATTAAAACAGTATAGGCATCACCCTCACAGTGCTAAACAGTTTAGCTAGAACATAAGTGAAGTCTGCTCTTGGTGACTACGGAAGAACCATAATTTACATAAAAAACAAAGGCAGCCAGTCATTACACCACATTATTGCCTACGTTTTGCTTCAAGGTAGAAAACTGCTACAGTAGCCTAGAATGTGTGAGATATTTGTTTCTTTGTACAGAATATTGGTGTTGTTTGCAAGTAGGTATAAAAATCTTATGGGCCTACATAAGGTCACCTGATCTTAAATGAACCAAATGAATGGCTTGGGTTGGAAGGGACCCCAAGGATTATCAAGTTCCAACCCTGATATCTATACTTCTATTTTTTTAGTTCAGCTCACTTTATAGTTACCATCATTTAAAAACTTGTTGGAGATGGAAGTATTGATAATGCTGCTTGTTGGTTCTGTATATAGCCACTGACAGTATGCTGGATGTTGTGCTGGCCCGTAATAACCAGGGTTCCTTTGTCAGAGAGAAGAAATTGCTACAGTGCCCCGGCCTGAAGATATATCAAAGCACTTTATTTGGTACTAAATTGTATTCCATCGGCACTAGATTTTAAATGAGCATTTCTTAATGTGTGTCATATGGTATTCTAGGAATTAGAATTGGTTGAGAAAGAGAGACCTTTACACCAACATGGAAAGCTGTTCTTGTGCTATGTGGGAATAGTCTTTTGGGTAAGACCTAGCTGCCTGATGCTGCGGCAGAGATGGGCGACTAATGAGTTTAGCCACTTCTTCAATGCAAAAATTGAAGGAGTGGGGGAAAATGCTTTCTGGCTGTGTGGAAAAACATGGTACATCCAACTGAATGATCGTTTCAAGAAACCTTGATGTTTATTTCCTAAAATTCAGTCTGGTTCTGAACTCAGCACTCTATGACAGCTTACCTAGCATTGCAGTAACAGTTGTGTCCTGTTCCTACGATGGAGAAGTTGGTCTTTTTCCTACTAATTGATACTTTGCAAAGCTTTAACCATTCTTTCCAGGTTCTGTCTTCACTCTTAGCATTGTTAAGGCCACTTCTGTCCTGTTATTTTTTATTATTATTTTTCTGTCGTGGTTGTTCAGCACATTCAAAATCCTATCCCATCTACCCCTTCAGAGAGAGAAGGGGGAGAGTGGCTTTCCTCGGATGTGGTTACTTTCACACAGCTGTTGAGAGCACTGTGTGCTGCTTTGATGTTAGAATAAGATTATAGATTTGTGAACTATGCTGTGCTTGCTTGACTGTTTCAGGAAATGGAGCCTTATTTGCCTCTAACTAGCCAGGCTGTGCGGTTCTGCATCTCAGGAACTACAGTGTTGTTCTGGGTGAGCATATTTTTTTAAATCATCACGTTAACATCTATCACAGTTGCTGATCACCACAAATTATGGTGTTAACATATACTAGTGTGGTAGCATGCCACCTGTTACTGTCCTGATGATTTTCTGCTGTTGTGCAAAATGCATTTCAATTCAAGGGCAAAGAAAAGAAACACTGGAAATCCATTGATAACTTATAATTTAAAGAGACCTGCTAGCATAGGGGTAACTTTTTCTCTGACTTACATGCCATACTGAAAAAATTGTGCTGCGAAAGTATATAAACAAAATATTACTATTCACTGCAGTAAAGTGCAGAAGAATCTGTAGAGTAAATGTCAGGGTGGAAAATATGATCTACCACATCTTTTCATCTCCATTTCTGAGTCTGTAACCTTCTGCACAATTTTTTTGGGACGTCTGCTTGACTTCCATTAACAAAGTAATTTTGGTGGGCTCGGTGTATGCAGTATAACAAATTATTTGTGTGCTTAGCATTTCAGTGCTGCTGAACTCATAGAGGATTCAAGTGTAAAGCATGATGCTGACTTAATTTCAAATGATGTGTGCATTGTGGCTGTACTGAGTCTGAAATCTGTCCTTTCCTTAGGTGTCTCTGATCATAGCTAGCATGATAGCTGTGATCGTGTATCGTCTTGCTGTGTATGCTGCCTTTGCCAGCCTCATGGAAAATACTCAGAGTCTGCAGCCCATCAGTGGATTACTGACCCCTCAGCTGGCAACTTCAGTCACAGCCTCTTGCCTGAATTTTATCATCATCATGATACTGAATTTCATATACGAGAGAATAGCTATCTGGATCACTGATATGGGTAAGCAGTGTAAATCAAGACAGAACTTGAAAGGAGTGGCTGGAGGTAGAACCTGTCAAATGTGGAGTAGTTTGTAATCTGCAGCAGTTACTTGCTATCCATGGCCATGCCAAACATTTTCCCTGCATTTCAGTAGTTAGTGTAAGCTCCTTTCTCATAGCTGCTACGTTTGCTTGTATTAAAACTAGCCTGACAGGGATAATCGTCTGAAGGTAATTAAAATAAATAAAAATCATTATGCACTTAGTTTTTAGTAAGCTGGAAATTGTTAGACTTTCCTAGCTCGTACAGGTGTTATAAAAACAGTTGGGTGATTATTTTTGCATTTTGAGGTTTTACAAGTGGAAACAAGAACTGGAAGGTGTATGTTACAGAAGCTTGATAGGGCACTGTGTTGTCTTCATTTTGATTAATAATTCGCCTGTTCTTGTGTCGGATGTGTGTTGGATACCTCACTTGACCAAATTAGGCCAAGACAAGACAGAACAAGTAATAAATATTGGTCTGCCTTTCTAGAAAGGCACTAATTATGATCATGAAGGCTCAGTTACGCTATTTTGCTGCTTGGAAGTGTGGGGGATGAACTTCTGAAGTGTCAGCCCTGTCTGAGGTTATCAGTTCCGGAGAAAGGGGTTCGTTTACTTTTGTGGTACTGCTGCCCTCCTATGGCAGTACTGTGAAATGCAGCTAACGGTGGTTTAGAGGTGTGGCTTAGTGTCTGTACTAATTCCCTTCACTCCTAAATTCTTTAAAAAAAAAAAAAAAAAAAAGGCCAAACCAGATTTTATTCGTGGATAAACACCTGACTTATTTCTTGATGTAAGCATTTTAATGACTCTATTAAAAAAAAAAAAAGAGTGAGCTGTGTCCCAGAAAGACCACATCACCTTTCTGAACACTGCCTCCTCTATAAACGCTGATGTTGGGTTCCTAGCAAATGCCTTCTGTACCTCAATCACACAAACTTAAACCAAACTAGTTAGCATGGTGGTACTCAGATGTGAAATGACTTTAGCATAAGTCTGGCGAGGTTAACATGTTTGCCACATCCTGAAAAATCCAGAGGAACTTGGATCTTTGTGGTTTGTTTTCTTACCCTTTCTTCTAGCTTGACTTGGTTGCTTGTTAACGTTTAACAGGATATGTTATTCACAATATGCTTAGGGCTCCCTGATACCTTCAGAAGGTAAGCGTGATGAAAAATGTGATCACGGAGATTGGCAAAGCTTAAGCAAAGGCTTAGTGGTGTTAACTGCCACCAAGATCAGGTTGGAAAAGACCTTCAAAGTCAGCAAGTCCAGCCATCAACCCCACCTATGGAGTCCTACCACTACACCATGTCCATTAGTGCCATGTCCACACATCTTTGAAATAGCTCTGAAGACAGGGACTCTCCCACTTCCCCAGGCAGCCTGTATCCTACCCTGTTCTTCCCTACTCTGAGTTTCTCAGTTGAGACACACTGGGCCTGGCCAGTTTCAACTGATGTCAACTTAAGTTGTACCTATGCAGCACAGTGCAAAAATAGCACTAACATCCTTCTTTGCATTAAAGCCAAATTATTGTTCATCCTGTCCATTGTCAACATTAGAGTTTTCTTACTCTAGAACTAGACTCTACTAGATGCTGGTTGAGATGTGCTATTTCTGAGATAAGAGATCTGGGGGTAGAACAAATGATATTAGGTAGTATGAGGAAGGCAATAAATGTTTCAAGAATGGATTCTACTTGTCTGACTGCTCAGAACAGTGCCTTGTGAATTAAGGGTAGGGTGTCTGAGAACAGGAGCTCCAACTGCTGAATTGAGTGTGGAGGGTATTTTTTGTTTTGTGCTCATTTCCTTTGGGATGTAAGGACACTGTGGGTGATTAATATTTATGGAAACTATATCCTTTTAAGAGAATGAAGGAAAATAAAGTTACCATTTTCTCATTTCACAGAGATTCCCAGAACTCACATGGAGTATGAGAACAGGCTCACTATGAAAATGTTTCTGTTCCAGTTTGTCAACTACTACTCGTCCTGCTTCTATGTGGCTTTCTTCAAAGGGAAGTTTGTTGGTTACCCAGGTGCATACACGTACATGTTTAATCGCTGGCGAAATGAAGAGGTAGGACTTTTTGATAAAGGTGGAATTAATAATAAAGTAATTAAACTCTTCATCCCTTTCAGCCTATGGAGTTACAAACTGACAGCTGCAGGTCTGGTCTGCACTGAGAGGGACCTCAGTTTGGTGCAGGGGGCTTCCAAGTAGTCTTCCTGATGCTGCTAGGGAGGGAAACACTGGTGATGGAAAGCTGTGACTCTCCACCATATGGATGAGAAACCTGAGTGCCCCAACCTGAGTGTCCCACTTCTCCTGAAATATCAGTGGATCTCACCTTATGTTTTATATGGTCTAAAAGTAATCCTCTCCATTGAGGAAAGCTAGGAGAGTTGGAAATGGTTGCTGGCTTTTGGGCGTCCCTGTTAATCTACAGCTACAGTTTCACAGAAGCCATTTAGTGAAAGGCAATTCTATAAAGTTTTGCTTCTTTCACTCATAGTTACTGACTATACTGTCTCTATGGAGATGAAACTTAATGTTTAATGAAGTGTTGCGTGGAAGGAAAAACTTCGGGCAAAGCACAAAGTAGTACAGTGTGGTTAGTGATAGAGTATCTCCTAATACAACTTAACTACTAAATTTTTTAAGAAGGCCTCAATGGAGAGCTGAAATTTTGAAGGTAGTGTTCTTGGCAAACAACAGAGACTGAATAATGGCAGTTATTTAAATGCCCCAGAGTAGGAGAGTGAACAGAAAATGCAGGTGCTTGCTAGGTCAGGATTGGTCTGCTGCTCAGGGCTGCCTGGGCACCATGGATTCCCCTGGCTGGGGCTGTGAAGGCTCCTGCTGCACCTAGATCCTGCTGCTCCCTGCTCACAGTAGTCAGTCTGAAGCATCCCTGAGTTGCTCTTTCAGTGATCATTATGTTTGAGCACGTGCTTTATCAAGCATGCTGACCATTTAATGCCTTTCTGTAACAGCCTTACTAAAAAGAATATCTTAGCTAGCAGCCCAGGTGATAATTATCTTCCTCAGAAATATTAAGATCTTTTCTTCTCTCCTTTCTTTAATTTATACAGCAGTAGAATCTATTTTGTCTGGGTGATGTCCGTTATTAATGTCCATTAATCCCTCAATCTGTCTCTGTCAGTGTGATCCTGCGGGCTGCTTGATTGAATTGACGACACAGCTCACCATAGTCATGGCAGGCAAACAGATCTGGGGAAATATACAAGAGGCCATTGTACCGTAAGTTCTCTTACCCTGTGATGCTTGTGGTATAAGGAAAGGAGTGATAGCAAACACTGGCATATGATGAAGATAAGAACACGGTGTTCAAATTCAGTGCATAGAAAGTAGACCTTGTTACAGAGACTTTTGCTGCTTCTTTGTGAAAATCATGTTTGTACAAGGATGTTGAAACAAGGAGCTCGCATAGAGGAAGGGACACTTGATCTACTTTTCCCATTCTTAACCTCTTTTTTTCTATATGCAGCTGGATTTGTAACTGGTGGGGACGCCGCAAAGCCAGAAGTAATCCGGAGAACTTGTATAGTCGCTGGGAGCAGGACCATGATCTGCAGACGTTTGGAGCCCTGGGCCTTTTCTATGAATATCTGGAAATGGGTAAGATTACAAGTACAGATTTGGAATGAGGATAAGTTACTTTGCACTGACACAAGAAAACTGCATCTCAACTAGTCGTTGAGGGTTAATGGCACCACTTTGATCTAGTAAACAGGAAAAGGTTAATAGCTCTAAATGATTAAATAGGTAAACTCAATTATAAATAAATAAAAAGGAGGTGTCTTTACAGCTTTGAATGGGGAGAGGGGATGACACAGAAACACTGCAAACCCTGTTATCCTCGTTTGAATGCTGAGCATTTTTCTCACTGCAACTAGCTGTCTCAGTCTGTATCCCATTCCTGTTTCCAAGCTGATGTCAGTGGAAATTCAAAGCGGTGGATGAGTGCCAAATCTGCTGTGAGGGTGTGTGCTGTGGGTGTGAGCTCTGTGAACCAGATCCGAGGGAATCCATTTCGTTTTAGGTGTGCATTGAGATGCAGACCAGCAGGGGGAGCACGAGTAATAGAGTTTTTCCAAAGCTTCTGTAAACAGGAGGTGCATGTGAAATTTGTTTACAAAACCTGAGTGTCTTGTGTATTGGGATTTGTAATCTGCTGCTTAAACCAGACAAGAGGTTCTGTTTCATTTCCTGTCCTTAAAATAAAATGGCAGTATGATCTCTGCAGTGAGGACCGGTGCGTTCTGCATCAAGAGATGTTTTTGATTGGTAATGGAGAAGACTTGTGCAGCCCAACAGAAGTTAGAGGTCTGTCTGCAGGTGGAAAGTGGAATGTTTCATTTTTCTTTAGAAAGCACTTTTCTAGGGATAGATTTTGACAGTTTTCTTTGCTTGCTTACAGTCATTCAGTTCGGATTCATTACACTCTTCGTGGCATCTTTTCCCCTGGCTCCTCTTCTTGCTCTGATGAATAATATCTTGGAGATTCGAGTAGACTCCTGGAAGTTAACCACTCAGTACAGAAGACCTGTGGCTGCAAAAGCACACAGCATAGGAGTTTGGCAAGAAATCCTGAATGGAATGGCCATCTTGTCTGTTGTCACTAATGTGAGTAACCTGACTGTGCTAAACCAACTCTTCCATTCTTTTATGGGCTCAGAATGTGCAGATTTAAAAGCCAGCTAATACTTTATCTCCTTCATCAATACTATTTACTTTATAACATTACCCTGTGGAGATATAGTCCATCTGAGTCTTTTGTCTTGTCCACGTGTTGATATGTGTAGCTCTCAATCTATATTTCATTAGATTGTAATCTTTCCTTCATGTCTTCACCTTCTGTCATTTTGAAATGGCAGAACCCAGTCTGAACTTCAGTGTGGTGGTAGGGGTAGTGGCTCAGAATACTTTTTATTTACTGGAATCAAAATGGTATGTCAGTGTTTCATGTTAAGTATAATGTAAAGCAGGCTGCTGAGCAAGAGTTGCTTCTTCTTAATGCAGAATATTCAGCAGTATCAGATCTGTAGGCAACAAGACCATTTGCAGCTATTGCCAAACTAGAAAGTTAGCTGAGTATTTCAAGTATCTCAGCTTTATAGGCCAAGTGTGCCAGAAGTCGTTGTTGACTTCTTAAATAAAGCTAGAGAAAAAGGCTCCCCCTTCTTTCATCAAATAACTTAGCTGGTTCTCACAGCAAATTCACATTCAGCCTTTCTCACACGAGGAGTGTGGTAATCGCTGTTAGAGGATGATTTGCTGTGGGTTGGGAAAGTACCAGGAATCTGTTCTGTATTGCACAAAGTGGCTGATATTTCTTAAATAAGAAGAAAGGAAAGAATGATTTTTGATCTCTAAGTACCCTTACACAAAAAAAGGATTGGCTGCCTCTTAGAAGAGCTATTTATATGCTTTGTTCACTGAGTGCTTAAAATCAGCTAGTCCTTGCAGCAGAGGATATAGGCAGCCAGTGTTCACCCTTACTTAGCGGACCCTGGGTTATGTTGTAGTCACAATACCATAAACCCTTTATGAATCTCCTCACAAATTTTCTTGCTCAATTTCTTTCCCAATTTCTTTTTCAGGCTTTTATTGTTGCATTCACATCAGATATGATTCCTCGTTTAGTTTACTACTATGCTTATTCTGAAAGTGATGATTCGCCCATGTCTGGATACATAAACAATAGTTTGTCAGTGTTTAATATCTCAGATTTTCCTGAGGGAAACAAGCCTAAGGAGAATCCAGAAGGTTTTGAACAATGCAGGTTGGTGCTGGTACAATAATAAGTATTTTTTGCCTTTGTATATAGCGTAAGAAGTCAATGCAGATTTACGTAGCTTACTAGAAATTAAATGATGTCATCTTCACCATTCTGAAATTTACATCCCTGAAATTGCAATTTTTGGCCAAATTTTTCAACGGATTTTAGACTGCAGTGCTCTGCTGGCCATGGAATTATGATAAAGGGGCAATTTAGACTCCAAAGGTCTATGAGAAATGAGATCTGGCCTTTAAGGTCAAAGAATTAGAGGCTTCTAGAAGAAGAACTTCAGAGAAGTCCTAAGTAAAAGAGAAGCATTTGAATTTGATTTGGTGAAGAAAAAATATTAAAAATCAAGCTAGAACTCTGTGATGCTTTAGCTGCAAAGCCTCAGGTGTCCATCTTACTTCTACATATGAGTGTAGAACACCTGATGGAGACTGTGCTTCCACTAAGCCCCACATCTGTTCAGTACACAATCTGTCAACATCTGTTGCATTTACTCTATATTTGTCAAGTGTTGCCTATTAAGTTCTCTCTCTCCTGCATTATTTGATTATTGCCTGGTAAAGAAAAGTAAGATGTACCTAAAATTTCACTTCTCACCCGTCCTCATCTATAATCTGGTGCTGTGAGTGAGTGTTTAAACAAACATAAGATCAAAACAAATTGCGAGGCAACCTTTTCCTGCAGGAGGAAACAGACCGTTTAAAACAAGATGAAAAGGTTCCCTAAGTGACAGCTGTACTTGCTTGTAAGTGTCACTGAGCATGTAGCCTGTCTCAGACTGAATGTGACATTTCACCTTGGCATCTGTCTGTTCAACAGGTACAGAGACTATCGGTATCCTCCAGATCATGAGAGGAAATATTTACACACAATGCAGTTTTGGCACATTCTTGCTGCAAAGTTGGCATTTATCATTATTATGGAGGTATGTTCCCTATGTTATTTCCATCTTGAGTTAGCACCTTATAGATTTTCTTGGTCGCTAAAAATGTTACAGAAAAACAGAATTGCTGAGAGAATAAAATACCCTGTGTAATACCCATGTCCTAAGTGGATCCTCCAAATCTAGTTTACGGCTTCAGGAAGTTAAAGTGCAGAGTACTGACAGTACTGGCTTCCTTATTTAATGCACTTATTTATTTACTTTGCAGCATGTTGTATTCATCGTTAAATTCTTTGTCGCGTGGATGATTCCTGATGTACCCGCGGACGTGAAAGCCAAGATAAAACGTGAAAAATATTTGACACAGAAAATCCTCCACGAGTACGAACTTGAAAAGCTGAAGGAGAGACTATGTCATGGTGATAAACGTGCTACAGAAAAGGAGTTCATTGCCACAGAAGGAAGAATGGAGTTATCGAGAGCCATGTAGTTGAAAGAACTATTTGGGATTCAGCTCATTTTGGCTTCTTTAGCTGTAATTTGCTCAGTATGCAGCAACTTGAAAGCTGTAGGACGGGTTCAACTCTTTGCTTTCGGTCCAAAGGTCTTGGACTTTTCTTTAAGAGTCATACTGAGCATTTTAGGTTTATTGAAATCTATTTAAAAATGTGACCTGAGCTCCGTTCTTTATGTACGCATCACTTAAAATAATTCATGTAATCTTGCAATCCTACGGTTTGGATCCCTGATACAGGGAATGTTATGCTAAAAGGGCTCACAAGATATCCTACACTCACTACCACCAACCCCTTACCTTGTGTCCCAGCTGAATGAGAAAGATATCCCAGAGGACCCCTGCTGTGGAAAATGCTGAGTATTACCTTATGACGTGAATCTTTAAAAGCAGATAGAACTCCTGATAAAAGAGTTGGGTTAGGGTTAGGGGTATTTTTATATCCACTGTCTTCTGAAATGTTTCTTTCTGGCTTTAAATGTCTGTACTCTTTTTAGAAGGAATAGGTTTTTAAAGATATGCTGGTTTAATTCCGTTTGGAATTATTTTAAGGCACAGAATTCAGTTAATACCTACTGATGAAGGAAAAATACCCACCATAATTTATTTTCGTTATGCTATCCCTGCCGTATAGTTTGCTCTTTAAATGCACATACTGTGGAATCATCTGATTAATTTTCTGAAAGATGTATATGATTATGGAGAAATACAGCTAATTAATTTCTCCATCGCAAAACTTGCCATTGGAAGAAAGTAAGATTTGAGCCAAGCTGCTCCTTTGGTTGGATTCATCCCATCTTTGAAAATGTCAACTATGGCCTTAAAACCACGCACCCAAACTGTGTGCTGCGAAGCACGACTTGGGAGCTGGGCTGCCACATTAACTGATCAAACCACGTGATTGTACGGAGACTAGGATTCATATTCAAAGGATTTTAGGAATGCCAAGTACTCTATGTTTACGTTGTTACTGTCTTTATACATAGGAGTCTTTCTATTATTTTGTTTTTCTTTTTAATCTTCAAGAAGAAAATTCTTTTGTCTTGTCATGGGGCCTTTCTACAAAATTATAGAGTGTGTAAGTAGGTAAATAACTACTTGTGTAAAGTAGCTACCAGCTGTTTATGAATGTGCCCTTGTTTTATAATTTTAAGCAGTTATGCATTTTTATGATTTTGCTGTATATTTAAAACATATCAACACGTCCACGCTTAGTGCCTTGTTTATTTGCATTTGGCAAAAGATGTGAAAACGATCACTATGTGGAAATGAGCATTTCTGAAGTGTGCTTGCAGGCATCATGATACTGTGAACCTGCACCACAGCACTTCAGTGTTAGCCACACAATGCCTGCCTTAGCACACTTGTCTTTGTTAGTGCTATGCAAACTGTTCATGGCCAACTGTCCCTACCTAGACTGCTTGGATCAGCAAGCACTAGGCCGTTGAGTTCTCTCATGCACAAGTATGCTGGCTAGAGAGATGAGTGATTTTAACATATTTGCACTTTGAAAGTTATACTTCCTTAAAAGTATATTAAAAAAAAAATGGATTTGAATGCCATATCAGCCAATGATGTACTGTTTACAAGATCCACTACCTAAGGTTTCCATATTTCGTTTCAACAGTCCTAACCAATGTCTTGGAACGTTTTGGCTAGTAACTGCAATGTTGTAAGAGAGTTTTAAATAAGTATCTTGGGTAGAACTGTAATTACTAGCAGAAGTTCTAACATTCAAGTGCCTACCTCGAGCAAACATCACGTGGTTTGGCTGCCAGTCAAGGAGTTGAAGCAGATGTATGTTTCTCTCCATTTCTGTAAGTTATTCAGCTTATTCTGCAAGTTTATTTGGTAGATCAAGCATATTGGCAGTTCATGTTTGTGATGAACTGACCGTGCTCTAACATACTCGGATACATTTGAAATAATGGATTTACTGCAGGGATGCATGTATGAATAAGCTAGCTGTGCTGCTTATGTGTAAGCCAAAGAAAAATATCAGTCACCGTAATTATGTATGTGACAACAGAACTTATATACTAAAAGCACTTTGCTGCTTCTTACATCTATATTGTTAATTAAAACTGCCTGATTTAGATTCCACGGTTCTGTTTTCTCCTATTAGCCAAGCAAACTAATATTTTTCAAATAGTAAAGTGATGAGATGCAGAATGATACTACATTACAAAATAGACACATCTGACAGAAGCTGAAAAAGATTTGAAAATTCAGCTTTAGATTCCTGCATATGGAACATTAGTTTCTTCACATCCTAGTGTAAAGTGTCCTAATTTACTGCACTTGAAAAGTCATCAACAAAATAGCTGTCTTGTGAATGACTCTTGCTATTTAAAAGCAAGGTTAAGGACAACAAGTGAATTCTTGAGTTCGGGATACGGCACTGCTATGCAGAAGCCCCATGCAAAGACCCTGGATTTGATTTCATGCTCGGCCCCCACTTCTTGCTTCTTTCAAACGTGTTCTTTGACATCACTTCCTATTCGATGCTGTAGAAATATGTTTTGCAACAGAAATGAAAAAAAATCCGGGACCCATTTGTTTAAAGTGTATGTAACTAAAGGAATCTATCATTACACTTCATGGCCTTACTTTGTGGTGTAATAGAAACCATTGACGAGAGTAAGTGTTGTCATCTTAAGAGTTATTGTCACAAAGTTTGCTTGTCTTTCAGCAGTGCTTTGGCAAAAGATCATTGGCACGCTTAGAAGGATTACCATGGTCCAAGTACATGTTTCCTGAAGTGCTCCTGGAAAGTGGCAATAAAGGAAAAAATGGTCTGGTCAGTTTGAGGATATAGTTATTGGGTTTTGATGTGTTCAAGACATGCATCTAAAACTGTCCTTTGACCAAAGTGAAGTTACTTCTGTGTTGGAACTGCAGCAGGTAAAGCTACAGCAGATCGCTTCGTTAGAATTAGCAAAAGAAATGAAATTGGCCTTTCAAGTGTCATACAATCAGGGATTATTGCTTTTCCAGACTAAATCTAGTATTTATGTGTTAGATTTATATGATCTGGGCAAATGACTGCAAGATGAATGCTACTATAAAACACTATACTGTTGTTTTTTTTCTAGATCTTGTCGTTTTTACTTTTTTATCTAATTTTATCTAATTTTTTCAGTAGGAGACAATGAGAAGGAGTGAATATCCATGGACTTCCATAGTGTTCTGTGTGTACTGCTTGTTCTGACCCACACTGTCATGTAATCAGAGTGGCATTTCTGTCTGCTGCGTACGTTGCTGGTATATATGATACACTAATGTTGGGATAATTTTTTAAATGTTGCATTCAGCTAACTTATATAAGTACATTTAATAAGATTTAAACCTGGCGAATAAAGCAGTGTTTATTTTTAATACTCTGTCAACTTGTTTATGAAGATACCGAGACCTTTCCAAGTTGAATACCCAGAGAACCTCACTGGAAAAAAATATTTATGCAGATTTCTGCAGCTCACTGTGTGGGATATTTGGATGTTTTATATGTATTTCCTGCAGTAATAATTTCTGAGCAAGAAACTTGGTAAGAAAACCTACATCTGGCTATCGTCTTCTAACTGAAATGGTGCATTTCCTTAAGAAACCACTTACCAAGGGAAATATGTGCTAAGTTCTGCATGAATTGTAAGCAGTGCACATCATTTGAAGTGGAATGAGTAAATGATACCTTATGAGTGAACTTAGCTTGGAAAATTTCTCATGCTAGAAGGCTACAATAATAGGGAAGAAGATTCAGCACTTAATCTTCCTTCAGGTACAGTACAAACAGTATGTTACCAGAGAATCATTACGGTTGGAAAAGACCTCTGATCCCCATGTCCAACCCCAGCCACTCCTCACCGTGCCCATTGACTGTGTCCCTCAGTGCCACATCTCCACAGTTTTACAATACCTCCAGAGATGGTGATGCATATGAAACCCCACTCACAAGTAGGTTCTTGGGGGGGGGGGAAAAGCAAGCCTCAAAAGAAATGGTAACCCAAAGTTGGACATCTACACTTTTCATGTCAGATGGAACCAGAGCTAGAGGTAGAATGACAGGTCACCGGATGGACCGACCTGTGGTTTGGCAAAGAGACTGGATGAAGGGAGGGCAAAAGCAGCCCTGCCAAAGGGCCCACTTAAATATAAAATTCTTCCTTCCCTAAATATACAGAAAGAAGTAAAAGGAAAAATATGTGATCATTACTGTATCGGTGCTTCAAATAATCAATAAATTATTTGGTAATTAAATTGCAATGTCACTGAGCCACAGCTACTGTTTCTTGCCTGTCTTTCCTCTTACCAAGGGTCATCACAAATTCGCAGCACAGTCTTGGAATCCTTGACAAGAAATAGCTAAATTAAATCTTGTTCTGGTTTTAAATAATCATTTGTCTCTTGCCCACAATTACATCATTCAGATACAGCACAGGAAGTATTTTTTACATAAGCATGTGTACCAAGAGCTGGGTAGGGAGATAAGTAGGATGTGAAATTCAGCCGCCATATCAATTTTTGGAAGGCGCATACGTACATTCCCCTGCAACAACTAGTGACTATGCTTTCCCAGTCAGTAATGAATCAATCTAAAATATTTAGTAAGTGTCTGACTCCTTGTAATTCCTCTTTAACTCCTCAGCAAAGCAGTGCTGTTAGGCAGTCAGAAGCATGTTTGTGTTCCAAGTGCTGGCTGCCTGAGCCTTGTCGTCGTCTGGTGGCCGAAAGGCCTGCAGCTATTACTTAGCAATGCTGCTCTTTTTAGAATGATCCTTCCTTTCCTGGTATTGGGCTCTAATACGATTGCATACTGTCCAAAGGCAGAGCAATTGCTGTAAAACATGGTGGATTTACTTGAAATACTAACTTCTCAGAGCGACACCTTTAGACAGCCAACCTGAAACTGCCGTGTTTCAAGGCCAACCAAGAAACAGTGGGACAATCAAAGTAAAAAATATCTGTTTTCTGCAGGAGAACAGCCAAGGATCTGTTAATTAGATCTACAAGTTCAAGGATTATAAACAGAGCTGTAAATATATACAGGACCTGTTTCTATTTATGTACGTGTGTCTGTAAAAGTGGGTAAAATCTACAGGAGCCACATCAGTAGACAGTTCTTTTTTTTCAGCCAGGTGCTAGGAGCTGGTGCTCCCAGTGGACTGCAGTAGGAGTTAAGCAGACTTTTAAACGTTTCCATGGTGTACCTTTCATGCTACATTGCATTTGAAATGTTTGGTATTGCTAGGTATCTCGGCTGTACCATCTTCTGCAGAGAAAACCCATGGACAAGTGCTGTATTAGATCACTTGTAGTCCTACACGTCTCTTGCGCTGACTGATGCCTTTCACTAATTCAGCTCAAATAGTGCAAGGAGCAAAGTAACAGGAGGTATATGTTTCAGAAGTATGGGCTGCACTCTAGCTGACTCTTTAAACATGTTTTCACACGAGAAATAGAAGTACTTCAAAGGGAATATTTGAGCAGGAAAAACTGAAGGCACAATTCTCTGCCATGTTCAAACCTCATCGCAACCAATGTTTTCACAAGCAGGTTCTCCTAAGTGAACATTTCTGTTGATATTATCCCAATAGCAGAGTGACAGCAAACAAAGTAATACCACAGAGCTAATTTTCTGGTGGTGGCATCTATATTACTCTGGCTAAAGCCCTGTCTGTACTGATAAAAATGTTGCCAGTGTGACCTAAAATTCAACACCTCTCTATAGTAATAAAGATCCAGGCTAAAAAAGAATATGAAATAGGTGGGCCACGGGGTTTGCACAAATGCAGCTCACCACATGAAGGCAAATATTAACTGTGTGACCACCAGCAGTTCAGTAGTGGAAGGTGACATGACTTCATGCTGCTGGAAGAAAGATACTAGTGCATTATCACAAGCGGGAAGCATTTCCTGCTTTCCCCTCTGATACAGGATTGCTTCTATGCCATGACAGCTTTTTTGATTTCCTCAGAAATAGCAGTACTACTGAACTGTGAATCCTAGATGCCAGGTCATGCTTCCACTTGTTTGCTAGCAGAGATTTCCTTACACGCACTTCTCTTTCTCAAACAGAAGTGTGATTCATGTGCCTCCTGAGCATCCTCCTGTGGTGATCTAGTGTGAAGTGCACAAGTCAGAATCCCAAACTCCATGAATATTTCAAGACATACACCCTGTATTTCAGCCAAGAACTCAAAGCACTCTTTGTTAATGATGTTTCCTGGCACTTCAGTGCCACTGAAGCTGACGTGTGTATGTTCAGGCCAGAGAAACACTGACAGATGTCAGGTGTGGCATGACGTTGTCTTGGGAAAAAGCAAACCTTCCAACCCTCTACCTTTTTCCTTTTTTTTTTTTTTTTTCCGTGAGACAGCCTGTTACACCATCATCAGGGGATTTTTCACAAAGGTTATCAATAGAAAAGTCTCATGCTCTGCGAGGAGAAACATCAAGATCCTGTGTGTTTTATGGTACACCTATAAGCTTTTCAGAGCCTTTTTGTTATGTTTTTGTTGGGCATTCATGTGAAAGTAGCAAGTTATTCTTTGGCTACAACTGTGGTGACTCATCTTTTAATCAGAGAACTCCATAATGTTCCAAGCCAGCATGCATCACTGCACAACATTCCACTTTTTCATCAAATGAAAGTACTTTTCCTAGGATTAATGAAGTTATGATCATATGGGTAATGATCACTACTGCAATTGGAGCTCAGGAAGCTGCAATGAGTAGAGGAAATAAAAGCAGAAGGAAACTTACTTTGTACTTTCTCTGTAAGTTCAGTGTGCTGGGGTTAACTGAATTTAGAAAGGAATTATGAATTCCTTATTAATGACCTTACCCTCAAAATGGAGAGGGTGAATAAGTGGAAGTGTGGCAGCTGAAGAACTGGGGAAGATAGAAAAACAGACAACAGGCAGGCGTGATGCCAGGCCATATATAGAAACTGCAGGGACACTTGTTAATGTTCAGATGTGTATGAGCCTTTAAATATAAGAGCTAGTCTGTCAGCAAGTCTCCCTTGCCTGGGAGAGAGGAGCCAATTTTATTGGCAGTTAAGACAGGAACTGAAATTAAGTATCCAAGAGGTTTATTCAATGGGAAGGGAAAAGCATGCTTCTCCCTGCTTTTGCAGCTGGAAGAAATCAAATGCAAAGAAAGCATTAGGAGCATTTGCTTCACTTTCAGTGCAAGGATAAACTCTGCTCCAAACATCTATCCAGTAAGCAGACATATCCCTGGGTGCAAGGCATCCCCCATTCTGCAGAGACCTCCACTTCTCAGTGATGGATTCACACAGTTTCCTTACAGCAACTTGGCCCTCTCCTGGGCACAAGGACAGAGAGCTCCATACATATGGTGAGGATGAGACAAATGATGAGCCAAGTGATTTCAGTTTTGTTTGTGGAGAGAACAGTAACAACTTCCTAGAAGGTCATCTTAGTGAGTTATCTAGGTCGAGAACAAATGCTAAGTATCTGTGAACAAGTGCACAAAATTATCCCTCATTCTGAAGCTGTGTATTTAAGTCTCTGTACAGGAAAAGGATTGATTTAATTGAGTGCAGGAAAAGCAAATAATATAGGGTCAATGTATTGTTCAAAGAATGCAGTCTCAGATTGCTTTTTAAAGTATACTGTTGGGCCTAGAGATGTTCTGGCAGGGCCAATCCAAAACAGCAGAGAGGTAATTTGCTGTTGATTTTAATGCTTTTGATCAGACTGCAGTCATTCATCAGTAAAATGTCAAACACCTAAAAAATACAGCCTCACCAGAAGTTTCTTCTCAAAACTGGCAATAACCATCCAACAAACAGTAGGACGTTCATGTTAGCTGCAATGCAGAGAGAAGACTTCTGTCAGGTAAAAGGAGCACATCGTGCTTTATGTTTCCATATTTGGACAAAAAACAGAGTCAGATTTAGTGGAGCTGCAGATGCCCTCTTGGACACTGCTCACAGGACTGCTCTCCACAGAGCTCGCCTCTCCATATGGACAATGGCTAACCCCTGAGCAGTGTGCCAGTTGCTCAGACATCTCCAGACATCAAAAATGTTTGTTCCATCTGTTTGGTTACCAGCTACACCTCTCTAACCTTCCCTCTCTCCCTAGGCGTAACTGCAGCAGCAGCAGGACACTGACAAGTGGAGCCCTTCTCTCATTCTTTTAGGAATAAACTCACCAAGCTTAGGTTCTCCAGTCTGATCACTTCAATCTTCCTTCATTTCCTGCAACGCTTGTGCAGAACGACTCGCTTCTTTTTGAGAGCATGGTGGCCCACTGCCAGAAAACCCACTGAGTGGGTGGATATTTTCTGAGCACGGCAGTGCGCTGTCTAAATGCTTGCATCAATCCTTTCTTCTGCTCCATAGATGGGGGGATTTTTGAGAACAGGTTGCTCTCAGTCTGGCTTCCTCTTTATGTAACAGCACAATTTGGAAAAGTCAGAAGCTAAAGACGTGTATCCACTATAACTCCATCCTCCCACAGTGTTAGAGATGAAAACTTTCCTGCCATGAAGCCAGCAGCAAAACCCCATCTGCTTTCTGAGATGGGATTGAACCCTACACTGACACCAATGCCTTTATTCTAAAGAGTACTAATTCAGGGAACTCTGAGGATCATACAGAATGACTTCAGGTGATAGAAATGTTGATCTCCAACCCTGAATATTCTGTGCTTTTGAATGCAGTGAGGTAACCAATAGGCAGAGCTAGCAGAAAAAACCAAACCCTTGATAAATATTATGCTTTCAAATTTTTAAAAATATTTTTTCCCTGACAAAAATAAGATGAATAAAAAGCTTGGAGAAAGAGGTTGATTGAGCTGTCCCATACACTGGCCATCCCACTGATGACAAACATTTACTCTTGTGCAAGAACTGCTGGATCTGTAATTTTTCATCACCCTACCGCAGGGAAAAGGGGACTAGAAGGGAAGATGAGACACTGAGAACACGGGGAGAAAAAGGGGGATATATATATATATGAAATGGAAACACTTTTCACCAGCCCGGAAAAGATGTAGTTCTGGTCTGTTTTCAGGCTGACAACCTACCTGTGTTATGGGAAAGCAATGGTGTGGGAAGCAGGCAGAACGTGCATCATCATAGAGATTTCTTACACAAAGGCTAGAGCACATGAGAAATTCCTACTGTATTTAAGGTCCTATTTCTTGAGAGAGGCTTTCATTAGAGAAGCTTGAGTTGTTTTTTTACACAGTCTGACCTCTCCTGTAGTCCACCTGGGCTTACAAGAGGAATCCTGCTCTCTTTTTCCCTCTCTTCTCATATTTTCCCATTTCCTTCAGACTGCATAATTGCTCATCCATCCTTTTAGTGAAAAAGGATTAATGAAGATCGGTTTGAAGTCTATTCTAAGTGCTGCAGTGTATAGGGCAGCTTTTGAAAGACAAACAATCAATCCAGGAAGCCTTTTGGAAAACACGATACAAGACATGAGTGAAGGAATGATGCCCATACACACTGCGATGGCATGTGCTGCATGAAGCCCTTAGGTGTAATGCTAACCAGATGCAAAATTACCTCTCGGTGATTTACGATGTGCGCTGGTGACGAAGCATGCACAGTTCTGGAGAGTGATTAATATTCTTGTCATAAATGGAGGGAAGCTGGCATCTTGACAAGAAAATCCGTCTGCAAGAGCAAAGCGGCTCCATCCACCATGACTGATGCAGTAACGTGAGCAGGATTGAACTCAGGGGTTCAGTGGAGATTTTTATTAGAGATAAGCTACCTCCAGGGAAAGGGGTTTCCATGAGCCATGGGGCCTCCCAGCAGTGGAGAATTTGAAAGTGAGGAAGACGTTAACGACAGAATGCAATTTTTGAGGCTATTTGCTTTCCAACCTTTATGTTTGGAGGTATGTGGCTATTTTAGAGCTTTGGTTGTTATATTATTATTTGCAACAGAAAGACACCACAAACCATATCAATCCAAAGACCACAAAAGGTAGCCATTGGGATGATTATGACATGCTCAGTCCTTCAGAATGCATAAGACATCGAGACAGAAAGGAATATGTTCCAACATATATGTGCGTGAATGAACTGGAAGTTTTAGACCCATTTTTACTGGATGTATGCATAATTCCTAAATAAATAAATAAATAAATAAGAAAAAACCCACCACCATTCCACACAAAGGAATGTATCAATACACTGAATTCCAGGTCAGGGAGCTGAATCTGCAACGGGGAAGCTGACAGTACACAAACCCTGGTCTAAAATCTAGAGCTAAACGTGATTTTCAGTGTCAGGGTTGAAGATGGTGGGGAGGAATGGGGTGGAAGAAGGACATCCCTGGGCATGACACTCATCTGCTGGCTTTCTAGCCCCTCTTAATTGTATCTACAGAAAGAAAGACATACTAGATCAAGTCTCCAGTTTAGCATAGGGAGAAAAATCTCATCAGTGCAGAAAACACATAGCATGATTCAGATGACTGTAAGACAATTTACTTCTTTGTTCTGGAAATAGCCCTGGTGATTTTACAGGAGTTAATATATAAAGTAAGACATGCAGTTTGGAAGTGGAGGAAAATATTAAGTGAGAAAGAACAAGAAAATAAACAGCTAAATTTAACAAGGTACGTGTTGCAAAAATTAATTACCTAGCTACAGCCCCTAGGGTGTGATTTCAGGACATCTGGCAAGAAGTACAGAACTGTGCTCATATTCTTTCATATTTATATACATTTCAGTCTCAATTTTTGCTTGACTGTGGTGTAATGCGTACATTTTGTTAATAAAGCAGGCTAAATGTCTAAGAAATACATATCCCTCCGTAGGCCTCTAGAACAACAAAATGGTGAGAGAACTTCTGAGGGCTGAGCATGGCTTCTTCAGGCAGATTGTAGAGGATGTGATACTGTGTATGGGGGTTTGTTAGCTAAAGATAGACTGCTGGTAAAATGCAATGTGCGCATTAAGGTTAGTTCTGTGCAGAAAGCCAAATCCTGAATTCCTTTCTTGTTACTCTGCAGAGACATGCCTCCTGCTGAGATAGGGAAGAGAAGTAGCCCAAACAGAGATTTGGACAGTCTTTTTCCTCCTTTAAATTATTATTTTCTAAATTATTGAGAAGTTTCTGTAGCACTGAAACAGAATAAGGAACACTGCTTTGTAAGATCTTTCTGTCTATGCTCTTATATTTGGCTTTGGCAAATAGAGTGGTATTCATGGCTCATACTCCGCAGCGCACAGAGATAGCGTTAATGCTGAAACTGATCACTTGTACAGGTGTGACAAAAGAAGACATTTAAAATCTCCTAATTAAACAGTGTCCGTAAAGTTAAAAAAGGAAGCAGCCAGAAAGCCTTTGCCATGGGAGTAGGCAGAAAGTTTCTCAGCTAAAGAACATGAGCAGTAACAATCAGATGTGATGCAGAAGAAGGCCACAGAGATGGGTGTGGAGATGTCAAGTGCTCAGATGAGGGGTTCTGGGCTGAAAACGGAAGGACAGAAAAGCTTGTTTTGGCTTCTGGGATGAAAATGCCAACTTAAGAGATAGACAAGCAAAGCCTGAACCTGCTAAGGGCTAAAGACTATGTCTTTTGAACTTATATTCTTGTAAGAGACCAGTAAATAGGGAAATGAAATGCGCTTCCCCTGTAGAAGACTTGGCATAGCTAAAGATGTTCAAACTGGGTACACGGAGATGAGATCAGACATGCTCAGGGGGCTCAGACTGACCTGGACAGAACTGAATCTACCAGAAGCACTTATTGAAACATTTCATTTTGTGGCTCACTGCTCTCAGAGGGGCCTGGGAAAGAAAGAGAAGGACTAACACCGAAGTGAATCAGAACAAAAACACTTAAGTACATGCACTTGCTTACCCTTAATCCTGTGTATGTATATAAAATTAAGATGCTAAATAAGGGGTCCAGAAGCACAACACTCAATTCAATTTGTGTCTGCAAAGCCTGCTTCTGTAGGAGCAGTGCCACTTTAATATGGCTGTCAAAGTTAATATCACCCCATGGCACTGTACAATATACTTGGAATCACAGCTTCCTCCGGTGGAATCAAGTAGTTAATCTGCCAGGTGTGTGACAACTTATTTATAGCAAAACATAAGAAAAGAAGTACACCAAAATATGAGATTATAAAATAAAATTTAACACGCATGAAATTTAAGCTTGAAGATGCTCCCTCTGACATTCAGAAAAGGGCTCTGAATTGAGGAGCTGATATTTTAGGTACATTTGGAGCTCACAGATGTCTGATGACTTGGCACCGAGCGAGCTGTGATACCCTAATCTTCCCCACACTCCACAGAACACAATGTAATTAACATGGAGCTTGTTAGAAGTGCCCTAAAATAAAGCAGAGGTTTTCCTGTTGTCTTGAATTATGCATTGTTCCAAGGCTTTCTGGGGAGGAGGAACAGCTTATGCACTCAGCAAAGCAGTGGAAGAGCTTCCCTGTGCTCAGATTACCTCAGAAGTTATTGGTTTTCCTTTATATCTTGTGGTAAGAAGAGGAACATTAAATTTTATGCCTTCAAACCCACGAACATATTGTACAAAGATGTTCAGTATTTATCTTTTAAAACATTTATTGTATCAAAGAGGAGAGACCTTAGTGGTTTATCCAAAGCAAAGAATCTGTTTCAAAAAGATGAAGTGATATCGAGGAAAACTTCCACTCTTAATGATTTCTGAGATCAACAATAATAACATCAAGAGCTGGTTGCTTCAGCCTGGCTTTCTAATGAAATGAAACTTAGGAATTTGTTGTATTGTCCCCTCTTTATCAATACTTTTGAACCTTTTCCAGACAAATCTACTTGAATTTCAAAGTTCCAGAGTTAAGACTCCCCTTTGAGTTCCAGAAAAATGGTTGACCATAAATACTTTTGTAAAGAAAAATAAATGAGAAGATAAGAGAGAGGGAAAAGGCGTACAGGTGACATGATGGGCGCTAAGGATACTGACTGGAAAGAATTAGGGACCATGTAGGGGAGGACTGGAGTTCACATAGATCCTGAATAGGGCTCGCTGGAGGAGGGCTAGTGAGAAGCTACAACTGCTGAAGACAGCTAAGTGGTGGCTCAGAAAGTCAAGTGCATTCACTCCAATGTTCATACAGTCTGTGATGCTTGATTGGGTGTTTTAAATAAAACGATGGGATCCTCCAATTAGAAAACTAGTAATTTGAGGATATGCTGGCATTGCTGCCTTGGATTCATGTGGTTTGATGCAGATGCAAAGATTTGACATAAGAACCCCAGTAAAATCCTTATTTTCCTATCTTGGTTCCAGATTGCAGATTATTTTGTGTTGCTGACCCCACAGAAATGTAAGAAATGAATTCTGACCACATTCAGTCTGGAACTGATGTGATGATTGTCAGCTGGCTGGGATATGAAACTTAAACAGGAATAAAATAAAGGAGAAGACATGAGAATCACCGACACCTTTCCACACGACTCCACTGACCTCAAACATTAACTAAACACGTAAGTTTCCTTCCTATTTATTTTTGGTACTGTTATACAAACCATTTCAATACCTTTCTACACAGAAGGACTACGAAATAGCAGTAGAAAGTGTCCTTAGATCGCTGGAACCTCTTCTGGTAGAGCTTAGTGGTGAAGACAAAATGTGTTGGCTGCCTCTATCACCAGAATATTATGCCTTGTATGTATAGATCACTAATTACAGTTTTTCATGTGAGCTTCTCTGTAGAGAAGCTGCTTTAAATGTAACAGAATCTCCACACATTCTTCCCACACAACATTTCATGTACTATGATTTGATTCAGTCCACAAATAAATCCTGCCCTAAAGGAGAATTAATTTTCTATGTTCCATATAAAATAAAAAGTAAAAAATTGAGGCATGGAAAAATGAAGTGACAAATTCAGGCAGTAATATCAATCCCAGACTCAACACTGCAGTCCAAGATTCTGCCCACAAACCCATATGTCAGTTCCCTGTTACAGGAAGCACAACTATTTTTCAAATATACATTATAAGCTCTTTTTTGTTTGTTTGTTTCTTAAACCACCAATAGTTTCCTGTATGAATGGTGCACGTGACATTACTTTTGGTATATTTTTAAATATCTCTTCTATTAACTGAAATCTATGGTGCTGCTCAAACCCATGTAACCTGGGGCCTGAATCAACAGCAATTCCTCCCAATATTAATCTTAATTCATTTTAAAATTGTTTGAAGAGACAAGTCAACAGAAAATAAAGGATTGCTGCAACCTTAGAGAAGAGGTTTCTGGTTTTCTAATTCCAGCAGTAAACAGGCACCATCATAAATTCTTCAGCTGGTGCGTTGGTATTAAGGTTTTCCAAGTAGTGAAAACACACCTGACTATCTAAGAAGCAAACTCTTGTGTGAAAGCCTCCCTGTGCTGTAAAATCATCCCATGATGTATATAATGAGACAACAAAATAGTGATAGATCAATGCTGTAAAAGATCATTACCCATCCTATTAACAAAAGATAAGATAATATCCTTCAGTCCTTGGCTAAGTTTCACTGTGGGTAATTGCAACCCACTCACCAAGTGTTGCATAGCGTATCTGTGTTCTAAGAGAATCGTTGCTCTGTTTCACCCCCAGAGGTAGGTGCATTTCTGTCTGTGTAGCTTGACAGATGGCTCGACGTCCTCAGGGGTCCTTTGCATTTAACTCATGAAGAAGTACAGGAACTGAAAGGAACAGATGTTCCTGTAATATCTGGGTAAAAGATAAGTCCCCATATCTACCTCTAAGACAAATACTTTTATACTGTTGAATTTCTGCAGTATACACATCATAAATAAATAAGTAAATAATTTCATATACCAACGTCATTGCTTAAGCAGTCTAATAGACATTTGCTATAGGCTGAATTATTATTAGAGGGTTGTTTTCTTTTGTTTGTTTGAAGTGCGAAGTGTGGCATGAGGTCAGAAAATTGTCATTTGTCGTGTGCTAATGGTTTTTACCACTGGGGGGCGGAAACAGCAACCTCAACGAGACGGTGGAAACTGCACTTGCAGAGCACGAGCCGAACACACCCTGGATCATTTGAAAACCTGATATTGCCTTGAGAAATAACACTGAGACTTCATGTTTTTAAAGCAAGATACCATAATAGAAGCAAGATACCATAATAGAAGCAAAGAGTTACATCATGATTTTTAAAGCATATTTACCCTATCCTCAGTCCAAAGTGACTTGCTATTACAGGCACGCATTTAATGGCGTAACTAAGATTTTAAACTCTTTTTTTTTTTTTTTTTCCAGAGGTTATATCATATTTTTAAGAGCAGTATTTTGTCACCTTTTGGTACACAGGGAAAACAAAATTCATTGGAAGTAATAAATGTGTTCGTATGAACACATAGAATCACAGACTGGCTTAGTTTGGAAGGGACCTTAAAAAGATCATTCATTTGCCAAGCACTAGATCCACTAGAATTTCTTTCAGAAATTGATCATTAAATACATATTCATTTGTAACCTCTGTGTGCATGACACCCAGGAAGGAGCAAATCCATTTGTCAGTGTACTGGCAGCAAAGGTAAGGCCAAAAAATGAATTAGAAATTCACCCACTATAACACAGATGACAGGAAGCTGGCAAGAAGCTACCTGCAGGAAGAGAGGTCGTTGAGTCACTGTTCCCAGAGGTGTTTGGGAAATGTTGAGGTGTTGTACTAAGGGACATGGTTTAATGGGGAAATATTGGTGGTAGGTGGATAGTTGGACTGTGTGACCTTGGAGGTCTTACCCACTCTTGGTGATTCTACGATTCTATGACTGAGGAAAGTTTTACCTTAGGATATATTTTGCTTTAACAATACTAAATCTTATGGAAAAGGAGTGCAAACCGCCATGTTGATTTTGTAGACCTCAAAGTGGATTTTGCTATATTTAGATATAATTTGGAGGTTTGCTGTGGAAAATTTTGAGAATAAGGTATAAACTAATATGAAAAACTGAGTGAGTTACACTTGTAAATTTCCATCTCTTTCAATTCACTTGTTAAAATTGCTCAGTCAGAAACCTGTGAAAAATGGATTATTTACAGAAATCTTCCATTTTATATTGTACTAATCTCCTACTGGTGTTCTTAGGGATATCTCAGAACTATGTTTTTCACTGGATGGCTTTCAGTTGATTCTCTTTGCTTCTGGATAATACATGAACACTTAGCAGTGATGTCTGTGCTTAAATGTTCTGCATTGTGTTCCATTTCACCAGATACTGATGCCAGTGAAAGAAATCACAATTGCTTCAGCTGAGTTGGAATTAGGCTTTTTGTGAGAGGAGAACACAGTGTTTGTTATAGAAATAATTAGCGATAACAATATTGATGACAGATATTAATGCTATATATTTGTGTTAGTTGTTTCCTCTAGAAACATCTTGCTTTTCTGAGATTAAAAAAATTAATACATAGTAATTAAAAAGCTGACAAGTCTGTGTATCTGACATTAGTTTTCTACTTTTCTTATTAGTTCTCAATCTGAAAAAGTAAGAGCTGATTTTGGTCAGATGTAGCTCAAGAGTAACTGCATACAGCATGTGATAGACATAAAATTTCTACTCTAAATGCTTCTATCAACACTCTATTCACAATAGTTTTTTATTATTCCATGGCAATTTGTTATTATGAGTATTTTACACAATTAACAAGTAACTTATTCTCCTCCTGTAAGACACTCAGAAATGTCTTATCTAGCCTTTAAATTTTGTGGTATGAGAAATCATTTCTCTTTCCAAAATCAGTCATTTACTAAATGCTATGATTTAGATATTAATTCTTGGTGCTATGTTAAGCCATAGAAACAATGTCACTTCTGAGCTTTCTAAAACAGGGCCAGAGCTTCTTCTTGCTCGTAGTGTGTAAATAAACAAAACACCCTTGCCCTGCAGACTTCACAGTCTCAAATTCTGCAAAAGAAGCGCTCATCACTTTTTATAAATGCTTGCTTTGTAGAATCCAATCTCATTTCTTCTCCACTAAACATTCCTGCCACTCCTTTATGTATACAGGTTTCCTATGAGCATCTGCAATGACACACTGGAGCCATGAAACATTGGGAAGACTTGCTTATATAACTGTCTAGGCTTGCATGTACAAGGAAAAGTCCTTTCAGCAGTGCAATGAGAATGGTGATTCTATACATAGCCCTACGCTGAAAACCACATATAGAAAAGACCATAATATAGAAATCAGCATTGTGTTGTGATGCTAATTAGCAGTGTTTGAACTGCATGTAATTTTGATTTATTTGCTACCGTAATACCTAATGGTCCTTTTACAACTTTTAAAAGACATATTGAAAATCTACACGTTAGTCACTGTGGGCATTTCAGCATTGAAATAATTAGCGTTCCATCTACAAACGTGCTCTGCTGCCGTAGAACTTCACTAACCCAACACCAGAGGGCAATATGAGAAACAAATGTTTATATACGTCCGAAGAGCGGATGCTTTTAGGATGCTGCAGCTACAACAGGCGTTTTCATCGGAAAGCCTAACTTTATATTTTATTGTTGGCTAAGCAAGTAAAAGAGCTTAGACGATACAGTTTAGAGCACAAGTCGTTGTGTGTCTGTTTTTGTAATTTAAAAATCTACAGGGGCTTTAAGATTAACACGGGTCTTAAGAGAAATTTAATGGATCTGCCTAAGGAAGGAATATAATGTTTGTTATCTACAATCTACTGCAAAATGATAAAAGTCAGAAAATTGCAGGTAGATATTGGAAAGGGACTCTGTTGTCAGCAAGCGCCAAGCTCGTTTCAGTGCTATAAATATTGCCAAACAGATCTAAATGTTACACTGGCCTGTTACAACGCACAAACGCAGAGGACGCAAAAGACACAAAAATGTTAAGCTCTGGAGACAAAGCGATCACTAACACGCTTAAGCTCGGCGAGTCCGTATGGATCGAGAGATAAATACACCTATCGAATAGATGATATTCGCAGCAAGAGCTGCACTATTTGCAGAGAATGCCATCAGCGCTGCTGACTGCAGGAAGGCCCCGTCCTTTCCCCCCACCACTGGCTCTCCCGGTGGCGATGCAAATCCCCGGGGCCGCTCATGCGGGCGCTGTCCGTGGTGCTGAAGGGATGGGGCGGGAGGGACGCGGAGCTGTCCGTGGTGCTGAAGGGATCGGGGCGGGAGGGACGCGGAGCTGTCCGTGGTGCTGAAAGAGGTGCGGCGCGCTCAGGTGCCGCTCGCCTCCGCCGCCTCCTTGGGGCGCGACACGCGGGGTGGGCGGGCGGCAGCAGCGCGGTGGGGACCGGAGCTCCTCTCCCTCCGACCGATTTAGCTCCGGGGAGCGGGGAACTTCGGGCGCGCCGCTCTGTGCCTGCCGCTGAGAATCGCACCCCTCCCCCTCTGTTCTACAGACTGGGAAACCTCCGGCTCCGAAGCACGATTCCTCTGCAACGCTCCAGCGAGGGGCACTGCGTTCCCCCCCTAGCCGGGCATGGCACACTCTGAGCCCGCCGCCACTGAAGCCTGCGGGGCCGAGAAGACTTTCTGACCGTGCCTCCCGGTTCCGCTCTGCTAGGAAAGCCGGGGGCTGCCTGCAGCGCTCAGCCTCCTGCTTGCTGCCGCACACAAGCGCGCTCCCTCGCCCTCGCCCTCTCCCCCCCCCCCCCCCCCCCCCTCACGGCTCTGCACGCCGTCTCTCCCCGCTCTCAAACACGCGCACACGCTTTCCCTCACTCTCCCTTTACTCGGAGGTGCACTGATAGCCATTTAATGACGGGAAAAAGTTAAGAGATTAAACCAATATGAACCATCGTTGCTCGTAGCGGTGCCCTATCCAGAGCAGAGCAGAATCCAGCGAGCATCACTGCAGAAATGGAGTCGGTAAAACAAAGGATTTTGACCCCTGGCAAGGAGGGCTTGAAGAATTTTGCTGGAAAATCTCTTGGTCAACTCTACAGGTAAGACTGAAATCTATTAGAGAACCCTAGTTCCTAGGAACTGGAAGCTTTTGTTAGCTGTGAGCCGCTGATCGAGGTCGAATAGGTGTGCTTCGGGAAGGTTAGTGGCGGAGGGGCTGGGAGCTGTTTATATATCGCCGGTATAATCTGGATACTGGAAACTAGTGCTGAAGCTTCTCAATATGGCACCCTCGTAACTTCTCTATCTGATTCGTAGCTGGTGCCAGTAAGTATGTAGCCAAAGATTACCCCATCTTTCTCTCACTAAAAACAGGATCCCATATTGAAACCATCATCAGCAGAGAGCAGCTCCCCATGTCTTTGTTTTGTATTAATTTTGAAACGTGCTCACAAGACCTTTATCGCTGCTTTAACCAATAATTAAATAACAATAATAACAATAATCTTTCCGAGTTTCGATTAGTCTTGTCCCCTGTGTAATTCGTCGTCAGAAGAAGATAAAAAAGGATATGTATAAATAATTGATGTCCCAATGATTTTTTTTTTTTTATTTCTGAAGCTGAAACGTATAGAGGACTGCCTTTAATTATTTATCCGTCCGCACTGAGAAGCATCCACTTGTCTTATAAGTAATATACGACTGCAGCTGCTAAACGCATAGGCATGCCAGCGTGTTTCTGTGTGTACACATTTCTACCATCTTCAAGCTCTGTATACACAGAAAACAGACACAAATCCACGCATATCTAAAAAGGGTACGTACTAAAGTTGACACACTGTGCACTATTCAATCTAGTGACTTTAGTGACCTCCAGGACGTCTGAGAATAGCCTGTGAAATTCCAATGTATTTTGGATCTTCTCCTCTGCCGACAATTATCCCAGCGATGTTTCAAATTACAGATTAAAGCTAACTGCGGATTTATCTGTCTACTGTAGGTCACGTAAAAGCCTTTTCTTCCATGCCTATGCGGCAGTATTGGGCACAAGCACAAGGCTCTTCCACAGCATGAGTCACAACTTCTGCTGCCATTTTCAGAGAAGGGGAATTATTACCGAAGTGATAAGACAAGAGTCATTTTAGCAGGAAGAGCACAGTTTTGAGAAGCAAAAAATCAAAACCAAAGCCAACAGCAACGTCGTAAATACCCTGCATTTTATCATTACATTTGAGTCATCTTAAATTATGAGGAAAAATAAAAAGGAATAATTGATAACCCAGAGTAACTGCTTAAAAATGTCGTTAAGGAAATAAACATTCTTTTCCCGTAAGAGATTCTACAAAACATAAATGAAGCGACCGCGTCTACTGCTTTTGGTATTGTTGTACAGTGAGTAACGGAGAAAGCATTTGTATTTTCTAGTAGAGCTCCGTTTGAACTCTCCAATTAACAAATGATCAGTTGCCTTTTTCTTCTTTTTTTATTTCTCTTCCAGCATAGAATCGAACTATTTTTCTCCCGCGATTCTAGGAATTAAAATACTTTTCGTGTCCCTTATATGTTAGCACCTTCCGGAAGACAATCCCGTTTAGTGGGAAGACACTTTTTTTTAAGCACAAACGAATTTTAAACTAAAAAACGGTGTTTTTTTAGTGTTTACAACTTTGAGGCGATAAGAAATTGTGCGGTATTAAAGCACAGAAATAATTATCCCGGCAAAGCTCGAGGTTTTCAACTGAGAAACTATGAGAGAAAGGCTCCCCGTTTGCGCCAAAGCACAGACAACAATCAAAGCCTGATTACGCTAATTGTTAGCGCCCCATTAGCCGGATGAGTTAACCTTAAAGAGCAGCTCCTCCGAGGGAGATTTCTGAGGTGAGAAGACACTCCTAAGGCGGGGGGTTAGGGCAGAGGCAGCAGAGAGCCTGATGTCGGGACATGGTCACGCACTCGCTCCTCGTGATAACAGAGCTAGGATGAAAGCGGTTAGTATTTCTGTCTTTTGAATATCTCTCTGGTTGCAAGAGAAGATTCAGAGGTTCAGCAGCAGCTTGATACACCCGATATATTTTATTGGCCACGCTGTTTTTGTAAAGATTTCCACCAAAGAAGAGAGAGAATTGCTAAATAAGCCTTCATTGACTGCGGGGTTGGGATTTTTTGTTTGTTTTGGGAGGGGGGGGAAGGTGGAGTGGAGGGGAAGGACGGTATTGGGTATTTTTTCTGTTGATTCGACATAGCTTCAAATGGTCATCTCCCTCCGGATTCCTGCACATTGATTTCTTGTATATAGGATGCCCGTGTAAAAAAGCAAGGAAGTGCGGATGGTGAGTCAGCTCAGAGCTGAGTTGGGAAGGTGGAAACATGTAGCTAAGCAGATGCGATCTTTAGCAAAGACTCCAAAGACGGTCATGGTTTTTCTTCCACTGCGTGTGACAGCCATTTTGCAAATCGAAAATAAGTATCGATGCCGCCGCCCCACCCTTCCTATTACTATTTCTATTGTTCCCAAGCCAGAAGCAGAATGCACACCAAGCTCGTTCCCCTTGGTGTTTCCAGTAAGGCAGAAGGGAGAACAAAACCTTCTCCAGAAGACTGTTCTAGTTTCCGTGCTCTACCTCTTGGGCTACCCAACATGGCGCCTCCGCAGTGGCTAGAGATGATGTCTTCTTAATGCGTCCTACATATTTAAGCAGAAGTCTTTAATGATAGATGAGCAATATTCAGCTAGAGCTCCTCCCTGGGTTTCTGCGGCGGCCTGACGCGGGGGGGGGAGGGGAGCTGGGGATGACTAATCGTGACTCCCACAGGTCACAGCTGAAGAACAGCTGAAGGTGAATGGAAAACAAGGAGTAAACACCCAAAGCAAGCTGAAGGGGCGGGGGAGCGGTGAACTTAAGACTTCAGCTACCCGAGGTGGCTGTGCATTCAGGAAGCGGGGTGGCAGGGCTTGACTTTCCATTCTTGTGTCGGTCAGAGTCCTAGAGAAGAGGCAGAAGCCCGGGGACACCATCGAGCTGACGGAAGATGGGAAACCTATGGAAGTGCCCGAGAAGAAAGCCCCGCTTTGCGACTGTACCTGCTTCGGGCTGCCCCGGAGGTACATCATTGCCATCATGAGCGGACTGGGATTCTGCATTTCCTTCGGGATCCGATGTAACTTGGGAGTGGCCATCGTGGACATGGTCAATAACAGCACCATACACCGAGGAGGAAAAATTATTAAAGAGGTGGGAACCCTTCTCTAGTAACTCCCATGCCCTCTCGGTGCAGTTCCAGCCTCAAACCAAGCACCTCGGGCTCCGCCGGCTCCCGTGCCCTCCTCCCCACCCCCGCCTCCTTTCTGCCCGCCCCTCTGCATGGGACCTTCGCTGGGGAAAACTAAATCATTTCTGCCAACTATTTCTAATTTGCCATTGCAGTTCCCAGTGCAAAGCGGTTTTGCGCTAGGGTTAGCGGACTGATTTGTCCTCCTTTTCCACACCACGTAGGAAAACGCAGATATCTTGTGAAATAAACGTAGGGAATGGAAGACACCGAATAAACGAACGAAGCGGAGAGGGGGAGGTTATGCGAGAACGTTTGATAAAGCAAGGTGAAAGAATTTGCGCTGAAAAGGCGTAAATTCCTAAGAGCCCCGTTAAGTCGCTTCGGAGTGTAGTGGGAGAGAGTGACATACAGACGAGTTAAGTACGAGGACACCAAGCCTTTGGTCGTCCCCGAGGGGACAAAACCTCAGGCCGGAGCCGGGGATAACCCGGGGGGGTCCGCTCGGTTCTGCTGCTCCTCCATCCAGGGTGGGGTGTCAGAACCAAGGCGGGGAGGGGGCTGAAGGAGTCCCCTGTCCCGGCTGCCTTGTGCCACTGCAGCCCTCAAAACCTCCCCTCCCACCTCTCGGAGCGCTCCTGAGGGCGCTTTCTTAAACCTGGCACGATTACAGCCTTCCTCTTCTCTTTCTGTCCTTCTCTCCCGGTCCCTTGCTCTGGAAGAAAGCGAAGTTTAACTGGGATCCTGAGACAGTCGGCATGATCCACGGCTCGTTTTTCTGGGGCTACATAATCACCCAAATCCCCGGAGGGTATATCTCGTCCCGACTGGCAGCCAACAGGTAACGATAGCCTAAATCTCCCCAGGTTCGTGCGTGGGGGCGGCCCCGCAAACCCTCCGCCCTGCTCGGAAGGAAAGTAGGAAATGAGGGGAAGTGGCTGTTTCCATGCTCCTTGCAAACTGCCCGCTGGTTTCATAAGAGATTTCGGCGTTTGTTTCTTTGCTCGTTAAAAATGAGCTTGGGGAGGTTGTGGCAGCGCCATTCAGAGGCAAGTTCAAATATTCATTATTTCCTCAAAACCTGAGAGATTTTTTTTTTTCTCCCGTTGCCACACAAAAGATATGTTATGATTTAATTTTTTTTTTTTCCTGTGAAAAAGAAAACCATCGGTAGGAATTTTCCATTAACACAGATGAACTTAGAATGGTCAAAAAACGCGTTTCAATGAGACTCACACATTGAAAAGAAAGTGCAGATGGTGCGGGGACTTAAGGACTGGTTTCTATGGTGTCTGGCTATTTTTCAAGCACCCAGGGTGCGATTCTACCTGTTAATTAGATCCACTGAGTATTCAAGACACATGAGGCTTTCACATCCATACTTAATGCCACAGGCTCATCGGTCGGCGAAACAGCAAAGGTCCTAGTGCCACTCTTCATAACAAACTAAGCGCAAATGGGTACTAAAATCAGCAACATACATCTTTACCTCTTCTAGGAAGCGCGCAACATGAAAGGCAGGCATAGGCTGATAGAGACACGTAGCCTGGGAAGAAAGCAGGCTTGCTTTCCTTTGAGAAAGGGAGAGAGTATTTTTGGCATAGGTCCCCAAAGGTGAACGCCTTATAGACAAATATCTACACTAACAATAAAGAACATCTTCTAATGGACAGATCCTCTGTAACTGAGATAACACTCATTTGGTAAGCAAACCCAGAACGCAGCATATATTCGAGTAGGATATGCATTGTCTGCCCGTTTACAGGTGCCATCTTTTTGATAATGGCTCAAATCTGAAAAAGCCATTTCGAATAACAATTAAAAGGCTCCTAAACGGTTCCTTCTTTGAGCTTTCTTTGCACCTTTGCAGAGTATGTAGCACCTCAGGAAATCTAGCGTGAGTTAAGACTGCTGAATCTGTCTCAGACAAACAAAAGCCTGTCCTTATTTGCCCTAGTAATGTCAGTAATTTGAATCAATACAGCTTCAAAGCGGTGCAGCTACAAAGATTTACAAGACAATAGCACGGACGTTCCCAAGAAAAGTCAGTAGTTTAGACACGCAACCTGACCCAGGTCAAGCAACTCTTCCTCCTCTTTATGAATATTTACACTTGCATCAGTAAATGTGGACCAGTTCTAATTGCTAACCTGGACTTAAATAAGTCAACAATTTTTCATGCTCTCTTACTAGCACTGTGGAAGCTCCTGCAACAATACCACAAGGCAAATGGTCACATTAACCACAGGTTAAAGGAACTAGGCATGACACGCCTGCTAGTAATGCCAAATAGTGAAACACCGACAGTGCCTGCGACTTTTATTTAGTTTGCAGATAAAGAAATGGCATAGAACAGAGGTTTGCATTGTCTGATGTTATGGTTGGAACAACACCACATCGAGGAGTTCAAACCCCGCATCAGTTCCTGAAGGCTACAGATTTTGACAGCTGCATGTTCAGCTAGAAATGAACTGTAGGGTTATGTGACGCCCAAAATAAAGTGCAAAGCTTAACGTTAGTTCCTTTTCCAAGAAACCCCACATCAGACGACATCTAAAGTGCCTAAAGTACCATTAGAATGTAAGCTATCAATTTCTCTTGTTTTACATATTCTACAGCCTCATACCCACCCTTCAAACTATGGTGTATGACAGCCAAGACCTTTTTTATTATTTTGTGTCATGATTTTTTTTTTTTTTTTTTTTTTTTGTGAAATCAACAGTTTCCTTTGCATTCAGAGCAAGTTTGAATTTATACAGAAAAGATAACTTCACGTATCCTCCATGTAAAAAATAAAATTCTACTATAGCATCACCACATTCAGGACAAGCTATGAGAAACAGCTCTTAACTGAAGGAAAATTAAGAATTTTTAAGAGGGAGACTCACTCATTCACTAAGTGAAAAAGGTTATTATTGTATCAAAAAGATGATAGTGTGAATTAAAAACTGATTCCCAGGTGTCAAGAGTCTCAAGGATGGAAACTGGGAAGAGGGTTAAGGTGTGCTTTGTGAGCTTCATTTGTTGACAGGGAGTAGCAAAGTGCACAGGACTGACTTTGCTTGACATTAAGATTCAGTCTAGCTACCAATTATAGAGGTTGGGTTGATATATCTTGAAAGCGTCACTAAGACATAACACATGGAAGAAATAACCCTCCTGTGGTATCAGGTAAACCTTTCTACACACAATGCATTAATTTCAAGCTGGGCTGAAACCCCTTATTTTGATTCCACCCTTATTTTAATAACGCTTACTGCCAATCAAGAATTCACAACACTGAGCTCTGAACTCTCATATATATATATATGTATATATATATGTGTGTGTTTTTTTAATTTTCTCTCAATTGAGCCTGTCAGTGAGTGGTGTTTTACTGAGATTCTTTGCTATCTGTAGAACTCAAGGCTCCTGTCACATAGATACTCTCTTCTGCTTTGAACCATTGCTCTTATCACGCATAGATCCTCGTTACTTCTGACACATCACATATAGTGATTTACAGATTTTTAAGTAGTAATTGGAGTTTCTCAGAAATTTGATCTTGATAGCTTTGGTCTCAATTAGTGTTCACCACTGATAATTTTGTTATAGTCTTTTCAACCCAACACTTAGAAAAATGCTTTATTTAAAATACACAAGTTTACACTGATGTAGAACCAACATGATCAAATAAAACTACCTTTGAAAATTCCAGAGAGCATTCAGAAATGCCTCTCCTGAGCTCCTACTTTGCCACTGGTCAGTAGAACTTAGAATTATAGACTTGTCAAGGTTGGGGAAGACCTCTAAGATCACCCAAGTCCAACAGTCCACCTACCATCAAAATTTCCCCATTAACCATGTCCCTTAGTTCCACTTCCACATGTTTCTTGAGCACTTCTGAGGACAGCTATTCAGTCACCTCCACGGGCAGCCTGTTCCAGTGTCTGACCACTCTTTTACAGAAGAAATTTTTCCTAATATCCAACTTGAACTGCCCCAACACAACTTGAGGCCATTCCTATCGCTAATTAGGTGGAAGAAGGAGCTCAATTCTTTCTCACCACAAACTCCTTCCAGGTAGTTGTAGAGAGCTATCAGGCCTCCCCTGAGCCTTTTCTTCTTCAGACTGAACAATCCCATGTCAATGCTTCAGTACATTTTCAATCTCTGTTGACTTCCATAGAAAGAAGGGACATTCAGTGCATCACAAGAAACATATTTTTTCAAAACACATGGATTGGGCTTCAAGTGAGCCCTCATTTGCCATTAGTGAAGTTTTAAACTTGTATTTCTTCAGTGATGTGTGGAAATAGTGACTTCTTCCTGCAGAGGGGGACTGGTACAAAGTGACAGCACAACCAACAACAGTAGGCTGAAGGAACAAAGGAGGTACAATGTGGAATCCTGTATATAGGGTTTGTTTCACCAATATCTTTCCCTGAGGTCAGTCAACAATGAGCCCTGCCATCATTTAAGCATTACACAGTGAAAGCAGAGAGTGTTGAGTTGCTCTCAAGACTACTATAGAAAGAATCTTGTCACAAAGGTGACCAAGTTTACATCTAATTGTATGGGAACTGTTGAATCATGGCCTGAACCACAGATTCATCACCAGAGATGAGTACTGAATAAGCCACAGGAGCACAGGTGAAGGCAATTCACCTGTGTGAGAAGAAGGGGTGGAGTTTGGCTCCACCTCTCCTAGACCCCATTTAAGGGCTGACCACCACTGAGGAAGGTTCTCTTGTTGGAGATTCCTCCTGTATGGAGTTCTAGACAAGCCTCAACTTTTGGTGACTGGTGAGACCTTCCTAATTTATTGGGTGTCTTTATAACATCTGGATATTCTGTCTAAAAATATACTGTCCATCTTCATTTTGTTGTTTAGTGGTGTTCACCCTATATCACCCTGCACTAATCTAGGCTGTCTCTCAGAGCTGAATTTTTATACAGCCTTACACTGTGACTCTCTTCTCACCAGATTGCTCTACAATGGGAGTAGAATTTATAGCTCCTGCAGAGAAGTATATGTAAATATCTTCATCAAGAAGCAAAAACAGCTATAACTCAGAGTTTTTGAGACAATAAGGCCAAAAACAGATGAACAAGTCCAAAGTAATATAAATGCTTTGTTATAAGGCACTCTGGTTTGGAATTTCAAAGCTTTCTCCCAAAAGAATAAACAAAAAGTGATAACGTTTTTTGAGATTATCAGGGATTCAGTGCTATATTTTTTACTAAAGTAATGGTGAATTTTTGTTAGTTTGTGTGGGGTTTCTATGAAGAGCCTGAAGTGCTTTTGTTTAGTTTATAGGTATTTTTCCTTGAAAAGTGCAAGGAAACATGTAAACTCAAATGTCACGCATTAATAGAATGTATCCACATTATATAACTAGATGAGCTTTTATTCATGCCAGTTAATGCCATTTAACAGCATAAGAAAAGGCTCTTTTTAATGCTTTTAAACTACAGGTTTGAATGTCAGCATGACAATGGCTCTCAGCAGAGGGGCTATCATTATACAATTACTATGTCATATGAACAGAAACATGATGAAATGTTCACAGTCTTCTAAAGGCAGTAAGCCATAATTTCTACTTAGATCATTGTAGTAACTTCAGCTGGGGTTAATCAGACTTTGCCACTTAACAAATTGAAGAAAAAAAAAAAGAAAAAAAGGAATATTTCTCAATGTGTGACCTCATTAAAAGAAAGAAAAACAAATTTCTATTTTGGTGGACTTCAAATTTAATTTTCAGAATTTTATTTAAATGGACTGTGGTCAAGATGTTCAAGTGTTTTAAAACAAATCCAGGGATGCAATATCATTATAAGAAACTCAGAACTGAAATTTCATAAGTACATTCTTTTGTAGTATTTTAAAAACTGTATTATGAATAGATTTGGATGTTCTGAAACTTTGGGTAGCATTAGTGTATAGTCTGTAAACTGGTGTAGTTTTTTTGCCTTTGAGATCCCCCAGGATGATCAATGCTGTTAAATTAAGCAAGTGTGGTAGGAGGCAATGAAAAAACTCAGGTGTATTTTATCACTCCCTGAGTATACTTTTCTCTGCCTGTATTCTGTATAGAGATGCCAGGTTACACAGATATTTGCCCAAGTCACCACGTGGTGTGATGGAGCCCCTTCTTTTTGTGTTTTTAATAACCAAGTGAGTGCCTGTAGCTGGACTGGTCACACTAGTAGACTATGATGATTAACCTGCAACTAAGGTTGAAGGATTTGTCTAATATTATGATAGTGCTGAGTAGTTCTTAAACAAGACCTTCTGTTATGTTCACATTTCATCAGCCATTTCAGGAATACATAGAAATGCTGATAGGCCCATGGGTATAAAATGGATCAGGTTAGCAGGCGATGTATTAAAGATCATTTGCTAAGCACTTTTTTCGTTCAGAATAATACATATTAGGCTCAAATGAAAAGTTACATCAGGGAGTGGGAAAGCTCTGGAAGCTGTGATGCTGAGTGAGATTTTTAAGCTGTTCTTTATGATCCCCTTGTAAGGAAGTCAGTGTAATCCTGGGCTATGTACTTATCTGCATTTTTAGAATGGTTAGTGTATTTAGGTCAAAGGAAATTGCTATGGATTGTTGCAAGTAATTTGGGTAAAAGAGTATTAAAATTTCTTTAAAAAAAAAAAACAAACAGAAATAGGATACAGGAGAGTCACAAAACTAGTTAAAAGATAGTATATACTGTTGTAAACTAAGAGAAATAATAGTAAGAACTATGTATTTACTGTATCAGTATATATAAATACAACACTTGGTACTTTGATTATAAAATATGCCAATAACTCTACTGGGAAAAAAAAAAAAAAAGGTGGATATGTGTGTTTTAGAAGGATGTAAGGATAGAATTATATAAGAGGAATCACTAAATAGGAGTCAGATAAACGAGGGCATAGAAAAGAATAAATACTGAAAATATCATCCAGTCACTACTGGGAAATGGTATACTGGATACTTCTCCTATGAGTGATAGATTCCTGTTTTGAAAACTGCATTTTAGCCATTTCATTGAAGTGTTTTCAGTATGGTGATTATCAAGTGAAATATAAAAGATAATAAAGTCCCTTATTTATTGCATTAATGCCACAGAGTTTGGTAGGGTAGATGAACCAAAATTTTCTTGATCTTAGAATTATTATTAGTCATTAACATAGCAAAACAGTTTTATTTAAACTAAAATTTCCTAATCCACATTCATGCAATGAAAAGCTGCAGCTGCCTGTGAATCAACTTCCTGCTGTGCTGTCATATGTATAAACAAAGGCACCAAACCGGGCTGTTTTTTACCACCTCATTTAAAGGATCATTTAAATACATTTCTATTTTAACTTCTGATATACCCCTTAAAAATTATTTAGAAACACACTGGGAAATCTGTAATAAAACCATTGTCCTCACAAAAGCATTTCCAAAAACCATGGCAATACTTCCTCACTGATTTTGGAATTAACAGGTTGAATATACACTTCCTGTAATTTGGGAAAGATAAGAAGTTAAAGGATCACAGTTAGATTACATATGCTTGGGAATTCATTTCCAAGAGTGCAGTGATGTATTTAGAATACAAATGCAGTCTTGGACTGTATATGCCAAATATTGTTTGAAAAATAGATCTGTAATAATTAGAGACTTTGGCAAAGCAAAACTGGATGATTGTTTTCACTCATTTGTATTTACTTGAACATGAGAACTCTGTTACACACAGACCTAAAGAAAGCAGAATAGAATGACAGTTTAAAAAAATGTGAGAAGTTACCTTACATCTGCATGATAATAACTTCTATTTCTCATTGCCACAAATCCTGGCACTATCCACATTAAGGATCATCACTACAGAACTAAATTTCTCTGCAACTCAATTATATCTCATCTTTGTTGAATCCTGCATCACTGTCACATTCCAATCTGAATGAAAATACATAAATCAATCTCTCTCCAAATTCTTGTTTTTCAAGTGTCATTCATGTTGTTATTAGGGACTAAATCCTTGGACCCAGCACATAATCCAATAGGATTATTTCCATGAATAAACTGACTGAAATTTCAGACAATTGTATGTCAAAGCATTTCATCTCAGACCCAAAGATTTTCACTGAAAGCATCATCAATGTGTCACTGAATTCATAATATCTTTCTCCTTAACTCAGTCTTTATGACAGCAAACATGAAACACAGACTGAAATAGAAAGGAGTTGCACATCTTTACATTCTGCTCTAGGTTGTTATATATAGTTGTGAACAACATATAACTCACAGCATAACCGTGGAATGATGAGACTAGTGTCAAATCCTGTACTTCTAAAGGCATGAGATGACCTTGTACTGCAGGAGATAACCCTGAAGTTGTACTTGCCAACTCCACCTTTCACATTCAGTTCAAAATCCTGCAGATTTAACTGGGCTTCTATCCCAGGCACTGGTGTCTGGTTCGTCTGTTTCCAGGCAGAGCAGCCAATTTTGCACACGCACGAAAAAAACAACCAGAACAAGACGATTTTGTCACCCTACTGCATTGCAGGGCCTGTTAAGCACCAGTTACTGCAAGCAGGGGACTGAGGAACCATCTCAATGTGGCTGGTACTGCTACTCCCTCTGCCATATGGCTCAGGGTCCTTCTATTTTTCTGTCACAAATGATGAAGCTGTTTTCACAATATAATGATGCAACAAGGGATTTAGATGGGGGTTTTGGTTGATAAAAGGGGGGCTCAGATGTGTGACAAAAATTAATAATGTATCCAAGCCCTTATTATAGTAGATTAGGTGGCGGGAGGTTGGCTTTTACATATTAATGTTTCATGAAAGGCTTGTAATAGGATTTAGTATGAAGGGCACACAGACAAATCCCCCTCCTCCCTTGTACGCATATGAATGAAAATAACTTGTTTTCACCACATTTTAAAATGACAAATAGAGCTGCTGCAGTGTGGCTTCTGGCCACAGACTTATTTTATTAGATAGGATTGGTTTTAAGCAATTCTCTCGTGAAGTACTGAGTGTGCCTAAGATTGGCACTTGGGAATAAGTGCTCCCCCCATGTCAAAGGTATCTTATTCTGTCTGCTTGCTAGGCTCTGAGTTCATCCACCACTCTAGTATTCATGGCATAATCCCAGCTTTGTTAGCCCTGTGCCATTTTATGTAAACTATGGGCCTGATTCAGAAAAAAAACTGTCTATCATCTGCAGAGCCATGAGCTGTCAGAGTATGCACTTTTAAGGTGAATATGCGTGCAGTAGAAGGGTTAACAGAGTCAGCACAAATTAGTGCTAGAGATAAACCAGAATGATGACACAGTATTGCAGAATGTCTCCCCAAACTGGGTTCATTTTCACTTAGTTCATGCCAAATAAGCAAACTGAAGTAGAAGATAACCCCAGAGAGAGTAATAACATGACTACAGAGTGAAAAGACAACTATAGTAAGATAAACATTGTCAGGATTATTTGGTTACAAAGGAGATAAGCTAGTGACGTGGCAGGTATGTATTTAATAAATACAAGTGTAAGTAACGTAAATAGTCCAGATTGATATTCACAGTTTGCAGTTGAGAAGGTGACCATTGAAGCATGGGGAAACACCTGGAAAAGTGAGAACAGTTGTCACAATAAAATATAGAGGAAAAAAGTCTTTTCAGAAGTCAATACAAGCACTATTTATGTTTACATAGATTAGAAGTAAGCAAATCATCATTAATGGTGTTAAATAGAGAGTTTCCAAGCCAAGTTCAATTACTAACATAATGAGCTAACATATATATATATATGGGGTCTGGAAAGAACCTATGTTACTCTCAGTGGACTACTACAATTCCACAAAAGGTGGATTTTGTTGTTTTTTTTTATCATTTGTATATAGGATGGAATATAATAACACCCAGATACATCAATACTGCCAAATAACTTCTCTTCCAGAATCCCTGCTGAATGCAAGATTCCTTATAAGCTTTCACAGGGGAAAAATCTAGTAATCTCTGAAACAGCATAGTTAACACTAGGCACTTTTCTCAACAAATATCCTCAATCTTTATTTCTATTTCAACCCATTACAATATCTACAGTGGATTTCATGCTACAAAATGCAATTTGGGCTGGTTGCATAGAGATATAAATGTCACTGTCATTTTGCTCTAAAAGAATCTACATTTAACCCAAGCAGTAAAGATGCAGTCATCTATAACGCTTAGCCTATATGGCAGGGAACACAAAGCAGTGCAAATATAGCCTCCCAGTTTATACATTGCCAAAGCCATAAAATATTTTGAAGCAAGAACATGGATGATTTGTTTTTATAACTGTATTATACATCTCCAAATTGAGAGGTAGTTATGAATCACCGTCCAAGATCAGGAACTCAGTAAGATAATTTGAATGAGATGGTCTTGGTTTGAAACATGATCTAGCAAATTACATATTTAAAGAGCAAGCCAACCCGAAGCTAATGAGCTAGAAGGAATGAGTCTGAGTTTTATCTAGACATACACGGGTATAATGAGCTGTAAAGCAAAACCACAGGTTTGTGAGATTCCCCAGCTGAATTCAAACAGGAGAGAGAGAGGGCTAATAGGGTGATCAAATGAATGAGGAATAGGGAAGATAGGATGGAGAGGGCCCAGCTTGTTTAGTGATGTGAAAGAAAGAAGATACATTTGCTATTGGAGTAAACTGCGGATATCAAAGATAGTATGAGTGCAAGATACCTATTAGATGTAGGAAGTAACAAGCTGGAAAGACTTCCAAAATAAGTAGGGCTAATTACCTGTGAGCTGGAATTTGGTCTGCTTATGAAAGGATGATGTAATATATTTGCTGGTAAGAGCATTGATCAGAATTTAATGACCCAAGAGAATTTTACATCCAGCATCAATTACCGTGATGCTGTCATCATGTGCCAACATCTTCAAAAAATGCACACTGAATCAGAACTATGTCTGAAATGGATCTTCATGAGAAATACGTGGGGACTTGGTTTAACTTCTAAGTGTCAGTGAAAATAATTGGAACTCAGAGAAGGCAGAAGGTGAAAGGGAATCTGTATAACTGACAGACACTAACTTTAGGTATTGCATTTCACTCTGGAGCTTGGTCCAGTCCTTTCTTGGTCCAGAAAGAAGGGAATGTTAAGTAGCAGCTAAAATTCTGAAATACCAGTAAGTTCAGTCAATGTATAACTCACAGAATAAATGAAGTTTAAAAAGATGATAAATTATCCTTGCTAGCAACACCTGCAGAAGAAATGATCCTGATAAATCTCAGTGTGTTTACAGAAATTCAAGGTAGCTCTGTTATGTTTTTTGCTCAAACATGGTATTTTAATAATAGAAAGTAAAAATAAAAGGGCTCAATCCAATATTCAGCCTTGTAATTCCTCACAGACAAGAAATGATTTGGATTGTGGAAAAAAGAATATAATAATCAATTCTACACAGTGTTGTTGGCCCTTTCTAGGAGGGATGTCAAAGATAAATGACAGACAATGTAGTCAGAGTAGAAGATAACACATTTTAGGAGTCTTGAGAGAACAGAATAGCCTAAAAATTCATTTTGTGTGAAACAAAGGTCAAAGAAAGAACATCTAAAGATGGTCAAGACTCAGTTTATTTCAATATATGTTTGATAAAATGTCTTTGCTCTTCAACATAATTCATGTATGTTCTGTAAGGATGGAAATGACAATAAGATTTTTAGACTACTGTGGGAAACCTTGTCAAGAAATGTTCATGGTTTCAATTCCCATTGGTTTGCACCCTTACTTAACAGAGGAAACTCATCTAAGACTAGGAAAAATGTTTTATGCTTATTTGTGGACGAATACTGATTTTTGTATGGAGAGTTGCTATATGCAAGTCTTAGGCTCAGTTACTACTGGCTTGGCTGCTGTAAGACAGTGGAAAAAATATTGGGAAAGTGTTCATGTCAATGAAGAGTTGTTAAATATTGGTGATCATAGCAACTCTTCCACAATGATGATAAAAAAGCCATTGTCCTGTGCATAGCCTTGCAAAGAAATATTCTCATGGTACTAAAGGCAATTAATTGAACCAGTAAAAATGTTCAGATAGCATTTAAAGAGAGATTTTTTATGTAAAATGCTCAATACAAATGGTTTACCAAATTACAATGAAGTATTTATAACAGGGACGGTATTACTGTAAAATTGTGAAATACAGAGGTTTTGTGCCACAAAAATGAATATAGGCTTGATTTTCATAGGTTCCTCCTTTGAATCAGAATAACCGAATTAATTTACTGTAGTAGTATGGACCTTGGTGCTTTTTCTTCAAGATTCCCTAGGAAATCATGACCAAAAAAAAAAAAATTTCACAGAGATTCTCTAAGTGCAGTGATGATCAATGGCTTTATGGAGATAAAAAAAATCTTATGCTACAATTCTTAATGATTTTCTATCAGAGTCATTGAAAACTTGTCTAGTTTATAATGAAAATTGATGTGACACCTATGCATTCAAACCTCCCAATTTCATTCCATTAATGTTTTGTAGTCCTAGGTGACCAGTGTTTACTGTTCTTTAATTATTTTGGATTTTAATGATATGACATTCATAACTCATTAATATGGCATGTATTTAAGTGCCTTAAAGCATTTTCATCATGAAAAAAATAGCTAAAAGTCCCCATTTTGAACATATACAGTTATTTGGTTCTTTTTTTTTGTTGTTGTTTGTGTGTTTGTTTTTTAAAGGATGAACTTCTGTTAAGGTACTCCGTATGCTTTAGGTATGACATATTAGTTTCCCTAGCATTTTTAATGAAAATAAACCATAATTATCTGTGAATAAAGAGACACAAATAGGAGTAAATCTTCAGTGACATTAAAGAATGACATCAGTGAAATGCACTGGATACCAACAGCTGGGGATTTGAGTCCTGCTATGCACATGGGAAAGGAGTTTTACATTTATTGAGTCATTGGAGCAATTTTCACTCCCAGCCCTTGGGGTAAAAGGATGCTTCCAACCAGGGCTCCTTACTTTCAGATATCATATGCGTAACCCAATATGTCACCCATCTGGTGTTCAGCATTTGGCAGGCATCTGTATTCCCACTGTTCTCAGTTCACTTTATAAGCTGACACTTCTTCCAACCAAGTAACAAAAATCTATAACGTGCTTCCATGCAGAACGCTCATGTAATATGAATTGCATGAAAAGAAAAGAAAAAAAAAATCCACAAAAACAGATGCAAATAGTGAGATTTCAGAGATTAGAAATCCAGAGATGAAAATAAATGCATTTTTCTCTTTAGTTTCTTCCCCAAAGAGGAAAATGAGCCAACTGGCTTGAAAACTGAAAAGATTAATTCTTTCTGTAAGCTCATTCCATTCTAAGCATTTTTCCTGACTTGTCAGAGTCATTTCCTTCCTCTGTTCCCATCCCAAATGGCTCTTAGTCGAATATGATTTTGCTATTATTTCTACTTGCATTACAGGGAGGACTGAAGCCTCAAGCTCACAACCTTTACGTAATGCTATTGTCAGTAAAGCAATGAAGTTCAATGTTAGATCCTCTCTTTTGGGATTGATTCTACTGAGTCTAGAAGTGGAACTAGATGAGCAAAGGATAATTCTTCGTTTCAAGGCTACTGGTCACTTTTGATGGCTAGGATTTACATTCTACCCCCCCATCCCCCGCTACCATGTTTATTAATTCATCCTCTGTGTACACTTACATACTTATATATATATGTATGTTTAAACTAGTTGCTGTTACGGGGTCAGAAAGGAATTTTCCCTCTTATCTAGGGACTGCTGATGGGATATCACAGCAATTTAGTTCCCTCCTAATGCCAAGGCTGAGAATAACAGCACTGTCATCAGCCTTTCCTGCTCAACCTCTGTGGCATGCTATGGTTTCTCTCAGATTTTACCTTAAATCTACTAAAGCTCTTAATTTGTGCCATGGAATTCAGATATGCTTTGTGGTTTTTGGAGTACACCCAGCATGAAATGAATGTTTACAGACACCTCTGAACAAAAATCCAACAGCACACCTACTTGCTATTCCTAGGCTGGTCTCAACACAATACAGCAGGATCTGGCTTCCTCCCTAAGAAAGGTTGAACTCCATTGGGATTTGTGTCTGAAATACAAAGCTTTCAGCACAAGCCCACATTGCTGCAGAAGCCTTGGTCAAAGGAATGCACAGGAGGGCATGACAACTTAAGACTGTGTATCAAGAGAGGGTCATGTTGATCTGTTCAAGATAATATCAGAATATGAAAGGGATGAACACGTCCACATATAAAAAGAGCAGCGAGATGTTGGATAGGAGTGAATTTTTGTCCTGTTGCAGCCTAATGTCTCATTTCAAAGAAAATCACATTTGTTAGGAAATGAACAGAACCCACTTTCAATTGCAATAAGTACAATTATAGAGCACCACATGTCAGTTTGTTACGAAAACATGGGAAAAAGCAGAGCTTAACATAAATGTAATCTGCCTGATCTTTTTCATCAGATTTATGCAGATGAATGTCTGGATCTAAGTAAGATGAGGATGAGGAGAAAATGTAAACAAATCAAAATCAGTAGTGTAATAAATACAACAAAATGGTAAGCACTGAAAAAAAGTAACAGTTCTCGGGTTTGGAGCATGGGAGAGTAAAATTCCTTAGAAATGCATTCTTATTTGGTGTAAATCATGAATGCAGTTAGGTGATAAATTTAAAACAATAAATTTGTAACAAATAAAAGAAGAAGCGTGTCACTGTACTTTGTTAGGAAGAAATTAGTAATTGTGGGGGCAAAAAAATAAATGTAACAAGGCAGAGGACTGATGTTATTTACAGAAGTGCATGGAGAAATGCAAAGAAATGCAAACCAAATGAAAGACTACATTTGCCATCGATTAAGTTACGGAGGAAACAGGATTGTACAATAGCCATGCATTCAAGGAAAAAAAAAAATAATAGAAGAGACAATTATGACAAGAACCATAATTTAATGACAAGAACTATAATTTAATTTGTTCTAACCTCAATTCCATAGGTATTTGATAAATAATTATGTTTTAGAAGAAAGATTTTGATGAAGTGTGGCTCTGGGAACTGACACTCAAGTAACATTGTTGAGTTCTTTTATTGTCCTCTCCTCAGTGTAACTGAATGTTTGCAAGTATTTGTGTGTTTAAATACAGGCGAGATCTTCATTTGGAAGGTGTACAACCCCAGATCATTCTCTGAATGGCATTTTTATTTTCAAGAAGGAACAGATACAAGGAAAAAGCTTTAGTGAACAGGAGAACAAAGCAATTCTGGGAAACACAGCTTTCAACTGTAGCAAGTAGAAGCTGATTCCAGACACAGAATAAAAAAAACAGACTAAATTCCCTTGAAGCAGTTACATAACTACTTGGAAGACCTCATCCTTATGAAGAGATATAGAGAGAATACAGAAGTTGCTATCTTAGCACGATTTTAACAGGAAGAGTGACTTAAAAAGTGTTGTACTGAGTCACAGTAGCTAAGAATCTGCTTCAGCAAGTTTACACACTGCCACAAAGCTATGAAAGAACTTAGACATACAGAAATTAAGAGGAAAGACCAAATGAGGCCAAACTTGTTGACACAAACACATATACCAGTCATTCCCAGCCTGTTCACTGCCAGCATGGCCGAAAGAAAGCAGAAACAAGCTGCATACAGAGCTAGGTCGTGTCTGCCATGAGATGTGGAGAGCAGGGAACACAGTGAAGGCAGCAGGTTAAAAACTGTTTAATGAAGCTTCCTCTAAGCGTGGTAGTTCTCTGTATGGCTGCCATTTCTTATTTATCAAACTTTAGAATCGGAATAGACTCAACTTGCTATTTAAGGGTTTGCCTCAGGCTGTAATTTTAAGCAGATGATACAAAAATAACCCGAAAAAAAATGTACTCAAAGAGCTTTCCTCTTGAAACTTATCACAGCTTCTTCCTTCTTGAACCTAAGGTCCATTTCTCACTAACTTATGGCACTGTACCAATTTCTAAAGAACATATGCTAAAGTTAAAGGGCTCTGTCAAATCAATTCCACATCAGATACCATGATGCCCTATGCTAATACTTCTCCAGGATTTTCCTTAGCATTACGTGACTTTGTATAAAGAAAATGGGCTACTAAGTGGACTATGGACTATCATTTCACATGTATTTATAATTCTTAATATACGTAAAATAAAGCAATATTTGGGAAGCTATCAGAGTCAAAATTCATCAGTAAGTGACCCCTAGAAAATAATCCATTTCCTATGGAAAACGCTCTTGTGTTTAAGAACATGCTATCACTGTTTGAAATCCTTTCTGCTGCTTTGGCATTTATAACAGTGAATTCTCTTCCTTTTTAAAACTATTGAATGCAGGTGATCACCTTCTGATGATTAGAGCACTGATAAGAGTTTCTCTCTTGCTCAGCTACCTGTTTTGGAAATTAAAACTCCAGATGTTTTGCTAATTTCTCCAGATTAGGGAATTGCATCAGATTTGCTAGAAAGAAAGGCAAAACATAGGGAAAAGAAAGAGTGGAACTACATAAGGACAGTAAGATATAGGTGAGATAGCACAAGATGTATTTACTCAAGACATCAGGCTACATAGATGCATCTGTCTTGGTCTGAGTCTTAACACACAGATTATAACACTAAATGAAAATAGATGCTAATCTAGTCCAACAGTTAGCATACTCCCTACACACACATCATGCATTTAAACCTGTCTGTATTGATATACAAACATCTGTGGAATAAATCTACTGGCACATTACTGAAATTTCTTCCTTTACATTTTTTTCCCCCCACCCATGCAGAGTATTTGGTGCTGCTATACTGCTGACATCCTCCCTCAACATGTTGATACCATCTGCGGCCAGGGTGCATTACGGGTGTGTCATCTTTGTCAGGATCCTGCAAGGCCTTGTAGAGGTACGGAAAAATAAAATTACCAGTGAACATTTGCAAGTTTTTAAACCAGCAATCATCTCCTTTTTTGAGTAAAAAAGTTTTCAATTCGCTCCTGATTTTTAGCACAATGAGTTACGATTACAGCAACTTGATTTTCCTATACCTATAAAATCACACAGCAAAATCTTCTTGAGAAGCCAGCAAGAATTAACACCAAAATTTAATTGAAACCCTGCACTGCATAGGCCTTTCACTGCTGCTTTTCTCAGCAGTTAATTGCTGTCCAGCATTGCAGACTGAATCTATGATAATGAATGAAGCTTCTCTCATAGCTTCTCTGACCATATTCTTGATGAAATGAATTAGAAGTGACTGGAGAGGAAAAAAGAATGAGTTGCCTTCTAAATTCATTTGTTTCAGACTTCAGGCATGAGATTCCTGCTTCTTTCTTCCTAAGGGCTGAGCAAGCTCATTTTATTTTGTGCACTTTATTGTTTATGAAGAGTCAAAATGTGCAGAATGTGCCTGAAGGTTAGAAGACTGGCAGAAAAGTTCTTGAAATGTGTGTGTATATATTGAAACATTCCTGAAAAGTGCTTTGCATGGACACAGCTGTGCTTGACCACAAGGAGGAAAGGAACAGAAGTGCTCAACTATGAAATTAAATATCTCTTTCATCAAGAAAAGCGATACTGCTTAAAGAAATGGTAAATGCAAAGCAGCTCAAGCAACAGTGTTTGAAGAAGTATTACAAAACATTATGGCAGCCTTAAGATTAAAACTTACTTTTTCTTTTTAATTTGACAAAGTCTGAAGTGAATACTAGATTGGTTATAAAAACCTGTGAAAAGAAAGTAATGTATTTGAAGAGCCTTCTGTAACATGAGAGTGATAAACTCCACATTTCTTTATTCCCTACTAAAGAAGGAATACAATAACAAATTAAGAGACAATTGGCTGAATATAGTTATTTAGACATCACTGTTGTTCTCAAGCATGAATTCTGGGAGAAAGTACAGCATATTTCATATTATGTTTTCTAAAATTACAACACTAAGATGCCGTGTTTTCTTTTTATAGTTTCTCTATTATGAGTTAAGGAGAGGTTTTGAAGAAAGATGAAACATTACTCCTTTCAAATCAAACCAATGAGAACCACACAATTCTTTAAGCACCCAAAAAGTTCATTAAATATAGTGAATATCTTTTGACTTTTCTCAAACATCTATCAATCTTACTTGATTGTTTTTGAGCAATAGAAAAATAAACTCTATTTTCTAAATAATATTTGAAAAGTTGAGAGGCCATAAAAAAAATGTTAGAAGGCCACAAAACTATGGGTTGCAGAACTGAGCCCAGCATTAGAAAGACTCTGGAGAGTCTGTATTTTCATACCTCCTTTGATTCCAAATCCAAACTCACAAGTATCTCTCTTTTTAATTCTTCACTATTTTGGAAGCTAGGAGACAGAGCAAAAAAAGAGTAGTTTTGTTTTATATCTGCATCATTAGTCCTCTGAAATGAATCAAACATAATGAACCAATCCCATCGCATTTTTAAGACAAATTGAGGTTTTTCTATGGCTGGGCTCAGACTTTGCTATAGAAACTTAAAGTGTTCTCAGCATCTTGTTTGTAGCAGTGTTAAAACAAAAAGCAAAAAAAAAAAAGCAAAACAAAAAAAAAAATGAACTGCCTTATTGATCAACATCAGCTAACTTGTGGTGCACCCGTTCCCCAGGGGGTCACCTACCCTGCCTGCCATGGTATTTGGAGCAAGTGGGCCCCCCCATTAGAAAGAAGTAGGTTAGCAACCACTTCCTTTTGTGGTAAGTAACTTTCCATTTTTGTCTTCCTTTCATTTGCAATCTAAAATTACTTGGAGACAGAATTTCTCCCCCTTTTCATCCTTACACATCTTGTTTTGTAGGTTCCTATGCAGGAGCTGTTATTGCAATGCCTTTAGCTGGGATTCTAGTGCAATATACGGGATGGTCTTCGGTATTCTATGTCTATGGTATGCACTTCTCATCTCACTCCAGTACTGCATGAACTTACCATACCCAATAAAGTGATGTAAAATCTACCATTAATAGTACCCCAAAAAAGAAGTGTCTCCATAATCCAAAAATACAGTCTTGAGAAAAAGAGAATAACTGAATTTAAAGGAGAGCAACATTATCAAATGAGAATGGAAAAAAGTTAATCACTTCTTGTAGTAGTGCAACCTGCGATGCAATTCTAAGCAATCTCAGATTCTCAGAGGTAACATCGCACTTACAGATCTGTAAGTTAAGACTACATCCTCTACTCACAGTAGTTCTGCTACATTAAATTACACTGACAGAAAAAAGGTGCTCAATCTGCAACATAAATCAATGTGAATTAAGAAGAAATGTCACAAAAATATTTAACTACTCAGGGAAGTATGTGACTATTGAAAACAGTGCTACAATCTTTTCCTTTGAAGGTAAATATATATATATATATATATAATGCAGTAATCTAACAATAGTGGCTTAAGGCAGAATGACACTCACATACAGTGAAGTCAGACTAGATGAAACAGAAGTCTTCTTCATAGTGGTACAGCTGCACACAGATTTTGTGCTTTTTGCAGGACTTGCCTCTGTTAGAATGACTGGTAGAGAAGCAATAACAACATTTACCATTTAAATTTGTTACATTTACCCACAGATTTTCTTTTTTGCTACTTTACTGTGCGTTTCTTCTGAAAGCCTTTCTTTCCATTCCAAAGGGAGCTTTGGTATAGTCTGGTACATGTTTTGGCTTCTGGTTTCATATGAGAGTCCTGCGAAACATCCTACGATCACAGATGAAGAAAGACGATACATAGAAGAAAGCATTGGAGAGAGTGCCAACCTACTAGGTGCAATGGAAGTAAGAATATTATTCATACATTTACGTCCTATAAGATAGGAGCAATAAAAGAAATACAAAAACAAAACAAATCCATGTGAAAGAAGCATGTTGGGTATTTTAAGACCGAAAATAATTGAAAGTTTCTGTAGGGGACAGGGGAAGATCTGTAATCTGCTGAAGGGTTTCTTGTAGGATAGTGCTTTTGCATGAAGAGAACAGAGGTGCTAGATGGTCAATCATGGAATTCCTGCTCCAGAATATGTTTTTAAGAAGAGCTGCAGCTAAAGCTAGAATTACATTTAAATTTGATGGCTTATTGAGACTTTTGTGCTACCTTCAGTTCAAGTGGTCCTTTTCCTTCCTATTTATCCCTTCTGAACTGTTTTCATCTTCTTAAAAGTAAACTAGAAGAGCAAAGCATCACCTCAAGGACCTCAAGACATCAGAAAAAGCAAACCCTGTCTACTCTATATTTGCTTTTCAAGAAGGGCTGCCTGATGAAATAGAACATCCTAGTAGATTTGCAAGAACATCCCATTACAGTGGTAACTGCCAAAGACATACTACCAAGCCTCAGGAATTTCCTCCAAGTAAAAAACTTTGATCTAGACTAAATAGGGAATTGGAAATACTATCAATAATATTCTTACATAGCTGACATCTTAAAACATTCGAGGTAGTCTCTTAGTTGATATCTAATGGTATTTAGAGGTGTTCATGTTTTCATACACCCTAAGTACTTTTGAAAATCTTACATGAAAGGAGATATTTAAAGGATGTCTATGTAATTCTAACAGAATTGGGGTATTTCTACTTTCATTGTTATTGCTTTTCATTAAACAGTTTTGGAAGGGATCAGTTTAAGTCAATAGTTCAGTTGCTTCTAAAATATTTAATCTGAAATTCTCTCCAAGCTCTCACTTAAATGTAATTTGATATATATAGAAATTATGACATATATCTGTCCACGGAGCTGGACTTAGAAAAAAATCAGTATTCAGGTAATTTTCAGACACTTATTGAGATCTGGATCCTGCGCTTGAATCAACACAGATGGGCAGAACCCTGAGCCCACAGAGAGGTGCTGAGACTCAGCAGGACCATAGTTCTGCCCATCTGTCATCTTTTTTCATTACACAATTCATTTAAAAATGAAATAAAACTAAGCAAAATATATTTACCAAACAGCTTCAACTGAGACTTGGTAGAAAACAAAATCAATTTTTGGGGATCGAGGTCTAGATGCTAAAATACATGATGTAAATAAATGTGGATGAAATTATGTACTTGCAGAGAAAAGGCGACTGTTACGTAAGGTTCAGGTTACTTTTAAAGTGACATTATTTTGGGCATTGGGCATTTATGTTTATGGTATAGAACAAATAGCATCTGTAACTGAGTTCTGTGGTACACATAAGGATCATTAAGTTTCCCTACTCATGTACTGTGCAATTCTTATTTCTGTCTTTATACTGAAATTTAAGCAACCAAATGTGGATCCATGTACTTTAGGACAATTGAAGTCACTGGAATTCAAGTATACAGAAGTCTATAAATTAACTTGCTAGAGAATAGAAAAAAAAAATATGAATAGGAGGAGGTAGGATGGGTATTTGATATCGACCAAAATAGTGACTGTATCTCCCTCTTTATGTTTCAGAAATACAAAACTCCATGGAGAAAATTTTTTACATCTATGCCAGTCTATGCAATAATTGTTGCAAACTTCTGTAGAAGCTGGACTTTCTACTTGTTGCTCATTAGTCAGCCTGCTTACTTTGAGGAAGTGTTTGGATTTGAAATAAGCAAGGTACGTAAGAATAGGCTAAACCTTTTATCTCTGTTAAGCAAGAATCAGAGTCACATCTGTGGTATTTACAGGAGAAGGAAATACAAGTGCATTTTCATGTGTTTTTTCTTCATAGGTTTCAGATTTTATCTTTCCTGGTTACTGGAACATTTACCAGCACCTACGTGTGAAATAGTAGCAATGGCAAAGGGTCTGGAGCACCTCTCATAGGGAGAAAAGCTGACAGACCCAGTTCTGTTCAGCCTAGAGAAGAGAAGACTGAGCAGGGACCTGATCAGTGCTTGTAAACACCAGAAGTGTAAGAGGCAATTGGGCAAATCCAGAATATTCTCAGTGGTGTGTAGTGATAGGAAAAGGAGCAATGGCCAAAAATTGGAGAAAAGGAAGTTGCACACAAATACGCACAAGAATTTCTACATTCTGCCTTTTTTATCTTCTGTGGAGATATTTAAGACATGTCTGGGAAACTACCTGTGCAACCTGCTGTAGTGAACCTGCTTTATCAGGGCATTAGGACTTGAGGTCCCTGCCAACCTGTCACCTTTGTACACTTCTCTTCAACGTGGGGAGAGATGCATCCTTTCTTTTACTTAGGAAAAGAAATGGTTGATAGGAAAACTTGAGACCTACGGATGATCCAATGTTCTACTTACATCATATGAATTTCTAATCAGCCCCTTAAAGGGGCACAATCAAACAAACCTTATGAGAATATATTAAGTTGTCTTCTAATATAGATTTCCCTCTTCTGAAAGAAATAAGGAGTTGTGCATTTCAGGCATTCACATCCTTTTGATTAACATCCTAGACTGCAGCAAGTGAGGATTTGCTCAAATGAAACCATAAGTACAGAAATCAGAAAGAAGACTCTTCAGAAGGCCCCAGGTAGAAAAGGATATCCAACAAAACATCCTTACCTCCACTGCCAAACCATAAATGAAGTCTGGGAAGCGGTGTATCCTGTTTCCACCCCTTCTGGGCACTCAGGTGCATTGCACTGCGTGCACCTGAACTCCTCTCAGAATCAAAAGTAATTTCTCACAATACTGTCCTCTGAGCTAAGCTTGTAAGCCCACTCTAACATAACAAAAAAAGCTACGTATAAAAAGAGGGTCAGATTGATAATATCCTGATGTCCAAAGAGTGAAACTGGATAAAAATGGTTTGTCGCTTTGAAGATCATGTTCTATATATTGCGCTACTCCTGAAGATCAAAGTACAAATGCAAAAGATTATTGATAATTTCATCAGAATGTAAAGCAAATTATTTGGGATTTCAGTCTGAAATCATTATGCCCTCAAGTTTTAAGATAACCACAAATGTGTTTGCGTAGCATGTTAATATAGCAAAAATATAGTATGTTGATGTTGCAAAAAAATCCAATAGTTTAGGAACTTGAGTCTTCAGGCCACCCTACTGACTCTTCAGAATTGTATACAATGAAATTACAAATGTAGCTGGAGTTACTTTAAGGAGCTTTGCTACAATTGAAACATTGTCTGCCATGTATGCAATAAGAATACATTACATAGAATTAATCAGGTCATTCTGTTCTTGAAGATTTTTCTTGGAGTGTATTCAAAGAAACGTGGAGCTTTGTAAACAGTGGCAGAATAAATAGTTCTCTTCATCTGCAGTAGGAATAGTTATCATTTACTCAGGAGCACCCCACAGTAGTAAAGGCAACACCAGGGTTACCTCATAGTTGATAGCTGGCTTGTTGGGAGCTATTAGCATGAAGCTAGCAATCATTACTTAATTCCTACTGTAATGAAACACAGCTTCAATGAGGGGAAACTTTCTTTCCATTCCCACAGAATGTATCTGCTCTGCACACTGATGTAATTCATGTCAGCCATTGGCACAGGCTGATTCACTGTTTACAAAGAAAATATTCAAAAGCCTTGGCCTCATATACTCTTTAAGATACAGACAATAATCAGAAATCAGTAGCAGAACAAAATGTCACACATCCAGGAGGAAGCCATCTGCAAGGCAGTTACACTGACAGGAGAAAGCAGGTGGCAGTTGGAGCCACGCTCACAGATAGCCAGTACTGCTTTGAAGAAACAATCTTCAAATGTATTACAGTTTGGGACAGTCATCTCACAATTCCTGTGTCTTATTTTGCCAATGGATATTTAGTATATTATCTTTCACTACGAGCAAATTTTCTCAGCCAGGCCCCATCCCCAGATGGAACTTGCAGCATATAAGATGCTGAGAAATCAGAGGAAAATGGGCACTATCCATGTGAGGGTGATCCACAGGGAATCTCTGCAGACCTCACACGTCTGGATGTGTTAGATTTGCTGGGCAACGCTGTGCCAAGGCCACCACCAAGAGAAATGCAGCAATTTGGCTAGATAGATTTGATCATAAATCTTCTGAAAATGAAAGTCTATAAATTCAAGAAATAGGAAAAAAAAAAAAAAGCTTCTGGCTTAAATCTAAATAGATGGAAACAATTTATGAATGTGAAGTGTCAAGGCACTGGATGTTCATAAAAACCTGCCTGCCCTTTGGGAAACACAGTGACAACGTCTGATCACTAGTTTTACTCATTTAATAAACCAAGTTTAATAAATTCTTAGTTCAAAAACATCTTAAATTGAAAAGAAACAAATACATAATATCTGAGAGGTTCTGAAAATGAAAAATGACAGTTTTCTTGCTGTTTATACTCTGTCATTTCTCATCTGTTTTTTAGGTGGGTATCTTGTCTGCTGTGCCACATTTAGTGATGACAATTATTGTTCCTATTGGAGGACAGATTGCAGACTTCTTAAGAAGCAAACAGATTCTTTCCACCACCACTGTGAGAAAGATAATGAACTGTGGAGGTAAGGCTTCCTACCTTACTAGAAAAGTTTTTATTCTGTGTAGATTTAATAGCCACACAATGTGCTGCATGCATTAAACAAATGGCATGCTTTTACACACTTAGGACATAATGCTTAGTTTGTATTTTTTTGTGTGTGTGTTGTAGATGTGGTTAATAAATTAAATACATTTGTTCCTGTATCCAGTTTCAAAAGACATTTGATAGTTCTAAAATCATTTTGACTATTACAGGAGCAGGTGAGCTCTTTTGGGTTAATCTGCTTACAAGTATCTTCTAAGTGAGTCTTAGATGTTCACGTGAACACCCTCTGTACTACAAGAGCCCAGTTTCAATAAGCAAGAACACGTGCTTTTTAGGGAAAAAAGAAATTCCTGATTATATTCCACTCTAGGGTAATATTTTGCATCTGCCCCTTATGAAATATTACCTCAATCTAAAGTCTGTGATATTTGAGAGGGTATTAAATCTGATGCCTGGTTTTCTTTGCAATTTCCCAAGGTTTTGGTATGGAAGCAACTCTTCTTCTTGTGGTGGGATATTCTCACAGTAAAGGCGTGGCTATTTCATTCCTAGTGCTTGCTGTAGGCTTTAGTGGATTCGCCATATCTGGTAAGATTACACTGCTGTTCTTCATAAATGATTTTATCTCAAGAGACAAAACACTTCATCTGGTTTTTATTCATTGACTATAATTTAAAACAAATCTCTGAATTCCAAATATTACTTGCCATCACTACAAACTACAATCAATATCATGTCTTTTGTATTGTTTTTTGTTGTTGTTCAAATAATCAATCTTTTCCACATGCAGTGCAGCAAATTAAATTTTCTTTTCCGTGAGGTGCCCATGTTCACCATGAGATTTTCTCAGAGTTAAACACGTAACAGAAATGGAATGATATTATGGACAAATACCTAAGTATATGCTTTTGTTTAGACATTGAGCTTTTGCCACTTTTTCCTCTGCATATTATTCAATGCTTTCTCATAAAAAAAAGTCTCTTATTTTCTAACAGCTACACATGTACTAACACCTCTTCTCTCTTTTTTGTTATCTTGTGATATCCAATGAACTAACTTCTGCTTCCATTTATTGAAGCACTTACTCTGGGGACAACCACTTCGGTCACTTTATGTAGAACCAGGAGGTTTATCAAGATATTTTAAATAGCTACTGTAGACATTTGAACAAGACTGAGGTATTATTAATGCAAGGAAACACAGATTTTAAACATGATAATGAATCATTTATAGAGAGCCTCTTTTTACTCTTTATTCTACGATCAAGAACAGGAAGGAACTCCCTTCTGCTAGTCAGTGTGAAGGAAAAATGTGGGCAATAGGAAATGGAAGTAGCATGAGTTAGAGGAAGAAATAACATGTTATTGAGAATGTGAAATGCTCACAAATGACAGTCTGAAAACACAGCCTTTATCCCTATCCAAATGTCTTCTGGTTTATCTAAACAATTACTATTGGATTATTTTTATTGGGGAAGAAAAATGTATTTGGTATCCTTTTATAATATTTTACAATTGTTTAAATATTTTTTAAAAGAAAATGAGAATGAAATGAGAAGTACCATAGCATTTTAGAGAAAAATCAATGCAAATAAATAGCCAAAATAGATCTAAGTAGAATTGTCAAGTGAATTACTTTATACTGCTTTGGAGAACAGTAGTATTGCTCTGGTTATGGTATGAATGTTTGCTGATGTTTACATTGCAGGATTCAATGTCAACCATTTAGATATTGCCCCAAGGTATGCCAGCATATTAATGGGGATTTCTAATGGAGTCGGGACCCTGTCTGGAATGGTATGCCCTATAATTGTTGGAGCAATGACAAAGAACAAGGTAAGTGGCAATGCAGTTTTCAGGTCTTCCAGTTTAACACAATTCATTTCAAGAAAAAAGATCTCTTTGTTACGCAACTTATGCAGAATATCTGTGTTACTGACTGAGAGCTCTAGGAGAGAGCATCCAGGAACCAGCAAATTTGAAGCACACTGCACTTACTATATTCTCATGTTGTCAGTGTATTTGCAAGCCAATGAATAGTAATTTTCAGAGGAAGATGCATGTAAGTAATTGGAAATTGGATACGTAAATGTTTTAGTTTTGCCATCATCACCTCAACTGCTAATTTAAATCTTTCAGCTCAAAAGAATTAGACAAGCGGTCTGACTTAGCAAATTTCTTCTTTACAGACACGTGAAGAGTGGCAGTATGTCTTCCTCATTGCAGCTTTAGTTCATTATGGAGGTGTTGTATTCTATGGCATATTTGCTTCAGGAGAGAAACAACCCTGGGCAGACCCTGAACAGACAAGTGAAGAGAAATGTGGCTTCATTCATGAAGATGAACTAGCTGAAGAGACAGGGGACATTACTCAGAATTATGTAAATTATGGTACCACCAAGTCATATGGTGCTACAACCCAGGTCAACGGTGGCTGGCCTAATGGATGGGAGAAAAAAGAGGAATTTGTACAACAGGAAGTACAAGACTCATACACCTACAAGGAAGGAGATTATTCATAACAAACCTAAATATTGGGTATATTTTGTAGTGCTTGTGATTAAATTCATTGTGATTGTTTGCACACAGAAATAAAATGTGGTATAAACGTAAACACATATCAAACAGGAAGGTCTTACTGTAAAAAGAAAAATCCATTAAAGTGCAATCTGTATGAGTTGTGACATGTCATCACTTTCATTAGGTTATATTTGTTCAATAAACATTAGAGTTTTAAGGGTTTACTGGTCAAAACTATAGGGGCAATTAGATACTAACAGTATACAAGAGCTAAAACTCATAAGTACAGAGTAAAGCACAACTAAGCAACTGAGTTGGCACATCTAATGCTCTTTTTAGAAAGCCAAAATTACTTGATCATTAAAAATGCACTTATATATTTGTTACACTGTATTGAAAGAGATTGTGTTAAATACACGCGTTTACTCAGTGCAATGTAGGAATTGTATGCTTTTGTCTAAGACATGAACTTTCTTGAAGGAGAAAGGTTGAGTCCTAGGCATTTTCAGGGGATTGATACAGTTCCTTTAATGGTAATTGTATCAAGCCTAAAAGAACATATAGGGCATATTGTATGTTTATCGTGATTACATGCTGCAGGCTACTCTGTGATGAATAATGGAATTATTTAGGAGTTTTATACTGAATGTTTGGGCACAAATTCTTATTTCTATTCTGCACAGATTCTTATGAAATTATAAGCCTTGTCATGTTCTTCCCTGCATTTATCAAATAACAGAAAAAAATGCAACGTTAAGTCCGATTATTCATGCAGACTGCCAAATCTCTTTATCAGAAGATAAGCTTTATAACTCTTTTTCTTTGCAGTATGTTCCAACTTCGTACCGGTGTCTTTAAAGAGAAAAAATAACACAATGTAAACTAGTAAAAGATATAGTCTTATAAAAAAATTCCAAAGAGAAATTTACTATGAGCAAGTAGCCCTATAAAAAAGGATGTATTTGTTTTTCAGAATATTTTGAAACCAATAGAAGTAACAGAGAATGATTTAACCCTTATGCTTCCCCAATAGTGTTCATATTTTTACACATTGTGCCACAATTATATACATAGATATAAGTTTATTGAAAATACTGTAATTATAGAAAATGTTCCTATTTTAGAAATCCCTCAAAATAAAATAAAAAAATATGTATTTGTCTTTCAATTAAACCTATTAATAATGGGCACTGAATATAAACTCACAATAAACCAAAGTGGCAAATAACTAGTGTTGAGTTGAAAGAAGCCAACAAGCATCACGCTTGTCTTTTCAGCATAACTCAACAGTGACTGCAACATTAGTGTACCAAGCAATAAGTGCAATGCATTACAAAGTGCATAATCTTAGTCTATATATTATCCTTCATTCAGCTTGTTGTATATATTTGAGGTTGTTGGGATTAAACCAAACTGAACCAAACTGAAGTTAGCAACACCAGACCACTTCTTAATACTCTAAAATGACAACAACGATCCATTTCCTAATTCAATCCAATGATTATTATTGTATGTAATAATCCATTCTGGATTCTTGGTCTGTTCATTGTATTGTGCTAGTGATTGGAAACCCTGCTACCGCAATATACAACTTGAGGATTGTTTCTTCTCCTTTTCTTTCTTTCTTTCTTTTTGTTTATTTTTTAATCCAAATCATACCTTAACCTTAAGAAAAAGAAATATTTTGCTTTGTGCCTCAAAGTGATGTAAAATGTGACCATAGCTTTTGCTGTGTTTAATGAAAAAGATGTGGACTGTGTCACTTCTGTTGCTGCAAAAAGTGTTAATAAAATGCTCTATTTATCCTTTTATATAAAAAGGACTGTAGTAGTTTCTTGTGATTGTTTTTAGATGCTCTTTAATATAGATGACTCAAGTTCTACACACTGCAAAACAAACCCTGTTATCAACAAGGAGATGATGTCTTACATCTCAGTTAGGAGCTGTGCTGGATACCCAGTGTCCTGTGTTGTCTCCCCTCTCTTGTGCTCCTGCACAGAAGCAGAGGGAGACAGGCCCCTGCCACTAGGTCTTGTTCTTCCTCCAAAAGAATTCCTGGTGCACATGTGAGAGAGGAAAGAGCAGGAGCATCAGTTTGCCAGACAATGACACAAACTGGTAATAATTTATGAGCTTAAGGGCTGATGTGGATTAGCACTCTCTACAGCAAGTGGAAAGCTGTCACAGATTGCTGACCTCAGACATTGTTTCTTTTCTTGCTCCCCCAGCAAAACTCTTTGCTTGTAACTTAATACTTTGTCTGTCTTACAGGAATCAGTGAAATTCAAAAAATCCTACATTAAAAACATAATCTTCTAACAACTGTCCCTGTCCAGTAATTCTTCTGAATCCAGAAGAAGAAGGTAGAAGCATCAAAGTGAAGAAAAGGCCACAAAGAGCAGCTAGAACAGCAACAGTAGGACAGTAGCCATCAGATGCTGAGTCCAGGCAGGAGTCACCAGGTTCCTGCTCACTGTTTTAATGGACTAGAGCAATGTTGTCATGGAAACATCCTGGAAGATCCACTAGTGGGATAAATAGGTGCTTTAAAAGTACTGCTGTGTTTATTACACCAAGAGGACAGCTCAGAAAATGAAAACTAATTAAGAAAATTAAAACTATTAATCTTAATTTTCAGACTCATCTTACAGGTTCTCTGTCTTATGGGATTGTTTCAACAGTTTCCTTTCATTAAGCACAGGTTATCTTTTTTCCTCATTAGCTTGATACCTAATAATTACTTAGAACAAAGGAAAGACTTTAATCCAGGCATTATACTCTACACTGTTCAGCCATGCACTGTTCTGTGGTAAATCAACAACTGCTTTACTTGATAGAATGGAAAAGCTGAGGAAAAACATTAATTAGATTGCTCAGAAAATTGTTTCTAGATGTTTTGCAATATTTTTCATTTAGAATGCTTTCATGAACAATATTTGTGTTGTAGCTGGGCAGCTACCTGCCTCTTCTGTCCTCTGAAAACACATTACTTCTTTTTCCCTTCACTTCAAATGCTAAACCACTCATAAGATTCCCCACATTCTCTTTCTAGCTGTCTGCTTCTGCTCTGACTCTTTTATTTCCTCTTTGAAATGGAACAAGGAAGGAAGAGAAGCATGCCAGATCTTAATGTTTCTTCTTCACAGACTCCTACAAGTGGAAAAAATATAGGAAGCAGTCATCAGAAACGTGACTGAGAAAAAAGGAAGGGAAATGGAGCAAATAATCTGTTTCTTACAAAGGTTGATTAAACGAAGACAAGTAGCAACAGCTCGATCTGTTTTAGGGAAAAGGAGAACCGAGGAGACATGACCCCTCATCTTGATGCCTATATTTCTTCACAGTGAATATGCTCCTGTTTCTCCCTTCCTCCTTCCTTGTTATAGATAGCATGGATAAACTATACCTTGTAAGCCTCTTCTGAAGCATGCTGTTGCTGCCCAGAGGCTTCTGCACTCAGGTTCAAACACTAGCTCTAAAGGTGCACTGCACTGGTGTGATGTAGTGTTCCTCTTTTGGAACTCTCAGTCACAGTCACTTTATTGCCTTGTTCTGTCAGCTCTTTCTGCTCTGTTCCCCAATCCAATACCCTGTACTTGTGCTCACTTGCTATGCTGAATAAAAGCAAAGCATTTTTACTCACCTTTTTGTTTATCAATCGGTAATTTTCTAACTGAAGACGAGGGCAGAACCCAGGTCCCATTAAAATCATTAGAAAATCTGAGTTTAGATGGGGTTAGAATAATGTTCACCTTCATGCCCTCAAATATTTTCATATAGCATTACTATTCAATTTTAAAACATCTGTATCAGCATCGGTAAGATCCCTTCTGTAACATATATTCTTTCTTGCAGAGATTAAGCTATTTGCTCTTTGCTTTCAGAAGTGATCATGAAATTCAATGGACCCAATTTCATAAAAACACTTTCCTGTGGGGAAAAAGAAAGCCTCAAGGTAAAGGTTGAACTGCAGTGACAAAAGAATATCTGCGAATGTGAATGAAGACCTCTTTCAGCATGAAGCGAAGCGTAGGAATGAATGTGGAAGTCAGAATAAATGTCACAGTTCAGAGCTGGACTGTTAGAAAGATAGCATCACAGTCTTTGATGCTGCCTCTGAAAGATAAAATGCTCTGTTCCTTTTAGGATAAGCTGTGAAGCAGTGTGAAGGCTGGTCTAGATTAACTATTTAACAGCAAATGCTTTTGCCCATTTTATGAATTTGTCTGCGTTTATTTGCTTGAATAATTTTTGTTGCACTGGAAATTTTAGAGAGTTCTAGAATAAAAGATCCTAGAACAAAAATATAGACTAACTGTATATCAGTGTACATCCCATCTGATCCAATTAATGTGTTGGATTTTGTTATTCTAGATTTGCTTAGCACCCTTCCACCCTGCTGTTGCACAAAGCATGGCGAAGAATGGAATGTGTTACATGTGTTACATGTACAACTACCTAAGCCTACATGAGGAGTTTACTGAGGTCAAGTACTTTGACAGGATCTTCAGCATTTGATAACTGTTTGATGTTACAAAGTGATGGTTGAGAAATGCATCGTTGGTAAGGATTTTAACACTGGAAGCATATTATCCTCACAAGTTTTGCTTTAGATGAAGATGCATTCTCTCATCTTCCCAAATGCTGTGGGTAAGGAATAAGAGAACAATACAAAATAAGCTGTTGAGCGACACTCTAAACTCTGACAGGCTCTTGTAAGTAAGAGCACAGGAGTATGCTATTATTTCTCCATAAGAGAAGTGATGAGAAAGGCAGATTTGGTATTGAACATGAAATATAAGTTAGAATTACAGCAAATAAACTTCAGAGTAAACTTACAGAATAGCTGCCAAGTGTCCTAGCTTTTGCTTATGACAGTAGTTAACAGAAAAAGCAGAAGATGAAATCACAGAATCACAGATAGGTTGAGGTTAGAAAGGACCTCTGGAAATCACCTAGTCCAGCCTGCAGCTTGTTCCAGTTCTCTGTCACCCTCACAATGAAGAAGTGATTTCTCATGTGCAGATATAACTCCCTGTGTTTCAGTTTAAGCCCTGTTGCCTCTTGTCCTGTTGTCAGGCACCAGAGAAAACAGACTGGCCCCATCCCATTGATACCCTCCCTAGCTATAGTCCTACCTATCTGGATAAGTTCATGCTATGTGTGTCTAAGGTATGATCAAAAGTTGGCTGAGCTTCTTACCATCTTCTGGCTACACCCTATGCTGTCCTACTGTTTTGAACACATATCAAGGCCTTGAGAGAACTTACAGGCCTTAAGAACACTGAGCAGCCTTCTCTGAGATCCTGGTCATCATCTCCATCCATGACCTGGCAACTTTTCTGCTCAAGCCTGGGCTTCCCTCTCTCTAGTTTGTCTCCTCAGTAAGATCTGGATCTCTGTGGTGTTCTCTGCTCCAGTTCTAACTCTGCTTCACCTTCTGAGAGATCTCCCTTATCAAGGAAGAGCTACGTTTTGTCTGCCACTGTGTGTTTATGAGACGGAATCAAGTTTTCATCCTTGAACCTGCTGCACGCTTTCTTATCTGCATTCAGGAAGCTGCTGTTACTGTCCCCAGATCTCCTGTTAGAGATGATCAGCTTTATTTGTACTACAAGTAGCTTTTCAGTACTGGCATATCTATACACTGCTTCCATCTGGGCATCATTGCACAAGGGCACGGGGTCTGCTCACAAATGTATGCAAGCAAATGATGCTCTTGCTCTTTGAGCTATCTGGGGTCAGCAGCTAAAAGCAATGATTTTTTGCAAAACTGGCGATCAAGGCATTATAAGGAGTAACACTACCTTGTATTACTGACAAGGAGTTGATGACGAGGTGTTGCCTGTTCCCTCAAGATCAAATGGCAGGTTCTGTGCACAAAGAATAGCGAATGAGATGAGCATCTGACATGGGCAAACAGTACAGCTGAATTTGGTGTAGCAAGATCCCACTTCATGGTAAGCAGTGCAAATTCTTTCACATCTGCTCTGAGTGTGACACTATGAGCTTTCAATATAAAATTGACATATGTATAAATTTGTTTGCTGTACCAGCTTTCTTTCAGAAGACACAGAGGTTATGTGTTACACCAGCAACATAGCAAAATGAACTGGCTAAGCAAGTCAGCAACAGGAAGAAATTTACTTCAAATGCTGAATATTTTATATCAGTAAAATAGCAACAATACTCAAAAAGATAGCTATAATACGAATATAATTGTAAAACTTCACATGAAATTGAATGTGAATCATCTCAGGTTTATATGCACATTCATATTCATATAATATGCATGCATGTATATAATATATAGAAATTTGGAGTAATAATGAGAGAGAAATCTTTACACACAGAACCATTTTACCTTTCTTCTGACTTGATCAAATTCCTAATATATCCTCAGAACATTAAAGCAGCACTAAGTCTCTTCTCAAAACCTCTATAATCTACAGTACACAAGGATGTAAGCACCAAGGAGCAAAAAATAGCCTTACATAAGAATATTAGTTGATCTTGTTCTCTTTAAGAAGATCTTGAAGTCTGAGCACTTGCAGGAACTTCAGAGCAACAACCTAACTTTTTCAGGGCTGTAAAACTGACCTGAAAACACATTACCAGGGATATTAACAGGAACCTCTTTGTGTTGTACCACTGCTACATTTTCCAAGTCACAAATGAAAACAAATCTGTTATTTTTTTACCTCAATGCAGGAACTTGGTCTTTGGTATTTAGCACTTTCTTAAGCTGATACAATTAAGGTTCATGACATTTCTAGAGGCATGAATGGCCTAAAAGCATTCCTCAACTTCAGTGATGTCCTTGAATTCAGAATGCTCTCCTTCAGAGCACTATAATTATTCTCTATTGAAAAAGAAACATGAAGAAGAGTTTTCCCTGAAGAATGGAACTTCCTTCAGTCATTCAAACAGTTGCAGTCTTACTGTGAGAGTTTTCAGCTTCCTGTGTTTAGCTTTACCTCTTACACTGTAGGAATGATAGTTATCAGGAAATGCTGAACAGGATAGATTAGAGTAGAGTGGAGTAGAGTGGAGTAGAGTAGAGTAGAGTAGAGTGGAGTAGAGTAGAGTAGAGCAGAGCAGAGCAGAGCAGAGTAGAATAAAAAAGTTCAGACAGAAGGCACACTACAAGGACATTCCATTCCAGCTTCCTAACTACTTCAGAGCTAACCAAAAGTTACAGCATGTTACTGATGGTATTGTCCAAATGCCTCTTGGTCACTGACAGGCATGGGACATCAGCTACTTCACCTGGTAGCCAGTTTTAGTGCTTAACATTTCTATGCTTTGCATCCAGTGGATGGCTGGATATGCAAGGATCAAGAGAGAGGCAAAAAATCCAAATATTTTCAAAAATATTTTTGAGTGTTGCAAGCCTCTTCTAGAAGAATCCTGATGCATGCCCCTTCTTATTTATTTCTCTCCGCACTGCAGTATCACATGGGAGGTTCAGCAAATCAAAGGCCACTTTAATACCAAAAAGTGATGTAAAAAAAAGCAAAATCACGACTGGAAGGAGAAAAGGAACCACATCAGCAAGGATTCCAAAAATAAAGGGTAGCATTTTTAAAGTTGGAAGGCTGCCATTTAATTAGAGTTGGTCTTGTATGATCAACACATTATAATTGCCATAGCTAGCCATGAACTAAATAAATTTCTGAAGAGGCTGTGATAATTTTCTTCAAGGTAAGCATTAGAACAAGTAACAAAACTGCCTTCAGCTTTAATCTGGAAATTCACAGAACTATTCTCTGATTTGTAGATGCTTTGTGCAATTGAATTTTTATCAAACACTGACAAACTTTTTTCTCTGCTGTGGTTTCCCATGTAGTTAAGTCTGTCTATGGGGTCAATAAAGCAGTTTAATCTGAATAGATAAAGCAACAAATTAAATGCTATTTCTGGACTATGTTTAAACACTGACACACCAACTGTGGTCTACACTAAGTGAACATGCAAATCCCAATTACTGTTGTTATAATCCACTCAAAAATATAAACAATCACTTCACTCTGAGGTATCAAATCAGAGCTAATTCATATGCTTTGTTTACACATGTCCTCCAAAAACATTTCAATTTATTTTAATCTATCTGAAAATTAAATACACTAAAAATTATATATGTTAAATATTTTAAACAAAAGTTAAGTACCTGAAGATATAATTTCGATGATTTTTGTTCCTATTCTTATGTCTCAATCATAAGTAGCCAGTCAAAGCCTGATCTCTTTTTTCTTTTTCAGATATGGTCTGGGTCATGCTGAGAAGCTCAAAATTCGACTTTTTCCTAAATCAATACACCTTTCTTGTCTGATAGAACAGTCATTTTCATATACTGAACACATACAGCAGAGACAGAAATGAAGATGTAGAAAAGCAGAATTATCTCTTTAGGCCTGTTATTTCACAGGAGAATATTTTGTCTGTGCTACATACGAATAAAAACAAAGGGCATGTGCTTAAAAAACACTTTCTAATTCATTTATTTCCTTGTCTTTGAATATCTTTATTAGCCTAGAAACTTGTTCATACAGTGACAGCTTTATTGCAACTGTCATTTACTGTTTATATTGCTAGATGTAATTACTTGATATTCTGATTTGAATAAAATCCTCTGGGCCATGAGTGGTTTATTTGTCCTTGCACATTCATTTGATGTAAGAGGACACAAAAAGTGCTCAACACAAAACATACAAGCTGAAATAATTGCTGTGAACTTGGAATACCAATGATATTCATCAAATCCCTTTAACGTTTAGCAACGGGTGCTTATTTAAGATCTATTCCCTAACTGATGCTTTGATGCACAGAATGTGAAACTTTGGGGAAGTGAGACCTCTTGTCTCTCAAAATAACCAGTTCTGCTCCTTATGGAGGCAATGTGATTTGAAGACATTGACTTTGACACAAGGAAGATAAATCACTTTATATTTTCAGGATTTCATAGGAAAAGCAGATCAGCTCCAGAGCAGCTTCTGATGATGGCTGCTGATACAGCTGCCCAGACACAAGCCTCTCGTACCCTAGGCAGGTGTTCAGAGCCTTCAATCTCTGAACTTTTTGCAACCTCCCGATCAATTGGCATGAAGTACAGACTACATGAAGCAAAGAGAAGTTACATCCTTACAGCAAGGAGGAGAACTATGAAAGGGGAGGGCACAGATCACGCTATGTGCAGGCACACATTGCATTCTCCATGTGCTCTGGGGGTAGCATCAGGTAGGCAGTGCATCTTAACACACACCTGCATTTCTACCACCTGCAGAAATAGTGCCACACAAGAAAGACAATTCCATATATTAAGAGATGACACACAACTTAGAGGCATTATGTTCTCAGAAAAAAGTTCAGACCAACAGGTGAACCTGGAGGTACTGCTTGGAAATGATTATTTTTCCTTTTTATATTGATTCCTCTAATCTTGTGAATCTATCACTATCAATTATGTTTCAAAAATGAAGTAGTGAATCATCTGTAAGTTGATTAACAGCAACATCTTGGCAGTATGACTTAATCATTCTCTGTGGGATTGCTATTTCATTTCCTGTTCCTTTTCATTCAAGCAACATTGACTTTCTCTTTCTGCAACAAAATCACAAGTTTATGTGATGTCTCCTAGAAGAAACACAGAGAATAATCAAAAAGGCATATAGGAAAAGGAAAGTGTGAGAAGCAGTGAGACAGACAAGAGTCCTCCATATGAATGTAAGGAAATTAAAGGTCACCATTAAAATGCACTGCAAACTAAATGGCATAAAAGACAATGAAATCTATTAAAAAAAAAAAGAAAAAGCAGTATTGCTGATAATTGGAAGTTGACTCTATCAGCAACAGGGTACAGTGATGTCATGTATTCAAAGACTTTTGGGAAACCTCAATCACTTCCAAAATCAGAAATCTGGGTAATTATTTTAGGAGGTAATTGTTTTTATTTTATTTTATTTTATTTTATTTTAGTTTTGTTTTTGTTTTTGTTTTTGTTTTTGTTTTTGTTTTTGTTTTTTGTTTTGGATGGGGGCATGTTAGAGCTCATATGGACAAAAAGGTGTCTATGGAGTAGCATGGAAACCTGACATCCCAGTGTGTGTGACTTTGCTTCTGTCAGCACAGGCTCCATTGAGACTCTATGTCATCTCTAGTGAAATAGTGCCTATCTCCCAGGAAAAAACGCTGGACTCAGTCTTTTCATTTGGTGTGTGTGGCCATTAATTTGATTTGTGATTACTAGCAAAGTTCAGGACGATACATGCAGATGAATTATTGATCTGCTTTTAGGCACTAATTAGAACAAGTTTACAGTTCATCTCTAAAGCACTCTTTATCTCGTACACAATAAGAATAAAAACAAATGTAATTTGTCCTCTGTTGTTCTCATGATTAATTGTATGTATGAAAACAAATCAGCATTATATTCCTAATAGACCATTTGCAAATGAACGCTTCAATTTACAGACACTGTTCTCCCATACACACAGAGAAACAACAGAATTATCAGTAACAGCGCTGAGGGGAGGCCAACACTTGTGGCAAATTTAGCTACATGCTAATATTTGATTTGCAGCAGATAAAATTCTTCACAAAGCAAATACAGCAAAAATGAAATGGCTGGCATTGTATACAGCTGCCCTTGATGACACGGCTACATGCTGACAATTTCTGCCTCCTTCTGCTTTCTCCTACTCCCCTTGCTGAGCCTATGATGTGTCATGTGCTTCTGCATCTCTGCTGGCAGCTCTCCTCATGCCTGGGCTGGGCCAGCTGTGTGCTCAGTGCTGCTGCAGCCACGCATCTCAGTCCTTCATCTTCAGACTCTATTCACAGTTAGGAGACATCAGAATTAAACTGCCTAAGCACAACACAAGTCACCTCCTTTTCCAGGGATACTCTGAAACAATGCACTGATGCATTCTTCTACAAGACCTCTGTGTCACTCAGTACATGAATAACATATGCAATTATCAGCTATCAGATACGTTGTTTTATCTTCCTTGTTCAACACTGTCACCTCATTTAAATCCTGATTTGGAGTCAGAATGATTAATTTCCTTATCTACTTTTCAATAATACTCATCACTACAGTGTTCTAGTGCTTCAGATATTGATTCCCATTCCCTCAGCACCGATGTTAAGAAGAGGGCATTGATTGCATAGGCAGGTAGAGAACTAAGTAAAAAAGAAGTGAAGATGATAAACAATTTAGGATACTGATTTGAAGCAGTTTCATTCTGACTTTTCAGAACATTTTGCAATAAATAAAACTACTTAGGTTAACAATACAATCTCCTACGTCCACTGCACTTATAAATGCTCTAATGACATCAGCTCAGACCACATCAGCTCATAGCATTCTCCTAATAACAAGGATTTTTGAATATCTAGGCGAAGTTTTCCTTGTTTTGTTGAATAAACTGTTCAGCAACAATTTAGATGTTTTGGAATAAGAAGAAAGGAAAACAGTTTATTGAGATGGCATTCAACAGTCCTGAATAGAACATCACTCTCTTTCATTAGCAGTCCTCTGACTCAGTCACCATACTTTTTTCAACTAAACCAAAGGCAACTTGCTTTTATGTATCCATAGAAACTCTTTACTATGCAGTGAATTAGTTAACCTTATGAGAACAGTAGCGTCCAATCCCCAAACCTCTGTTTCTTGCCTCATTCTCTGTCAGTTCAAACCTGCAGGCTGCAATTGCCAGCCCCAACCATTATTCTCAATCCCTCATCCTCTCTCCAACAGCAGGCTTGTCCTCCTCTAATCTTGTCCTTCCCCAGCTCAGCCTTCAGACCTCCCCCAGCTCCAACAACACTTGGCCTCATTTCCTAGTACATGCTCAGGGTTCCTGATGAGGAATCAAAGAAAAAAAGAGATCTGGTTCTGTACCAGGCACTAGTTATTAATTCCAAACACCCCTCTTAATATTGAAGTGGAATTTAGCACAGGTACAATCCTCGTTACCAGTTGATAGGAAAAGTGTAACCAAAATGGTGGAGTCTAAAAACTCAGAGACAAGTAATTTAAATCCATGACATTTTGCTGTTGTCTCTGCTTCCTTTTTCTCAGTTAGTTCTCCCATAATAAGTGATAATTTAAAGGCCAAAGAAAGAAAAGAAAGATAGATCATTCCTTCAGAAGTATTCCCAGGATTCAGCATTTTCCTATCCAGATACTGGCTGCATCTCTGTATTTAAGATACTTTAGTGAGCTGGCTTCACTGGAGTAGCACAAAGCTCGATCCATATTCAAACCTTTCATGGGGCTGTGAGAGCAGCCATAAGAGCCTGCATCACCCATGGAATCTTTTTTCACAGGGATTCTCTGCTAGCACAGAGACTCGGCCTCGGTGCATGCAGATAAATAGCTGTGCATTTCAAGGCAATGATGTGGCACATTTTTTACTAAGTTTCAGTGGACAAATACAACAAATTTAAGTGCCACCCTGGAGTTGAAAGCTGTCTTTTCTGTTATTTCAAAGATTAAGTGTATTCAACTATTTTATATTTCTTCAGTTTTACAAGTAATTTTCAATTTCCAAAAGATTTTCTTCTTGCTGTGTGAAATAGTTTCCATTTTTTTTCATGTAGGTTGCAGAAATGGACCAAAATGGGATGCCTGTTGACAGTATAGAGCAGAAGCCTTCCAAGGAGAGGCATTCATCTTTTTTAGTGCAGCTCTCCTGTCTTCCAACGACTCAGTCCAGGTTGACACGAGTAAGAGCAGTCTTTCTACCGTTGAAATTTTGGAGGCCTTCAGTATGTGCATTTTCTACTAGTCAACACAGACTGAAGAAAATCCAGGCAAAACTCCAAGATACAAATCATCTTGAAATTGCAAATGAATATAAGTAAACCAGTAAGCTCTTTTACAAAGGAATTCTGTCCTCAAATGTCTCGGTTGTTTTTCATAGCTACTTTACTTGAGAATCAAAATATATATGCAGATTAAAGCTAATATGGAATGAAAACCTTCAGCAATGAGTGAATCCTGTGCAGGAGTTCAGCCTGAAAAAAGCAACTCCACAAGGAGCCACTAGAGTATAAGAAATTTCACTTATTTTTAAGTTCATAAGAAATACAGTTAGTCAAATTCAGACAATGAATAATAAATGGTTCCCAGCAAAGTGGAAAAGCTGTACATATTGTTCAGCTGACAAAGAACACTTGGCACCCAAATAATGATATAAATACTGAATGCAAAATAAATAGTATCTGGCAATATGGAAACACTTGTCTATCTCAAAGCTGCCAATCTAGTGGTAACGTATACGTTTTGAGGATGTTGTCCTTCATTTACACAAAGAATGGAAGGCTGGAGGCAGAAGTTATGTCACTATCCAGTAACTCTGAGTTGCCTTATCATGTTGAAGTTATTAACATCCATTTTTCTAAGCTGCTATTTTGAAAGAGAAAGGCTTGCTATTAGCTACGCTTAAAATATATCAATGAAAACCAGCATGGCTATTGGATATATAGCATCAAAGAGCTGGCAGTGTGGTGTGCTGCAGTTCAAACTGCACACGTCATTTCATATTTCTAGCTACTCTTATTTTTTCAAGCCTGGCAGATGAGATAGGGTCCTGAGTCTGGTGTCATTCAGTTCTGATGTCTGGATAATGCTGCGCTACTTCTCACTCTCTCTAAGAGAAGCTGATTGCATCTTGCATCTTATACACCAATACAGGGTTTTGATGTGACAACTGTTTCCATTTTCCTTTCAGCAAGCTGAATTTCTTTCAACAACATCAGACTGCACTGCTGTGGAGAGAAATACTGGCTTAAACTAAAATTTTAACACAATTCCACATCAGATGTGGCAACTGTTGAGTTTTAATTGGATTCCCTCACCAGCACAATTTTCCTTAAACCCAAAGCTTATTAAACCAAGTCTTTCTCCCTTTTCAGATTTCAAATTTGCAAGTTTCAAATTCTTATTGTCAGGACTCTGGCGTAGAAGATCGTGCAATTCAATGGCAACAGAATTTGTAACCTGCACCACCAAAAATAAATGTATGTGCACCCTCTTTTCCCTGGTTGCCTACCTGTGCAACCTGATGTAGGGAGCTGCTTTGGCAGTGGGGTTGGACTCGATGATCTCTGGAGGTTCCTTCCAACCCCTACAATTCTGTGATGCGCACTGCACTGATGCATTCAACAGCGTAGGGCCAGAGCCCAGCCACGGCAGCAGCCAGGGAGTGCTGAGGACTCCTTGAAACAGAAGTGCCTTAGAATTGGGTGTCTGCTACTTGTCACTCTTGTCACATGAGGATTCAAAAATACTTGGCACGTTTTGTGGCAAGTTACCTTTTTAAAGGAAAAATGATAGCATTGGGAGCTCTGTGACAGATGTTCTGCAGAGTGGAATGTAAATGCTCATCCCAGTGGAGGCGGATTAGAGAGCAAAGTGCAGATGAGATAGGGAGAGGTGAAGGGTCATTAGCCTGAGACATGATTCTCCAGAACATATCTTACAGACGTTCAACACATAGTGATGCTAGTACATTTATTACACCTTTTTTGTTTTGATTGAGTGCTCAGGAAAACTGAAAATATGGGAAAATACAGATTACATAGTCGATATACACATAATATATCAGAAATAACGTGTAGCACTCTGGAAACCTTTATGAATAATCTGTGTTTTAGTTGGGCAGGGCATTAATCACATGCAGAGGAAAACTCTTAGGTTGTTTTTCTTCCTTTGGATGATAAATTAGTTTTGCTTAAAGCACGGACTGTCACCACATCTTAGTCTTTTTGATGTGATGCTTGCTATTCAGGAACTAACACTGGCAGCTGACAGTGACAGCCAGCCAACCCATTTCTCCACACGGGCAGCCCAGGAATAGATACACGCTGTACTCCCAGCAGCACCTGATATTGTACAGAGAATCACCTGAAACTGCTGGCAGCTGCTAGAAAGCTTGGGAAGCAGGATATTTTATGAGGTCATTGAGAAGTGCTTCTACTGTGTCACCCTCTGATGTAGCAAGCCTGCAATGCAGCTTCTTAGTTAACCTGGCAGAAAGCACTCAGTTCCTTTGCAGGAGAAAAAGGTGGAGCATTTCTTTGCTCAGCCCCTTCCAGGGTGACAGCAGACAGCACAGTCTGCTGCAGAATTTTTAGTAGCAGCTGTGTTCTTCTTAAGGATTTAGCCCCTAGTAATACCGTACAACAAGAGGTCAGATAAAATCTTAAGCGTATTGTTTAGTTTTACTTCTTCCTTTTAAAGTTATCTGACACAGTGTGTGCACCTATACAAAACTGCTCTTTAAAGAAGATCTTAATTAAGCACCGATATTTAGGAAACACGAGAGTTACTGGTGCTTCTGAAATTTCCATTTATATATTTCTGTGTATGTGTACACTAATATTTTTTTAAGGATTAATTGATATATTTTGCACTTATTTTACACACACAATGCACAGATGAAGAACGTCAAAAAGATCTAAGGTAATTTTAAACTTCTGTTTTTCAAGTATCTGATGTCTTAACCCACTTGCAATTTAAACAGAACCTTTTAATATATATTTTTGCATTCATTTTTTGCAGTATTTTGCATTAACAATCAGTGAAAACTTTTCCACTCAGAAAAGCACTCTTTTGCCACCATGAAACTGCCAAGAGGTCCCTGCAGTACTCAGAGAGCAGTCAACAGAGGAGAAAACACCAAACACATACAAGGTTCCTTTTCTTGTTTCTCCCTTAAAGGCAGGAAAATCTAAGTGCAGCAGACTGAAAAGACTAGGAAGCATTTGCTCAACAGGCTACAGGCAGAGCTAGGAGCATAACCTGTTTCCAGCTCTAACATGCCATTGAGCTATGCTACTTTTTTTTCTGGAGAATGAAAAACTATATCCCATATCTTGGGATTAATTGGATTGGACTTGGATTAATTTAAGAACAATGTCATTCTAGATCTTGACAAAGCATAGTCATCATAGTCTAAAAACTGTAGCTGAATGGCTGGGAATGCATCTTACCCGTTCTTTACTTATCAGGGTACAGGCAGTGAAGATATTCAGCATCTCACATAACTGGGAACTAAGCCATCACAGTGAGCTCTGAATAATTGGATGGGTTAAAACAAACCTCTGTTTCCTTTTGGACATCACCTTCAAGAGCACAGACACACTTTTCTACTTATAAAAATTCTACTGTTCTTTAAGCAACGAATAGCTAGAATCAAAACAATATTGGGCACTCCAATAAACTGCTTTGAGCTGCTTGGCTTTGCAGACATGCAATGAATGAGTAATAAATGCTCCTTGAAGAATCAGACAGATTAGCAGTTAATGAGATTACACGCTACATCCTCTGTTGCCCACCCTGAGTTCCACTCACACAAAGGAACTCTAGGAAATAAGATTAGAAATATTAGAAATATAGGAGGAATATTATTAAGCCATAAGCATTTCTGAATGCAATTATTGTGCCCTAATAAACAGTAACATCTGCACTTCAGGTTCCACTACTCTTAAAATTCAACACCGCAAGGAGCATGAGCAAGCACCATGATTCAATGTGAGGAAATTAAATTTTAGTGAATTTTCTGCACTCATTTTTCTGAAAAAAAAAACAAAAAACTGTTTATGGTTTCTGTCAAGGAGTGTAATTCTTTGAATTCCTTTCCGTGAGAAATGTGCTCATATCTGCACAAATATCCCAGAGGAATACAGAGTGCCTAGTAGATTACAACTGAGATAAATGAGCAAAAGAGCTCTCCTCTTTCTCATTCCTAAGTGTAAGCAAATATATTTCTCTGTGCCACAAATCACAAATGTGCAAGAATTCTGGTCAGCGAGTCAACAAAATACACCTTTGGATTTAATGCGTGAGAGATGAGCATTCAATCCTAAAACAATCACAGTGCCTTTACCATAACAAAGATGGAGCTACACAAACCAAGAAGAGGTGCAACTTGTGTTGCCACCAACTTGTGCAGCTCCTCTTACCTTCTTATTGTGCTGTTCAGTAAAAAATTCATACAGGTAGTTACCATGGTAATTCCTGCATCACGTGATGATCTTCAGCTCTTGCAGAGATATTGAGCATCTTCTTAAAGAAGTATGCACATAACTTGTGTTACAATTCAGACAAACTTCTTCGTACTGCCCATGTTAAATTAGATTAAGTTTGAAAACATCAGCACAGAAAAGATGGTGTCAAGAGCTCCCCAGCTCAACAGCTACAGGTGGAAAGGCATTTCCTAGCTCAGCCAGCACAAAAGATTGATCAGACTTCAGAGCCCTGAGTTGGAAGCTGCATTAATTTCTTGTTTGGTGCAAACACACTGTGTACCCTTCATAAAGAATCACACCAAAAATAACTGACCATTTCCTCTGTAATACGGTCCTAAAAGAACTTGTTAGGCTGAAAAGGCATCCGTATATATTACATTGTCACACAACGACAGCAGAATAAATTGGATTTTGAAATTCTAGAGCTTTTACAGAAATGGAAGTAAAAACTTTCAGTGGCAAAGCATGGGCTTTGGTCCTTTTTTGTCACAGCCTGAAGAAAATATCCCAGTTGATCAGACAGTAAAAATGCATTTCAAGCTTCGGAGCACGTCCTTAGCTTCTGGATCTGAGAACAGAGCTCTTCTTTTTGTTGTTCTTTTTTCCTTTGAAGCAGTCATCACTCTGTTGGATCTAAATCAATGCCTAGTGTGTGAGCTTGTGACCAGAGAAGAATGTGAAAGAACGGAAGAAACATAAAAATACTTCATTAAAGGCTGTTTGCTTACACTTGTGGAAGTAGAATAAAGAAAAGAAAGAAGAGAGGGGATGGAAGACGTAGTGAACCTATCTAATCCCTTTTCCCATTTTTCTGATGCAACCACTGAGCTTTTGTATGGCTCTCAACACAAAGCAATAGGCAACCTTGCACAATGAAGGCAAACCAGCATTCCTCTTTTCCTGTTCCACGCCACTTACAAACACCACTTACCACCTGCCACAGTGATTTTTCAAAGAACCTTTCCACACATTGGGCCTGATATACTAAAAAGAGTAGAGGGATGTGCATATTTCAGAAGCCTGGCCTCACCTCTCATACCAGCGACACAGAAAAAAAATCATCACAGAAAGGATGTGATGTTGCCACTACTGTCTACCATCAGGATTTGTCACAAATTTAAAAGTAATTAAAATGGAACTAATGAATTTCTCCTGGTGATCTGGTGGCTGTATTTTTTATACCCAGAATGCTGCCTCCTCAGCCAAATTAACTAAATTACCTCATGTTTCTGTATCTGATGTTTGAATTCACCTCTGAGATCTGCATTTTAGGTCTCTCAAGGTTTACTCACAATTTTTAATGTATTTGAAAAGGCAAAAATACTACAACATTTTAAAAGCCACTGAAATCTTTTGCAGCCAGTTACAATGGCATCTCACGTGGATCTGCTGCTATTGTCTGTTCTTACCCACAGCATCCAGTGATGCAACTGTGATGAGATTTTATCACCAGGAAAGCCTACATGTTTTGTTTTTCTATGTCAAAACCCTATTACACAATTGGCCTGTTAGACACCCTGCTTTTGACTGTTTAAGGCCACAGATGTGAAAACTAGTGCATGGATTTAAGGCAGTGTGAACGGTAAGCACTGGTATAACAGTGTTAACATGAAAATATCACTGAAAAACTGAGCGACTAATTGTTTCACTGTTCCACATATTCTAGTGATTTTTAAGGAAAACCAAATACACAAAATGGATTGTAGGGGTAGCAGTGGAGTCCAGCTGAGAGGGGTGCGTGTAATCTAAGCATGAAAAGCAAGGCTAGTGTTTTCTTGACAAGTAAAGGTAAAGAGAGGAAAAAATAGGGAAAAGAATGAATGGCATCTGAATCTGTGTATAAGCATTTCTGCAAGGAATGGAACACTTCAGCTTCTACCAGTATCTGAAGACAAAGAGGGATCATAAACACTTACAAATGATATTTTCTACATTTGAAAGCTTTTTCCCTCCCATGTTTTCTTTGCCTACTTTCCATATCGGAGCAGACCCATTTCCCTTCTACACTGCCACAAGCTACTTACAGTTAAGAAAACTTAGTCTCAGGAAAATGTCAAATATAATGAAAAAGAAAAAGGAAAAGTTCTAAAACAGAGAGAAAGTTGGCAACAAGTTCTCCTATGGGTCACATTCTCACAGGTTCTGCAAGTTCTTCTGTTTCATCCACTAAAAAACCTGCTACCACCTCAGCTTCTCCTTCTGCAGCCATTACTGTTTGGGTTTGTGTCACCAGGGTATTGTCCATAAAAAAAAACACCTCCTAAAGTACTGCAGAATGTCAGTGGTGGTTGACAAGGCGTAAAAACAGTTTTACTCTTGAAAAATATCAAAAATGAACAACTGGGATTTTGTCCCTTTTCTTTCTTTGCCGTGAAGTAGATGGTGTATAGAAACAAGGGAATATAACATCACTGGTAGAGAAAGAATAAATTACGTATTATTGCAACATGACATTCAAGGATAATTTGGAGAATTATTTGATGTATTTTGGATCAAAATCTTCAGTACAGTCTGGAAAAGAAGGGTTTGAGATCCTGTAATATGAAATCCAACACCAAGAACCTCAAAGAACGAGGAATTGACACTGGTTTGTCATTGATATATTCAGCACAACGGTATTTGTTCTAGTTCTTGGAAAAGATAAATAGAGCTATGATTTCCAAGAGCAAAAGTGAAGGTTAAGATTAAACAAGAAGCTAGTGGGCAAGTGGTAAAAAACAATACGAGGGATGACAGAACATTTAAAATACTTCTTATTACGTTGCCTGTTGACTCATTATGGTGATTGCTGTCAGTTTACATCTAGAGTGAAACTTAGTTTTGAAAGAATGGAATAAAAACACCTGTCAAACCAATACCTACACAGATACACTAAAGAATCTCCCAAGAGACTTTAAAGACATCTTTGATAATAACTATTGCACAGAGACTTTAAAATGAGCCACAGTGAACATAAAGCTATTAACAACCGTGGGGAGAAAATTATGACAGCTCCATGTTAGAAATAAGGGTCCATTCATACATCATTTATTGTATTTTGTGAACATGTTCTACAGTTGTTGAAATTAAAATTTCTTCAGCATCTGACAATTGGAACATGAATAAGGGGTGCAGATGAAATTTGTGACAAGGTCAAGTAAGGATCACAGTACAAACTCATATGTAAATTATGGAAGTTTGAATACCAATTGTCTCGCCATCAGACCAATGGGATCCTGGAAGAGCTGTCTACAAGGATGCTGAGGACAAGAAAAATTAAGTACTTTTCAGATTAATTACGATCATTTTCTGGAAGTGCGTACATAATGTGGTTATACATGAGGACTCAAAGTCTACCTCTAGTTCCTGTAACATGTAGAGTTATTTTTAAAGAATGAACAAGTGGCCACGGGAAATATTCTTAAGGCAGGCATCTCAACATTGCTTCATATCCACTGCTCTGTCAAATTAATAAATGTTTAGCCTTCAGAAAACACAATGTGATTTTTTTTTATAGTAAATTGAATTCTTTGCTTTCATTTCACAGAGAATTCCTGAGGTAGAATTGTTGTGCACTAGTCATTGAGCTGAATAAGGTTTGCTCCTCATATTACTGACAATCTGAGGATAAAGACACTATTAACTGCACCTCTTATTGCTTCAGAGCTGACATGTATGTCTCTATTTAGCTTTTAGGCTCACACTTCCCAGGTATCATTGTATCACTCGGCTCTCCAGAAGTGCAGCTTTAGGATGATAGGCATAACATTATCTGGTCTCTTCTTTTCCTGTATGCTTTCTGGTTGTGGAATGAAATAGAGTTTTATTCTCTAAATAATCAGATACATCTTCTAATTTTCAGGAATACAAAAAAATTAAAAGACCAAGATGAATAATTTGACACACACATATTTCAGTGAACACCTGGGTGAATGTTAGAATGTTTTATCCTTGCTGCTATTAACTTTCAGACTACAGATTTATCTGATTGGTTCCACAGAATCTTTGCTTAGCAAAATTTGTCACATGCTGACTAAAGAAATATTCCATAATTCAGAAGGTTTAAATTCAGTCTCATGTTAGGATGTAGGCTTCCTGTATGATCTGGAGCATTCCACTGAGGTCATTCAAACAGGATGCAAAAATCTACATTCTGTCCTCTGTACAAGGAAATATGTTATCCAGTTCTGCTAGAACACTTGTCTAGCTATCAGGGAATAATGGTTTGGGCTGGAGACAAGCTTTTTATCCATCTTTTCTGCTGGATTAGTTCCACATTGCAAGGAAGGACCAAAGAACACAAGAATAGTCACACTTGTTTAGCCCAGATAGCATTGACTCCAACAATAAAGAAAAGTGAGCACCTATGGAACAGTACAAATGAGGCAGGCACATGTGATCTTTCCCCTTAACGCCCTCTCAGACTCTAACAATTTGCAGCTTGGAAAACCTTCAGAGTCTACATTTGTCCACTGAGTAATCCTCAATTAACCTCTCTTCTGCATAGTTAACTTGTCTCCACTGAATGCAACGTATGAGGCCTGCTCTGAAAGTAATGCCTCCTATTTTTTTTATGTTGGCCCATGATGTCAGAGGCAGATGCTGGTAGTGTGGAAGTAGAGGTTGAACCTTCCCACCAATATCCTGGTACATTTTGTTGCCAAAGGGGCAGTCTGACAAATGGCATGTGACATGGAAATGCATATGAAGCAATGGTGTCATTGAATTCCAATATGGATCAAAAAATTGCACTCATTGACATTCATTGATGCTTACAGAACATTTATGGAGACCAAACAGTGAATGTGAGCACAGTGAGGTGGTGGATGGTGCATGTCAGAAGTGGTGACAGTGACAGTGGCTCACATCCATTGGTGCAGTTTTTATGAGGGTGGCATGCAGGCTCTTGTCCACTGCTGGTGAAAATGAATAGCTAATGTTCATGACTGTGTTGGAAAAACTGCTTTGTGACAGAAAGTGTGGTCTATCAAATAGTGTTTTTGTGCTTTTTGTAGCTGTTGCAGTTTCCATGGAAATTACTTTCAGAGCAACCGAGGTATTTCATCATCCGAAATATCCTAAAGCAAAGAAAATTTACAGGTCTAAAATAACTTCCCTCTAAGCTTTTTTTCCTCAGTCCCTACCTGTTTAATTTGATGATCTTTATATATATATATATATATATTTTTTTTTTTTTGAAATTACAAGTGGCACCCCACCATGCTATTCGCAATTTTAAAGACTTCTGTCTTCATTTAGTTGGCTTTATTCCTGTGTTTAAGATCCCTGGCCTACACATTCATCCTCTGAGTGAAAGTCATTCAATTATTGTGAATTTCCATTCTATGAACTTTTCCAGTACTAGTATTTTTTTTTTTTTGAGGCCAGAAAACAACTGGATGTAGTACTTATGGTGTCAACAAACCATGCATTCTCTTTTCCTACTCTAGCCACTCCAAATTGTGGTTTTCTTCTTGACCTTTACCAAGTTCCAAGCACAGCGTGGCTCTCTATAATACGATGCCATCATTTTGTTCCTAAATGGTAATGGCCGTCTTATTGTATGTGATACATGCTATATGAACTTAGGAAAACCTTTCTCATGTACAAAACTCTATGATAAATGCTCTCAAACTGTAATACATAGTTCATAGACAAATAATTTAGTCCAGAAATGAAAACTAGGAATAGTAACGCAATCGGTGCCATATGGAAAATGGAGAACAGATTCCTAATACCTACTCCACTAAATAATTCATTTCTTATATTACTTATTGATTGAAAATAAGAAATATATCTTGCCCTTCCTAATTTAATGCTATAATTAGGCTGCAAGCTCTTTCCCATGTTTCAAACATGCACTTTCCCTTGTAGTCTTCCATAAATATTTAATTGCCCAACTCAGTGTGGGACAGCTTCAGGCAGAAATGACAGACAGCAAATTATTCCGTGCTGTTTTATTAGCTATGACTGAAAGTAGAAGAAAGGGAATGATGGAGATACAGAAGGAGGGATAGAAAAAGAAAAAGAGGAAGAGGGAGAGAAAGAAGGGAAAGAAGTTAAAATCTTTTAGACATGAAATGAATTCATGTCTACAACCTATTAGCTATTAGATTTTGGAACACCTACTTCTGCTATCTGTTGGAAGAAGGTTGATCTCAACCTAAAATAACTGACATGCTTGAGCCTAAGGGAAACTTCGGGACTGAACTGTGAAAAATGTCTCTGATCAGTACTCAGATCAGACTCAGTCTTTTCATTCCTGGATAGATGAGTTCTCACAATGTCCTACTGGCATTTTCTAGCTTCCCGCTCAATCTTCTCTTTGCACAGCACATTAATGCTAAGCCTTACTCCTTATGTGTAGTGCTAGGCTAAGGGACTAGCAGTGAATTCCATATGGGGCAAACAATCATGTTATGATCTGCCAGGGCCTGCATTACTATATGCAAAATCCGCTTGCCACTGTAGTCTCTAAGTGCAACCAGAAATCAAATGTGTTTAGGATCAACAAGCCTGAAGTTTGATCTTGAAAGTCATTACACATTCTTAAATAGAAATAAAATGAGTCAATCTTTCTGAATGTGTTGGTGTAAGTAATTTTTTTAAATGATACTTCAGTTCCTAAAAGAACTAGAAAACGAAACAAACGATGAAGGCATAATGAGGTATCTTTAATAGGTAACATTTGAAGAGCCTCCTAATTAGTTCATTCAGTTTTCCACATGTAAGGCTATTATAGTAATGCTTTAATTGCTGCTTCATTTCTATGTGAATTTTATGCTTTTTAGGAATATAGCTTATTTTATACTGCAGCATCTAGTACAGCAGGAACTGAGTTTGGCAATATTCTGATTCCCTATTTCATTTATAAATGAGCCTTTTCTTTTGTCACTGCTCTTTAAGGTGCTTTGAAAATCTAGGTCTACAGGACCTCAATTCACGCTGATATAAAAAGTAAAAAGTCAAACACCCTGTGCAGCTCTGAAAACTGTATCTTAAGATTTATGACAATGTCTAGAAAGCAAAATAAATTCTTTCTTCAGCAAGAGTATATATTATTTATCTCCATATCTAGCTGTATTTTCACTTTTAGCAAATAAGAAATAGGGGCAAGTTTATTTTATTATTATTATTTTTAATACAATAGAAAATCGTTTTCATTAGTAGCAAAATCAGTTGCATTCAGCAATGTGCTGCACCTTCTATGTAGAGCTATATAAGCCAAAAGCTTTTACCAGGTATGCAAAATAGTTTATTACTAATAGCTACGCATAGCCAGGTTTAGTTAAAAAAAAATCTGGCTGGATTTAAAGAGCATACACCCTCCAAAGACCTAAAAATAATCAATTCTTTAAGGGGTTCTGGAACTTTTAAGTATGTTTTTGCAGAGCAGAAATCTGATGTGGATTATAAAAAGAAAACAGTACTCTAATCGCTTCCAGGATTATTTTACATCACAAATTTGTACAATTCCATGTGCAGGCTGCATAACACAGGGTCAAAATCTGCCCTTCCACGTGTCCCTGCTGATTTTAATATGACTTGAAATGTTCATAACAGAAAGAAAACTATACTAAAAAATGTTAGGCTGTAATGTTACTGCAATTAGATGCATAGTTTTCGTGTACTCTGCGAAGCACAGCAGAGTTTTCACTTTGGCCAACACTACCTCTGCCTCTCAAAGTGCACAGGCATCCTGGCAGTGATCCTGGCCATGTCTGCTAAATGTGAGCATCCCTACGAAATGCAGGAATCACCACCTTTCAGTGCAGTGTTTGGGGATATGGAATCTGAGGATCCGGTATTTAATATCTTATTTTTAATCAGGCCTAAAAAGCCATGGGTTTTGGGAAAAAAAATAAATAAAAAAGAAACACATGATTTAAACGCATTAGAATTTAGTCCAGTCAGCTGTTCCCTGGGGTTGTTTTCTCTTTCCTTTTAGTTTTCTGCATGCTAAGACATGGATCATAACAATGTCATCACACTGCACAGCCTAGTTTTCCTCCATATCAATAAGGACCAGAAATTGGCTTCTAAAAAAAATAAAATGAAAGCTTGTGACTCTTGTGAAAGTGGCTGAATTAAGTGGCTAGTTCTTGAACAAAACTGCAAAGCATGGTTACGATTCTGCTGAAGTGTTGATGGTTCAATTAAAGACAATTACCTCAATGGTGCCTTCTATGGTTTCCAAGAGGGGAGGTTCTTAGGCCATACTGACTATCAGAGTTTCTCCTCTCCTCAGATACTCTGATAGCAGAACCAAAGCACATTTGCTCCAGCTATTCACAGAGCTGAGCTTGAAGCACTGGATATATTACCAAATCTTTGCATCCAGTGTGGATGTCTGATGTGCTGTAATCTGTAGAACTGCTGGGACTGGGAAAATATTTTTACTAAAGAGAAGATTAATATTTTCAAAGAGTTATGCACGGACCCTTCAAAGCTATGGTTTTGTATATGTAATGAAGGAGAAGCAATGCAGATGATTCATTAGTACTGCCCACCCAGACACAAATTTTGGAGTTAGAGCTAAAGGCTTTTCAATCTGCTTCCAGTTGCTAAGTCCTGACATTCAAGAGAAGGGGATTTATGGCAAAGAGAATTAAACTAAACAGAAATGAAGCTGCTGTTTAAGGATTATTTCATTGAAGTATTTTGCACAACAATACAAACCTCTGATGAAATCTGAAATATTCTGATTTCTCTGAAGTCTCATTTATCTGAAGAATTCAAGTGGTTTCAAGAATAGAATGTTCTGTTTTGGTGCTCCTAAACTGAAAGCCTGTAGTTTCTCTTACGCACACAATTGAAGCAAAATAAGGTGTTTCAATATATCTTTTATTTTTTTTCTCTTTTTATTCTCAGTTTAGACATTCCAAAATTTAGATGGCTTTCTCCTAAATGGAACAGAACCAAATGCTGGAATCTCAAGTTTTCTACAGGCTGAATTTCCTGTCTTTTGTGCAATGTTTGTTCCACCTTGTCAGAAAAGGAAGACCACCTTTGGGTCAGATCCCCATTGGTGATGGGAGAGTCTCAATAATACTCTCAAAACTGCTGTCACGGAAGGTAGTCACAAGATCAGTGCTGCTGTATATTAGATGACTGCTTCGTTTGGCAGTCTCAAGCTCAGAGAAGAAAAACAGACAGACAAGAAAATAAGTAATGTTTTGACCTATACTAAAAAAAAAGACATACTGAGCAACCTAAAGAAAGCCTCTTGGTAGCTTTGTAGCTCTTGGATGTCTTCAGCCTGCTCCCATAATTGAAGGCAGGTGGCATAATGTCACAAAAGAGGAACTTTCTTCTCAATACATAAAGAAATTGCTGATTACATATACATCTATGAAATCAGCCTCTCTGGTCACAGCTATGAGTTCACACTGCTTGCTACAAATGATAAACACATGCAATGAGAATAAAGACATAGATCTCTGCGCACCACACAGTCATGCACCAAACATAAACAAGTCTGTGGTTAAACAGAATTACCAGGCATTGAAAAAATAAAATAGATCATTCTGCTTTATAGATTTGCTAAATCTATAAATAACTGCAGATGTTCCACCAGTCATTTATCCCTTTCTAGCTGAGCCGATTACTAACTGAGAGACTGCTGGCACACAGTGGCAAATGAGTATTAAAAAGCCTCTGTGGAAAATGATAGAAAAGTACTGTTTTTTTCTCCATTAAGTAGAGAGTTTTTAGCAATATTTACTGTCGTAAGTTTTCTGTTTGTATGGGGAAAGTGTAGGTACAATATATTCAAGCCCTTAGCTTTTGCCTGTCTCACTAAACTAATTCATAGATGCTGGCAAGCTTTGCTCTTTTATAAGAACGCTTTGCTCTGCTGGTTTCACAGTAGCCGTGAAACTGAGCTCCAAAGCCGAACCACACCACAGTTATTTATGCATATAAAGAGATGGAGGTAAGAGAGAGCTTTCAAAGAGAGGGCTGGAGGTTTCCATCTGGAGCTGTAAATGAGAAGCTTTAGCCTCACACCACCCCACAAGGGACACACGCGCCAGTGCAATAAGGTTTCTTATACATCTGGTTAAGCCAGCATTAGATTGAAAAATGCCAGTTTTCATCCACATGCCACCATCTCCTGAGCCCTCAAGCTTATTCTTGGGTCTCATAAAATACTTGCTTCCACCTGTTTCCACCAGAATCCCCTAGAGTTTACCATGAATTTAATTGCCTGCCAGTTTTTATGTCTGCTTAAACTACAAGACCTTTAAATAATTTATATCCTAATTACTGTTCATCATTTTTTAACTAGAAGGCTCAGTTCCATTCACACAAAAGAAAATTCATGGGATTCGTTCTAAGGAAATACTTTCAAGGAGCCACATAAAAATAGCAAGTGTGATCACAGTTTTGAAGAATGAACTTAGACTTCCTTTAATAAAATATCATAAAAATATTAAGCATTCCCTCCTGATGTGGATCATAGTCATTTTAGCACAGTTTCTATTAAATAAGTTCATAGTTCATGTGAAATGTAATACCTCTGATTTCTAGGAGAGCTTATTTATTGATTGTCTCATTCAGGGTTACCATTCTGCCTGCAATTTATATTCCTCTTTCCCAGTTGGCAGGATTAAACCCGACTGATGTTTCAATCAATCTCAGCTAGCACAACCTCAGGCTATCAAATTCATCTATGATAATTTGGAGCAGAAGCCAGCAGTGCCTCCAGGCCACAGTTCAGAATTAAACTTTTTTTGTTAAAAAGAAAGGGGAGGGAGTGATTTTTTCTTCAAGACTATAGTATTTCCAGGTACAAGCTAGCAATGCTTAAAGTTGCTCTATGATTTGTGGCTGGGCATCGCAGGGAGAGGGGAAATCACTCTAATGGAGTGTTATAAGTTTCTTGAGTTCAGCAAGTTAATGGAAGACATACGTCTGGAATGATTTTGCTGTTAGCATTTTGTCTGAGAAATACACACAAAGGAAAAACAGAAGATGAAATGATAGGACGAGGGCAGACTGAAGGCTTTTGAAGTTTTACTGCTGCTACCAGGAATAGCTGTAACTCTTTTACAGGTTTATGGCATTTCTGTTAAGTGTGTCCTAGCCAATACTTTAAAAATCTGATTGCGCATCCATGCATGATTGCTTCTCTGCTTTGGCCCAACTGGGCCTATTTAAAAGAGTAGAGGCCAAAAAATTCAAGTGCTCTAAGCATCCAGAAGCTCCAAAAATGAATTCATTGTGAATTTGAAACATACGCGATTCTGGAGACAGAATTAGCAGTTACAGGAGACGCAGGTTCCTAAAAAGTCTGCTTCAGAAAAGCACACTGCTCGATATAGAGCACTGGAAAAACTAAGAACAAAAATGATCTGACTTTGAAGACATTTTTGTGTAATTATACTTGAAAGAGTAGTGTCATGTTTATGAGTAAATGTTTTTGTGAGCTAGGTCTAATTTGTCAATAAATTTATATTCTGCCTCGGCTCTGGTTCATCAGTGAAATTCAATGCCTGCTCTCCAAGCCCCTTCTCAGGAAGCCCTCCAAGCATAACCTATCAGACAAGCTCCCTGGCCACCAGCGTTCAGAATGCAATATCCATGACAAGAACAGGTGCTGAGCAGCATCCTCAGAGCATTTTCATGTATCTATCCATGAAAACGACGCTCTGTTTGCCTCATGCCCCCAGTGAACATGCACTGAATGTTAGTGACTCTGCATTTGGTCACATGAGAGGCGCCTCTGTAGTTGTGCAATTGGGGGAAGAGAGTATACAGCTCTACAGTAGCTTCCAAACAGACTACTGGCATTTCCCTTTCCTCAAAAATCACAGCGCTTGGCGAAAAACACAAAGAGAACTACTGATAAATAAAGGAAAGAAAAGAACCCTTCCAAAAAAACCAGCACATTCCGTGATTAAATATTTAGATGTACATAAGTCATTTCTCAGTCGACCATATTTATCTTGTTTTACTTGAAAACCTCATCACATTTGAGCTCTGGCTATCCTCGACTCAGGAAGCGTGATTAAATTTTTCATCTAATACTGAAAGATGTGGCAAAGATTTCTGAGCTGATTTTGTTCCCTAGTCTTCTCCGAAGGCCTAGCAGATACTTTGTTTTTTTCCCCTCAGGAAAAGCAACATATGGAAATAATATGGGGAAGATTTCACTTCAAGATACTTTTACGATCTTGGAAATTTGACTGTTCAGGAGGCAAAAGTATTCCTTCACAGAACTGCTGTCAGCTACTAGGTTCTTGTTAAGACAATCAATTGTGTTCAGGGCAGTATGAATAAATACAGTGACCTTTACACTCTTTGGCATGACAGATTTCTCTCTTCCTATCTCCAGTCAAGGTATATCATGCCCCTCTTGGTGCCTGTCAAGCAGCCAGGATACAATCGCCTACAGCAGCTTACTGCTGTGCAAACTCTTAGCACAGGGTAAAAGAGAAGCCTTTTTAAAAGTAGCTGAATATTTTCCACTTGATCCCAGAGAGGTGTACGTGTGCCAAGGATACAACAAAAAACTCACATCTTCTGCCCCTGCTTGGAAGTATCCTGCCAGCAGAAGAATGTTTTGCATGGCTTCAGTGGCATTACAGGGCCATTATTTAAATCTGAATATAGAAAGAAGCTCACGCCTAGTTCAGGTATGCTCTTTGGATCATTAAAGGTAACAGGAAAGTTTCTAATTGCCAAGTGGTATCAAATACGACTCTTCTGCTTTCACTGCACCTCTGCTTTAAAATGAGACCACTGTATTCTGTGAAAGGTTTCATCAATGAGAGTGTTGATGTGAATTCATTAAGAGACTATATGCAATCTGCTTAGCAATGCTAATATTTCTCTGCCAGATGCTTCATCCCAATAATTTTTGTATTAATAAGGGAATTTCAGAGGAAGTTGCTGTAATAAATTAGTCTTCCTAAGAGGGATTAGAGTCCTCTGATAGTGCCCCATGTGTTGTAATAACCCTGGGCTACAACCATTTCATCATTCTGTGTATCCTTTGTTGATTTATTGCTTAGCTAACAGTCACCAGAGAAGAAACTTGCTAATATTTCATAACTCACTTCACACACAGTTGAAAGCAGAGAGTATTATGTGTAACATCACATTGTGAGTTTCTTACAGACCAAAAGACATGCCAAGCAGTGGGCCTCATTCACAAGGAATTAAGCAGTATGTAAGCCTAAGAGTCTGTTCAGACAGCAAAATTGCCATCAGGACACAAGACTTCCTATCCTTGAGGAGGCAGAGACACTGAAAACCATTTCATAGCTTTTTTTACAAGATATGAGATTGTATCCCATTTCTCACAAGTTGCAATACAACCTGAGTAAAAAGACAGTTGAATGTAACTTTAAAAATACATGGTATATGATGAGGAAAAAAAAAAAGTTACTTAATTTTTTGTGCATACTATGTTGTTTTCTTTCATGCAAAATTGTCCATGAAATATAAGGTGTAGAATCCAGATTTCTATGAATATAGAAAGAAAAAAAAATCAGAAAAGTGATTTGGTTACATTAGAACTATTGTTCCTTGAAAAAAATATCACTTAACTTGCGTGCTACATCCACCATGTAAAGGGTTTTAATTTTCTTTAGGAGGATTATGCTTAATCAGTGAATAAAAATTAGACCACTCACTAAGAAAAGGACTCTATACACTTTCTAGGAGATTCATCATCCCATTTTGCAAGTAAAACTTTATTTAAGTTGGGTTTTTTTTTGTTTTGTTTTTTAAATCAGGCAAAAAGAAGGATGAGTAGAAGCTCATATGGATTTAAATTAGATGGCTAACATAATCAGTCTCCTTCTGCCCTGAAATTTTGTGCTCTCAGAGACCATTTCCTTTGATGAAAGTCTTGTTGTCTCTTTCTAATAACATGGAAATAATTTGTGCTTTTGTTTATTCGGTGCAGACGATTGCCTTAAAACAATAGGACCAAAACAACAATTCACCACTGTTTCTTGATGAGGCTCTAAGGTGAAGACTTGTTGAAAGTTATACAAATAACAATATTTTTAACTGGTATTCATAGTCAGTTTGGTAATGTAAAACAACAACAAAGCCTTTCCATCCATCTAATTGTAGTACTCAAAGATTATATATCTTCTCCCTCTCCTTGACATCTTCAGCTCTCTCATGCACCAAGTACCCAAAATTGCTATGTGTGAGGTTCACTGGTATAATGCTCTGAATACTTTCTGCTCACATAATCAAAGAAAAAGTAGTTACCCAACTGCAAGATATATAAGAAATGCAAAGAAAGACAAAGTAAAAAGACTCCTTCCTGGCCTATAAAGAATAACATAGCAGAACAATAAAAGTTTTAGGTCCCGATGTACAGCTAGATAGAATCAAGGCTACAAGTCTTATCTGTGTTTAAAGAGTATGTGCCAGGGCTGTGCAGGAATGCAAATACAACTGGCAGCTTCTGACAGCTGGGAAATATCAAAAGCACAAGAAATTGGAATGGCAGTAGCCTCCAGTCAACAGCAGCAGAATTTAAGTGCTGGCTCAAGATAAACTAACAGTGAGGTTATCCTTGTACATCTACCATCAACTCCTCAACAGACAGTGTACCTTATAAAAGGTATTTTTCATTAACCAGGGAGAAATTCTTCAAAATGACCATGATTTCAATGATCCAGTTGCTGTAAGAAGCTTCTAACAACCTTGTGAAAAGGAGAAAGAGCTATACACATACTTCTAATGATAAAATGATCAAAATACTGTTTTGAATGCACATGAATCTATCTGCTGAATTCAATGGGCATCTAAAATCAGTAAGTATGAATAATCATCCTGAATAAATACACCAAATTACACTGAAAACTTCAAAATGCAATCCCACATACTATCTACATACTGGGACCTTAAGGAAGATACTGAAATCCTAAATCAAGTGGAAAGAGAGTTTGCAGGGGAGATAAGCACAACCTCTAACAGAATTGAACGCTCTAATTTAAATTGCTGAGCATTACTAAGATACTCAGTAAGGAGGAGTTGAACTTATTCCCTTTTTTTCATCAACTTCTCTCCGCTGAAGGAAAAAATGCATCATATCACTAGCTGCTCTAATCTCTTTTGCAGGATAAATCACATAGGTACTATATGTAGGTCAGTGAGATGAATATCTTTATTCTCATCCATTCCAAATGAAATGCACAGAAGACAAAAATGTCTATTGGGACTTCTAAGCGTGATCAAAATGATGCTAGTGTTACAGATTTGTTCTCTTTCTAGTCACATAACTATTGCTGCCTATGACATATATAAAGAATACATTGTACTTTTAGCATGACAGGAAGAACGCTAAGAGAAAAATACTAGGCTGCATACTTTCAAATGACAAACACAACAATTAAAGAGCACATCAGAAACATAAACATCAGATACTGATCCATTTCTGCTAGAGGTCAGATTTATAACTTTTTCCACAAAAAATCTGTGAGTACAAAATCATTTAGTCTGCAGAACTCACTCTACTGCTGAAGTAGATACAGACCCAAAAATTAGACACAAAACACGCAAATAATAACAGTTGCAAATAGTTTTTCTTCATTGATCAAACAGCTGTAGTGACTTTGTATTCTGGTTTTGCTCACTGATATGTAAAGAATATTTTCCCTTTAAGCCAATGAAACTGAGTGAAGTAAAGGACAAAGAGGTGGAACATTTTATTACCGAAGAGATATTTCATAATTGTCATAAGGACTCCAGTTTAATCAAATTCATTTAATCTTATTGATGGCCCAGTGCAGGATGGATTTAATCAAACTGATACAGAATAGTTGAAACCTGTGCCTGGTCAATGGGCTTCCTCAGCTTAATTCATTTTTCTTGAAGCTGGACATATTGGTTCCACACAGTTTGATGTTTCTGATTACAAAAACACCAGAAGTGCGGTAGAGTTGTAATGAAAATATTCAGAGAAGCTCCAGGAACAGCTTTTTCATCTGCTACTGATGTTTGGGAAGACTGGACCTTTTCTGAGAGGGACATGAGAACCTGATGGCAATGCAAAGCTGAGCAGCCAGGATGGAATAACTGCACAGACTGGGCTGGGCACTGGTTGACTTAGAAGTTGCTTTGCACAGGGAGAGAGGAGGGCTCTGGTGGTTGAGCAGAATGTGAGCCAGCTGTATGACCATCTGGAAATACAGGCCACTGGGCTGCATTAGAAAGAGTGAAGCCAGAAAGGGAGGAAAGAAGTTAGCTACCTTTATTCAGAATTTGTGAGATGCTACTTGAAGGAAAGTCCATTTCTGGATTTCCCAGTGAGAAATACATTGACTTATTAGGGTGTACTGGTGCAAGTGAAAAAAATAAAGCGATGAAAATGAACTGATGAACAGACTGCAAACAATTTCTCAGAGGACAAATTCACAGTTGCTATCGTCAACAGCACTTAATCTCTCAATTGTCACAGAGTATTTTCAAACAGGTTGTGATCTCTTAAAAATACACCCTCACACGTCTGATCTAAGGCAATTCACTGAGGTGAACAGACTTTAATCAACAAGAATGAGATGATTTTTCTAGGAAGTAGATTCAGCTCAATGGAGGTGCCTCAAAGAAATCTCCGAATTTAATAGAATGGATAGAAAAAGGTGAAAGGGTTATTTTATAAGGGCCATTCAGTACTACTGCATCTCTTCATAGTGTATCATAATAAATATTTTATGTTAATATGTAGTATCCTTGGAGATGAGTTATTCATGCATTATATTGCATTCAATGCAGTTTCTTTGTTGTTTTGTTGTTGTTGTAGCACAAATACTCCCTTGTATAATTTTGAAGTTTGGTTTCTTCAAAATCATCTTAAGAGTCTGAAAAACCTCGAGTCAAGAAGGCTCAGCACTAGATTTGCTAAACAGAGGGTCTGAGCTTGGCTAAATGCAATCACTCACAGACCATAGAGGACATTAGTATGAAGTTCTCACATTGTTAATGCTAGACCTGTTCTCATTTGGATATCTGCTATATGATCATGAAGTTTACACTCTACAGCTTTACTGTGAGCTACTGTTATGTTCGTTCAATCATCTCAAGCATTTCTGGAATATAACATTCAGAAAGATGTTTAAAGTGACAGCTCATAGTAATCCCAGAGGTGAAATGAATCCTCAGGAATCAATGACATAAACATGAAGGCCAACCACCCACTGTTCAAGATAGAGAAGCCATGTCCTTACGGCTCTTATCGCTCCACTGCTGCAGACAGGCTCTTTCCAGACCTGTTCTCCAAGTGCATCACAGCACAGGATATGTATCAGACACAAAAATGTTTGCCATGGTTAATTACTAGTGCACTACTTGACCTGGCTTTGTTCTCCACCAGCAACATTCTCAAAATGCTTGGGCGTGATATGGGATGCAGCATTAGATGAGCGTTACTTCCAGCTGGCCATACAAGACAAGGCCACCTCTAGCGAGAAGAGCATGATCTAACCCTATAGATGTGAATCCTGCTGTGCTGGTGAAAGAGTCTTTGTTGATTTCACTTGCTTTGACAGAGTTAAACACACTTTCTTTTTCATGAACCTACCACAGGTTTTCCAAAGATATCATGGCTAAATAATGCTCCAGCACAGTAATTTCAGAAGACATGAAAATGGTCATTTTGCATCCCTTTACTAATGAAGTGAAATGCTAATTTTACTCGGGTGGTACAGCTGAGCACTGCTCTAAAATTTCCCAATGAAATATTCATCAGAATTCAACATTACAGCAAAAAGAAGAATAATATTGACTAGACAAAACTGAATGTTAATTATTTGTCACATTGTGATTAATGTTTCTCTTTATATATATAATTACATGTAGGTACTATTCCCGCAGCACTACTACTCTGTAACAGAAATGACAGTGCTCTGAGGTAATATGTTTATCGTTCAAAGGAATGAAAAAAGTGATGCATTGATTATTTTAAATTTGCAGCAGAGATCTCCCCTGTGACTAATTGTGCATTCTGCTGTGCTTCCCGTCTCCAATCCCTCTGCAGAGCTCCCATGAATCTTTAATTCCCTTCCAACTCAGAGATGCCAGAACCACTTTTCATCATTCAGTCCACCCAGCTGAATTCCAATGATCCCCCACAAAACAGAGTATCAAAATACATTTTTAAGATTGTTTCACGAGTTGCATTGTTTCACGAGCTATAATAAAAGAACATTGTTTTATTAAACCATGCATTTGTCTTAAAGGGTTTCCAAACACTGTTTCCTTTAATAACTTCAAATACTTGGAAGCAACGTGGGAAAATAAAAGACCATTCAGTATCAAACCAGATGATTTGGAAACAATCTTTGCATAGAACTGATTGTTTTGAACAAGTCATTTCATTGCAGAAGTATTTCATTCAAATGAACATACTATACACAGTGTGTTTTTATTCCTCTTTGATTAGACCTAATTCGCTGGTTGCAACTCTTCATTTATTATTTAGTTGTGCTGCTTCTTCTTTTATTCTCCCTCCTTTTTTTCTTGCAAAATCTTTTAAACAATATTATTCATACTGTACACAAACACATCTCCACAAACTTTTCTACATGCAGATAAACTTCATTGCTTCTTTCATCCCTGTTGCACTGCTTTTTCTTTTGTGGTGAAGTGCAAGAGTAATCTCATGCAATTTTTCTTACAATCCATTTGCTATGTTTTTGGTTATTTTTAATTGGACAACTAATTTGGACAATGCTATAATGGAGTTAGCATCTCCTTGGTATGGTTTCTGGAAACAGTCAAGCTGGGAGACTGCAGCAATAACACAGTTGTGGCAGAATTCTCACTCTGAGATACAGCAGGAAAAATAAAACACATCCTTTCCAACTCAAGCCATCCTGTGATTCTATGGTTCTACTCTTAGCTTGGACTCATAGCAGGAAAAATAAACCCAACAGCAAGTGTGTCAAAATCTGTGCATGGCGTAAACAATGGAGAGAAACTTGTAGGAAGAAAGCACAGTATGCTGAATGTTTATACTGCAAAGTATCCTGCTCTCAGAGAGAGGTACAAAGCCCCTCTCCTCCTCTCTCTCTTTCCTTTAGCTTCTTTATTTCTTGGTTGACTTGGAGGTGACCCATTGAAAACGTTATATCTGTCATTATCAAGAACACAAAAAAGTAATGCACTGAATTTAGCATCAACTGAGCATCAACTGAGATTAAAACCAGAAGCAAATTTCAGCAACAATTCCTTAAACACTACTATTATAGCTGCAGCAATTAAACGGATCTGTAGATATGGGGCAGCAGACCCTGAAAGTGTGGTCTGACCAGATGGGTACAAGCATAGAGACAAATAAATAATTGGCAATAAACGAGGCTTCATAGCCCCTGAAGGAGATGAGTGACGGACCTCATGCTCAGAGCATTAACATGACTAGAATTCTAAAGGCTTGAAATTTATGTGTGCTGCTAACACGGCACACATGTGCACAAACACATGCAATTTCTTAATCAGTCCTGGCTTGATTTTCATGTACCGGCCCCAGGTCAGAAAGGGTGAATGCTTCCAATCAATATCCAGTTGTTAGAGTAACAGCCATGTCCGTTCTGGCTGGCTGAGTGGGTGAAAACATGTTTGTTCTACTTAATGTGACACAGTCCCGTCAAATTAACAACCACGATGGCAGGAGCAGGCTTGCTTAATGGGCTGAAGTCAGTTCCACAGAGAATTTATTATCAACACTCAACCAATAGATCTGAAACCTCATTACTAGAGGTTTATTTGCTGATAATAACTGGAGGCACACTTTATGTACATAGGCGTTGTCTGATTTTAAAGATACAGCTTGCTGCGCTTCTTTGTAAACAGATTGCCTTTAAATTGACGTGACCTTAAGATAACATAACATTTCTGTGTCACCTGAGCAGTAGAGTTATTTAGTCAAGTCCCTGTTTGGTTACACTACAAGAGGTACTACCTTTATAAATGCAAATGTTTTATTTTTCCTGCTATACATCCAAGCTGACAGTAGAATCATCGAATCACAGGATGGCTTTTGCTGACCCACCAAATGTGAGGTATGAACTGTAAATTCTAGCAACCATTCAGAAAAACTCTTTTTAACCAGATATGGCTGGAATTTATCATCTCTGATACATCTATCTTAGCAGAAGCTCAGCTCCCAGCTATGGGAGTATAAACTTTACCTAGCTTCTCAGATAATCTAATTGTACACAGAAAAGGATTTTTCTTCACTAAACACCTCAGTGGTGGCTGGAAAATTTTGGGTAGGGATTTTCTACTTAATATTACAGGGTCCCTACTTTATGACAACTATTATGAGTAGCAGTTGGAGCAAGATGGATTTTTTCAGTTTCCCAGAATAAATGGAAAACAATAATATGCTGAAATGGTAGTGCAGCAGAATGAAAGCCCATGCAAATTCGCATGAGAAGAGTCTGTCCCCTCCATACCAGCACGAGCCAGGCTGTATAGTGTTGGCAGATGGAGTTCTACTGCTAAAAGAGCGAGGTGCTGGCACCTGGTGCTCCTGTTACACGGAACAGGGAGGAAGGAAAAAGGCAGAGCTGGGGCTGACTTCCCTACAGGAACAGAAAGAGAAGATGGCAAATGATGTTTGTGGGATATTTTCTTCCCAAAGGACCTCAGCATTCTGCTGTCCTTGGCTGCCTGCAGCCACACACTCACCCCACCTTCACTCAGAGCCTGCCCTGAGCGCTCACTTGTGCAAAAGGCAACACAGTGTAGCTTATAACCTTGTCCATTCCTGGCTGATTTCCACAGGGAAATAAAAATTCGGCAGACTGCAAGATTAATTCCCTGCCACATTTCAAAACCGTACTGTTAACTACAGAAAGACTTAAAAATTCATAAGGGAAAATTTAATACGAGTGTACCCCCACCTGATATTTCTCTCAGCAGCTTTCATGTTCTGCTTCTAAAACTCACAGAACAGCCTAGTAACCCAACACTAAAAAAACAACCAAAATGAATTTTTTATGAAATAATTAGTTTATGAGAAGATCTAATAAAGGAAAATGCTAGCCCCACGTAATAAGTTCTCCCTTAAGTAGATGAAATGTTACACTGAAAACATGTAACAGAACATGTGTCTGGTTGGTGTGACGGAGAGGAAGATGAGATAGAAAGACAGAGCTCAGCTGCTTAGGGCTTGGTGCACACACCTGGCAAGAGCAGAGATATGCCCAAAGGCCCTGGAGGATGTCTATGGCTATTCCCATTTCTTTATACCTTGGAACAGATAAAATTCTGCACTCAGGCAATGCATGACAAAACAGATATTATTTTGAAATCTCAATAAATTTAGTGAAGGAAGAATGTGGTTTAGGAATTATTAACCTACGTGTGTCTCACTAGTTAGTTTGTGTTTCCAGCAAATAACTTGTTCACAACACAATTTTCTGTGATAAACCAAACGAATCAGTCAATCAAAATAATCAAAGATTGGCAGCATCTTGAATTCACTCTTAAGAACAGTGAATTTAGAAAAGCTAATAAAGCTTTATTTATGAAATAATTATTCTAAGGTTTGTCAGAGTTCTCTAAGGATTTTCCCTTAATTTTGTCCTATTGACAGTTCTCCTATCTCCTAAATCCCAAATTAATTATTTCTCTTCCTGCCAGACCCTGGATGACATGCTTGAGTCTGCTTCGTTCAATTTCTACTTGTCACTCAGTTTTCCAACAACACATGCCCGCAATCCATGTGCTGGGGAGCTACCAGTATTGCCTATCACACACCAAGAAAAGGCAGACAGAATAAAAAGGAAAGGAAAGAAAAAAAAAACCAACAACCCTTAATCTCTCTGATTTGGGACTGACTGTGTGAACATATGGAGGTGGGCACATTTCGTGCCTGTATTTTAGAGTTAGCTTTCATCCACATCTAACAGTTTGTGACTTGATACATCTCGTACTAAAATCCGAATTTATCAGGAATGCTTTTAAGTTGTTGAGAGATTTAGGAAGGTGAACACACAGGAATGCAACAGTTTCAACATCTTGGCCTTACAAGCTCAGTCTGGTTTTGTTCCTGATATAGGTAGGAAGGGGCTCTCACCCACCCAGGCTGCCATTCCTTCTCGTTGTGACTGCTCTGGCAGTGGTCTCAGCTGCATCCTTTGCCAAGCAGCACAGCTGTAAGAGTCTGTGATCAGAAATGGAGGAACTGAGCCACAGCCTTGAAACAGCTTTGACAACAGGTGAGAAAAGAACACCTTGAGACTTCATCCTGCAAACTTAGCGCAAAGCATTATGCAATGGGCTGTGGGGGAGTCTATTTTGGAGACTAGGGAGCAAAAAGCTTACAGTTCTGTGACATGTGCCAGTCAAGAAGCAGGCATTTTTTTGAAGAGATGACAGATACTTGGATACCTCTGCCTGGTAATAAAACTTCGACAATTACCAGTGCCAATAAATCAGCCACACTAAGAGAGAATCATATCAACTTGTTAAAAAGGAAAGCATGGGGAAGGGTGTAGGGAAAGAGTTTGTAGGATGGGGGAATAAGGAACATAAATCTTGATACTTTTCTGAAAATAAACACCAGCCTAGAACAGCTAGAAAACATGTTAATTGCAATTAATTTTAACATAGATAGAAGCGGCCATTGCTTCTTCTTTTCAACTTTATGGTTTATAACTCTTCAGCATTCTCTCATATATCTTTCTAAAGGCTTTGCTTCGCCTCCTGGCTGCTTCAAATCACAGTAAGGTTATTTTCATCACATGCAGAGAGTACAGGTGTGTGTCAGTTCCAGCAGTCACACAGGGCAATGTCCCAGCCTGTAGGACATGGATCCATTGAGAACTGGCAGGAGATTGAAGGGGGAGGCGGAGGGTGTGTGTATTTAAAGAGGGTGATCAGAACAGATGTCTGCCTCTTTTAAATACATGTATGGCAGACGAGAAAAATGAGACAATGCAATTTATCTTAGGATATCATTTCTAAAGAGAAGGAGCTCTTAAGAACTCCCGTCTTAAGCTATAAATGTAAACTGTGTTCTCAAAAGAAAAAAAACAACCCACTCTTACCTTCCTTACCGTCACAACTTATGCCTTGGAGAGGCAAAAAGCAAGGACGGTAGCCAAGCAACAATAAATAATCTTTAAGACTCCTTCTGTCTTCAAAGCAATACACAGCCTCAGCCCACTCCACATCACCCCTCCTTCATCAGCGCAGGCTGCACGCACACAAGCACGAGCCTCAGTGGTTCTTTGTGCCTCCAAAGCAAGTAAACAAGATTTATGAGCAGATTAAGCTCTACTAGCACGTTTAGAAATCATCAGAACACAGCAAGGCTGACAAGTGAACTGTTAGAAAACACAGTCTGCTCACACTGGAAACACTTTTAGATAATCGTAGACAAAATTTTGGGGTGGATTTGTGCATGCTTACCCTGTGCAGCAAAGCTAGACCTATACAAATAACAGGCTTGGTGGTTTATTAGAAAGAAATACATTTTGATATATACAAACACATTAGACTCTCAGAAGAGAAAGGTCCTGATGCTGTGAAACTCTGAGCTTTAGATTTCAAGTCTGGTAAGTAATTAAACCAAGAAGGCAAGGTGGGAAGTTCTCAGAAAAGCCAGGTACGTTCCCTCCTTACATTTTCTCCTTCTTTTCACCTGAAAGAGGGAAACCAAAGTACAAGCAAAGGTGCAAAGCATTTTCAGATGCCCGTTTGTCAGAGATCAATATTTTTTTGCTCAACTCCAGCGTAGTCTCACTGCTGCTTACCCACACAGGAGTGCTTGGCTATCCTAGCAGGCTCTGGTCCTGGCACTGTTTGAGAAAATTGTCTGTAACAGCTTCAGAGAAGTCATGGAGTTATTATCCATTACCTCTTGGTTTGCCAAGCAGAAACACAAGCTATTTCCTATGTAACTGGCTGCCCTAAGCCATCTGTGCTGTTGGCAAGCTGCTGTTCTTTCCTTCCCCTTGTGACCAGAGCACCTTGACAGCACGGCTCCAGCTCATGCGTTAGGAAAAGAGAGTTGTCTTCTCCTGCCCGAGCTTCCCTAAAGATCAAAGCAACAAAGATCCAAATTGCAAATGGTATTCAGAACTATTGGGGTAGAAAAGCACAGTCCTGTAAATAAATGAATGCACAGACACACAAGTATAACTGCTAGGTATTGTTACATATATATATACACATATGTAATTTCACATACTATAAATATTACTTTGCTACTACTAAGTTGTTTAACTACACTTGGACGTATGCTGCATAAGAAAAGATGGAATTCTGTTAACTGCTGCTCAGTACAGTCTGGGTTCCATTTGGCTCAACAGTCTGCCACAGTGACTTTATCAATCTCTGTTTGGCATTTTCCTCCTCACCACGTACTCAGTAGGCAATTATAAGAGGAACACCAAAATAAAAACACCAAAGATAAACGCGCTGTTCACAGGATTTTAGATAAACCAAGTAAATGTTGTTGGGAGAAATCTAACACAGAAGGCAGTCTTTCTTTCTTAGAGCCTCTCCCAAAGGGCTGACACATCTTTTTGCAGGAAGCAAGCAGAGACAATGTTGATGAATGGCAAGTCAGCAACTGAATTTAGTTAGAGACGGACAATCTGTTATTGTCAGATAGGCCACATCAGACCTAAAGATGACCTCAGACCACTACCTGCAAGATGTCTCAGGTGAAATATCACTTAACCTTCAGAGATGAGAAAAAAATAACAACTAATTGATACTGCTGTTGAGTCCGTTGTGCAGAATCCACTGCTGGTACTGTGCTTCAATCCATCTAAACTGATTTTACAAAAGCTGTGTGGCAAGCTCCTGGCACGTAGCAGTTCTCTCTGATTAGATACTGTCTACCCTGGTATCTTATTCTTTCAGTCGCCTTTTCGTAACATTTTGCAATTGGAAAATAATTCACAGTGAATAATTTACCTGAAAAAAATGAGGTAATGCAAACAATGCAGGGACATGAGTCTGTCTTTTGGGAGCAAACAGGAGAACTGGGGCATAAATACATCTCTGTGCAGCAAATTTGCTCACAGACTTGTAAGTGTGCTCAGTATTTGAGAGCACACAATGTTCAATGCTATTTGCCATGATTTAACAACAACACAGCCTTTAAAAAAAATCAGAGATTCGTTGAGAGAAATTATTCCTGTCCCTGAAATACATGTGTACAAAATGTCGGCAGGACTCTTAAAAAGTCTGTGTAATGTTTCACAAATACACACCGATTCCAAGCAAGGATTTGAGGACTTTGTTGGCAGCCCTGAACCTGATGCTGGAAGCATGCAAGGAGCAGCTGAGGAAGCTGAGATGGTTCAGTCTGGAGAAGAGGATGCTCTGAGGAGTTCTCATTGTTCTCCACAACTGCCTGACTGAAGGCTGTGGTGAGGTGGGGGTCAGCCTCTGCTCACAGGTAATAGTAATAAAGCGAGAGGGAACAGCTTCAAGTTGCACCAGGAGAAGTTCAGGTCACATATTAAGAAATGTTTCTTCTCAGAAAGAGCGGTGATACACTGGCACAGCTGCCCAGGGAGGTGGGGTCATCATATCTAGAGGTGTTCCAGAGCCGTGGAGATGTGGTACTGAGGGACATGGTCAGTGGGCATGGTAGGGGTGGGCTGGGATTTGGGAGGCCTTTCCTCGCCTTAATGATTCTGTGACAGTTGAGGAAGTGCTGAGCACAAAACGTGCTGGAGCTCTATGGAAATACTTGCTTAGCCAAAGTTTGCTTGTGTACATGGTAGCATCTCATTACCACTCAGGCCAGAACTTTGTAAATTGCTGACTAAAGTGTGAGCAGCCCCTGAGCATTAGTCAGAAGAAAGCAGAGGTTTTGTGAAAATAAGAAGACTGGAGAATACAACTGTTTTCATACTCTTCAAGAGGTAATATTTTCAGATGGCAAAACACAACTCAGACTTGAAGGCAATTTTATCTGACTGCAGCGGTTCCCCTTTCCTTTACTGCCGTAGAAATGTACCTGGGGTAACCGACAAGTGACTCATTCTCCAGACTGCAATGAGCAGAGGAATTCTTTCATTTTCATTTGTATGAGTAATGCAGCAGAAAAAAAAGTCCATTAGCGCAATTGATGCCCATTAATATCTACTATCCTTACAGAAGTCTCCCTAAAATAATGAGAAATCAGTACCTTTTGGGTCAAATGTTATCTTTAGCTCCATAATGTCTGTCTGGTATCTGCAGTGGAAGACTTCTACCCAAATTCTAGAACCAAAATCACAGTACTGTAGGCGTTGGAAGGGGCCTCTAGAGAGCATCTAGTCCAACTGCCCTGCCAAAGCAGCTCCCTAAACCAGAAGGCATTACTTGTTTGAACTTAAGCATCAGCGGGTGAGTAAGCTATACATTTTAGTTTTCATGGTTACCAACAACATCCACACTCATACATAATTTTTATTTTTATTTTTTTTTCCCAACCAAGAATAACATGTAGTGACTGTAGTTTAAATACGGAGATGAAAGAACCTGGGCAGAGAGGCTGATAGGGAGAGGACTGGCAGAGGAGAAGGGCACTTGCAACAAAATAGAAGACCACCCCCCACTTCTCATCATCTTATGCCATCTTTTTTGCTTGTCTTTGGAGTTCATTTTGGAGGTGTGAAGATGACTAAGTAGTATCCCTTTTAAGTGTAACAGATGGCACAGATTTTGTCTTAAAAAGAACGATATGGTGATGCTGAAAAAAAAAAAAAAAAAAAAGATGACCAAATGTTTTCATACTCACATCATCAGATAATGCTCTCCACAGGAGTAAAAGAACATCAAAATTCAGAGGTTATGCATGCATGAATGTCACTAGATATTCAGTTTCATGCTTGATCTTATGCATTTTTAAGGCACTACAGACATGAAAATCTACACAGCTCTTTAGGTCACACTTGCCTCTGGTGAACAAGAGCTTACATACAGAGAAATGCAGTATATCAGGGGATGCTTGACGCTGTGGTTAACCACAGTTCCTGTTGTACTGTGCCCCTCCCAGGATTTCCCAAGACCTTACTGTACCAGGAAGAACAGTCAGGATGATGAAGGCCAGCTCCAGTTCAACTCATCCTACTGCAAAGTGGACTGAGCAGCTGAGCACTGACTTAAAGCCATAAAGCTTAAAGCACATTCCCAGCTTGAAAAAAAAAAAAAATACATTGCAATTTAAGTTAAGAAAGAGCCTAGCCCTCCAACAGAGCTAGCTGAGAGCATTTTTCCACTCTCGTACATCATCCTTCTATTTTCATACAGGAGTAATAAAAGTGCCAGTCTCCTAGATAGTTTCCACGTGTATTCTCAACAACGTAGGTTGCTCTGAAAGTAGCGCCTCCTATTTATTTCCAAGGAAACTACAACAGCTGTATGGTGGTGGTTATGTTGAAAAAACAGTGCTGTGTAGTTGAGAATTTGCTCCATCAAATGCTGTTATTGTGCTCTTTGTATCGGTTGTAATTTCCATGTAAATAAATAGGAGGCATTACTTCTTGGGAGACCAACTAACTCACATAGAATATAATCATAGAATATCCTGAGTTGGAAGGAACACATAAGAACATCGAGTCCAATACCTGGCTCCACACAAGACTACCCAGAATTCAAACCATATGTCTGAAAGCATTGTTCAAAAGCTCCTTGAACTCCAGCAAACTCAGTGCCATGCCCACAGATGTGGGGAGGCTGTTACAGTGACCAGTCTCCCTCTTGGTGAAGAACCCTTTGCTGATATCCAACCTGAATCTCTCCCAAACATTGTGACTACATGATTGATAAATTAATTTGGTCATCAGGGAAAGAACACCTTATTTTTATTATGTGTTTTGTGAAATAGAGAGGTGAACACCACTGTTTTTTTCTATGAGATTTTAACACGAGTAGAACTATTGGGAAGAAAACACATTATTAATCTCCGTTAGTCATTTTTTTTTACCAACAACAATGAAACAATCCAGGGTGTAAAAAAAGGCAAAGTAAAACAAGGCTGAAATTGACTAAGTCCTGAAACAGATAGTAGTGTTTATGCTAACTACAAACATTATGAAGCAGTTATTAAAAGGCTTAATTTTGTAGATGTAATACTTGGAATATGAGTAGTTTCATCCCATTACGACTCCAGAAACAACAGTTAATAGCAGAATTAGTTAAAAAAACAAACAAACAAAAAAACCCACAACTAAATATAAATAAATAAAGCACAGGCAATGCTTGGCGAACTGATTCATTCATTAATCTGGCTCGTGGATCTATACTGTGGACGTTCTGGAATCTTTAAGTTCCCAGCAGTTAAGCAAGATAGTGAGAGAGCTGAACTCCAAGTATACATGGAGCTGTTTGAAGAAGGTGATGTATTTTCCCATCAAGCAAGCAGAGACAGAAAAGGGAAATCATTAATGACATAACCCATGTGAAATCTGACTTCTGTGAAAATGATTGCTCAGCTACTCAAAAACTGTAACACATGCTGTGAGGACAGTGAAAAGTCACAATTCTGAATCTCAGAAAGCCCCTTTCCTGACTGACACTGCTGTATTTCTTTTTTGTAACATCTTGGAGATGATGGCCTTCCTAATCTAGAGCTAATTGTTGACGGGTAAAAGTATTTTTCAACTTTTTTTCATTATTCTAGCTTTCATTCACTCACTCATTCAACAATAAAAAAAGGGATGGAGTTTTTTTATATCTTTTTACATCACCTTATAAATACATCAACCTATGTCTTCCTTTAGTGAAGAAAATAAGCCATATGACAGAAGAAAAAAAAGTCTTAAATTACCACTTCAGTGTTAATAATAACAGGTGGTCAAAAAGCACATCCTTTTATGCTGTAAACCACATTTTTTCCATGTATACATCATCTCAGAACGTGTACGACCAGAATAAGTTACAAAAAGTATATTAAACAACTTCTGTGTACTTCATTCAGCAACTATTATCAGTTGAAATCAATTCAAAAAAGATACATGATTAAAAAAAAAAAAGACCAAGATGAAAGGAGTTACTATTTCCAATTAATAACTCAGTCATATGTACTTGAAACTGACATTCAAAAAAAAAAAAAAAACAAAACCAAACAAAACAGAAATCAATACGAGGCGCTACACTGCTTGACAGAAACGCTCTAAGGCAAAAAACTCCTTTCAGTGATGGTCACTCGAAGAAGAAACTCAAGGAGCGAAATGAGAACAGAATGTACAAAGAAAGCCAATTCAGGAATTGTTCAAGTAACACAAAGAAATGATGTACAGAACTATTTTAATAGTATGATCCTATTTACTCAACCTCAGTACCTAGCACAGTCTGAAGCAGCCATTTGTTAGAAGCAGAGAAGCACAGCAGTGTTCTGCTGCTCACTTTGCAGCTCACATTGCACCATGTCATTTCAGAGTCAAACTAAGCTAGCAAAACAAGAACAAAAATTATTTTTCCAAGGTATGCAGAACTAACAGAGAGCTCTGAAGGCTTTTACAGTGCTTTCCTTTTGAAGTGCTTCTGCATAGAATAAATACTTCTTCTCACTGTTTAACCAGCTATAAAGGAAAGAAATGTAACTCAAAATGTTATGCCTGTAGTGTTCTCAGGTTCTCAATGAACTCTGAGAGAGAGGTTTACTCTGTTGTTCTAGCTGCCACTGTTCATGATGTTGGCCCAATAGAAGCCACCATGATTGAATGAACACTTTTCTTCAGACTAGTAGAAGGATTTTGTAAGCTGATGCCGCTGGCAGATGCCCCTGCCAGCTCCCTTCCAGATCCATGCAGAAGCGAAGGGCAGAAGTGCCCAGCCATCACCCCAAATCACAACACTGCAGCAGAAAGCAGAGCTACCCTGCAAAGCAGCAAGCCTGTGTTTTCACGACATCCTGTTCTCTGGCTCGTCTGCCAAGGCAATGAACAACCTTTAAGGCCAATGCAATTAAACCATTTCTTGGAAAGCTTTGCTGTGCTTTGCTGCGCTAAGCCAAGTTTAGGCTATATCTGAGCTGTGTTTGGGAGCACATGTGTTGCAGTGATCCATCAGGGTAATGCATTGGCAGCAGTGGGGGACATTCTATTTTATACAATTGCTGGTTGAGTAGAGGTATATTCATCTACACGTAAGTAGACTGTATAGTTACGCACATTAGGGGCAAATTTTCAAAGAGCTGCAAAGGTTTTGGGCCAGGTACAACACGGCTTTTATTGGGAACTGCATGTGTTAAACTAAGCAATGTGCCGTAAGAAATGTTCCCAAAAGTTCAGAAAAAGAAAACATATGGACATCTCTTTTATTTATTTATTTATTTATTTTACCCTTTTTTAAGGCAGTGAGTCTGAATGACAGCTGGAAAGCTGTGCCAAGAACCCCTGGGTCCTCCTGCAGGTCTGGGGAAGCTCTGTGCCCCCCAGGAAACTCTCAGGCCAGGAGTACTCTGGCTGTGGGCATTGGGTTACCCAGCACTGGGGAAAGGCCACAGGTGGAAGAGCCAGGAGCAAAGAGAGATGTTCAAGGCTAATCCAAGTATGTTAAATTCACCCAAAGTAATCATATGTTCAGATCATTTTCCATTCAAATTTGTATGCTTGAAAAGAAGTCTAAGCTGATATTGAAATGTCATTTTTCCAAGCTGGATGGCTCAGCATCAACAAAACAAGAGGATCTGTTTCATACAGGCCCTTCAGTACTCCTGCTGGCTTCAGTGGCTGCAGCAGCCCTGTCAGCTCCAATATCCTGTCACTTCACTAAGCCAGAAAAGTACTGGAGCACAGGCTATGTCCCCTTGAACCACATATAGCAGAACAGCCACTAACACAAGCTCCAAAAGTTTACACTTCTGCCCCAGCATTCAGAGACTTCCCTGATTACTGCCACACTGTAAAATGAATAATACCAATAGTTTTTCTTGTGACTTTTCCTTAAATAATAAGTAAAAATATGTTTGCATTATTTATAAAAGCAATAAATGTAATGAATAATATTATCTCTCTCTGTAAATGCAGATTTTGCGATTTGGAATTGTCCTCCTTAACACATGAGAGCCTTCTCACAACAGAAAAATACTGGCTAGAAGAAGCTTAACATATTTCTTAGACTTTTGAAAAAAACAAAGTGCTCGTTTCTTGGTGCACCAGGGTGGAAGCTGCATTTGCAGACAGAGAACAATACATCATCCAAGGTGCTAAGAGCATGCGTTAATTACTGTTTAATACAAGTACAGATGCTGCTCCAGGCAATTCTCGCCCAGCATTTGGAGGAAAAGTTCAATTCCAGTCATAACCAAATGAGGCATTATGTAAAATCCCACCACAGCACGCACAGCATGCTCCACACAGTGCACACATTGCCTTTAAAAATAGGTTGGGACATGGGTGAGAAAACTAATTTTTCGTACTGAAACCATCCATAGAGGAGATGGCAAAGAGTGGAAGAAGCTGCGAAGAAGTGAATCACACCCCTTTCTGCAGGCTGGACCTTGGATCCGAGGTGAGATTTTGTCTAGGTGAGAAGAGTGTGGAGCACTAGTTCATTGCTGAAACACAAAGGAGTTAAACTTAAGACATTCCATTAAGATTTCAGCACATGTAATTGAGCCCAGCACAGGACATGCAGGAAGAAGAGCCAGCTGAAGATTTTCAAAGCCTGAATTTGTGACTTGATTGTATTAGAACAGCATTTTGGATACTTGGATACTACACTCAGCCCATAGAATCAACACCAACTTAACTGTTCAGCCACGTGATACAAAGGACTGACGTGAACTCATCTGACCAATAAGGCCATTTGGGTTTTTTCTCCCAGCATTTTTTAAACTAGCATTTAAAAACCAAGAACTAAAATTAAGGTGGGATAAGCCCTTATAAGCGCATCAGAAGGCTAAATAGTGAATTTTGATGATCCTTCTGCAATAATGCAGTTAAGAGCCTCAAATAAAAGGTAGAACTTCTCTATTGCTTGAAAACACAAACTCTATACTCTTGTAAAACAGTTTTGCTGTTAGAAAGTTAGATAATAGCATAAAAACATCAATAGAGAGCAGATCGATACAGCTAGACTGCTGGAAGAGATAAATGAACATATTCCTCCTGCAAACAGGCACTGCTGAAAAGGAACATAACGGATTTAAAAACAATTGAAATCCTAAGTTTGCAGGCACTGGATTTGATCTCTGGTCTAGTCTTGAGAAGTCAATAGCTTCAGTAATGGCCTCAACCTGGAAGAAAGCGCTCTCCTTCCTCTCCTGCATCCTAACAGCAGAGAGCTAGCAATACAAGTGATCAACATAGTTACTCACGTTACAACACTTTATATCAACACTCATTTTTCTTTGTCTCTGAACTCTTCTATTTGTCATGTACGTTTCTATGCCTGTTTGCTTTATCCTTTCAGATCCAGCTGAAGTGCTGTCTAGCTCATTCCTACGCAGCATTGCATGCTTTGTTTGTGCAGACTTGAATTTCGTGTTTTCTCATCTTCAGAGCCCCTCACCATGCAGGCAGCTCTCACTTTGCACTGAGAGGCAGCATCCCACTCCTCACCTGTGACATCTGTCTCTGGTCCCCACCTACACCAGCAACAAAAGGAGTGCGTGTTTCTCCCCCACCCCAGGGCTTGTACAAAGCACTGCCGTGCTGAGAGATCTCCACCTCCTCAAGGAGACGGCAAGAAAGAAAGCTTGTTTCTTTCCAGGAGCAGACCACTGTTGAGAGAGACAGGCAAGGCTGCAGCACTGTCTTTCACTTGCTGCTTCCTTCCAAACACAGAAGGGTTCTTCTAAGCAGCTGTGACTACAACAGGCCGGCCATGATGCAGAATATCAACCCAGAACTATCCAAGTGTGTGACTATGAGAAAAACGTTTGGTTTTTAGGGTTTTTGTTACTTTTTGTTTTGGAGAAAGATTTTGGTCATCACAAGTATATGCGATGAATAAAGCAAAGCAGCTCCCTGCTAAGGTCATGTATTTTCTCACACACCGTTTCCCAAGAGCTAGACTACTTTGGTTTTAAACTCCAAGATATGCTTCGCACCCAATTAACGACTCTAACATCCTATAGTTAAGACATACCTACAATATTAAAGCAACTGGATGTAAATAAAATAGGGGCTGCAAACAGACAACAGCTGCGTCGTATCCCATCTCCTCATTTTAATTCAATGCTAACCAAAGCACGGCGATGTTTACCTCTGTCTGATCTTTAATTCCTTACATTTATGTAGAATCATGCACAGATGCTCTGGAAACCAGCCTGGAAAAGCCTGGCATTTTAATTGATCCCAGAGCCCAGCAGCTCCTGCTGCTGTGGGCTCTGCAGCCAGCAATGGAGCAGCCACACGGTTGCCTAGCCACGGCTGCACGAGCTGGAGCAGCCCAGGGAGGAAGTAACCAATCAATTTTTTAATTTCCCTGTGTAAACAGCAGCAAATCAGAGCGGGTTTTGAAATCTCATTAGTGGAAAGTGAGACGCGTCGGGAGCATTTTAACATGTGTATTAACCGTATGCGGTGGCTCGCAGCCAGAAATGAGAAGGGTGTGCTTCACAGCTCGATCCGCAAAACAAGATGAATATATCACATTGAACTCTGAATGTCTTCTGAAAAACAAAGCCACAACCCTTTGTACTCCTCTATCATTTCTATCTACGCATATACAGTCGCCGTGCAGGAAAAGCACCCTTGAACTTTTAACAGGAAAATATAGATTCACTTCGCGAGCTCCAAAAAGAACTCCATTTGGCACAATGAAAATATGCAACATGGATATCACAGAATCCAGAGATTAATTAGTATTTACAGTCACCACAAAAAGAGAAAAATTCTGTCCATGTTTGGATGCATGCAAGTTTTGCTGTGGGAGGAGAAATGGAGAGGGCAAAAAAAAACAAAACAAAAAAACAAAGAAGGAATAGAAGGGTGGATAACCTTCACAGAATTCTAAGCCTGCCACCAGGAGTCAAATGTGTCCTGTACAACTTAGACCTGGAAGTGCTCTTGGAAGATAATAATCACAGATCTAACTCTTACACTGTGTAAAATTCAAACATAGCCTATGGGTGCTAACCCATTCTGGCCATTACCACGTCCTATCTGTTCACACCTGCGAGCCTCCAGGTGAACTGCCTTCCTGTAAGGGTAATGCAAGAAGTCATTTCTGTCTGAAGGCTGGCAACAAGACAAGGAAGGGCCAGAAGACTTCACTGGAGCACCAGATATCTCACTGCCCTTCCTCACCCACAGGCAAACTCACAGCATATTACAGCTCATCCACTGCCTTCACCTCACACTCCATCAGGAGCCTCAATGCAGCTGTCTCCAGATGAAAAGAAAGCACTTGACAAAAAAAAAAAAAAAAAAAAAAAAAAAGACTTGTGAGCCAGCAAGAATTCAAAGAATTCCAAGAGCTGAGAGCCAGTGTAAAAGTTGAGGTGCAAGGCAGATCATCTGTTTTGGCATAGCAAGAAGGTCTGTTTTATTAATATCCATTGCCAGTCAAAACCATGAGTTTTCCAAGTCCATCAGAAGAAGGATAGATTTGATTAAAAAGTACAAATGGAATTCATTTTAAATAATGCCCCACAGAGTGAGAATTTTTAACTGTTAAACACAACCTTATTTATTTAAAATTGGTGTACTGAAGGCCCTAAAGCACTCATTCTTACCTGCAGAGGTTTGGAGTCATCTAACTGAAAACAAAATGCAGCCCAGAGCTAATAAATGGACAGAAAAATCTAATTCATTAATTACTATTTTTGTAGAACAAATGCTGCTTATCACAGCCTCACTTTTTTTTTTTTTTTTTTTTGCTAACTGTGAGAGATACCCCTCATTAGTTCACAAGTAGCACACCCAATTTTTATATCAAATTGAATGAAATGACTAGTTGTCGGGACCTTTGTTGTTATCAGCATGCCTAATATGTACTAGCATTTGTATGTCCCAAATGGAAACAGAGCAAATATGGAAAGATGGTATTCTCCATGAACTACTGAGGTTTGCTGTCTCCTAAGGGTAAATGTGAGCTGCGCAATTGCAGAACTTACTAAAGAGAGGTACTCAATTCCAGCACAGTGACACAAAATCCCCACAGCACAACCCATGAGTAACAAATGAAAGGTCAGCAGGAACAAAAGGTTGCCTCTTCAAGTGCTTTTTTTCTCATTTTGGCAAATGGGAATACTCAGTGAGGACCATAGAGCTTGAAGGCCCTGGAAGATTTTGATAAAAGACAAAACTATTGCTCCCTGTCCCTACATGACACACTGGGACTTCTTTTCCACTTACAGAACCCTGTGCTCTGTGTCATGAAGCTCTAAGATCCTTCAAAGGAATTAGAGATCAAGCCAGAATTTATTCAGTCTTTTCTAGACCTCAGCTAACAACTTCCACTTGGTAGGCTTCTTTTTGTTCAACAAAATAGGATTTAATTCATTCAGCTTCCTAAAACAAAAGCAAAAAGAGAACAATTGGCAGAGAATGCACTAAACGTCACATTGACCTCCTCAGTCCAAGGAATTCAGAAAACAGACCCACATTAACCTGGGCAGCAAAAGGAGTTCCTTCCATGGTCGTTCCCCCTCTGCTTGGCCATCGCTCCATTCTGTCGCACAAAACAACACACACATGCCTTACTTTGAACACTGGAAACTGACCTGAAGAATCTAACAAGCCCCTGACGTTTAGAGTCTTACTTTGCATATAAAGTAGTGACCTGAATAAACTAAAATATCACGGTAATATGATCTTCTAGAAAACTAGACCCAAAAAGTACATTATTTACACATTAGCATTATTTTTCACTAATTGTCATATGGAAAAGTCAAGCTTAGTCAAATAATGTTTCATAATAAGACTTTTCTTTTTTTTTTGCTTCATTTTAAATAAAGATGCTTTTTACTCTCCTACACCATTACATAATAAAATGGGTATTTGGTTTACATGCCAGCTGCAGTGAAAATAAAAGAAAATGCCCTGAGAAAAATTCCTTTGGAAAAAACCAAAAAACATAACTAAGCATTAGCTGCAATCAGTGAAATCTTTTTGTCTACTGTACTTTGCTTTGACTCACCCTGCACAGAAACAGATTTGGTCACGAAGGACACCAAACCTTTCTCTATCCAATGTAATGTAAAAATAGCATGTTCAGAAACACAGCTTGTCCTTCTGTCTCAGTCACTGCTCAGAGAGAATGGGAAAAGCAAATCAAAGAAGGTAAGGATACTTCAGTCATAGCAGTCTGTTGCGTCCTTGACTTCTTTGTTCTGGTCTCCATTCAAATCTCCAACTTGGAGACAAAACAGCAGCAATTCTCCTTTAGAGATTAACATCTCATAGGAAAAAAATAGACTTGCTCTTCTATTGTTTAGAAGACCTATGACTTCCGCAGTCTTCAATCACTATCAACTTATACTGGTTCTCCATTAGCAATTCAGGTGAGAACAGATTAGGAAGAAGACTAATAAAAATATATATATATTTTTTTTCAGACAGCTTTCTCAGAATAATGAGAGTTGCTGTTAAAATTAAAATCAAAACGTTTCAGGTTAAAAATTATTTCAAAGTATCCATACGCTAGCACTTCCAACTTTTTTTTTCCCTCCTTTACGAGTATTCCTTTAGAGTGAATGAAAGTGGAGATAAAAATACCTTCTGCTCAGAGATCACTTTGATGCCACAGTTCAGGCATCTATTCCAACACCCTTCAAATAGTACAAAAACCACCGGTAGTCTCAATCAGTTCTAAAACTTGCAATTGAATGCCTACTAAGAACACTAAAGTAGAGTTTTCCTTTTGAAATATTTTTTTATTGTTGTTATTTTTTCAACTATTCATCTTGTTAGATCTGAGGTGCTACAAATGAGGGGTAAACCAAATTAATTTTATTTAGAAAAAAAACTTTTTCAGCAGACTGAAGGACTCTATTTTAGAGTTCTACTCTTTCCAAGTCCAGCTGTCAAATGTTTCTTCTCTCTCCCACCACTCTTCGCACCAAATGGATTTTCCACTTCTTTACCTTTTTGTCTCTACTTAAACATTAATTTTCCTCCCATTTCATTGTGTGCAACCAGAGAGGTGAAATAATTGCGGATGTTCCCCTTTTTTCACTCTGGTAAATAAGAGGACTCTTTTCATGCTGACAACATACTCTCAAAAAGCCAGACTTTACTTGTTTTAGCAGACATTTGCTTTTTAAAACTCTCAGAGGGCCTGACCATATGTTCAGCTTACATTCATACAGCCTGGTTAATTTAACCCTTTAGGGCCTCATAACTGACTTGAGAAAATACATTTCATATCAGGCTTGTAAATGTAATTCCACAAAACAAATTTTCAGTATTAGGACATTCAGTCTAGGTTTTCTGCTTAAAATACTTCATATTTTATAGAAATCACAAAAAAAGCACACCAGAAACAAGGAAGAAAATCCATTTAAATCATCTCTCATAAACAATGGAGATCCCCCTCCAGATTTAACAAGGTGACAATGGAGAATGAACACTCAAAATATTTTAATTGATCTTTTGGTAAATGCTGACTTTCTCATAATGATATATTAGATTAGTATTTACAGATGTTCAAAAAAGTAGCTTTTCTTGTGCCTCTCCAGACCATTCACGTGCTCTGGAATAGCCAGACTCTCCAGAGGCAACAAAGGAAAGCAGCTTTCCCTCCCAGCACTCTTAAAAGCATTCTTTTAAAGCAGGAAGAACAATGGCACTAAGGCTGTCCCCTATGCTTACGGTTCTGAGACAATGGAATGGACTTGGCCGATGAACTATACTGAAATACTTAGTGTGTCCTGAAGTTCTTTCCTGCATGGAAAATGTTTTGGGCTTCATTTGGGCAAAAGAGAGCTGGGACATCGTAGGCTGGATAAGGTCATTCAGAACAACCACATCAGATTCAAAGTAGACTGAATTAGATAGTATAATTACTTCCCTCTGCATCACTGTCACATTGCCAGAAGTGAGATTCTCCACTTGTGAGCTGATGATAATGGGCACAAACTTCTTGTGATGTTGAACGCAATCGGATTGAGGCTGAGCTTTCCCAACATACTCAGCCTTGTCTTTCATGTTTTTCTTTCCATATGCATTGTTACTACTTTCAGCAGCAACTACAATACAAAGGGCTTCAGGAGACATTGATCCTCAGAAGGGTGAGGGTGCACAGGAGGAGAGAACATGTTGTTCCCAGCAAGAATGCAGACTGCATAAGGACAGACGTGAACAGTATCAGTCCTGATAAAAACACTGGAGCCAGCAAAAAAAGCTTGGGTTTAGCGTCACACTCCTAATTAGAGTAACAAACCAAAATCTATAAGCACTTAAAGCAGCTGTCCAATTAAAATGCAAATCTTATTACACAAACTGTCCCTTCCAACTAAGAAAGGTAAGTTGTATCAAACTCCAGAAAACGCTTCTACAGGCTATTTTGGTAGACATCTCTTTTATGAAATAAAACCAATATTCTTAAGCCTCTCCACTTCACTACTAAGAGGAAGGGAGAAAGAGCTCACTGGTCCATTGCTGGTCGCAGAAATCAAACTTCACCTGAAACATTCACCTTCTGGTCTGTTTCTTTTCTAGCAACTGGGTGACAAACACTAGGAACATGTGCAGGTTGCATTTCTCTACTTCCTTGCACATCTCTACTCACTGCCTTAATCCTCAACATAGCTAAGTAATCAGGAAAGCATACCAGTTTCCAGATTAATTTCTCACTTACAGTAGTAATGCATGTCAAGGATCTGACCCCAGCCACTCAAATAGCAGTCCAAGTGTTCTAACTACAAAATGTTAGTGGGTTTTTTTTGTGTTCCCCTCTCTTCCCCCTATTCCTTAACTTGGGAGACTTTACTCCCTCCACTCCTGAATTGCTGTATTGTGAATACACATGCTTATTCTGGGACCAAATCAACTCAGTTCTTGTTTCCTCACTTGTGAGACAAAGGGCCATGGAAGGCTAGGAATAACTATTCCTTCTGTAGCAGGTATACAACCCCAAATCTTCCACAAGGTCAGGAACATTCTGGAGTGCTTTGCAGTCAACCCCAGACTGGAGGCAGAACTCACAGGGCACTCAGAGAACAGACAAAGCACAGGGAGACAAAATGCAAGAGAATGATTCACCACTCAAAGCATTTCAATTTCATTTTCACTGTACACGTGAAATGAAGGAAAAGAGATGCTGGGTTGGCCAAGACAGACAATAAAGACAGCAGCTATTCCAAAACTCCGCATCCAAAAGTAATTCTGCTATTTTCATGTCCACCTGTTTCAAACTGTCATTGTTATGTAATATATTCTAGATTAGTAAAAATAGCACTGGAAATTTACATCTGAAACAGAATAAAATATTCTCAGTACAGCAATATAATTACATTTAATCATCATGGATCATAATAGCAATTTCTAGATTTGTCATTGCCCAACAAAATAAACAAATACTACAAATAATGTCATGTTTAATTTAAAAAACGCCATAGTTCAAACCTGCATCATTTATCCTACTACAATTTCCAGTATTCTTCTTTCTCTTCCTCAAGTGAGTTAAGATAAAGCACGAAGTTGTGCTTTGGTTTCATTCTACAAAAAAAAAAAAAAAAAAAAAAAAAAAAAGTAACAAAAATTTATTGCAGTTGATTTGGGTGTGCACATGAATACAGACTTTGGGGTGGATACAGATTGTTGCCTTAAAACGTACTCCAAAGGCCCATCTACCTGCATGTCTGTGTCGGTGTCAAACTACAGCACCATTAACATTGTGGCATGTTCAATAATTTTGCTCTCCCTATGGACAAGGGCTGTGCAGAAATAATTACTTGGCAATCACATGCACTTCATCACTTCCAAATTAGATTTCAGTAATCCACTGCTTTATTTCCAGAGTAATCAAATTACCACAATGGAGTTTCCTTCACTTTTTTTTTGTTGTTACTCTTTCATTTGATATTTATTGCCACAGATGCAAACCGAGTTAAGCAGTCAAGAGATAAGCATGATTTGCAAAGAAACAGTTGTATAATGTTTTAAAACAAAAATGGAAACAATCCTCTATTCCAACGTAAACACATTCCATAAACCAGTAACAAAAAAAGGAATGATAAGGTATTTTCATGGCACAGAAATAGACATAGATTTAGATTTTGGTAAAGAAAGAAGTCTTACCGCGTGGCAATTTCTCTTTCATTTCTAAGCAGCGCTCCTAAAGTGAAATCCTGTTAAAAATTTCATTTGGAAAACTTTGGGTGACTCCATCTTGATTCTGTGACATTACCTTAATATTTTAATAGACAACTGAACAGTTCTGGAACAGAGAGTCAGCCCACCTTTACCAGGCCATATCTATTCATTACAGTGTTTAATAAAATGTTTATATTAAAGCTCCAGCCCCTGTGTTGTTGGGTATAGTCTAAGGAGACGTTTACACAAAAACTGAATAAGGAATTGGATAAGCATATATAAATACAACTCAAATTTCTCTTTCATTTGTCTGCCATTGGTTTGCTTTCCTTAGTCTCTGGACTACGGACTTATTGTTGAATCAAACCTGCTGAAATCAACCTCAGGTCCTGTGGACACTCATGATAGATTTTTACTTTTTCCTCTTTAACAGACTCTATGAAAGATTTTATTTGCTATATATGTAGTTCTGAAATCCATCAGGACTGACTAATATTATATCAGACCTCCAGGCCACTAGGTACCAACATTTTGATGAAGTGACAGTACATCTTCTTAAGAATAAATTAACTCTAATGCTAAAATTAAGGTTTGGGACTCAAACAATGCATACTAGAGCCTAGCACTGTGTAAAATGTTATTAGTTACTTGCATATTTACAAATGGCTAGAAAAGAAGATAGAACCAAATACTAGTACTGAAGTTAGTGTGAATTCAGTGACATGTCTAGAAGCAGAGCACTCTCTTGCTGGCTGTTGTGATATACATGCATTGAAATATTGTTTCTTCACTAGTGGATGTGCTGAAAAACCTACCAAGCTAAAATGAAATTCCAAAAAGGAATCCACTTGATAGGCTAATGGACTTCATTTCTGTAGCAATCAAAAACCGGTTCTTCAGTTAAGAACTACAGCTCATTGGCTATCATAGTAGAACCCACAAATCACTTTTAGACTTTTTACAGTAATTGCAGAATACCTCATACGGACGTTTCTCAAGACAATCAGCGTTCCTACAGTTTCACAATTCAGGTCTGGGAGAATCACATTTAATCTTATTCTCCCACAGCTGTATTGGATTTCAGCCTACTGGCTAGCCCATCTTAAATCACTCAAAGCCACTTTCTGAGACACTGTGATATAGCTCCTTTTGAGCATACACTTGCCAACACTGCAAGGGGCACAGCTTGCTCTAGCTCTCCTACGTCAGAGGTGACAGAATGGAGCTTGTAATACTGCAGTCCCTGAGGTCAGCCCTGCCACTAAGTACAGAGGATCAGATATCCATTTAGAAAGGATATGGGGAATCCTTCTGATGAACAAAGAAAAGATACAGCTCCTTCTGAATCACAAGGGCCCTCTCCGCAGCATTAGTTCTATGCTAAAGATATTTCTTCTCCTTGACACTGAGGAGAAAACCTTGGATTCACTGAAATCAATGCAAATTTGCTATTTCTTTAAATGAAGTCATGATTTCACACTTTCAAGCTCAGTTAAGCCAGCACTCCTATACAAATTTAGCCTGCAGCTTTGCCACTGTGAATGGAAAAAGAAGCAAGTACACAAATGAGGTCCAACCTAAAATCCTCACTCACCTTCTCAGTGAGTTTTTGGTAACAATCAGATTTTCTTACCTGATCTCTAATACTATTGCATTAACGGTGAGTCTGATCGGAAGAGATGTTAGAATTACCCCTGATCATATTGGTTTCCACCTTGCACTCGTTAAACAAATTTGTGGGCTACAAAAAGGAGAGCTCAAAATGTCTACTGGCAGAATGATCAAGCACAGGGAACTGATGTGGAAAAAAAAGTGGGTAATAATGTGAACGACCTGTGACAGCTTAAGCTCTAGGTTCACCCTGATGTGCCTAGAAACAAATAGAGCTTACCTCTCTAGACGCAGATAATAAAAAGGGTTAAAAACATGCAGGCATCTTCGTAGAAATTCATGCAGTGAGAAATAACATTATTTTTAGGTGAAGGAGGCTGCAACCATCAGCCCTCTACAACCAAACCTTCTGGTGCACTCTAGTGGCTGACCACTGACATGTATAATACTTCTGCTATCTGCTTTGAAAAATCCTGGAAAGGAAAACTATTTTTGTCCGGATGTACATGCAAGTAAATGTTCCCTTACTTCATCCAGCTCCCATTCCCAAGCAGACAAATTAAGAGTCCTTCATTAATAACAGCAGGCAAAGACACCTGCAAAACTGTAACCAGAAAAGACCAGGACTCATCCCAGCAAAGAACGTTCACATCCAATCGATTCGGCTTCTAAATTTTTCTCTGCTCCAGCCTGGAGCTTGCAGCCTTTCAGTTTCCCTTTTATTACATAAGCAAACTAATATACAGTCAATAAACAGGCGTATACAGGGTCAGGCATGACTGCACACACACTGCATTTTCCAATACACATTAAGTATTATGTCATCCAAAGAACAGGAACACAAGAGAGGGAAAGAAACAATGCACACAACATGATTATGTTCCCAAAATTCAGAAATAAAATGATGAGGAAGAAATTCCAGCTGTTATAAGGAGAGGGAGCTTCCAGCGTGACAAGGAAAGTGCCACAACATTTCTTAGCTACAAATACCTCACTCACATAGAGCCACACCTACATGCTGAAACCAAGATGAAGGAAGATGAAGTGCACTGCCCAAGCTCATTTCACTGCCTGATGGCACAGCTGAACTAGATCTTCAGTCTTTTGAGTTTCTCTCCAGTGCTTATCCAATAATGGAAATGTCCTTAACAAAAGCATAGATCTTACATTGCAAATCAAATGGAAAGATGCTTGGTTTTGTGTAAACTGTATTTACTGTAGTCGCTGCAGCCCAGGTACTCTATCCAAATAGCTCTGAGCTGAGTTTGTTTGGGAATTGCTGCATGACACGAGATGGATGCTGGTGACTGGGGAGACTGTGTATTAACATAATCCCCCAAGAGAATAATTACATTAGGCAAAAATGAACAGCAATGTAACCCCAAGCCTTCAATAGTCAGGGAACCATGTTGCTCTTAACGCTTGTTTTCTAGCCTCTGAGCTTTTAGGTGCCATTGTCCTTCAAAGCATACAGGTTTCTACCTGAAGCTAAACAAAATAAATAAATCAAGATCCCAAATATACCTAAGTAATAAACATCAAGAACTAAAGATAAAAACATGTAGCTAGTAATGAAAAGAAACAGGCTGGAACGTGGGGTAAAAACTCAAAGACTCGATGCATGAACAACAGCAGAAAAAGCAAACAAAACTCCCCAGTATTTTTATAAACAGAAGCCAGACAGGTCACAGTAACAGCAGCAAATACAAGTATTGACACTTCTAGACTATCGCTTCCAAAGTTTGTGTACTTGGTATTACAGAACCATAGAATCATTTGAGCTGGAAGGGACCATTAAAGGTCATCAGGCCCAACTCCCTTGCAATGAACAGGGATGCCTACAGCTCCATCATGTACTCAGAGCTCCGTCTGAGGGAGTCAGATTTGTTAGTACTTCTGGCATGGGGTTAAAACACCCTGCTTTTCTTTCCTAACAAAGTATTCCTTACAAAAAAAAAAAATCAATTGGACCAAAAAATAACCTGCTCTGCCCTCAACCCACAAGAAGGTCCAATGTAATCCTATCTAGGTCAAAGGAATTCATTTTTTCACCTTAGAAAAGCAAGGACACAAAGTAAGATTGTTGTCATAATGTTCCGTCAGAGTATCATCACCTGGTATGCCAGAATAAAGCTGAAAAAGGAAAAAAGCTTAACATTCACCAGTCAGATGAAAGCTTCCACTTGAGTTATTCTACTAAAATGTGGTTATCTGCAATTGCTTGCCTCCCCCAAGTTCTTTGAATATATGCAGAGATAAAAATTCCAAAGCAGTTCATGTTTGATGACTCATAAATTTAGAGAGCAGAACCTGTAATGAGTAACCTAAGGCCTTCACATGCAAAACAGTGACGGTTATTTGCACAATTCCTGACCACTCAACTTAATGCATAAATAGAGCAAAAAGGAACAGTTTTCATGTAGGAGTTGCACTACTTTCTACACTAATGTGTTGTCTCCTGTCCTCCATGTAGGTTCTAACTGAGGAACAGGAAGAGCTGCCTGTGAGCTTCACATTCCAGTTCTGAAATATATCTTGGTGCCATCTGGATGTTGCCTACAGGTTGGTAGTTAGCCAGACTGGTGGGAGAAAAGCAGTTGCTGGTATTATACCCACAGTGGTATGAGACAAGCAGCAAGTGCTCTATGCACAGGGAATGAGTAACAGGATGAGTAACTAACATGCCTAAAATCCAGTGCCTTCAGAGGATGAGCTTCCCAAGCTGCATTGCAGGCTCTGCAAGCTTTCATACTCTGATAACTTGACAACCAAAGGACATAGGAGTAAGTTTCTCCTGCATGGAAAATGTCCCCCCATCCATGCACAACAGAAGATGCAAGTAAAGACTGAAAAAATGATCCCCTTTGCTTGGGTGACTGCAGGTTTTGAGGTACAGGAGGGAGAAGCTGAAGACAGCAGGTACCAATTTCAACTCTCAAGCAATTTAAGAGGAAATAAATGCCAAGAAGCAGTATATCTACAGCAGCAATAAACAAATATTGTCCTTTTTTTTTTTTTTCTGAAAGCACACAGGTTTTCATTGAAATATACTTTGACTGTGAGGGTAAGGCTGCAGCAAAAGTTTCAGTGCACTGAATTGACACAAACAGATTAAACCCCCTAATGCGCACGTGTAGAGGCAGACTTCTAGTGAGCAATCACAGCCATAAAGAAAAGGTGCAGATAGCTAAACACTTGTCTGGGAATACTGAAGCTGAATATAGAAAAGAACATTTGTTTCGCAACGAGAAAAAAACAACCTCAAAAGACACCGTGCCACCCCCAGCAAAAATGAACTTAAGTTCATCATCTAAGCGTACTCGCTCTACTTCAAATGAAACATGATTATTACCTGATAACACTAGGATGGTTGTTCTTCCCATTTTTAAGAGTTCAACAGAAGTGTAGACTGTGTTCATCAAGGTAACACTGGCTAGCATGATTTTTGGTTTAGTAACCATTGCTTCACCTCACTCCTCCAAATCCTCTAGACTGCATTATTTTCCATATCATAATGCTTCAATGCTGTCTTTTGTTGATTACTTTTTCACTCCTAAAAGGTTTTCTTTTGGATTCTAAGTCACAAATCGATAACCTGAATTATTTCCCATTGCAGGTGCTTGCAATAGAAAGCATGACTTGGCACAGGATAACGTAATCCTGCTACTCCTATGAGAGGAGCAGGGCCAACAGGGAAGGAGCAGGTGAAAGATCAGACGAACTGAGCTTCTCTGAGATTTCCTGTCTGTGCTTATCTCAAGATCTCCCAGAACGGGGAATAAAAAATCAAGAGGAATGGAGAGTAACTATTTTCTTGGCAAATGCAGAGTAATTTTTCATAGACTATTTTTTCTTGTTAAAATATGTTAAGATTGAGGTCAACTGATTTAATTACAAAGATACTCAAAGACACACTTGTATCTCACTGTCAGCATGGTAAGAGATGCAGAACCCAGAGATTAACAGGGAAAAAGACTACTTCAATAGTGAAAAAATATCTATATGCAAACTCAATCCTCAGGCCCTGGGTTAGTTAGTGCTTGATGTTCGTCACAGAATTCCAATTTCTCTCTCTGAGACATGAGAAGGGGGAATTTTGTTGGTACTTAAACATATTCATCCTGGGACAGTTTTGGACACTTGAGAACATTTATTACATGAGAAGTGGAAGACAAGTGCTATAGAAAGCAATGAAAGGATTGTTTATAAACTCATATTTCCCAGATAAAAGAATGTAATCGCCACTCACATAAAGTCATACAAGCTGCTCAGACTGATATTGATTAGATAAAATAGGCCATTGTAATTGCAAAACACAGCAGCATGTTTTGTGAGGAGCACTGGAAAGATAATCAAAGGGGTTTATTCCTAGCTCTGCCAAACAGCACCATGTTTGATTTAGGTCAAAGTACTCTGGACAATGTCACTGGGATATTCACTGATCAGGAAATTTCATGCAAGTCCAAACTTTATGAGTCAGTGCAATCTGTCATTTGCCAGTCCAGAACTTTAGATCCAGACAGGCTCACATGATTAGGAAACATGGCATTAGATTGAATTTATACACTGGGAATCCCCTCTGAGCTTTACAAGAGGCTCTGACAACCACAGAGGCATGTGAATGATATGAATAAAAACAGTCCCACGTGATCCTGCAAAGTCTTCCACAGAGCTGTGCTGGGATTTCATATCTCCAGATGAACAAGTTTTGACAGCAGAGGTTCATTCTGTTGCTTTTCTAGTACCTAACCACAGGTTGCAGCACTTTTGCCCACCAGCTGCCATTTTACCTGCTCTACAGAGTGGTCTCCAAGGGTAAATGGAGAAGGCAGCAGCCTGTGCAAGCTTTGTCCCTTAACCATGCAAGCTCTTCAACAGAGCATTTTGTTCTGATTAAAATTTAAAAGTTGCAGATATACAACCCAAGGGGAACATTTTGAACCCATTTATCTTCTCTGTCCTTTTTATCCACTTCCCTTCATCCCATCTTTCTCCCTCTCTGTTTTGGTGTCTCAACTTCCACAAGAGCATTTGTTTTTTTAATCTTAACTTTCTCTGATTTATGCTCATTATAAATTCTACAAATCAATTTATGCTGTGTTTACCATTGGCACTTCATGCAATAGGAATCAGGTATTTAATTTCTATTTATACATGGTTAAGCTTTTCTACTTGGGTTTTCCATAGTCCTGTTTCTCAGAATATTGCCTCCTCCTCTTGAATACTGTTCAACAGTGCAGCACATCTATCATTATCACTGAAAAGGTTCATATCTACTTTATTCAACAGTTAAATGTTTTCACCAAAGGAAACACAGATCTTGTTTGCTAGCTTCCTTGCCAATTGCAAGTAAATCATTAAATTCTCCATTTTAACAAATGTGTCTTATGGGAAAGTATTAGTTGAATCTTATAAAACAATTCTCAGTAGGATTCCTTAATGATGGATTAATTGTCTAAAGTGTATTTTAGATATCCAGTAATTACCTACATGCTGAAATTACATCTGTGAATCATAGAAGTGACATTTATTCTCAGTGATATGATGATCGTGTTCCTAAAACAAGTTCCTTTTCAAATTCAAAAGCCCGTCCTTACATCCTTAAGTCTTCCCATGTTAGTGAACAGCCATGTTATTACACTCAACTAAAACATTCACAGAAGAAAGAAGCCAGAAGATAAGCCTAAGAAAATGATTTGATTTTTGATCACTGAATGAATACGTACTTTATCTTGCTTGCATTTGCTTAAGTAAAACCATTTCTGTCCTATGCTATGAATTCTGCTGCTCTACTTATCACAGGAGAAAAACAATGTGAACTAGAAACATGGAATAGCTCACTTATGCTTCACGAGTTTGATGAGAAGAGTGCCTTGGACTAGTTCAGAAAAAAAATAACGCAAAGAGTGTGAGACATCATAGATAGTCCTCCAAAACCAAAGCAGTTACAGTTATTCTAAAAATTAAGCTCCTAAACCCAAGGCCTTAGAAGAAGACCTTCGCTATAATACAAGAAATAGCTAGCTGTAAGAAGGGAAACTGCAGTAAAGTCTACAGCCTTCCAAGTTCAAAAGGTAAAATGATGCAGTCAAAACCTAGAAGGAGAAACCCATCTTGGTTTTGTGTTCATGTCCAAAGTGGTCTACTCCTGTTTTATCACAACATCATGAAGTGATTACCACCGATGTTATAGTGTCAAGACTATAGTGTATTCTGGAAGTAACGTACAGACATGTGCTATAGCCAATTTTCAAATTGAAATATCTTAGCTGTTTCAAATCTCTAAAAGCTATCTTCTGAGAGGTGCTGCTTGCTAAATCTAACGTATCTTTAACAAGCAAGCAGGTAGTGCCAAAATAGTCACACAGGACCATCTTTAAGTTACCTTTCTGCTCTGCTCAGTAACTACAACAGAGCTGAAGATATTAAAACCATTTGGAGCTTTCAAAAATGCCTTCATGCTCAAGAACTGACAAGTAAATTTTTAACCTTATACAATCTGAAGCAGACGAGGCAGGAACTTCACAAAACCAGGTTTTCCAACAAGAGAAGCATTGCAGTTTCCAAGGTAAGTGGCATTTCTAGAGAAACAATTGCTTTTCAAGGTGTGCCACCTGGTTACACAAGCAACTTTTCTGAAAATTTTTGAAAAATTAAGTAAAAAGTGCATACACTTATGCATGTGCACACACTCCAGTTCTAATGACACAGAGCAAAAATCCTTGCACAGTGTTCACAGCAGAAGTTCTGCTCCCAAATCTATGCTGATATATAACAGTTCTCAGACCTAAGACCTCTGTCCAAAGCGTCCTTAAATTTCACTCCACTGCTTGAGTAAGACTGGGCTGTGAAGTATCCTTTTCCAGGCAGCTGCACAGCCTTACAGGACAAGATGTGGATCATCGTGGAAGGGAGTCATCCCAAAAAGAAAGCTGCACTAGCTTACACTAGTGCCTTATGCCATACATTTATGACTCTGCACGGTCAGGAAACCATACAACTCTCGAAATTGTTGTGGTTTCCCCCAGTCCCTAGGAGATGCTTAGAGAAGGGTTGCAATCTGTGAACAAGATTGCATTTTGCTCTGACCACTGAGGCTGCACAGTGTCACCAGGACAGCTCTGCCAGCAGCTGTCTGCAATGGAGCGAAACAAATCCTCCCTGCCCGTGAGTCAAGTGCAAGGAATTCCCACAATGTGAGCAACACTTGTGTCAGTCAACAAGTGGTCACAGAAATCCTCAGAAAACAGCATCGAGTGGAAGAATAGCTTCTGGAGATGCTGCAGGGTTACAGATCACTCCGGAGTTGGGTGTTACTGCAGGCATTATGCAGCTCTAGGGAAGCCTCCTGTTACCCTTAACTAAAGTACAGCCAGCAAGAGCGCTCACAGCTACTCCTGTGCCAAAAACTGCAAGTGTAGCTACTCAACCTGTGACTGTTTCCTTGCCTTTCATTTCCTCCCACACCTATGCCCAGCACAGAAGCAGCACCCTGCTCTGCAGGACTCAGTTGTGCTTGATTTGTCTATCTGCAGCTCAGAGTAGCAGAAAGCTCAGGGAAGCTGGGAGAAGCCCAAAGACAGAAGTTGTCTTGGCTTACTGCAAGAAGACACTGTGATAAAAGCACTGTGCAAAGCAGCTCAGCATTACCCAGAGCCCAAGCAGAGAAATCCTGCAACTAGGATTTCATATATCCATCTCAAGGAATCACAGTGATTTAAAACCCTTCAAAGAGCTAGTAGTGAGAGTGCAATTAGCAGAAGGCAAGTTTATTTCTTAAGTGGTAACAATAAACTGGTGAACTGGCTGGAGTTGCAACGGAGAATCGTTAGTGAGCCTAAAACAGATGGTATCTCATTTTTAGCCATAGGCAAAATGCCAAATGACATGACTAAATAGAAAAAAAATCCCCACTGTATTGCATTTTTTGTGCCTATTGAGCATGGAGACTGAAAGGCAGGAACATTTTTAATAACTCTGCTTTGACAAGCTTAAAGCCATTTAATGCTGAAGCCTGTGCTCGACAAAAACCAAGAGAATAGGCCTCCAGAGAAAGCTTGCTGCTGCACAGCTTCACCTCCCAGCAAAACACATTATGCAGCAAAGCCACATAATACTCACTTTCCATTAAAAAACCAGACCCTCATCAGCTATCACAGCAGTGACCTTCGAGTCCAGGCTTCCATAGCATTTATTGGCTGAAAAGTTGCTTCTATGAATAGCAATCGTCTGCTTTAAAAACTGAAAATCTCTTTTCTGTTTCAGGGAATAGCAATTGTAAAGGCAACAGAGTTCAGTGAAAAAGCAAAGGTACCTAAAAGTAATCAAAAGCCACGTGCACAGCGGCCTCGGCTAACAACTGGCAGTGCTTTTGCCGACACAGCAGTTTTCACTGGAGGACCTTAAAGTAATTCCAAACACAAAACCTTTCAACATGAAGGCATTCCAGACACGGAGGCTACACAATACCATGGAGGAATACTCATGTGACATATGGGTTGATTAATTAAATAGCAGGCCAGGTTCTGGACTTGATCCTGGCCTGGTTTTTGCTTCATTGGTGGCAGGAAGAGGCCAAAGCACAGCTCTACCTTTCTGTCTTCAGATTCACCTGGCACTGAGCAGCCTCCAGCTGGCACCTTTTTCACACCCACTCAGAGCACAGCACCCAGAGCTTCGGGCACACAGCAAAAGTGTTGCTGCACTACAGTGATTCCCAACTGGCAAAGTCTGCAAAGAGAAAGGCCAGATGAGAACAGCAGCACGGCTGAGATCACTACTGCCAGTACACAGATCAGGACAGACAGAGCTTCCTCCAGAACCTGAGAAGCACTGGTTTTGTGACTTCCCCCCCTGGAAAAATCAACAGAGTTGAGACAGGAGGTAATTAGAGGCTTAGGCCCAAAAGGCAACGTGTTGTCCTGTTGGCACACAGTGCTCCTACAAACTATAAGAGCTCAGTGTTTCTCAGTCCTACAAAAGCACCTAACTCCCAAAAATGCATCCAGTAAAAAAAACAAAAACAAAACAAAAAAACCACCACCAGTAGTTAACATAAAAATGCTATATGAATACTATGGTCAAAAGAAGATTTTAACAAATCAAAGGCAGATCTGAATATCTTCTAGCTTGCAAGCTTACTCTAATACAGTTTAAAGAAGCAGCACAACATTCTGAATTAATTTGATCTTATGATTTTTGCTTTAGCTCCTCAGTTACTTTGTGCTGTTCGTTCTATTTTCTCAATCCAAGCCCATAAAGTCATTATATTGCCTAAGAATCTTTTCATGTTATGCATTTTAGATGGATTGTGAGTAATTAATCGTTCTCCAAACGTGGAAGAGGGAATTCTCAACAATCATCTGTTCAAACATTTCCCAGTACAGCTCACAGTGTCACTCAGAACTTGATTAGTCATTTAGTCATGACTGTCAAGCCCCACATCATGACATGCATGTTTACACTGAAGTTTCCTAATAATACTATGCCAGATAACATGTTCATGGCAAATCACATGAAGATATTACTGCATCTTCTTGATAGATAACTTAATAAAACTGCACATCTATGACCAAATCTATCCTTCTCAGCTCCATCTGAGATACTACAGACTTCACAGAGCACAGAATAAAATTCTTCCCTAAGCTGTGCAGTGGGAGAGCACTGATATCAATGAAACATACCACAGACTGCTTTCTAACTAAAAACAAGCTATTGGTCTCAAGCATTAACAGCATTCAAGCCTCTAAAATAATGCAGTATGTTCCCATTCATATTAGAAAGTTCTTAGAAAAGAGTACAGACCCAGAAGACTTAAGAAAAAATAACAAGGAATTCTTGTACCTAATAGTACTGGCAAGAATGTGAAAGGGAACAGCAGCGTGCCAGTGAACAGCAGCTTCTAGAGAAGAAATGGGATGAAAGATGGGCTAGGCTTGCATCCACCCTAAAAGCTGACGAAATAACTTGGAAAGTATGAGGCAGTATGACACAGACTCTACTAGCACTTGACTGCACACAGGCAGCAAAAGCAGAATTTTGTTTCATGGGACTACGCTAGTGCACAATCCCTTCTACCAGAGGAAAAGGATAACAAGGGTAGAATCCTGCCTCTAACAGCATTAAAATCAGGACAGCACCAGGATTAGTTTGTCATTTTATCTGTTTTTCCACACCCCAGGCACTGAGAACAGCTTTCAAATAGTGAATGCACTGCGATTATCTATTCTTCTCCTCATGCAACATTATAGCCAATATGTTTATCCTACTACTCTAATACCTCCATTTTGACTATCCAAGTTCCAAAGCAGCAAACAAAGCTTTCACAGTTAATAGCAATTATACTTTTCCACTTCCCTCCTCATTTCAAATTATTTCACTCTGCTGCTTTTGGGTTTGTATTGCTTTTTGTTCCACTCAAAGATAAAAACTTGTCAATTTAAATGCACAAATAGCGCTACAGCAATGGAAAAGGCTGCTCTAAAGAGGTTCCTAAGAAGGTGCTCCATCTCCCCCCGTTATTTTGGATGCTCTAAAGATTCCCGCTGAAGAACATACTAATATAGAAATACCTTTTGAAATAGGAATTCAGTATCTCTGTATAGGTGAACAGTGATGCAATTTTTATCTACTGGATTTATGCATTTCTTTCCCTTTCAAGAAGAATAGTGGTAGCATGGTCATACAATGCCTAATTCACATTGGAAAAGAGATGAAGTGATCTAAGTTCTGCTATCTACACCCTAAAAGCCCACCTTAAAAGTTGGTCTGCTCACTCAGTGTAGGGAATCTAACAAAACATTGAGCAATCCACCTGACACCTATCTCAGATATATTGCGTGCAAATGGCGTCTTTACCAATGTAACTGGCTATTAATCCAAGACTGAAAAACACAGAGCTAGGTTCATACCAAGTCTGAATGTCATGTTTATCTCAAATCTATCACATTTATTACATTTTGTACTGAGCAGAAAAAAAAAAAAGATTAAGAATCTTGGATCAAAACTTGAACTTCAGTCTTCCCTCACAAAAGAGTCCACGAATGAGTATGAGATCAAATATATCCAACGTTTTCCCAAATTCATCTTTCTTTTCCCTGCAGTTCTGTCCTGCAGTTCCACTCTCACACTAATCTTTCAATTATTTCTCCTCGAAAAATAGGGAAGTATTCAACTTTGGCCATCTGCGCATTCTCCAGAGGGAAAGACTCAGCTGCACATCCAGTTTAGTGACCAACACACAAGATAAATCTGAACAGTCAGAAAGAAGAACAAGAGAATTTGAAGTGAGAAGTCAAAACACAAATATCAACATAAGTTTTTAGAGTAATACACAGAAGTACGGTAAAGATACACTAGACCTAAAAAGAGACAGACAAATACTATTTTGTTCAATACTTGACTCAACAGGAGTGTTTCATTAATTGATACTATTTATGTAACAAATAAAGAATATGAAATATTCAGAAAAATTAAGTTGGTTTCATAGACCATAGCATTATCAACATTTCAAAGGTAAGAAAATATGGGAACTAACAAGCATTAACTGGCCTATGATCTCACGGAAACCCTGCAAAAGAACATGAAATAAACACTCATCATCCATATTTAAGGCAGTTAAAATAACACCATTTCAACACCAGTGGAAAAAGGCCAGCGACTGCCATGCATGCTGATATAAATTTTTGTCCCACGGTTCTACCAGTCAGTGAACAGGACTGCAGGAAAGGCACATTTTACCATGAATCCTCACGCAGCTACTAGAAACTGAAGTCTCACACCAAGAAAGAGCTGCTTGTATGAAAGATCCCTGAACGGTTACAGTTAATAAATTGCCCTGAAATTATGAGGGCACAGCTCGAAGAAAAAAAAAGAAAATGTACAGGTGTGGAGCAAAATCCTAGCAGGGGCAGAGGATCAAGCAAGTGGTGAGTGGAATTTTCTTTGCATTTGGCAGAACGTTTGTACATCATGGGAAGAAAGAAAGAAAATCAGAATACTCAATGTATTTTCCAAGTACCTGTGCCAAGAGTAGTAAAATGTTGATTATTTACAGCATAAATACTTGTCACATGTAAAAGACCTAAAGAGTGAAGAATGATTATATTGCAAGCATGAATTATTCTTTTGCATTTACTTCAATCTAATACATATAGAGCCCCAAAATGTAATTAATCAGTTGCATTTACTGACAGATAAATGCATCTATTAAGGAGCCAATTAATGAAATAAATGTATGCATGAATAAACTCTTGAAGAGTTAAATATGCATAAGTGTAAATAAAGTAAATTAAGTCAAAAGGTTTTTAATATAATGTTTTTAACCCGAAAAGATGGAACTTTTCAGTTGCTATTTTCCAAATACTGTTTTTTGAGTGAATGGCAAACCAAATGAGGACTTGCTTACTCGTGCTGTCTTTAGGCAATAGGCAACGAAGCCAGAAGTGAGCAATGACTTTGGAAAAAAGGCTGGATGTCTGTTATTCAAAAGGGGTGTCAGGCTATCTTGTGTCCAAAGGAAAATAAAATCAATACAGTATGAACTAAATCAAATTCTGCCCAGGTCAGAAAATGGACTACCTGACAGGTTTTCATACCTATATTGTCCATAATTCACTTTTGTAATCCTATGGATCAGCACATTATCGATATTAAGAGTTATAAACTAGCATTAAAGCTAGAGATGAATGCTGTGTGGAAAAAAAAAAAAAACCAACAAAAAACACACTCTTTGAGAAAGACAGGAAAGTGTAGTTTGCTAGCAGATATCTTAAGTCTCCCAGATGTCTCAAAAGAAAGAATACACCATCAGTCAAAACAAAAGCTAGTTCATGAACTGTTAAACCAGAGACTGAATGCACTTGACCGCGTGCCAGAGAGGATGCAGTTCATCACAGTTCCACATAGTTAATCTCTATCACTGTGCTCAATACTGTGAAACTTTAGAACAACTCTTCTGCCCCAAGGAGTTGATCATTAAAATTAATAAAAAGCAAGTCATGTAGACAACGCAGTTCAAGAATAACACACCATATTTCACATTACAGATGCGCTAAAAGCATGCACTATAATTTGATATCCAAATCAAGCACTAAATCATAAGAAGACTTCAATACGCAGAAGATAAAGATGCTAAACATTCTCACATACAGAAACATTTTAGCAACCAAATCTAGAAGTGTGGTAATGCACTGGTTGCAAAGATCAGGGATTGACAGCTAAAGAACAGAATTGCTACCAATGGTGAATAACTATCAGCAGGTCCTATTTCCCTAACAGCTTACTTCAGCAAATAACAAGTGCTGATGCTATCTGCATGTTTTCTTTGGTTATAAAGTAATCCAAACTGTGTATTCACTCAGCTGCATGCCAGTGTGCTTCACTTTAAGATGTTTGTACAATACAGTACAGCAGGGAATCTGAAGCCCTTTACAATGTAGCTGAGCAGTCAGGAAAAGGTATTAGTAAAGCTGCAGCCTACCCAGAGCAGTGCCCAATAGCATCCTAGCACTGGCTGCAAAAGGAACCAGTGCAACATTACATTTCTGGAAGATGAGAGATGAATCACCTTTTTAAAAAGCAACTCAAGCATGGAAAATTCTATATAGCAATACCTCAAAACTTAGGAACCGTAACGACTTCTCTGTTCTTCAACATTTTACTTCAAAGAGAAAACACAGAAGTTGGCTGAATTCGCTCTTTAATAGACACTGTAGAAGACCCAACATGAATTAGAAGAAAAAAGGATGAAAGAGATGAAGAAACATGGCTGTAGTGAGACTGAAAATTCTTTTCCTTACACTGATTCAGCTACAGAGCTGAGAATTCCCATCCTGACTTAAACTGGTGTCATAGAGGCAGAGTCCCAAATACACCACTAGCATCTAGTGCTATAACGCCCAGAAGGCACTCCCTAATAATTGCTCACATCTTCTCACTCTACAAGAGATGGCTTCTCTTACACCCCTTAACGAGGGTGAGCTTGTTTACCTCAGGGTAAGAAGTGACAAAGGCAGTGAAGCAGCAGCTACCATGCAATACTCATCATTCTCTAGATCTGTAGTATCTTGCTTAGATGCCCATATCCCAACACCTGCCTGTGACAAGTGACATGGCATTTTTAAGTACAACTGCAAGGAGCATTTGAGGTGAAGGCCATACATTCTTCATACTCAGTTGCACCATTTGTATTGTAATGAATACACAACAAACAAGGCTTTCCAGCTTGACCCAATTAATGGTGCCAACTTGAGATCTTAATAGATCCCATTATTATATTGCTTGTACAATAAGATTTTCTTCCTATGACCAGTGTAAATCATGCAAACAAAAGGCATTTTAGTTAGAGTTCATGGCTTCCTTCGCATTGCAGTGCCTGACCAGTGTGCAGCAAACCAGTTCTGTACCTTACTTCTGTGGGTGGAGAACACCACAGATGAGTCCACCGTTCACAAATAAAATCAGACAGAACTCTATGATAAAAATTAGTATGATGTGAAGAAAGAAAGAAAACTGCTTTAAACCTTCATCAGGCTAGCTGATGAGCTATCATTTCTGTAGCCTAGCCAGGTTTGTCACAGCAGGGGCTGTTTTAGAGCAGGTGAAGGCCTCTTCCTGTAGCTGTCATCTATGGCTTGCCCACAGTGAGTTTTGGGGAGCTGCAGCTCCTAACTTAATTCATCCACACTGAAGTAAGCAACATCTGCACAGCACATCTCTTGTGACAATGTGCATTCTATTATCAATATTGAAAGCATATAAAGTTCAATGCTCATTAGGTTTTTGTTTATAACATTCTTACAGACACATCTCTACTCCATATTGGCTTGGAAGTTCTCCAGTCATCTCACACTGGTTTGCATCCCAGCAGGACAGACCCTTCTGAAGCACTCCAAAATTCTGATCTCAATCCCATTTACAACAGCTGCCTGTTGCCAAAGCCTTCTCATCAAGGCTGCCCATAAACGGAACAGAGAAAACATTCCACAAGCACCCAGAAGGCTTGTTATGTTATGGCACTCGGATACGAAGGCAGCAACACGGAAAGAAGAAACAAAGAGCCTCACAGTCTGCCAGCAGCAGTAGGAAGCTGAGAGTTGGGATTGGAATTGAGGGGAAATGCTTCACTTCTGTATTGCAGACATGAAATAAACTTGAGTCCCACAACTCAATTGTTAAAGTCCACAAGAGCAGAACTTTGTGATCTACCATTTAAGAAAATCGTGAGGAACTCCAGAAGTATACCACCACCAATTAAACGTGCATTTAGAGATCCCTCAGAACACGAAAAGCAAAGACAGATGGCTCAAAAATGCAGAAGATTCCACTGGTGTGAGTAAGAGGAATCAGCCACTCTGAACTGGTTCACACTTCGCTCAGGAACTGGCTCAAAACACAATGTCATAAAATTATGAAAGAGCTCAAAGACAATTGCTGAAGATCACCACCAGGCATGCTGGCTTCTTCAACAGCTCAGCAAAGCTACACTCTTGCAGCACTGCAGAGCCATTTACCTGAGCCCCACAGCATGCTGGGGGCACTGCTTCTTGCTCAGCTCCAGCACTGCCAGCCTGCAGGTCAGCCTGAACACTCATCCAGCAATTACAAGAGACCTTGTGAGCTGCAATTCAGATGTTAAGAAACTCCCTGCTCCTTTACAAGCTTATTTCAAACTTTCGTTATATTTGTACTGCTAGTAATTAAACAGCTTGCAAATTTGGATTTAAAAACATTTTTCAAGTATGTAACAGTTCAGGCAAAACTAATATTAGATTTCTATATACTTCCTCCATCTCCATGTAAATAAGTAGAGAAAGTATTCACTGACATATGGCAAAATAAAGGAAAATATTATCTGAATAAGAAGCACACGTAAAATAACCTGTGTCCCCGTAGGCAGGTGGGGCTCCAAGATGTTCTCACCACGTGGATCCCCCTTACTCCAGGGCATCTTGCAGCATTCCAGTCTTCTCATCACTGCTGAATGCCTCCTGGCTCCCCACAAACAGGGGAACAAGTTGCTCTTTGAGAGCATCTAAACAAGGGCATGCATCTTCGTTAGCTTAAAAATCCACACCAGTCTTCAAATGACTACTTTAAATAAATGCAAACTTTTCAAATACGGAACTTAAAAGCAACATTTTCACATATGCTCATGAGAGCAGACCTCCAGAGAGCTCCTGCCAGCAAAGCAGGAGGATTTAAAACAGATCAGTGCTCCCCACTGCTACTATATCTCTTCCACAGTGCACCCTACTACTGCCCAGCTTCATCCCTCTTCATCCATCACCACTGACAGGAAAGCATGCAGACAAACTGCAGGCCTTCTTCCTGCCTCCATCCTCCTGTTATGTTACAGAGAGAGCCTACCTAGTGCAAGGGCTTTTTTTTTTTTCCTTCCATTTTTTATTAAACTTACAGTAGAAAGATATTTTATGAACACGACTTTGCCACTGAAATCATTTCAGAGAATATTTTCACAAAAGCTGTAGCAAAGTTGAACAATTAATCTTCCAAAATATACTCAGGCAAAAGGTAATCAAGGCTGTATGTCATGTTAAAATAAGCAGAGGGGGAAAAATTTTAATTAATGAACTTGAACATCTAAAATCAACATGGGATTTATAGAAAGAAAGGGGAAAAAAAAAAAGACAAATTACTGTTCTTGGTAAAGACCCCAAGGAAACACAACGACATTTAAAAGAGCTCAATTTTCATTTATCACTGAAATAACGAATACTAAAATAATAATTAAATGCCCTAAAGATTTCTATGGTGGCTGGTAATAACTATATCATGAACCACCTAGTAAATTTCCACGTTAAGGCTCCTTAGCTGTAGGTATGTTGGTGTAGGGGACTGAAATGACTACAGTACAAACCCTCATTTATTTTCCTGCTTTCATACCCACCATACACAGCTGCCTCGGGACTGATGAGTGAGCCAGCATGTCTGACCCTGGGACTCACAGCAGCTCTGCCACCACAGTCCCCTCACCTGAAGCTGCACTTTGCCTCCCCATGGGACAGGCACCACTTCCACTAGCACGGTGCCTGAGCTGATACATCCTACCAAGAGGCTGCTGAGCTTGAGGCCATTATTTCTAAAAGATGACAAACAACATCCATCATTACACTTTGAATGTGGGTGCTCCTTTTATCTCCTGCTGTGACACAGCTGGGACCTTGAGGCAGGCTGGGAGATATCGATGCTTTTCTAACTCAAAAGACAAGCATGGAAAGATTAAAATATTAAGGAAGGAAAAGAGAACCTGAAGGAATTTTTTTCTGAGCACACTGTCTTGGCTTTACAGGGCTGACAATTTTTTGTGAATGATAACTACTGAGTGCCACAATCACTAAAGAATGGCTTCTGTCACAGGCACAAGGCCCGTAAAGTGACTTGGCCCCCCCACTTATGCTATGCGAACACAGCACTCCTGAAGGTTAGGACAGAAACTTTGCTTTCACATCCTGCCCAGCTTAGCTCAATAACTTCAACCCATTTTTTATTTTTGATTTTTTCCCCTGGATAAAATATATCCTGACAAATTGGCTACATTCCTAGCTACAAATGCAGAAAGTTGTCACAGCCACAGCGTACAGACTGCGGATATAGAAGTTTATGAAAAGCAGTGATGACCATTCATTCAATGTGATGTATATTTTGTGCAAAGTGCATTTGCATCACAGAAAGGTTTGGGTTGGAAGGGACCTTAAAGGCCATCCAGTTCTTGAACTACTGCCATGGTTGGGGTTGCCCTCCTGTCAGCTTGGGCTCGACCCCACATGGCCCTGAACACCTATCTGTGGACAGGGCACCCACAACCTCTCTGGGAAGCATATGCCAGTGCCTCACTGCCCTCTTAGCAATTTCTTTCTAACATCTATTCTAATCCTCCCCTCTTTTAGTTAAAGCCCATTCCTCTTCACCCTCTCACACTCAGACCATGCAAAATGTGGGTCTCTCTCCTGATAAATCCTTCTCAAGTACTAGGAGACCATAACGAGATCTCCCCAGAGCCTTTTCTTCTCCAAGTTAAACAAGCCCAACTCCCTCAACTGTTTTTCATAAGAGAGGCGCTCCAACACTTTGATCACCTTTGCAGCCCTCCTCTGAACCCAGTCCCACAGCTCTACATATTTCTCGTGCTGGGGGTCACAGATCTGGGTGCAGGACTCCAGCTGGGGCCTCTCAAGAGGAAGAGGGAGCTCTGTCCCTGCTGCCACCCCTGTGCTGATGCAGCCCAAGACATCATTGAACTTTCAGGCTGCAAGAGCACACTGCTGGCTCACACCCAGTTTTCCATCCAGCAGAACCCCCAAGTCCTCCTCAGCAGGGTACAGGACGATGCCCAAGGCCTCGCGCAGTCCAGGCAGATGAAATCAGTTGACCTTCCTTTGTCCACCGATGCCTTTACTCCATCAAAGGCCACCAGATTGGTCAGGTACATTCTGCCTCCAGCATGTATGTATTCTCACCAAATACTGTGCCGATTATTGCTTTCTATGTAAAGAGATAAGTAGCAAGAAATTGAAAACATTTGGAAATTGATTTTTCTGCTGTTCTATTCTTAAGTAGAAGTCCACTCTGGGAAGAAAAAGCAAAGAAAATAGAGATAATATTGATCATAGTGACTAAAGGAGTGACAAAAGTCAACATGAAACAGAAGAAAGCTCAGTTACAACATTAAAGCAAGGTTATTTCACATCTTTGAATATATCTAAGCAATTTAAGTGCAAAAAGCTAAAAGCATGCAACAAAGTCCATGCATTTGTTAAAGAATTGAACTGTTTTTTTAAGAATGATTTAATACTAAGCTGCCACATAAAATCTCTCTTTAATTTTAAAATAAATGCTTTTCACTGCCAACAAGGTGTTAATAGAATCTATGTCCTATTTGTTGTCTCTCGCACAAGATTAATTCCAGCCTTACAGCAAAAGGTAGAAAGAAATTGGCATTCTCTAAAATGTCATCCTGCTCATCCCATTACAGCTAATCATGAGTTCCTTTAAAAAAAAAAAAATATCTTAATCCAATCTTATGGGGGCAGCTTATCCAGGAAAGGAAAGGGAAAGTTTAACACATCACAGTAATCAAACAGATGAGGAAGAGAACACGTGAGAATGAGAGAAAATCACTACTTGCAACTAAAGAGAGCAAACAATTTTATTTATTTATTTATTTATTTTAAGGAAGGTGAAAATTGAACACGCTGGCCACAGAATCTGGTTCAGACCTTCATATCCCTGGGATTCTTGAGGCCATAATGCCCAGCAGACTCAAGTGGCTTTGTCCTCATGTTGAGAAAGGAGAGCCCACTTGCCACATACAGGTCCTGCCATGCACAAACGGAACCAACCACCTGACAGCGAAGCATGCTTCTGAAATAGCCCTGAATCTATTTCTCATCAACAAGCCACAGCAGATAAATGCATTGACTAGTGGATCTGTAAAATTAACTTCCATTAATGAAACTACACAATTATCTAGTTCTCCATACTATAAGATCCTTCCCAGATAGCACCAAAAGAAATATGATTTACCTTCTCCTGCAGGCTATATATACTTGTGCCTCTGATTTCAGAGAACACAGCTACTTCAATCAAGCTATTTTAGAACAGAATTCGAGGCAGGAGTGCAAGTTGGCTCCAGACAAATATGGTTTCATTGAGATGTTCTGACCTGGAAGCTTCCTTACTTGATGGGGCAGAAAGGGTACGGTAATGCCCCAGAACACAGAGCACAGAAGAAAAAAAAACCTACAAAAGCAGTAAAGTTTAAATAACCACCTGGGCAGTGCTATTCTGTAGCACAGCTTCTTCCTGCTATTGGAATGGAGGGAAGGCAGAGCAGCTAAGTCCTTGTTGCACTGGTCTATACCCAGTGATGGCAGAAAAGAAGTATCATACATAGTATTTCCTTTCTTTAAAGCATCAGTTATTCTGGAAATACTTGTTTCAGAACCAGCATTTATTAGATATTCCCTATAAACAAAGATCTGCAACACAAGAGGAAGGACTTCAGAAGACTTACTAAGAACTCAGGCAGCACAAAAACAGCACTAAAATATAACAAAAAATCTGAGGCTGTTGTTGCAAAGGAACACTCAAAGGCAAAGCACAAATCTATAAGGCTTCTAAATTTGCACAGGGATTTTTATAAATCAGTGAAATGACATTATATTCCTACAGCATTTCCCTCACATCTCTCTAATAACTCTTTGTATTAAGAATGCAGGTGATAGGAAGGCAAGCTATGTATCAGTTACAGAGAAACATGTAACTAATAAATCTGTAAGTTATTGTACATGTACTTCAGATAATCAAGAAGTATGAGTTGTTGAAAACAACACTGCTTTGACATCTTAGACACTTGATGTAAAATAAGGAACCTTCCCCCCCCCCACGTTGTTTGTACAGAATTGATTTTAACCTTTTTGTTAGACCTTCCTCCCAAAGACCAGTGGTTGGCATAGAAGCATACATAACAAATATACTTTTGCTGACAGCAGCTACTGACTGATTTTAAAGAATGGAAAAAAAGTTCCAATTCCAGCTACTTAATAATGGTGTGTACACATGTGCCTATGTGTGAAGGAAAGCTCTATCAGTTGAACATTTATCAGCAGGCTCCTAGTGCTAGTGAATGCTGCAACAGATGTAAATAGTAATTAAGCCAGGAACCAACGGGTATGGCTAGCAGAATTTCAGTCATTATAATACAAACCTGGTCAGAAACCATATTTTAGGGCTTAAATGAGAAATATGAAAACCAGAAATGTATTAATGTGTCAATAATGAGTAATGGTGGATGAATGCACTGGGTCCCAGGCAGCTCCTTTGCACAGTGCATGGGGATTAAAAGTAGACCTTTGCTGCATCTACTATTTATTAGCTACCATGCCAAACAAGTCATCTTGTATACTAAGAAAAAAATTATTCTAACAGAAGATAAATGATTGTCTAAATTAATTAATAGCATTTTGAAAAGGACTCGACTGAACTGAGAGCAGTAACATACTCCTTGCAACAAATTTGTTTGAAATCTGTTAAGTCTTTCAGCCCATCACATCTGAAATGATGACATGAATGACTATTGTAGCTCTGCTTGTGTACTTATGCAGCATGACAGAATTAAGGAAGGTCTGTTTCTCTCCAACACTTCTCTCCTAAGCAAGATACCTAGCCATTTCTTAAACAAATGGTTAGTAATGAAAAGAAATACACACCCAAGGGTGCACTTGAAGAAAGCATAGAAAACTAATGCCACCAAAAGTAATGGTTGCACTTATTTCCTATCCCAGCTACACACTCTTACACGTTCCCCTCACATTCCCCTCCTGATTTTGCTCTTGCACGTACAGGATTGAGCTATAAGGTGAACCAGAATGGGAAATGATTCAAGTTAAATCTCACGTGCTGGGCTAGCAGGGCCTCACCCACATAACACGACCACACAAACACTTGGCCTCCCCCCTCCAAGGGGAAAGCCAGGCCACCTTTTTTTAGCAGCAGCGTTGACAAGCCCATGGAAGCAAAGCCCTGCTGTGCTGGAAGCAGAGCTGATGGCCAGCACCAACCACGTCCTCGTGAGCAGGAGGGAGCCAGGCTGCACATGCAGCCTCCCCATGTCCATGGCCCTGCCTGTGGCTCCCTGGGGGCAAACACAGACAGCTCCAGTGCTGCAGAAACAATCAGCCCTCTTGTCCTCTTCCATGGAGCCTTGTAGAGATTTATAGCTCTTGGTAACACACTTCCGAGAAGTCAAATAGTGGCAGTGATTTTGGAGCAGCAAGGCTCGCAAACAAAGAAAGCAAACCAAAGAAAACTGAAAGAAAGAAATAAAGCAGTGATGGTATGAAACGGCCCAGTAATATTTTTGGAAGTGAACCAGAGAAGGTATTTGGAAAAAAAAAAAACAAAAAACTAGGCTGCCAATACAGAGAAAAAACTGATGGGATAGTAATATGCCATCACAGAAAATATATCCTAGATGACCATCTTTTTTTTCCACTCTCAAGCCTGATGCTCAGCAGGTGTAGCTCACAAAGCTCTGCAGCAACACTAAAGCAGATCCATTGAAAACTCTGCCCTGAAGTTCTCAAGCGTGAGTTTCTAGGGCAGGACATAAAAGAATGGGATTCCATATATGCCTGAGAGCATTTTTGCTAGTAATTGAGTTGGTTTCTAATGCTGTGTTTCATTAGGAAAGCTAAGGGGGACAAAAGTGAAATTCAATGACCGCCTGATGAAAAATTAGGAGAGATGCATTTTAAAAGCGTTTGTTAGTTTAGCTGTTATGAGGCTATTGCATAAGCACTCCCATACTAATTTTATTGGCTCACAGCTAATATAATTTGAAAGTATTATGTTACCTGCATAAACCATACATACGGTTCAGAAAGTCAGAGCAATCTGTCTGTGGGAACCATAATGTATGGCTCTGGAATGGAGACGGTGTACATAAATTACACAAGGTATTTTCTAATCCCCACAATATTTCAAGGAATGGGACAGCCATTATGTAACAAGAAATGTCTCCTACACCTTCCTGACAGATGGGACGCAAACATTATTGCTTCCCCCTGCTCCTGCAGGGCAGGTCGCTCCCTCAGTTCACACGAGTAATGTGACCCTAATTCTAAAGACTTCATCATTCATTTAGATTTCAGCATTTCATCGTGGTGAAAAAGCTACTATTTTCCATTTGCTACATATGAAGTTAATTACTTGTTTCTTTTTTTAAATCATAGAAGTGCCAGAGGAATAAGAAATCGGGGTATGTGAGTTAACAACAGCCCATGCGTCCCTCTATACCCATCCTTCTCCCTTACTAGCTCCACAGACCAACAACCCCAGCCCTTCATTTAGGACTAATTTTCATTAAGAGATTTCCAAGTTACCGGGTGGATATGGGCAAATATATTTCATATCTTCTAACTACAAATGCAATAATCCTATTTTTGCCATTACATTTCAGGAAGCCCCTCCTTCAGCCCAGTTGCTTCAGTGGGACCACGTCAGTTCTGAATAAGCCACACAGTTGCATACAGCAGGCGTGGAAGAGAAAGCAGCAGCACTCCCACCCTCTGAAGTGACGATTTTCCCTACGAAGTGTGTCACGCAGCAAAGCACAGAGGAAAAATGAAAACCAAAGCTCTCTTCTAATCATGCTGAAAAATGTTATTCCAGACCTTGAGCATAAGCTGAACTTTTTACCTTGATTACATGTGCTGCCTTCACCAAGCACTAAAGTCATGATCTTTAGCAGACAGAGCAGAACACAGAGTGCCTAAGGCTTCAATAGTGACACAGATTCATCATGTGCCAGCCCTGCACATCAGAGCTGCTAAGATAAAAAAAAAAACAAAAAAAAAAACCCAACAACCTTCCCATTTTAAGATCCTTTGTATTTCAGGTTTATTTGGATACACTTTCACAAAGACTAAAGGAGAAAAAACTTCACCCAGCATCTGCGTTGTTTTCCTGTAACTAGAATAGAGCAAAAAACATCTTCTGCCTTTAATACTTTTTATCTAACTGCTGTCAGAAGAAAATGAAAGGTGAACAGAGACTTAGTCCCCACAGCATGCACTAGTTCTAATTAGCCTATAGATACAGAGTGCTTTAGAAATACCACAGTACTGCTCTTATGCCAGATATTTCTGGGATTTCATGTTTGCTTTCAAAAGCTACAAAGGACTGAGTAACACACATGGCAAAAGGCGGTGGGATTCCCAGAGCCTGAAGAGTTTATATCACCCTGTAGGAAAAACCGCATTAGAACACAAACACATGCACACGCATGTAGGTGCTGCATTAGAGCTCAGGCTCCAAACAATAGAGGTCCGTATCACTGAAGTATTACACATCAAAATGCAATCACTTCCTCATGCTTAGAGTGCTCTACAAGGAGGAACTGAAAGGTTAATGAGAGCAAGGGTGATTTAATTGCTTAGTATTTTCCTGAATACCTGGCCCATAAATTAAACAACCTCCTTTAAAAGCTCCATATCCCAGAATTTCTACAGCAAACGTTCTTCTGTTGGAATTCTCTATTAATGGAACTGAACTACAAGTAGGGATATAATATCTTTAATAGGTTGCAGAGACCACACTATTTTCAAATATCCTGCCTTTGCTAGAGGCTGTAATGACAACAGCAAAATAGCTGGGAGACCACTGGGAGCAATTTGTCAGCACAGTGCACAGGGTCCAGTGTTTTCCTGTTGCAATTAGTGGATAGTGCGTGCTCGCTCCCAGCTTTAGTTATGGCACTAACTCCAAAAGCAACCACATGTCCAACGGCAAGAGGAGCAAGTATACCTATGTTTGCACAATGCACCTTCTGTAAATTGCTCCTGATGGTCTTTTGCAGTATATTTCATGCTTTCAGCCACAGTCCTCAGCTGGCCTAAAAAGTGTTTTTTACATTATTCAGAATACAGACAAGAACCTTTCGTGCCACTTTCCCCCTTAACAATTTGAAAAGGTACAAAACGCACCATAACCAGGAAGCTTTGGGACAAAGAGCGTTCCAGAAAATTTGACTGAGATGGAAAGCATGAAGCTGCAACTGCAGTAACACTGAACTCTTAAGAAAGTTTCCCTGTTACATAACAGAAACAATTATTTTTTTCACATTATGTATTCTTTACAGAGCAACTCCTGCCCTACATATTTATCTGCGCAGGCATTCACAAAGGCAGAGATCCTTTCTGCTTCAGTGTTGTTCTGTCTGTTATATTTATCACAGATATTTGGGCTAGATCTTACGCAATCACAATCAGCAGCAGGAGCCCAGTTGCACAGAAAGGAAAGCTGCACTAAGCTGCATTAAGACAAAACTCATTTTCTCAGTTTTAGTGGGTCAACACCAACCATCACAAAGCAGCTCTTCAGAAATACTCAAACTGCAGCTCTGGCTGTTGTGAGCCACACACACTGCTTCAAGATGAGCACAGAAAGGTGTAACAAATAGCAGGATACAGAAATCTGTAGTGGGAAAAGGCGTGCAGCAGTACAGCACCTGCATGTATAGGGGCACTCTGCTGTGCAAGTTAACCAAGGTGAGTAACAAGGAACGTGAGTTAGGTAAAGCACAGAAGCCACAAGGACAATAGCTCACACCACAGCATGTTACCAGTGCAGTGAATGCTATGTAACCTGGCACTTCCTCTGCATGAGTGTCCCTCCCTGAGCAGTACCCATGGCACAGTGCTTTCCTGGGTGTTAACTGTGAAACAAAGAATTGAGAACAGCCACACAAACCCTACTTCAGAAATGTGCAGAGTACCCAGCATCCCACCCGTGGCCAAAGTACTGAGTTTTTCCTCTTTTTGTCTCAATATTTTTACTGTCTATTTTTTCCCCTAACAAAGCCATAGGATTTCACTTTCCTATTTTTAGATACAAACTGTTCATTGAGAGAAATAAAGGAAGATATGAAGACACTGAGTCTCCACAAAAGATTGAGGGAGAGCAAGGAAAGGTAGAAAAAGCATTAATAAAGCTTTCCAATAAGTCGATAATCTTACCATTACAGAAAACTAACTGTAACTGTATCAAGCTGTAACTTACTGCTGCCAGATCTCGTCTGCATTCTGTTAGTCCAATAACAGCTGACAAGAAAATAAAACAACCATTTAAATGCTAGGCTCAAGTTTTGGCTCAAGCAGTAAATAACCATTATAAATTAATTTTAAAAACAGGGGGAAGTATTTACTTGGCTACTCTAGTAGAAGTAAAAAATAAAGAAATCTTTCCGTGATGTATAGATATCATTTTCTGCACCATAGCTGACAACTTGAGGGAAGCAGTTACGTTGCTGTAGGCTACACCAGCACAGCCTCACCTTGAGAACAGTGCCAGTTTTGAGTGCCACAGTACAAAAGGACATCAAACAGGCTGAGTGTTAGGAAAAGGTTTTACACCACACAGTGGTGGGCAAAGAACATGCTCCCTAAGGCAGTGGGCACAGCCCCAGCTGCTGGAGCTGGACAAGCATCCAGACAGCACACTCAGTCATACAGCCTGATGTTGGGGAGGTGCTGTGTGGAGCCAAGGTTTGGACTCACTGATCTTTATGGGTTCCTTCCAACTCCGGACACTTCATGCTTCCTTGCTATATAATTCCAAATCACAGGAATGATAGGGCTGTAAGGGTTGAAAGGGACCTCTAGAGATCATCTAGCCCAACCCCAATTACCTTTCAAACTGAACAGATTGTTGTGCACATTTGTGAAGAATATGGGTGGTGGTTGTCTCTGTTATAGCTTTTTTCCCCTCCATTTAAGGAAAAAAGTTGTAAACAAAAACTACAAAGGTCTCACACAAGGTGTAAGATCAATGTGAAATGAACACAAAAATGACGGGACAAACTACTTAATTTCTCAGACGCTACCAAAGCATCTTCTTACTCAGGAATGCCCCTAAAGACACCTTGACAGATTAAATCACACCATTGTCTTGCTTATCACTTCCAACTACACAGTTGAGGCTACAAGCTTCAGGGAAAACACTTTCTCCAACTCCAATAAAATTCTCAGCTCAGCAGAAAGCTAGATATGTTATCAGAGGCACAACCAACACTTCCAGTACAGAAACAACTGCTTTGGTAGGATAAAAGCACTGGTGCTCTACTCTGAAGATAGAAGAGAGCTCTGCATACATCTGAATTAGCTAGCATTTACAAAGCAAATTATAAAGCAATGAACATCCCACCTCAGGAGCTTTCATTTCAGAGTTAGGAGTGATGAGGCTGTGTGAGATGACAGTGCACAATTTCTTGTCAACAGCACGATTTACAAGCCTTTTCCCAATGGCACTGCACAGTTTCCTAGCTGAAAGGGTAACACTACAACATTAAGCAGCAGATGAATGACCACAGAGCCACACTTGTTTCAGGGTTTGATCTTGTCCAATTGATTTGGAGAAGAAATCAATAGCTCTTTTACATTAATTAGAAAATATTAATGACTTTGCTGCCCCTATGCATTGGAAGTAGAGGTTACATTAACACTCCAGCGTGCTAGTCTTTCTAAAGGACTGATCATCTTCCATGAGAAAAGAATAAAACCACAGAATATTACCAGTTATTCCACATTAAAAAGAAAACCAAACATTTCCCTGTGCGTTTTACTGACAACAGGATCACACAGCCAATGATGCCAACGTGCAGGTAAAAGCAGTCCATACCACCTCATCCTCAGAAAAACAGCCCTAGAAAAGCATTCAAAATGAATCTTTGCAGTGGGATTTAAAACTTGCATCAGTTGCCAAGAAGCTGAAATAAGGCTTTATCAGATGCTGGGATCAGGCTCTTTCCTAGCTCTACACTATGAATAGCACATGTCTGAGTATTCAGCCTGGACCAGCTTCCCAAGGGAGAAATATAATAGGAAGGTACATTTCAACACTAAGTTCAGAATGCGATTGCTGTATTCCTCTGTTCGGCACATACTCCTATCATTTCTGGTAAAATATCCTAGTTAAGGGTTACAGTAAATTGATCACATAATGCTAAAGGAATTTATCATGTAAGAGAAAAGGAATTTAAGAGCTGAATACCTAATATTATTAATAAAACAGGTCTGTGAATAGAGACAGTCGAGGGATATAGCTTATATTATTACCTGATCCGACATTAAATTAAAGCTGGTAAAATAAGAACTGGAAAGACAAAACAGACTTGCAATGGGTTTTTCAACTGCAAACTCCCGCTGGGCCCTGCAGGAGTGAGTATTTGCTGCCTGCTTTATCTGCTGCCTCTAGAAGCAGCCCACAAACGTGGCTTCTCCTTTGGGATCAAGACTTCTAGCTCATCTGTGCAGAGAGGCTCTGCTGCCCCCCTCCGTGGCAGCTGAGGGGACTCAGTATATCGAATGCCAGCCACTCCAAGAATGCATGGAAAAAGATGCTGAGGTGGGAAAGAAGAGAGCTGCCAAGTAAAAGCCATTGGGATATAAGTTAAACCTGAAAAATCATCTCAGTAACTCTAAGGTAACAGCACACATGGAATTGAAATTGTGCAGGTACACGAATGGCAACAGTATTGCAGTACATATATTAACTAGCTTAAAATTTCTGCCAGGGCACTTGACAGTAAATAGAAGAAAACATCTCATATGTTTACTTCTGCTTTAGATCACTGTTACTACAGAAAGGTTTTGAGCAAGATGCATAGAGAACTGTGTGTTTTCCCTTACTAAGTTGTCAATCATCTTTATTTCAAACAGCACAAGTATATAACTAATAGAAAATGATGTGTTCTACCAAAATAGCATCTAATTTCTCTTGAAAAGGACACAACCCCAAAAAACAAACTTCTATTAACTAACTGATAAGAGCCTATTATTCCTGACCATACCTGTGATGATTCAAGCCTATTTTATCCCAAGGCAGATGGGATGTTGTTCTCTCACTCCCACCTCTGTGAGAGCAAACCTCATTTAAATACTGCTGCTGAGTGCACATACTCTTTCCTTTCTCCTCATTCACTACTGTAATACTCCTGCCTGTTAAACCATTGACCCGCAGTGGTCATTAGGGAAGGCAGAGCTGAGTGCTTTACCAGAGCAGCCAACACTGAAGCAAGTGCCTTTTGACTTCCCTTGGTTTAGAATCATGCTATTCACAGACAGCACGCTACCCCCAGAGGTAGCAAAGGCACTCCATTTTGGTGAAGCAGCTCGTTATTGCAATTTCCTTCGGGTATTTTAATATAGAAAATAGGACAGACTTGCTCCTCTTCATTAGTAAGAAGATAGAGGTGGAAAGGAAGAGACCACAGTCTATCACTCCTAACACCTCACGTCCAGTTCACATTGCTTAGGTGCAGACTTCAATTTTGGGTTGCAAGCCTCAGCCTACAAGTATGAGCTGCAGACACAGAAGGAAAAGATCACAAACACTCCACTTTTTCCCTTCCTGTTTAGGTTTCTAATAAAAAAAGGAGCACCCCCAGAAATGTAATTGTGTCTTTTGTTACATGGTTAGCTGGTAAACTCAGCAAGCTTGCTGAAATACTAGGGGATGTGACCTGATGTATTTACTTCTGTGTCGTATGGATTTTTGAACTCTCTAACTGTGGATCTGACACCTCTTTACAGCAAATTTGGGACAGATTGGAACATTTTTGTTAAATTACTATATCCAGGTGCTTCTGCTTCACTGAAGCTAGACTACCTTCTACTATTCAAGTTTCCCATAAGGACAGAAGAGAAAATCAACTATGGTCTAAAAAGGTTGAAAGAGACACAAATCAAAGAGATGCTGCCAGTTGGTCAGTTTAGGCTCTTGCCTCCCCCTCCACAATTATTTTGTCAATAGTATCACCGAAGTACCTGTTACCACTACATTAGGTTCACTTAGAGTCGCAATGCCAAATTACTTTGAAGGAAGACACCTGTCTTCGCATTGCCTAGAAGAGCAAAAGTTGAAACAGTGAACCAACTCCCTGACAGCATCTGAATTAGCCTTGAAATAGTTGAAAGTCACTGAAAGCATCAGCTCCTGGCTAACATCTTGAAAAGGCAAAGAAATATATCCTGATCAGCAAAAACAAGATGATTCTCTGTCATGGAGACCTAGGTACCGGGGAACAAGTAGTTGAAAAGCAGATCTCCTACAGTGAGAAAGGGAATACCAGCTCCTTACCCAACTTTTCCTATTAATCTCTACAAAGAAGGAACACTTATAGTAACAAAAGAAAACTAATCAAACTTGTAACATCACCACATTTTCTTTTCATACTTGACATACAGCAGGGCAGAAGGGAATGACTGACTACTATCATTGGGTATATCACTCACTAGGAACTTCTGATAGCAACAAGTATTTTAACAGACAGAAAACCCCACGCCTGTTAAAAGCATTAGGAGTAACGCTCAAGTGCAGTTTCCATACCAATTGCCAAAACTACATAACACAGGGACCTGTGGCTAGACAACAAGCTCAAACTTCATACTTTATGCTCTAAGCAGTTTCAAACACTTAGAGACAATGTTCATATTCCTTTCATTACTGCACAAATACTGATCAGCCCTGCTACAGAGCTCTCTTTTGAGGCTGACCACCATCACAAGCACCTGAACAACCCCACTTAAGACAGCAAAACAATGACTGCCACAGCTTCAACTATTTATCTGTATATCTCCTCAACTTCCCTGCCTCTCAGACGCTGCAGCAAGGAATCCAAAGAAAACAGATATACTTATGATAGAAGAGCAAGCTATCCTTCTAACTTGGTGTGTTGCCTTTGAGTAAAAATGTTGCTTCATAGAAAGAGTTTTGTTCCCGCTTTAACATCACAACACTCCTCAAATTTTGCCACAGCTGTACACCTTTTTACTCTGTAACACAACTTTATACAAATCAGTGTCAATTTGTTAACAAACATACATACTTAAGCCTATAATCAGAATCAATTACCTTCAAACCCTTCCCCTAAAGGCATTTCTGCAATGTAAGTTTTCTCAGCTCATCTCAAAACTATCTCAATGCACGCTACGCTAACTCTTTGACAGGCCCTCCACACATGAGGTTAAAGGTGAACTACTTGTTATTTGCACACTTCTTCCCACCTTCACTGAGTACTGTATCTTATTACACCGCTTACATTAGTCATTATAGCTTACAGAGCCCAGTAGGAAAGACCTAATTCCACAGCACAGTACTTGCTTTAAGTCACGGCGATCCAGTGTTCTTTTCCCATTTGTTTCACCTACAGAAATGGATTCGACACAAATAAAGTCTAAGAACTGTCTTAATGTTTGTTATACCACTCACTTTCATCTCACGAAGCAAAATTAAAAGCATTTAATATAACAGGCAACAGAAAAGGCAAGAAAGACATAGAGCAGAATATTCTACATTTTACTGTTGCTTCAATAAACATTTACATTTAATATTTGCATATTAGCATATAATATGGTAACTAATAAAGCCTTCAAGTTTTAGAACATTTCAATAAGCTTTCAAGTTGCTCTTCTCCCCACCTTCACTGTAGGCCCAGAGGCTAATTCACAGACAAGATCAGAAACTGGCAACAGAACTGACAGTCTGAAGAAGATAACCACTACTAAATTAACTCTGCGTTTGGGATTTTCGGGTTTGCATCTCCACGGTTCCCTCTGAACAAATAAAAACAGAACTACCATGACCATAACATATCTAAACTGTAATTCCTTGCCAATAACAAATGAAAGTTTATACAAATATGTATTTCCCAAACGTTTTGAAGAACTACTGAGCAGTAGGCACTGTAAAGGAAAACATTTCTTGCCAGCCACCAAGAGAATCAACAGCGCACATGCAAGGAAGTAACAGGCCTTCCCAACAGAGTTCATGTGTTGATAAGAAACGGTGTGTTCAGCAGTTCTATCAGTGTTTGGTTTTCAACCCAAAGCAAGGCGCTGTTCTCTTGCCTTTCAAATTAGTAATAAACAGATTAGCTGGAGGTTTTACGATGCTTAAATGTCCACACATTAGGGGTCTGCTTCTTCCTCAAGTCCTCCTCCAGTTCCAACAGCAAGTCGGTCCACACACTTAGGCCACGGACTTGAAAGTCTCCATCTCGGGCCTTCAGGAGCTTCAGAGCAGCTTGGGTCCGCCCCCTGAGTTGCACACACCCCTGACAGAGGCAGCCAAAACGTTCCCTCAGCTCCTCCCAGGACAACTTAGCCTCCTCAGGGCAACCTTTAACCCACTGCCCCTTCAGCGGGTCGTACACCAAGTGACTTCCCCACTCAGCCAAAAGATCCAAATAACGCCTGCTGAACGGGGCATAGCGACCGGCTAACGAGGCTAGAAGAGCTCCGGGGAGGTGCAGACAGCAGGCAGAAAACCGGTGCAGATCCTCCAGCAGCCAAGAAAGCAGGGGGTCAGCAAGGGTTTCCACACCAGCTTCTGCTTCACTCTCCCACCCTCCACCCGGGCCGTCACCTCCCATCCTCAGCAAAGCCTCTGCCACAACCGCAAAGGCCCGGGGCTGGGGGAGCAGCTCCAGGACTGGGCCGAGCCAACCGCTGGCCCCCGCGGCCTCCTTCCCGTCCTCCCGCAGCCGGCACAGCAGCAGCCCCGCTTCCGCGCACACCCGCGGGTCCGGCTCGCCCGGGGACGCGGCAGAGGCCTCTAGAAGGCGGAAGGCGGCTTTCCTGCGGGCAAGCAGCGCCAGGCGGCCCTGCTCGGCGTCTCCCTGCAGGAGGAGGCGCCGGAGGAGGCGGCGGCACGCAGCGGGCGGCAGAGCGCGGTTCTCCAGCAGCGCCAGGCCCAGCAGCTCCGGGCAACCGCCCAGGTGGCGGAAGGAGAGCGGGCTGCCCGGCCGGCCTACCCGCAGCCGCCGCCCCAGGGCTTCCAGCAGCCGGGGCCGGCAGCGGAAGCGGTCGTGGAGGCGCTGGAAGTAGCGTGCCCACTCCAAAGCCCTGTCCAGGGTGGGTGGGTCCCAGTCCCGCACCAGAGCGGAGCGGGAAGCGGCGAGCAGCGCGGGCAGCTCCGACACCTGCTCCAGCACGGCCGCCATGGCGTCTTGGCGCCGCCGGTTTGAGCGCGAGTCCCGCCCCGCGCCCTAAACGACAGCCAATCTGAGCAGGCGTGGGCGGAGATTCGCAATTCTATTGGCTGAGCCGGACGTCAATCCGTCGAGGATTGAGGGCGTTTAAAGGGGAAGCTGTGGTGACCCCTTCTGGGATCCCACAGAACAGGGCGGGATGAGAGGAACTACCGATAATGACACGAGTACGTGACAAATCAAAAACAAAAGAATAAAACAACACAACACCTTCGATTCCTGAGCGTTATTTACAGAAACAAGTCTACACAAGCACCACGCGTCCCAATGCGGGGTAACTCCCATGCATCACCTTAGTGCCATTGCTCCAGCACTTGCTCAGCCCTCACAGCAAGCTGAGGGGACAGCTAACGGCACCGTGAGCCCAGCTGCCTTCCCAAAGCACCACAATAACACCAAAAAGCCACTGTCCTCCTGCACAGGAGGCTTCAAGATGCTTCCCTCATAAGCAGCACTGTTTCTCCAACAGACCCCTCACAGCAGCCACACCATTGCTGCTTCCCTCACCCACTGCGCAAACACACAGCCTCTTTTTCCCTCCTGTGCATCTCCCTGACGTTCAAAGGGCATGACAGCCAGCAAAACTTGGTCTACCTATTGGATCAGCAGCCACAGCACACTTCCCTCACTCCCTTCTCCTACAGGTGCTGAGGAGACTCTTTTCCCTCTAGCCTCACCTCCACCAATGAAGCTTCCACCAGCACCAGGTGCTGCTGGTTGCTGAGGCAGGGCACAGCTGCTGGGGCAGGAACTTCTAGGTGCCCCACTCAGAAGGCAACTGAAATATAACGTTTCTTGTTCTCAAGCAAAAGCACTGTTGCCTTTTTCTATCTGCTTTTACTGTCTGAATGAGTTTTTCTCCCGGGCACATACCCTAGCCTTAAAGGAAAGTGCTAGTTGTTAGTAACTCAGACTTATTGCTTTAATATATATAAATAACACAGGAAAAAAAAAAAAAAGTGGAAAGAATAGCTTAGCTCATTGCCTGTCCTAATCAGACCATCACCTGGACTACCCAGGCTGGTGGTTCATGAATTTTCTTTAAAGACCTTGTGTAAAAGAGAACTCACAACTGAGTCCTCCCATCCTATTATCACCTGCCTAGAAAAAAATGGGGTTCCAGGCTTCATTATCAATGTGTAGATTAAGAGCTTAATATTAGAACTACTGAGTCTAAAATTGCTGCAGAAGATTGCAATCCTTCACTATCTATGAGCTTTTCACAAGTTAACACATTTTGTCTCATTTCAAAGGGTGTTTTCTACAGGAAAAAAAAACTCCTCAAATCTTTCTGATAATTATTTCTAGAGTAATAAATCTAAAACAAGATGCAAGGGGGTTGAAATTCATTGCATCAACACTGAACTCATTGGTTGTATTACTCATAACTTTACATTATCCTGTCATTTGCAGTGCTCACGTACTCCAATAGGTAACAGAAACTAACCCAACCAAAGCATAACAGAAACTAATAAATACCTAATGAAGATTGAGCACTTGAAATCTGTCTCATATAAGAACTAAGTACACCACTTGAAATGTTCTATTTAAAAGGAGAACAACAGAAAACTGAGAATACTCAATTCAATTATCACTTCAGTAATACAGCTTTCTGGTTAGGTTTAAGGCAGCCTCTCTTGAACTAAATGCTATGGCTGAAAAAAAAAATAGAATTTCATTCTACCTCAGACATAAACTCTATTTTAGTGAAAAATATTTTTAAAGATGCTTATGCTTCAAGTCAAAGAAAATTCCCTTCAAATCAGATATAATTTCTCAAACAATCTTTCATACTAGAGTTTTTCACTTTTTTTTTTTATACTACATTGGGCATATATCCTGTGAACCCACATTCGAGTTAAAAGAAACCAAATGAACACATTCGCAGCATCAAGAAACTATAAAAAAACAGTTATGAATAACTAACCAGCCTAGAAATAAAACACGCTAAATAATGTGGTATCTGAAATACTGTTCTATCTGAAGGAAGGTGGCCTGTGTGTTCTAATATGTCTCTGTAGAGCTGCCTGAAAAACAGAGTTTTTGTGTTGTGAACAACTCTGACTGCTATAACATGCAGTTCTGTCTCAGATTACAATAAAAAGTCTAAAAGACACCACTACTACTTTTTTTCTCCCCACCAAGAAAATACAGTCTGTCATCTCCATATATAACACAATGTGAAGTGCAACAAAACAAAAACAAAGCCCCACGTCACAACAAGTAAAAATAAAATCAAATACAACAACCACAAACACAAAAATAAAAAGGAAGAAGCTACTTGCTTCTGAAAGACCTAAGATATGCAGAAATCTCCAGCAAAATACCTTTGCTTCCACTGCCAACCCTTAAATGAGGTCTGGGAAAGGGTAGAGCCACGATCCACCACAATCTGGTAATTAAGGAGCACTGCATGCACCTGAGCTCCCCTGGCTTGGCCCTGGCTTCCCAACATGTGCTCAATCACTGGTTCAGGCCATGACTTAGCATTTCTTCTGCACAACAATAAAAGATTTGTGAAAAAAAAATATACGTATAAATATACATACATATATATTGAGATATAAGCATTTATGTTTGCATTTGTAAATTTACGTGCTTGAAGGTATTGCAGCTGCATTCAGTCTTCACTCATGAAGGGGCACAGTTGATTTATATAACAAAATGTAGATCCTAAGAGCTAGCACAGTTCTCCATAAAATAGCATCAAAGGATGAATTCAAGGAACAAGAACAACAAATAAATAAACAGACAAGATAGTACTGAGACAGTTATGATTGATGTACTTAAATGGCTATGCCACAGTAGCATGTCAAAATATTAATTCTTTCTCTGTTCACTGTAGAAGGAAATATTTTTCTACTACAGGTTTTATGTTATTTTTGAGAGCCTGGTCAAAGCATATTCTGAGCTACTCTACTGCAAAGCTAGAGCCTATTGATCTGTTCATGCTGCTACTGTATAGTAATCTAATTGGAAAAGCTGTGTTTCTTTCTCACAGGTGAATTATTTTCCCCTAATTGGTAAAGTTAACAAGTTAAAAGCTCACTTCTGTGCTGTGGCTCTGTTTTAGTGAGGTAACTTCTCCAGTTGCTTTAAAGCATTCTATACCAAGAAGGAAACTCTACAGTTTTAAGTTTTCTATTGTAGTTATATTTTAATTTATTCTAAAAAGGTAGCTACTTTGCAACGTTGTTCTGTAGCTTTTCAGAATTTACTTGTAAACGTTAGTGTGGTGCTGAGCTGAAAAGTCTGGGGGATAATGAGGAGCCACTTAAAAAGTAATCTTTGCAAGGCTGTGGAGGTGAGGTGTAATGTGGAGTGATTTTATGGAAGAGGATGGGAAACACTGGGACTGTGCTGGATTAGGACAGTGAAACAATGTAAGTGAGGGTGAAGGACGTTGAGAAGATTTTGGGGTGTTTCTATGGGGTGTGCTTTTCTTTAGCATTGGTGATTTTCTAAGGGAAAATTGAAGACATGCTTCTCGGTTTCATGTAAATGATCACATAAGATCAGTCTGCATTTGCTGATGATTGCTGTAGTAGTTCTCTCATAGAGGTTTAAGTTATGTTTGGCTGTGTGTTTCATTCAGAACTTTGAAATGTCTTTTTTTCTGACAAGAAATGAAATCCCTTAAATATCTTAACTCTATGTGTATGAGTACATGGGGTTTTCTTCAAAGGAGTTAAGAGAAACATGCAACTGTAGCACTTGTTCCACACTATTGCTTTAACTTGAAGGCTGAAAAAGTAACTTGATTTTGTCTGTTTTTAAAAAGCAAATAAGTAAAGCAGCAAACAAAGAGAAAAATCCACAAGAAAGTAGAAGAGAATGTTAAGAAAAAAGGGCATATTTTTTTAGGATAGGCTCAAGTGTAGATTTAGAGTTGTAGTATGGGAGACTAATTAAAATCTTCAGGTAGATGCATCTTGCTAGAAGCTGCAGTAATGTGAATAGTGGGTAGAGGGGGTTACTTTTTAATGTTGAATGTATCCTTTAGTGTCTCCATAGTGGTCTTTCCTTAGATATGAGACTTAATTTCAAGTTCTGAAAGTGGCTGCATTAAGAAGATTCTTTGAGGAAAAAAGAAACAACCAAACAAACAGGAAACAGTGAGGAAGCTGGTTTAGCTGCATCTGATTACACCAAACACCATACAGTGACCTGTGTTTATTGACTGTGAGCTCATAGACTGCACAAGCAGAATATCTTGCTATTTCTGTCACAGTGCTTATGTATACCTGGGGTTATGTACCTACAGCTGGTGGAGTGTGCAACCCCTGCTCTAACTTCTAATGAAGTCCTTAGAGATTCTATGTCTGTCTCTAAAACTAGAAAGGCTGTGATCAGCTTTTGAAGCCAAAACAAAATTAGTGCATGATCAAATTGCATAAGGAATTTATTGAACAGCGCAATTTATAGATCGGTGTGAGCCTTAGGCTGTGCAGACAGCATATATATTAGCAGGGGAGTTTCCCCTGGAATCCTTCTCAGTATGGCAAGTCCTGAGTTTGCTGATTGTAGTGTTCTGATGTACTAATAGAAGTGCCTGTCTGGGATGTGTTAGATTTGAGTAACTAACATCAGTGATCAAGAAGCACTTGTGTAATGCAGTGGAGTGTGGGAAGATCTATGCCTTGAGAAAGTGCAGGATCTAGCATACTACTTAGCATAAGTAGCACTTAAATTAGGAACTACACCTGACTATTTCAAAAGAGAACTGTTAGGGAATTCATACAAATAGACAGGTTTGACTTAGCCCTATTTGTAGTTTAGTTATCATGAGTTAGGACTATACTAGCAGAGCTAATAGCTTGTATATAACCCCCCAGTATGCTGCAAATAAAACTAAAGTGTCAAATGCATTACCTTTTCCTGATTGTAAATGATCAATTAGAAGTGGTGAGGCTAATATGGACACGATAGAAGCTCCCTCAAAGCAGCTGAGACGCATCAGGTGATCACTTGTGCCCTTCTAAACCCAAAGCAGTTAAAGGTGTATCAGTCATGACTAGTTTTGCCTAAGGTTGTTTGAGATAAAAACATTTTAATTTGTTCTTGTAGTGAGATAAGAGCATGCGTGCAGTTAATGTTTATTAGCTAAAGAACCTTCAGGTATTGAACTGTGTGCTTTCATCACTTGCCGTGTTTTGTAATACCTTCGGGAAGTTTCAACTGCTGCTTGTTGTGACAGAGAATTTCACAGATCATAGCTTGTATTGGTTAGAGTAGTTCTCTATGTGCTCTTTTCCAGTATTTTTTTCTTTAAAGCTGAGAAAGGTGCTAATTATGTAAAAAACTTTTCTTATAGGATCTGTTGTACATATTCAGCCTTCTGAGGCACTAAGATCTCTTTTCTTCCCTGCTTCCCTCCCTCCCCAGATTCCAGCTCTTTTTGTGTATCTACTAAGAAGTATCTTAAGGAGCTATCTGTTTCGAGGGCTTCTTTTTGGAATCCCCTGAAAATAACAGTTCTGCAAGTTCTGTGACATAAATCAGTGACTACTGTAGCTAAAGGTTTGCAGTTTGGATATATCATGCTGTGGTACTTGTGTGAAGTCAAGCATTAGGAGGACTAAGATAAATCTAGTATTAGTATGACTAGGTTTAGTATCTCACTGAAATCTCTTTAGCAGCAATGGAACAAAAGCCTGTGCACTTAAGAATTGGGTCTGCAAAATTCTTTCCTACCTATATATTGTGTGTTTCCAAGACAGTTAAATTGCTGTCATTCACAAGAGTACAGGGAGACCTTATAAACACGCTTTCTTGTTGGAGTTGGTCTTATTTTTCACTTAGAAATACATATAAAACTCAGTGTAAGACAACTATGTATATAGGCATTTCTATAGAAGCTTAGGTTCTATAACATAAGTTACTTGGATTTTTCACTTTCATAACACTGAGGACATCAGGATACTGTACTTATAGATGATGTACAGAACCATGAAGGACTGGTATTAGTCTGTGTATGCAGATAGATGAATTAACACAAAGGCAAGCAGATGCTGGGTAGTCATTCCTTCTGAGCAGTAAGGCTTTTAAATATCTGTTGTTTCCATTTTCATGTCTCCAAAGCTTTTATGTGAATTCTTCCAGCACATTTCTCATTATTCTCTCAACCTTTCCTCTGCTGCGTGGCTGCAGTTTCCAGACATATAACCTGAAATGTCCTGGGAGAATTTACATAAAAACAATAAAGCCAAGGAAATGGAAACCACAGAATATATACATAATTTTTTTTTTCAGTCTTTGCTAAGAAGCATATTGGTTAATATTTACAAAGGAATTCAATTTTCCATATTAACATCCTCTTCCCTGTTGAGCAAATGTGGGACAGTGGGATGGTGAGAATCATTACCGAAGTGAACATTCTGGGTTGGGGTGTTATGTGTTAATCTCATTAATGATTCTAAGATCTTACTTTTCTCCATCCCAGTAGGTCAAGAATAATATACCATGACCAAAAAATGGCTGATTCAATCACTAATGTAGAAGTTTGAAGGGAATCGTCTTCCTATTTAAAGAAAGTTGTCTTGATTTGTTGAATATCTGAAGGAATATAATGAAATACAGGTTTCTTATCTATACATAAAGCATGCTCAGAAAGGAAAATATTAGAACCAGTACTGCTGCTTGTAGGTTCAATTATGCAGTAAAACAATTCCAGTTGCTATTGAGGCCTACTTGTTAATAGTATACTGTGTACCTGTCTGTGTGAAATGCCTCTGGCTGGGTTTGTCTGCGTCTTACCAACAGTAAACTTCTCAGGTCACAGAAACCACTATCAAAACTGTCATGCTGCCCTGATATTGGCATTTTCTGCAGAAAGAGCTGTTCAAATAAACACAAGCTTAACTTCTGTTCCTAGTTCCAGAGTTTTTAACCTTATGGTGTCCTCTTAAGGGGAAGTTTTTCCCACATTTTTCAGTAAATACTGGTATTTGATTAGTAGAAATGCCTAGAAAACTGTTTTTGTCAGGTGCTACATTTCTCCATTACAGTGATGATTTTTAACTTCTAAATTATTTCTGTGGGGTTTTTTTGGTTATGACTTGGTTCCTGGTCCTGTAATGAACCAGTGTTAAGGGTTATGCTTCCAAGAAACATCACAATACAGTTAATGTATTCATTAAGATATGCTAGTTCATAGCTGATCCTGAAATAATGCCGTCCTCTTTCTGAATTAGATGGGAAATTAGCAGCATGGAGTTGATTAATTCTACCTGTGGAACACAATCTGAATGGGAAGAAAACAAAAAATAAAAATAAGAGATTAAATAGTAACAGAAATAGTATTTGGCTGAACCTGGAAGACAGCAGAAAGAACAAGAGATGTGCTGTGTGAGAAGTGATTGGTGAAGTCAAACCTACAGAATTAAGGTAAAGAAGTAATATAAGAGATTACAATTATTTGCAGAATTAAGTTATTAAATAGAATTAATTGGAATACATAGAAATGTTAGATTAAAAAAAATTGTTTGTATTTGACCTTGTTTTATATGAACATTTATTAATGAGATTACTTGAAAGATTTAACTCCTGAACGACAGTTTCATTTTTATCAAAAAGCATTCTAATTTGATAGACACACTGAGAACTGTTCCTTTTACCCCCAAAAAGTTTTACTCTGAGCAAAGAATTTCTTTGGGAAGTTCAGCTTCGAGGAAGCCACTTTCCTGCCCTTGACGGGAGTTGTTTGAACCTCTTTCTCTTACTTCTAGTGGACGTTCACTGGGTTGAATTGCTCTACCCTGACCTTATCTATTGAAAGGGTTTGGAAGAAAAGGGAGGGTTTTGTCTGCATACTGTTGTGATAGATGTCCTGAATTTAATATTTCGCTTTCTCTGGCTAGTGTGGGAAGAACTGTGAGAGAGGATGAATTGAAAATGTAGAGATGGCCTGGTAGGATGTGATGGTTCTTCAGAAAGTAGCTTCAGAACAAGCAGAGATGCTTGTTTTTCATTTTGGTCAAGTTATATTGTTTTGTTGTTTGTTTTCCTGATGGAAAATAACTGCTTCTAAAAGTGCCTTTTTCTTTCTGATTTCCAAGTCCTTTTCTTTTTCAGTTTTTACAAAAGTTTCACATCAGAAAGTGTTTTTAGGCTTCATACTAAACACACAGGGCTTGAGATGTGCACATTACATTGGTTTTAATTAAATTGGCCTATGGATATGCAGTGTGCGGATAAACGTGTTTTGTCTGCTTACCTTGTTCCTGTGGCTAACGCATCACTACCTCTGATCATTTGCATTAACTAGACTGCTGAGAAGCACTGAAGAAGCTACACAGATGTTACTTCAATTTTGTTAGCTTTACATGTTGCTTTAATTAGCAAATTGAAAACAGTGTTTTGAGTCCTGTTCTGAATATTTCTTCTGTTGCAGTGTTAACCAGCACGAGCAGAAATTTGTTCAGCCAGGTTTCATCATGGGTTTCCCCTTAAATTTTCTCCAAAAAGATGAGTTGCCCCTGTTCTTAACACCCCACAGAACTTACCCAGTCAATTATTTCTGCTCATTGTACAAATTACTGTCATCTTCAACAAAACCCAATTAATTGTTCCAAGTCCTTGGGGAGAGTTAACATGAACTTTACAAAGGTCTTTGTTAGATTGGATACCTTCTCAGTATTTTTTGGAGGGAGAGATTCCAGACTCTTTTTCCCAAGTTTAACATCCTGGACCTGACATTCTTTGTACTTGATCTGCTTTTGTAGTTGTGTTAATCTTTTGGCCTCACTAGCACTCATCTTCTTATTTCTGTCCTTTACAGCATTTAATGAAGAAGCCCAATCCTGCTTTTTTCATTTGTTATGAAAAATAATTTACTCTATTTACACTGTCATATTTATTGTGTTTGTGTTCTAACTTTTATTATTAGAGTAATGAAAACTAAAGCTACCCTAAAGCAGTTGTGACTTTTATCTGTCCAGTAAGACTTAGCATAAGTTATAGTTGAAGATGTGGGTCACTGTTTGTCTTCGTAGATCGTTCCATATTTTTGTGTGCTTATTCTTTCCATGGATCAAGATGTCACATGGGACTAACTTTAGTACAGTGTTTGACAACAAATCGATGTGGAGTCACCATAACACCCCTGTACCTGAGGTTATCCCATACCTCAATCTGAATTTTTTTGGTCTATTTTATTCCTGACTCTTCTCACTGCACCTATGATATTTCCCATGAGTGTTTTTCATATTTGTTGAATTATTTCTTTTTTTAATTATTGTGTGCACTTTTTTTTTATTTGATACAGATTAAGAACAAATAATGTGCTAAACGAAAGGATCACATGATGTTTTGTAATGCTTGTCCTATTTGCAAGCATGGCTGTAACACTGATGAGGTAAAACACTAGCTTTCTATCTACAGCCCTCTTGCTTCATAATTGGTTTTGGGCATCTGGTTTCAAGGTTGGTCTGAAATTTGATCTTTCTGAAATTCTTTCAATGTGTTTCAGCAACATATGTCATTAATGAAGGGAGTTGGGTAACCGGTCTCACCATTGTTTGTAATTCAGGCTATGACAGGCCGCAGGAAAGCAGAGAGGCTTCAGCCAGCTCCAATTAGAAAAACATGCCCAAGGCGCAGGCAATAGTATAAACAGAGATATGTCAGGCTCCTCCCTAAAAGAAAACTGAAAGAGTACACTTGGCAAGGATGCTTTTTTTGGTTGAACAAGAAACGTGTTGAATGAAACAAGCTCATTTTGACATTGGTGTGGCAATCTTCAAGGAATAAAGGTCATTTCTAATGGAGAGAAAGATAAACTGGACAAGGATGATCTGTGGATTGCAGGTGCATGAGTAACATCTGTGCAAAACAATAACCTCCTAAACTTGGGATTTCCAGAACTGCATAAACATACAATGGTCTGAAACAGACATACTGAAAATGTAATTGCTAGTCTTTTGTCAGTGATTATGTATGTCCTTATCACATTTCAGATAGCAATGCTGGGATCTGGGAAGATTCTTCTGAAGGAATCTCATTCCACAACATGTCCTTGCATGAAGAAAAACGGCACAGAACTGATTCTGGAATTGAGCAACTTCACAGCAAGAGGAATGCTCGAGGAAGAGGTAATATCTTTAAATAAGCATTATTTTCATTTGTTGAATTCTCCATCTATGACATCAAAATATTTGAGCCTCTTACAACTGTCATTATATAACAATATAAATATTTTTTATATAACATACAATACTTTTAAATTTCTTTACATGTATATGTACACATAAAACCCACATTTTACTGATTTAAAGCTTGTGGTAGTTTAAATTATTTGTCTAAGATCACACACATTACTTGTTTTCTTATGATAGCACATATCAGAGCCAAGATGATTTCCAAACCTCCTTGCTTCCCTTTTCTAGTAGCATTTTATCAGATGCATTCTTTGCATTAGAAAGAGATGGAGAAAGGAAGTATGTGCAGGACTCTACTGTAAATTAAATTGTTTTATCAGAGGCATCTTTACGTAATTCTTGCTGTTAGATGATAATGGAGTACTTTACAAGGGAAGGCTTTTATCCATATGCCTATTTTACAGATTAGGAAACTGAAATATTAAGTAATTTGATGAGCCTCATACAACAGATCAGTTTTCAGGGCTGACAAGAGGAAGCAAGTCTCCTAACCCTCTTAAAATGGGAATGACTTATTAAATGAGCTGGCCTACTTTGTCTCATTTCACAATGTAGCACAGGGAATAATGTTCTTTCCATTAGGAATGCTTTGAAATCACCTTTCTATAGGAGACTGGAAAGGAATACTGGAATTGAAGCATTCCCTGAGGTGAACTTCTTGAAATGAGCAGCTACACACACGCACACAAAAAAAAAATAATGAACTGAAAAAGAATAGCAATAGTATCTCATGAAAGGGAAGGATGACAATAACTCATATAGGAGAATGAATTTGAGTTATTTATGGAGAAAGCACAGAGCTGAGGAAAAACTCCTAAAAACTCATGTTAGAACCACCGGGACTGGAAGAGCTATGGAGGTAGTACGGAAATAAAATCTGAAAGTGCATCTTATTTTTCTCCTATGAGGACTTGTTCACCCCCCCACTTTTTTTTCCCCCGTTCTGTGCTGTTGGCCAGGCAATTAAGGTCTCATATCAAAGGTGGGTTTACTACAGTTAAACATTTTGTGGTCACGTGCTGCTTGAAGTGGGGTGGTATTGTTTGCTTTTGACTTCACAAACAAAGCAACACGAGAAAAGATGAACCGAGCTTGGAAGATAACCCATAAAGCAGCTATCTTGGACTTTCATAAAGAAAATCTTGAGTTAGGCTATAGAAGTTGCTCCACTGATCTAAATAACTTCATGTGCAGTACAATAAACATAAGGAATAAGTTACTGGGAAGGAATGTTGAAGTGAAGAGTATTAATGATTTAAAGAGGAAGCCTACTTATGTGTCAGGAGAAATCAGGCACTGAAAGGCAGAAAAAACAAGGGAGGACAGGATTTTGCCCAATAAAGAGGGAGCAGGCTGTCAGATGTTATTAGTATGTTAGGACACTCATTTCTGTTGTAAGAACATTTTGAATTCTTAAATAATGGTCTTCTGTTATTCTTGTTTTGGAAAAGTTGTTGCTTACAAAAAAAATATGTGTCTGTGCTGCTTGCATTTTGTTGCTAAATTGCCCTTACAGTGTGTGTCATTTGATTCATACGAAGATTAGTTCATATATTCTTAAGTAGCAACTGTATGTGAAGCTGACAAAATAATTCCAGAATCATTCTGATGCTACAAGAAAATGTTTCTTTGACAGCTTTTGGGATTCTCAGTTACTCTTCTGCTTCTTGTTGCTCTTGTAGTCTTAGTAGTTAAATTCTGTCTTCTCTTTGACCTTATTACAATGACATGTCCATCAGAAGTAGAAACCAACTACAGATTTCTTGTTCCATACATGTTAAAAACACAAACAGTGATCAGTTCTTATTTGCAGCAAGTAGCGTTCTAGATACTAAGCAGCATGGACTTTTCTCCTTGAAGTTATTTTGACAGACTATGCAACATGAATCTGTTGGAAGCACTGGTTTAAACTGCAGGCTGTTTTACTCCACACTTAAATGCTATAGAGGAGAAAGGAATTTAGTTAATAATACTGTTACCTTCATCTTAGCTTGTGTCAGGCCTCTTCCTAAAGATAAGCTTTATCTCCTGGAAGGTGTGTATCCTATATTTAAGAAAATATACAAAAAGAAGTGTCTGTCTTCTTAATACTTAAGGCACCGTTTATTTAGAGGCAGATTATGAAGCTATAACCCTGATTGTCCAAACTCACATAAATTGGACTGCTAATCATTGTGCCAACTCCAGTGGTTTTCTTGGGATGTGAACTGTATGCTCTATATAGATGAATAAGCTCTTATGACATCCTCAGTCAAAAAATAGTTTTTAGTACATATTAGAATTGTGAGCATTTCATGTCAGTGCTGCGTTTTCATAACATATGTCCCAGAGGGGTTTGTACATGCATCTTCAGCATCGTGTATATGTAAGCAGTGATGATAGAGAAGTGTAAGTCAGTTTAATTTCATCTGGGTATCTGCCCTTATACTGAACCAAAGATTAAAAATGGTTATATTTTAATAATTGTGACACAGGGTGAAGGTCTAACTATTCTACTGCAGGTTTGATAGCAATTCAGCTGATTATAAAATCACTGTGCGCACTGAACTGTCTAATTGGAGGATGTAGTTAACTCAGGCCTTATTTTCATGATAAATAAAATGGTAAATCACTGATGACTGAATTTATTTTACTTTTACTTGCTCTTTAAGTGGCAGAGAGCAAGAAACTTAATATGTATGACATTGTTTACTAAATGTATACTTCATTAATAATTTCTGCTACTGAGGCTCATCTGCTATCTCCTGTCTCTTCTTTCTTGCCTGAATATATAGCTATTAAACTGGATGTATCTTAACCATGTACTTTAAGAATTGATAGAGAATTGGGATGGCAGTCATAAATTACACAGCATCTACTTCTATATAATTGATACAGAAGATAGAGGGAAAAGATAATATCATCCTAGATAGATAGGATATTCCCTGGACACACAGCCCCTTGCACTGAAAGAAAATGATGGGGAACAGAATAGGCCCTGTATAATCCTTGAGGAAACTGTTTTGGACCTGCTTGAAAAGCTGAGCACTCACAAGTCCATGGGGCCAGATAGACTGTACCTTAGTGTACTGAGGGAGTTGGCAGATGTGGCTGGCAAACCGCTCTCCATCTTCTACAACAGTCCTGACTAACTGGGGATGTGTTGGTGGACTGGAATCTGGCAAGTGTGATGGCCACCTTCAAAAAGGGCAAGGAAGATGATCTCAGTAGCTGCAGACCTCTCAGTCTAACATTGGTGCCAGGGAAGGTTATGGAATGGATCATCCTGAGAGCCATCATGTGTCAATTAAACATCAGCCAGGGGATCAGGCCCAGACAATGTGGGTTCATGAGTGATAGATCCTGCTTGACAAACCTGGTATCATTCTATGAGAAGGTGATCTGTCTAGAGGATGAAGGCTGCTGATGTAGAACTTCAGAGAAGCCTTTGGCATTGTCCACAGCATCCTGGTGGAGGTGATGGCATGTACTCTGCTGGATGAAATGCAGGCTGGATGCTGGGCTCAAAGACTGCGGTCAGTGAACTTAAATCCACTTAGCCAGTCACAACTGATGTGCCCCAGGGTTCAGTACTGGGACCACTCCTATTTAACATCTTTATCAGTGATCTTGATGAGGGGATTGAAAGCGCTCTCAGTAAGTTTGTGGATGACACGAAGTTGGGAGGGAGTATTGATCTGCTGGAGGGTGTTCAGTCACCACAGGGGGACCTGGATAGACTGGGCTGATGGGCTGAGGCAAATTGTAGGAGTTACATCAGGGCCAAGTGACAGGTCCTGCATTTTGCACACAACAACCCCAGGCAAACCTACAGGCTTAGGGAGGAGTGCCTAGAAAGCTGTCTGAATGAAAAGGGTGCTGGTATGCTGATGCTTATTTGGCTGAATGTGAGCCAGCAATGTGCCCAGGTGGCCAAGAAGGCCAATGACTTCTTGGGCTTGTATCAGAAATGGTATGATGAGCAGGACTCAGGAAGTACTCAGCACTGGTGAGGCCCCACCTTGAGTACTGTGTTCAGTTTGGGGCTTATAGAGGGGACGTTGAGGTGCTGGAGCAGAGCCAAAGAAGATCAGCAATACTAGGGAAGGGTCTGGAGAATGTGCCCTATGAGTAGCAACTGAAGGAACTTGGGCTCTTTAGTCTGGGGAAGAGGAGGCTGAGGGGAGACCTTATTGCTGTCTTCCAATACCTAAAAGGTAAGAGCAGTAAGCAGTAAGAGCTGGGTTGGTCTCTTCTCGCTGTGGCAGGTGGTGACAGGACAAGGGGAACTGGCCTCAAGTTGCACCAGGGGGACACAAGTTGAATATAAGGAAAAACTTCTTGATGGTAGGAGTTGTTAAGCAGTGGAATAGGCTCCCCAGGGGTGTGGTTGAGTCACCATCTCTGAACTTGTCTTAAAAAGCATCTGGATGTGATGCTCAGGGACATGAGTTAGCAGTGGGTTGTTAGAGTTAGGGTAGTATGGTTGTACTTGATGATCTTGAAGGTCTTTTCCAACCTATGTGATGCTATGATCCTATGTTGTAGCTATATGTGTGTATGTATATGAATGTAGATAACAAGTGATGCATAAGCATTTGTTCAGCACTGTCCAAGAGATGCCAAGCTAGCCCCCTGAGTAGCAGAAGAGGGGGAGATCAACTTCTACCCATTCAAAACTCCTTCTATTTGATGTAGTATGGAATATCCCTTTGGCTGCTTTAAGTCAGCTGTACTTATTCTGTCCCTTCACATCTCCTTGGGCCCTTTGCTGCAAATGGCCTTGGCTCTGTGCAGCACTGCTTAGCAGCAGCTATAGACATTGGTGCTTTATCAACATTGTTCTTCTCCTGGAGCTGAAAACAGCTTCCTACCAGTCACTCTGAAGGCAACAGGCAAAGTTGTAGTCTTGTGTGAGGTGTGAATCTCAGTGCCCACTAACTGTGGTGTCACTACTGAAACACCCATAGCCTTTCTATGATGTATATTTCAGATGCATGCTTGGCGCTGTTTCACTCAGTCTTGCTTGTGTAAGATTTGATCTAATTTTCAGACTATTTTTCTTACAGTTGTAATGATTTTATTTTCTAGTCCACCATCAGTTCTTTATGAGGTGATAGTAAGAGAATAACAGCCGAAATAATAAGAATTAGAAAATGATTCAGTGTGCACCTGTGGATGTTTGCTCTTTTACTTTTGGCTTATGTTTGATTAGTCTTCAGTACAAGCTAATGTAACACTGAGTCCACAACCGACTTTAGCTGCAGAGTCTTAGAGCTGTCCTTTCAGTTGTTTTTACTGCTACAAAGGCAAATGCATGTTTAAGATCTAGTATGTGAGGTTTGGAAATGCCTCAGCTTAGCTGCTTTGTAGAACTGCTTGGGAGGAGCCTTGGAACTTCAAGAGAATGTGTGGAACTTCAATCTTTTACTGGAGAAGTAACTGCTGTTTAGTGAAATGCTTTCCCTGTTTTGTATGAAGCTACAGAATTTTGAAGTATCCAGAATGGTGTAACAGAGTTGGTCTCGAGGTCAGATAGAACTTCTGAAAGACGGTTAAGTGTGGACAGGAGTACTCAGCTCCTCTGCACCCTTTTCTCTTTTTCTGCAAGGTATTTTGGTAAACCCGAGGGATCTCTTCTCCATTTTTCTTTTTTTTTTTTTTTTTTTCCCTGAAGAAGAGTTTGGATTGACCAAAGGAAGCCATCATCTTCATGGCCATCCACTGCCCACCACAAAGTTATAAGTTTGTATAATTGTGTACTGATACCTATATAGTCTATGGCTACAGCTCATTGTAGCTGAACGACAGGCTCTCAATTAAGCAACACTCCCCACAGCAATTAATAGTCCATCAGAAGAGCATAATATGAGCATAAGAAGACAACAAATAGCAAAAGATGTGGGCATTCTGATTGGCCAGCAATGAACATCTGCTTCTCAGAGAGTAGGAATTTGCTTACTGTGCAATTTCTGAGAAATAGCCCAGCATTAATTGTGCAAATTGACCTTTCCCAGCAGATCCCAGTATGACAAAATGGACGTAAATAAAAAATAGGGGTCAGCTCAATGGGTTTTCAGCAATCAGGTTAAGACAGCTCTTTCAGTGTGATTATATAAAATGTGCTTTGGCTAGAAGAATTTAATTAATTGAATATAGACTGCAAGGAAAAATGTGTGCAGTTCAACTGGAGAGCTCTTATGGAAAGTGATAGCCTGATACCATTGGGGAACTCAACGAGATAATCTACGTTCATGCGCTGAGAGAAGCAGGAGTCTGAACATCTGTTTCCCGCTATTGAATTCACAAAAGGGGCTCCTCAGCATGGGGAATAAATGAACAAACAACGGTTGGGGAAAGTAATCTGACATTGGAGGCAATGCTGAAATGTTACAAAAATGAAATAAGGTGGGAATGAAATAAAGGCTGAATAAAGGTGTGCCAGGTGTGAGGGAGGAAGCCCATCCAAATCAGAGCAAGCAAAACCTCTACCCATCGCTCTTCTAAAAGCGGAACGTAGGGATGATTAATTCATGAGCAGCACACAGGATTTGTTCAAAATAGACTGCAAGGTGGCATGAGATGGTTGCAGAGGTGCATGGAGTGGAGTGCACCCTGAGATGTGAAGGTGGAATGATATTCTCATAGCCCAAAAGAAAAATCAAGAAGTGATGGTCGGACAGCTGTCCTTTAGTGCTCGGGAGTCCCAGCAACTAGCTTAGATAGGAAAATTCCTTTCTCTTCCCCATTCTTGGAAAGAGAGCTGCAATAATGAAAGAGAAACGGACCTCAGCACTAACTTGCTGCCAAGAGCTGTAACACAACATCTCAGCATTTCAAGGGTAAATCGGTGTCAACTGCGTTTGTCGTCCCACTGAAAAAAAACCAACCGAAGCACTTAACTTCCGTTCGGTCTACGCGGACTGCTGAAATATAGGAAATGGGGTTGTGAGGGGGGACGGGGATTTAAAAAAAAAAAAAAAACAACTCTTTTTTCAAAGAGAGCCCCGAGCGGAGCGGCCAGAAGTATGAGGAGCGGCTGCTGCGGGGCTGCTCGGGTCGGGGGTGCGGCGGCGGCTCTGAGTGAGTGCGGGCGGTGGGGGGCAGCGCTGCGGGCACTGGGGGGAAGCCGTGAGCGCTGTGAAGGGGCTTGCAGCCGGCCCCACGGCGGAGCCCGCGGCTCGGGCTTCTTTAAATTGAGGGCGTTTCGCCGGCTGCCTTTGAGTTGAAGGGAAAAAATAAAGGGGGCCGGCAGCGGGAAGGTGAGCTGCGTGCTGCGGGACGGGGGCTGCTGGGCAGCGGGGCTTTGCTCGCTTTCTTTCTCTCCTTTTTCCGCCCTCCCTCTGTCCCTCTCTTTTTTTTTTTTTTTTTTTTCGGTCCTCTCTGTGCGTCCAGAGGTTGAAAGCATCGAGGAGGAGGTGTGAGAAAGTGCGTGGGGGTGTGTGTGAGAGTGCCGGCGGAGGGGGGCACGGTCGAAGCCAGCGTACCGAGCTCGCTGGCGGGGCCGCCCCCGGGCATCCCTCGGAGGGGCCGCGGCGGCCGCTCTTGGTCCTGCCCCCGAGGGGCAGAGCCGGGAGCCGCGCTCGCAGCACTCATGGCAAAGCCATTAGCTCAGCCGTGCTGCGGAGAGGCCCCGAGGATTGCGCAGCCGGGCTCGGCGGAGGGTGAGTGCGGCGCGGATCGGATCGGGGTAGCATCCCGGGCTCCGGGCAGCTCTCTCGTTCTTCCCTGTGCGGCCGTGGGACTGCTCGGCGGAGCCCTGGGTGAGGCAGGGGCAGGGGAATGGGGTGGGAAAGGCAAGCGTGGGGCGGGGGTGGCAGCAGCGGTCGCCCAGGTGCTCGCTTTCTCCCCCAGGCTCCGGATTCAGCTCTCGGGAGGGCAGGGCATGGCATGAGGAAGACTTTGTTTCTAAACTTCTATCGTACCGTCTTCCTTTGTGAGAGTCTCTCTCTTCTCGGCTTCCTATCGCGTGTGTCAACTTTGCTCTCCAGGACTCCAGCAAGGATGCTTTGCAGGGTCCTTAGTGCGCTGGTCTGGCAGTACTTTGAAATTAAAACCAACTTCTCTTCATTTTCCACATATATTAAATCTCAAACGGTTTCTTCGCTGCGAAGTAGATGCTGTGCCAAACGTCATGGTTAAATGGTGGTTTTGTGATGTGGATTGTGATTTAATAGGAAGTTAGCTGACGTTCCTAAATTCACGTTGTGTGGTTCAACAGACCATCTGATTGGCATTATGCTGTGGTACCCTGGTGGGATCACAGCCACCCCAAACCCGGAGAAAGGACAAGTGAGAGGGGTCAGTTATGGCCCCATGCTTCTAGACAATACTGACTTGAGGCTACTAACTCATTTGTTCACTTGATTTTCCTTTTGGTCCAGTCTTATTTCACTTGAAATCTGAAATACCTTTTCGGCTCTGCTTGAAACCCCTCTATTAAAGCCTCTTGCTAATTTCAGAACAGAAATTTCATAATGAAATGCAAGGCTGATGATAGCTAGTCAACTTGTGCCACTGCCTGCCTAGTGTGCTTGCAGCAACAGACCCTTTCCTACTCCTGGTCAGATGTGATGCGACAGGTGTGTGTATGTTTCCTTCTCCAGTTGGCGAAAATGGAAACTTCTTCCCTACTAACTTTTAATGGCTATTTTGCTTAGATAAGCAGAAAAGCATGCAATGAGAGCCAGGCAAATCAACTTGAAAGTTTTTGGACTGCATTAGGAAAAGGCTCAGTTTCCAGAAGTTGTAATTTTATGAGCAAGTAGATATTGAACATTCCTAAGGCTTTGTTTTGGTCTATGTGAGAAAGACTCCTTGCTTTCCTTTTGGAAGAGAAGACATTATCAAGGCAACAGAGTTATTTCTACTAGGCATAGTCCTAGAAACATCCAGGCTTTCAATGATTAGCTCAGATTTTTGTGTGGTTAGCTTCATTCTGGTCTGGCCTCAAACCAAGGGCCTTACAGGTCTAAAGTATCAGCATGCTGTTCTTGCCAGGTTCTGTCTCCTCCGCTCCGAGCAGTGCTCACACTCATAGCAAGTATATTCATAATGTAAAGGACAAAGGCTTCTTGTGATTAAAGTTTACTTTATCAGCACAGATCACATTTTGATGTAAGCCCTTAAAAATTCTAATTGATTAATGAGTTTCAGATGGTGGTTCCCCTCCAGTGCCCCTCCCCCTCCCAACAAGTACAGTGTGCTCCAAGTTGAGCTGGGAAAGCTCCAGGAACCTTGGGCTAAATTGGTTGTGGTCTAGTTTATAAGGATAATAAAATAACTAGAAAAATTGAACTTCCCTTCAGAAATACACTTGCTGCATCTGTGAGCTTATGTTTTATCTTCTTGTTTATGGTGGTAAGAAAGTAAGGTTATAAATATACATATTTAAGGCAATGCAGACAAGAATGATCTGCTGTTCAATAGCTCTTCAAGAGGAGCTATGAGATGTAGAGGCAGAATCATAGCTTGAAGAGTGATTGAGTTTGCTTTTACATACAAAAAACCTAAAAGGGAGGTGGCTTAAGTTCTGTGGTAAACTGGAAGTTGCAGGTGATAAAGGTTGGCTGAGTCAGATCTATCAGTGAGTACCAGGTTTCTGGCTGCTTTCCTACTGCTGCTCTTTGTTTTAAGTTCCTCAAAACACCCCCACAGCTCTCAAAGGAAGATATTCCTATGATTCCCCCAACTCCCCTCAATCTTTTAGCATCTTTGTGTGTATGCCCATGTATGTAATAGAGGGTGTGGGGGAAAAAAAATAATAAAAAAGAGCATCTTTGTCTTTGTAAATGTCACTTTTTGTCACCAAATCTGCAAAACATGTCAACAACAAGGTATGAAAACTACAACCAGTTTTCAGCAGTGAATGTGTTGATGCTTAGGCATGCTGCATGTGTAAAAGTAGCAATTGTTTGTGTGTGACAACTGAGAGTACGAGTCCCACTTAGTGGGCAGCCTCATTTCTGGTCACACAGATGCGTGTTTTGTTGCTAGAGATTCATTTATGAATGGTGGATCTTATTTAAGCTCCTTTTGCACCCAACTTACAGTAAGTGAATGCTTCACACAGGCCACTTAAACTCCAGTAAAGTTTCAAATTTCTGTTCTTTTCCATCTGCTTGAGGTGATTAGAGCTAGCAGGGAGATCCAGCAGAAACCCTTGCCAGATACTCATGAGCTCTGTTCTGGCTTTTGATCCTCTGTCTCCTCTCTTTCCAGGATGGCTGCTTTCCAATAGCATTACCTTCTCTCTAAGACAGCAGGAGATTGTCTGCAGTTATAGCCGATACCCCTCTGTCAAAGCCAATGTGCAGTCTAGTGTTCAAGTTACGGTTGCTTCAGAGAAAACTATTGCTGCTCTTGTCTAAGTTGCCGTCTGCTCTCTCTACTACTGACAGTAAAGCTATTGCACAGTTGCCTGCATACTTTTTCTTCTACAACTGGGTAGCTAACATGCTTCCCCCCTATCGTAATAGGGAAAACCTCATTTCACAAGCTTAAAGCCGAAGCATTTACTTCTGTGCAGCTTTTCGAAATAGTCTTTGAACCCAAGCTCCAAGGCAGAGGTATGCCATCTTCTGTTTAAGCTTTGTAGAGCAATTAGGCCACTGAATTAGCATGCACGCAGATCTTCAGCCCTAGATACGTCTGTTTTGGCAGCCAACTGATTGGAGCCAGCAAATAACCTTGCTGATAAGCAGCAGAACCCAGGTGGGCCAAAGCAGACCACTGCTACCCAGCCAAGCAGTGAGACTCTGATAGAACTTGCAGCAAGCTGGTATGGTACCAAGGCAACGTCATACGGGACCTTGGCAGCAGAGCTGATCTGACTGATTTCTAAACACTGTTCTGTATTTGCTTTGCATTTTTTCCATTTTGTAAACAGATTTATCATCTTATTTTAACTGAATGTGGAGAAAAAAAGCTTGTTTCACTGGTTATTTAACTTCTATACTAATTCTAATGAATCGTAAAGAGAAAATAACTTAGCCAGACTTTGTTCCTCACCTGGAAGAACTGTATCATGATGCAGGTTAAAAGGAATGGTTCAATCCTCCTTTGGCTTATTGAGAGCTAAAGGCACATAGTATGGTTAGGAATAAGGTTGAAGGAACAATGACACTTGTGTAACAGAGCACTGTGTAGCCAGCAAGAATGTAGTGTAAGCCACTATATCTATATCTATCTATCTATCTATATATATATATGCCAGATGGGTAGTTTGGAGTCAAATGTTGCTGAATTGTCTGGTTAACTCACAGAATGGAGATTGAAAAATACTACTACCAAAATCTTACAAGGAAAGGAAGGCTGTTGGAATAGGAAAATAGGAAATGGAATTGAATCCAGGGACATGCAACTGTGAGGACTTAATTGTGCAGCCAGTCTTGCTTTCCGGATTAAGCAGTATTTGACTCCTGTGTGTTTTAAGCACAGAGTGTATCACTGTTGAATCCTTTTGTTGTTCCAGTTCGCCTCACCAAAAACCAGTGGAATAACAGAAGATTACTTGTTTGATTGTCATTGCTTTGACCTGATGATCACTAACAACAGCAGACGGTGTAAGTTACACTGCTGGCAAAGTACAAGCAGTGAGCTACAATAAACACAGAACTAAATGTGCCACTGTAAAACAAAATAAAAACTTCACTGTTTGATAGAAGTAAGCAGAGAGAAATATAATCTTTTAGTGTGTTGAATCTGTTACAAGTGTCTGTGTGTACTGTAAACTATCCCACATGGAATTCTTCCACTAGACAATAAGTCTGAGAATTTGAGATCTCTTCCTCTTATTGACAGAAGAGGGGAGGAAAAAAAAAGAAGACTGCAGCATAAATATAACCTGTAACAAAACAGAATGAAAAGTAGCTCAAGTCTTCTCCCAGTCTGCCTTCAGAATAGTAGGGGAAAGAAATAGCTTGTTGAGGAAAACATATAGAGGTAAGTTTTAAAAATACTTATACATACCTCATGTCAGCTCCAACAGGATTGTAGCGTTTTATAAAATGAGATATTTGTTGTGTTTGTGTTGGCTAGCTCTAAAAAGCACTATGTAGGATGAGTTGATGGTACTGTTAGAAAGTAGTAAGTTTAGGAAAAACAATATTTTTCTGGCTACTTTGTTCATACTTTCTGTCTGCCAAGAGGAAAGGATGAAGTAGCTGTTGGAGCCAAAGAGGATTGCCTCCTCAGCTGTGTTGGTGTATTCTTGAACACTACTGTCTGTCTCTGTGGCAGGATAGTTGTCTTCTCTTACCAAATTTCTCACTGCTAAATTGTCAATAAACTTCCCTCCAGCTCAACAAAAAGTAAATATACTAAGATGTCGGAAGGAGGTGAGATGATGGTGTAGTTTAATAAAATAGTTTAGATTGGAAAGGGACCTTGAAGATCATCCAGTTGCAACCCCTCTGCTATGAGCAGGAGCACCTTGCCAGTGGTCAGGATGCCCAAAGCCCCATCCAGCCTGGCCTTGAATATCTCCAGGAACGGGGCATCCACAGCTTTTCTTGGCAGCCTATACCAGGGCCTACTCTCCCTCTGGGTAAGCAATTTCTTCCTAATGTTGAAACTAAATCTGCATTCTCAGCTGAAAGCCATGACTTCTTGTCCTCTTGCTACACTCTGTGATGTAGTCTCTCCCCATCTTTCTTGTAAGCCCCCTCAAAGGCTATAAGATCTCTGCAGTGCCTTTATTCCTTTTGTAAGTTGATGAGTTGGTACTTCTTTACCATCGTGTCAACAATGAAATTAAGCTTGCAAAGAGATCAAGTTGAATTGTGTATTAGTTCATCTGTGATTCATCAGGGCTCTTAGTGAAGAGTCATCATCAGTATTAACTTTCTCATTCTGCTGTCCTCACTTTGTATGTCAGTTCCACGGAGTAACCCACACCATTTCAGTAATTATTGTTAATTCAGGACTATGGTTCCAAGCAGACTGCTATTCCAATCCTCAGAGTCATCTCTCAGTTAACAGCTATTTTTGTCACCTGTTTATTTGTCTTTCCTCCTCTTTCCTTCCTTTCCTACTCTGAGAATCAGTGTCCTGTCCAGGATCTCAGCTCTTACTAGCCAAGGAACTGCTGAACTCCAGCACCCCTGCATCCTTCAGGCACAGCTCTTGCTTCTCCCACTTTTCTTTTGTGGTGAGACTCAAAGATTTCTCATACTTTGCACAGTCTGGCTGCTGAGTTTTGTGAAACAAGAGGTAGGTCAGCATGATGCATAGTTAAATATAGCTCTGCATTTTAGAGCTGAACTGAAGTCACGTTTCAAATCCCTCAATTCTCTGTTCTGATCTCAGGGTTCTGTTTGAAGCATAGACAGACTGCAGTGCTTGTTTCACAGACTGACAGGGAGACAATTTGGGTTGGTCCAGAAGTCTTCCCTCTCTTTTCTCTAGTCTTGAAATGAGAAACAGCAAAAAAAGCAATTTTTAGACCTTAGGATTACCCCAGCCTTGCTGGTAGTAACAACTTATTTAGTATCCAGCTGTCTGTCATCATATTATCATGTCAGTGGTCATAAATTAACTCCTAATTCCATATTGAAGCTGTTAGAGGTGGAGGGGCTGATGCACCCTTCCTCAACAGGATGTTGTCTCCCTGGAATACACAACCCAGCTTAGGGTGTGCACCATGTGAAAACCTCCTGGGAGAGCAGATCCCCTCAGAGTCCCACGATAAAAATGTTTGTGTGCATCCCTGAAATATAAAATAATACAGTAATTTTGCTTAGAAGGGATCTCCAGGGATGGCCTACTCCAACCCACTCCTCAAAGCCTGTATGAAACTTGAAAGTTACCATAAGGATTTATTTCTAAAGCAAACATGGTGTTTTACCAGATTTTTCCCACATAATCTTTGATGATAAGATGCAGTTAGTTCTCCACCTTGATTGTGTTTCTCTCTGCTCAAAGTGAAGCAGTGAGTTGAATTATCAAACAGCATGGTTCTGAATGACTTTGAGCAACTTTAAAACACCTCTGTGGTAACCCTTAAGTTGTTGGGTTCGTGTCGTTTGAAGGAATCCATTTTGTGAGGGACCCACTGGAGGGCTTTTTGAAGTTGACAGTGAAATTCCTTTTCCTCTCCCCTTGAACAAAATGAACAGGTAAACTTTGGATATAACCAACCAGAAAAACCTTGATCCAAGCTGACGTTTTTTACAAGTCAGTTTCAAGACCAGAGTTGCACCTCACTTACGTGTTTTAATGTATCTTAAATTCCTTTGCTTCCAAAGGCACTTTGGTACTTGAGGATGAAATATGCCAGAAAAATGTAAAATCTAACAACAATTCAGAAACATGTGTTTGTACAAAGCAATAAAGCCTCTTGGTTTTATTGACTGAACTGATCTGTATTGAGCCCATACTGACTGAAAAAAAAAACCTGATTTGAGTGAGAGGTATATTCATAGTGAAAGCTGTGTCTACCTACTTCAAAGGCAACTGCCACTTCAGGATTTGGGTTAAGTCTGATGCTCTCCACGAGATATAAGTAGATATTCTTGAGAAAAAGAAGTTTATTTAGCTGTGTTGTGGTTTAAAAAATGCTGCAGTATTTTATTGTAAATATTAAATATCCCAGCTAGCTTTGCATGTATTTAGAGATGTAGTTTGCAGAGCAGTTTTATTGAGAGGCAATTGTAGTAAGCATTTTCCTTTTCACAAAGAATTTACATATTTACCTAGCCTTGTTTCAGGCTTCAGTGGAATGATATAACAAATTACTCTTTTTTTCCTTTTATTTTTTCTTCTTCTTTTTTTTTTCTTTTAAAGTGACTCTTACCTGGCTGAGAGAAAGAGGTGGTATTTGCAGTGATTAATAAGCTGAAATCAGCTGCCACATGTAACCATAGTTAGCATGGATCAGTTGGGAAATAGGTGAAGTACAATTCCTTAGGACTTTTACCCCTACCTCATCAGTAATCTCTTCAATTCCACATGCACAAAGCCTTGCGACTGCTGGTTGGTGTGACAGGGCTTTCAGTAGGCAACGCTCTACCAGGCAATAAAGTAACCTGGCTAACTGCTGTAAGTGATAGTGTTCAGGTCTGATTTTTTTTTCAGTAAAACATAACCTCTTTCCTTAGCACACATGTGCCATAGAGGGGAGAATGAGTCCTTCAGGAACAGGATTATAGGTCCAGTGGGGCTAACGTCTCTGGTTGCTCCAGGAGTTGAACACTTAACTAATATTTAACACATGACGTATTGCCTTACCTGAAACCTAAGTTTCCATAAGTTGCCACTGAAGCAGAGGATATTTGTATAAAAGATGGAGGTGGGAAGTGTGGTGGGTGATCAGCATGGGTGCTGATTGTGCTGCTTTCAGAAGAAATCATGTTATTCAGTAAATACACCTTGCATTTTGCTTTAATTATTCTTCATCTGCAGATTACAGGGATTGTAGTTAGTAACTACATTTGCTATTTGTTAGTAAGTCTGTGCAGTAGCCTAACTTAGTTGTTCATATGTTTTTCTTGGGCCTGTTCCAAAAATGGCTGAATCTTTCCATTCATTTTGAATGGATACTGGATCTGGCACTGCAGTGAGCTGCTAGCTTTCTGTGAAATGTTTGTTTTCATTTGTTTTTAATCATTCTTTGTAGAATACTTGGTTATGGGTTGACAACGTGTAGCTGGGTGAGTAGAAATGAAATTACGTTTATCTGTGTGTTTTAGTTACTTGAAGTGAGGCATTAACAAAACCTCGGTTAAAGATGTATTATGTATTGATAGATGTGGGTCTAATACATGAATATAATACATTTATTTGTCTGATTTCTCAGAGCAATAGTTAAAGCTGTTGTCTGTGACCATGTTTAAAAGAGGATCTGTACATTTTATTTGCTATATCGATTTATATGTCTGTTTCTTGTTTCTTTTTCAATATGCACTAAGACAGGTACAACCAGTGGATAAGCAATGTGCACAGCTCTGAGCCCAAAGGCACGTGGGCCTGGCCTCTCTGATATGCATCAATACAGTCAGTGGCTTGCCAGCAGACATGAGGCCAACTTGTTGCCGATGAAAGAGGATTTGGCCCTGTGGCTCACAAACTTACTGGGTAAGAAAAGAGAAATGCAATTACTGAACAGTGTGAGAATTTCACGTGCTGTTAGTTCAGAATGAAAATCTTCAGACTTTGTGTTTCAAAGATAAAGAGCTACAACTAGCTGGCTAATTCCATCTAGGACAATTTTTGACTTGTCAGAAGAGCCAGTGAATAGTTTGCCTCAATGTTGCACATTATGCTCCTATGTAAGTAGCATAATTGAACTTGTATTCTCCTCGAGTTTATGTTTCCTCAAATTTTCTTTTAAATCGTGTTTCACATGGATTTTCTGTGTTCATACAGCTAAGCTGGATGTTGCTACTTACTGCCATCAGGTGCATCTTAGTTTTTAGTGGAAGACCTTCTGCAGAATCTGGGTACCTTGAGTGACTTGAATGATGGACCCATTAAATAGCTCTTTACTGATCATACAGTCTAGCTGTAGATAATTGCTGCTCAGGGCAATGCATGTGAAGACTTGCAGAAGCTTGTGTATAGTGGGGTCTGACATAGCAGTTGCAGGTGGGACCTGGGGATTTTCTGTCTGTGGCTGAACCTCCTGATGCGTGAAGCAGAAAGAAATTGCTGATGGCAATTCTAGCAAGAAATGCATGATTTATGTAATGAAAATGTTGAAAAAGCCTCATCTGAAGAGAAACACATCAGTAGCTTTTAATCAAAGGAGATAAACTACTTTAGACAAGGTTTTTCACATGGGAGTTTTGGAGGAAAACCCGGATGAGCATATTTTAATATATTTTTGTTTTTTCCTTCTGGAAGTCTGATTTAGTCAGAAAATAGGCAGTGTTTTATCTTGCCAGTTGCTGTGGTTGAACATAATTGGTGGTATCATACAATGATAGAGTCCCTTTGCTTTGCGTGTTCTACAATATTATAGTTCTTTACATTAAGAGAAAGGAAAATACTGTTTAAGCTATGATTAACATAGAAAAATAGAGCATAAGTAAAGGGCACGTCTGCCACAATATTTTCAGATAGGCAATGCAAATTTTATTACTGGAGTAGTTCTGAACTTACAGTTGCAAGACTGGCACCTTAAATTATATTGTGTGATACTTCCATTCAAATTAACAAATTCAAAGTACTAAGAAAATCCAGAAATCCTGCCCTTTTTCTCTAACTGCCACCAGACAGCGATCCAAAAGACTGCTTTTTGAATCAGAAGCAGCCTACTCTGTTGGGGATTTAATATATTGTTTAAATTTTTTAAACAATAAAGTTCTAGCGAGGCCCACTCAGACAAACAGGAGCTTGTTTGCAGTTCCTGATGGAGTTCTTCCAGTGACAAGTTTAGGAATGAGGTCAGTTTTTAGTAAGATAGTAGCAACCAGCAGGAGGCTCTGAAACGCCAACTGTAATTAAAAATCTGATTTTTCATATGGACACCAAACTCTGCACTGCATAGCTGAAGGGGCACAGCCTTCTTTTAATTAAGCAGCATGCACAGCTCATTTGCATAATGCATTCCCTCACACCTTCTCACATGCAAGTTCTTATTTTCTCAGTTTGCTGTGAAGAACTGAAGTTATAGTGATTTGTTTAAGTGCTTTGAATTCCTATGTAGACATTGTTATTCAAATGCATCAAGTTTAAATTCAGTCAAACTAAATTAAGTGTAACTGAATTAACGTATAAACATGTTTCATATGTTCACTCACTATTCAAATTTGGTTTAATTACTGCATAATTGGGGTTAACTTTCATGAGAGAAGGGACACATGAGCACATTGCTGTAGGATTGAATCTGTATTAATTTATAGCATGCTGTTGTCTCATTGTAAATATCTGCTTGTACACGTATTTCACATTATCCAAAAAAAAGGATATGCGACGTGCTGGTTTTTTTCATTTGTTATTTCCTTTTTATTTATTTTTCCTCCTTTCCACGGAGAAAACAACTCCATTTGCATTGAGGGACACTGCAGTTGAAATACATGTTTCTCAGCTGAGAGAACCTTCCCGACGCAAAGTTAAGGAGATGTTTTGATCAGTTGTCTTGCAAATCATGATCACCTCCTTCATCTTCTTTTTATTGTGTATAGAACCAACGGAGCACCCAGCAATGCTTTTGTTGCCAGTGCCCTCTGAATTGGATAGATAATGTATGCAGTTAGTTCAGTAGAATCCTCTTGCCAGTACTGAAACCTGTTGCATCTTGAGCTATGTTCACATAGCCTTACTACATTTCACATGGCCTTACTAATCTTCCAGATGTAAAATGGCAGTTTGACAGCAAATAGGATTTGCTGTCCTTTGTGCCTTCATGTACTGTCTCATTTTATCTTACATGTGGGGAGGGGAAAGTGTTGCCATCAGGAGAAGTGGGCCTTGATCTCTGTTTAAGATGGGTACAGATGGATAGCCTCCCTGCTTTATCTTTAGCTACTGTGTGGAACTTAAGAGTTTTTTCTTGTTCCTAGAACCTACTTATCAGATTTAGATGGTCACAATACCAAAGCTTATTCCATCCAGGTTTTTTAGTGCCTGGGAGCACATAGAATAGGTCTGTAAGGCGGTCGTTGACTGTGGCAACTTATCTGGCAACTGCACAACTTAAGTGCTGAGACCTCTTACTAGCATAAATTTGGGGCAACAGAAACTCACTGGTGAGGGCCTGGAGACTGCAAAATGTTGAGGTTGAGGACAAGTAAACGTTGCATGAGGCATATGTAAATACTCATTCAGATGCAAAAGTGGAGTAGACTTGGAGAAAAGAAGGGAATTGCTGAGGACGGTAGGAGACATGCTCAATTACAGACCAGGTTTGGAATATGATGATGTTGAAAGAGGTATAAAACTTAAAGGATGAAAGGTAGGAAGTCTTAGACAAAAAAATTCTGTTCCTTAGATTCTGCATTAAAGCAAAACCTGCTTCAGCTCAGGCATCTTGCTAAGAAGATTTTGTAACCATGCTTTTATTTTCAACAGCAGTGTGTTCAGCTAAAGTCAGTGGATAATAAAGGTAAATGATATATACCCATGAGTATCAATATACTTACGATAATTATACCTCTTATATATATATATATATATAAGGTAATGATACCTTGATGGTCAAAAGGAATTGTACTGTGGAAGCTCATCCTTCTACTGATGTATTCCAGAGATTCATCTGAGTAAAAGGATTCTGCTTATTAGCTTTGTGTTACCATTGAAACATTCAATCTTTTGGTTTCAAGTTAAAAGAGGAGAGATTTAGAAATGATCGTAAAAAACTTATATGGGTATTGCAGTACTGGAACAAGTTGCCTAGAGTGGTGGTGGAAGTCCTGTTCCTGCAGACATGCAAGGTCAGGCTAGACTGTGTTCTGAGCACCTGACTGAGTTGTAGGTCTCCCTGTTCCTCTCAGGGAGTTGGTCTAGATGACCTTTTAAGCTTCCTTCCAACTCAAATGATTCTACACTTCTATAAAGTAGCGTAAATCTGCTAGTTGTGAGGCTGGTCTTGCATTATAGCTACTGAAATGAGTGCAGAAGAACAAACTGATGTAATAGAGGAACCAACTGGTCATGGGTACATTTGTTTTAAGGTTTGAGTCCTTCTCCATTTTTCTAAACATTCTGGTTGTCTTGAGGCCCACATCCTCAACCTCTTGGATGTACACCCTAGGTACGAGCTCTTGAGTCTCTCTCTCTCAGACTTCCCAGTCTGACCCAGTCTGGGTGGTCTTATAGTTAGTTGCCCACAGTTCCCAAATACTAGGCATTCAGGTAAAACATTTTGTCTTTTTTAAGTGGCATCTGGTCTCTGCAGCATAAGAAGGGGTAAGTAATGTTTGCAAGGTTTGAGAGGGCCTTCATATTCCTGTTCTGGTTTTTGTTTTTTTTTTTTTTCATACTTCTTGTGTTTTGCTGGGTTTTTTTTATTGTATTTAATGTTATTACCATTCTATAAAAACATTGTGACTGCTTTCTTGTAATTATAGGGGGAGTTATACATTTTTAATAGAGTTTAATGTTTTTTCCATACAAATACACAGAGCCATTTTTTTTCCTCAGGCTATGAACGTTGCTCTCATTTGAATCAATACATTTCAACTGTTAAATATGTCAGTGTCTGTTTTAGCAAAGATATGCCACCTCTTGGAGCCATAAAATACAGTGAATTGAAAGCTGACACCTAATATATTTTTCATTGGATACAGATGTTCAATGCAAAACTCATTCTTTCAGCTTTCATAAAAGGGAACAGAACTACAGTACTCCAACTTAGCATACAATATGCAGTGACCAAACTGCTAATGCTATTCAGCATTAAAAACAGTGTAAATGTATTGTTAAATCTCAGCAGAAGATAGAAGATTCTTTTCCACATCCATTAAATGAGATGACAACTTTAAATAGCTTTCAGGTTATTATTATTATTATTATTATTATTATTATTATTATTATTATTTTTATCTTAACCAGTAGAGTAATAAACCTACAAATCTGCAAATCATAGGACAGAATAGATGTGCAGGATGTAACTTTTCTCTTACTTGAAAAATAAGTGCATTCTAAAACAGGTTAAAGCCTTCTATAGTTTAAAAATGTTTGTAACACATCTTAATAGGTAACGAGTCTATTAAAAAATCCAAGTATTAATCAAAAATAAAGCTATTCTTATGACTTAGTTTTTCATTTTTTAGATTTCTAATGGCTTCTAACCTTTTGCTATAAACACAAATAACGAAAAAAATATGCCAGAATAATGCTGAAGGTTTTTGAGGTGCTGAGATTCTCTTTTCTTTTTTAAATCTGTGGGCTATCAGTTTCAGATCTGACTTCAGTTGAATTGAAGGCAATGCTAAAGTAATGTCAGTTATATATAAACTACCATTGTGTTGAATGTCAGTAGAGCTGCTACTGCTCTTCTGTCTGGAGAAGTAATTTAGGTATATGGGAACCATAAAGTGGGTCTTGTGGCGGAGAGAATTGAGGGGAGGGGGAAAGAAAGGAAAAAACTTCACATTAAAGAGGTATTTCTGAAGAATGCATTAGAAAAAATACAGGTTTATCTTGGACCCAAAATGTAAGTTGCATCTGAAAGTGATTTGCTACACAGACCTTAAAATTTGACTTTCAACTGTCCGACCTGGAAAGACTGGCAATTTTATTTTTTGCCTAAAGAGTGTAGAAGCGTCTAATGATTTTGAGACAAAGGCCTACACAAATAAATTTTCATTAAAATTAACATTTTTACTTACTTGACTTTACAGTGCTGCAATGTTCTATGTTGTAAGCAACACTGATTATCCTGTGACAGTATATGCACGATGTATTACAAGAGTACAATAGAAATTTTTAGTTATCCTTCATTTTTATTCTCGACTGTTTGTTTTCCCCTCTCTTCTCTATTAAAAGGCATAGAAAATATTTATTTTAACCTTTTTCAACATTTTCCCTTTTTTTTTTCTTTGGCAAAACTGTTGTGAACCTGTTCTAAACAGACTACAGTTTTCGATTTCCAGACACCTCATGAAAAATACATTTTCCTGTCCTAACTGAAAAAAATATATGAGTGGTCTAGTTGGGCGGCTGGTTGTCAGTCAAAAATTTGTGGCAAAGAAAATGATCCAGTAGTAAACAGGTTTCTACCTGTTATAAGAAGTCAGCTTTGACTAGCAGGAGCCGATGTGGATGGGATGGCGAACAACTCTCACTAATATTTGCTTGTGGATGCTGTGTAACAGCCTATGAAAAAGGAATTAATTGATATGCTCCAGTTCCCAAATGATGTGATATCTTTCTTTTTGGATAATTCTTGCATACATCTTACTATTAAGATCACTATTAGATTCTTGATGCTCTACTGGTATTGGTAGAAGAGTACTGAATAATCCATTGGCTGGCGAAAGTAGAGTACAAAACAAAGGCAAATTTTCCAGTATAACAGCTTGACAAATTAGAAAATTTGCCTTCATTTTGTACCATGGGACCATCGGGGATTATGTTGATACCACTGACCACCTGTTTTGATCAGGCTGGGGAGGAGTGATGAAATATGACATGACATTTTGTGTTCTGCGTTCACCTTGTGGCAGAGTCAAGACTTTGTCCCATTGTTGAATGCTTTCCTTTCCTTCATTGCATGGTTTGCTACTATAAAATAAACTGTATTAGAAGTGTTAGCAACATTTGTGCTGTCACTACCCACAGATGCTTCTGTAAACCACCTGTCTACTGTACCCTCTGTTTGATAAAACCACAGGAATTTCGTAAATAAAATTAGCTGTGTCTTCTTACAGGCTAGAATTATTTTCCAAGTGACATAAGACTTCCCAAAGAAAGCATGTTATTTTAAAATACATTTCTCTATGGAGATGCAGAACTGAGATAATATGAAGAAATGCAAGTTATTCAGTTAAAGTGCATTTTAAATTGTTGTCCAAATTCCTTTTGCTTTCAATGTGTTCAGAATGTGTCCATTTGTTTGTTGTTTTTCTTAAAACAAGTGCCATCTATACCATTGCATGCTGTTTGCCATGCTAACTTTCTGCTTGCTGTTCAGGTAGAGAAATAACAGCAGAAACCTTTATGGAGAAATTGGATAATGGTGCCTTGCTTTGTCGGTTAGCTGAGACCCTGCAGGAGAAATTTAAAGAAAACAGCTTTGAGGCAAACAAGCCTGGCAAAGTAAGTGTTGTTAACTATTCTAGCATGTAATGATTTGCAGTTAAAAGTTTTCATTTATGGTGCCTCTTTGACTGGACAGGGAGGGAATTCTTCCATGTAGAGTAAAAGACGATGTAAAACTAGGAGACTCTTTGATAATTATGAAGTCATAATAAAGTAATAATAAAAGGAAGATACTCAGAAACAACTTGTAACCTGCCGAGGATAAGACATCAAACAAGATCTAGCAGTGTGATGTGGTAGCTAACAGAGAAAATACAGCCCTTGTATGTACTTGCAAGGGGCTTATTAAGGAGCTGAGGGAGGTGCCATTTCCTCCTTAAAACAGCTCCAGGGAGGCCAATAACACAATTCTGCAGTTAGTTTCAGTGTCTAGAATTTAAAGATTCTGTGGTGCACTGGAAGGGATTCTGAGCTGCAGAGGTACTGTAGAAAACATAAACATTCAGAAGATACCGAAGAGCTTTGCAAAGTTTGGGTTAAACTCTTGCTTGATCACAGCCATAGGCCAGTCTTACTGGGAGAAATCAAAGACTGCAGCCAAGTGTCTCTCTGGGAGAAGTTAGGTGAAATGGTTGACATTTACCTTAATTCAGTTGCTCTTGAACTGTTTTTATTTCTCTGGTCAGTCTAGTTGTATTGAGATCCATCTTCCTTGAAAGTGGTTAAAAAAAAAAGGCAAATATGTGGCATATTAAAAAATAAATACATGCTCAAGAGCAGAAAGCACAAAATGCATCTTCTGTTCTCAGTGTTTTCACAGTTTATCAGCAGGAGAAATAAGGGCACAGCATAAATTTTATCAGCAGTTCTGAGAACTGACAGTGCTGTCAAGAGCAGCTGCTTTAAGTCATTTTTCTTATAATTGTTGTTGCAGAAGAAATTGTTTGGAGTAAGGCAGGATTTTTTTTTAACTTTCTGCAGGTTTTTGTGATTGAGGAGGGGAGCATCAAAAAGAAAAAGGAGGAGGGGATAGATAGCTGGGAGGAAAAAAGACAAGAAGTAAATCAGAGAGGGAAGCAGAGCTTCTTTCACAAAGGAGGAAAAGACAGATGGAACTCATATTTTGTATTTGAACTGGTAATCCAAATTTAGCCAGTAGAAGTACTGGTTGGCTTCTGAATTCCTCCCCATAATGTGGTCCAGACTCTCTTCACCTACGAGGTGGCCTGTTTGTGTCTTGGTAACTCTCAAGCTGAGGAAACAAATATGCATTCAGTTTGTTTGAACTTAGGAACTAGCTAGGCAGAAAGAGGTATTACCTGGTGGAGATTATTTGTACTTTTTCTGTTAAAAGGTACTGTTGTTAATAAAAGCTACTACAAGCTTTGCTGATTACCCATAAAGTGAATTTGGTTTCAGAGTTGTAAACTATTTTTCTGTTTCACATCTTACCCAGCTGGCATGCTAGAAAGGCCATGAAGTTATAAAGCATCAATGCTTTTTCTTTCCAAGATAGACATCTCAACAATGTCCATTTAGTATAAAATAATCAGTAGAATGATAAATGTCAATTGATCAGCAGCCACAAAACTCTAGAGAATATTCTGAAATTCAAATAATGTTCTTTGTTAGATGTTTGGTTTGTTTTGTCTTGCATCATCAGGCTTTTTTTGGCAATGGATCATTTTGAGAGATTTGGAAAGACTGCATGGGAATGTGTCAGTGTTTGATACTTCTGTGGAAGGAACTAGAGCCCTCTTCTTGCATTAACTTCCTCATCTGTCAGTGTAGCTGTCCTTACTTCAGACAGCTGATCCCCCTTTTTTGAACTGAAGTTGGATTAGGAGCCAATTAAACTTTTGTAATCCCATATATTGGGATAACTAAAGTTTGTTGGCCTTTTTTTTTTTTGTTTGTCAAGCTGTTGTACTGGGCAGTGCAATTAGACAGAAAAAGCTTTCTACTCCACTGCAATTTTCCCAAAATATATTATTTCATACCTAGTAAAAATTCAAAGAAATGGCAGAATAATAGTGTTTGTGTCATTGTAGGCTATTAGGGAACTATTTATCCTTTCAGACTGTAACTCCCTGTGTAGCAATCTCAAGTAATACGAATCGTCTGCAAATTGAAAAATCTGACTTTTGGTGCCAAGGAAATATATAAGAAGATTATACTGTATGAAATTTAGCATAGTAAGAATTCCAAAATCCTCCTCTGAATTATTATTATTATTATGCACTCTGTTAATAATACATGTGGAATTTTGGAGCCCTTTGACATTACTCTGAACAGGAAAACAGAGATATTGTTCTTTCAACTAGGTGCTTTGCAGCAGAAGACTTCACTGGTATGCATTAGTTCAGTAGGTACCAGCCTCTGCTAGTATACAAACCATGATTTTTATCCATATATTTTGTCTATTGATTTGTTTATTTTCAGTTTTTGATCAAAGCAGACTGATAGTAAATGTGTGGCTGCCAGAAGAATCGGCTTGCAGGCAGCACCAGGGTGCCGTTGATTGAGGGAGACAGGATAAGGCTGAGGATATAGATACTGGGGGTGGAAAAAAAATCTTCCTATTTTACCCTTCCACTAGTTTGCAGATTTGGCCTGCTTTCATAAGTGAAGCATTTCCTTATATATGGGCTACTTCCTAAATGGCAAAGCTCCATAAGATACTTAGGGTTTAGTTTTGTCTTAGAGGGAGATGATATATATCAAACTGAACGGAATATACTCCTGTTCATGAATGTTCTTTTGCAGCTCTCTAAAACTGTCTGACAAGTTCAGCAGCAATGGCAACCCATGTAAGAAGTAAATTAAAAACTAACACTGCATACACTGACTCATCAGTTGTTTGCCATTATTTCCTAAGTTTATATTGCAATAGTCTGCAGAATGCAGAGGTTAAATCCTATTGCCTCTGATTAAACTTCTTTGGCAGTAAGTTTTTATTCGTTGTCAGTTTTCCATTTGTTTCTTAATGTAACTTGATGACTTCCTCTCTCACAAGAGAGAACTGAATGCTCTTCTTCTTTGGGGAACCCCCTAGGTCAGCATCAGCCTTTTTGCCTGAGAATTAAATTAAGAAAGCATAAATGAAAAAGACTGTCTCCCAAAATATCAAGTCTTGTACAGCTGGGTGAAACATACTGGTTTTGACATGAATTCTTCCTTTTTTGTGTTGTGTGGTGATGCTTTTGGATGTTTGAGTTATTTTCAAGAGTAAGGAAGCTGCTAGTAATATGACTTTGGGAATCCAACTTTAAGAAACTGGAAATCAGATTAAGAGGTGTACACTGCAAAAGTAAATAGAGGAAGGCAACAAAGGTTAGTGGAGTGACTAAATAGTTTAGGATTCTTCAATGCAGAAAGAAGCAGCAGCAGTCAATGTGATGAAGCCTTCAAAATCATGAGTGAGGTGGCAAATGTTCTCTACACAGAATGGTGGCATCTATTTAAGTTAGTAGGAGCCAAACAAAAGATAGGGAGTTGTTATTTACAGAGTGGCTGGAAATTTCTTGCTAGTGAATGCTGCACAATCTTAAAACTAACCTGGATTCGGGAAAACACTGAACAAGCTAATGAATGCCCAGAAACCCCATCTGAAGTCCCTTTCTATGAAGTGATTAGAGCGTGAGTACGTGTTGAAAGATGTAATGTGTGCTGTTGTCTTAGTCTTTCCTGGATACCTGCTTATGGTTGGTCTAGACCAGGCGATCCCTCAGCTCACTCAGTAGGGTGTTTCAGTGGTTTATTGCTTCATGGGGATGAATACCTTTGCTGGCTGTGCAGCAAGGTAGCTCTATCCTTTCACAAGGTTCAATCTTCGAACAAATTAAACATTACTTATAGTTCTATATAAACAGATAACATTCTGTCTTTAGGACTGAACCTTTACAGCTGAAAATAGCACCCAAGTCAGACTGTACTTCATATCTGTTACCCAGAGGAATAGCAGCCTTATTTTCTCATTGTCTTCCTAAGCTTAATGCTATCATAGATGCTGTTGGGTGTCAGCATAGATATCCTGAATGTATCTATAGTGAAACTAAATCTCTAACCTGTGGTATTAGATTAGATAATCATACAGCACTGCATAGCTGAAAACATTTCTATTTATAAAGATGAAAAATTTAACAGTGGTTGATTCGAAAGGATGTTGGGTGCTACATTCAGAAGACAACTTCAGTGGGCTGCCCAGGGAGATGGTAAGGTCACCACCCCTGGAAGTATTTAAATAACATTTAGACATTGATTTACTGAGAACAATTGGTGATAGGTGGATGACTGGACTGGATGATCTTGTAGGTATTTTCCAACCTTGGTGATTCTATGATTGTTCAGCAGTTAGACTGAAGCATGCTTCAAAACCTGAGGGTTCAGAAAATGTTGATATTTCTTTTGATCCCTTGCTTCAGGCAGACAAAACGCTGAGCTTTAAATGAAGATGGAAATTTTAATTAGGGAGTGCAGTATTAGACTAGTGTGACTATTCCATATGCATTTAGTGAAACGTTTTTAAAACATATTTGGAGTTTTTACTGTCATAAGTAAACCAGTTCATGCACATGTATGAAATGACAAGATGACTGATATCCATTTTAATAAATACAGAACGTTTGTAGTAAGTTCCTGGAACTACCTGGGCTGCTGCTAATGATCTGCTGTCTAGAAACTACAGACTTATTATAGCAGGAGTTATTCCATAAAAGTGATTCATGTCACAGGATGCCATTTTGTAATTTTCTCCCATTGGCTTGGATTTCATCTCCAAGCTGTCCTGGCAGTATTTTACTTTTCCTGACAGATAGTTAATTTGAGAATCTCACAGCTGTACAAACAAATTTAAAGCATCAAGGCATGTGCAGTATGCACAGAGCCCCCATTTGGTTGGGCTTACTTTAGTAAGCCTGTTAATTACGATTTTAAAATAAATACAGAGAAATTGTGTTAATAGTTATCACCATTTTAATAGGCAGGGTATAATAGTCTGCCCACCAGCCTTGAAGTCATATATTTATATATATTTATGAATATACCACTTAAAACAATGTTTTCATGGCAAATGAAAGTGAAGAGTTTGAAGTCAAATCATTCCTTTACTCTGAGTTCTCAGAGGTTAATCAGGCAGATTTCAACTCAGATCTCTCCTAGAAATACTTCTGAATAATGAATCCAGATCTAAAATTCAGCCTTGTTTTCAGGAAGCCTTGACCTAGATTTGATTTTTCTCTATGAAAGAGGTAGAAGTACAAAAGAAAAACCAGATGAAAATATTTGTCTTTTAACACTTAATTCACGTATGGATGTAACTTTATTCTTCCAATGAAAGCTATGATTATCCTGGTTTAATGAGATTAAACTGAACATTTGTGGGGAAAAAAACGCTGTTGTGTATAGAACACTGAATTTTGCCCTTATGCACATGTGTGCTTAATTAAAGCTATCAAAGAGAACAACAGTTTATTCACACACACGTTCATGTTTCCTAACGTTAAGAGATTCTGTTTACCTCTCAGCCCATAGTCCTGTTATCTGGAATTTATTCTACAGCAGTTCCACATCCAAAGCTTTCGTTTTCACTGGAAAATACACTTGTGAATCTGATGCTTGGTGCGTACAGAGCACCATCATGGCATTGGCTTCAATGGATGCACTCAGATTCACCTACAGTGAAATTTTGGCTAAGTGAGCGCATTGTGTGTAGAGCTGTGATCAGGAGATCTAGGCTGAAATTTGAGTGGAGATATTTTGCTCTTAATTAATGCCTAATATTGAAATTGGATCTCTGCTAAGAAACAATTCATCAGGTAACACAACTGAAAACTTGCAGTTTGTTTGAAGTTCTCAAGGTGTTTGTGCTTCTAAAGAGAATTTGGTTATCTGTGGAAGTAGAGACTGAATCCTGTAAGCTGAAGTATCCTCCAACTCAGGAATTTCACTTAAATTCTGTTAATGGGAGTAATGGCAGAAAAAGAAGATTATTAATTGGAGTCCACTTTCAGTTTCAGCTGAAAGCTTATTGCTTGTTCTTGGAATGACATAAGGTCTGCTCTCAGTTTGTACATCTATCATCTGGGAATATTATTTGTCATATATTATTGCTATCATTTGTGAACACTGCTAAGCACTTTCAGCTCTTCTTGCATCACAAGTTGTTGCTACCCAACTCGCTGAGCTGTAATCAATATTATGTTGTTTATAGTATGGAAAAAATAATTGACCCGGCTCATTTAAATTAAAAAAAAAAAAAAAAAGAAACTTATGATTCTGCAAATGTTAACAACAGACAGGCCTTTATTTTTGATTCTATTACATGAATGAGCTTTACGTCTGCTCTACGATAAGGCTACAAAAAATATAGTAAATGCGTAAATGTAGTATCCCTACAGAAGAGAACGTGGTCTAAGGCTTTAGGATGTGGCTCATTTCCCATACCAGCTATCCCATACTAGGACTGCTCTAACTGTTTACAGGAACTAACGATGTGTTTATTTTTGTGCTCTTTTCGATTGTTCATATGAATAAAGGCAATTATGTGAGTGGAAAATTAATCAGAATCCTGGAGGTTCATGAGAAGTAACAAATACCTTAGGGTCTCTGAGGAACGTATTGGTGAGAAAATCAAATCTTCTGGCAGCAGTTTAGAAATGAGAAGTTCTAGTTTGTCCTTATATTGATATAAGTGACAAATTAATACGTCACCATAGCCCTCATCTGTAAGTAATCTCAGAAGGTCATTTAAGTGTCAGTTAAGTGAAGAACAGGGGAGGGACTTACACAGTTGCTAGAAGGTTAAAATGTTTTTGTTTACAGAACGAAGTATGTAGTTGACAAATGTTCCATCAGCATATTTTTCACCTGAACTGATCAAATATCAAACTAAGTAGAGAACTAGGAACTTATTTTATTATTTCTTGAGCCAACTGTCTTAGCTGATAGATAGGAGACAGGCTGTGCATGGCATAGTTCAAGAGCTTGTCCATTGGTTTAAGATTTATCTAAGCCTGAGTAAAGTAGAAAGGACTACAGTATTTTTGAAGAGTTTTTGAAAATGAAGAAATTAATAAAACAGTAAAAATAAAAAACATTGGGCTAGTTATTGCAGGTTATGTAATAATATTTAAACTCTAAATTTTTCTATTGGAATTGTCAAAATCTGTGTGTGCATTGAATTGCCTAGTTAAAAACCAAAGAAAAATGGAACAAAATTGTTTTTATTTCTCCTCAGGAAGAAAAGGTCCTGCCTTAATGGAATCTTCCTCTCATTTTATAACTGAGGTGTTAGGCAATGAAAATCAGTAAATTTATGCTTGCCTTTTATTAGATCTTCCTGAAACACAGCAATGCTTTCTGAACTTACAGCAACAAGGTGTTCTTAATTAAGAATGAGGTGAAGAGATTTCTAAACTGAATCAGGTATGTGTGCATGTGATGAGAATGTCCATAAGTACAGCGGAATTGCATCAGTGTTCTTTAAATTAGGGAAGAGAGTAAGTTTTCCTTGTATAAACGTGTGTAATTCAAGTTCAAATGGAAAAGGCTAACACTAAGATTTCTCTTTGGGTGATCTCTTCTTGCTCTCTCTTTTTTGAAATGTCTTTTTTGAAGCACGTGGCTCTTGCTGCTCTTAGACCCTGGATGGACAAAACTAAATATGATCCGATCAACATGGTAGTTTTATTTTTATTGTAAGGATTACTTTCTACGAGTTATTTGTGTGCTATAGAAGGGATGGATTCCCATCAAAAACAGTATTCTGTAAGCTTAGAGCCTCAATCCTGTCTGTCCAGAGGAAAACAGCTACCACTTACCCAGCTATGTGCATGCTGCATGGCAGAGCAAAACACTACGCTGCCTAAACAGGTCCGGTGTGCCCATAGTCATGTTCAGGTGCTCTCTGTGAGCTGTAAACCTGGGTCTCTAGCCAAGAATGTGGTTAGGCTATGAACAGATTTTCTGTGGTCTGTGGCAGCAATTTGCTTGTCTGCACACTTGTACTTTCTGGAGACGCTATTTGTTTTTGCAGCTAAAGCTCGTGGAGCCAATTTCTAATCACATGCAGTGGAGATATCATTCTCAGTTTCTCAGGAGGATAAAAAAGAAGCACAGCATTACCTTTTTGTGTATCAATCTTTATAGTGGCATCGTAGTGTGGATACAGGGGGAGAAGAGCAATCTTGTGAAAAGATAGGCAAGTCCTAATCCATCTGGAAGGAATTATTTCCACAAGACTGGAAAGCCGTTTGTTAGCGAATTCCTTGTACCTTTCTCAGACATGTCAATAGCTTGCTGAGCTCATGTTCATACACACAACTGGATTGCTACCAGGTTTTTGCAGATACTGTAAGACTGGCCTGCAAATGGTTATGTGAACAAACCCTATATGCCTCAGCAGATCATTCTTAACCACTTAGGTTTCCCTGCCTGCAGGAGGACTGTAGGATTCTTTATGAGATCGTTGTGTGAGATTTCTGCAGCAGTTGAGGATATTCTGTGGCTGTCTGCTTGGCACATTCTAGATGAGTATGTTGAAGAATTTAGCAGCTTGGCGCTTTATGAACAGTGTCGAGGGCAGTGCTACACAGTACTGGGAAGAGCACAGAAACATGATGCTTCTTCATTCCTACTGATGCTCTACGTTCCTGGGAAAGCATGGTTGGTTTCTTCCCTCATTTTGTTGCAGCAGAAGAGGTCATTTAATCTCCATGAGAAGTGACCTTGCTCTTTAAATTGAAACTGAGGTAGAATTCTCTTGCATCTCTCTCCTTCCACTCCTACTTTACCTTGCAGAAATATTAAGAATTTGTAGCTCAAGGTAAATATCACAAAAAAGTAGTGCAGCCATTAATAGCTAATAGTCTGTTAGCTCCTGCTTTGGAATATTTGCTAATGCAATTAAAAAGAGGACTGAACTTCAATTACTAACAGCATAATTTATATAGTAATTGTCTCAAGTTTTTTTCCAGAGATATCTAGCTAAATAAATTTTTTAAATGAAACACTAAAACTTAAATTCTTCATATAATATCAGCTTAAACTGGACTTTTAAAATAAAATTTTGCCATTACTTCAGCCAGCATTTTGCAGATATATTTAATTTTCTAATATATAGATACGAGGATTTCTATTTAGACTATTATGGAATTCTCTGGAATGGGAATGTGAGATTAGGCAGTTGAATGCACCTTAGCATATATTTTTTGTTTGTTGAGAATATCTAATTTAGCCCAACTATATTTAGCTTAACTGTACATTATGTTGGAGTTGGTGTTAGCAGCTTGAAAGAAGTAATGAACGAGAACCACATAATTTGATCCTTCTACCCAGAGTTAGTCTTGAACTTAAAAAAAGCCAAATTTTTTGAAATGATTGCAACTATACTGCCATATTTGACAACTACAATGCAGGAGGAGAAAATATTCATCATTTTCAAGTATAGAAACCTATTTATAAATATCATAATTATGCCTAATTCATTTATTTAAACAAGCATGTATTCCCCATTGGGCTCATGTAGGTAAACTGGCCTCAACTGCTTCAAGTATAAAGTAGAGCTTTGTTCACAGCCATAGAGGCTGACTTTAAGTCTGGTTTGGAAATTTGGCTGTACAGATTAACATTCCAACATGTTTTTCAAATCACGGATGCTTTTAAATTTTACGCCAGCTTAGAATTCCCAGGGCTCTAGCAGTTTCCTTGTGGTTTCTAATTGGAGAACTTGTAGAACATCGGTCTTTATCATAAAGGCAAAGATAAATTTTTTTCTGAAAAATGAACTTGAAATACTTCGGAGAGTCAGACTTACCTGCAGTGAACTATGTGTGAAATTCTTTGTGAATGTTTTCAGGATTCGTGTAAAAAATTACATCTTTGTTGCACATCTGGAAATAGAAGAAATGGACGCATAAAGCGTCTGAGAAAAAAAAAAAAGTCTGTCTTCCTTTAGTCCGTGTAGATCTTTATCACAGTCTTCCTTGACGCTTTGGCTCGTGTTATGTAAAGCACCATTTGGAAGTAATCATCAGAAAGGGCTGGGAACCATCCACACGCTCCCTCCCCACCTCACGCTTCAAAAGATAGAAAGTGTGAGATTGATCATTGGGAGAAGCACTGTAGGAAAAGGAAGACTGTAATGTGCATGACTGTAACATGGCAGTACACCCAGAGTTATAATAATCACATCTAGGAATTTGAATGACTGCCTACGTTTGTTATTCAGATTGACAATGAAAATGTAGCCTTTATAACTCCGCAGATCATAGAAATGTGTTAGTTGTTTGAATGGTCCTTGTGAACACATGGAAACATCTTCTGATATGAAATGTTGGAGCCTATAATGTGTTTTGATGGACTTGTGTTATTCAAACTGAAATTGTGTAAGAATTGTCATTGCCTTAGCTTGGATTCTTCTGGAATGATTAAAAGGAAAAACTGACTTGGAAATTTATGAGGCAAAAGGAATCTGGTTTTGCCAAAATATGATATTTCTCATATCTGAAAGGATCATCTCCCTTTCAAGAATACTAATCCTCCAGAAAGGCATATTAAGGCATGTGAGGAATGAGCAGGTGATCTGAGACAGCCACCATGGCTTCACCACTGGAAGATCATGCCTGACCAATTGGGTGGCCTTCTATGATGGAGTAACAGCATTGGTTGACTATGGAAGGCAGCTGATGTCATCAACCTGGATTTCTGCAAGGCCTTTGATGTGGTCTCCCACCATGTCTTTATCTCAGAACTGGGGAGAGACAGTTTTGAAGGGTGGATAGGTAATTCGTTGGAAAGTCACAGCCAGAGGGTTGTGGTCACTGGCTCTACGTCCAGGTGGAGGCTGGTAAGGAGCTGTGTCCCACAGGGGTCTGTTTTGAGTCTGGTACTCTTTAATATTTTTATAGGTGACATAGATGATGGGACTGAGTGCGCTCTCAGCAAGTTTGCTGATGACACAAAGCTGAGTGGTGTGGTTGATAAAGCAGAAGGAAGGGATGCCCTCCAGAGGGATCTTGGTAAACTTGAAAGGTGGGCCCGTGTTAAACTAATGAGGTTCGTCAAAGCAAAGCACAAGGTGTTGCACTTTGGTTGAGGAAACCTCAGGTACATATACAAACTGGAAGAAGAAATCCTCAAGGGTAGCCCTACTGAGAAGGGCATAGGGGTCCTGGTTGATGAAAATTGAACAATGGCCTGCAGTGTGCACTTTCATCCTCAAAGGTCAGTAGTATCTTGGGGTTTCCATCAGGAGAGGAGTGGCCAGCTGGGTGAGGGAGGTGAGTGTTCCCCCTCTATTCTGCCCTTGTCAGGCCTCAGCTGGAGTACTGAATCTAAGTCCAGGATCCCCAACACAGGGAAAATGTGGAGCTTTTGGAGAGCATCTAGAGGGTCGCAAAGATGATTCAAGGGCTGGAGTGCCTTTCCTAAAAAGATAGGCTGAAGGAACTGTGTGTGTTTAGCCTGGAAAAGAGAAGGCTGCAGTGAGACCTTATTGTGGCCTTCCAGTGTTTAAAGGAATTGATAAACAGGAGGGAAATCAACATTTTGCATGGTTAACTGGTGATAGGTCAAGGGGGAATGGTTTTAAACTAAGGAAGGGAGATTTAGATTAGATGTCAGGAGGTAATTTTTTACTGCGAGCAATGAGGTGCTGGATCAGGTTGCCCAGAGTGGTTATGGATTTCCATCCCTGGAGGTGTTAAAGGCCAGGTTGGATGAGGTATTAAAAAAATCCCAATCTAAACACAAATTCTGAAAACCAAAGTTACTGCTCAGAACATGTACTGAATGAGAGTGAAGTCCTGAATGTAAGGTTTAGCCATGGTGTGTATTAATTATTCTCCATTTTATTAAAATAATAATAATAATAATAATAATAACCTTTTTGTTTAATTAGGTAGTAATCTTTCTCTAGGATTTATTTTATGACATTTAAAAATATCTTTGGTAGTTGCTTTGGCATGCTGGCATTTCAGGATGTAGAATAATATATATAACATCTTTAGTATATTCTTGGATTTTGTAAATTACTTCTGAAATGTCTTTATAAGATGATCAAGAAATATGACTTTGACAGTAAGCTTAAAGTATTTTAAATGGTTAGATGTCCAGAAACTTTGAATGCCTATTTATGTATCACCCAGAGTCACTGGTCTGTAGTGATTGAATCCCAGCCTCAGTTATACTAACTGGTGACTGAATCCAAATTCAATTACACATCTTTAAATTTAGTTAAATTATTTGACCTATTTAAATTAGTGATTGAGTCTGCTGTACTTATTTTTGTAATGATTTACTTATGGGTAACCGTATGTTGACTGGTACATCATGGGAGTTAGCTCTTGTATTCCTTTGTTTTGTAATATACTGCTAGGATTAGGAACTACTGAGTGTATGTTAGATGAGTTTTTCTAATTATTTATTAAACCCAATTTTTTGAGATGATAACTAGGGTTTTCATCTGATGCTGAATGACAAGTAAGCTGTCTTGGACAGAACCCTTGGAAGAAGAAAGCCATAAACAAATTCGTAGCTTTTAAACTCATTATATTGTTAAATTAAGCTTCCACAGCATCTACACTTTCTTCTTAAGAAGTGTAGTGGAAATGCTAAGTCACGGCCTGAAACAGGGATGGAGCACCTGGTGGGAGGGTAGGGCCAAGCTAGGGGAACTCAGGTGCAATACTTCTGAGCGATAAGAAGAAATGAAGCCAGGGTCCACCCCTTCCCAGACCTCATTTAAGGGTTGGCAGTGGAGGCAAGGGTGTCTTGCTGGAGTTACCTGCCTACTGAAGACCTTTCAAGGGTAAGCAGTTTTTCACCCTTTGTGTTTACATCTATGGCTGCTGCGTTTGGGCTTATCCTTGTTTGTTCTAGCCTAGGTTTGTGCTACCCTGCTACCATCACTGTCCTTTCCAGCGCATTATAGCATTACAGGTTGTTAAAACCAGTGCTACTTCGAAGCAATGAGAGAGTATGTTTAACTAGCACCATAGCTAAGACCACGCATTTAGGTCTGTATTTATTTTAATGTTGCCCTCTTTAACTTCGTACAAAGCCACAATGATATTTATTACTTCTGTTGTCATACCATAAATCTTTTGGGCAATCCGGAGAGGTCATAATTACTTTCTTAAAATATAGGAAGCTGATAATGAATTATTTGTGGTGTTTGATGATTTCTGCAATGATTGTATTGGGTAAAAATCTGGTTAACGTGTGCTATTTAAACTTGAAATTCTACTTGCTCTGTTATTAAAATGGCATCTCTCTGAAACAGTATGATGATACAAAGACCGCTTTTAATGTTTAACCAATTATTATGTTATCTGATTAGAAGCACTGACTGTCACAGAAGCAGTTAGTTTTGCTTTTCATATGCCTAGAAGCGACTTCTGATTCCATTTTGAAAAAGATATCACAATTTCTACTGATTACTTCAAAATTTGTGCTGTGTTTCTGTTTTAAATTTCCCTGTTGTTTGAATTTTTATTGTGCCTTTAGAAGAACTGGAGGGGATTGCATTTTTTTCTTTTTTTTTTGTGATGGAGGTTTTATTTTCAATCTCTAAGTACGTATTTCCACAGTCAGTTATCTGTATATATTTCGTGTATTTACTATGTTGTTTGAAGAACTCTTTGACTTAGTGAGTAGAGTAGGGAGGGGGGGAGAAAAGGGCACGTGCCATCCACCTTATGCATGAGTAATTGTTTTTTGTTGTAGGAATTAGTTTAATTTATTCATTGGCCAGTTCATACTTGCCTATGCTTCTCTGCTTTTCACTAAACCTGAATCTTGGCATTACAATATAATCAAAGGTAAACTTCCTCTGCTCAAGTTAGATCCTGGGATAACTCTTCTGTGAATTATAAACGGAATCTGATATCTTTCAGGTTTGAGTTTTTTGAAGAATTAAGAATAGCAGAAGGGACCTTTAAAGATCCCTTCCAACTCTAAGGATTCTATGGTTCTACAGCAACTGAATGCAGCTGGCTAGATGTATCCTCTCTCTGCAATGAGGTGAAGGGCAGTTGCTCAAAGAAGAGTAAGCTCTTGTAGCAGAGTGCTTTGTTTCATTTACACTGAACAAATGAATAAAGAACATATAGAAAAATCATTTGCAGAGAAGTTAAAGGCAGGACTTATCTTTTTGTATTCCCTAGCCTAAGAGCAAATTCCCTGGGAGGAGGACTTCTGTAAGACTAATGGGAAAATGGAAGCAGATGAGTACATCGGTGGCCAGTACCAAAGTTGAAGGCAAATTTATTAAAAGGCTTTGCATCAGATCTGATTTCTAGCTTATGTAGTTAATTAATTTTCACTATTATTTAATACTTGTGCAGTAACACTAATTGGTACGGAGTACACACTGATACATTCAGTTACTGCACTCTCAACATTGTATTGCCTCCAACCTCACTTTGTTTACTGTAGATAGTCAGGTGTTAAAAGTAATTTTTTTTTCTGTGTCTGTCTAGACCTCTTCCACAACAGGACTGCTAACCTTTTTCCTCATGTCCGAGTGAGAGTGGCAGTTCAAAAGATGATGTGAAATCCCTTATTCAAAGAGGGGGGCATGGTTAGGAATGTTAGAAATGTGACTCAAATCTGCTTTTAAGAGTGTGTTTTTCCTCATTTTAGAAATATAGTTGAAAAATACATTTTTTCCGTTCAATTTCAGAGCATCAGTGTAAGGGAGTCCTTTTTGGGTTTAGAAGTGAACCTGACAGCATTTTTCCAGGATTGCATCATATGTTTCACTCACACTTTCACATCCTGCATTAAACCACATGCATGCACGTCAACAAGACAAGATTGTAGAAGGAGTGTAACTGGGGAACTGTTTTGGTGATATTTGATAGGAGTAATTGCAGCCACCGCTGTTTCAAAGCAACTGTGGTTATACTATACTATGTCAACAAAAGTCAGTTGTGCCATATGGAGACCTAATTACTTCAGAATGATCTGTTAGAGTGCGCTTTTGAGATCCTCAGGCGGTTTCTACAAATCAGTAAAGAATACTTGTGTATGAAAACTTCCTTAAATAAGAGCTTACGTATGTTTTAGGTTGAAAATTATGATGATAGTTATGGAATTATTAAAAAAACAAGGCTTCTATTTGAAAGGTGGCAGGGAGATTTATTAGGTGATAAGAAAATACAAGCATTTCTCTGTGATTTGTGATTAAGTGGGTCGTGCTGTTGTTGAGTTGAAGAGGGCTTTTGGTGTTTTCTTCAGCTCCTAGTGTTGTGGGAAGTGGTATGACACACAGAATGCTACGTGTTAGATTAGGCAATGCTGGGTATATTGGTCTGTGTTATATTTGCTCCATAAAATGACTGCGTGGTGATTTTTTTTCTTCAGTGATGCAAGTTTTTCCCCTTTTGCAGTCAGTACATGTCTTGTTTTTATGTTTGAGTGTTTGTCACTTGGAGGGCCTGTTAATCAGATGTTGTCTGTTACTCTGACAGTAGAGAATATCATGGTTTTGTTACCTAAGCATGATAAATATGTGCCTAGATTGCCTTACTATTGTCTGTTAGTAGCTATAATTGTAAAAACATTATATCTAAAAGACTTGGAAGTATTTTAATTGTTAAGTAACTGTTATTAGGTCCATGGATGTCTGGATTTCACAGTGGTATTAGGTTTGTTGATGTGCTTAAAAATCTCTCTTACTTGCTCAAGTACAGATGTGCTATTTATGGATAGTCGTTATGTAAATAAGGTTTTACATAGTTTATTTACTGACTATAACTGCATAGATTACCGGTGCATAAACAGTCTCCTCTGAACAGCTTTGAAATGCAGTCATTGTGATGGACCTAAATCTGCAGATGTGAAGTGTTATTTAGAATCAAATTTCTTTCTGCGTTGTTAATAATGGGGAGAAATGGTGACCCAGGGGATGCCTTCCTGCCAGGCATTGCAAGCTTTCCCAACTGTAGCCGATAAGAAAGGCAGCATCATGTGCCTGGTCATCCCCTTGGCCCTTGCTGTTGTTTGTTTTTACCCCTCCTCCTAGTTTAAACTCCCTGAAATAACCTGGAAGTTTTACCACAGACTTCCAGAATGCTTTTAATGTGACCAAAAATAATAAAGGTTGATTCCTGGGAGGTGTGCAGTATAAAGTCAATGAAGAAACAGAATTAGCTGAGCTGGTACTGGAGAATTGAGTGAAAGGAAACAAATCTGCTACGATTTCACCCATAGTGTCCTTCTGAGCTGTTAATGGGTTTATGAGCAGTTTTTGCCTTGGAGAAGACTAACTAGTTTTCTGCAAAGAAGAGCGTCAAGTAACTCTCAATGGACTGTGGTAAATCCAGCAGTGAAAACTGGGGGCTGAGCTTGGAGGCAGCAATATCTGAGCACACAAATACGTTTGTAGAGGAAAGCTAGATGCAGCTTCATCTTCTTTCTGTGTCCTCTGGAGTAACTAATACACAAGCCTGCAAGTGCCAGGACCTCTGGAACTGGCTTCATATCATTTTTTTCCTGTTCCAGTGCTGTTAATCTCTTATAAGGTCGTCCAGGATTTGAGATTTAAATTGGATGTAGTCATTCAAATATTCTGAAGCACATAAATTGATCACATATAGTCTGTTTGTTACCTTTACATTGGCCTGTTTACTCAGTTGATTCAGTATTCATGTATTACAGTGTTCATGTTTTACACCACATAGACCCTGTGATCCGAGCGTAGGTGTTGTGCTAAGAGAATTACGTTGTTTGATATTAATTAATATTATGTTGCTTTTTTTTCTTAACTATCACATAAAACTGCTCAGTTTCTTTGTTAGTACTCCACAGAAAAGTATTAATATCTCCTCAGTTTGGAACAAAAGCATTATTATTGTGAAGCAAGGAAATTCATATGAAATTGTACAGTTGGAATCAGAATTCTTAGGAGGTGAGAGCTGCATAGTGATCTGAGCAATAGACCTAAATTCTTATAAGGCATGTATATATCTTTAAGGCAATTTAATCTCATATTTAAGGCAATTTCTCAAATCAGTATAATTATTTTAATTATAAAAAATGGTGTTATGTATTCTACTTATACTGTTGCTGTTGTACCTCTAAGATAAATCTGCATCTCTTTCTAAGTACTAAGTCTTTTAGGACTGACCTGAGTAAAATACTAGCAGCTCTCATAAAGGCACGCCAACTCCTGTGTTCCTCTTCCTTCCCAGCATTTCCAGGAATTATTCTGGAACTTTAAACACCCAATTTTGGACATAGATCCAGGAACTAGCAGATGCACATTTTCAGTTTCCTACCTTCTTTGCTCACTTGTCATTGAGTAACTACTGACTCCAGAACAGAAGGAAATATTTCATAAATCAGTGTAATAGAAAAGCAGCACATGAAAATCAGCATGGAGCTGAATTCCTCTATGATTTAAAATGTCTAAAGTTACATAGTAGTAATCTATCATTCTCTCTTCGTTTCACTGTAAGAGAGGGCTGTTTTTTTTATTTTTGGAGAAGTCTTAAAGGAAAACTAAATGCTGAACTGTTCTTAGAATGTTTCCCAGTAAAAGTACCTAAGCCAGCAGCAAGTTTGCTGTGATAGTTACTGTTGTGCTCAGGAATTATATATTGTGGCAATAGCAGCTCCTTTGATATCTCAGGTAACTCTGGGACAGTGAGAGCCTATCTCTCAGGCTTCAATCTTGTAGCAATTAGGCTGCATTTCTGTGTTGAGCAGAGGGGGCGTGAATGTTGTCTGGAGCTGCCATTATTTGCTTCACATTTATGGTCTTTCATCCTCCAGACTTAAAAATACCAGTTACCCAGCTAGGGGAAGATTTTCAAAACACTTCTAATGTGGAAACCTTAAGCTAGATCTCAAGTTATCCACAGTTTTGGTAATGTTGGGTATATTCCTCAAATCATTCTTCAAAAAATTATGCTTTTTTTTTTTTTTTTTAATTCAGTGAACTGGACTAACCATTAAATCCCAAAGTTGTAGCTGCTAACATTCTTTATTTAAGAAAGGAATGAAAAGGATTGTTAATACCAATTCCATTCTAAACTTTGCATCACATGACTAGTCACAATATTGTTGAAACTTCTCTGTGTGTGACAGCTTTGTACCATTAAATTAACGTGTCATGTTTTTTTTGTGTAGAGTTTGTAAAGTACAAGATAACGTGTTGGTGGCGTATTGATTTCATAATAATTAAATATTTTATTTGGTAACAGGTATTAATCAGTTTCTGTTTTTTCAGACCTTGCCAGTACGGAAGATTCCGTGCAAAGCCAATGCACCTTCAGGGTCTTTTTTTGCACGAGACAACACAGCAAATTTCTTATCCTGGTGCAGAGACGTGGGGGTGGATGATACCTGCCTGTTTGAATCAGAAGGTTTGGGTATGTATTTATTTACACAGTAGTTACTAAAGATCTCGCTGCCTGTATTTTGCTTTAAAAGGGAGAATGGTTCTTCTAATAGATCCCAACTCCAAATCGGACCTGAAGTGAAGTATCCACCAAGTTGAAATACATTTAATTCAATTTTAAGAGGACCTTAAATAAAACAAAACTCTTGCAATGTTTTCTTGCATACAAATGACTTTTCACTCTACACACCCACTTTTCTGATCATGGAATGTTCCTTAGTTCAGTGACTATAGAAGTCCTTTCCTATTTTAGGAGTGTAGGATACAAGTGCGTTCTTATTTTTTGCTACAGATATTTAGCTGTTAGCAGATTCTCAGTGTATTGCTCAGGAGGCAAGAAAATAGGATTTTGTTCTCTGTGTCCTATGCTGACCTTCTTTCCAGCGGATTCCTCTGTGCAGCTCAGGACAGAAGTTATCCAGCACCAGTGTTCCAGGGAAAAATTGACCTTTTTAGGAAATGGTTCTTGCAACAATATGTTTTCTTCATTTATTTAACTTTTCCCTGTTCAAAGAAAAGCTTATGACTCTTACTTCAAGATTTTGTTTCAGACATATTATGTAATGAATAGAATCGAATGTGTGTTTATTATCTGGACTCAGACAAAACTGTGAAGTAGCTGTAATGATAATCTATTCAGTTTCTACAGAGGTTAAATGAACACATTTGATGAAGTAAAATTGATTTTTTGTTTGTTTGTTTGTTTCTCAAAAGGCCTTTGACTGCCCAACTGAATTACTTCTGTGTTACCACTGACTTATTCTCCTTCTTTTACAATCTTTGTCTTCTAGCACAACTGTTTCTATAAGTTTTTTTTAACGTCTGTTCCTTTATTTATTTATTTATTTATAAGTTTTATATTGTTAGGAGAAAATGCACGTGAGAGAAGGAATTGGTATTAAAGAAATGACAAACAGTACTGAGCATGTATGTATTTGTGTTGTTAATTAAATCCCCAAGATGATATTTTTCTGGCATGTGGTAGATCATGTGGAAGGCAAACAACAATGGTACTTGAAAAGTATTGAAGCAATTGAGATATTGAACACTACCAAGTGATGCAAACTCAGGAAGAAATGAAGCACACAGTTCCAATGCCTTAAAATTTGTGAAACCACCTCTAGTTAACCCAACACCTAGATGAATTTAGGCATGGTGTTACTGTGGTGAACTCATCAGTTTTAAACTGTTATTGAAACCGTCGTATTGTGCAATTGAGTGTGTATTTGCAGTGAATTTCTTGTGCACTGTTAAAAAATCATATCTTATTTGGAGATGAAATCAGCATAGCTTAAATAACCTAATTCCCTGTACAAGTTAATTTTACATGTATTTCTACATATACTCACAGCTTTGCTAGCCAAGGGATAACACTGAATGCAAACACACCTGGGAAGCTGGTGCTAAAAATTACTTCAGCTTTCAGAAAATTGGAAATAAATGTGCCCAAACCAGATGTGGTCTAATAGGTTGGCTTGATTACTGACTGATTCACCTCAATGACTGAAAAACACGTTCTTTTGCTGCTCTATGTTACTCTACATGCAAACTGCCCATTGAAAAGATTTACGGTGTTGTAAATGGAATTAGAACTTGATAATGGTTTGACCTATTTTCCTTAAATTGACAGGCAGTGACCAAACTGTTTCCAAACAAGATAAAAATAGAACTTAGTATTCTCCCTCAGCTGGAGGTAGAACATGGAAAAGTTAATTTGGCTTGAGTAATATTTTCATTACTACATTAGAAATAACAATGAATCATAACAGTTACTAATTGAAAGGTTTTGGGTTCTGCTTTCTCACACAAATCACGTTTCTCCTGCACAAGAAATAAAAATGCAGCATAAGTACTATAAAAGGTTTAGTTTAAAGTGGTGAAGAATGTATGCAAATGACATGAGAGTTCATACTGCCTCATGAGTGACTGCTGTATTTATTTTTTTTATGACTGACAACCCTAAAATTGTGGTTACAAAGATGACATATCTTCTTCTCTCTCTTCTATAGCTAATAAATAGTACTGATGCTTCAAACCCATGTGACAAAGCAGATAGTTTTGAGAAACCTTTGTTAACTTGTGTTAATGTTTGTACTTGATTTGATTTTTCATTCTCCTTCTTTACTCTATTCTGCCAGCCTTGTGGAATGTAAATATTTATTTGCCCGTGGTGATATTTTCTTCGTGTCATTATATCATATAAAATCTTTTCTGTGGCCTTTTCCCAGCAAATTTCCACATTTATAACTTTAGAATTAGATGGAATATTGATTGCACTGAAACATTTGAATAATGGATTTTACAGCATTAAATTTTAAAGATTTGCAAGTCTATTCAGCAATCAGTAAAATGTGATGTGTACTAAGAAAATATTGATTACTTCTAACTCCCTAGAAATGTTCTCGTTCTGATGAGATCTGAAGTCTTTGACATCATGTAAGAGTAACTACACATGCATTCATCCAACACTCCCTTGATTTTAGTACTGAGATTGAAGTCATGTGAGGATATTCCTCCATATGGAATGTAATATTGTTCAGCCCATAACTGAAAAAAAGCCTGTGGGCAGGAGGTGTTGATAGGAGTTTTGAGTGTTCCTTGAGTTTATCTTCTTGCAAATCTTAATATTCTAGGTCTAATCCAGACTGTAAGGTGAGTAGACCTGCTTAGGTCACTGCATCCTTGCCCATTGTTTGTAAATTGACTTAGTAATTTAATTAAGCTTAAGCGCAATGTTTTGTTGGATATAAGTGACATAGCATAAGTAAAAAAGAGAACAGAATCAGTTTTTCTTCCAAATAAATGGAAGGAAAAAAACATTGCATTTGTTAAGTTGGTAGATACGTATATATTTCCATGAAACTTTAATTGTTTGAGTTACTTCAAATATCTTTGCAAGGAATTAGTACACAGCTCAGAATTTTGAACACATTGTAATTGCTTTAACTTCAATTTCATTTCAGCTGTCACCAGAAAATATTTGGGTTTTCTTGTTTGGATTAAAATAGAGTGATATGAGTCTGGATTTTGTGGGGGCATGGCTATTCAATACCTGACTATCTCTGTTAGGGAGTGGTGACTCACTTCAGTACTTTTGCCTGAGTTTCCATTGAAATTGTGATTTTTTTGTTTTTAAGGTCTTTGTAATAGATCTCTTATAATAAGAATAAATACAAAAAATCGCTTTTGATATCAAGAAAATAAATCACTTTCAAAACAGAGGCCTCAAATATAACCTGCTTTTATAAAAGTGTTGCTCTTGTTTTCAGTGTCATTAATAAGTAATAAAATACACTTTTATATTGAGAATTATGATGCTTTAACACAATTTAAAAGAAACCCAGCATACTGGAAGCGTAGTAATACAGTAAGAGCTGAATTGTAGTGGTTTATATGTGTTTTACAATAAGCAGTTTATGGAGAGACGTGGAAGAAAGAACTCCGCCATCAGTGCATCTGCAGAGAAAAGATGAATATTACGCCTTCTGGATAAGCCACGAAAAAGAATTCACATCTTGAAACAATATAACAATGCTGAATGTAGAGATATCTTGAATGTTGCAAGATAGAGAAGACAGATGGAGACTCTTACATTTCAAGTGTTTTGTTAATAATCAGTATTTTTACATTTAGTGGTAGATTCATAGATTCATTTGGTTGGAAAGGACCTACAAGATCATCTAGTCCAACCATCCTCACACCACCATCCCTACCCACCAAGCTACTTAATCAAATCCCTCAGCACCTCATCTAAACGCTTCTTGAACAGCGCTAGGGACGGTGCCTCAACCACCTCCCTAGGCAGGCCATTCCAGTGCCGGACCACTCTCTCAGAGAAAAAAAATTTCCTCAAATCTAATCTAAATCTTCCCTGGTGCAACTTGTGGCCATTCCCTCTTGTCCTGTCATTAGTTATCTGGGAGATAACTCCTCACCACAGCCTCTCTTCAGGAAGTGGTAGAGTGCAATGAGGTCTCCTCTAAGCCTCCTTTTCTCCAGGCTAAACAATCCCAGCTCCCTCAGCCGCTCCTCGTAAGACTTGTGCTTCAGACCCCTCACCAGTTTTGTTGCCCTTCTCTGAACACGCTCCAGGGCCTCAATGTCTTTCTTGTAGTGAGGGGCCCAAAACTGAACACAGTACTCGAGGTGTGGCCGCACCTGAGCTGAGTACTGGGGGACAATTACCTCTCTGCTCCTGCTGGCAACACCATTCCTAATACAGGCCAGTATGCCATTGGCCTTCTTGGCCACCTGGGCACACTGCTGGCTCATGTTGAGCCAAGCATCAACCAACACCCCCAGGTCCTTTTCCTCTATACACTCTTCAAGCCATTCTGCCCCAAGCCTATAGCATTGCATGGGGTTATTGCGGCCAAAGTGCATGACCCGGCACTTGGCCTTATTGAACCTCATCCCATTGACCTCAGCCCAGCTGACAATTGACAGATCCTGCTGAAGGGCCTCCTTACCCTCAGACAGATCGACATATCCTCCCAACTTGGTGTCATCTGCAAACTTACTGAGGGTACACTCAATCCCCTCATCCAGGTCATCAATAAAGATATTAAACAAGATGGGCCCCAATACCGACCCCTGGGGGACACCACTCGTGACGGGATGCCAGCTGGCCTTAACTCCATTAACCACTACCCACTGGGCATGGCCCTCTAGCCAATTCTCAACCCAGAGAAGAGTGAACCTGTCCACACCACGGGCTGCCTGTTTCTCCAGGAGAATACTGTGGGAGACCGTGTCAAAGGCTTTGCTGAAGTCCAGGTAGACTACATCAACAGCCTTTCCCTCATCTACCAGTCTAGTCACCCAGTCGTAGAAGGAGATGAGGTTGGACAAGGACGACCTGCCCTTTGTGAACCCGTGCTGGCTGGGTCTGATCCCCTGATTGCCATGCACGTGCCGTGTGATCTCCCTCAAGATCAACTGCTCCATAACTTTCCCTGATACCGAGGTCAGGCTGACAGGCCTGTAGTTCCCCGGATCTTCCTTACGGCCTTTCTTGTAGATGGGAGTCACATTGGCAAGCCTCCAATCTTGTGGTACTTGAAGAAGGAATTAGTTTTGTTGGTATGGAAAATGCCTGAATTAGAACTTGTAGCATCTGGTCAAATCTTGAGGTGCAGTCTTTGAAAAGGATTCTCAGTTGAAAATCAGGTGAAGTTTTATCCCAAAGCTAGGATGCAAAACGCCTTGTTGTCTAGGAAATGTAATATTCTCTAACTCCTGTTTCCACCTATCATAAGGATTCTGTAAGTGCCCCCTCTGTAGGTTTTAGGGCAGCAGCTATGATAACTCCAATTTATGGAAGCACTGTTGATATAGGTACTTGTAATTATGGTATTTGAGCCTGAAGAGTGTAATACTTGAAAACTCTTCTTGGCTGAGTAGTGAGAGTATTAAGATTTTTCTATGATTTCTTGAGTTAACTGAACTGATGTTATGAGCTCACCTTTGTTAATTGTGTTATTGGATGATTGTAGGACTTGGAGCCAGTGAATACTCTGCATCTCTTCTATGATGAAGAGTCTACTCGGCAAGAAAAGGGTTTGCCACTGAGTGTGCCAGCATGCTAATGTGTGTCATTCATTTTGGAAGTTGTTGGATATTGTATCAATGTTTTGTACTCATATATATTGTTACTGTGTGTGTGAACACAATGTGTGATGTAGGCTTTTTTTGATGCAACTTTTAGCTTACATTTCAGTTGGCAGGTCCCTTGAGTAAAAGTGCATAGTTCTTGAGTGGAAATAATGAACTTAAATGCAAGCACTTCTGACTTTGAGTCTAATCTTGCTTTTTTTGACTTAAAAAAAAAAAAAAAGAAACAACAAAACTGCACGCAATACTTAAATGTGGACTGATTAAAAGTAGTATGTCTAGTGGCAAATGGTTTGCTTTTTGGAAAATTAATACTTATTCTAATTTTTATGTTGACTGTTCTTTCAGTGACACATACACAATGTTATATCTTATGTAGTTGCATCAAAATAAGGCTTTGTCCCACCTTTCACTAGCATTTTACTAAACAATTCATACTATAGTGGAATAACTGTGTTTTGAGGACTATAAAAGCATTCCAGACATTTTGTTATTACTGTTGGATTAGCATCCTAGTTCAAGTAATTAATTAGTGTTTAGATGTCCTCTAGATTGATTTTAGACAAACCTTTTACTATCTATAGAGTTACTGTTTGAAACTTTGTTTACGGGATTCTGTAGCTGATAGTGTTTAAGTGGAGAGCAGGGAGAATGTAACTCCTTGATTTAAGTATGACATGCTATGCCACTGCTTTTGGCACAGAAGAAAGGATATCTTTGAAATCAACTGAACAGGTAAATGTTGTCAAAAGAAAAAAAAATCAACAGGGAAAGAAAAGCAAGACTACTGGAGGATCTGAAGGAAGAAAGTATGAAAGAGAAAGAATAAAGATCAACCTTCTGAAAAGGCCTTTCTAGACAATTATGGCAATTGGAAGTGTGTCATAATAAATATTAAACCTCTATCTCTTAACATCTAGTGAGCTATAAAATGCTTCAGAAGCAGAAATCATATTCCTTTTTTTTTTTATTCAGTTTTCTGAGATGGAGAAAAGGTATGCTTTTGTTGTTTTTTCTTTTTTTTTTTTTTTATCTTGTTATATGCCAAGGCTTGAAATTTAGCAGGCAGAGTTAAGAAGTTTGTTACTTCATCACAAATGTACGTTCTGCTGTTTTCTTAGTATTTTAAGAAACAAAAAACAAAACACAAAACACAAAAGTGTGACAGCCACTGTTCCTCTGTGTTTTGGACTTCTCCTGGTGGTGTCTGGGCCCTGGAAAAGGGAGCAGTGGAAGATGCAGAAATGCAAGGACCAAGAGGTAGGGAAAAAAACAATGCAGTAGGAAGGAGAGAAGAGCCTGTAAAATGAGAAATGGATATTAACAAGAAGCAAGATGGAGGCAGTGTGAAGAAAGAAGATTGAGCCAGTGAGAAGCAGGGATAGAAGATTTTCTAGGAGTTGAAAAGGAAGTATTGCTGAAAAAGTGTTTTTGGAAGTAACTTGAAAAGATGAGAGCAACAGATAAGTATTTGAAACAAAAGAACCTGGCAAAATACCTACATAAGATAATTTTTATGTGCATACATCGTTATTTTGATACCTCCGCATTTACTTTCTTCAAGCAAATGGTGAGATTCTCTGGCAGGATGGCTGTTCATAGCGTGCTCTCTGTCAAAAATGGTTATTTATTTACGGTCATCTAATCAGGTGAATCACCTCCCTCCTACTTGATAGATGAGGACTTGCAGGTTTTTTTTCCCAGAAATATATTCTTCTGAATGTGGCAGATTAAAAAAATATGGAGAATGACATAAAAAGATAGATTAATGATGGAAAGTGAAGTATTTCAGCTGTAATTGAGGCTGAATCTACTACGGTAATTGGGTTTTTCTACTGTTATGTCTATCAGCTTTTCATGTGGTTGTTGGCTAGTTTTCCCTAGAAGGGTATTTCTGTCTTTCGACGGACCTTGCTATAACCATATCTTGATATGGTAGGCTTCATGAAATGAAGCAGTTTCTTAGTTCTTATTTTCTCCTCACTTGTTGCAAAAATCAAGAGGTGTGTGAAGAATGATTCAAGATGCTGGAGGACAGTGTTATGATGCTGTTACTGAATGGCATTGGAGACATGACTGTGACTCTATCATGTGGCTCCCACGTGCAGCAGGAGGTATATTGGACTTCATAATGTGATCACAATCTGCGTTGGCTTTGCTTTCATAAAAGCTTTTCACTATGAAATAAAAAAAAATACTGTGTAGGTCAAGTAATATGTATCTTTAAGTAGCACCTACATTAATGTGTATTTTTGTTTTTAAAACCTCTATTTCTATATGTAGGATGGAGATAATAATATTTAGCTCACTTAGGAGTGTTAGAGAGATCTTCATTTTCTTTGTCTTGAATACTTTACAGCATATATGAGCACTGTTGTGGAAGGGAAACTTGCTGTAAACTTAAAATGACATACAGTTGTTTATGTGGTTATACACAGATGAAGATGATTTCTAAAAATCATTTTTTGGCTTTCAGTACTTACCGTGTCTAACTGCTTATGAATTGCTGCCATCTCAAGAAAAAAATGTGTTGCTTCTTAAAGGGATGTTTGCCACGTAGTATATCTGGGTTTGAATAACTTGTCTTGTTAAAAAGTTGAGATAATGCTTGTTACAAAAGACTAAGTACAAATGCATATGCAAGTAATTAAGAAAATGCTGGATGTAGTTTCCATAGATTAGAACAAAATCCCATGAGCACAGGTGTTGCATTTCATCCTGAGCTTATAACTGATCACTTCAGGATGAAATAGTGGTTGTTTTCAAAGGGTATTAGTTATTGTGTATTGATAAATATGTATATGTGTATGTTTATCAATGAACAACAGTGCAATCTGTGTAAGACTTGAAATGTAAATTATGAGGACTCTTACAGACCTTATTTTTAGTGCACTGCTAATTTCAAATGATGTGGAATAGCTCTAGACACAAAGTATGTATACCCAAGATGAGTACTTGCAAATCAAGACACATAGAAATTCTTCTTATTTCAAAAAGCAGTGGTCTTGCTTGCTCAAACCTACAATGGATGTTGGAATCCAGATAGGTATACAAATACAGTCTTGTGTCCCCGTGACTTTCACTCTATTCTCCCAAGCACTCACTAGCAAGATGGCAGCCTGTTACATGGATGTGCTTTAGGCAAACAGCAAAAATTTTGTTTGGAGAATCTAAATTATTTCCAGTGGGTGTTGCAGTATACAAAGTAACATTTGTTTTTGTCTCAAGTACCCAAATGCATATGCTGGTATAGTCCTCAGGAATGCTAACATTTCCTTGTTAGAAGCACTGTCTCCCTGTTCTTTACCACATGATCAGATGTTTGTTTTTACGCTTGATTATTGCCTGCACAGATTTCCATTCTCTAACAATATTTTCACTGTTTCACTTTTTTTTTTTTTTTTTTTTCAATGTGAAATGCATGAGCTGTGTTGAGACTCTATTGATTTGCTTAAGAACTTGGGATTTTGATTGGGTAGAAGAGCTTTAAGCATCAGCGTAAACACATTACCTTTCCTCTTCAAATCCTCTTCCAATTCAAACCATGATTCCTTTTGGAATTAGTATCACTCAAGGCTCTCTTCCACCTTCCGAAAGTTATTGAGGTGCATACATATGTGAATTGCAATTCAGAAATGTGGGACTCCCTGTAGCTGTTCCAAAACTGGTTTATTCCACTTGCTGTTTCAGAGATGTCTTAGTTCTTCAAAGCAACTTTTATTTTGGGGTAGTCCTGACTGCTTTAGCATGCTTTTATGACCAAAGTATATGTATATCTGGAGTCACGAATGCAGCACTTCAAGGGTACTGATTACTAGGGAAGATTAAATATTTTATAGAATTACTGAACTGTGCCAAGGGAAAATATTGAGAATAGCAGAATGTCCAAGTCTGCATCTTTTATATTCTTCATCACAGATGGCTGAAGGATGAAAAATAGTTTTCTTAGAGTATTGCTGTTTTAGTCTTCATGCTCTATAGTTCTACTTCAGGAAATAGATTTGGGTGAAATTAGAGGGGAAGAATGCCTGTGTCTTAAATTGCTACTCTAGTAGATGACTTAAGGGTGAGCATTCAATTCACATAACTTACTACAGATTTATTCAAGTCAGAGGAGTGAGAAATTAAAGCTGTAGAAGCTGAAGATCTGCGTGTGGAGGCATTGGTTGTTTAGAGTTACTTAACTCCAGATGCCTTTTAGGTTTCATACAAACAGTATAGGAGGAAGCAATGACTTCCAGAGTTTTAAGTATATGTGGAACTATTTTTCTCTTTTTTATTTTTTTTTTTTGTACATTCATTTCAGTTAGGTGAGTCATTGTAAAACCATAATGTTTACACAGCAGATGCTTCAACATCTACTCAGGAAAAACAAATCAATTTTGTTGCTGAATTTTTTTTTCCCATGATTTGTATAATGTTTAAGACTTGGAGTTATTATGGAAATTTCTAAAACCTCAATTTTATCCAAGACGTGGGGGTTATTCTGCAATAGATATTACCCAAGAGGTGGCAATAACATATTCCTTTTTTTTAATTATTATTTTATTATTTCTATTTTTTGTTGTTGTTGTTGTTCCTTACTTTGTTTCTCTTTTTTTTTTTTTTTTGGGGGGGGGGGGGGTGGGTTGGAGAAGCTGACTATACAGTTGAAGGTCTGTTGTTCATATGCTGGTTTTATTTATTTATTTATTTTAGTAGACGTTTTTACAAAGCACTATCTAATTAAAAAAAAAAAAAGATAATTTTCTTAGGCTATGGTGATATTCCAGGGTATGAAGTTTATGCTGAGTTGCAGCTGCTTCAGCAGCTATGAAACTACAGGTGATGTGGAAAATCCAGGTATAAAATCTTGTGTGTGTGTCTGTATAAAAGCAAGTTTTTTGTGCGATTGAGTTTCCTTATGACGAGCTGAATTCCTGAAGTACCCTCATTTCATGTTTGCTATAAAAGGAGATGTATGAGAAATTCAGGACCAAAGTTATGGTGAGGTATATCTTATTAATGACTTTTTTTGTACTTTTTCTGACATAAAGGAGGCTAAAGGATATGAATCATATCAGTTTGTGAAAGGCGGAGATGAGGGACATCATTTAATTATTAATTGCTTCTTCACCATTCTACTTTTTTCTGCCACAGTTTTTGATTACTTACATATTGTCACAAACTGGCTGCAGGTTACCAAATAATTTTTCACTGGTATTTTCCAAAATAAAGCATAATTAAATGGGTACTTCCTAAATCTGCACTCTTGATCTTCTTATCTCAGTCAAATTCTAGCTCAAGAAAAAGCAACTTTTATGTGCATCAGAAGTTAGAGATGTTGAAGATTGAGTTGTGTTCATTATAATCATCTTTAAAATAGCTTTCATTTATTTTCCATCTTCATTTTGCTTTTCCAGTTCTTCACAAGCAGCCAAGAGAAGTGTGCCTTTGTTTGCTGGAACTTGGACGGATTGCAGCAAGGTAGGTGGAAATATTTAAAGAATGAAGAAATATTTACATTCTTGACAGCACTGTGTATCGAGAGGCTACCTAAATGAGCACATCTCAAACTAACCATTATGCTTGTTAGATTCAAGAAGAATGTTTGATGCTATCACTCAAGTTTATCTTTTGGGCAATTGTTAATGAGGATACTAGAATGTCTCTGTCTTCGCTTTAGTGAAGGTATTTGTTGTTTGTCCTTATACTAGCAGAGGAAACAGTAGAAAATCGATTTCCAAATAAAGCTTTGAGCTCTTTGTACTTCTGATAGTCATGTTCTCTATAAACAACTGTGATTTTATTAACTTTGCTGGTAATAAATTAATCTTCAGATGTCCTAAATCTGACCTAAGCAATGCTGACTCTTATCTCATTTATTTAAATAAACATAGCTCTTGATTCTCACCGACAGAATCAAGACACAGTTTGAATAAATGGTCTGAGTTTCATCTCTATCAGATGTTCCTAGCTAGGCAGGAGCCTCGTTATGCTCTAAAGTTAATTTTTGCTGTCAAGACACCTTTGATGTTTGATAGACAATCAAAATGATGGTAATGAGAATGTTTTTTTGTTTTTTTTCCAATCTTACGCTGATGCACTAGTGCAGTGTGTAAGATCTGCTACAAAATACCTCAACAGCTGTCCTGCTGCTCACTGTTATATGTACATTAAGGCCATATGAAGCTCTGGCTATTGAAGTGAATTGTTCTGTTTATTTTTTTTTTGTTTTGTTTTATTATTATTATTTTGTTTGTTTGTTTTGTTATTTTCTGTAAATTTCCTTGTGTTGATGATCAGGGTGAAGGAGGGCCCCATTTATTCCTTGTTTATGGACTAGTGTTTTCATGTAGGTATTCATGTTTAATCAATGTTGACTTGGGAAGCTACTTAACTATATTTATCTGCTGATCAAGCTTCAGAAAACACCTTGTCACTGGAAATTTATATATCAGTGCTGTTGGTGAGAATACGAACAGTTTTTCATTTTGCAGGGGTTTTCTGTTCTTTCTAAAATGTAAAATCCAACATGATGAAAGCTCCACTATTTTTAAGAATTTAACTTGAGACAAACAAGGATCCACTGTTCACTAAGTACTTAATGAATGTCAATTTTGACAAATTTAACTTGATTTGAGCAAACATATTCGCCTCCCAAAATCCTCAGCTTGTAGATAGATTTCCTTTTTCTTGTAATTTTTTTTTTCCAGCTCTGATAGATGGAAAATATGGTGTAGGTCAGACATGCCCATTCTGGACTGTTTACTTGATATCATTCAGCTTCCTTAGAGAATGAATATCAATTCTCAGGTGGTGCTGGATTCTGTTGGTGTTGGTTGAGTTAGGTTAATCTCATTCTGCAATGGGAGTTGAGTTCTGAACAGGTGTACTAAAGAACTAAGATTCAATATTTACTTTCAGATTTAGCTGTTGTCTCGAGCTTCCATTTCTCACATACTACCTTATTCAGGTGCAAAGACACATCCATCCTGAACTGTCTAATGTTTTCATTTATTAAGCATATTTATTTCAAAGTCTTTATGTATTTTATATGTGTATAATATAAAATATATTAATGATATATGTAACATTTTGTTCTTATTGTATTCACTTCTTATTTACAGCTTTGAGGTCAAATAACATATGCTCATTTACTTGTTCCTGTTCTAGTATCTCTTCTTTGAAAAGAATCAAAAAATATTTATAATCTCTTAAGTTTCTCAGGGACAGAGAACTGTTGGAGGGAAATGTCAGGTTAGTATAACCGAAAAGTAAATATTTTATGTCAATTTTGCTTGAGCTGTGGTGAAATGTAATTATTGTGGAGAAAGAAAGTTGTTGCCTCTTCCAAGTGCAGGAAAGAACATGTTAAACTGACATTGCTGTTGTACTGCTTTCAAAGGGAGGGAGGTCACTTTATGCTTGCTTTATAAAGCAAATTATGTCTGTTAACAGCCTTCTGGGCTCTCCTTTTTGGAAGAGTTCATAGAATAGAATCATGATATAGCTTCTGTTGGAAAGAAACCCAGTCCTCCTACCACAGAAAGGGCCACCAACCTCCAGACCTTGTACTAGGCCAGGTTGCCCAGGGCCCCCATCCAACCTGGAGAGTTGCCACTGAGGTCTTAGAAAATGTGCCTCAGGATATTTCCGAAGAATAGGAAGAGTAAAAGAGCTAGTAACTTTTGATTTTTCTCTTCTTTATCTGTTCTGGAAGTGGAAAGAAATGTTCATTATTAGGAACAAGTTCTTAGCACGCTTTGCTGGCATGATTGCTATTTCTCTTCAAAGTCTATATTTCCCATAAACCAGTCTAGGGTGTTTTGGGACAAGTCTGTTGTAAAGCTGTCCAGAGGTAACTAGACAATTAGGGAAAAAATAGGCTGACAAAAAAAAAAAAAAAAATCTTAGGCACACTGTATTTATTTTAGTTTTGTTGAGGTAGAATGCCTGTACAAGTAAGGGACAGTTGGTCTGAGGGCCCACCAGAAATTGAACAAAGGCAGCATTCAAAAATTGCAGCGAGAGAAATTCTGGCTATATATGCAACAGAAAGAATGAAGTAGTTATGTAGCCCTTCAGGGGGCTAAACCACCACAACAGCAATTTCAAGATTTCTGGTATTGTATTCAATTTTTCCTTGGTAAAATAAGGGGAGGTGGTGCTCTAAGAAGTCATTTGGAGATCACATTACGGCCTGATGCTGCCTCACTATAGTTATGAGAAAGCAGGCTAGAAGCAAGTGGAAAAGGAAATTCTTGACATAGCTTCCAGAACAGAATTTGCACCTCTGCTGCAAGACAGACTCTGCTCAGAAAAGATGTGTTTCTGCAATTCTAGCTTTCTAGCAGGTTGATCTGTTCTAAAACCACCTAGGTTGGTTGCATGTGTGAGGGGAAAAAAAGCTACTGTGTTTATATGTCTTTCAACTTGCCATCAGAGGAATTTGGAGCGCTGCAAGCACAGGGAAAATTCAAAATCCTGTCACAATGATGAAAATTGGAGGTTATGAAAAGCAGCAGAAGTAACGAAGCAGAGTTGCTTAGGAGAGTCGAGGAGTTTTATTTGATGAGTAAGGCTGCATGCAGGTGTAGGGTTGGAGCCCAGTGGGAATTTAATGATTTACAGCCTGTCGGCATCTGCAGACAGACAGGAAGTAAATGAATTGTATATAAGTACTTGCTTCAGTGTTGGCTGACTTTTCGTTAGGCACCAGTTACAAGCCAATATAAGCACAGATTTGGTTCTGATGGTTTTTTTTTTTTAATTAATTTTCTAGGCAGTAGTGTGACTAAATTAAAAGTTATCATAAAAAAAAAAAAGAAATGGTATGTGCTTTTATACCTTCTACTTCTATGCTTTTAGTTATTATGGTACTTATGTTAATTTTCAATCATGTGCTTGTTATTGCTCAATGTTTTAGTGTCCAGATCTTTACCTAGATAAGTAAGCACGCTTCTGCATCTGGCCTACAGCAGAAGAAAATATGGTTTCATTTATACAAACAGTTTTTCATGAGAAGTCTACATGGCATGATAGCTTTTCCAAGCTGAAGTCCTTTTCTGGGAGGGGAAAAAAAAATAACAATCTTTCAGTTATTCTGAGTTTTGGTTCGATGTTGGCAAAGAAAGAAAAAGCAGAGGGTAATTAACAGTGTTTAGGAAAATAGAATGGGCTTTTGGATTCCTGACATCTGTCCGAGCTCTGCTGCTTGCTGTGAGATGTTGACTTAATCATTTGCCATAAAGCTTTGAAAAGCAGATATTCTTTTAAAGAACCTTAGTCTCCAAGAGCTGTACTCGATGTTCTCCATGCCAAAGTTGCATGTGTTTGTTTTTGCTGGAGCTACAAGTGTTTTGCCACTGTAAGCAAACGTCTGAAGATTGGCTGTGAAAAACAGGTTAAAAAATCTCCTGTCGCTTGTGAAAAATACTGGCTCTGTGTCAGTTTATTGGTCCATAAATCCAGTGCAATACTAATTTGGAATTACAGCTTCAATGGTTCTTTTATTTGTTTACTAACATATGTAGCAATCTCTTATTGTGCAGTTGTATGATATAAACAATTGAAGTTCTCTGCACTATTATTTTTTAAGAAATTATATACTATTAATATAAGGACTATTAATATACTATTAAACTAAGGACTATTAATATTTGTTTGCATGTTTCTAAAAGGTTTGGGGTGGAGCCTCCCGGATTAATAAAGCTGGAAAAAGAGATTGAACAAGAGGAAACACTTTCAGCCCCCCTTCCATCTCCCTCACCGTCACCGACAAAGTCTCCTGCAAAAAAGAGCACAGGGAAGCTGTTGGATGATGCTGTAAGTTGTGGGGGGAAGCTTCCCAGCTGATCTATTCCCTTCTGATGCATTCTTATATGTACTTACTTGTAAAATATACAGAGGTTTCAGTTTAAGATCTCACTGTATTTCAGAGATCTGCAGACTGATAGCATTGATTTGCTTTCGACCACAATTATTTATGCCTGAGGCTTGGAAAAAATGTAGCATTGTGTAGGAGATAGGCAGTTTAGCCTAGTTTGGTGTTCCAAGTTCCCTTCTTATTGCTGTGTTGTCTTTTTCTGTTGACTACTTATTCATCAACTCCCACTTGGTGTTTTGTCTGAGAAAGGACAGAGTCAGGACTACGAGATTTGGCCCATATAGCTTTGTACAGATGATTAACACTTAGTAGTTATCTCAGACTGGTTTTTATGCCATTCTTCTGCATGTTCCTTCTATGGTTAAGGAAAAAAAGGGGATTTCTTTGCTGTTAGAAGCAATCTTGTTTTGAATTTCATTAAACACTATGCATTTTACAGTAGCATTCATATCTGTGTTGCATGCTTTAGAGGGGTTTATTTGAAACTACTGGAATCACATGAAAACAACAAATACTGAGACCATGAAAAGGTTAAACTTGAAAAGTACAAATGCATTCTATAAAAAGAAGCAGTTACTATAGTAACCATTATATTACAAGGTAGATGTGCCACCTGGGAGTTACAAAGCACTTCTTGAAAAATCCATGTGCCACTTTTTTTTTTTTTTTGCTGGAAAAAGCAGATGGGGTATAATGTTCATTCATTTTATTGAAATACTTTATAGTATTTCATGCAAGTAATTGCATTTAAATTGGTTTTACATTTTGTATTTCTTCCTCAGCTTTTCAAAAGCACTCGCTTATGTTTCAACAGAATTGAGAAACAACAATTATTTGCAGAAGGATAGTGGTGACTGTATCTTGTAGTAACAGAAAAAGTATGAAGGTTGTCTCCAACCACCTCCTTTAATTTAGAAAGCAGTGGGGATAGAAACTTAATGGAATTCCTCCAGCTAGATTCCTGACCCTCACTGCCCCAGACACTCACACCATAAAATAGCAGCAGTGCTCATATAGTCCAGACACAAAATAAAATAGGATATAATTCTTCTCTCTGCTTCCTTATTTGATTTCCAAATTCCAGTCAATAATACTTCTGTGTCCTTTGGGATAGTAAGGTAATGGAAGCCTCAACAGAAGGATCAGCAGTGAGGGTCTCATTATCCTCTGCTTTACACCAACATCAATCTGTTAGCTTTCATCCTTCTAGCTAACATAGCTTTATTTTGCTTACGTACTTCAAAACAAGCTTGAACTTGTCTTTGTCTGCTTCATCTTTTTACTTGTTTAAATGAACACTGGTAGATACAGTTACAATGGCATAGTTCACACTTTCCATTTCCAGTTTTGAATATCCATTTTGTCTCCAGAGGTGATAACTACCATAGTTATATCAGAAGTCTTTGATCGTTAGTCAGCATTCAGAGGGCCACTGTAAAATGGACTAGGATTGTGTTTAGAGGACTTGCTGCCATGTTCCGAGGGATGCAAGTATGTACTTTTTGGACCCTTGGCAATTTACACAGGATCTAAGTCACAGACCATTGGCATCATTGTTGAGATACCTTTTGTAGCTGACCATCTAAATCATAGAATACTTGATCTTTAAACAGTGCAGTGATCATATATTCAAACTGAGGACAACTCACGTTTAAACACATCAAATGCATCAAATACATGTAGAGCCTAATTGCTAAGTGCAATTTGAAAATGAAATATTCTTCACATAAATTTAATACCCCTCAATACTCCCCACAACCTAAGAGTACTTGCCTTAACAATTCTACAAAGCAATTAAGTTATTCAGATAACAGAACTGAACAGCTTCAGGCATAGCTAGACAACAAATTGGGTCACCAGAGTTGGTTTCAAGTGTTTTTGTTCCCCATTTTGCTATAGAAATAAATATTTTTGAGTGACTTTTCATGTCTTTCTAGTTTGTTTAGCATATGATAAATATGCTTTTAAGAGAGGGTTAACTTTTTTGTTTTACTTCAGAAGTCTTTCTGTTCATTAATTCATGTTAATCAACGTATCTCTTAGAGTGCCATAGCTTTACCGTTTTGTTTGCTTTCCTAAAACAATTTAAGACTTGCATTTTTTTAGGTATTCATTGAGCTTTCTGTCCTAGCCATCAGACCATTTTTATAGGGCCTTGATTTACAAACTGGATTTCAAAAGGTCTCTGCGATATTATTTGAGGTGGAGAAAATCTCCAGGAGGTTCCTTCAGCATTTGGACTGTTTGACATTGATGCCTTACATCATATTCCATGAATCAAAACCACAGTGCACTAAAATGATGTACTTGTCACTCCTGTTTCTGCACACAATTTGAATGTCAAATGAGTGTTTTTCGACCAGATCTCTTTTGGCATTAATTGGCTCTGCTACTTTCAGGTCATTGAAGAGCTGAATTTTCAGTATGACTTATAACTTGCAAGGCTGTGTTTTCGTGAGAGGTCAAAGTCAAGCTGGTGCTGTTGACAAGAAGTAGAAAAGTATGGAGCCACATTTGCATTGGTAAAGCAGAGCACCCCTGGAGGTCCTTTAATTATCCTTGGTTGCATTAAGGTGGGGTTTATCAAACGGTAGTTAGCAACACTGGGGAGCATCTTGCTGTAGATGCGTCACTACATCATAGTACTCTCTGTCCAACTTTTCTAATGTGCAAGTGTCAGGTGAAAGTATTGGGTAGGACCTTTTATCAATAAGCCACGATTCTTCTGCATTTATTCTATACCTTTAGGAAGTAGAATACTTCATTGACACCTTCATTTTGTTGTACTTGTACTTCGACAGGTCAACTGATTCTCTGTGAAATATTGAGCATGCCTCTACAGAAGTTTGGTGGTGAACTCAAATTTAGGAAGTTATGTAGAAATCAGTTAAACATAGCAAATCTTATGTTTAACTGTGATGCTTGTCCCTATTTTTACCTCTTCGTGGCTGCTAAATCCTTTTAGTCATTGGAAAAACCACAACCTGGGATTACAGGAAGTAGTTTGAAACATCTACATTCTCATTCTGTTTTAATATATCTAGTTTTTAAGGAATTGAGCACACGTGTGTATGTTTAATGTTATTTTTTTTTAATTGATTTCACATGGCTTACATTTCAAGTCAAGAGTATGGCTGATTCTTGAGTCTGGTTAAATTTGGTGCAGCCCCTGAAGGATGGGCACAGGCAATCTAAAATGCATGTTAATGTACTTTGTTTAGTGATCCTGAGGATAAGTGTAAGCAATTCTTTTTAAGTTTTGCATACCTTTTCATCTTCCAACTCCCTTTTAAACAATAGTACAATGGCTTTCATATTTGTGTAAGATGAGTCAAATCCTTAGTTGTCAATCAGTTTTTTCTTTCATAATTCTGTTGAATTTTTTGAGAACTTCGCATGAATTTTGGATTGAGTGCTCACTATTTTCCCTTCAGAGTGATGAAATACCAAACAAGATATTTCAAAAAATAATTAAACAAAATTGAGATCAAAATATTAAAAATGTCAAAATTAAAATGGTAATAAAAAATGAAGAAGATATTGGCATTGAAGACTAAGATTAATGACATTGTGTTATGATAAATGTTCTCTTGAGTGTTCGTCTACATTATTTTACTTAGTTTCACTCTTTTTGTTTTTTTCTTTCCTCCAGGTTAAACACATTTCTGAAGATCCACCTTGTAAATGCCCTAATAAATTCTGTGTGGAGCGCCTTTCACAAGGAAGATACAGAGTTGGAGAGAAGATCCTCTTTATTAGGGTAAAGGTTTTATTTTATCTGCTGCCTTCCTCTTTGGAAATATTTTTCTGTTTAACCAGCACTGACTCATTTCTCTGAAATTGTCAGAGAGTACAGAAAATACGTTAGGTTAAGTGACTCGTGGAATTATTAGCATCTGGTAGAGCCTTATAACTCTAGGTCATGGAATTTGTTCTGTCTTTGATCAGGGGCAACCAAAGAGTAAATGGCAACAAATGGAGATGATGATTTCTAGTTCTATTTGAAAGAACATTGACTGCATCATCAGCTTTTCTCCCATTTTGCACTGACTGATAATATTTGATGGGTCAGGAAAGAGATCAAAGGCACAATGATCACTGTGTTGCCAAGTCATATGTTAAGTACAGGGGGCAAAACATTAATGTCATATTATTCCAGTTGATTAACATATTTCTAAACTTAGTGTTATAATTCATATCAAGTATGAAATACATTAACTTCTGTATCACATAGTTAATCCTTAATGTAAGTATTTCCTAGCATAAGTATCTGGCTGAATTTAGCAAAAAAAAAAAGTTATCTAAACTTCATTTAGATCCTATTTGTATATTCTGTATGTATATTTATGCCAATGATATGAAAATATTCCAATCATCTATTTTTCTGATATTGTGGAAAGAATGTGATTCATATTATGCTTCTTCCCATTTTCCATTTCTCTCTCCACGTTGTGCTGTGCTTGTGTAATAACTTGATAAAATGGTGTATCTTACTATCAAGAACTGTTAACCCTATTCTGCTAAAGGTGTGAAGCTGACTTCATAAAGTGAGGATTTAGCACCTGTGAGAACAAAAGAAGTCCAAAGGAATCCTTCCCATCTGTTCCCACTTCAAACATCAGAGTGGTTACTCTGTTGTAAGCTTGTGTTTAATTTATACTGAAGTCAAATTTAGATAAGGATTTAGGTTGCCCTATGTGTATGAAGTTGAGAACGTGTTTAAATAATATGCTGAGTAGGAACTGAAAAATCCCATTTAATTCAGTAATAGCTCAGAATTAATAAGAAATACAGGGTTTGTCAGAGATAGTTTGAGATGTAACATGCTAGGGTAAATTATTAATAGCTTTTTTGTTTCATAGCCAGCCATACTTCTTATTAAGTCTGCAGGATTTTAGGGTACTAGCTTTAAATGACTTGAAAGAAGGTAATTTCATCAACCAAACTTCCCAGTAATCTGGGAGAGTTTAACACTTCTGTTTTCTTCCTTTTGATTTTAATTTAAAATAACAGCATCAAAGTATTTTTAATCTTTCAGTTTTGATAAACTAAGCTGTTCTGCCAGAATGGTGAGCATCAAATTCCCTTTCACTGGCTTCTTTATTGTGCAATCTAATCCTACTCAGATTTCTTTCCAAGTTTGCAAACAAAACACCCTTTTCGTATCACTCTACTATGTTCCAAGGAGAATTGTGCCAAAAAATAACAGTAATATAGATTAGACACGAATCTACAGTATTAGAGATCATTCCTACAACTACGATATCAATGGAAACTTGCCAGGAACTTCAGTGGGAACAAGTTTATTTCTGTGGGTTTTAGAAGTCGTTTGTCTTTGGGTTTTGTTAGTTTGAATCTCGCTTTGGAATACCCTACTGGATCACAGTAAGTTATTACTCTTCTCTCTATGTATTTTTATTGTGTACATGAATAGATTTATTATCATTTCTTTGGAATCCTTTGGACATTTCCTTGTGAGAAAACATGTTGGGGTGCATGGCTGACTTGTAATTCTGTTGATAATTGGCACCCAATTCTGGTGCTGCTGAGACGGTTCTCCCTATGTTGTATGTTTCATGTAGAGGGTGACAGTGCCCCTTATAAGCCATTTGTCTGTAATCCAATGAGCCTCAGTTGAATTGAGGGGAAGAAGTTCTTTCCAACTTCTGTAGGTCACTCTGTACCAACTGACAAGCTTGCTAATGTTATAGTCAACTTCAAGCAGAACTGCTCTTCAAAAACGAGATATGAGATCTTTTGTAACAAACCCTTGTGCAATGTCTTGTGAAAGGGATGCACAGAATTAAGACTGCTTATTTTTTTAAGGCAACGGAAGAGATTTAGATAAATAAAGAACTTTATGGCACAGAATGTGAGTGTGACCTTAGAAAAAGATAGTATTACAAACAACAAATTTTAGTGGCAGATATTTTTATTTCAAGCTATCTCGTGTTTAATACATGATAAAAGCATAAGGATGTATGCTTGCCACAAACAACTAAGTTGCTGTCATGAAAATATATCCAACTAATTCATACACAAAAAAAATCAGATCAGTGATTTCTGCACAATGAAAAACTATTTTTTGTGCAACAGGAGTCAGACGAAATAACATAGTGGGTCCTGACTGTAGAGTCTGCCATTTTTCCTGGCATCTGATTGCTCTTAAGTTTTTTGACCTTGTTCTTTTAATCATTAATTGTAAGTACCATTGCTTTATTGTAACAATGAGAAACTATTTCTTTGATAATAGTTCCTTCTAAATTTAAAACCCCGTAAAACTATTATTTGCCTGATATGGCACCTGTGTAGTTTACTTTGGGATTCACTATCAGTATGTGTAAATGTCTGTATGATCACTGATGGTTGCAAACAGTCTGGTAATGTTCTGCCCCTCTGTTTTCCATTTCTGGTGAGAAAAATGTGCTCATTTATTAATATGTAAGCACACTTTCCCCCAAACCATCCAGACTGGGACAATGTAGCAGGTAAGTATGGGAAATATGGAAAAATGGGAAGCAGACTGATAGTACATTTCTCAGAATTCCATCTTGTTCTGCTTTTCCAATCCAAATATGTAATTGACAGTGGTTGTTTTTGTTTTACTTTTCACCATTTACCTGAACTTTGTCTTCCTTGTTTCAGGGATTCTGACAGTTTTCCTGCTTCTCCAAGGCTATTTATCTTAGAATGTTCTGAATAATTTACCTTTCTAGCCCTGAAATTCCTTCTCTAGTGCTTTATCCACACCAAATAACCTTCACTGGTGTCAAAAATGTCAAAACCATTGGCAAATCAGCATTTCTATCAGGGCTGTTGGGCTTCAAGGACAACGATAGTTACTGGTCTGTTCTTTGGGCTTTGATTCTCAGTTGTAGCAGTGGATGGTGGACACTTTTTCATTCACCATTTTATTCTGTTTGCTTTGTTTTTTGGTTCTTTTTTTTTTTTCTTTTTACTGTGGGCCAGATCCTATCCAACTGCTTTACCCTCATGTACTGTTTGGTGCAGTTGATCTATACTTCCTTAATTTTCATAATGAAAGCATAATGATTTCTGAACGTGATCAATTTTTCCTTTTTTCTCCTTCTATTTTTTAATAATAGTAGTTAACATAAATAGGTACCAAAAATATTAATAGTTTCAAAAATAGCTGAAAAATGGCATGGAAAAAGAAAAAAATTACCCAACTAATTATGTAGGAAATGATAGTGGACAATTCTCAGAACTCATTGTTTCAGTGTTTTGGTTCTTTTTTTTTTTTCCTTAGAATGCTGAGAATACAGAAATAAGAAAGGATGTAATTTGTTCTGTTTTTCTTCCCTTTTTGTGAAGATGTGAAGTTGTGCTCTGCTGACTCAACTATCTTTTTTTATAAAATGTACTGCATCTCCATCTGTGTACCTGAGAGCATAGGCTTACTGCTAATTCACTCAACCATGAGTTTGCAGACAAAAAATCACTCTGCAAAAAGGAAAAGCGTTTCTAGTTCATTGTTAAGAATTATAGATTGGGGCCCATAAGTTTATATTGAAGGTGTTAATTGGGGAAAGTATTTCTTTGTTAGTTATTTCTTGTACTTTTGCTTCATAGAGTTTTTGTTTTTTTTGTAAGTGTTCATTTTAAATTAATGAGATGTTATCACATTTCCATTAGTATTGAGGCAGTGTTAATGTTTACCGTTTGAAACTTGTGAGCCTAATTTATTAGGAGTGGAGATCATAGAATCATAGAATGGCTTGAGTTGGAAAGCAACTTAAAGATCAGCTGGTTCCAACCCAATGCTGTGATCCTGTTGGTTCCCACCAGATCAAGTTGGGTGAGACCCCATCCCACCTGTTTTTGAATGCTTTTAGAGATGAGGCATCCACAGCTTCTTCAGGCACCCTGAGCCTCATCACCTTCTGAGTGAACAATTTCCAGCTAATATCCAATCTAAATTTCCCTTCTTTTAGTTTAAAGCAGTTCCCCCTCATCCTATCACTATCAGATGGTGTCAAATATCTGTATTCCTCCTGATTTTAAATTCCTTTGAAGTACTGTTCAGGTGCAACTAGGTCTCCCTGCACCCCTCTCTTCCCCAGACTGAACAGGCCAAACTGCCCCAGCCTTTCAGCCTTCCACATCCTTCCTGTACTTTGGACTCTAGGCTTGGACACAGTAGTCCAGATGAGGCCTCACAACAGCAGAGTAGAGGGGAACAATCTCCACCCTCCCACTGCTGCCACCCCTCTGTGATGCAGCCCAGAGTGCTGCTGATCTCCTGGGCTGCATGAGCACACTGATGTTTCATGTCCAGCTTTTTGTCCATCAGGACTCTCAAGTCCTACTCTGCAGGGCTGCTCTCAAGTTTTACTCCCAGTCTGTACACATATCTGAATTTGTCCCGAACCAGGTGCAACACCCTGCACTTGGCCTTGTTGAACCTCATTAGTTTCTTGTGGGCCCACATTTCAAGCCTGTCTGGGCCCTTCTGGATGGCATCCCTTCCTTCTCCTGTGTTATCTGCACCACTCAGTTTGGTGTCATCAGTGAACTTGCTGAGAGAGAGTGCACTTCATCCCACTGAATATGTTGTTGATAAAGGTTTTGAAGAGTGTCTGTCCCAAGACAGACCCCTGGGGGACATCAGTCATCACCAGGATGCAGTTACTCATAGTGTCACTTTTTAAGAAAGTTAGTACCAATCCTTCTGCTTCATGTTATCATTTAGAGAAATGAAAATAAATGAGACTTAAGTTGCCTCAGGAAACCAAAGTTTCTGTACTTCTCGTTGGAAATTTTCATTAAATTTTTAGCATTTAGACATAGAAGTACATTTATTATCTCTTGCAGCATTCTTTAGGGTAAGGTTCTTAAGGAACTTGTAGCTTATGTGGGATTTTCAAAGTAGGCTTTATATCTGGAGAATGATGGTTCTAAATAGAATCAACATAGAAAATTTAAAAAGGTGTATAGGTTTTAAAACATTCAGTATGAGATGATTTGACCTTTCTGTTCTTGAAATAACATGAAAAAGTTAAATTATATCTTAAAAAGTGTTTTGTTTCACTTTGTCTTTCTCTTATCAATGTTAAATCAGTGACTTTTCCTCTTATTTCATCCAGGTTACACTTATCTAGCTTTGTGTCGTTGCTTGAATTATTCCTTTGATGGAAAAGTTTAACTCATACAGAAAATCCCATTGAATTCAAAAGCTCATTGCATTGGAATCAACAATTCTCATTTAAGTAGCAACTTTTCTCCTATGAGAACAGTCAAGCCAGGAAACAAATTGACAAAAGGGGTTGTGTAGTCACTTTCCTTGGAGGTTTCTAAGATTCAGTAAGTTAAATCCCTGTGGAACTTGATAAAGCCTTATAGCTGATGCTGCTTTAAGGGGATGGGACAGGCTGTCCAATTTGAATTACTGTGTGTATGTTTTCTGGTGGGACAAGAGCCATGCCAGTCTCCTCAGTCAAGGGCAGTTTTCAGATATTTAGATTTTATGTAGTTATAAGCAAGTAATACTTGGGTTTGGAATATAGTTCGCTGCTCATTTATCGCAGTATTAATACTTAATATTTTATATCAATTTGCTAAATTAAACAGTGAACTCGTTGGAAAATCTTGCTTACAGGGTAAGAAACTTTGAGATTATGTGCACACAAACATGATTATTTATTTTGATCTTATGATGACAGTTTTCCTATTTGAGCTGCTGGTGCTAAACATATGTAAAATTTAGTTTATATGTTCATATATGTTGATAACAAAGTGTAGGTTTAGTTCTTCAAGGATAACTGTCAGACAGTAGACTGTACTGCAGTGTGACTCTCTACATCTTGAACATCTCACCTCTTTTTATGCCACAAATGGAAATATTTGCACCAAATGGCTAATGTGGGATCGAAATGATACTTCCATGGCTCCTGTTGAAATCAACTGAAATTGAAAATGCACAACCATTCTCAACGTTTGAGCTTGAGTTCTTCTGTATTGTTTTTTTTTTTTCCTTGGCATTGAAATAGCATTTTTGAGTCCAAATCCACTCCTATGTTTTTTACATCAATGAGTGAATTCTCACAGAAGTTACTTTCTTAATAGTTTTAATCCTTTAAAAATGGAACATTAAAAAGACAATAATAATTGTCCTTTCAATATTACGAAAAGTTTAATTATTATGCATATCACTCAGTAAATGATAATTTCAGAAGACAGACATATGTTGATAGACAGGCACTGAAGTCAGTCATAGTCCATAAAAGCCAGGGAATGAAGCTTCTAAAATGTCTCACTTCTAAAATGCCGAATTGTGAGTTAAAGTTGGTTTTCATTATGTTATATATTTAAATACCCAATGCCATTATTTCTCCTTTTCAACTTTTTACATTTTTTACGTAGGCCCAGAAGTGTTTTTTCATTATATTCTTCTAGGGGAGTGAACAAACTTTTGTAATTAATAATGACGGGGGTTTTTTTGTTTTGTTTTGTTTTGTTGTTGTTGTTTATGTTGGGTATACTTCAGTGGAAATTTGGTAGCATCTCTTCTGCTCTTTTTTTTTTTTTTCATGAATTTTTGAAAAGTAGAGCAAAGCAAAGAATCTGGTGCTGAAAGGAAGCAGCAAGTACAGCAAACCTTTGTTTTCTTCAGTAAAGAGCAATAAACTTTGAAGAACTCATAGTCAACTACTTATCTGAAGAGTATTCAAACAAAGAATGGAGGGGAAAAAGAAAAGCCTAACAAAAGCCAAGGAAAACCTAACAGTAGCGTATTAAACTGAAGACCAGTTACTAGCTGTTCTTCAGACTGTATGAGCATATTAGAAATATTGGATTCAGACTGCTTTGGGGTGTACTATCATGCCTTGTTTTCAATAAGCCAGAAAAGGATTTAGAAACATTGAATCACAGAATCATTTAAGTTCACAGTGACCTTTAAGGCTCAGCTGGTCCAACTTGAAGGGCTTCTCTTGATTATCTGAAATAACGGTATTCAAAGCGAGGCCATGCCAAAACCAAGTATAGTGGGAGCATCACTTCTTTTGACTAGCAATGTTTAATACACCCCAAAATGCATTTGGTCCTCAGTATGTTGGCTCATACCAAGCCTGCTGTTGACCAACACTCTCAGATCCACCTCTGCAGGGCTGCTCCCTACCCAGTTTATCTCTGTGACTGTGCAGTACTCCATTCCAGGTGCAGCACCAGGCACCTGCCATGAGAACTTCCAGATGTAGATTGCTCAGTGCTCTAAGCTTATTTAAGTTCCTTTTGCAGTCAAAAGTAGTTTGTTTTTTGTCTTCACAACTACTTGCAATGTTACTTGTGCTTTTTGGAAAGCTGAGAGCTGGAATCATTGTCCTAAACATGCCACTCAACCATCAGGTTGGTTGATATTGCAAGCAATGCTGAAGGAATCTTTCAGTTTGCATGCAGATCTTCTAAATTATATCACTTTACATAATGGGGTGGAAGGGGGGGGGGGAGGGGAAAGGAGCTGCCTTTTCTTTTGTGTTTAGGAAACAATGCCTTTGGCAGTCTGACTTTTCTCCTATAGTCTTAAATGTGTGATTACCTTCAATGTAACAATGTTAATGTGAAGCTGAGGGTAACTACTAATACAAAGACTTGATTAGAGTGATTTGTCAAATCCACAGCTGTAGCTGCCTCATTTAGGCAGACTTAACAAACACCAAGACTTTAATAAATACAGAGTAAGTAATTGTCCCCAGTTTTACAAATATTCAACTACTTCTGCCTACTGTGATGGAACTACTTTCTTCTTCACCTTTTTTCTACCCTAACAGACCCTAATCTGAAACATCTTTCCCTGATTTTAGTTTTGTTTTTAAACATACATTTTTCTTCCTGGGAGATGGAGGTATCAGAGATCATAGAATCATAGAATCACCAAGGTTGGAAAAGACCTATAAGATCAACCAGTCCAAGCATTCACCTACCACCCATAGCTCCCACTAAACCACGTCCCTCAGCACAACATCCAGTCGTTCCTTGAACACCCCCAGGGTTGGCAACTCCACCACCTCCCTGGGCAGTTCATTCCAGTGCCTGACCACCCTTTCTGAGAAGTAATATTTCCTAACGTCTAACCTGAATCTCCCCTGGCACAGCTTGAAACCATTCCCTCTAGTCCTCTCAGTAATTACACGAGAGAAGAGGCCAGCCCCCAACTCACTACAACCTCCCTTCAGGAAGTTATAGAGGGCAATAAGGTCTCCCCTGAGCCTCCTCTTCTCCAGGCTGAACATTCCCAGCTCCTTCAGCCTCTCCTCATATGGCCTGTGTTCCAGACGCCTCACCAGCTTTGTTGCTCTTCTTTGAACACGTTCCAGGGCCTCAATGTCTTTCTTGCAGTGAGGGGCCCAAAACTGGACACAGTACTCAAGGTGTGGCCTCACCAGTGCTGAATACAGGGGACAATCACCTCTCTGCTCCTGCTGGCAACACCATTCCTGATGCAAGCCAGGATGCCATTGGCCTTCTTGGCCACCTGGGCACACTGTTGGCTCATGTTCAGCCGAGCATCAATCAACACCCCCAGATCCTTTCGTCAATACAATCTTCCAGCCACTGCACCCCAAGCCTGTAACGTCGCCTGGGGTTCTTGTAGCCAAAGTGCAGCACGTGGCATTTGGCCTTGTTAAACCTCATCCCATTGGCTTCAGCCCAGCTCTCCAGTCAAATCCCAAGCCAAATCCTTCATCTCTGCGCATCTGAATTTCAGCCTTTATCCCTGATAGTTTGGAAACTTTCCACAAGAGCAGCAATGTTTTGAGGTTCATTGTGAACGTGATGTAGAAGTGAGGGTGAAAGCTGCCCTTCCACTAGTGTTATTTTTCATGTTGTGTGTTAACAGACCACTTAAAGATAACACGTGGCTTTCAATTGAAGTCTTTTGAAGTCTTTTTCACAGTTATTTCTCTTTTGTCATGGTTACAATCTTGTTGACTTTTCAGTGTTCTATGAAAGGCTTTTCTGGTCTGTGCAAAAACTATATTGAAGGCCAAGAAGAACTGCTTGTAGATATTTAAATCAATACCTGCATGTAAACTCTAAGCCATCTATACCCTCCCATCCTCTGTAACATCAGGGTATTGCTACTACTATAATTTTTTCTCTGTGTATGTGGAAAACATGTAGGTCTATTACAAAGAGCATAAGGAAAACCCCAGCTGGACCTGAAAAGCTCTCTTTACAAGAAGTATTTATTTTAAATATCAAGGTTCTGATGTTTGTAATGTTGAAAACTCCAATAGTATTCAGAATTCTTCTAACCAAAGTCACAAAATTCAAGTAAAATGGTGGTTTGGTGCTTTAGTGAAGCCAGCTTTTCAGAAATGACTGCCCTGTTAGTGCTAAATCTTGCTTCATATTACTTAACAACTTCCCTGTGATTTACTGAAGGGCAAGAGGGAGAAGGTGTCATCTGGTATTTCGTAAGGGTACAAAGAGCCCTGTTTCTGTTTCCTTCTCCCTCTCTCTACCCCCCACCTCTCAAGGTACATAAATTAGCAAGCCACAGAATGATATCATGGCATTTCTGTATTCAAAGTGTACGTTGTTCTCTCTCCTTTTTCTCTTCAGTCTGTTTTGGTAAGCTTTTATTCTTTAAGTCAACAATAGTATTTGTAAAATATCTGTTAAAGTCTTACACAAGACAAGTCTGTGCATAAGACTTCAATCTGAAGGAGTCAATGGGCACTTGGTGTGAAGGTATTTATATTTATGTTTTATTCCATTAGAGATCCAGATACAGCATTGCTAACGTGCTTAGAGATACGATCTCACTGACCTAACCTCAGAACACATTTTACAATGAAGAAAAGCATTTATTCTTGATCTAGCCCTAATTCCCTCACAAGCAGTGGCAGGAGAAAAAATGTCTCTGTGGAATGAAGTTGGATTTCAGAGCTTCAGAAAACCTTCTGAATCCCAAAAAGCTAGTAAGTGAGTTAACTGCCAGAAGGTTAGGAGCCTCTGACTATGTGTAGAGCAGTAGGAGAAAGAACTTAAATGTGCTAAGCATCCAGTTCCCTTGTTTCAGCTAGTGAAAAGCATTGCAAAAGGTCCTTAAATACTGAGTGGGTTTGAATATTGCTTCTTCAACCCTGTCTTTTGTCTAGTGCAGCCTGAGGGTTAAGCTCAGACTAGTTACCTTTAAGCTCAAAGCTTTATATTCAGTATTGGGGTGCCAGTGGTATGAAATCTTTGCTTTAGGAAACGTGGAGATCAAGTATTTGATCCAGTTCTGGCAGTGTATCCCTCTCTGTATAAGATGTTGGTCAATTAATTCTTCCATGAAGCCAAGAGTCTGGCTTTATTTGGCCTTGAGCCATCAAGTAATGTCTTGCAGATTGTGGTGCATATTAATGTGTTGACATTTAATACTTCAGGAATCGTTACATAATATCCCTATTTGGGTAATAATAAAGTAAAAAATCCAGAATACGAGGGCTGTTCCAAAAGTAATGTCTCCTATTTTATTATACTGACCTGTAACATCAGAGTTGTATGTTGGTGTTGTGGCAATAATAGTATGGTACTGCCATTATTCTGCTATTCTGTGACATTTCATTGCCATGAGACAGATGGCAGCAGAGGGGCAGTCTGACATAGAAATGCATGTGAAGCAATGGTGTGGAACTGAACTCCACGTGGAAAAAATGACACCCATTGACATTCATTGACTCTTGCTGAACGTTTTCAAGCATGGCATGCAGGCTCTTGTTTATCACTGAAAAAAGGATATAGCTAGTGCTGGTGCTTCAGTTGAAACATAATGCTTTGTAGCTGAGAATTTGCTTTATTAACTAGTGCTATTGTGCTCCTCGTACCTGTTGCAGTTTCCATGGGAATAAATAGAAGGTATTATTTTCAGAGTGACTTATGTAAAATAAGATTATACTGATGATGACAAATTATGTTGGTGTGAAGCCATAGAAGTTCCTAATTTTTTACGCCTTCATCTTCACGAGAGAATTTCATTCATGTTTCTCTGCTGTTAAAAATTCACAGTACCTGCTTAGGAAACATTTTGAGCTGAAAAATAAGTGAGAAGAAGCTGGTTCTTAGCATTACCAGTGCTAGTCCAGTGGCTTGTCTTGACGTTGAAAGATATATGTCTTATCTTGGTAGTTGTTAGATGTGGGTGAATTAAAAGAGAGGATTTGTCCTTTAAATATTGTAATTGTAAGAAGGGAAATTGATGAAATCTTATGAGTTTTGGCACCAAACTGGAAATACTTACTGTATTATATATTACTTTCAAATCCAGTTAAACTGTTCTGCAGAATATATGTACTAAAGTCCAAAAAAAAAAAAAAAAAAAGAAAAGAAAACAACCAAAACCAAAGATATACGTTATAATAATATGTGGGAAGAGACATTATGAAGACAAAGATTAGTAGACAAGAATTCAACAGAAGTTAATTAACCCAATACTAATTTGCAAAACAACTTCTTATGAAGAGCAGTCTTAATATAGGAACTGATTTTTCCATGATTCTTTTTCTTGCCACTGTGAGCAATGTGAACTTATTACCACGTGCATGCAGTGGATTCCACAGTGTTTGTGATCCTAGTAATTGTATCTAATTTGTCACATTTGCAAGGTATTTATTTTAAGAATCTCGGCATAAAGACTTGGGCTTTTTCTAACACATTTGAAATGAAGCACTAACTTACTTTCAGTGTTTAACAAGTTGCACCTGTAAAATTTCAGTATGTTTTCAAGAGGTCAAGAACTGGCATGGTTGGTGCCTGTATTCCATACCTTTCTCTATTGGTATGTTCTGTGAATGGACGAGTGGACATAGACCTGGAATATAAGCAGTGCTCATTATCCCTCAGCTCAAACGTAGTAACAGTAAATAAGAGAGACTCTTTGAGGAAACATTTCAACAACATTTCTGTGGCTCTTAAGGCTTCAATAGAGCATCAGCTGAGCACCTCAAGTAGATAAGTACATAGCCCACATGCAATCATATGAATATATGTAATTTATTATGCAGAAAGTAAGCAAAAAACACTTATTCAAAGGAAGGGAAATGCCAAGATGTGAGGAATAAGGCATACTAGGGCTGTCTGGAGGTAGTTGTTTTATTTCTAGGAAGAAATGTTTCTAATATGGAAAACAACAGTGCAGTAGCACTGTTTCTTTTCTTCTCTGCGTGTTTGTTCTATCTCCTGCAGTGAAGTAGGAGTAAATTTTATATATATATACATATATATATATTTATTGCTTGTGCTTCTGAGTAACTGAAACTGTTGGTGCATGGTAAGATGATGGAGTTAAGTGCAGTCTGGATAGAGGCAAATTAGCACAGAGGAAAACACCTCTGTCAGGAGAGTTGATTCTAAATCAGAATCAAGTTTATATATTAAAAGGAAAAGGTTAGAAACTCCAGGCTACTCTGTTACAGTAATCAGTACCTTTTTGGCAACTAGTACGTTTTTCTATTCCAAGAGGGTTGCCAGAACCTAAAAAGATCTTTCTTCTGGTATTTGCGGAAAGATATAAAACTGATGAGTGTGAAGAGATCCAACATGCTAGAATATATACAACAGGGGATTTCTGTGGGACTCAGTCTCAGTCCCATCAGGTTACAGCTGGCATCTATCAAATCTAGGCTAGATTAGTAAAGCTAAATTTAGATAACCCATTCCTGCGTCAAGACAGTTATCAGAGTACTAAAATTATGAAATATTCCAAAGAATATCCCATTGCTTGAAAAATGAGTGCTGTTAATCTGAATACTTCTTCCCTCGACCCTATTAGTTTTTTATCTTCTGTACCAGGAAAGTAGCTTTTTTTTTTTTTTTTTGGTAGCACTGTCAGCACTTGCATAGATGTCAGAGCTTGGCACCTAGTCAGTCACTCACGAGCCCAACAAACACTACAGTAAACTGTTCTAGCATGCATTCCAAAGATAAAATTGGAATTCTGCAGAACAAAAGTGGTAGTATTACCATAGTTTTTCCTGGCTTGTTCCCATGGAAAACTGAGGGTTAGTTACAAAGTTAATTTCAAACGTGCTGTCAAAGCAGGCAAGAAGAGCAGAGGAACCATCAGTATTTTCTCTTGTACCACCCAGATTTACCAACCCTTTGCCATTTCACATCCATGTAAGCTTTATTGTGTCATGTCAAAACCATTTAAAGATACAATGTTATACATCCAGCTAGAGGAGACTGATTTCAGCTTTATTTAACTTCGTGCTGAACAGAAATGCAAGTGTTGGAGCAAGAAAAGCCAGTCAAAGCAAAAGATCATCGAGCCATGTTGTCATGCATTAACTTGTGCTCACGCTACCATCATCAGTGCAAACAAATCACCTCTGATTTGCATTTGGATGATGGATTTTGGAAGCTGAGGGAATAGCCAGACATAGATTTCCTGCTTTCAGGTTGTATCAGGAGGAAATTTTGTCCATGTATCATGTAAGTTAAGTTCCCCAGCCATTTGTACTATTTTCCAGTTTGCTGAAGGTTGTGTATAATTTACAGAGTGGCTTGTGACCAGAGACTTCCATGTGAGCAATGATCACTTGAACTAAGGCGGTTTTGAATTAGGATGTTATACTAAAGACTGAACTTGATAGAATTTGGCTTGGCATCTATAGTCAAAGGCTGGTGATTGCAATCTTGGGTAAGTCATTCCTGGTCTGTAACATCTTAGATTTATTCAAAGTTGTTTATTCCATTAAAACTTTTCACGTGGTTTTTTTACACATTAGTATAGCTTGGGACCACTACTTACAATGTTGCTTTCATAGATTTAAACAGACGCAATTTCATTCCAACATTGTAACATCATGCCTTATAGACTCGCAATGACATCACTTTGAAAACTTTGAGAGGATGCTTTGTACTATTTAAAGGAAATTAAGTCTAAATATAAACATTTTTAATATTACGCTACCCTAGTTCTCCCCTAGTTAACTGCAGCGTGAATTAGAATGTGTTTTAATTAAGCCCATTGAGATAAACAAGCCCATTTCAGGACAATCCATTAAAAAAAAATAATCTCCAGTTTAAATTCAAGAGAGATCTGATAAAGTAATCTGCTTCTAGATACTTTCCAAACGTAATTCTCTTGGTTGTTCATGCAGCTCCACTGATTTAAAAAACAGAGAATGGAAGTAGGAAGCAGTTTCCACATGTCTGCATTGTGATTTTGCACATCTGTGACTAGTTTCATAATTTTGGTGTTGCCCTCAACTCTTCATATATAAAGTAGGAAAATAAATCTTTAGGCGTCTCAGTTTTTTGTCTGTTGGATCTTATCTAAAAACACGCAGGCTGAGATTTCCAGCATAACTAAAAATCATAAAGTAGAAGGAATGTGAGGTACTCTGTAGGTAGCCAGCCACTAAATTGAACTACCAGTGCCTTCATTTTCTGAAGCATCTTAGAGAATTCTGGCGATTCTTCTCAATAAAATCAGTCAGTGATGACTGCAGGAATGTTAGCTCAATATCATCAGCTCACAGATATTATTATTGCAAGCCCTTCGTTTCAGTTATAAATGCTAGTAACTGAAAGATTCTTCTTTGCAACATAAAAATCCATGGCTGTGACTCTTCCAGTGGTAGGTCAGTGTAAGCAGTAGTACTGTGGAATAGAGTTGGTGGCATGCTTGGCATACCACGGGGGATCTCAGCTTTATTTCTTCTATATACCATTATTTTCTGTTTTTTTGGTTTTTTTTTGTTTTTTTTTTAACTCCAACTTCTGTAAAACTAGAAAATGTTTGTATTTAGACTGTGACAAGTCATACTTTAATCCAGGAAGAAACTGAGCTGGAATTTGACAGAAGTAAAAACATCGTAACTAAAAGAGATAAGGGTCAGCTTTTAAGAACTGAGATTAGAATTAGATTACACTGATATTTTGTATAATTAAATACTGTTACATGTATCTGATCACTAGCAATGTGACAAATAATAGGCAGATATCTCCTCTTCTATGATATTTAAATCTTAAATATTGGTCAGCACATTTTCTTTTACCTTACTGTGTTTGATGAATTTGTTGGGGGTGTTTTCAAAAGAGGAAAAAGACACTTGACTGAAGGGAGCTGTAGAGACAGAACTTGAGAAATTTAAAGAAAAAAGGAATATTTCCACTTCTAATTGTTCTGTCCCCTATTTTTTTTTTGTTTGTTTCTGTCTGTGTAGAGGTCTTCTTTATGAGTGGCATACACTGGATGAGGCAGGAATGCTATCAGCCTGGAGTTTAGAGAACGCAATGTTCTTTATGATAATTAGTCAATACGAGGTGCTTAATGCCATGTGGTTCTCTCCTGCAACTTATCACAGGAAGGAGGTGGTGGAAATGTTCCCATGAGAAAGAGTGTGAGTAGGAGGAGATGGGATCACAGCTCCTGCTGTAACACTGTGGGGGGAAGTGATCAGAGGCCAAGCTTTCTCTTCAGAATCCAGAACTTTTTGAAAGAGAGTCAGAATAGAGGATCTATTCCAATATATTGCATATTATTTATATCTCTTTAGAGACAGATTATGCCACTAAGATTTTTGCACAGATGAACCAAGTTACTTTTACGGTAAGAGTTAGCTTTAGCTGCGTGCCAACTACTCTGCAAGTATTCACATAGTCTTATACCTCAGTGTAAAGATGTTAAGCAATTGTCCCTACTGCACTGGTGTAAAATGATGTTGCATCTGTATGAGGAATATTCTGGCCTGAGTGTCAGAGAAAAGTGTGGCAAGATTTTCAAATGCCAGTGGCAGTCATAGAAAGAAGGCTTGCACCCTTATGCATTTCTGTATTTGATCCTTTCTTTGGGAGCTTTCAGTTTTTCTTGCTTCTAATGCAGAGAACAGCTTTCCTGACAGTTGTGGAAAGTGAAGGAAAAAATATCCGGTAGAGGAAAGATGGAGCCAGAATGGATGGCTTAAATAATTGAAATGTGACCCACTCTTAAACATGATAAATGTACCCAACGTTTGTTGGTTCCTGTTGCCATTAGAAGAGATTTTGAGATTTTGAAAGCAATATCCTCAGCGTAGCTACATTTTAATGAGTCTTTTTCATAAAGTAGAGTATAAAGGAATAGTTTCCCCCTAACGGACCATATTGTGAAGTGTATTTAATTATAGGACTAGAAAATTATATGTAACCTTTTGAATTAGTCCGAATAAAGGCCTCATGAATTTCTTTACATCTCTATTTTAGGATCGCTAAGCAACCAAGGACAAATGGCTTTATTTCTCTGTGACATATTGTATTGCTCTTGAAAGCTTTTCAAGCGAACGTTGGTTCTTTAGCACAGGAATAAATGGGTTGTAGGCATATTACAGCTCCTCTTGAATCATTTGTATTTGTTGACACGTGATCTCCTCAGTCCAGTGGCTGGGGCTTACCCAGTGTTAGACTTCTCACTTTGATTAAATTTCATACGAACATCATATATGCAAAGCATTGTGATTTGTTGTTTTGGGAAGGGAGGTTATATACTTATTATAAGCAACCGTCATGATGAGGCAGGGGCTTATTGTATGTAGAAATTTTGCACTGTATTTGCTGCATCTCAGAGCAAATGTGTGCCACTAGAAAACAATAGACACTGTCCAGTTTAATCTGAAAGCATTCGGTTGAAGAAGATAGTGCGTATATTATCTACAAATCTTAAAGCTGCTTTTGGTTTCAGCTATTGCTCTCCTCTGTTGGCCAGTTCATGGTAGTCATTAGAAACTCTATTATCTGATGGAGATGTTTTATCTCTAAATATTCAGATGTTCTAGCTTTGAATAGCACGCAGTCGAGTACACTTAAGAAAAGGAAAAAGGGACAAGGAAATGTTATATTAACTTCCTGTGTAAATATCTAAGGCAACATCACCTCAATAGAGTACAGACTGGATGAGATACAGAGAAGCTCTAGAGGCAGCTGCAGATCTTGTTGACACTGGACTCTACAGTGTTGACATTTGACACTACAGTGCCTAATATTTTTAAGTTCTTTGCAAATACCACTTTGCTAACAAAAAATACGTCATTCTGCTTATTTTAATCCTTTAAGAAATATGGAAACTTTGAGTTTCCCGTGGTTTTCTTTATACAAGCAAGCTGAACAGTTCTAACTACCCTTTGTGAGATCTTAGCTTGTCCTTTTCTGTTCTTTTCTTTCATGCTCTTAAATGATGACGGTGTTTGTCTGCCTCCTTGTGAAATTATCTGTAACTGCAAACCTGATGTATGGGTGTGCTGTGTGCTTGCTTTTTTTAGTAGGCCGTGCTAAGCAGCTGAATTGTATTGTGGTGGCTGGAGGCATCTCATTTTTTATTTATTCCTCAGAAATACGTAAGAGTGATTTTGAGAGACTCACTAATGAACAGATGAACATTATCTCATACTTAGTCATCATCCTTTACTTTGTGGAAGTGATAGCTGATGCAATTGTACTTTCCCATTGCTGACTAGGCTTTAAATATTGTGGATGAGTAAGACACTACTGTGCAAGTGACTTCAATCTGTGCATGACTTTTTGCTAAGCCAGACAACAAAATCTTCTATTTAAAGTAATGTTAAATTTATTGCAAGGGATTCACAGCTGTGAAGACTAGCTCCTTCCCTGAAAAAGGAAAGAATATTATAAAATGGTTAGTACCAGATGCAACTTGAAACAAACAAGCGCAAAAAAAAAAAAAAAAAAAAGTGAGATTTGATAATTCTGAATAAGTTGTTGTTATACATATACTTTTGAAGTTAGGAAAGTGTGATAATGTCTTTATGAAACTTCTGTTGGTACTTTAAGAAAATAGTGCAACTCTGTCTCATAATTTCATTAACGTTTTATGTTCTGTAGTGGAGTCTGCAGGATCTGATCAAATCTAGGTCTGTCATGCTAGCCACTGTAAAAAAACTGCTAGGCATTGTTAAAAAATCATACAAGAATCTGTTTCTGTTTAAATTTCCACATGACCAGAATGGACAAAGTAAATGGATGTGCAGTAGGAGAGAAATCCACGTGTTTGTGAACTTAAATTCTCAAGGTCTTGGAGGTCAGCTATACAAACCTGAATAATAGCAAGTCATGTACCCAGTCCTTGATCCGTGCTCTCCCTGACCCGCTTGCACACAAGGTCTATAGAGGCTCAGAAAGTCACCAAGAAGAGATATTTAAAAGCACCAGTTGTTGGGTTTTCACTTTAATGTTGGGATTTGTGGTTTGGATTTTTCTTCCAAAATATTATGACTCAAGGCTTAAAGCATTAAACTGAAATACTAATGGTCAACCTGAGGAAATGGCCATACTTATCTCAATTGAAACTAATTTTGAGCATTACTTAGTAACCTTAAACGTAATTTTAAAGTTATGGATCATGATTTTTACCCCTAAGGGGACTGCCAGTATCTTGATTTCAATAGCAGGTGAAGGATGGGTATTATTTCTCAACACCATGTGGCTTTAACTGGAAGAAAATCCAGGCTTACAGAGTGGGAATTCGAATCATAGAGTTATGGGAAGCTGCATGGACTGTCTCTAGATGCTGGTGGTTTAAAACACTCTAGCAAATTGAGTTCTATGTGAAATGAAGATCAAAGTCACATAGTATGAGGTAAGAGAACAGGTTTTACCTCTAGGGTTTGAGTAGGTTGTGTTCATGTACTCTGTCAGTATCTCTGTGATAGGAAAAACATAATTACAGAAACCGAACAGGTTTTTTTTTTGCTCAAATAGTTTCCAATCACTACAGTAGGCCCGATTTTCATGCTCTAAGTGAAGTAAATAACTTAAAACAAACGTTCCCTTCTGTCTGTTTCCTCCATGCATGTGGAAATCACTTTCCGCTTGGGTGTTATTCAGTACTTAGTGCTTATTCCTACTGCAATATCGCTTCTGAAAGAATCCTCTTTGCTTGCTGTCTGTAGAGGTAAGAGTGGTCCTCTGACAGTTAAAAGCGTCTTGTCCACTGAGAAAAACAGAGGTTTTGGGGGAAAAAAAGAAAGCTTTCAGAACAATGCTTTGATCATAACAACATAAAATTTATTGCTTAATCTGCTGTGCTGGTACCATGAGGGTAAGGATGCCCAAGGAAGGAATCATATCAAACATTTTAACTTCAGCTTCTGCATTAATCTTGCACATATTTGTAGCTGTTTGAAGCAATTGGAAGTGCTGCACATTACAAGCAGAGTTAGGGGAATGAAAAGCTTGCTGCAGTGGGATACATGTGATAGTTTTAATCAATCTGCTAGATTTGTAACAATTCTGTGTCACTTACCATAAGCATTCCACTTCCATGGGCAGTTGTGGGGAAGAAATCTGCAGAAGAAGGTGAATTTTTTTATTTAGATGCAGGAAATTAATTTATTTTACTTGACTTTTTTTGGGGGGTGTAGTCTGTTATTCAGAAATCAGGAAAAACGGAATGAGTCTTGAATAGCTAGAAAACAGATGGCACTTGAGGGTTCTAAAGAACATTTTCATGTACTTCTGCAATGCTATAACACAGGCGTGTTCGCATGCAACCCACACGCATTTGCATGGTGAAATCCTAGATTCAGTGAATTCAGTGGCTAAGTCTAAACTGATCATTGCTCTGTGCAAGAACACACTGTGTCAATGACTTTAATGTACTGAATGGAATGCAAACTGGGAGAATCTTAATAGTCTGAGTAAAATTTATTCCTTTTGTATTTGCATAGGTATCTCTTTTAAATTTGTGCACTGCTCGTATTTTTATTTCGTGTTAGAAGCTCATTCTGAGCAGTATCTCACTGCTCCAATACATGATTACAGTGGTGTTCCTCAGAGGGTGAGAATTTACTTAGCTTTAAGAAGTGAGAACAAATTTTCCCCTTTGCTATTTGTTTTCGAGAGAGACTTCTTAAGGCTCAAAATGCTAAGCTATCTACATAGCACATAAAGAAGAGAAACGTTAGCAATCCATCTACAATTCAGAAGATTCTATTTTTTTTAATTTGAAGGTAAGAGTAGAGACAATTTCTTGTTTTTAATCATTCATTCATTGATTTATTTAAGCAGCTTCATGCTTATGCTTTTGAAATGTGAGGTTTTTCTTCTGAAAAACTTACTTCTATTCCCCCATTATTTGATCTCAGTATGTTTGGTTTTCCATATCTCCATCCAGAGACAGCATTTTCCAGTTCATCATTTTTTTTCACCTGACCTCATAAACTCTGCTTGAGTTCTTTTTCCATCTTTAATATTTGCCACGTCAACTCTTCTCCCGTATGTTGCATAAAATAGGTGTTGGGAGTCAATGCTTTAGCTAGAACCAAGTAGGATTCTTTTAAATGTCCCACGTTTCAGTTGATAAGAAATAAATCTACTTTGTGGCTGGCCCCCAAGTGAATATTTGGAGGTGAAACAAAAAGAAAATGTTACCCTTGTTGACCCCAGAGTCACCTAGAAGTGGTGCCTTGGAGTTATACAATCTCTTCATGTCCAAATGCCACTCTAAGCACAACTACTGTATTTAATTAATTTTCCATGACATTATTCCTCCTCATCCAAGAAATAAAAGCCTTCACTTGTCACAAAATCACTTGTCTCTGAATGAATAAACAAGTGTGTTTACTTCTTTCTGCATCTGAGTCATTTCTCGCACAAGAAATGTTCGCCTACGCAGGATACTTTTTTCGATCAGCAGCCAAGGTCTGGTGTTAATTAGATTACCATACATGTATTATTCCCAAATTCTATGAAATTGTGTCAAACTAAAAGTAGGATAAAGCAGAAAGATTAATCAAGAGTGAGAATTCCAATTGTCCAAACCCTCTCGTTACGTGTATCAATATACATACAAAAATGTATTTTGCTTTCAGCTACTTTCAACATTTCAGTCAATTCCTGGCTTTTTCAGGTGTATGAAAGCTGGCTAAACCCTTGTTCTGTTACAGCCTTGGGCTTTTTAAACAAGGCTGCCTTCTTGTGCGTATGTTCTCTCCAGAGCTGAACCAGTGGAACAGGCTATTTTCTTCATTAGTTTCCATCCATACGCATTAGTGTTTTGTGCCATTATACCAAGTGTATTGACTTTACTGCTTGGCAAGAACAAACGGGAGGCTGCATTTCCACAACAGAAAGAGGAAAAAATCCAGTTTCCTCTCTTCTTTTTCAGAAAGGGAAACATGATTTCTTGGGTTCTATGATTTTTCTGTGGTATAATGCCATTGGAAATGCTACTGTGTCAAGACTGAACTTCCTCAAGAATCAACTTTAGGTCTAACGAAATCTTTCTGTGCATTTCACCATGCGAGTGCATCTTTTTTCTTTTTTACCCCACCCCACTTGCATCAACTTCTGTGTATGTCTTTGTGTATGTGTGTGTCAGGACCTGACGCCAGGTATCACATACAGTTCTCTTGCTCCACAGTTTCTAGTATTTCTTCAAATGTCTGCATGTCAGCAAAAAGTCATCTTCAAGCCAGATCCCCTAATTTATGGTGCAGTGCTGTAAGTCGCTCTTTCAGCTTGTCCCATGAGTCATTAAAATGTGATTCAGTTACTGAAATAATTGCTGTTAGTTACCCTGAGATCTCCCTCTCCATCTTATAAATTGTCTGTCTCACATTAGCACAGATTTCATTGTGGTCCTTGATTCTTGCTTACTTGCTTAATGCTTGTCTGAAGTGACTTTTCTTTCTCCTGAAAGGGAAAGCTCTTAATTATTGCTGTCTGTATGGTTTCAGTGGCTGTTTCTGAGTCTGACATCAGCTCAATAATCCCACAGCCTTCTGCCCTTCCCATTCTGTCACCGGGTTGCTGTTACTGCACTACTGATAAATCCACAAGTGCTGATCTTTGTTGTTATCCAGGTGTGCTTTTAGTTGTAGATTCACAGGAGAATTGATTTCAGTGATCGCTGTCACTGTGACACTGGGAGTCCATGTGCTTTTCTAGCACGATCTTTTGCTGAAATATGAAATGGGTAACTGTGGTGTTTCATGCCCTATGGCATGCATGTGCCATTGCAGGACCACTGTAAGTAGAGGTCATAGCTATCTTCTGCTATTTCTTTCAGGTTGCATAAGGCTTTAGTCACATAGAATCCTATTAATTCCATCTTCCTAAACACCCTACATCTCTGAGCTCAAATATTTTTCCCGGCTTATTTCAGGCCTTTATAAACTTTCCAGTCTATTAGTGATTTTCTTGTAAATAAGAAGCCAACTGAACTTTTCCAAGTATATATGTTCACTAGCAGAAAGCTCTAGGAATGCACACTCTACTAAATCTTTCCATTTAGTGTTGGATTTCTAACCCAATTGTACTCATTTGATGAGCTGTGATTAAATGTAAATGATCTTTCTCGTTTCATATTGCAGTGGTGCTTGACAGTAAAAATTTGACTCCTACATCAACAATAACAAAGGAGCAGCATTTAGCTTTACCTGAGGGTGAAAGGCAGGGGATGGAGATGGTAGTTAGCATCTCCAGGTCTAGGAATGGTTATGCAAGTTCTGTTTGACTTTCTTCATTCTAGTTTCTTAACAGAATTTACAGTTATATATGAATTTCGCTTTCACTTAAGCAGTGTTAGAATGTGTTCACTTTCTTCAGCAGGTGACCAGATAAGACAGTCATACCTATGAGGTATGCTGATATACAGAGCTTCTGCAGTCTGATTTCAGCTGAATCACCAGACAATGTTTTTTGTGCTTCTGCCTTCAGCAGCATACAAATGTCTTCAGCACCCAGCTGAATCATCAACCCTGTGCTGAAAATGTGACATCTTATAACAGTGCTGCAGAGAAGCAGTTTTGACTGATGTTAGTTTAACAACTTGAGGAAGTATTGGAAAAATTAATAGAAATGTTATGAGGTGGAAATCTCAAATGAGATCCCCAAGATCCTCTTGCAGGAACTTGCAGGCAAAATGAAAAAAGAGCTGAAAAGGAGTCCCAAGAGGCAAAGGTGTTCTCATTTCAGGTCAGATTTATTTGTGCTGGTTTTTTTTTTTTTCTTTTATTTTCTTTATTATTATTATTTTATGGATAGGAAGATGGTTTTCTTTATTTTGTTTTGCCAGTTGAGACAGTGAGGCTGTTCCCAAATGAACTGTTGATGACTGGACAATAATGTCAGTCTAGAAAAAGGATAAATTACCATAAAAGTGAAATGACTGTCAATTAACTGAGAAGGAGTTAGGTGAAGGCAACCCACTTCGTATTCTCAAAGAAGAGCAATCTCACCAGTGTGATTTAGTGAGGTAAAAAAGTTGATGTTGTTATGCATCTTTTCATACGAATGTCTGTGAGATGAAAAGGAGAATGACAGGGCTGCTTTGAGTGGGTGTAATTAAGAGAGGACAGTGTGGAATTTTTTAAATTCCTTACCATAAATTTTTTTTCAGAAAAGAAAAAGGAAAGAAAATCACTTATTTTAGCAAAAAAGTCAGGTTTAGATTTCAGAAAAAACATGGCCTGAAGCACATCTTGTAGAACTGGATACATTCCCATTGCCTTCAGTAGGAACTGGATCAGTCATTTAATGAAAGTGTTGTGTAACTGCTTTCATTCAGTTTTATTAAGACTTCGTTATGTTTCCCTTGAGACCTTTCGGTGCGTATAGTAGTTAATCTCCTAGGAGGCCAGGAGTTTACTTACATATTGCACATGGATCATTTTAATATCAATACTGAAGTATTGTGGAGATTGCAAGCTTTATGCTCTGAGTATTGTTAGTGAGCCTTCTGGCTGTGGCATCAGGTTTCACCACCTTTCCCTTTTTCACTTTCCTTGTCACGTAGAGGTGGAACAATCTTAGGATAACTTCATTTATCACAGAAAACTCTGTGAGCAAGGGAGAAAACGTGAACAAGACAGTTAAATAATTTAATACTTGTAATTGCCTCCATTAATGCACAATATTGAAAAGAATTGATTCAACTCTGTCTTCCAAAACTTCCTCAGTCAAACTGGCAGAGGCTTAAGCCGGAAGGATCTTTTTGAGAAATAAGAATGTAAATTGCTGCTCTGGCTTCCCACGCTGTGGTCTTTTCAGTAAGGTCACCAAGAAGAAGACAGATGGTTTACTCTCGGGTGTCCCTGTGGACAGCAGTTTGGCCATGAGCCAGTGGTACCCTAGGAGGCATTAAAAAGGGAGTGGCCAGTATGTTGAGGGAGATGATCCTCCTTCTCGGTTCTGTCCTTATGAGACCACGTTTAGAGTACTGTGTCTAATTTTGGGGCACCCCATTCAAGAAAGACTGGGAAAGAGTCAGGGCCACAAAGATGCTGGAGGGCCTGGAGCGTCTCCCATATGAGGAAAGGCTGTGTAAGCAGAGTCAGTTCTGCCTGGGGCAAAAGAAGACTGAGAGGGGATCTGGTCAATGTTTATAAATAACTAAAGAGGGTTGGGAGACAAATGGATGAGGTTGGGCTCTTCTTGGTGCTGCACACCAATAGGACAAGGAGCAATGGTCTAAAACTTTTTCATAGGAAGTTCCATGCAAACATGGGGAAGAACTTCTTTATGGTAAGAGTGACAAGAAACTGCCTAGAGAGGTGATGGAGTTTCCTTCTATGGAGGTATGAGACTCATCTGGGCACCTACCTGTGCAACCTACCATAGGGTACCTGATTTAGCAGGGCTTGGCTAACCTTTTGAGGTCCCTTCCAACCCCAGCATTCTCTGGTTCTGTAATTGTGAAATAATAAGTAACACACATTTCATACTACACTGGAATAACACTGTATTCAATTAACCGACTATAGTACACAATGTTTTGTTTTATAATAGTACCATGAGCTGCTTTCATTTCACAAGTCCTTAAGCATTTGTGTTATTTTTGAGGCTTAACTATGTAAGACTGACAAATGCCTGGGTAGGAAAGACAACTCATTGGAAACTCAAAATTTACAATTTTTCCCTTTTTGGAAGACAGTCGATAGTAAAAAGTCTGCTGATTCTGCACTAAAGTTTATGAATCTCTGATTACCTCTTAATTTAGTTGAATATATATCAATTTCTTTTAAAGACTGCGTTCTTTAAAAGTGCAACATTGTCTGTGACAGAGGACATAATTAATACTCATCTCATTCTTACTGCTGAAGAATAAATTGCTGTTAAAAATAAACTGTTATGTTTATCTGAAGCAGTTTAGAATTAACAGTGGCAAATGGTACCAAAATAAAGTCATTGTGCCCTAAATCCTTATTCCTTTTTACTATGGGATCATTATGTCTTCGGGTACCAGGTCAAGAATGCTGCCACATATTTAGTGAAAGGTAGATGTTCTTATATGCATAATCTATTGCACTACTAACATTCCTTCATCTATCTTTAGCACTCTGATATGTTAACAGCTCTTGGCTGGGAGAGTGTATGGAAATTACTACTCATCCTGGTTTTGCAGGAAGCTTCACTTAATAGATCGTAAACTCTGAAGAGGTAAGAATAAGCCTAAAACGACTGTCTGGCCTGTAGCTGAGCTTTCCTGACTGGAAGTCCTGTCTTCAGATAGAGAAGTCAGCAGTCCTTTCTGGTAATCTTTAACTGAGTGGTGATACAGACAAATTTTGGGGGAAAAAAAGAAAGCAGATAAATTCATCTGCCACTTTCTTTTTCGTACTGAGTGTTTAAGTTGCCTTTTGAGTATTTACATGTGCTTTTAGTATTTGCTTAGACAAACTCCTCTGCTGAATTTTTGGATCTGAAACGAACTTTGTAAAAATAACTCAGTGGATTACGGGAGTCTTTTCTGATCCGCATTTACTGTAAGGCTTGGTCTATATTTACTGTAATGAAATTACAGTAGGAGCCTTAGCAGGCTGTTCTGGTGTGAGCCTTCGTGGCTGCCTCGCCTGGAAACTCTATCAGGATTCAGTGTATCAGCTGCCACTGAAAATCATTCCAGCTGGAACCACACTGATGCAATTTTTGTATCACCTATTTAAGTCAATACTTCTTTTGTTCCCTGCCTCCGTATGTCAGTCACTCGACACGGAGAAGTGTGGTGGTGTTGCTGAAGCGGCTGGGAACTTTATTAGGTTCTACATGAAAACTGAGATCCTTGCTCAGTGAGAAATATCACTAGGCATAAAACAATAACCGTTATTTTGCCCCAAAATGGAGATTTAGGGATTTTGAAGAATGCCTCTATTCTGGCTTATTTTCCACCAGAAATATTTATCATAAAGGCAGAAATGTTTGCATTAGATTTGTTTAGAAAACATAGACATAAACCAATGAAGCTTATAAATCATTTCTAAAATATCATTCCAATGCAGTCTTTGTATATACAACACAGTGTGAGAGATAATTTCACTAAACAGAGTGGATACCCCTTAGTGTATTTGCTAACATGAAAATCAATTTATTTTGTAACTTATAAGGGGTGGTAGTTTTTAAAACTCAGCTCTAGCTCAGCTAGAAATATTGTGACAAGTAATTACCGTCAGCACTTGACATCTTTGTTTCAAGTCGAGCTTTTTTTGTAATCCTTTTTCCATCTAAGTGAGATTCATTTAGTGTGATTTAATACGTACAAATCCCTGAAAATGAGAGAGAGATGTTAACCCAGCAAGCTATTTTCCATGTCATTATCGTGTCTGCGGAGAGGGGAAGCACGAGCTCACTTACTGGGGTTTTAGAACTACAACAGAAACTCAGAGGAGGTCCCTAAACAAAACCATATGTAATTACTGGAGTAATGGATCATTTCAAACTTTTAAAAGTAGTAGAAATCATCTAAAATGACTTTTTGTAGATGTACAGTAAGAGGGGACTGGTTAAGAGTGACTTAATGAATTGGGACACAAAACAAAATGGGGGGGGGGGGGTGGAAGAGGAGGGTGTTTTTAAGATAGGGACATACTTCTTTATATAGATCTGATCATAATATAATTCATAGGGTTGGAAAGGACTAAGATATTTTGTTTGTCTGCCAAATGCATGTGAAACCTGCCTCAAGGTTACTTTGGTGCGGATGACTAATTAAGACTTGGAACTGGCTCCGTAATTTGTGCTTTTCCAGATTTGCAGAGCTGAGGTTTCAAATTCCTCAGACGTGCACTTAGGCACATAAGTGAGTTCTTAAGCATCTAAAATCGGCCTTATGTTCTGTCAGACTCACGCTTTCCTCTGAGAAGACATTCATACTCACAAGCCCAGTGACAAAAGGAGAATGAAAGCCAATGATAATAACAGCTGCAGGGAGCTCTTTTCCTTCCACATACTCCTGGGAGTTGCTCCCATGACCCCTTTTGTCCATAGGAATGAAATCTAGGTAGGCAGTAGCAGTAACATCTCCAACAAAGCGGATGTTGCAATGGCTGGAAATTTTTAAAAATAGAAATGCTTCTAAGTCTAACCTAACCAGCACTTGAATCTGATGGTATTGCATGGTTTTGCTCTACCTTTTATGATAAACTCTAGAGATTAGGTTTCATAATCTCTGCTAATGAGGTATTTTTAATGTCTATAATTATAGACATCTTGCATCAATTTATTAGGAGACTGTTACACGTTCTTGATGACCTTTTCAGGTCACTGAATCGTTGGGGAATTAGGAAGACACACAGAGCAACAGTTACCTGCAAATTTCTGAAAGCCTGTTTCCTCATGCAAATGTACTTAGAAGAGTATTTAGGTGTAAATGCCCACGACCGGGCTCGAAACCTGCCAAGTGGTGGAGACAGTATGTTCTAGCTTTTCAGGTTCTCACAAAGCAGTGTCACTACACCTTACCAACTCTGGGGTCATCTTATTTCTGGCCTGCGATGCCACTGGGGTCACTGTGAATGTATATTAATTTGGAAGCCTGTTTAATTACATAGTTCTGAATAACTCTGGAAAAAAGGACCCCTAAATGCTAAGCTACCAGAAGTGAGAGCTACATCTGCATATGACAATGCATCCCGGTGGCTCATATTCAGTAAAACTTACTTGAAATGTATCCAATTCTTACCTTTCCCAATCTCATTTTCTTAGCCTTGGGAGTGCAAAATTCTTTGTGTGCAGTCACAAGTGTGAAGCATTGCATTATTCTGCCCAACGCCTTTGGATTTTACAGTCCATGTACTCACAGTATGTAGCCTATATCATTTCTGAAGCTGGCCTAAAGTCACACTGACTGCCTCCAGGCCACGATTTGCTTTAGGCTGCTGAGTTTGGCTTGCAGAGCCCAGCCCTGGTTCCATAAAAGCCAGTAGGATTCTTTCCGTTGGCTTTTGCAGGACTTGGCTGGGGTTCGCCACATGCAATTCCTCCAATTCCCCTCTTCTCACCTAAATATCCTTAAAGAAAACTGTAATATAACCTGAAGAATAACAGCATCAGGCCAGATTTTCTGTTCCTGTAAAACAGAATGGATTTTTTTTTTCAAGTCACTAAAACTATGCTCATTTACACAAGCTTAACATCTTGACATACAGCCTAGTATCAATTTGATAAGCCACAAAGTTCTCTACACTCATTCATATATGACCAGAATAGTTTAAACAATATTTTGTTTTGATGCTGAAGTCCTATGTAATGCTAACTTCTTTTTTACCTAACTTCTATCAAATATTGAAGATATAACTTCTTGATATAGAATTAATGCATAGCAAAACAATTCATAACGTCTCCCTCTGTGATGCTGTTGTGCAATAATGTTTTCTCTGATGTTTGGCTCCCCCATGATTCCACTGTTTCAGCTGAAACATGGATTGCATAGAGAGCAGCTTCAGTGGCAGCCACGCCTCACACATCATAGAGAAAATGAAGATTCACAGCAGACACAAACACGTGTTGGATTTTATTTAACAGGAAGGGTTTTTTCCGTTTTAATTGGCTGCAGAGCAGTGGGAAAATTCATTAGTATCTCGAATTTATTGACATTGACAACTAACTAATAAAATACTTTACTGTGGTGTGCAGCCTCTTCTTTGTCAGAGCTCTCATGCTGTGGAAAAACTGAATGATGTGGATTATAAAATCACAGACAAAAGTTTCATCTTCAGCTGAAGTGTGTTGGAATAGTAAGTGATTTTATGTATACATATATATGACTTATATGCGAGAGAATTTGTTTATGCCTCTGTGAATCCAGAGCAACTGTGAAGTGAGCAGAATTATTCTGAATTCATGCTGGTGTTACTGAAACCAAAATATGACTGTAGGACTGAAGTTGTGCTTCTGTGGCACTGCACTGCAGAAACAATGACTGTTTAGGATGTAGGAAAATCCAGGCAAGCAATCAAGGGTTCTCCTGCTATAATGGTAGTATGTGTAAAAAGGAGAGGCAAGACAGAAGATGTACCTTTAAGCTGACAATCTGGAAATAACATACCAGTGGAAGGTTTTATTTGGTTGTGCAGCAGTCCCTAAGGGAAATTGGACCAAATATATTTTTACTAACTTTCCATTCCTAACTCTTAATCAGAAGTCCAGATTCTGACTTCTTTTGGAATGTGAATCCCTTTCTGACGATATGGGAAAGCTGAAATTCAGCAGCAGCTCACTCACTCCCATGGCAGTATCGGATGTAGTGGACTGAAGTTGTGTTTAAAATGCTTTTACTCCAGAAGTTTGGTGAGGGGGCATTTCTCCAGATGTATTTTTTAAGCATTCAAATAGGAGATAGCTGCTAAATAAAATGCTGTAAACCACTGTCTCAAGGCTTTGACAGTATCTGAATGGCAGTTTTTGATGTATTGTAGAAAACATTTACTTCTTTCATGATATATTATCCAGACTAAAGACATAAATCTCATGCTGCTGAAGGCTGATGATGCTGTTTTAAATTCAAAATGGAGGCTTGAATTTAAGGTTATATTGATGTCAAAAGCATGTTTTTAGGCTGAGTTGGCATCTATTATGTTCTGCCTTGCTTTGAAGAGTTACATTTTATCTTTCTATAATCTATTTTTGCTTAATTAGGGATTATTGGTTTTATTTATTTATTTATTTATTGCTTTGTCATCTATGCTTTGCAGACTGATCTGAGCTGTGCTGTGCTACAGGAGGTTGATGGGCAGCATAAATCTCAGAACTGCAGATACTATCAGCCCTCTAGGGAGCTGTGGGCACACGGAATGATGCTCACATTCATTGTGTCCATAAATCCAAATGCTGTTGACTGGACCAAGTTAAGGGCATGTAGTTTAAGGGTGGTGTTTTTACAAGGGAAATGCTTAATTCCCTGTGCTGTGGCTGAAGACCTGTAAAGAAAAGCCAGCTTCTAGACCTATAAAGTGGTATCTTCACCAACACATCTGAGGAATGCCACTGTTCCCTATCTGCCCCATCTATGCTACACGCATGAAGAACAGGATCACAGTGTTGTATGACTTGAAAAACATGTAGACGTGTTTACATCAAACAGGAAAGTCTTCAGTTTTAAATACTAGCTCACTTTCTTCTTCAAAACCCTCTGAAATTTAAATGACAAATGTTCTACTATTTCTTTTCCTTTTACTGCACAGCAGACTACAAATGTAAGTCCATGGCTTTAGAGAAAGCAGAGCTTATTCCAGTAGGAAAAGCAACACTGACTGGCTCACCTTGAAGACTTCTATTTTCCTTTCTTTTGTAATTTCAGATGCTGCACAACAAGCACGTGATGGTCCGTGTTGGAGGAGGATGGGAGACTTTTGCGGGTTACTTACTGAAGCACGACCCGTGCCGAATGCTGCAGATCTCGCGAGTGGATGGGAAAACTTCTCCAATCCAAAGCAAGTCTCCAACTCTCAGGGACATGAATCCAGACAACTATCTGGTTGTTTCTGCCCATTACAAAACCAAGAAGGAGATTAAGTGAAATAAGCTTCTCATGCGATTGGGACTCTATATACGTAGGTCCAAATTATTTTCTCAAGTGTAGTAAATTTAGTTCATGCTTTAAAAGGACTTCAGAAAACTTAAGACAGACTGGAAATGGCAAACCATTTTGAAGATCTCTGAATTGTAGAACTATTTATTTCTAGTACTGTATCTTTTATAGCAAATTACCCTTGCTAGGTTAATTACTGCAGTCCAATAAGAAATAGACGTATATTTTTAGCCAAATTATTACTCTTTAATACGTGAATGTATACGTAGAGTTACTTAAAGGAGTGGATACTGTTAATGGAGGAAAATACATAATACAATATATTTGTATGAAAATCTTATGACATTGAGTCCTTGACTGTTAGGTTAGTTGAAAAATTCATGCGCAGGTGGAAAGAAATATTGGTGGGATTTATTTTGGTAATGTCTCTTAAAATTAGAAGTGACTGATTTTTATTATGGGTTGCAACCCATTATGTTAGCCAACAGAGTATACAGAGACTTGCTGCATGCCAAACGACTTCCCAAAGCGATTATTCAAAGATGAAAACAAAGCCCAAGAAAAAAGACCCACGGCCCCTCTACTCTTTAAAGCTGAAGACAATGCTTAGTGCTAGATGTGTATGTAGATCCTTCCTGTTCCTGACAAAGCTGCCCCGTATAGAAAGAGGAGGAAGCCAAGAGGTTGCCCCTTCCTCTCCCAGACAATAGTGCTGGCCAGCACGAGCAGTGTGCTGCACTGCAGGCCTTGCAGGGGGGCTGTAAAGGATGCCCAGCCTTCTACCCAAGGGGGCTTCTGAAGATGGATCTGAGCTTTTCCTTCCCCTTATTTGTGATTCTGTTGGTCACGCAAATATAAAATATTCATTACCCTGTCCGTTGAGTGATTCACATTCTTGTAAATCACTCACACACCTCTAAAATAGCTAAAGGCGTACTGGGGCTTAGTTCACTATTTTGGCTTCTTTTCTTCGTTTATATTTGGTAATTTATGTGCCTTATAGCTTCCTACAAAAAATCATTTTATGGGATTATTTCACCGACTGTATAAATTTGAGCAGAACTCGTTTCATTACAAATGAAATAAACTTTTTAAAAATACTCACACAATTTTGGTATTTGTCATCTGTACTTCTAAGCTCCGCTGCTACTGACAGGATGCGTGCAGTGCGGAACTGCTCACTGACCTCATAGGATATGGAACAGAGGATGCTGCAAGCATTGCCTTTCTACAGATTGCACAGAAAATACCTGGATTTTGTTGAAAATATATATTTTTTTTTTTTTTTGCTGGAAAGAAAAGGATGAAGGCATTTCTGGAAGTCACTTTTTAAAATGTCAGTTGGTATTACTCTCTATTTCTTTTTTTAAGCTGAACTGAAACACAAATGCACTGCATGTTCAGTGTACACATAAAAGGATGTGCTACTGTGTTCTTTAAAGTTAAATGCAACTTTTCTATTGACTAGAGCAAGACAGGATCAAGACCTTCCTCTTTCATGCTGGATTCCTGACTGAAATCAGCATGTTTTACCATGCTTAGCAGAACCACCCCACCTTCCTTCCTACCAATATCTGCTGAACACAAACAGCACACAACTAAGCAGCAGTATGTAAGTCCAAACATGCTTTTATAGAGGAGCATCATAGCCTTAATTTTAGGCCATTTTCTAGGAAAATTAAATATAAACTCAGTCAGTAGTTTGAAAGGCCACAGGAAGAGCATGCTTTCATCGAAGCAATGTACTTAGCCCATATAGGAAAAGGAACCAAGGAAGCACAGCTGAAAAAAAGTAAAATAATAAAATTGTGTTCTTGATATATGACAGAGAGATCTGTTTGCAAATGAAGAGAGAAGAAAAAACACTTGAGAAAGCGTAAGATGTTTATTTTGGAACGCAGATTACTCTTTCAAACATAAATTGTTATGTTTCCGTCATCCAAGCTGGGGTTTACATTACTGTTTTTTCTTTAAAATGTTTGAAGATATTTACATGTAGACAGATTAAGAGCAGACGTTTGTGGTTACATTCAAAAAAGTGTGTTTAGATTCATTTCACTATTAAACTTCAATGAGTAATCCTGGTACATCCAAGCCAAGGCTTTTAATAAATAAATGAACTAATGTATGTTGTTGGACTACAGCTATCAGAATAATCTTTTGACATCTCCAATGCACACCAGAACAGCTCTTGCCTTAACACTTCAACCTAATCAGTGGCAGAATGGGAGGTTATAGGAATCTTATGGGACTTTTTAAAGCATTGCCCATACCAGCTGATCTGGCTGAGGTGATCCTGCTGCATTAGATGCAGCTGGGGTGGGTGTGGTGAGCAGAGGACAAAGTTACAGTGGGATCAGCAGTCAAACAACCTGATTGCTGCAGTAAATTAACTGCTAATTAAGCCCTTGTGCTAACAAGGGCTGGGAATTTCTTATTTGGAAGGTAAGTGTAACTGATGGTATAAATGGCTTTTTCTTACTGTATTAGGTCTTACAGAAATGTGGGAGTTGTGGAATTTACTGTGGTTCCGTTTGCTCTGAGGAGTTAAGAGCCTGAAACTCAATTTACAGAAGCCAAAGCGTTGTATCTAAATCTTGTTCCAAGTGGTATGGTCCTTGTTGTTTGTTGCAGTGATGGGGAAAGAACTGCATTTGTGTGGGAAGTGTTTGTGGAGGAAAACATGTTTAAACAGTGAGCTATTGTGAGTAATATGGAAGTTTCTTTGTTTCCAGTGTTTGATGTTAAGGTACTTGGCCCGGATTTTTAAGATGCTGAACTGAACAGCAGAGGCTCAACAGGAGAGATCTGGAACTCCTGTTTTGTCCTCTGAGGGAGGAATGGCTTGAAAAAGTTGCCTGGTACAAGGGCCAGTGACATGAAGATGTATTTTTGATCTAGCACAGGAAGATAACTGAGAGTAGGGCTGCTTCTCTGTGATTTTGGGCTTACTTGTTCTCTGTGTAACTCAGCTGAATGTGAAAGCCACATACAGCCAGGCTGCTAGGAGCTGCAGTAGGGGCTTTTCTCAAGGGCTGAGGTGAGGCATAAAAAAAGCAATGTGGGAGCTCTCGTTAGCTGTGAGCAAGGACCAGTGCTAAGGCTCAAGGTGGTTCATCAGCCTGAGATGGATTTTCAAAGCTACGGCTGTGGGATATCAAATGAACACTGCAATTCCAGAAGCAAAAAATAGTTTGGAAATGCTAATTGTAACACGTGTTACTGGGTGATACAGGAGATACCTTACGTCACCTTAATGCTTACGTTCTGCACACAGTTTTCCTTCCAAGCAAGATTATCTGCATAACTGAATGGGGATAGTTATTTGTTTCCTTATTTATTTTCCCAGTAAATGTACGTTCATTTGCATCACCGTCTTTCTTTGCTGTTTTTGTTGTCGCTGTCTTTTTAGTGATAATTCAGAGGCAGTATATAAAATCCATGGTAACCAGCTCAAGGGCTGTTGGTTGATGAGTAAAATAAAGAGGTGTGAACGTATGCATGTGGGAAGGCAGAGCAGGTTTCTTGGAACTCGAGGCCTGATGGTGAATTCATTACGTGTGTTCATTTTTGATCAGGAGATGAGCTGTTTGCTGTGTTACAGAAGTGCCACTTGTGCCTGGTGAGCTGCATCCCACAGATTCAGTCCATATTTTTTTTGCTAAATCCACATCCTGAAGCCTTCTGGTTCTAAGGGCTCACAGTGGTGCTACCTACCTGTGGGGACACACAGCTTCTGCACCCTTCCAAACCTAAGGATATCCTGCGCCAAGCCTTCTCTACCTGGCATCATCTGGAATATGTTCTGCTTTCATTCTGAACTGAAACTAACTGTACCAAAAAGATTATGAAAACAAAGTGTTTCTATTCACCCAAACAATTCGCAGGCTGAGTTCCGATCTGGGTCACCCAAACAATCAAATGTGGCACAGAAGCCTGTTTAAAAACTGTTTTATTGATCAGTGACTCATATAGAGAACCACCTCGTCTTCTGGAATGCTTCTTAGTTGGAGGAATAAATCTGACAGCCAGAAATGGGCCTCTTTATGAACAAGGACCTATCTGCTTCTTACTGAGGGGAGGCAGAAAAAAGCAGTACTTCTTTTTTTTCAGAGGTAATTCTTTAAATACAAGGTCTGCTCAATCTGAGGTGATTCAGACCTCCATTCCTTCCAGAAAAGCCACCAGGTAAAGAAACAGAAGCAAGCCAACTGTCTTTGCTGGACTAAGAGCCAGCTGACTGGTGCTGCAGGTGCTCAGCCAGCAGGTTTATTTTTTAACCAAACAGAATACCTTTACTGCTCCAGGTGACAGTACCCAGTGCAGAACAGGCTTGCCTTGGGCTCCTGGGGTGGGCAGCACAGCACAAGCATGCTGCTGCACACTTCAAATGCTTCCTGTTTTAACAGCATGGAAGGTGTCCAGGAGTTGTGAATTGCTCTGCTAGGCTACCTCATGGGTTTACAAGAAAGTCTTCACGACACTAATTCGAAGACAGACTCCTTCTGTTAGGTCAGTTTGCTAGCTTTCCCTTCTGGTTTTAGGGGGAGCAGTGAGATGGAGTGGAAGAATGTACTGGTTTCAGATAGAGCTGAGCTTTGTCATGGAGGCTAAGTGCCACCTAAATATCCTTGTAGGATACCCACTGCTAGAGAGGTTGGGTTGAAATTCCCATTTCAAACCTATGTTTAATATTTGATTACATTTTGATGCATTTCTCTTGATCGGTCACAGTCACTTTATTTTTTTTGTGAATACAGTTATGTGAATAAGTGACAACAATGAAAGGAAGCTAAAGGTGTTCAGCTGTCAAGGACACAAGCTTTCAGGCCTGATGCTAGTGTATTGGTACTGAAAGATCTCCTTTCTCAACTTAATGATTAAGGCTCAGCCAGGAACTCACTGGGTCACAACATGCTCCTAAGACAGCGTGAGACATTATTTGGGGAGGTAAAAGAAGCATTTAGCTCAGGAAAAGGAAGGGGGAAAAAAAAGCCCTTGCAGACTCAACTAGGTCAAAAATGGGGTCAGTGACGTGATGCTCTCCAGAGAACACAGGCGCTAGGTTCTTGATGTTGATCATGCTGCAACAAGCTCTGCTCATCTATCAAAGCAGTGGCTTGAGATCACTGGTGTGCAAGTCTGGCTATACTGCAGTTTAGGCAGCTCTGAATAAATCCAAGGCAGTTTCAGATTAGGAAAAGGGATTACAGACATAGCTACGTACAAAAGAAAAGCAACAGAGCTCCAGGCGTTTGGCGAATGTGACTGCACTGTAACAAACCCACCCAGATAGCACAGACGTTTCAGCAAATGAGCCACCCAAGAGATGACGTTAACAGCTCTTACACTCTGCCTTTCACTCAAGTGCAGTACTGCCCTCTTGCGTTACAAATAGAACAAACCATCAACAGCATCCTAAAGTCAGCGTCTATGCTGCAGTATCCATTATAAATACCTACATACCCTAAAGGAATTCACATATACAAGGGAGAAGAAGGACTGTCAGACTCAGAATAAAACAGCTTTCTTGCTATAAGTGTGTAAGGCCTACAAAGATAGGGTTTTTATTTTTTTGTTGTTTTAGGTAGTGTCACAAAAAAAGCTTTGGTTCCTAAGAGCCTGGTATGGATCTGCTTTAGTTATTTTAGGAAAAAAGGTGCAAAATCCCTAAGCAGTCCCAAAGTAATCAGGAAACCCAAGGGAAATAAATACACAGGGACACCTGAGCTGTGCCTCAGTTGGTCGTACACAGACACACATGTACCTACTGACCACGTAACACACACACAGACTGACTACAGGTAAAGGTCACTTCTATGTGAGAAAACCCATCTCACACTCTTGGCAGGGAAGAAAAACATGCATACAGAACAAAAATTGGCCAAAACCTAGTTGTTCAGAGGCTTCAGTTCTTCACTTAGTACACGTTTGCACATCTGCCCTCCTACAATGGCAAAGTACTGCTGAGTCTTCGTACGCAAACAGCAAAAAGCCACGCGATGAGTAAGTGCCACTCAGCTGCAGAAACTGGCAAGGTCTTGGCAGTAAACATCAATCTCGTCTCCAGAAGTCACGCTTCTTTATCCGACCTGCCACTGCAGACAAAAACAGCACAGTGAACCACAGGTTTGTTTGCAGGGGGAAAAAACCCACACGACAGTGAAGACATTGAACTCCCCTGTCTAATACAGGTTATACCCTGAAAGTGATGGACACGGTGCTCACTGAGAGCAGACAGAAAACTCCATGCCGAGAGTGTCAACGTGTACAGTGGTAAGGGGAAGAGATGAAAACTAACAAAGCCTGTGTTGCAAGAACTGGTTACGTCTACTGCCCCGGAGAGCTTCTAATTCTGGTAAATTTCCAGTTTGTCTTGGAAGTTTACTTTACAAAAGTTGTAGTAATAGCAGCAGTAGAATTCACCAGGACATATGCCAGTGTGGTACGTTTGGGTTTCTGGTAGAAAAGCAGAGCTCTCTGTTGTTCTTCCTGTCAGTGTGCCCCAGAAATGTAATCTTGAGCACACAGAGGGATAATGGCACAGGTTTTCATTTCTCTTCCTCTTGTCTTTTCCTTGGGTTGCTCCATCTTGTGGAAAACAACAAAAATGAGATTTTCCTCAGATAACTGCATTACACTGTTTCATTTTTCAACTTACTCTCAGGCTTCCTTCTCCTCCGGGACTTGAAGCTGCCATTCTTTTTTCTATTTCTTCCTGCTTCTTTTTCTTTTGTTCCACAGAGTAAACGTTCTTAATACCTCGAGAGGAAGCCTGGGGAGTAAACATATTTGCACAAGGCCAGTTAGTTATCTGTCTGGGTAAAAGCCAAACTGCAAGTCTTGGCAACAGTGTTTTGAGAACTCTGGTTTGCATGAAATGATTGAAACAGTAAGGAAGCATTGCTATGATGTAAACCAGACCTTACTGGATACCTCTCAGTATTGTATGCTGTCTTTCCTGTAGTTACATGATTGAGTTCTTGTTTCCTATTAATACATCTAGGTAAACATACTCAATTAAGTGTACCTAGTTTGAATGCAGGAAGACACAAAGCCACAATTTCTCTTCCCCAAAAGCCACAAACCAAAAGGTTTTTAGTTTTCCCAGTGCCTGGGCCTAGTTCTGCCCTTATAAACAGAACTAACCAGGAAGCAACAACTCAGGCAGGTAGAACTTACAAGAAGTTTTCCTTTTTCATCATCTCTTCATCTCTCACTGCCTCTTGTCAAGTGGCTGCCTAAAGACAGGATATGTACCGTGGCAATAATGAACTTGTTAGAATGTTAGAACTTTCTGTTCTAATGCTCAATAAGGCTTTTAGGTACCTGGTCTTCCAGGTGAGCTACGAACCTGTGTTCTCTACAGGAAACCAAAAGGAAGAACACCTCACACAGTGAACCAAGAGCAGTTAAGAAGCATGAGCAGGAAAATCCTAAGCAGAGACAACATCTGACAAAATACTTCACCTCTCACACTGGACAAATGAACTGGGCAGTGAGTGAGCTATCTTATATTATTCAACACTAAGTCCCGAAAAATCCTGGTAGAAATGTATTTTTTCTCATGGAAAGTAGCTTATAGTGTATAGCATGTAATTCTGTTGTCTTCCATTCTCTTCAGTTAGCCTAATGGCTTTGAAGTTTTGTACTAGCTATCTGCAAGCTAAGTTGCTTCACTGCAATTTCCTCCAAGGAAACCGTTTCACCAGTGTAGGAGCTAGAGGAGAGGTTCAGGTTGGATGTTAGGATGCAATTTTACGCTTCGGGCAGTCAAGCAGTTGTACAGCTACCTGGATAGCTGTGGGTGCTCCATCCCTGGATGCTCAAGGCCAGGTTGGATAAGACCCTGGGCAGCCTGAGCTGGTGGGTGGCAATGTGGTCCTCACCATGAGTGAGCTGAATCAATCTGAGTGTTTTATCTGGGTATATATACAGGGATAATATTAGCAGCAATAACGACGTATTTAAAGATGATGCTGCAATCCACGCCCGGCAGGTTCGCTGTTTTCCCCGTACAACCTATGTGCATTCACTGCACCAGCCACAGTTACCTCCATCTGCCTCTTCTCAGCAGCTTCTGCCAGCTGTCTTCTTTTCACTTCCTAAAGAAAACGGGGAAAGACGGTGAAAACGCTCCCCCAGACCGGTCCCTACGTCAGACGTCGGGAACGTTCAGACAACGGACAGCTGTCAGGCAGGCCTCCGCAAAACGCCAAGCCGCGTCTCGGGGGCCCAGCACTCACAGGAGCAGCAGGGCAGCCCGAAGCGAGCTGGGCATGGCTCTCTGGCTCTCTGTTTTCCCCCCCCCTCCGGAGCTCGGGGCCGGAGGAGGGCCTCCGGGCGCGGCTTTCCCGCCCGCACAGCCTCCCCGGTGGAAGCGGCCTCAGGGCGGGAAGAGAGCCGTGCGCAGCCGGCACTGCCCCGCGTCCCGCCGCACTCACCGGGTCGGGCGTCTCCACCACGTCCTTGACGGCGCCCCCCATGCAGGGCAGGCACAGCCCCATGGCCGCGGCGCCTCACGGCCGACGGCGGCCGCTCGGGGGTGGGGGAAGGAGGCGGCCCCGCCCCGTCACAGGACCGGCTGGAACGGGTCGAAGGGGGCGGGGACGGCTGGGAGGTTGTGGGTTGCTGAGGGTGGACTCTATCCCCTCATCGAGGTCATGCGTGCAGTGGAAGCGCACTGAACCGAGTTCCTACGCTGAGGGGAAGAGTGCATCTTCCTCGTGGTGCGAGCTGAGCAGAGGCATAACTGAGAAAGCGAACGGTGCGGCCAAAACTTGGCTGTGCGTTGAGAAGGAGGAGGAAATGTGGCAGCTTGGTGTTCGAAAACGGAAGGGTTGTGCTTTACTACTGAGGTTCAGTAACTTTGCAGGAGTTACTCTGAGGTCCTTTAAGAACTCAGTTCTTCAAGTTTGTGGAATTAGTTGAGAGAAACTGAGTACGGATAGCTTGAAATGAAAGCGACGGGATCACCGTGCGTTCGGAAACACGGATGACCTGTGGCGGCCTGCAAGAGCCAGACAGATTAATATTTGGAGTAATAATGGCCTCGTAAATGGGAAGAGTTGGCTTCACCATGTTCTGGGCACTAGGTGAGGGTTGGTGCTGAGCTCCCCAGCCTGAAGCACGGGGCAGCTGGTTCCCCTGGCCAGGTGTGCAGGGCAATGGCATGATAAGACAGCTAACAGCAACTTTTGGATGAACTCTCTTGCCTCTGCTCACTCTTCTCTCTGGAGAGCTCTGTTCTGAGCTGGCTGTGAGGGGTGTGGAGCTCATCATCCCCAAACAGCGCTGCAGTGATCGTGTGACAAAGTGTGCTCGTTCTGGAGCTCTTTCTCCCTTCCCAACCCTTACAGTTCTCTGATCCTGTGTGATTAATGCTACACTGAGGATTTCTTGGCGCTGTAAGATCAGGAATGTTCATGCCTCATGGAGTGTGAATGGTAGTGATAGAATATCAGAGTAAGACCCTGTGAGCAGGCTCTAACTCGCCTGTTTTCTTTTATTCCACCAGGTGGCACTATTTGAGCAAAAATTAGCTCTATTTCCCAAATGTATTTACTACTTCGTGTTGGTATTATGGGCAGATACGCGGGCTTTGTATAGGGTTTGCAATAAGGGTTGCACTAACTATTTGATTTATGGAACTTTCAGAAACTGATTGGGTTTTTTTTTGTTTTTTTTTTTTAATGAGAAAAGCTGTGTCTTGTCAAGGTCTGTTACAAATTAAAAAAAAAAAAAAGGTATTTCTTTAATTCTCAATTATTCTGTGCGTGTGGTATAGGGCAGATGTGAAGGAAGTTGCTTTAAGAACCTGACCAAATGATACAGAGGTTTATGATGTTCATTTCCAGGGTGACAATTAGTCAATGGTTAGCCTACCAGTAGATGGCTCCTTGACTGCAAAAGAGCACCTGCTGAGCTTAAGCAATAAGATGAGAGGGAACGGCCTTATATTGTGCTTGGGGAGGTTCAGGTCCAGTGTTAGGAAACATCTGCTCTTTGAAAGAGCAGTGATGCACTGGCACAGTCTGCCCAGGGAGGTCAGCATACACCAGGTTGCCTGACAGCATACGCCCCTTAAGAAAACAAACCCAAACAATTCCTAGGATATTTCCTTATTCAATTCCAAATAATGTATTTTATTTATTTATTTATTTTAGGAAGTCTTATATAGAAATCTTATAAAATGATGTAAGCTTCTGCTTTGCAGCAGGACTGATGTACATAAGGATTGCTTTCAGGGTGCAATTTGTTGTGCAGAGCTCCTTGGACCAAAGTTCCTCATGTTTGCCCCCAGCTACCTTTGCTTGAAGAGCTTCAGCAAAATGTTTAGCTATTATGGAAGGTATATGGGGACAAGCTGCTGGCCCTGGTCAGCTCCACATGCCAGTAAATGTTGGCAACTCATGAGGGCTCTGATGGCTGCTTGTGGAGGCAAAGGTGTGCCCATGGAAGTAGTGGAGGGGTAACTGGGTGGGAAACAACTTATTTGTGCTGGCTCTCATTTAAATGCTCTTGAGCATGTCTTCAGAAGCAATGCTTGTTATTTTTATCTGGCTGCAGCAATTAAAAGGAAATGCTGTCTTCCCTGTGAACTACAGATCAAATCTGAATCTTGTTAGTGTAATGTTTCCATGGTAATATTTTGTACATTTATTCTAAAAGAACCGGCTGCGGGGCCAGTCCCAGAGAGAGGAGGTGGATGGAGTTAAATCCAGCTGGTGACTAGTCATGAACTGTGTTCTTGGGATCAGTATCAAGGCCCGTTCTTTTTAATAACTCTCCTGGTGATTTGGATGAGGGCATGGGGTGCACCCTTACAGATGACGCCAAGTTTGGGGGGAAGTGTTCATCTGTGTGAGGGTAGGAAGACCCTACAGCAGGACCCGGACAGGATGAGTACGTGGTCTTTCTCAACCATAATGGTTCTATGATTCAATATATTTAATTTACTCTGGCAGGAACAATAACCATTTTAGAATGTGAATGAGAAGATTAATAAATATATAATGTGGCACATCGCTTTTGGGTATGCTGTCAATTCTGTCACAGAGCAAGGCATGTTCTCAGTTCATTGCTGACTATAAGTAGATGGGAATCATGAATTTCTCTTCAAGCCTGCCAAGTTCCCTATCAGCTTTTCTTGTCTTTACAAGTGAATACTCAGACTATAAAAAAGAAAATGACTAAAATTTCTGCAACTTCCCTTGCAAGATTATATGTGCTCTACTACCAGTCACTGTGGTACCATCTACAGAAAAATATTATGCACAGAACTTGGAGACTTCTCGTTCTTGTCCTTAAGGATCTGAGGAACCTGGAAGTGATTGATCTATGCTGTATATTAGTCTTAGATATATTTTCTGTGAATGCAGCTTTGCAGCTTACCCTAATATGTTTTCAAACACTGTGTAAAATATAAGTTGTTCAAAGTGTAAATCTGAGGGGTGAGTAAAATGTTGTCTGCCTTATCAAAACCTCCTGCAACATGGGCGCCATTGAACTGCAGCAGTGTTGGTACAGAGTTGGTATAAAGGGAATAATCAAATGCTAATAAGATATGGTGGAAATTATGAATGTTTAGGACGCTGCTAATTACAGTAACTTGCTGAAAATACCAAGACAAATAAAGGACAATAAAAAACACTTATTTTAGATGTATTTTCCACATCTTTTGACTGACATAGTTATATCGTCAGGTAGGCTTTGGAATACAATTTACAAGGAATCTAAACCTCCTACCATCTCTCTCTCTTGAGCACATGCAGGTAATTTTGAAGTCTGATGTTGTGACAAGTGCTGCTGTAGCAGCATGTCTTTTCTTAGGTGTTGGTAAGAATGCAAATTAAAACCAACCAGAAAAGTTGCTGGTGCAAATGCTCTAGAAAACCAAGATGTGACTTGGAAAAGTACCAATGAAATTGGAGCTTCTACCATAAAAAATACAAAGCAGTATGTTAGAAACAGAAGAACTGTGCAATACCACTAGAGATCTGAGTGTCTCTGACAGAATTAATGGCCATCAAATAATCCGAATAACGTTTGAGCACAGACATTTCTGAGAGTCTTGGGAATTCCATCTGGATATTTGAAGAACAACTTGTATCTGGCTTTAATATGAAATTCTGAAAACAAGCATCCAATTGCTTGGGCAAATGGAGAGTTTGTAGTGATCCCATAGACGTTTTGTTGATCCTCTTCTGATTGTAACAGTGGGTGATTGCTTGATCTCAGGGCTTTTTATGCTGAGAAATCAGGATGACCTGCACTATGCAAAGGTGATGATGGGTTTGGGAGGAATACATGAGTGAAAATGCTTTCTCATGCCTGTGCATCCTACGGATTGACATCATAATGCATTAAAAATACATTGGGCTTGTATTTCTAGAGCTCCTATTGTTTTTCTTCTCACTTGAGATGTAAATACAAAGCAAACCTCATTTATTGAATCTGTTAATCACTGGATTATCAGGAATTGTTAAGCTGATTTGCAGAGCTTGTTGTTGACAGCTATTAAATTCTACCCCTTTGCCCATACTTGACTGAATAGTGGTTTTAGAGTTATTGCATATTTTAAGTACTTTTAAATATAGAAATAACTATTATAGAGACTTTAGAGCAGTGTTATAAGTGTACACAGTTTATGGAGTATTTTTATTTTCTCCTCAGTGTTACAGAAGAAAAAATTGAATTTATGGTGAGTTGAAGATAGTGGATGCTCTAGAATTAGTATGAACAATATGGGTCTGAATTGAAGTTCATGTCTAGTGCTGTAGTTCTAATTAAACTGAGTAGGAAGAGTCCCGTTGGATTTGCTTTCATTTAAAGGCTAGCCCTCACCTTTTTAATGTAGGTCAGAAAACAGCTTGTATTAATTCATAGGACTCAGTAATCTTAAATGATATATTTTTTTTTAATGAATTCTGTTATAGAAAGTCCTATTGCGTTTAGCAGGAGTGAAACCGGGAAGGTTTTCTACATAAATTACATTAGAGATATGAATATATTAAAGGAATGATCTGTTTTTCAAAGAGTATTTTTGAACCCTTCTCCAGAATCATGTTGCAGGGATAAAAGTCTTTCTTCGATGAAGAAGATTGATTAGGATGATCGTTCCTGTGCCATTTTAATAAACACTTCCAGTAGGGTTTCCATCATGAGCTGTTCTACTGGAAGAAAATTTGTGACATTTTCTTCGGGGTGAGTCAGAGGTTCTGCAGATTGGAATTGAAACATGAGGTGAAATATGTTTCATCTATTTATTTATTTATTTGTTTTATTTTAGTAGCATCACAGCTGAGCAGGCAAAGGAAGGAAAGGAAGGAGTTGTACCTTTCAGCTGTTTGTGATGTGTGTGAGTCATATCTTGGCTGACCGTGACCTGCTGTGAACCACGCTGGGCTGCGAGGAAAATCTTCCAAGCATTTAGAGATAATGGGCGGATGAATTGTAGCCTGACATCCTCTCTCACAAACAGGCACATAAGAACACAGTGAAAATATCTGTTGGCTTATTTTGTTAGTTTATGAGAAATGCATGGATATACCGAAGTCTAAATGAATTAGTATGTTTATTCATCAGAGAGGATTACTCATCTTCTGTTCATGGCAGCTTTTCATTTTTACCTTGGCCTGTCAACTCGTGAAAACAGCTTTGCTGCTTTGTGGTCTGTTGGTGTCATGGCTACTGCAGTTTGGCTGAGACCATGTCCTTCAAAACTCTGTCAGGTTTTAGGGTTAGCTGAGAGCTTGGAGTGCTGGGCAGAGAGGAGCTTGAAGTGGAGCCCTATGGGTGTGTGATCTCCTCCTGTCCTGGGCTTCTGCCCGTGGGGATGTCCCATGGACTACAAAGAGTCACTTCCTATGATGGCTTTGGGTCACAGGAGAGGTGCTGCTTTGTGAGCTAAATGCCAGTACTCCTAGGAGTGGGACATCAGGGGAGGCTGTAAGTGTTGGTTTAGATCATCTCAGAAAGAAGTGGAATTATGCCTGCTCCTCTGCCTCGATTACTTCCCTCTGCCCAAGGAGGCTGGTGTTTAGCACAAGGCTTGGCTCCCTACGTGCAGGGTAGGAACTTCTAAGGCAGGTTCTGCACTGCCTTTCTGATGTTGAAATACCTTTACAGCTGTAGTCCTAATGTGACATAAAAACTAAATACAGGCTGATACCTTGTTTAGAGATGTCACTGTGAATGTGACTTCAGCTTACATGGGATCCTGCGGCTGAGGGCCTCCACTGACTAGTTTTATTCTGGAGTCAGAGCAGCTTTCACCAGATACCCAAGTGTGAAGGGGTAACCTTCAACAGAGCAGTTTTCTGAAGCATGTCTATTATTAAAAAGCCAGTTAGAGTTGGTTATGCTGCTGGTGTGCAAATGCAGTGTCTGCAACATAATTCTGTCAGAAGCACTCAATGTGCCTGGTTGCCCTGGTTGTTGTTGTTTCCTTGCTAGAGGGTGAAAACCAGCAGGTAAGAATTGTTTCTAGATAATAACTCTCTTAAATATCTTTGAAAAGGCTCCAGACTAAAGTCTGAAGGGAAATCCTTCTGCATGCTAAGTGTTGTCATCTTTGTTTGTGAACACAACCTCTAGCTCCCTAGTTGTTACAGGTGACATGAGGGACGTAATTTTTTGTACCTCATGCAAAGCTCTTTCAGTTTTCTCTGCCTTGCTTTCTTCTTGTATTAGACAATCTGTAAGCACCTTTCATGCATGAGGTGACCTAACGCAGACAGCACTGAGCAAATCTGGTTGGAGATCAAGATGGAAAATGGCATATCCTGTTTGCCTTGAATACATGCATGCTTTTTCCTGGGAGAGCTGAGACGTAATCAGTATGCTATTCAGTTTTGTCTGGCAAATTGAAAAGCCACAGAAATATCATCACAAGATGACTATTTAAAAATAATAGTAATTAAAAAAAATCCTGCAAACATACCAAACCCATAAATTAAATACATTCAGATGAGTCTTATTGCTTTACTTCTTCTCTTGTAAGTTTTGAGTACGCTCACTGCAAAACTCTTCATCTCTATACACATGTGAACAATAATTTTGAGCTCATTTTTCAAGTAGCACTGTATGAGCCTTGAACAAAAGATTGGTTTTCTGTTTTGAACATTGGACCCTCATATGGAATCCTGACCTTGTAGAATTGTCTTTTGTAACCTTCTTGGAGGGTTTGCACTTGCAGCTAATCTAATATTGATCTATTTCCCAGAAGTTTATTGTTTGCAGTTGGAGGCATGGTTCAGGCTGGCTGCTATCATGGCCCTTCTCTGTGAAGGACTTGCACTGCTCACTGAAGGATTGAGGGCGGGAGGGCTGCAGGTGCCCTAGGGGCAGGGTCCCTGGCTGAGGTGTGAGTGGTTCTTAAATACACACTCTTAACCAGATTTCATAAGGACTCCAAACATAAAAGTCATTATAAAGTACCCCTAGTCATCCCCATCACCACTGCACTCACTCCTAGAGTTGTAGGATCATAGAATTAGTCAACACCAGCACATCTATCGCAATGGGCCGAGTCCTGAATTCTGTTGCATTTTAACTTCATTGGGATGGTCTGCTAAAAGCAATTCAATATAGAATCATAGAATCAACAAGGTTGGAAAAGACCTACGGGATCATCCAATCCAACCATCCACCTATCACCAATCATTCTTGCTAAACCACGTCCATCAACACAGTGTCTGAACGTTCTTTAAATACCTCCAGGCTTGGTGACTCCATCACCTTCCTGGGCAGCACATTCCAGTGCCTGACCACTCTTTCAGAGAAGTATTTCGTAGCATCCAGTTGTGAAAGATGTGAAAGTATCATGAAAGCAGAGTGGCTTCTCTTGCCCAATAAAGATCTGTTGGCTTGGTAGTAAGCTACAGACAAGAGAAGAGTATTTGGTATCTTTCTCTCCATCTCTCCAACTGCAGCACTGTCTTTTCAGTCTCTGTATCTTTTCAGTGTGTAATCCAGCCTTTCTGACTTGAAACAGGGCAATTTATTTCCCATTCCAATTATTTTTTTTTAAATGCATTATCCATCAGAGAGCTTTAGCATGTGAATAGCCCCAGTGATTGCAGATTGAATCAGAACAGAGTTTACAATAAGACGTCTGTTGAGAAAATAGACTTAGTGACAATGTAAATATTGTATTCAGATACAAATGTGAATCTTCTTGAAATTGTATTCAGATACAAATGTGAATCTTCTTGAAATTATGCATTGATTTAGAACAATGTAATGGTATTTATCTCTTTCCTCTCTCTTAGCACCATGTATCCTACAATATAGGATGCTGACTACCTCCATTACAAAGTTCTCAGTGCCTGCATGTTTTCGTCCCCTGGGCTAATCTGAATGCTGTCATTCATGATGAAGAATACATTAATTTGAAACAACTTTAAATCAACTTGTGAACAAATCCGTTCCAGAGTTGTGTGGTCCGATTCACTGGAACCAGCTGTTAAAATAACAGCCAGTTCCTGAGCTAGCTGCTGGAAAGTACTGCCTATAGCACGTGCTGCTTCCTGCTGCTGCATCTCTCGGGAACTGTGGTCAGTGTTTATTGATGGACTGTTTGAATCTTGGGGATTTTGTGCCATGTTTTTGTATCTTCCATCCCAGATCCATTGAGTACAGAAGGTCCAAGTGGTTTCCCCTTCTGGAACTAGCTTTTGTTGCCTCCTTCTGAAACTCTTTGAGTGAATTTGTCAGTTTAAGGAGTGAGGGCTTGTTCCTTTGTGTCTGTCCCTGGTCTTTCAGAATGGGGTGTAAGAGCTGTACTTCAGAAGTCACAGCCATAACACTGGGGGGAGTGTACCTACAAACATAGAAGTAATGTGGCCACTAGTTGGAGTCATTCAAAGTACTCCAGCCTTCTTTAAGCAAAGGTTTATTCCACTTCAGACTGTCTGGCATTTCATACCTGAACTTATATGGGGGCAGTCAACCAAGAAGGCTACTGTTTCATAGAATCATAAAATCCTTAAGGTTGGAAAAGGCCTTCAAGATCATTTAGTCCAACCCATCCCTACTGTGTCCTCTGACTGGAGCCCTCAGTGCCACATCTCTGTGGTTTTTGAACATCTCCAAGGTGTTTTCATGGAATTCAACTCTGGAGCAGAATATGAGTAGTTAATTTAGATGCCTAACATTTAGGGCTTTGTATGAAATATTTTAGCCTTCCCCTGTCTACCTTTTCTCTCCCCACCTGCGGTAAAAAGCAAGGATAGATTATAAAGTCTGTGTTCTTGGTGAATGGGAGAATTCACTGATAGTGCCTCTTGGACTTGTTATCACACACTGTTCCAGGATTGCGTTAGGTGTGTAGGTGTGCAAGTGGTATTGAGCTGTAGTGGATTTTTCCAAGTGCATGTACTCTAAACATGCAGCAGCAGACCTGTCTCCTGATTCAACTCCCAGCTGTTTCCTTTTGTAGTTGTTTGTGCAGCTGTTCAGCCCTCTGCTGCTTTAAGCTTTATTTTTATGTGAAAATTTCTGTCCAGCAGAAACATGAAGTGGTCTCTCCTCTATGAAATCGCACCTGCCAACCACATGGCCCCTGTGGGTGCATAGGTAGTGAGTTTATAAGGCTGGTGCTGGTGCAGTTTTATCAGAGTTAAGGGAGATGAAGTGAAGTGTGAGTGTTTTAAAAGAGTACAGTGATCTTCAGAGAGAAATTTCTTTCTGGAGCTCATTTCTTGGTTATTTCTGTGGATTTTCTTTTTCTACTTTAAGAATATTGCTTACAAGCCAATGCCTTGACAAGCAAAGGAAACCTGATGAAACATAAAGACTGTCTTCTCAAACCACAGTAGTAAAACTGCAGAAATTATTTTTCTGCCCCTCTGTGCTGCTCCTTCTCTCACTTCTTTTTTTTTTGCTTGAAATCAATGTGATATTTTGGTTAGTTCTGTCGAAAACTGAAACCACTGTGCCATGTTTCAGCCTTGTGCTGATATACTTGAGCTGAACGAGGTTATGGGTAACAGAAGTGGATTTTTGCAAGCAGAAGTCAGACAAAGCATGTCTACTGTTACCAGAATAGTGGTTAACCCAAACATACTCCTTCCAAATGGAATAGCTCACGGTGCTGGAAGTTGAGTGAGTCTGTCAAGCTACCAAAACCAGGTTCACAAACACTTGCCCTAAGTAGAAATGGTCTCTGCTTGGGCTATGTTATTTAAATGTGACAAGTATAAGCTGTGCCCATAACTGCTTCAGTCTGTGGAAGAAATGCTGTTTCAATCAGGGATCCCTTTTGGGATCCTCTATACTTTGAGAGAGGAGGATTAAAGATAGCTAATTTCTGAGGAAATGTTTTGGACTGAAGTCACTGAACCTTACTGCATGCTCATGTTCTGCTCTAAATCCAGGGCTTGCAAGGACTTCCTTTGGGTGATGGGTCATGGCAGTGCTATGGGATGAAGCATGGAGATCTCCACAAGCATGGGGAGCAAAGGGAGGACTCATTTGAGCATTTTTTGGAAAGCAAGATCTGTTCTTCGTCTTCCAAAATTTCTGTATTGGCTGATCCATGCCAATAGATTAATTGTGTGTGATATGTCAATAATAATTAAATACGCTGTCTATCATATTGACTGTTTTGCCTAGGTAAGCCATGCACAGATTTCTGCAGCATGTCTAAGTGTTTGGGGGCATGGAGAGTTATGGGTCAGGTACAGAGGCTGTTCTGGGTGCATGTTGTACTTGTGCATACTTTCAGGCTTTTACAACTTTGTAGGCAAGTGAACCCCACAAAATAGTCCTACACTTTCCCACCTAAAATCCTGACTAAGGCCAGTAAGGCCAATCTTGTAAGCATTACTCAGCATGAGCAAGGCTGGTCCTGTAGCCATTATTCGCTCTCTGAGGCCAGAGCTGTCTCATTTTTTTTCATTCAGTGAATGTCCATCCACTCCTTTATTTCTCCCAAAGGAAATTCGGTGGCTCATGTGCCTCCAGAGGCTGTGAAATATTGACAGGTTTCAGAACTGAATGTGTCAGCCTGTCTGAGGAGCTGTCAGTCCCGGGAGCAGCAGCGACTGTGGCGTTGGCTCAGAAACCAGCCAGTTCTGTGTGAGGAAAACAGTGCCATGAAACGAGAGCTGCAACAAGTCGGTTCCTAAAGATTCATCCATGAACATTCATTAATCCTTGAGCACACCCAGAAATATAAGATCACCAGCCCTGAGCTGCTGCCAGTGTTATCTCATGTTGGGAAACCTGCGCTGGTGAGACGTCATCTGACTCTGGGCTTGAGCAGTGAACCTCTTGCAGGTGCTGTTGCCCAGCTCCTGAATGGGCACGCTCACCCAGTTCTCAGAACTGGGAGTTTGTCAGCTCTTTGGATGGGGTTTGGACTTGATGATCCAAAAGGCAATTTTCTTTTGAGTGAAAATAATCGAGTGTGGTCTGGATGTGCCATCATTTTAACCCTTAACTTTGTCCAGCTGTGGGAGATTTGTGTTTTGTTTCAAGTGATGTAATGGTAATAATTCTAACATGACATTATTTTGTTATGCAGCTGCTGTCTTACCTGTTGGCTTTTGAAAGCTGTCAGACTGACATCGCTCACACACTCTCTCCCTTCCTTGCCTTGCCCTGTCCTTGTTAAAAGGCAAGTTCCAGTGTCTCCATTAGTGGGAGGATTTCTGCCAGAAATGATTTTAAGTGCTGTAGAATGAACAGTTCATTAAACTGGAAAACGATTTTGATGTGTTCAAAAGCCTGAGGCTATCGTTACAATCACGCTTCCAAATAGACCCCACCACATTTCTTATTTAGGAGGATGAGGACTTCGGGTTTTACTTCTTGGAATGTCTCAAAGCATTTTGTGATCGTCGTTACGTGGTACTTTCTTCCAGCAAACAAACTTTCAATTTTATTCACCTGAGCTTCTCAAGGATGGGAAGAGTCCCTGTTCTTAAAAACCCATTGTCACGTGTCTTAGTATATTAATGTGCTTTGATGAAAACGAGACTAGGAACACTAAAATACCGTAAAGCAGACTGTGTGTATTTCTGTTTCACTGAGAAGCAGGAAGGGGAAATCTTTCAACAGATTGCTTTCTGTGAGACTGATAGCCAAATGCGACAGATTTTAGCTCTGCTTTAAATAATGCATTCTTTAACTGAGGGCGTGTTTCTGTTTTCCTCTCCTGTTTTTTCCTGCGGCACAATTTTAGAGGTTGGACTTCATAATCTCCAGAGGTCCCTTTCAGCCTCTACGGTTCTCTGCTTCTGTAATTCCATTTGTAAAATCCCATCTGTAAATGCCCTTGGACGAATAACAATTTGAATCGGGTGGGGTGTATGTAACATTTTGTCAGTGGTTTACAGTAAAAATACATTTATGATGACATATACTGTAGAAAGAAATAGTGCACCCAAAGAAATGTGGTTCTGGAAGAAATTGAACTGTGTGATGATGATAGCTTTTTGAAGTAATTCCTTCACAATGGGAGGAAATACAATGAGTTGTGTATATGTCTGAGTAGATAGATATTGCATGCCATGCTCCGTATCGCATTGTGTTCTTTCTTGCACTGTTACCACTGGGAAAAAGAAATAAAAAGGGCTTTGAGATGTATTTTCAAAGAGGGATAGCTTGGCACTGTTGTTCGTGATCAGATTTTCAGACTACCTGAACCCCAGTCCTGATGAGGCATGTGTTATATTGTTCATCTTTCACTTTAGGGTAAAACTTGCTGGAATTTAACGCATTGAGATGAGAATTTTCACAGATGAATATTCAACAGATGAAGAAAGGGTGCTGCAGTGATTGTGCTTCTTCTCTTACTTGATAGAGGGATATGTTCTCAGTATTGAAAAACTAACAGTCTTCAAGGAAAATCTTCAAGTAAAATGAGTGTTTACATGTGAGGTTCCTTAAATTACTGGTTGCTTTGTGTGCATCAGGAAACTAGGAGACCTCTTCTAACCTTTTTTATGCTTTATTTTTTTACTACATTCACTAACTTACAGTCCTACATCAGTTTTGCTGGCTTGCTCATTTGATCTTCTGACCTTAAGGTAGAAAATGAAAGCTGTTACATTCATCTTCTGCGTTTGCCAAGATAACGTGTTTCCTCAGTGAGTGTGGAGGAGCTTTTAATCTCTGCGTTCATAACTATGTTTCATTTTCCCTTTTTGTAGTGAGAAAAATGTTCCTACTGTGCAAGTCATGGCTATTTTTTTTCCTCCTGTGTTTGGAATTGATCGCTGCCCATATTTGCTGATTCTACATGTGTTTTCTTCCATATGTTCTCAGTCAAGTTGACAGCCTCTGTCACCAGCAGGTTGCAGCATGCTTGCAGACAGTAATTCTAATGCCAGGGCTCTGTGTTCTGAGGTCTTCCACAGACCATGGTTTGCACTATGAGGAAATAAAAAAAAAACCACCTTTAAGTGTGGTGTAGGTCAATATTCGTGCACAAAATCTCTGATGAGCAGAGAGAAATAGACACTGTTGTGTCTTCTGCAGCCTAATGAAAACAAAAATGAGAGGAAGGATGCCTGTGGCTATGAATTGAGAAGTGAAATGTGTTTACTGTGAAGCAAGCCTCCTAGTCTCCATCAAACTGGCACTGAAAATGTCAGTCATAGAACCTGCTAACTTCTTGTTTGCTTACTTTCGTGGGTAAGCTTTCCTAATGATCATTGTCCTGTATTTATTGTGTCTATCCACTGCTTCATGTGCACCTCTAGCTCCAATTTGTGATCATTATGCTGATAAGAAGCTCAAGTCCTGTCTGAAAATGATGTTAGTTAGGAGTAGTTGGATGAATACAAACAAGGGAAAGTATAAGCAGTTTTCTATTTTCCCTTCTCATTACATGATGTGCATGAGGGAAGGAAATAGCATGACTGCAATTGTTTCAATGAAATAAATTCCATTTTAAGTGAGTCTGAATGCTCAGAATAGATTTATAAACTATTTTTCATGTCAGCCAGTACCTATGAGCACTGTGAAGAGCGATGAATAAGCTGAATCATCAGTGAAAAGTCATTATGATGACTTTCAGTGCAAACAGCTATTTAACTGTTGTATGAAACCTGATATAAGTCCCAGGAAAGGCAAACATTTCTTGAAAATAACCTGTACAAATCATCCTGGGCTACAGAAATTGCCTGCAGTCTCCGTGGCATCTTCAAAATGGGACTGTCTTACATGGCACTGCATCTTCTCTCCATGCTAAAATGTTAATTGTAACGGAATTTAAAGAGGTCGGGGGCAATCCTTTATAAGCAAGCTTCATGAAGTCTGATTGCTATTTGGAAATACAGATAAACGTCTTCCACTTCCTGAGAGCCTGGGGGAAATTTGATATTCATCGTCATACAGAGTCGTGAAGTACCTTTTTGTGCTGAATTTCTTACATGAGGAGACGTAACGATGTGGGAAGGGAAGATAGTCCCAGATGGAGGCACTGCGTGAGCAGAGGCAGGTCAGCTCTGCTTGGGAGTGTTTGTCAGATGATTAGAGATCATGTTGAAAATCCACATATTACACTAATTCCTTTGTTTCTTCTGGCATAGGCAACTGTTCAATAAAACAAAACAGAATTAATTCAACTGGAAAAAAAAAATAACACTCTGAACAGGAGACCCTGCACTATTTATATTCCTTAAACACTTGATTAACAAGCATCAATGTTATCTCTTGTCACTTCCAAAGCATTTAAATCCTTTACTGCTTTCTTGGTTTCCAAATGACTTCGGGAAAGGAAGAGTGTGTTTGGCAGGAGCGGGGTGCTCGGATTTGAGCTGTTATCTGTAGCCCATGTGTTTGCTGAGCTTCTGCTGCTGCTTTTCCCAACTGTAGAATGGATGTATTTATCTGCAACATTCTTAATTATTTTTTATTTTTTATTTTCAGTGATAGCCTTGAGCAGGTGGTTCTACATCAGCACCGATGAACTGGGAAATGCTGTGGTGATCATTTTAAATGGCTGTGATGGAGTACTGTGTGGGGGAGCTCGGAGGGAAAGGGAGAATTCTTGAATATCAGTGCTGGACTGGCAGCTGCTCCTGTTGGAAAGAGATGGCTGCTGGCCCCAGGAAAGTGTCAGGGCCTGGTGGGGACAAGGAGAACCCTCTGGGACAAGAGCCTTGGCCTTGTCCACAGCTGCAGTGTGCTTCCCTAGTCCTGCAGGCCAGCAGCTGCTGCTCCCTAAGGAAGTTACTCATCTTTCCTGCTCGTGAAGACCACTGCCGGTGTACTACTGGCATCTCTGGGATGGGGCAGCCATGCCTTATTGTCCAAGGCTGTGCACCTGGGGTAGGTGTGCCTGGATGCCAGCCCTTTCCTCTCCTCCAACAGAGAACTGTCCTCACTGCTCTCCTCTGGGCCCATTTAAAGTCTCTCTTGTGTGAAAAAGCAAGTCTTGACAGCTCCAAATCTGCAGCTGGTCGAAGACAGTTCCTTCATGGTGTAAGGCTTGTGGCTGCTGGGCCTCAACGCCCTTCAATCACCCAAACTCTTGCCACCAAGTAATTTTACAGCAAAGATCAAGCACTTCCTTGCTTGGGAAAGTTTGAGATTGCTTTTTTATTTCCCCTCCAATAGACTCTAAAGAATAGGCTGCCTGCTGCAATTAATTCACCTGTAGCTATGCCAGCATGGCCTTTCTTTTCTGGAGTCACTACAAGCTGCTTCTCTGATGGATGTTAGCAGTCCCCAGGATGCTGGGATAGATTATATGGGATCATCCCATTAAGGGTACTGCAGCTCACTATAGCATTTTGGAACAGTAACTATAAAATCAACTTGGAGAAAATGTTCAAATAAATCAATGCTTGGGAGAATGATTAATGGAAGTTCACTGAAACAAACAAAAATAGGCTTTAAGTACACTAAAGCTAGAGTGATTCCTATAGAAATAGGGAATGTGAGCTAACTTTAAATGGGAAATGATTCTGGAAGGCAACAGGCTGGGAGTAGCAGTACACAAGCAATGGAACATATGTTCTCTGTGTGATTTCATATCCAGACGAGGCCATATGCTCCAGAGGGAATGAGTAAGGTAAGGGAGCAGTAAACAGGAGCACGGAGGTGATTTTTCTCTTCACAGTGTGAGTGAGGAAGATAACACTGTAAATGGCACTGAGTTTGCCTGTCTCACCATTAAGAGAAATGACTGAAATTGCTGATCTAAAAGAAAGTCTGACGCTTTCTTGAAGGCAGATGAAAATACTTTGTAATGTGAAAGTGCTTCAAGATCAAAGAAGTGAGGAAAAAGGAAGTAAGAAGTGACAGAAGCTAACTGGAGGAAAAATCACCCCAAATCTGCCAGCTACCCAAGTGCTTCTCAGTCTGGTGGAATTCAGCACCTGGAAGGTGGAGCCTGACAAACTGGTATTGAAATTGGCCTTTTTTTCATGATTTTTTTTTTTTTCCAGTGTACCTCTACATAGCAATTTTGGTAGTCAGCTGCTGGGGCTAACTAGTCTGGGAGATGTAGTTCTTCACAATTCTTTGCTTATGGTGTTGTTTTAAATCAAGACTGACTACAACTGTGGAAGATGTGCTTTAGCAAAAGGACATATCTGAGTTGAATGCAAGAACAACTGTGGGAAAGCCTCTGGCCTTATGGGAGGTCTAAGCTAGTGATCTCTTCTCTACAGTGACAGCCCAGTGATCTGTCTGATTGGTAGTAACCTGAGTTGCCTGTAGTATGGTGTGGCAAGAGCAGAACTTTGTGTCCTTCCAACTTGGTTTTCTTGCTTAACTGTAATGGATTTGAGACTTTAGCCACCATGGCTCAATTCCTGACATCCTGGAGATGCACTGAATGAAAAAGAGGCACATAATTGATGGTTTGCTAGTTCTATTCTGCTGGAGCTGTATTGCCTGTTTGGTCACAGTTTGCTTATGTGTGCAAAAAACAAGGGGTGTGAAAATGGTATTTATTAGAAAGGTGTTGTCTTTCTTCATAAGACTTCAGTTCCAGTGCAGTGGAACATTTTCACGTCTGTGCGCAAAGCTGATAGGTTGGCACACGTTCTCCTGTTTTCTACCCCAGAAAAAGCCTTTCTGATGCTTGTGTTTTCTATGGGATATATTTCTAGAGAAAATAGTTACTACAAATTTAGATAGCAGACTACTGTGTTTTTGTCAGTAGAAACTAAGTGAATATTTATGGAAAACTTCCTATCCTTGAGCTAGCTATCTGCAAACAGCTTGCAAATAGAGATAACAGAAACTAATGCAGCTCCAAGATTTTATTAGGTAATCTGCCCAGTGGCAAAACACATTTTGTTGCAGGACTTAATTTTCATTGTATGCATCGCTAAGGATGAGCCCCAAATTGCTATTTTCTGAGCCCATCCTTGGGGATTAAACTTACCGCATTCCTCAGCCGAAAGAGGAATAACTTCAGCCATCTAAGTCAGTGTACATTGATTATAGCAGGGTTTTTTTTGTTTTTGTTTTTGTTTTTTTCATTCATCTGGGCTCAGGAAAATAATTACCATGGCTTCTGGTTATGGCTTAAGGAGAGTTCCTTTTCTTCTTGTTAGCCTAGTGAGGCAATCTAAATGTGACTGTCCTGCTAGGACTGTGTAGTGGAGATTCATTACTATAAATGTTGTTTTTTTCTTTTCACCTAACTCGTCACATGAGTGCATATGGTAGCTAATCTGAGTTTTGCATGCAATGCTTTTTCAGATTTGTAGGAAGTTTTTATTTCAGTATCCTGCTTCAAGAAGTTATGCCAGTGTCTGAGTCATCCCTTGATGATTGCTGTAGTATGGCAATAATCATTCAAAGAAGGGCAATGAAGCTGTGAATATTCTGGAACACAAGTGTTATAGGAAGCAGCTGAGGGAACTGGGGTTGCTCAGTCTGGAGAAGTGGAGGCTCAGAGCAGACCTCATCACTCTCTACAAGTGCCTGACAGAATGCTGTGGTCAGGTGGGGGTTGGTCTATTCTCCCTTGTAACAGTGGTAGGATGAAAAGGAACATCCTCAAGTTGCATTATGGAGTTCAGGTTGGATGTTAGGAAAAAATTCTTCTCAGAAAGAGCAGTGAGGCACTGGCACAGGCTGCCCAGGGAGGTGGTGGAGTCACTGTCCCTGGAGGTGTTCCAGAACCACGGAGATAAGGTGCTGAGAGCTGTGGTCAGTGGTAAGTTGGGGTTGGACTAGATGATCTCATGGGCCTTCTCCAATTTGAATGATTCTATGATTCTGTGACCACTTGTCAGAATTGTGGACAATACTGTGATGTTTTGCTGTTGTTTTTACTGGGTCATGAAAATTGTTCTCTACTAATTTGAACTGTGACTAGTGATGTTAATTTTCCATAAATTAACTTACTCAGTTTATCTGGTACTGTTTCTGGTTTGCTTTGCTTTGTTTTTCAACTCTTTAGTTTCAGTGGACATGGGCACAACGGACTCTGCAGCACTGCTGTGCCCTCAAGAAAAGCACTCTGCTCTCCTGAAGCTGACACTTGCTGTGCAGAGGAACTGAGGTTTCCTGCAGCAGCAGATGGAGCCATCGCCTGTCCAGAGCTGAGCAGCTGTGGTAGTTAGCCGGGAGATAAAGAGACGTCCATTCCATATCTGTGCTGTTGAAGGCTTTCTTTTTATTAAGCATTCAGCCGAGCAGCACAGAAAGCTGTGTTTCCCTAGTGAATAATGAGATTCCCAAAGCAGTGGTCTGTGAAGCCTTTTTCTCCTTTTCTTGGCTCAATGAATATTTAATTCATCCCTGTGAAGCAGTTTAGCTTCAGCAGAAAAGATTGATACCGCTGCCTTTCCCACCTCAGGCTGGCCTGTACCTGGAGCTTTGAACATTTCCTGTGACAGCTGGCAGCTTAAAAAATATGAAGGGTGGGAGTGAGCTCCTCTACCCTGTCTTCTGTCACTGGTTTGGTGGCTGCAGTGAAGGGCTGAAATGGGAAAGCAGAGCTGCACTGTTGCCCACTTCTCCTGACACCTTACAGATTGGGTGGTGACACGGGCCCTACAATGGCAGTGGATGCATGAGAACCCAATTTGAGGTGAGTAGCGGGTAGGATGGGGAAGAATCCCTCTATGGGTTCCGTTTGTGTTGTCTGAACTCCATTTATCTGCATAGAGTGCTGCCTGCTCTAGGCAGACAAGAAAGAAGGGAATGATTTTCAAGACTGGCTTTGGTTCTGGAGCACACAGCAAGCTGGACCTGGGTGATAAATAACTGTGTGGTCTTTCAATGCCTGTTGTTAAATGTGTTCCAAAGCCTTGTGCAATTTGCCTTGCAATGAATGCAGCATGCGCCGTTGGTGCAGGAGTGTTCTTTGCTTCTCTTTCACAACTCAAGAGCAAATCCTTCGGTAGTCAGCAGTACAGGTTCAAATAGGAAGACCCAGAAAGGAAGAGTTCAGTGAACTGTAGGGATTGGAAGGGACCTCTGGCGATCAACTTCCTGCTTTCTGGATCTTCCTATTTGAGTGTTTGTGCTCCTTCTATCATGCCATCTGCCCCATCTTAGCACAGCCCACTGGTCTTCATGGGAATAGAATTTACCGTGCAATTATCCAGTGTTTGTTTTGCAGCTGGACTACTCTCCTTCCCAGAACATAGGAAGTAATGCACTTCTTAGGTTTCCTAAATGGATGAAGGACTCAGATATATTCAGATTCCAGTTAGTAGATATAATGAAATAGGATGTAACATGTTTACCTATGCTCATTTGGGATATTAAGCAGAGGAAGGGCTGCACTGAGTATTGGAAAATTCTTCTATTAAACATTGATCTTGTTATGATTATTTCATGAAATGCTTGTACACGTGTCTCTTTAGGATAGGAACAGTGTGCTGGAGTATCTGTCATACGGTAACAGCTGTCAAGAAGGCAGATGGCATTTGTGTATGTAAAAAAGAAGGATTAGGAATATTTAAAGGAAAAAATAGTCTAATTCCTTCTGTGACATTTTATGTCGCTTAGTACCCAAATGGCTGGGGCATGATGATTAGTCTTATGGAAAATTAATTAAAATGACTGCACTGCATGTGATAATAGTGTGTGGTATCCACGACAGCGCGTTTGTCCTGTACTGAGGTGCTATTTTGAAATGGGGTGTGTCAGGCTTCTCAGTTGTTCTCTGCCTGTTCTCATCCCCATCCATGTTGGCACCCTTCTCTGTAGTAAAAAATATGACACATGCTCCATTTTTTCTGTTTTTCTGTCTCAAAAGCCACTGCAAGAGGGCAGTGGCAGAGCAGGAATTGCTGAGTTGTGCTACTTTGTCCATCTCTGACTTCAATCCCTTAAGTGAGATATCATGCTACAGTGGCTGCGCTGAGCCATTCCTCTTTGCTGCCATCCCTTAGACTAACACCAAAATAGGTGTTGTAAGGTTTTTGAGGTTCATTGTGGTGTTTCATATTATTTAAAGGTGCAGGTGGAGGATAAAGGCAGCAGAGAATGTGTTGTATATGACTTGGGTCTTGGAAAATGAAGTAAAAGCCTTGCCCCAAAGCAGTGCCACAGTGTGTGTGGAAGCCTTTTGCACAAGTGGCGACCTTTGGGTGGACATCACCAGTCAGACCAGGTGAGAAAAAAAATGGTATCAGAGCCCTGGAGCTTCACTGTGAGACATGAGCAGAAAGCTCCTTGGGAGGTCTTTTAAATTTCTGATGTCCTAACACATTGTCATGCTGACTTCTATTAGCAGCTCATTAGGCTTGCTGAGCTGCCCACTTGCCTCTGTTGCAATCCCCTCTCTGCTTTATGTTACAGAGAGCTTTAAAAGCCTGAAGTGCAGTATTTTTATGAAACATGTGTATACCTATACAAAAATATTTTCAAAATAAAAAAATGGGTGAGATTGAATTGTTGGGATCTGCACATCCTTTCCTGCAGGAGAGCAGTACTTCTCAGATCACACACAGGTATTTTACTAGGAGAGTCATGCATGTATTGTTTGCCTGGAAAAGCATTGTACATGATTGTAAGAGTAGTAAAAGTGGACATATTATGAGCTGCATGGAGTGTCTGCTAAGCACACGTTGCTCTCTAGTTGGTGGTGGTCATGGAGTTTTAATTGTTCTTTTAAGTAATAGAAACGGCTCAGTATTTTCTTGGAGAGTACCTGAAATCAAAGATCTAATGCTTAAAATAAAAAAAAAAAAAACAACAACAACAAAAACATAACTTCCTGAGGGCTCCTCGGTCATGAAAATCCATGCGTTATTGAATACAACAGCACTTCCTTGGAAGTCAACAGACTTTGAAAGTGAATAATTGCATGGGCTGGAATCCACTGACAACACATCACAGCAAGTCGCTGCTCTGTCTTCTGCAGGCTTGTGGAAATATTGATGACCCTCTCCAGATCCCCTGTCTTCCTTGTATTTTATTTGCTTTGCTGTTGCAGACTAGAAAACCTCTTCTTTTGCCATTGCGTTTTTGTGAAACCCCTTCCTGACCTTCTGAAGATTCCAACTGACCCCTACATATAAGTTAAATATAATTATCAAACAGTTTACCTCTTAGCAAATGAGACAATTTTGTTCCCTCTACCAGTGACTCATGCTGGGTGTTTACAGCTTGCCTTTGTGCACTTGTCTGTTCTAAAACAACATATGTGGCAGTGGAAGATGTTTCAAGGTTTCATTGATTTTTGCCCTATTTGAGTTCTTTAGTTTTGGATTTTTGATTTGTGTAATGACTCAACCCTACCATTGTCAGTGAACTCGGAAAAGGTGACAATCTGTTTTGTTTTTGCTCACCAATTTGATGCATTGCTATGTTACAGTCACGGAGTGGTACAGTTCTGTAAAAATCTGCTTTGCTCTACGAAACCAGACCCTGACTTGGGAGCATTGTAGTCATAAAGACACCATTTTGCAACATCTCCTTTCTTTTTTATATGGCTTATATAGGTGTCTGGAGGAGATGAGGAGGCTGACCAAGTCTGTCCAGCAGATGCGTGCCACAGTTCCCCATGTGTACGGACTCATTTGCGCTAATCATCTGGGAATTCTGGTATATTCTTTCTAAGTAACAAGAACGTGAAACAACAGCCAGAATGAGGAGACAATAATGAGACATCTCTTAAGTGAGTTCTTTGTTTCTCAGAGCTCTCTGCCGACTGGAAATACCAGAGTGAAGGCTGAGGAATGGGTTTCGTGCTGTTTGTGTGTGGACTCCCAGACTGACCAGTCCCCAGCCAATTTCCATCCTGGAAAACCACTGAAGGAAGCAGTCATGGATTTCATTAAAAATGATGTGTCACGTTGGGATTGCCAGAATCACAAGCTCTCCGATTTTATTAACTTTTAAATCTGAGTCCAGTGCATTTAAATAATGACGTGCTTACATTCAGTCAGTGATTATGACACAGTGTGAAAAATAGTAGGTGTAATTTATCTGATTCATGTGTTTTGCTGGGACTTAAAATGTCTAATACCTATTATTTCAAAAATAGTCCATGCTTGAATGACAAAAATTATGAAAACTCTGTGTAAGCATGCTCAGAAAATAGTTATTTCTGGGAAGAAGTCTTTCTGAAGAACAATGTGATAGGATTTGGACAGGCCCAAAAACTGGAGCAACAGAAATGGTTGTTGCTGAATTTGCACAGCTGTCTGTTTTGCAAATAATATCCTGGGATTTCTTTATCACAGCTGTTGCTCTTTCTTTCAACTACCCGTCTGCTTAGTCACATATGGGAGACACAGACAATTTTTCCTAGCAAGAAAACTTCCTTTCAATTAGAACTTGTGCACAGGATGCAGGAAAGATTTGAATTAAAATGAGTCAGTGTGTCCTGCCTGTCTGTTTGATACCAATGCTGGAACTGGTGAAGTTCAAGTTCTTTCTAAGTTCTCTCTTCTCTGCGTGTTACAAAGGTTTTTGGTTTTTTTTTTGATTGTTTGTTGAATTATGATAGCAAATGGTTTTTTGGTTTCTTTTTTTTTTGATTGATTCTGTTGTTTTTTTTTCCAGTTTTATTTGTTTGTTATTATTATTATTCACACTTTATAAAGTTTTTATGGCTAACTTTCACAACAATGTGACTGTTTTATGGGGAATTGCTTTTTGCAACTCTTACATATGGCTTAGTGGGCTCTGGTCTGACCATATTATTCAGATAGGTTTGTAACTTGAAAGAATCTCGATACTGGGAAGAATGATAAGGAAGAGCATTTATTCACATGCATTATTCAAAGCAGAAAAGAGCAATTGCAGCCAAACTCCTGTGCCACAGCCATTAAATATTTTTTAGTTTCAAAGTGGAAGTAAAAAGCTGTTTTGTGAATGGATGTGTGTACAATACACATAAGTTGCTCTAGAGACTGGGTTGGGATCTTTGCTTGTGTTTTAGTGTGGGATAAAAAGACAACTGCTTTATCTGAAGAAGGGAGAAAAGTAAATTCTCTGCTACTACACCTTTTTGTAGCACGTTAGATATGCACTTTTTCTTGAACAAGCTAAGAAATAGTACTTTGTTTAACCCAAACCGTCCTCTTTTCTCTGTACCCTTTTTCTTTGTGTCTTTTCTTGAACTAGCACGAGATTCCTCAAAGGGCTGAAATGGACTTGTGACGCTAGTAGTGAAGTCAGACATTGCACCTCCCAGTGGTGTCAGAAGGAGGGACGCAGATCTGGGGAAAGACTCATTTTTCTTGGTATTCCTGCAGTTATCCTTGTGCTTTGCTTAACTTTTGTGGTGCCATGACATTGACGTTCTTTGGCAGACGAGGTGCATAAATGAGCCAAGATCTGTATAAGTTAGATCAGCTATGGATACAAAGGGAAAAAAAATGGTCACCGTTCTGCATGTATGAGGCCTCCTCCATCCATCAGTCAGAATAATGGATACCGTCGAACTCTGCAAAACTTGCCATTTAACCACATTTCTGTATTAGAATTGGAAAGATCATCCGAGTAACAGCAAACTTGAATAAATGTGTACGTAAGAGCCTGTGGTTGCATGGTTCTGGTCTCAGTGGGCTGTAGTGGTTTTGTACCAAAACTAGCTTCATTTTACATGGCAGTTGTAAGCACATTACTGACCTAATCATCCTTGTTTAATTAAATACAGAGAGGATTAACTCTATCCACATCAGTACAAGAGTACTCTGGCATATTTTTGTGCATGATTGTTATTAATTTGCCAACGTAGCAAGAGTTAGTGGAGTGGTTAAAATAAACTCGGCCTTGAAGATTTCTTTGTCTGCAATGTACTGTTTATCCAAACTGCTGTATTATCTCTGCTGGCCAGGAGTGCTTGTAGTGAGAAATGTGTTCTGATAGTATTGTGGTTGTCAGAGAGAAGGGAGAAAATGAGTATGAGTCCCTTTGAATAAGGGGAAATCAAGCTGGAGAAATGCAGAGGAACATGTACAAGCAGTGTGTGACATTGTGCTCTAGGAACACTGGTAGAACGTGCCTTGTGAGGAAAGATTGAATTTTGCTACTGTTTTTGTTGCTTTGCCAGTCATTTTTGGCTCAGTGAAAACTAGAAGGAGGGTACAATGAGTGAGAGAACAAAGCAGTCTCGAATCAGCACCATACTGCTTTTTTCTCAACAGATGTTAAGGAAAATATCTATGATATCAAGTGAGAGAAAGTACATGCCTTATGCCTTTCTCCTTTCCTTCTCCTTTTTTACTTATTTTTTATTTTTCCTTTAGAAGTTAACTACATTAGGCAAGAGAAGAAAAAGCAGGAAACAACAAATAACTCAAAAAAAAACCCAACATCTTGTTAAGCATCTTCTACCTCATCCCACCTACACAAATTTCTGCATGGTAGATTTCTTATATAAAGCTAATATGAAAGTGGAAGGAATTTCTGTCGCCGTTTATATCTAGCTGTTAGCTGCCATGGTTAGTCAATGCAAACAACTCCTAATCAATCTAGTCCCTATAGACGGAACAAATTGATTTTTCAATCTTTTCATATAGTCAAAAACAGCTAAAGCAATTGGGTTTTGTGACGGCAGAAGATTGAATTTCTTATCAGGCTTAGGAAAGACAGATTTCCTGCCTTCCACCCACAGTGATGCAGAACCTATCATGTCCTGTTTTATGGATTATGATTGTTTTAAAGGCTTATACAGTCTTCTCTGCTGATTTCTCTAAATGATCTGAAAATGGAAGGATTATGGATCTTTGGAGGGTAGCGAGGCTCTGGCATGGGCTGCCCAGAGCTGTGGGTGCCCCATCCCTGGAGGAAAAAAAAAAAAAAGAAAATAATTTAGAAATCTTTTTTGCTGTGGGTACGTTTATTTTTAAGTGTTATCTTTTTTTCATCTGTGAAGTTTCTGCATTACTTTTTGTATCAGTTTGAAAGGCAGGACTTAGCTCAGATGGAGGAGGTTCTGGGAGTTGACTGCAATTTGATATCCAAATTTAGATATGATTGGACAACAAATGAGACCATCTCATTGGTGATACAACAGTAAATTTGGTTTATTGGGTAGACTCGTGCATTCTTCCAACTTGCTCTCTGTGGTCTTTTTTAATCTCCCTGCTGTGATAATCCTCACACTGATCTCTGCAGCACCTCACTACCTCCTACACCTTGTCATGTAGGATAATGCATTTGGGTTCCTCCACCTCCCCATAATCCATGTGCCATCTTCCTCTTCACCATCCCATGGGGAAGCACCATCTCTGCCTTGCAGCCCTTCCTACAAAACCCTGAGCTTGCCTCTATTTGTTGTACTGTCCCTCTATGCAGCGATTTGAGCCTCATCCACAGCTTGTTCGCTTGCCACATGTGCCATCTCATCTCTTGTATCTCCTACCCATAAATTTTCCTCTGACATACAAACTTAACTCCTGGTGCCAGTTAGCACTGTACTGTATTCCCCACCAAACTGCAGGCACGGTGCAGTGTGAGGTTTCTTGGGAAATAACTGTCTGCTGACTTCTCATCTTTCCATAGGATTCACAAAGAAAATGAAAGGATTATTTCAAGAATAAATTTTTGAGAGACCTTCTTGACAATAGCCTTGGTTCAATTAGACTTCTACAGTTCTCATTTCTTTTGTGTGTGTCTGTGTGTTATTTAATTAGATGCTTTATTAATAAACATAGCATTAAATTTGTCAGCATGTTTTACTGGGCAAAAATTTGTTATTGTAGAAGATTTATTGTATGCATTATGACCATTATTTACACAATAAACTCTAATTCTGAATCAGAAAAGCTCTGTAATTAAAGCTGACTAGATACACTTTACTGATTAAAAACCACCTTAGGAAGCTGATTTTCTTCAAAGCTTAATTTTTTCTGGATAAGAACAGTGAAGTTCCTGCTGATTGAGTGCCAAGGTAAAAGAAAGTTACTGTTATGTTCTTTATTTATCTTGTTCATAGCTTTAACTGTATGAATCTTAATTCAGTCAAATCAGGTTCATATCTTAAATGTTCTCCCATTTAGGTTACTGACTCAGCAAAATAATTTCACCAACAAACCATTGCTTAACATAAATCGTAGGTGAAATCTCTTTTTAGCATTCCATTTACAGGATGTGTGTGAGATCTTTATAGTGAAAAATAAGTTTGAACACCTTCAATTTAGTTTGCACATGGAAATGTTTGTTTTAATCTGTAGGTTCCCGATGTTGGTGAAGGTTGCAGACCATGAAGATGTGTTTGCCCAGACCCACTCTATAGCCAGTATATCCAAATGTCAACCATCTCAGAGCAATCAGAATAAATACCCATCATTAAAGAGAAGTGCTTTGTTTTTTGAAATCTGGTGCTTAGTTCCTTTTACAAGCCCAGTAATAAATATTTAAGTTGTACAATGAAATAGTGATGAAAATAGTCCTTCCACTTGGCTTTTTTGATGTTTTTGTTATCTCCAGGTGATATTTCTTTTTCTTGCTTAACAGCAGAGGATTATAGCTGAAAGGGAACAAAAAAAAACACACACAGGCAAATTGATCTGATAACTTTCAGGTGTTCAGCGGAACTGCTTCTTCTGACATACCTGCCTAATAGCCCGTGCAAACTAACCAAGTTTTACCTTAAAAAAAGTGTATAGCAAATCCACTTCTGTGGTTTGTATGCATTATGGAGTTATATGGAAATAGTTCTCTCTACCTTTTATTTATAATGGATTAATCTGTCTTAACTAATGGCTTTTTCTTTAAAGTTTTTTTTTTTTTTTTTTTTTTTTAAGAAAGCATTTATCATATATATTTTCTCCTAATGAATATACTCACTGGCACTGTTTGAAGTAGGCTGTTGAACTACTCTTATGCTAAAGAAATAAAATGCAGGCCCCTTCACCTGTTTCATGCATTATGGTGCCAGTTCTTGCCGTTTAATAGTAGCAAAATAATGAGTAAAAACCAAGAGCAGTTGAACTTGTAATCATATTGCAAGATGAAAGCTCTTACTTACATTATTTAGGGAATTTGAGTTACTTGAATAAAAGCATTAATCCACTTCTTTGAAATGATCAGTAATGGCAAATAGGTGAATCTAATAGCTTTGGCAAATAAAGCTAATTTTTAAGAGAACTCTATTGGGTTATGATAATCCACAAAGTAGTGAGACCCTGGCACAGGCTGCCAAGAAAGCTGTGGGTGCCCCATTACTGGGTGCTCAAGGCCACTTTGGATGGGGCCCTGGTCAGCCTGAGAGGCGTTGTAGGGCAGCCGGCCCGCAGCCAGGGTTGGAACTGTGTGGACTTTAAGATCCCTTCCAACCTAAGCCAGTCCATGACTCACATTTATGATAAACTGGCATTAGTTTTATGTTCTCTTAAAATGTTATTGCAGAACAGCTGATGGAGAGATCCTCAGTCACCTCATCTTTATTCATGTCTTTGTGCTCAGCACAAGCTGTTGCAGAAAAGGTCAATTTGATCTAGTTCGAAATGATTGAAATTCATTTAAATATGCTGTTGGAATCAGAAGTAAAACAGCATGTACATTCAGTACACTCTTCATTCTGGAATCCTATTTCTAAAAAACAGCATTGTTTGCAACAGAAATACCTGAATGATTGGCTCTCCTGAGAGAAATCACGAGTATCTGTGTAGTATTGAGTGAACGAGATAGATCATTTCAGGATAAGAGAAGAAATTCCTGTCTAAGTGAAGTGATATTTTTGTATATTTTGCAGATGTGTAGGTATTAATTAGGGAAATATTATTCTGTTTAGGTGTTCCTGTAAAGCAGAAACTGGAAAGCTTTTTATTAATTGGAGCGCTCTGATGAATAGATGTAAGTCAAAGTCAACATTGCTTCTGGTAAAATATTGCAAAAATGTTTGTGGACATTCAGAAAACCACATACTAATTTCTATCACATTTGTGACCTGCGTGCCTTTTCTTTGTAAGTCATATTAAAACAAATTATGGAAGAGTTGATATTTAGAGAACCATTCAGACCTGTCAGGATGGATATCAAATTAATGTTTTGTACGTGCTACTGCTGCTTTATTCAGAATAGGAATAACATAGAATTCATGTATTTGTTTGATCATTGTTGTGGGTTTTTATTTTGTTGCTGTTTAGTTTTGTTTTGAATCTATCTTCTTCATGAAGAATGGGGTTGGGTTTTTTTGTTTGTTTTTTTTTTTTACTTACTGATTTTATTTCCAGTACTGAGCAAATACGGTTGAAAACAAAACAAACTATGTAGGTATGACTGCTTTGTGATGTCAAGTTCTGTTGTTAAGACAAAACAGCAAATTATGTGATGGACAAAGGTGGTGAAGAAATGGAAGCAGTGCTTGTAGATGCAAATGAATAATATTCTATTTTCTGTTTCCTTTGGCACTAAGAAGTCCCTCTGCTCTTTGACAAGAAACCGTGTGTTGCTGACAAAGGGAATGGAAAAACAACCCAAGCTTAGAATGGAAAAACAACCCAACCAACAAACCAAAACTCTGGGCTAAACAGGTAGGAGAAAAGAAAGGAGAATGGAGACAATAAAGCTCCTGTAACTTTTTACAGAATAATTTCAAATTTGAAATAAAAATTTTTGTGGATAAATTGGAGAGAAAGAGACAAGCAAGACGTTGCAGAAGACCTGTAACAGCTTTCTCAAATTTTGCATTAGTATCTTGACAACAAGTATTCGGGAGCTACCGTTCAAAAATAATCTAGAAAATGTGTTGAAATTGGTTGGCACTGTTACAGAGACATTTATATTTATGTTATATCTCTCAGGCATGTAACACATGAACTTCATGTAGACTTGGATTTTCTCTGTATCTCTTCTGTTCACCCATCAGAGGAAAACAAGACTCCCCACCCACCTCGAGTGTCTGCTCTGAGACATGAAAGACCCATTCTCACACTGCAGTGATGTGTTTATTGGCACTCAGTGCAGTGAGGAATGAGGTGTAGTTGCCCTCACCTGTGGGCCTCTGAGGTTTTTGAGACATCATTGCACACATGGGAACGTTAGAGACTACTGTGACTAACAGTTCAATAATCTGCTGATTTGTAGGCAAGCATTAAGTGATGGGTTTGACGGGTCTGAAGTTCAACCAATTTAAACGTTTTCTTATTGTATACCCCCTCCTTCCTCATAAGGGCCTCCAGACTTGCTTTTCTATTTCCAGTTTACTCCTTCAAGCCTCTGTTGAAAGCAGCATAGATTTTTATTATAAAGGAACAGTTGAGGGCGATGAGAAGCCTTTGAGTTGTTTCATCTTGTAGTAACATAATGGACAATATTTCTCATTGTGGTTCCTTAAAACAGATACTGCATATTTGATTAGAGGGAAATCCAAATAATTTCTATGAAATAATGTTTCCTGTTCTTTTCTCTCACTGATATGCAGACTAAATCTATTTAAATACTGTAAGAAAATATGACATCGTCTTGTAACTGTGCATTTCACCTGAGCCTGGGGATCAACCCTTAGACATTCTGCTTTACAAATTAATAGTGAGAGTAAGGACTGCAATGGAAGCACTGGTAGTTCTGGTAATCACGTTGGAAAGGAAAGAGGCCAGCTTGTTCTTTTTCAACCATTCTGGCTCTGTGGAAATGACAGCAGAAGGACCTCATTGACTGTTTTTTGTAAACATAGCAATTACAGAAAGAGAGAGAGAAGTGTTAACTTGTACTCAATAATAGATTAAGGAGTGTGTGTATATATGTGTGCCTTCTATCTACATATCTATTTCTCTGTGATATATCTTTTTCTATTCGCAGTTAGATTTTTTTTTCTTCAGATTGTTCATGAAAAAATGTGGCTGATTCTTGGCGTGGATACTTTTGCATATGGCTCCATGAATGACAAGCTCTGCTGCAGTGATCAAATTCCACTGGCTGCAGAAGTGGAGATGTTTCTATAATTCTATCTGCTGGGTCATACTTCACAGCTAAAATTGATAGGAAACTATGGAGACTCTATGTTTTCTAAAGTTAAACATGACACTTGGCATTAAGTTGTGTTTCCCAACATTTTGGAGTGAGTGATATGCATGATGTTTGTAGGCATCAGAAACTCTACCATAAACTCTGTTCTGCAGATGGATATGCTGAGATCTGGAAGGGATTTTCTGTCACGGTGTTTCAGGGAATGGACACAGTGGAAGCAGGTAAAATTCTACTGTAGGATTTATCAGTTGTAGTATTGCATTTTATCACTAGATTTGACAACATCCATCCAAGTTCAACTCATAGCTCTGCAGGTATCTGTCTACAGTGCAAGCCTTCACTCCCCTTTAGTTAGCCAAGTAGTTTGCCTGGCAAAATCCCTAAATAGTGCTGACTGAGCAACACAGCCTCGTTGAAATGGGCTTCTTCTAGGGCTGGAGAAAACTGCTATACTTTGCAGTCGTGGGTTACTCTCTTTATTAGCTTTGTCACTTCACCTTAATTTGTTCCCGAGTTTCTCTCTGAAGTTAAAATCAATAGACTTTTCTCCTTAGCTTTCAGATCATAAATAAAATTCACTTCTTACAGTAGATGTCTGTGTTTTCTGAAATAACACTGAAACAGTATGGGGGGAAATCTGTGCAGCTCAGAGCAGTGTGAAGTTCAAATACCCACATTCAGTCTTATTTTCTCTCACTCAGTGTTTGTTTTGTGTTCCAAGCACTTAATCTCTGTGAGTTTTGATGGTGTTTCTTTTTCTCTCTCATTCCATCATGCTGTTTGTCCAGTCATAATTTCAGAAATGGAGCATTCATCTTCTCCTGCTCATGGTGCAGAGCAGAACTGTGCAATCATACTATGAATAAAAAATGTGCTGCTTCTTTGTAACAGGTATTTCTGCAACTGCTAAGCATTTTTATCTCCATTCTAGAAATGAAAAAAGCAGTGTTTAACTGTTAAGCTTTGTGTTGGAACTGTTATATTATTATAGATTTACAAGAGGTGTAAAATCCAGATTTTCAGTACAAGGACTGCTAGATTCTTGGTGCAATGACTGCATGTGTATTGATTTAATTAACCCTGGTTTTGTGAATGGCTGGATATATGTTTGATTCCTCTGAGAAGTGCCATGCCATACATGGAAAAAAATTTAAGTGACTTAATTTCTTCAGGCATTAAAGCCACGGAAGCCAAAAAGACAGAGGGGTCTTTTTGAGTTGGGCTGGCTTGTGTAGTGAAACCTTGGCAGCTGTTCAGAGAGTGACTGGATCGATACTGAGACAAAAACTATGTGAAAGACTGGAGAAAAAGTCACTATTGAGGCAGACAAGTGGTGCAGTGGGACCACCTCAAGACCATGAGCAGCAATAGTGCTAGCTGGGGATAGCTGGTCCAAAGGCTGTTTGGAGCCCCTGAAAAAAAAAGTCTGGGTCTTATTCTGTGGAGAAAGAAAACCAAAAACATTTCTGGGTTCTTCATTCTGTATCACAGAATTATTTAAGTTGGAAGGAATTCTTAAAGGCCATGTGGTCCAACTCCCTAGTGATTAACAAGGACACTTCCAGCTCCATCAGGTGCTCAGAGTCCTGTCCAGCCTGACCTTGCATGTCTTCAGGGACAGGTCATCCATCACCTCTCTGGGCATTTATTTCTATCTTACTCTTTTCAAATGTTGTCACATATATGGACAAAGAAAAGGGTAAACTTTTTCTCCCCTTCCAGAATGTAATCAGAAGTGTCAGCAATGTTTAGGATTTCCCCGTCTCAATCTTATCCTGAAAAAGGAAGACCATGTCAGCATGAAGCACAGCAGCTTCTCCAGAGCGATCTGATGGTTGATGCCAGTATGATTTAGCAAGTCAGTGAGTGTGCTGGAAAAAGGACCCAGTGGGTAGGGCAAGTATTTTGCTTGTGATTTTGGGTTTTGTTTTGCCTTTTCACCTCCATTCTGGGACACCAGACTGGAGCTCACATGATGCAGCTCCATAAAGCATGTCTAGTGCGGGCTTGAGGATGCATCAGCTTCCCCATGACAATGGAAGGCAGCATTAAGTAACACTAATGAGCAAAATAACTGTGTAATTTTTTTCTGAAGTGAGCCTGGCAGAATATGCCTTTTGTAAGATGGAAAAAATGCTGGGAAACACTGGTCTGAAACAAAATGCAGTGTTTCTGTCTGAAGTAAAAAAAAATGGAACACGAGGATCAGGAGTTTTACACCAGTTAAAGTGTAAAGAAAACATTGCAAAGGCAAAACCTCTGAAGTTGCTGTTCCTGCTAAATTATTTAAAATTGCACATAAAATGATTAAAAAAAAAAAAGACTGAGTAAGACTGAGTAATAATCATAAGAACATATCACAGTAGAGAAGCTTTGATTTATTTCTTCCTTGTTTGCTTTCCTCTTGCGATGCTTCTTGCGATGCTTTTTCAGGGTAGAACTGGTTTAATGTGCTTTATGCCACAAAAACCAAATGAAACCCCCCAGATAATATTGCAGAAGAAGAAACTTCATTAGCTGACGTTCTGGAGACCACAGAGGAGCAATCTGACAGTTTTATTTGTGCTAAGTAAAAATAAGGAGTAGATAAATTCTTAAAAATAGTTAATGAAGCCATTTGCTTATTTTAATTAAAAAGTTAAAGGAGTGTAAAAATTTCCTCTGAGGAGGTCTCCATCTACTTAACTTCAGAGAATCCTTCTTAAGTAGAATGAGTCCCTAATTATCAATGCAAGGAGTTTGAATTAATCATCACTCAGCTACATAAGGCTTCAAATCCCTGTTTGACGGTGCTTTGATCCACAGTAAATATTTAAACAGGTTTCAACATAGAGGCTCGTTGTCCACTCCTGAGGAAAAAAAAAAAGTTATAATTGATCAGCTCAGCGTATAATTACAATGCTGAAATGCAGGGTGGTTGCTTGTAGATGAAGGTATTTGAAGGAAAAAAACAGTCTAGAGTGAGAGAAACATGAAAGCTCAGTGTTCCCGTAATGCTTCTCTTTTTTCCTTTATAATTATCTCTAAATGTCTCCAGAATAGGAATTAACTTACTGCTGGGAATCTTTCATGAGCAGTTTCATCAAATGCTTTCACATCATGTATAAAAATGGAGTTGACTGTGTTTAACTTGTGCACTGTATTTACTGTGTGCACTGTCATGCGCGCTCACCAAGTCAGAATAACTGTGTGCATCTCTGCTGCCCTATCATAGCAAGGATGTGGCTGAACCACTACTCAGTAGTGAGACACCACTCATATGTTAGTGTGCAATCCCTCCTGCAGCTCACTCTTTCCTTGCAAGTCTTTCTGCCTCTGCTGTTTTTGTGCAAACAATTCCTTTCAGAGCGAAGAAGAGTTTATTGCAGGAGCTATTACAGCAGCCCACACTGTCTCTCGTTTGTGAGATGCATCGGGGTCACTGAGCTCTTCATTTTGTTGTTCAAGACAACAAAATATCAGGACTTTGCAAAGATCCCTCCAGCTGAGCCGAAGTATGGCACCTAATGGGAATGCAGAGCTCAGGATGCCACAGAACATCTCGGCAAATGTTCTTAGTTGTCCTTGTGCAAGTGTAGTTTGGAGAAAATGCAATGGGATTTTGCTGTTTCACAGAGGATTCAAGCAGTGGAGGCAGCAAACTATATATGTATTTCTACATATATGCAAAGACATTTTTAGCCTAGGCTATAGGAAATTACTGCTTATTGTCTGAGTAAATTATAGGGAAGTATGACAGTTATCAATATCTACGCTCGTTGACGTGAAAAAAAAAGTAAAGTAGTGCTATCTTAAAAAACAGCCAAGGACTTTGCAGGAAAACAAATGCCTTTAAGGAAAAGGATGCAATCATTGCAAATGCTGGTTTGTTGTTTTTAACCATCAGATAATAGAAATGAAAAATGTGTTCAAAGAATATGTTTAAACAGCGTTATGTTTAAACCAAAAGCGTTATGTTTAAACCAAAAGAAAAGCCAAACAGCTGGAGTATGGTTTTGCATAGCTAAAAGCATAGGCATCGCTTCATGAATGAGATTAGTTTGTATAAACTGGAGCTAATGTCAGGACAGGTTCAGAACCTCAGGAATTTGCTTCCACTTTATGGCTCGTGTCAATGGTGGAATTATAATTATTATAATTTTTTTTTTAATTCCTGCAAGATGCCACATAGGAGGAGGGAAACCTCACCTGAAAGCAGTGCATCTAAACGCCATAAGCTTTGGTTTCTGTTTCTCAACCTAAAAGGCTTATCCAGCATTTATCATTTGAAAGGGCACTATAAGGTGCTATATAGGGTTCTAGTGGTCCTTACTGTGTCCTGCAGGTGGTGATATCCCTGATCACCACCAGCTGAGATTCCTGTGAGCTGAATGTACCCTGAGAAGTGGGAATGTTGCTGCATTAAGTACAGTGCAAAACATTGTGATGGCTGAAGGGGCGGATGAACCAAAGCATTCAAAACACAGAAGCATCCAGGTCACAGCTTGTCAGGAGGCATCACGTGAACAAAATTGTGGTGAGCTATAAAGCAAGTATCATAAAAGCCACGGAGCTCTACAGAAGCAAATCAAACACATCTGTTCCTCTTGTACCTCTAGAGGACTTTGTGACAAAGCCCACTGGTTTGAGGGGAATTAATTTCCAGTTTGCTTTTGAGCTGTGATTTGCAATGTACTTAGTGCTTTGGTGCTCAGTTCCTATGTGTTCTTGTGTTTCAAAGCTTGGGGGAACATGAGGTGCCTGGAAGCTGCCTTGAGGTAGACAGAGCCGTGGTAATTAGGCTTTTGCTTTCGGCTGTGAGATGGGGACTTGGTACGGCTGAACTGAACTGGGCAGCAGCTTCTGGATGGAACTTTGTTTCTGAAGTGTCAACTTGCTGAAAAAGAAAGTTTGACTGGGGAAGAGTTGTTTTCAATGAGTTTTTTGAAATATTAATTTCAGATATATCTAACACTTCTTGGAAATCTTGGATGCAAAACTGCTGCTTTTTCAGGTAGAATAAAGTTATGCAACAGATACAAGTAAAAACAGTCTTAGAGCTGCAAGGATATTGAAATGGATTATTATGACTGCTGCATATTTGAAATGCTTCCAAGTTTGATGCCGTTTCATTTTGAGATTTAAAGGGATTTTAAGATTTCCAGTTTATCTGCATGACGGGGAAAGCTCCAAAAATCTTCATCAACCTCAGACTTGCAGTGCTTGTTTGTGTCATTGTCACGTAATGAAGTGAGGAGAAAATGAATGTTTCTGGAGAGGTCTGACTGAATATTTAGGAAGAAGGGGGTGGGGGAGAAATAAATCCAATTCATGAAGGATCTTTGAAGTGTTCTTTACTTTTTTGCTCAGATTCCTGTTTTTATTAGATGAGAAACTGGGATTTTTGGTTTGTTTTGCATTTTGAGTATGACGACAGTGTTTTCTGCCCATGACTCCAGAAAAGGAATGCTGTTAGAAATGTCTCTTCTATGCATGTGAATGATGTCTGTACCTCATACAACCTGGTCATGAACACCTCCAGAAGTAGAGCATCCACAACTTCTCTGGGCAGCCTGTGCTAGCACCTCACAATTCTCTCTGTTAAACATTAAACTTTATAATTCATATTCAGTCATTTGAGTTAAATCCCACAAAAAATTCAAAAATGCTGTAGACCTGAATCTGAGTCAGAGAAAAATTGCATTCAGCTTTAATTTCCATCAAGTACAGCAGTGAGATATATTACCATATACTGTTATATAAATATAAATTCACAATTTAAAGCAGTGCCCTGAATGGTATTTAAATTCTGACAAGGTGAGGGGAAAACAGGAAAACAGAAGAGGAGAAGAATACAGCATAGGTTTTCCTATGTTGTTATGTATTTTCAAAATTAGGGGTGTTATATCTATTCTTGGTAAAACTTTGACCCCGCTTTGTAGATTTGATCCTTGACATTGTGGGAACTTTGTCAATAGCTTTGTAAAATGTTTTGAATTTCATGTAAAACCAAGTCTGGTATTATAGAGGTGTATTACTGGCTAAAATGAATGGTTCCAGATGAAGTGCTCAGCATCTTCTTGACTGAGAAGGGGACTAGGATGTTTGCAATCTTTTACTGTTATGCAATCTTTTCCAGCAGCTCTGGAGATGACAGCTCTATACAAAGGATCAGTACTTCATTGCTTTGGGAAGATTTAGGTCTCTCTTGCAAAGTTGTTTGAACTGGAAAGTGGTCAAGCGCTGATGCATCAGGTGCTATAAAATCAAGGTGGTAGATTCCCTAGGATGTATCTGTCCACAGATGCAAACTCTGAGTTGCATTAGAGAAAACACTGTGTCTTTTTTTCTTTTTTTAATTTGCATTTTTGTGTTATGCCGCTCTGGATTCTGCAAATCCAAACACAAGTTATTAGTGTTATACTTAGCTCACTTCTTCACTTAGCAAGCTTCTTCTCTGGAATTATATCCTTATCTAAAGAAACAAAAACAAATTACAATGTGTTTTCAAGATATGCTAAAAGCCTTTTGTGATGCTAAATCCATTTCCAGGAATCAAGCCAGAAATTTTTGATTGGAGGTAATCAGATGCAATTTCAAGATTGTGTTCTATGTCAGTTCACACAGGGTCTAATTGCTTCTCTTAAGGTTATACTCAGTAACTGATTGCAGATGGTTTTAGATAGCACAAAATAGAAAAGTAAAGTTTTCCCTTTGATATAGAATTACATTGAAACTTTCAAGGTACAAATTTATTTTGCAGAGACGGTCACCCTGAAAAGTTTTCTTGCATCAACAGCGAACTCTTGTGATTAAATCACATTATTATCTCATTCTTGTCCATTTGTTTATTTATGTTCACTTACTATGTATCATCATACTTTATTTTTTTTCCCTTTTTAAACCTTTTGAAACAAAAACCACGCTCTAGTTCTGGAGCCACAGTGAAGATAGGACACTGTCCTACCCTGGACCTCTTAAGCAGTAGCATTGGAGATTTTTATTCTGGCTGACCTCAGAATTTGATATTTCTCATTGGTGTGGCTTATAAATTCTTTTAATGTAAGTTCTGTAGGACTTGGAAATGCTGGTGGACCTTATGGTGTTTATAATGATGTGGTTTAGTGGGCATGGTGGTGAAGGGCTGACAGTTGCACTTGATGATCTCAGAGGTCCTTTCCAGCCCGAATGATTTTTATGATTCTCTTCTTGACTGAAACGCTGCTTGCTGTAAGATTTGTGGGGATTTATTCACATAAAACTTGTATTTAGTTATTTTGTTTCTGAATTGAAAGAGTGTAATAACAGCACAAACAATCAAAAATACTTTTCATCATCAGAGAAGGAAATAGATGGTGGGACATGAGTGTGCAGTGGTAGGTTAATTGCCCCTCCACGTGCTGGATTGAGTCCTGGTTTGTATGAAAACTCTGCAGTTGCCTTTGCTGAGTTGAGATGCAAGAAGACCTGGAAGCAGAAGGATACCAAGGAGAAGCTGTTCTTTATTTGGGTAGTGGGTTTATGAGTAGAGGGTGTCATGTCGTGTGAAACTTTTGGTAAGGGAGTGACTTCCAAAGGAGACTGGTCTTTTCCTAAGAAAACAGATGTTTAGCAATGGCCACAGAGGAGGCTTCAGGGAAAATCAACTTTGATGCAGAGTTTCCATGCTGAGATCAAGCAGGGATGCTAAAATATTTTCCGTCTACTTAGAGAACTAGTAATGTATCTGAAAACGTGAGGAATTTTTCTTCCTTTCTGTCATCTTTGTTTCCTTAAATCTGCATCGGTGATCTCACACTCCACAAAACCAAGACAGCAGAAAAGAGTTTTGCTTAGTGCCAGGACCAACAGGAGAACTAAGTGAGTGATATGTCAGTCTCCAGCTACATTGCAGTGGGCAGGTTAATTCAGCTGCTGCAGAAATAGAAAGATTGTCATCTTGTCCTTGAAAATGCTGACTGAAACAAAACACATTTTCCCTCTGAGCTTGAATTTGAGCTTTATTACCTTCATTATTTTCTTTATTATTTTTGTTCTCCAAAGGATAGCAGGGGAAAAAAAAAAGTCTATACCACATGTTATATTTTTTATATCCTTAAAAGAAGCAGGAGAAAAAAAATTCCATTAACTCAGACACTGAGCTTCAAAGCACTTACATAAAGCTGCTGTTATGCTTTCTGCTGGTAAATGTTTGTTACAGTTGATCATTGCACCCTATGAGAAAATAAAAACAGAGAAAATACATGAGGGCAGCTCTCTTCAGGGTCAAAATTTCTTCTCCAAAAGAGTGGTTGAGCACTGGCACAGAGGCTTCCCATGGAGGTGATGGTGACACAGTCCCTGAAGGTGCTCAAGAAAGGGTGAATGTTGAATTGAGTGCCATGATTTAGTGAGCATGGTGGTGATGGGCTGATGGTTCAACAGGATGATCTTACTGGTCTTTTCCATCATGAATGATTCTATGATTCTACAAAAATCCAGGCTTAAAATCAACATTTGAAATATCAAGACATATGCTTTCTCATTAGTTTCTGCTTTACTACATGTTTTTGTTTTGTTTTTTTTTGTCATTGTTGTTGTTTTTTTGTATCTTGTGACAGTTTTGCTTTTATTATGTTTTAATTAAACTCCAGGCTTTAGGATCATAAGGTGCTATGATATTTTGCTTTTATCTGTCAATAAAGTTTTAAATTAACTGAAGATTATTTTGTAGGTCAGCGTGACCTTTATAGTTGTGCCTACTAACTTTGGGAGTGAATTCTTAAGTTCACGAGTATGTTTACAACACAATAAATGTTGATTAGCAATAAACTACAGCACTCGAATATTGTAAATAATAAATATTATTTGTACGTCAACAATGCAAAAATGTGTGATTGAGACGAAGATAGGATGAGGGGAAATGGCCACAAACTGAAGCAGGAATGCAGGACTAGATCATGACTCAGATTTTGTAAAGGAGGATATGTCAACCCATTTTTGTGCAGGATAGAAGTTAGACAAATCTACCTTAATTTTTCAAAAATATGAACCATTCTGCTTGTTTAGGCTTGAGCATACAAAGTTATTTCTTTATTTCACAAATGTTAATAATTTTGGCTAGTCTTAATGCTCTTGTATTTAGGTTATTGACCACAAGGTAAACCTTGTAGAGCCTGACGTAAGGGGAAAGTGCAGGTAGTCCAAGGAATGTTTTAGGCACCAATAAAGTGTCTCGATAAAAGTTAAGGAAGCAAACTTTCTGAGATGTGACACTGCCTTTTCAAAGCTGGAGTGGGTCAGGAATTACCCTCACTACAGACTGTGTCTATTTCACTGAGGAATGGCAGTGGAAGTTGCCAGCTGCAGAGAAGGGCGGGTCCAAGAAGATATTTGGATCTGTCCTTTCTAATTGGGTCCAAAAACTGAATTATTTTCCACACTATATTTTTAAAGGAACCAAACAGTGCATTTTATCCTATTATATTTATAAGAAAGCTTAGAGGAAAAACGATGATTCATATTTTGTATGCAGAGCAATATTCTCTTGAGAGATTAGATGGTTTAGAAAGAAATGTTTTTTGAGAGAGCTTCCATCTGGAAGCTTTGCAAAGTCTCAGTTTGGAGAAAATGGTGGAATCTGTGGTAGTCTAGAAGCATGAAGGACAGCACTGAGCAAAAAACAAGTGCTGTTGTTAACTTGAATTCTCCTTGAATGTTGGAGCAAAGGAGGATTGGGATGTTGGCTCTGTGCTGTCCTTGTCCAGGCTGCATGGAAATAAGAGAGTGCTTTGTATTGTGTGATATTTATTGGCATTTTTACTTAGTAATTTCTCCAGATTGATTTGTCAGCACTTGGATTTTCATTACTTCTCATAATTAAAATAAGATGCCTTAATGGCTTTTATAGCTACTTCATACTACATGTGTCTTTCAGGGTGCTGACAGATAGCAGACGTGATGTTCATGTTTCAGCACTAGAAAATAACATGTGCCCAATAAATCCAAGGACTGCTCAGAGCAGCTGGGACTCTCACAGTCCTCTCACTGCTTTCTGACCAACTTCTACAGAAGTGAGATACAATTCTCATTTGGGCTTTATACTAAGCTCTTTTTCAAAGCCAGAGGAAATTCAGAGGTCTTGAGATGAAAACAATTCTTAGAAAGCAGTGGAGGAAAAACAGTCCTGGAGGAGAATGGTAACTCCCCAGGCATAAAGGGTGGTTTTACCAATGAATGTTGTACGGAGCTGTAAAAAAAACCCTTCTAGTAATAATAAAATGCAGCTTAAATGCTTACAGACCTCGATCCAAATCCACCACTGGGATCAGGCTCTCATTACTGAGTGCTACAAGATCAGCTACCACTGATGGTGACATAAACTGCACATGGGAACGGATGGCAGGTGTGCCTTGACAAGTGCCCACTGGAAAGCCACCTCTCCAGCCTGATGCACTGCTGCCAGTTTGGACAGGATTTCTGAAACATATTCTACTCCATTTGGTGGCAGACTGGAGTGCAGTGCTGTGCCCCAGAAACAGCTGAAGACTTAATTTTGTCTGAAATTATTTTTTTCTGGACGAAATGGCGGTGGTGGTGGGTTAATGGTTGGACTCGAGAATCTAGGTGGTCTTCTTCAGCCTTAATGACTGTGCTTTGGCACTGTGGATGTGCAGAGCATGATTTCTTCCCTGAATGATTTGTATTTTCACGTAAAGCCTTATGTTCTAATTACCTGGAATTCACGAGGAACAAGAACTGGTTACATTTTTCCCCTGGCTGAACTATAGGGACCAACCCAATTGGAGGGCACTTCTCATTGTTTCCAAGTCCCTCAGCTGGGTTATGTGAGTGGGAGTACTTGCAAATAGGAGATGTAGAAATCTATTCAGCTGGTCCTACAGGTGCAAGCACTTATTGGGCTGCTAATTAGGCTAACTGATAATAAGACAACGTTTGTCTTATGCTCAGCATCTGTCAGGAAAAAAAAAAAACAAACAAACAAAATATGAGGAATTGTGGGAGCGAGAGAAGAGAAAGTAATTCCTTTAGAGCTCCCTGTGGACTGTTCTTTGTCCAGCCTGGATGGGAATGGTAAGATGTGTGTTAAAACCTGAGTGGAGCACCTCGAGTGATATTGAAAGCCTTGTCTTCTCTGCTTGGTTTTTCTGCGTTCTCACCAGGTTTGTACTACTTTCTTTTTTTCTCTTTAGTTTTCTGAGAGCATTGCACATTAAGGTTTACAACCTACTCTTTCTCACCTTAAAGTCGTGGTTCTTTTATGTTCAATGCCACAGTTGATTATCGCAAAACAATACTGGCTCACAATGACTGGAATATCAGTTTTAAGGCTCTGTTTTTTGAGACTTTAAGTCTACCCATGTGAACAAATAAGCTTGTTAGGGCAAGTTGCTTAAGAGACAAAGCTTCACAAGCTGGAGAATACAAGCAGGCTGCAATTTTGAACCCCACCTTATGCAGTAAGAACTCCAAATGGTGAGAAATGTAGTTGCTGTGCATGAGTAAGATTGTCTATGCTGACTATGGAGTAAAAAAATGGGTTTCATCTACAAAGCAGTGTGCTGTTCTCAAGCCACGCGAGATCTGCAGTTTATGGAAGAGTTGTGCGTTCTAGCAGCTCTCTGACTCCTCCTGAGCTTTAAGTGAACTGCAGTGTAGGTATCTTTGCTCCATGTTGTTCCTCCATTGGAAAAAGTGGGATTTTCTTGGGCAATTGAAATAACAAAGCTCTCTTCTCTCTTCCTTTGAATGCACACTTGCAAAAATACTCTTGGGAGTATTCTTGATGTGAAAGTTTGTTTGGCTCTAAGTGTGGAAGAATGGAAATGTAATCAACTCGTTATGGAAGTATAGTAATTCATTCTATGCACACCTGATATTTAGAAATACAGAGTCTTTAAAAAGTATTCAGAAAATATGAAATATCATCAGAAATCTTGCTAGACAAAGCTTTTCTTTGGGACATCTGGAATGCCTCAGCAACTCCATAGGGAAAATAAATAAACCAGTACCTGTTTATGGGCTGTAATTCAGTCCTGGATAATGCACGATTTAAAATGATTCATTAAGCATCTCTACTGTGAAAACCAGAGTGCTTAATTGTACTAACAGCACTGAAGTGAGATGGTGTGCTACAGGTGAAAAGATGGACGTTGCTGAAGTGACAAAGAGAAGCAATTTGCATTCAAAAAATGCATTCAAAGCAGATGGAAGTAGAGATTGAATGAACTAAATTTCCCTACCTCACCAGAGAAATACTGTGTTGAATTCAGGAACTTTACTCTTTCCTTCTTTCTCTTAAGAGAGAAGGAGTTGCTGGGGGAGGAAAAAGGAGAAGAAAAAAAAAAATGAAAGCACTGATGTAGTGTAATAGGTGTTCATGTTTATTTAACATATTACTGGAAAATTGTTGGTAGTGTGGTGATTGTAGAATTGTAGTTTTCAATCTGATGAGACCTGAAATGCTACTGCCAGCGCAGAGGCTTTTACAAAGATATATATAGGTCTTAAATTTTTTTTACGTGCTTTACACACTGCGTTTATTGCAAGTCCTAAATAAAAAAAAAAAGCAGACATTACATCGGTAACTCTTTTAATCTGCAATATATATTATGAATTCATTGGTGTTTGTGGCTTTAAGGGTGACTTGACCTGTTTCAGGCCATTTTATTGCTCTCTACAGCTGCTTGCCAGGAGGTTGTGGTGAGGTGGGGTCGGCCTTTTCTCCCAGTAACAATGATAGGACAAGTGGTGGTGGCCTCAAGTTGTGCCGGATAGAGGTTCAGGTTGGTTATTAGGAAACATTTCTTCTCAGAAATAGTGATCAGGCATTGGGATCGGGAAGTAGTGGAGCCACTGACCCTGGCTGAGAACTGTGGAGATGTGGCAATAAGGGATGTGGTCAGTGGGAGTGATAAGAATGAGTGAAAGGTTTGTGCTAGGCATTCCTGCATCATCCTGCGGTCACTGACTACTAGAGGATGCACGATTGCTCTATGTTTTGCTTCATCAGAAGTGACAAAATTACTTTTGTAGTCCCCTGCATCTATGGGGAGCACTTGTTAGAGAGTCTGGGCAGCTACTAACCCAAAGGTGTGTGAAAGAGAGAAACCGTTTTTTACATTTGTTGTTTCAAAGCTTGCTTCGTGAGGCCTTTCTGGCTATAAGACTCTAATTAGCAACTGCAAATCATCTAGATGGTTGTCACGGTGCCTCAATGTCTCTGTTTGTGGTTGTAAAGATAAGCAGAAATAGGGGCAAGTAGTCTTTTTCAGGGTACGGCTTGGAGAAGCTGATCACCACAAAGGACAATAATACTTGTATGGCACCAAAGGTGCTACTCCCTGTTGATTTATCTGTTGGGCCAGATGTGTTGGGTGGGCATAAATCAAACTAATGCCGGAACATGGAGGCAGCTAAACTTGTCGATAAGAAAGCAGAACAGACATCCTGTTGTCCCAACAAGATAACCAGACAGATGTCTCTCTTCAGGAATAATGAGGGAGACCCCTTCAGGTTTGAAAATTTACAGCAAAATTAACCCTTAGGTTTAATCCCTTCAATAACCAGAGTTTAGAATGTGATGAATATGCATTAGCTGACCTTTAAATATGTATACATTTCTCTCTTTGTTGTGCATGTTTGGTGGAGCGATCCCCCATGTACCCAACGCTGTAATGGGGGGGAATAGCTGCTTGATGTAACTCATTGTTGTGTTGAGTTGCTCGGTTGGTTTTCTCAGCACCACTAAACCAAAGACTTTGAAGAAGAGCCTTTCCTGAGGGAAAAACCTCTTTGGAAGAACCCCCCCCTCGACACGGTGCCTGCTTGCTGCGAAACTTCCCGGCTTTCTCCCATCCCCCGCGGTGACCAGATGAGTTCCTGAGATCAACGGACTGCAGACCTCGCTGGATCCATGGTGGTGATGCGCTCTCTCTCTCTCTCTCTCGCTTTCTGCCAAGTCTCCTTGCTTTTCATCCCTTTTCTATCGCCCACCTTCCCTTCCCCATATCCCTAAGCAACTAGTTATTGTAATAAACTGATTGGACTAACATTTGACCCGCTGTGTCTTAATCTCGCCATCGGGTATACACATACATATAAAGAACCTCGTCTCCCTCCTTTGTATTGGAGTGTGACAAGGTGCCATTCAGTGTCACAGAGAACTCTGAACTCCACAGAGCTGTAAAAGTTTTCTTGAGTACATCTGTTTGCGGAGCTGCAGCAGTCTTCTGAAAAGACCTGTCTGAATTGGCTTAATTTGCTCCCACAGGTAAAAGTCTCCTGTAATTAAGCCCAACTCAATTAGTCATGTAGAGCCAAGGATCTACACTCAACATTAGGAACTGTACATTCTGCTGTTATCTGGAGGGGAGGATGATGGTGTTATATTGATCAGAAGCTGAAGGCACTGTATGTGCAATTGTGGCATTTTTTTTCACCTATACAGAAGCTACTGCCCACCTTGAGCTGAACACACAGAGCTTCTCAACCTGTTGCACCTGCAGCTCTGTAGCTGCCAGTTCTTACACCTGTAGGGTTTTTGAAAGTGAAGGAAAGAAAAGCAATTGCCAGTGAGATGACATACTCTGCAGCTCTTGTCAGTAAAGTGCTTTGCAGAGAAGGAAATTTTCTTATATGTGTGTTAGCTGCTATCAGATGCGTGATGAGAAATCGCTATTTAAATGCATTTAACTTTTGGGATCCTGTTCTGCGTAATTATTATGACAGTAGTATCAGTTACAAGTACAGTCATTTAAATTGCATCAGTTTGGTTTGCAGAAAACGTCTGCTCTGCAATGGACAGGCATTCTGTGATTACTTACAGGTATCGATTTTTAATCTGAGAAGGATCCAAGCATATGTTTCTGCACGTTAGGGGCACATCTTTGATGTTTTTCCACTGTTTTACTGCAAAAGAAGAGGAATGCTTTTCTGAGCATGTTGCAGTGGCATTCAGAGACATGGCTGGAGAAAGCCATCACTTCCCGCAGGAATCAGTGGTGCTACAGCCAGTAGCATTTCCCAGAAATTGGTGTCCCCAGAAAGAATGAGGAGTCACAACTAGTGTTTCCTCATGACTGCCAGTTTGCAAAGCATCTACATGGGTTAATTGCAGCACAGAGGTTTGCTGTAAACCTAATTTGAGCTGGAAAGCAGCACATTGCTTGAGAGGTTGAATGGCCATTTGAAAGAACAATACAGCTTTCCCAGGTATGTGCATCTCATAGAAAAAGGCAAGCTTTAAAGAGTAGTCATTCACTGCATAGGAAAGCATGTGTACTCAGTTGTAGTTGATACACACTTGCAGCAGCCTACAGCCTGTGGAAACGTTTGCATATTAGGAAGAAGTTTTTCTCAGAAGAGCAGCGTGGCAGTGGTATGGGCTGCCCAGGGAGATGGGGAATCATCATCCCTGGAGGTGCTCCAGAACAGTGGGGATGTAGTCAATGGGCACGGTGGGGGTGGGTTGGGGTTGGATTTGGATGTGTTAGAGCTCTTTCTTTTACCGTTAATGGTTCTGTGATCCTATGATCACACTGATTGCTTATCGTCTTGTGTCAAGTGAGTTGGCAAGTGCATTTTAGACAATGGAAAATCTACTACAGAACATATAGGATCCATATAGTACAATGAGATTTCTTAAATATCTGTTTATCTGAAACATTTCTCCAATATTAATTTACAAAAATAATTCAGGGAACACACTTGAAAATACAGATTTCTTGCATGACTACTTAGCAGGAAAGTGTAGAAATGAAGAGAGTGTGTACTAAAGCAAGCATAAAACAGTGAAGAAATAGTAAATAGTTGTTTTGGTTGTTATAGGAGAAAAGCTTATAGTATCTTTAAGTTATCTCACTTGAAATAAGCAAAAAGTTGTAAATATAGTAGTGAAATACATAAGTCCAGAGGAAAAACAGCAGTGAGGATTCCCTAATGAACATATGTAGCAATGCCCAGATAACCTCATGGTGTTGTGCAGCTCTGATGTACAGGGTATCTGTACCTCCAGCTCCTACAGTTATTCCAGTATAAATTTAATATTTGAAACTAGCCAACTCCATCTGCATATGAAACGTACTTCAAAATTGTATTTCCATGAGAAGGAGCTCTACATAAATGGGAATGAACAAATAGGCAAATGGTATTTAAATTAGCTTATTTGCATAAACAAAATCCCTAAAGTTAACATGAATGTAACTTTTCAGTTTTTCAATTCCCAATTCCATCTGAGTAGGTCATAAGGAAAGCAGTCATTGCTTGATGCTTGACCTGTGTAACTGCCGGTTCTATTTAAAGTTCCCAGAGCACGTTTTAGCATTGTCCACTTATTGTTTTTAAGAGAAAACTGTTCTGGTGGGTTGCAGAACTGTTTCAATTCATCACCGGTGTTTCTGTAGTGGGATACTGACAGTTTTCAGAAAGTGCTTTGATGCCCTTACTAAACTGTCCTGAAAAGGTGTAAAGGAATCAGTTGCTGTGTTCAATCCAGAAAAGATATTTCATCTGTGAGACTTTAATTTTACCTGTGCCTGGCTTCTTGGCTTCCCTCCCCCCACTCCCCATTAAAAATAATGTGCGTCTTTAAATTTCAGTTTTCTAGAGTTGCACTTCTTGTGGACTGAATGGCTTCAGTGGAAGCTGCTGGTTCTGTTTCTGAAGTCATCTGCCTCTTGAGGCAACCAGTTTGTTATCCTCTCTAGGCGTGACTTTGTTCTCCAACTGTAGACTTCAGAATTTACCGTTTTGGCAACCCAGAGCTCAGGTACTTCTCATAGAGTCATAGAATGGTTTGATTTGGAATGGACCCTTAGAGGTTACACAGTCAGTCTCCCACTGCAATGGACTTGCTTGCATAGAAGGAATCAATGTGATTCAACCATTTTAATTTTTCCTGTAGAAGTTTTGTTGGAGCAATCTTCCTTTTAATTAGTACATTACATTAGATTAAGAACCTTTCTGGAAGCAATTCTAACATTGCACTTGCTGGAAAACATATGCGTATGGTCAAGAATGCTGAAAGGCGATTTTTCTTGGTAGAAGGTAGATATCTATCAGAAAATAATTCTAGAGAGTCTTCTGGATGAATCATGGAATGACTCAGGCCAGGAGGGGCCTTAAAGATCATCTAGTTTCACCCCTCCTGCTGTGGGCAGGGTTGCCAACAACTGGCTGAAGCTGCCCAAGGCTCTCTTCAACCTGGACAATTCCAGGAATTGTTAATGTTTCTGAAAAGTTTGTCTTCTAAATACATGCACTTGTGCAAACACGCATTCATGCTCTGGTTCTCACCAGAAGTCATTTCAAAGGAAAGAGTCACTGCACAGGTTCCAAAGGTGTTTCATTTTTGAGTATGTGATTGTATTTGATAAGATTTTTTTTTCTGCCTTGAGAACATCCTGTGAAGTATGAAGGAAAATTCAAGGCTGAAAAGAAACTGAATATCATTTTGGGAACTTGACTAAAAATACCTATAATTAGTTTATAATCTCTTAGGTCAAGGTCATGTTTGTATATGTATTAGCAAATAGGCAGAACTGAAAGGAGTTGGTTTGCAGCAAAACAGCTGGAGCTGAGGGCCTCACTGCTACATTGCAAGGGTTTCTGTTTTGCCCTGTGCTAGTCCTCTTCCAGGGTTGCCTGTGGGGCTCTGGGCTGTGCTGGGTACGTATGGAGTGTTGAGTTTCATACAAAAGGAATTCCATCTGCATAGTCTGAAACTGAGTAAGTCAGAGCCAGAAGGAGGGTAAATCTGAGAGGCCTGCTTCCATATGCACTTCTGCATATGCTGCAGTGCTGACTCAAGTGTATTTATGATATCCACGCTGCTATTTCTGCTGAGAGCGGGATGAAATTTCCTGTGCACAGTGTGTAAGGACTGGAATAAAAGTGTGATGCTTGGTTAGTCACAGGGGGAACAGTTTTTTTGAAAAGAAAGTGAACCCAGCTGAGTCACCACCTCTGGGAACAGAAGGATTAGTGAAGGAGAAAGTGTGGAGTAATGCAGAAGATTAATGGAGCCCATTGCTGAGTATCACTTGCTGATTTTGCCTCATCAGCAAATCCCGAAGGCTGCTATGATCATATTTAGTCCGTTTGAACTTTTAAAAACAGGAGGAAATCCAAATTCATACTTCGCCCCAAGCTTCCTATACCAAAATGCCTCAAAGCGTGGAAGATGGGAGGAGAGAGCTTTGATCTGCTTTTTGACTACTGATCTTAGATGCTGCCAACAAGATAATGAATGCTTATAGATGTTTATAGGAAAAGATAAAAATACAAGTTTGCCTGCTATGTTCTTGCTTGTGGGTTTATGTTGTGAATATCAGACAAAATCACTTACTAAAAAGGCTCAAAGGAATGAAGTTCTGAGGATGCTTCTTCAACTCGTTCTGGGTGCTGCTGTTGAATACAGTGAGTCGTTAGAGCTGTCTCAAACACTGGTTTCCTTAAGTACAGAGGTGCAAAAATGTCATCTTCCTAGCTTTACTTTTTGATTTTTATTTCTACTCTAAGATGAACTATTTGCTTCAAACTTTCAAACATTCCCCACTTTCAAGGACCCCTGGTGAACTTAGAGAATGCAACTAAAATGAATTAGAATTCAGCTTGGACTTGCAGCAAGTTGTGTTGCATGACTTGCTTTTAAAGATAAAGGTTAATTAAGAATTGTGTCGGTCAAATCACTTCTCTGAACGTGGTATATAATGTGAAGAATTTCCAGTTTCCCTCTGCTCTATGTTGGATTCATTTATGGCATTCAAGCTGGTGGTGGAATCATAAAGAACAAGCAGAGGTCAAGTGAAAATTTCAGCCTTGTTCCACGTTGAAACATGTTTTAAAGCTTGGTTTCCCATTCTTTGTAATACAGCAAATTGAGATGACTTCAAATAAAGCATAGTTAAAATTGTGAAGTCCAGGTTGCTTTCTGGTAGGGACAGCATGCAGTTCTTTGAAAAAAAACCAAAAGGTGAGAGACTCAGTTGTTTTGGTTTATTTTTTGTAGTAGTAAATTATACACAGATTATCTATGTCTGACACATGAGTTACATTGTAAGGCTGTTTAGTTTGCTACTCCTTGCCATGGCTGAATCAAGTTTTATTTTATCCTGGTGAAAATCCTTTCCTTTATGTTCTGGATATACTGACATAATATTCAATTGTGACATCGATATCCTGATTGAACATGGATCAAAATTTCCACTTCATTTCCTTTCTCTTAAAGTGTTTTTAACATAGTATTAGAACACAAATATTTCTAAACGTTTGAAAATCTTTGTGTTTTCCCTGTTATTTTTATAATGCAGAGATACAGCTCATCTATTTTCCACCTGCAGTCTTTTTTTTTTTTAATGGAAACTCTCTCTGACTACTAAGGACAAATCAATAAAAACTGAAAGCTTAATCTTACAACCCCCATGTCAAACAAATGGAGTTTATAAATGCTGAGCTGAGATCCCTTCCTGCTGTACTTCAGAATGAGATACAGCACTGAGGTCCTGACCAATTGTAGTCCTTGAGTGGATCCCGTGGTGCATTTTTGCAAGAGTAGAGGTGAAAGCTGCAGTGTTATGGTTAATTTCAATTGGATAATTGAATTCTGCCTGCTTAGAAGTTCCTCGCTGGCTTCAGTTAGGAAATATATTCACAATTTTTTTTCTCTTAAATAGTTGTGTTATGCCTTGCTGAAAGGCTTTTGCCCTTTGGCCCAATAGAAATGCTTATTTCTAGGCATTTCTATAATGAGCAAAGCAATCCTTATGTATTTATTTCAGAATGAAATTTCCTAAAGCTTGTCAAATGCTAGAAGAATGGCAGAAATTGAGAAGATGGTTTCTGCCCCTTGTGATCTTCACGGGTTACCTCATTGTTACATGGTTTGGAAGATGGATTGAGGAGACTAAGCACAAAACTGGGAGCTGAAACATTTGTTTACAAAAAAACGCTGCTAGAATTTTGTCCAGCTTGTGGCTCAGGCACGTGCATGGCTCATAGTATCAACTAGTTTAAGCTAGAAGGCTAAAGCTGTTTTATGTTCATCCCCCCTGACAGTGCTTTTCTAAATATATTGACAGTGTAACTCATACCCCTGAAACATAATCCTGCCCTCAGTGGTGAGGATTCAGCATAGTGTCTGCTTTACCTGCACAAGGTTGTAACTCATACAATGTTGGAGCATCTAGGGAACCTGCTTTGGCAGGGGGGTTGGACTAGATGATATCCAGAGGTCCCTTCTAATCTCTATAATTCTGAGGTTCTGTGTATGTATGCTGCTCAGGTGTCTGGAATTACCCGGAGTGAAGCTGAGCTCTGTTGGGACCAGAGGCTAGTAGTCTCCCAGCAGAGGTATTGAATGTGTGGGTGTCCAAGCACCTGGCTTGTCTAGACTGTGGTGAGTCAAGAGGAACTGTCTTGAGTTGCATGTACTTCAGTCAAAAAGTAATGCATCCTATTTATTTCCTTGGAAATTACAACAGATCACCGAATCACAGGAGTTGGAAGGGACACAAAGAACATGGCGATACTGACTGATAGAGCAAATTCTCAGTTACCAAATGTTATTTTTTCAGGCTTAACCACTGTTAGCTATGCATTCCTCTCCAGTTATGCACAAGAGCTTGCCCTCACTATTCTTTATTTTCCCTTTGTAAGAACATGGGTTGAGTTCTCCTGAATTCCCAGTTTATTTACATCCATCATCTCAGGCTTGAGATGTAGCTGACACATGGAACTTAGGTTTCCTTTCTTTAAAAGGGTTAAATTCCACTCAAGTATCAGGTAAATGAACAGATGACATTAGGTTTGTCTCTTAAAATGAAAAGTCACTGCAGCACAGCATCTGAACTAAGTAACACTGAAGATGCACTGAGCATCAGATTTTCTCTGATGTTAACTAAATCACAACTTCAGAATTTTAGGAAGAGTTCATTAGAGCTTGTTTTATCTACTTAATTAAGGGCGAGTGTGCCTACATAGAGATAGACAAACAAATTAACATAGTATGCTTCAGCTTCTCCTGAGGAATGGGATATCCTTATCTTTAGAGCACTAATTACTGCAGTTAGGCTTTTGTTAAAAATGAATTGGTATTTGCCGAGACTGCAGGTTTGACAGATGCAGAAGAAAATTATTAACTAGAACAGTGTTTTTGTTACTTGGATAAAACTATGTATTTAAATGTTAATACAGTGGTTTTCCAATAAAAGGAAGAATACTAGTTGTGGAAATTAATCCCAGTGCGTCACTATTTTTTATGGGATTGTGAATCTATCATACTGCAGAAAGATTTGAAGTAAAAGCTGTTTCTGTCTTAGAGGAACCATTGCAACATGTGTAATAACAGGGAAGATTAGTTCCTGCCTACACAATTAGGCAATGTATCGACTTAATACCATTTTTGCACGTACATAATGAATTAGTGTTTGTTATAATATGCATGAAGCCATCTTCAGTGCACTGATTAGCAACATAATACAGCCAAACATAATCGTATGTATTTGTCTTGTGACAAGCACAAATGAAGTCAATGCATTCTGAAGTTCAGTATTAGCTGTGTTAAGCAGGCATGCTATACAGAGACTAAGAAATTGATATTTATTTTGGTAAATCCTTTCTTTCTTTGGCCAATAAATGTCCCACAGATCTCCTTGAGAAAAGCAAGGGACATACCAGAACTTAGAACTGGGATGTCTTAGCAGTCTAAAAAATCATCTGCGGTAACCAGTGAGGCACGGCTAACTGATGAATTTTTTTTTTAATTATTATTTTTTTCCCTTTGGTCTGCAGTAGTAGTAAGCCTCAGATCTGTCTACTGGGATGCAGAGCAAGAGCAGCTTTGCAAGTATGGGAGCGACTCTTGGCCTGGGCTTTCTTGGTGCATGGAGTCTTTCAGGCATTCTTGCTCCTATTCTACTGGGAAGGTGATGACCAGCCCAACTCTTCTATTCAGAGGTGTGCCAGAAAGCAGACTCTCAGGTCATGTGGCTTATTCCAGCCTGGTGCAATTGTTTCAGCCTTCAGCTTCTTTGGTGTGGCCCAAAAATAAGTCCCCATGTATGGCCTCCTGTATTCTAATGCAGGAAATTTATACCCTTATCTGACTGGTCTTGCTGTCATTGCTTGAAAAGCTTAGCAGTAATCATCTACATGATTTAACAGGCAAGTTCTTTGCTCATGGTATTGATGTCCTTCTGCTAGATTCCTTTTGTGTCCCATAGAATAATGGAATAATTAAGGTTGGAAAAGACCACTGAGACCATCTTGTCCAACCATCAGTTGTGCCCACTAGGCATGTCTCTCAGGTAGATGTGGGAGGGGCTGATCCAGGATCCTACTTTCATATCCTTGTGCTATATGCTGCTCTGTCTTCACAGAATCACAGAACTGTAGGGGCTGGAAGGGACCTCTAGAGATCATTGAGTCCAACCCCCCTGCCAAAGCAGCTCCCTAGCCCAGGTCTCACAGGTAGGCGTCCAGGTGGGTCTTGAATGCCTCCAGAGAAGGAGACTCCACAACCACCCTGGGCAGCCTGTTCCTGTGCCCCATAACAGCTTCTGTAGGTCGTGATGACATAGTGACTCACAGTACTCAACAACTTGCATTTAACAAATGTTGGGAAGTAAGAAAAATACAAATCATTGAAACTTAACAGTGATTCTTTTGGGAGGTCTTACTGTTTGTAGCTATACAAACACAAGACCCCATAATATCCAGGGCATATCTTAGGCCTGGTGGGATCACACATCTTTCAGCAGCAGAGGTGCCAGAATGCAGCACAGGCACCTATTAAAATATTATGAGTTGGAAAACAGGAATAGACATATTACACAGCTCTTAATGAAAACTTCCAGTAGTTGCAGACATATGAATGTATTCTTTTGCACTGAAATTTGAGCATTATGCATACTTGAACATTACCACCAATTAAAAGGCAATTTGAGAGAAGTAACAGCATCCTTGGTGTCAGGGGAACTGAGATTCATGGTCGTTACTGTCGAGCTTCCCATCTGTGGCTTCAGAGCTATGCATTTCGGTGACACACAATTTATGAGGCAGAGCCACGTTATATGAGTTATGTAAATGACTCTGAGTTATTATTCCGCCATCAATAATACAGCAATTTTAGGAACTCCATGTTTACCCAGCAGGAAAGGGCTTTGTGCAGCAAGTAAAGAAGGTGCCAGAAATGTTTCTTGCTCTTAAAACTAAGAGCTTTGGATTTTGTGATAATATCTGATTCTACTTTCTAAAAAGAAATGTAACAAAAAATTTTTCTAAGCAACAAAGTGTGTGAACTTGGTAGTAAGGATAAGAGGAGGAGTTCTGCTTAAGAAAGAGGGAGAAAACTGTTCTGTTTTGTGGCTGTGTTCAAATTGCGTAGTCTTGTTTAAGTTATATACCCTGGAGGTATTCAAGGAACATTCAGTTGTTGTGTTCAGGAGTGTGGTTTAATGAGAACAATTGGTGATAGCTGGATGGTTGGACTGGATGATCTCGTAGGTCCTTTCCGACCTTGATGATTCTTTGGTTCTTTGTTTTCAATCTGCCCTGAAAACAGCCTGAGTTTGTCAATGTGGACAGCATATTCATTTTATATATAATAAATGCAGTTTCTATAATACGAATACCATTTTATATATATATATGTATGTTCTCATGTTTCTTGTTAACAGAGAAATACAGGTGCTGGAGCTTTCAATGTGGTGTTAAGTGATGTAGTTCAGTTCACTCTAGGTAATAACAACGTGGCCTACTGAGAATCTGGACTTGAATATAAGTTACGAATAGATGATCATTAACTACTCTGAACCTCTGATGAGGAAAAAATGTATTAGGATGACACTGAGTGATATTACTTAACACACTTTAATTGAAATATTTGAACATAACTGTCTTTGAATGAGTCTGTGGATCCTCAAAAATGGCAAATTCTGGGAGGAATATTAATAATGCTATGTCTTGTACGTTTCTTAGCTGCAAAGAGTGTTCTTTCTAATTGGAGAGGGGAAAAAAAAAGGAATGTTTATTAATTGAAGGGAAAAAAAGAAACCTACTATTTCTATTTAGTAAGAGAGTAAATCCAACTGTCTTTGAGGTACTTATAGAAATGATTTGCAGGTTGGACTCAGGAAAACAAAGTCATGTAGTTATAGTGTCTAATTTACTTTTTATTTTCATAGCTTTTCTCTAATCTTAAACATCTTTGTAATATTGCTAGATTTCGAATGGCAGAAGCCAGAGTACTACAAAATTGAAAAATAGTCAAGGAAAAATGTTTATGAATATTAAAAAATACATATAATTATTGTATTGTCATAATGATGAACCTGAAGTAGATGACAGTGAATTCATGGCTTGCGTGGGTATTTTCAATTTTTTTTTTTTTTTTATTTTTTTTTTTGATGAATTGTTGTGGAGAAGGAAAATCTGAATACATCTGTACCTATATGGCCCACAGAAAGGCAGGAAGTTTCCATTGGAGGGGGGGCAGTTGAGGGCATTATGGGCTTCTGTAAAATGAGAATCTATCACTAACGTAATTTCCCCCAGAACTGGACATCATTAACTGTAAAGAGACAATTTTATCAAGAATGTAATGCAGTATATTAAAAGTTGGGAACTTTCTTTCTTTTCTGTGGTTGTGTTAGGTTATTTTGGAGGGGGTGGAGTTGAGGGCATTATGGGCTTCTGTAAAATGAGAATCTATCACTAACGTAATTTCCCCCAGAACTGGACATCATTAACTGTAAAGAGACAATTTTATCAAGAATGTAATGCAGTATATTAAAAGTTGGGAACTTTCTTTCTTTTCTATGGTTGTGTTAGGTTATTTAGGATAGGACGTTGCTTTTGTTGCTGAAGTAAAAAATAAGAGGGGAGAGAAGTAAATACCCTTGATTATCATGGATCGTTATTCTAATACTGACATCAAACAGCATAAATTTAGGATGCTCATATTGGTCTTAATGTTGACCTCAAAGTAACATAGACAATGGTATCTCAATATCTGTAACCACTGAGAACAAGGGCAATTTCACTGTGGCACTGTTAGTTCTTGATTGACTTTTCTGTCCAGGAAAAATCTCCAGGAATTCGGGCATTTTATATAGAGAAGGTAATGTTTATACAATATGCCTTGTTTGCATAACGAAAAGGCAAAGTTCCAAAGTTATCTACTCCTGCTTCTTCTACCAAGGAGACTTGGCTTTGATTTTGAAGATCCAAAAGGTACAGATGGCTGCAGTGGTGCTATTAAAAAAAATCACTGGAGCTTTTGAAGAAAAAAAAAAGGTAGATATGGCACTGAGGGTCATGCAGTGGGCATGATAGGGATGGGTTGATGGTTGGAATTGATGATCTTAGTGGTGTTTTCAACTGTAATGATTCTGTGAATTGTGGGATTTCTATTTTGCAATAGATTTGCTGGATTATGATAACGAGTTATGACTAGAATTAATATAGAAAAGTACTGCCTACCAAAGTTGGAAATGGCTGGTGGAGTGTGAGAACAAAGAAGACAAAGCAGTGAAACAGTGAGGAAGAATTAGTGGATAATTGATGAGTCGTTCACTGAGAACAGCCCATAAAATATGGACCTCTTATATGAGAGGAAAGCTTCTACTGTAGTCGCCATAATTCTTCTCAGCAGAGTACAGAAGTGGACATCTAGAACTGCTAAAGCAATCAACAGAATTTACACTTGGAGTGTTTGGAGGGAACAATGAAGAAAATAAACACTGAGAAATTTCACTGGGTCACTCATTATTTCTCTCTGTGAGGACAAGATTAGTGTTTTTTCTGCTTTAGCTCATTGATATGCTTATAAGAAGTAATTTACTGCTCATTATTTCTTTACATTAATTAGCACAGTTTTTCTATTGACAGTTCACATAGCCAATGCTAGATATTCCAGTACTGATTAATTTGATTGTAATGTAAAAGAAATTAAACTGTCTTATTTTGCCTGAGATGCTTGGGTCAGAATAATGCAGTCTCAATCCCTGTATAAAAAGAACATAAACACCTGAATTGAGATGTTACATTCTAGCGGCTTGCTGCTTTCTATGTGATCTGGTGTTTCATCCACCTTAATTAATGGATTTGAATGCATATATTCTTAATTTCCCATAAGGTGGCAGGCGCTGTGTGAAGGATAACTTCTAAGCACAATGAAAAGAAAAATTCAAGAAGCCATATTTAGGGCTCAAACCCTTTCCCTCTCATAATTTTGACTGATGAAAATGGAGCAGCATGTGCAATGCTTTTTATAGTTTTTTGTTTGTTTGTTTGTTTTTCACTTGGGAGACTTCAAACAGTGTCTAGGCTTCTAAATTTATTATTTTTTTTATCATGACTGACTTGCACCTTTCCAGTAAGGACTCTGTTTTTTTCTGAGAATGCTGTAAAGTAAAATTGCTGAGATTATAAATACGTTATATTTTATTTGAGCCAGGAGAAAGACATGTACAAACTGACTATTTTATCAGGTTCTTCTCATTGCTACAGGCAGTTTAACACCTGCACATTCCTACTAACTTTCTAATTTATTTCTGAAGATGATATTATGCAGGGTCTAGTAGAAATAAGCTTGATATTTACCAGGGAGACAGGTAGAGAAAAATTGATAGTCAGACTCTGGCTGGTAGTTTGAGTGATATTTTACATCAGTATTTTTATTTAGGGACTATGGAAAACTTAATTTGAGACAGCATAACACTAAGCCTTTATAAGTCTTCCTCTTGAGGAGGTCCCAAGTCCTTTAGGTAAACTCTCCTAACCCCAGCAGAACCAGGAAAAAAATGGGTTTTCAAAAGGAAATAAAAATCAAGAAATAGGTTGGTTATTGCTCTGCAAGTTATCACTGAAATTTTAGTGAAAGTGATAGTTCCAAAAGACAGCTTTGAGTTTCTGGATAATTGTAGAGATTCATATCTACAACACTGACCTTGAGCAGGCCAGGACCAAGTAACTGCACATTCACACCAATTTGGTGAGCAGAAGAAAATGGCCCTTTATTAGCTGGTGCAACCTGCTTATATATCTTATGTGCTTCATCCACACCAATGAGCCAGCTTAGTGGATATGCATAACACTAATCAGAGCAGGGGAGGCCTATCACGTTACATCCGAAGCCATCTTGTTAACGCCTATTCCTGTCGTGTATATCGCGATATCTTGGCAGTTGCCTAATACAACAACAATAATCAAGCCTGATTTTTATCTTTTTAGAAGAATCTTAGTACCATTCTAGGTGCATTCAAAAGCAGCAGTGCCTGACTGTTCTTTCTGCTTCTCTAGCTCCTTTTATAATGTAAAGTGGTGCACATTTCTAAGAAACTTCAGACAGGTAATGACTGTATATAGCCCATGTTCGTATATCTACCTACACACATCCATTTCAGCAGCATCTATAATTGTTTGGACTTGCACTTGCTTTTCATTTGTATTAGTTTATGAAAAATCTTCTTGTTGCCGAGAGGAGTAAGATAGAATGTGATCAGGAAGTTGACTGTACCTCCATATGTATGCAGAGGCAAAGATGATGGAGGTCATTTTTTTGGTTCACCTTTTACTGAGTAATAATAACTATTAAGTTGTATTTTCCCTGAATACTGGAGCATTTTGTTTTATAATCAGCATAGACTCCTTAGAGTTGGAAGGGACCTTTAAAGATCACCTAGTCCAACTTCCCTGAAGTGAACAGGGATGTTCACAGCTAGATCAGGTTGTCTAGGGCTTAAACCAACCTCGCCTTGTAAGTCTCCAGGTATACAGTATTGCATAAATGACTTTAGACTGATATAATATTTTTGTGTGTATCAGTCTTAAGTTATGTCCCATTTTATTTTGAGAAATCTTCATTCCAGCAGCTCCTGTTAGAGAAGGATGTTGCAGTATGTTAATCATTTGCTTAAAGTAGAAATATTAAATCTAGAGATGGAAGTGTTTTAATAAGAGTGGGGATATTTTACTTTCAAAGATAATGCTCTTGAAGTACAGAAATGTCACAAGAACTTCCCTTAGTCGTGGAATTATTGCATTTGTGACAAGCACTGTGACATGTAAGTAGAGGTGCTAGAAGCTATATTTGCTGTCCAGAAGTACTCTGTGTTAGTTGATCTAGGACACCTCTACAAGCAGTTGGGACATGCAGGTTGCTCCACATGGAAATTCACATCAACCATCTCAAGAATTTCATGGATGGTTTTGCTCGCCATCAGGAGATGACTGATGCCCCCACTAATATATTTTATGCTCTGTAAACCAACAGTTGAGCTAAAATGGTTTCTCCTTACTTGCTGCTTCACGACAAGTGAATAGTGGAGCTCAAATTGTGATTATTTTTCCACATGTAAAAATTTTGAGAGTACTAAGTTAGGAAAAAAAATCCTTTGTAGTAATATTATTAAATGTTGAACCTGGGCATTTAAACACGATGATAATGAGCACAGGTGATGATGGTAGTTCTATCACAGCAAAGATGCATGTGCTTGCCAGCAAAAGAGCATGCTTACTTATAGAAGCAGTTACTTGCCTATTTGTTCGCTGATACTCTTAGATGTATTACAGCAGTGGCATTTGGGAAACGATTCAAACACATCAGCAGTAAGTCAAGTTTGGGAAGCAGTTTTTTCCTTGGTGCATCTGTTCTGTACTGTGCACCAACATGTGCAGTAAAGTTGATTGTTGTCTAAAGGATTATTTTCCAAATATTTCAGAAAGCGTTGTTGTAAGGCAGCTGAGGGTCTACTCATAAGGAGATGCTTGTAATTGGATAGCATGCGTCATACAGTTTACCCAGTCTGGTAGTATTACAAAATTGTAGAAATGTGGTTCTTCCTGTTAGCTTGGTGAAAATCAGGGAGAGATACCTTCCTAAGAGAAAACAACTAAACTCATTTACTTTAGAAGATCCTACAAATACACAAATTGAGTAAACAAATTACATTTTTCCTGAGGTGGTTCTTTATTTCTCTCATGTGTTGTTTAGTTCTCTGGAGCTATCAGAGACAAGGAATCTAATTTAGTAAATCATTGGAACTTCCATTTTGTAGTGAGTTGTTGCCATTCTGTGGTGGCTAATAACTCATTTTTTTTCCTTTGACTTATCTTACATACTTGAAGAGCATCTTCTATCTTACAGCTTGTTTTTCCTTCTGCTTGTATGTTTATTTTGTTACCTGTGCCCAAAGGCTGCTTCTGGATGTGAGAATAGCCCGTGCATCTTCTCGCTTTTACTATATGGTGTGCTTTACTTCTCTGCATGATATCCTCATTATAGTCATCAGAGCATTGCCTAAAAGGCAATTATAACAGTATAACGTGGCTGTGAGGGGTCTGGAGCACAAGTCTTGTGGGGAGCAGCTGAGGGAGCTGGGATTGTTCAGTCTGGAGAAGAGGGGGTTCAGTAGTGGTGTAATTGTTTTCTGCAACTGCCTGACACAGGAGGTTATGGTGAGGTGGGGGTCAGCCTCTTTTCCCAGGTAACGCTGGTAGAATGAGAAGGTATGGCCTCGTGCTGCAGGGAGGAGGTTTAAGGTGGATATAAGGAAACATTTCTTCTCACAAAGAGTGGTGATGCACTGGTACAGGCTGCCTAGGGAGGTGGCGGAGTCACTATCCCTGAAGGAGTTCAAGAACTCTGGAGGTGTGGTACTGAAGGACACAGTTAGTGGGCATGGTGGGGTTGGGTTGATGGTGGGACTTCATCTTAGAGGTCTCTTCCAACCTTAATGATTCTGTGATTGTAAGGTCAAGCTCCTGATGAATTTAGAGGGATTTGTGGAAATGAATATTTGCTAGGCTACATATTCTCCATTTCTTTCTAAAATCAGATCATGATAATCTCCTTAGACCTAAAACTGCTTCTGTGAGGAAAGCCTGCAGAAACTTCAACTTTGTGCTTCATTTATTCCAGTGAGATACAATCCCACTGTATTACATATGATTAAACTCCACGCATTTACAGAAAATAAGTACTGTCAATATCAACACCTTGTTACAATGCTACTGTCTTCACAGTCTGAATTTTGCCAAAGATGTTGTCACATTATCAGAAAATGCTTAAAAACAAGAAATTTTTTTGTGGATGTAACATGTGGATTAAAAACTTACTGTGTTACTATACAGCACAACTGTGGTGGCACTTTTCCTTGTTGTCTCTCAGTTAAAGTACTGTGTTTTCTATGTTATGTGTTTATTACATTTTCTCAGTAAATAAGCAATTTTGTTGAGCCTGTTATTCTCACTCCTTACCTCCCACTGTGTTCTGTGAGCCTTCCAGAACTGAGTGAAACCTGATTCCTTTGCAAGCAGAAGAGAACAATCCTCCAATTCAGACTGTCCTCTAATATTTCTTGATTTCTTTTTTTTTTTTTCAACCACGTAGAGACAGTTCAGGTCTCAAAACTGACAGTGAAAGGAACTCACAGTGAGCATCAGATACTAATGTTCAGGTGAACTCAGTTTGCCCACAGCATAGGGTGAGTGGGGATGGCTGTGTGGGGATCCTGTGTTATTAATGCTGATAAAGGGGCATGGGCAAAAGACTGATCCTAATAATGTAATTTCTGGGCCTTTTAATTCAAGGCCTCATGAAATAGTTCTGCACTCAAGGTGAGTGTACAAAGAGCACTCAGATGCTGTGGTGCCATTATTGAACTGGAAGCTGTGGCATTTGTTCAGCTTGCTGTAGTATTTGCTCACAGGTAGGCGCGAGCAGATAATTAACTGGCATAAATTTTGAGTTACCTCAGTTTGCTGGTAAATTGTCGTGGCTGAGCAGCTGTTTTTTATATGAAGCCATGCAAGGATGATGGGACCATTGGAGAGCGTGAGCTGCTATAACCATGCGAAATGAAGGTAGTCCTCTTTATTATCTACAGCTTCAGTTTAAAACGGGTAAGCATTTAGTTAAGTTGTTCTGTAGCATGCTAGAAGGTGAAGATACCAGCAGAAGTGAAAATTGTAAGGTACCATGCCTATAACTTTTTCAGTGGAATTCTCTATTTGTTTTATTATCCTTCAGTAATTTCTCTAAGGCTATATTTCAGCTTTAAGTGCATCTCTCTTTTTTTTTCCCTACGCTTTAATGGAGTTGATGAACTTTTTGGGTTCACTTGCAGTGTGAGATATTCTATGTTCTGGGTATTTGTCTTTGATAAATAGTTAATTTCAGCAAAAGCCTGATGTTCTCAAATGATTTCCCTGGAGGTCTAACATATAAACTCTAGTGTTACTTTCCATTGGTATACTCCTCAGCTGTTCAATACTTTCAGCCCTAGCAAGTCGCCCACATTATTTGCACCTGGCTAACAAAAGATGGTAATGGGGTTTTCCACTGCCTTTGAATGTCAGAAAAATATCATCCCAATATGTAATAGACGTGGGATCACTTATTTTCCCACCCTATTTTATGCTCGAATAATTACACAAAAAAAGAGATTCTGGGTTGTCACTGCATGTGATCAGGTTTTGTTCTTGTTTTGACTTTGTAAAGAGAAAGAAAAATCAATAGTTTTATTATATACAGTAATAGAGCTTGCAGGACATTAAGTTTAAACATTATGAATATATTCATAACAGCATCTCCGGGTATTAGTTTTGTAAATATAATGTTTTTAAGCAGGAAAGGATTAAACCCACTGAATTTCATTGATAACAGAAACATATGAAGTGAGGTAGACACCGTGCTCATTGCTCAGTTGGTTAAACGCATTAACACTGAGTACATTCATTTCTATAGTTGCTTGGTACAAGGGACCCATGTTGGAACTTGTTCTTTCAAAGAAATTTAAGTGATTTCTTTCAGAGGTAAATGCAAACAGTGGCTGTTATCTCGCAGGTTATGCATGTTATGTGAATGCTTAGTCATTGTAAAAGAAATAGAATGCAATTTTGACTTAACTGCTTTTAGATTTAAGAATAACAAGGAAAAAAAAGTATATATTGGAATGTGAGGTAAAAATTGATATATTCTTGAATTAAATATATTTTACTTATTAATCCTTCCAAGAAAAGCCTCCAAAAAATCAGCTGAGGAGGGGACTGACATTATGCTTTGGGCTGGGTTCCAGAAGAATAAAGAGAAGCGAATGGGAATTGCTTAGTTCCATTGGGTTTAGTCAGGCTTGGGTTTTGTTTATAGTAAAGCCACACAAGAGAGAATTCAGTAGTCCTACAGCGATATGTAGGAAAGCCTGGAACATCATATTACCTTTAAAAGAGAGTGTAGGGCAAATAACCCCCAAGAATAGCACTCAAGAAAATAGTCTGAAAGGCAGTATATTTTTGATAGGCTTAAGTAGATGGTATACAAACAAAGAGTAAAAAGAGAGTGGCTCACCTTGATGATGGTCAAGGCTCACTGATAACTCTACCAGAGAGGGATCTCCAACAAAAGATCCTTCCCTGGTGATGGTCAGCCCTTAAATGGGGTCTCGGGAGAGGTGGAGTCAAACTCCACCCCTTCCAATCTCACTCACTTGTGCCCCTGCAGCTGAGTCAGTGCTCACCTCAGGTGATCAATCAGTGGTTCAGGCCGTGATTCAACAGTTCCCATACAAGAGAGAAAGTTCTTAGAACAACTGAGAAGATTATGTGGGGAAAAATCAGTAAAGTATCCACTGGGAGGAAGGTACTGAGAAGAACTGGGGAAAAAATTGAGTGAGATGAGAGGAAAGTCACTGGCACAGGGATTGCAGTCTGATGGGAGATGAGCTGCTGGATATCCAGTACCAGCTGGGGCTGAGAGGGCTTCTGAAACACTTCCCATGAGACTCCAGGACAAGCAGTTGTACATTTTTCTCTGAATATAATATATGCCCATTCCTTTACAACCTGTGGTGCCACGTGCTGTGAGCTAGAAATTATTTCTGCGTGTAAATACTATTTATTGGGTTTTGGCTGTGTTTGGACTTGCTGTTTTTAGATGCTGTGAATATACCATTCCTATTTCTTTCACTGCCAACTGTTTCTTTGTTATGCAGCAGAATCATTGGGGAATGATGCTGGGTGGTGCATTACAATGATCAGTCTGTTTTATTCAGGTTTCTTGGAGAGCAGCTAAACTCAGCCTTAAGTTTTGTTTTTGTCTACATCTACTCTGAATAGCATGTGCTTTGCAAAGAAAAGATAATAAATGTATCTGCTGCTAGTTTATACAGGCACTCTCTGTTCTTTTGCACTAAAATTACTTTTATAGGCCCTTTGCAGACTATACTAACAATATATTTTCCTAGTATGTATTAAAGTCACATGTTGCAATATATCCAACTCCAACGCTTGTAAAGCAATTCCTGCTCTCAGATGTAATTACATTAATCTATCGTTATTTTACAATGACTGTCATGTTCTGTGTTGTTTGGTAGAATGGATAAGCCTTAAAGCAATGTATTAACAGTAAACATGATTTTGTTGCAATTTGCGCTGGAGCTGATTCATTAGAGAAATGTATAATAAGTTAATTCAAGCCTGATCAGGTAGGGAGGGAAGGGGAGAGAGAGGAAGAAAAATAAAGTTGGGATGGAGAACAATTATAATTGTAGAGGAAGGAGACAGTGACAGTTGGAAGGCAGCTGCAGAGCGTTCAAAGCCAGGAATGCTCAGAGCAGTTATCTGAAAAATTCTCCATTAAGATTGCCAGTGATCCTACTGGAGTAGATATGCTTTTATTCTAAGAAAATCCAGAAGTCTAATCACTTATGATGTCCTGATCAATTGTGATCGGGAAAATTGTGTGGAAAGAGAATATTTACTCATTTATGTGTCAGGTATACATGTCCATAGTGAAAGATATGGTACCTAAGATAACGGCTCCCCATTTCCAACACCAGTTCTTAGGTGTTATCATTGCATAAGTATTAAGTAATTGAAGCCACATGTCCTGCATTTCTTGAACCCTTTGTAGTTCAACTCATGCCACCTTCTGATTGTGCTCTATTAATTACTCATCTCCTTTTCAACTCAATCAAGGAGAAGAACAATTATCTACAGAACACACAAAGGATGAAAAGGATGTTATTTTTAATACTAATTTTGCTTGAACATAGTACGAAGTGTTCTAATGAATGTAGTCAAATATAAATCATTTCTTCTAAGACAGAATCTCTTCTGACAGACTTTTTGGGATACAAATTGAAAATATACTGCTGTAAGCAGACTACTTTTTTGTTTGTTTGTTTTAGAAGTAATTACACTTAATACTGTGATAATTTCAATTCTCGTGTATACACAGGTGATATTTTAGATGTTCTGTTTGGTTTATAAACCAGTGACTGGTGTGTTACTCTCTTAATTGTTGCTTTCTATTAAAGCACTGATGTCCAGTATATGTAAAGAGGGGTGTCCTTCCAAAATCAACTTTTACAGCTACTGACAGCTGCTATGTGCTAGCAATGACAGTTTTATTAGATTTTAGCATAATTTTGGCTTTTTCTGTAGTTTTGCAGGTTTGCTTTCTTTTCAGTGTTTGTGTGAATTTGAACTTGTAGTTCCAGATAAAAATGGAAGGATCAGAACATGATGAAAATGGAGATGTCTTTATCCATCCTTTCTCATTAGCAATGGGCAAAACTTTCTGAAGAAGTCGATTTAGTTTATGGTGGGAGCCTTCCTAAATCTCCATTTCTATAGCACAAAATCTATCTGGTCTTTTTCTTGTTATTATTGTCACTCTTGAGGTCCAGTTTGCTTCTTCTCAGTTTGCTTCAATGATTCTTGGCACTTTGGGTAAGTGGAAAGTCTATCTCATGATGCATTAAATGTTCCACTTTGAGAGGGTCTGTGCTCTCTCATTGCATCCAGTTCTGCAGAAGGCAGAACACAGCATCTTTTACAAGAGCTCAGTACTTCGTGATTTTTCTTTGTCTCTCTACTCCTTCCACAGTAACCTAATTGCTTGCGTAGCAGAATCAAAAACTCATTGATTCAGGAAATCTGGATTCAAACTTGAATATGCTTCTCTAAGTATTGGAGTGGGGAACAGGTGGAACATTGGATTGTTATTTGGTCAGGGATCCATCAGTACAGGACTGAAACTGATGAGATATGTTTACAGAAAAGCTGGACATAAACAGTTTTATATATTATAGACAGCTTGAATAATTCCTAGCCCATGCAGGGTGTTTCTGAGTTTGGGGGACACGTGCTGTTTTAGGACCTGGCCCTATTTCAAAGCCACGTGAAATTCAACTGTGGGAGTAGCAGTGTAGTGGTAAAGACAGTGTTTATAAAAGAAAAGTGAAAAAAATATATCTTCCTTTCCAGATGGTGTTTTTTCTTTTGATCAGAAATGGTTGTCAGTTTAATTCCTGAGTAGTTGGCAGGTTGGTAGTTGCTTTGTAAGAGATCTGTCAGCTAAAATATAAGCAGCTTGGGAAACATAGCATAGGCAGCAGATCAGGTAAGAAGAATTAATTGCGTGCTGTTGCTACTCTCAAAATCATAACTTCTTTGGGTTGATAAAGTATTATTCTGAACAAATTTACTTAGGAGGAACATTTTTGCTCAGCTATGGTTGAAATAAAAGTAGGTTTATTCTTAATTCTCTGGGGGTTTTACTGTGGTTCTGTGAGCAACAGGAGGCAAATCTGCAGGCATGTCCCATTAAATTCATGCTGGTGCTTTCTCGTCTCTGAATTTTATCTTGGATGAGGATAGCAACCTGAGTGCAAAAGCCAGTGTTGTGATGTAAAGCATATCTGGGGAAGGTATTTTTGGGTAGGAACTGTAGGCTATTTGCTAGGAGAAGTATGTCCACACTGAGTTTAAAAAGCGATGCCAATAGGCTTTTGGAGTCTCTACATATTTTTCAGGCATTATGTATATACTCCCATAGGATAAGAAGTAATCATTTTCCAAAGGACTTAGTGACACTACAGACTTGTTTCAAAGGGGAAATTTGCACTTTTCAGGTCACGTCCCCAAGTTCTGGGATATTTGGAATGATGCCTCATGGCTTGTCTTGTCATCCTTATTGGGTCCTGTGTGGTTGTCGCTACACAATGAAAAGGTGATTGAGTTGGGAACAACCTTGTGTTTGAGCACATGGAAAAAGTTCATAGCAAATAACAATTACCAATGCATAGCAGCAGAAGAACATCATAGGAAGAATAAAGAAACAGTAGAGATGTAACAGTGGTTGACTGAAGAAGACGTCACCTTCCTTCAGAAAATGTGTTCCTTCCTAACAGTTATTAATATTAATGTATTTAAGGTGAAATGAAGTCAAGGCATTTTGGAATATGATAGCTGGCTAATTTTGTGTTTAGTCTCAGGTACTGGCTAGGCTGAGGTAAGGACACAGCCTTCTCCTAATGAAAGCAGCCTGCATCCTAGGCCGATCAGTTCTTTGCTGCTCCAGGCATTTTGAGAAAAGAGGAAGGGAAGGGGTAAAAAGCAGGGTACTTGACCTAGTCCAGACGTTCCCAGACACTAATTAGCCCATTGGGCAGCGAGTAAGAAAAGTAGAACTTGCTCTTGTCTACTGCATTTCGATAGTCCTTCCTTCTATTAATTGGATACTGAATTGACCTGAGGCAGTTTTAGTTGTAGAATTCTTCAGAACTTAAACCAGCAGCACAATGCAAAACAAAAAAACATTCCTTCTGTCCTCTGCAGAAAGAATTGAATGATTTCATTTTTCAGTCTAATTGCAAGAAAAATGATACTTTATTAACTTCAAATTTGGAGCCAACCTCGGAGGGATGAGTATTAATATCCTTAGGTTTTTCTAGAGTTGTAGTTAACTGAAAATTTGGAAAGAAGCTGTGGCAGTCACCAGATAGCAATAGGACCCACAGGGGCCCCTTGACTCCTGGGAAACCATGGTAACACTATCTTGAAGATAAGAGAAGAAGAACAAGTAAGGCCAAATATGGAGAAGACAAGACATGCCACACATCTATTGGGCAGAGATAACCGTAGCATAGGTGATTGGTAGTACTGTGATGTAGAAAGTTATAAGAAGAGTGTGTTGCTTGCAATAAACGCCATTTCGCCACCCATCATACTGATGCATTCATGGTGTGCGAATGGTCCAGGTGGGGCATGGGACCAACAGGGTCAGGAGCTGGGCCCGAAGGCTGTCAGGCCACTGCAGGCTGGAGCAGACCATAATCTAAGTTGCTGTGAGTTGAAGGCAACATAGAGTGTCTTATGTTTGTTTTTTTCATGCAAATTCATTTTGAATTTGCAGTTGTAGCTGTATTATAACAGCCTACTGTAAGTACTGTTCCAGAATTGTTCCTAGGACCAGAAATCAGTAGTTAATCGAATTTGTAATTTGTGTAATTAATCTCAGTTCTATGCTGAGATTTTTCAGCCTTTTTGATTTGAAAAGTGTTTAAGTGTTGGACTAAGTGTTTCTATAGTTGTGCTGTCTATATGAAATCTTTTTTCAGTTTAAAACTTGTGTTTCCCTCTTCACCGAATGTGAAGCATTACAGCAAGACAATTAATGACAGAAAATTGTTCTTGACTTCATAGACTGAGGTAGAAATATAAATGGGCATGTGAAAGACACACTTATTACTGCTCTCAGTTTTCAAGCTGGATCAGAAGCTGCTTTGATTCCACAGTAAATAAAGGAGGAAGTTCAATAAGTGGTCATTCACGATTGGTTCTGAGTGACACAAACGAGATTTGAGAGTAACAGTAGGTGAGCAGCTGGGAAGTGTGACTAATCTAATTAGGTCTTCAATCAGGGTGAGAAACGAGTAATTTTGGAAAATAATACGTCAGAACTTTGAATTTCAAGTCACACAGATGGGAAGAGAAGGGCCAGGACTCACAGAGATGCCCTGCGCTTTTACCAACGTGAGCTCTCAGATTTAATTTGCAAACTTTGTCTCTCCCCATTGTTCGCTTTTATTAGGTTTGGTTAAGTTACTGTACAGGGAGCTCCATGCGTACTCAGTATAGGTTGTCTCAGGAGGGGGCATTTCAGGGATTCCAAGGGATACCGATGGGCTTTTGGAATAGTTGCTGTAGATGCAGGCAGTGTTAAGCAGCTGTCTGTTTTGCCTGGCCTGTCAGAAGATCTGTCTGTTATGGAGGTACTGAAAGTAAAAGAGCAGCAGGTACCAATTGTTTCAAACAGTCCACAGACAGCTGTACTGCACCAACAGGGATTCCTTGCTCCCCATTCATAACTTGACTCGTCAGCTACAGAGCCAGGGGGTGATCAGCAAAACCCGTTCACCTTTTAGCAGCCCCATATGGCATGTGCGTAAAGCCAGTGGAGAATGGAGGCTGACAGATTATCGCTGCCTGAATGAAGTCACACCCCCACTGAGTGCTGCTGTGCCAGATTTGGCAGAGCTGCAGTTTGTACTGGAATCAAAAGCAGTCAAGTGGTATGCCACCATTGATATTGCTAAAGCCTTCTTTTCCATTCCTTTGGCCACAGAGTGCTGGCCACGGTTTGCTTTTATTTGGGGGGGTTTTCAGTACACCTGGAACCATTTGCCCCTGGGGTGGAAGCACAGCCCAACCATTTGCTATGGGTTGATCCAAACTGCATTGCAACAGGGCAGTGCTCCTGAGCACCTCCAGTACATGGATGACGTTGTTGTGTGGGGTGATACAGCAGAGGGAGGTTTTTGAGAAAGGAGAGCAAATAATCCAAATTCTTCTGGGTGTTGATTTTACTATTAAACAGAACGAAGTGAAGGGACCTGACCAAGAAATTCAGTTCCTAGGGGTAAAATGGTAAGTTGGGCGTTGTCACATCACAGGAGATGTGGTCAACAAAATTACCAGTATGTTTCTACCCACTAGGCAGAAAGAGACCCAGCCTTTTCTGAGTGTAGTAGGCTTTTGGAGAATGCATATCCCAAACTATAGCCTCATAGTAAGCCCTTTAGGCCAAAGAACATGGTACCTGTTGGTAGAATTATTTATCTTGCAACTCTGTGCCAAAATGTTGTACTATAGCCTGTCAACAGTTTAGCCATAATTACAGCTTCGCTGTTTTGTCCCTACATGGGAATCTTTCTCTTCTGATTTTTAATTTCCCAGGAGCTCTCATTAACAGTTGAAACTATTTGCCTGATTTCCTTTTATTAAATATACTGAAAAGTCAGCTGTCTTGGGAATAAAATACAATTTCATAATTAGAAAAACATGTTTATTCCCCATGCAGTGTTTCTGCTTTATTCTTGTTTCCTTCCATTCTGTGAATGTAAATGTTTAGGGTGGATAAATGAACTTGGAAGTTATTCTTGGTGCTTTTTTTTTGTTTGTTTTGTTTTGTTTTGTTTTTCTGGTATTTTTCTACCACTCATTTTATTTGTCCCTGGAGGTGTTCAATAAACATTTAGATGTGGTACTTAGGGACATGGTTAGTGGGCAGTATTAGTGGTAGGTGGATGGTTGGACTTAAAGTGTCTTGGAGGTGTTTCCGAACCTTCATGATTCTTTCTAGTGAAGCATGTGTTTTCTTTTGAATTATTTATAAAACTAGTATGGTAATAAATTGAAGGTTCAAGTCAGATGATAATTTTTAGTTTCAGAGTGAGGGCTCTTCATGATGGCAGAAATAACTTTTCCTCTGCTTCTCAGAGTCTGTTGTTGTCCTTATTTGGACACCTGCACTGTTCATTTCATTTCCCCCCTTTATATTTCCCTTGATCTTGAAAAGACAGAGTATGGCACTAACAAAAGAGCCAGCTGAGCTGCAGGTTCTCATGATGTATCATCATGCTTCCTATCAATGTCTCCTATGGGGTTTGAGTGCTCCTTTAACCTAACACCATTACCAGTTGTTATTTGTACTCTGGTATCACCTCCAAAACCTGCTATAGATTGTTTGTCCTCCTATGCTAACATGGTCATCCACACATGGAAATTACAGTGCTGAGAATTAAATTCACTTGTTCAGGGTCTCAAATACAAGGTAAAAATTAATTTCAATTATATGTTCATTATGCAATTTCTCAGATCACACTTGTTCTGTTGGTTAAGGTCACACTCGTAGTTTGAAGTTGTCTTTTGCTTCAAATATAGCAGCTGTCTTTAATTCCATACTCATGGTTTTACAGTGTTTCCCCGTTGACAGAATTGTGATGGTTCTCATCATTGTGATATTCTTTATCCCCGTCTGCTTTTATGCGCTGTCTTCCCAGGGCTTAAAGACATTTTCTAATTTATTTGTTCATGGATTCAGGAATACAAAGAGGCTTTACAGTGTGAAGACAGGTGTAAGATGGGAAAAAGAAAAGATCTTGAGGGCAGATTCTTTATTTTCAGTCTTTTCTTTAGATTTGAGAGCTGAGCATGATTAGAAAGTCATGTCTAAATTGTAACCGAAATCCCAAACTCATTAGCCCCGGTGATAACTTATTTTTATAACAACCCAAAATAGACCTATTTGAGACATTCTGTTCTCTCCCCTATGTGGTGGAATACTTGACACCGACTTTTATGCTAGAGAAGACTTGTGTTTTGAAATGCCAAGTCCATTTCCTCCAGGAGAACTCAGTAGACAGCAGGGAGCTAAAGCAGTATTTCAGCTGCCATGTGCTCCCTATGGAAAGTCCATGGTGTGGGGAGTGGGCTACACCATTTTCTGCCCTATCATATCCATGTGGAAGATCGCCTGGTAGTGGGAGCCTGGAGGAAAGACTGGGTCCTTCAGAAGCACTTGCTTTGTGCTGCTCCATCAAGAAAGCTTGAATTGATTTTCTGTTTCTCTGCAGCACTTCCCATCTGCTGTGTGTCTGTGAGTAACAGCAATGGAGAGAGCCAGAAGAGTGCTAGCTGGCTGAGCCAGAAACCTTGGAGTTCAGGTTATTGAGAGAGGTTGTTGTGCAACCAGATCCTTTTCTACCTCTGTGCCCGAAGCTCAGATAGCTGGGGCAGGGAACACTGATGTATCTACTGGAGGCACTCTGGGGAAGTTCTTGGTTATTAATTCTTTTTCTGCATTCCCTTGGGTATAGGCTGGGAATAGATGGTATTTCAGTAAAAAGAGTTGCTGACACTTTAATATAGTTGGTGGATATAGATTCATAGATTCATAGATTCATTAGGTTGGAAAGGACCTACAAGATTATCTAGTCCAACTATCCTCCCACCTACCTCCCACCTCATCCCTACCCACCAAGCTACTAAATCAAATCCCTGGGGACTTTTTTTCACCCACTCTGCTGCATCATGTGAAATCTTTATAAATACACATATAAATCCCAGTTCCTGGGAAGACACTTTATCCTTTCTTTCAGCACTTTCCATATCCACATGATGCTCTCTGTGTGAGAGAGTTAGTGTATCTTTCTTTTGGTGAAGATATTTAAAGCCCTGTATATGACTGTTTTTCCTCCTGTGTGAAACCACACGGCTGTAGAGCTCAGAACACCCTGCAAACATTAACTTTTTATTAAAATCATTATATCTGTAATTTAGATGGGGTAAATGATGCATCTAATATACATGTAATTAAATGAAGATCAAGAAGCCTGTGAATGGCTCAGGTTGGTTGGGAGATGCTGAGACGAGTGGGTATTATCTGCTGCAATAACCGTGTGGTAGACACCTGGTGATGGAGTACACTCTGAGGTGCCTCAACCTGAATTTATTGTACCTCTGACTTGTGCATTGGAGGAGCAAAGGGGGGGGATGGGTGAGCTGAAATCCCTGCTGTGATGGTCTATTTGCTCTCCTAAGGGAGCGATGAGATAATAAAACATATCATTTACTTGAAATGGTACAAGAAGGACATGTGTAATTAGGATCACCAACATTCCCTTGTTATAAACGAGGTGTGGGAGAAGTAATGAAAGTGGAGTTCACTTAATATATTCTGAGCTTTCTGTGGCTTTGGGTCTGGGAGTCAAATGCTGTGAAGCACAGAAGTGGAGCTGTGTGGATTGGTTGCCAAGATCATTAACAACTCAAAGAACTCAGAGGAGATGCTCTTAATGAGCCTTGTGAAAGATCTACTGGTATTTCTCCAGGTGTTGCTACCATCATCTCCCCAGCCCCCTTATTATTAAGGAGAGTACAATTGGCTTTGTAAATTATACATTACAGGATGCATCTGCTTTCTGCTACATGTTGCCAAGTCATAAAGCAGTTGCTGATTGAGCTTTGAGGGAATGTGTTAATAAGAAATGGTGGAAAAGAAGGGAAGCAAAGCTGCAAAGAACCCATGACTTCAGATTTAAGCTTGGTTTGTGTTTTGGATAAAGTTGGTCCATTAATCTGTTCACCCTCAGTCTGCATTTTGTAAGGCAAAATGAAAACCCTATGCTGAGCAAATGTGGGGGTAATGGAGAAGAATCCTGTTGAATCATATTCTGCTAGGGTCTCCATCAAGTAGCACTGCATTGCCTAAGCAAATACTTTAAAACAGTACTTAGATGCTGAAAATGGTAAAGATTTTCTGGTTCTGCACTGCTTTTAACAGTACCATTGGAAGTTTGTTGTGATGTAGCACACAGAGTACTTACAGTGGAGACAGCATTAAGTCTTTGGTATCCTGTTTTGATTGTGGTGTATTCTCATTTGGAGATGCTGTCGTGGTTCTGTTTTGTGAGGCTCTTCAGTGACTTCTTCTGAGGGGAGGAAATAAACGAATGAGAGTGGTTCCCTATATTCTTTGCTGCAGAAAATTATCCAGCATCTGGATGTGTTCAGATGAACTTGCAGTGTCCAGCTTGATATGGAAATGTATAGCATAGCTCCCAGGAAAATTAAAAAAAGTACCCCCACTCCAGGATGTTTGTTCAAGTTTCTCTGTTGTCATTTCCACTACTTGAAAATTAGAGTGGGGTAGGGAGGGATTTTTATTAGGTGTAATGTTGTTAGGTAGCATAGAAGAACTGTATGGGGGGATCTTAAACAGTTAGATATAGTAAAGATAAAATATAGGGTGTGTTTTGACCCATTCTGATGGTAAGAAATGCAAAAATTGCATAGAAACATGGCATTGATTACTGGAGCAAGTTTCCTGCTGTGAATTATGATCATTATTCATAATTACCTCTTAATGATTAGTCACTTGAATGACATACTGTTTTTCTCATCGAATTTGGGTGATCAGAGCTGTAAGAACACAGAATGATAATTATTAGCCAGTGGTATTTCAGTCTTCCCAAGGAACGTAAATAGAAAGCTCTGGGAGCAGAACTGTCCCTTGTCTAGCTTTGTCTTTGCATGATTTTTAGCATTTCTAAATGATGCTGCTCTGTTACATGATTTCATTGCAGTTTCCATTTTTTGGACTGTTTACTGAGTTTTCATCTTCATTCTTTGCCTTTGTAATGAATACAGCTCAACATTGTCACCTTAGCCACATCTTTCTCTGCTAGACCGTGGTGATTGTCACTTCTTTTTAATTTGAAGAGCTGTTTTGGGCACCGAAAGAGAGTGGCTATTATGTTTCACACAAAACCAATTTGGAATTTGGTTGCAAAAGGATATTTTAACGAAATAGCATCATAACACAGGAAGAAAATAAGGGAGAATAGAAAACAAAAATAAAATCAAGCCCCCAAATCAACATTAAAAGAAGGATGTGAGGTGGCAATGATGCAGTGTGCAATGTGTTCTGGAAAAAATGAGCTAATAATTTGCAATGAATAATTCATTGTACTAATTTGGCTGTTTATCACCCTGTGGGATATTTGAAAGCAGGTTGCAGTGTCCTCAAATCTAAACTGCCTGAGAATGAAATTTCCCAGGAAAAAAAAAAAAAAGAAACAAAAACACTCAAGAACATTAATTAGTTAGGCTGTAAAGATTTATTTATCTTCATGGGCCCCTCTGGTAAGGACAGTGCATACTGCTGTTGAGACTTGAGTCTATCCTTCAGTAGGGAGAGGCTGAGCTGAATATAATAGAATGAAATATTGAATATGAGATATTAATAAGTAAGAGTAGGTAATTTAAAAATACTCATATATATCCTTGAGAATTCCTAAGTTTTGGAGCTCAAACGTTGTATGTTTAAATAAAAAGGGAAAATCTCTTGTGGGAACTGGAATGAAGACCTCTGCCAATTAGCAGCAGTGGAAATAATCAAGCCTTTTTTCCATAAGTAATTATATGCAAAAAATATCATCTTAATATGACAGAATTATTTATATCAAAAATGCAGAATTGCATTGTATACATAGAACTAATTCCATCTGAAGCCTTAAATGCCTCATGAATTACTTCTGCAGAACTGGCTACATTTTTGGTGCCAGTATGAATTGTGAGGTTGACTGGGAAACTCTTTATGCTCATCTATTACTACCACTTTTCCTTAAAGGAGAAACTGAATTGGGAAATTGCCTGAAAGGAGGGATTCAGTCAACTTAGCAAGGTCATGTGAGATAAAGATTAGCCAGTGAATGCAGGTGGCTTGGTCTCCCCTACTTGGTAGTGTAAAGCCTTGACTACTTTTAGAAATAAAGATGTTTTAAACTGAAATACTAGTGCCAGTGGAGCCTACCACCAGTTCTGCTGCCATCAGTGGGAGTTGCAAAAGAGATCCCTGTCAAAACTTTTAATCTTTTTTTGAAGAGGATCTGCACTGCACTTTATGCTTTACGTATCAAAGCAAGCTGTGGCATCGCTTGCTGATTTTAACAGATTGTTAGCATGCACAGTAAGCACATTTAATCTATTCACGAGTGACAGAAGATGACTGACAAAAACTGTAATGCTTCCTAGTTGGATTTCTGAACACTCAAGCAAACCACTCCCTGCAAATATTAGCAAACCTTAAAAATATTGGCAGCTCATGTTGTCAAAAGATGGAAAATCTGTGGGATTGCCCATTAAATAGGTACTAGCGCAAGAGTTTACCTTATTCAGGCAGAAAACTGAGTTTTAGTCCTTGAAGACACACAGGTAGCCAATGGCTGTTGGATTAGTAAGTAGAAGCATGAAGTTGATTTAGACATCTTGCAGCACTGAGATGAACTTTTGATTCTGCAATGTCTAAATATTCCCGGACAAATTAGTCCAATAGAGCTTTATTTTTTTTAAGTCTCAGAAACATCATTCTCTTGAAGTTGTTCTTCACTTAAACCTCTGATAGAAAGTTAAATTGTTCCTTCTGATACGTTTTCTTACTATAAAAGTGAGTTATTACACAACTTAAAAGCCTACCGTAGAGCGTAAGTTATGGGATTGCATGGTGCAATTGTTTGTGAAGCATTATGTGGTAGACAAAGTCTACAGGGAAGTATCATTTCAGAAACAAAGAGGCAAATAGAACAAATGGAAAATGCTTCAGATGGGCTATCTGATTATTTATGATTACAGAAAGTCTTTTTCCCAAATAGGTATTTTATTATTGTAGTTAAATAAACCCCGTTAAGAGGACCTGTAGGCAAAGCACGATGTTTTATTTTACTAACACCTATCAGTGCTCTTTTCATTCAGTGTTTTTGAGACACATGAGGTCTGAAGCAGTAAATTGGAATTTACAGCTTAAACTGACAAGCTAATAGCGTTCCTCTCATTTTCATAACTTTGCAGTTAAAAGCTTTTCATAAGGCTGAATTGAAGGTAAAACCACAATCTGATTGTTCTTCAGTTGGTGTCCTTAACAAGTATGCTGTGTTAGACTGGGAGTCCAACAGGAGTAATTTCCTCACTAAAATTGAGGAATGGCTGCACTGATAGTAATGTTGCTGGATTCAGCCTCAAAATCTTTTGAAATGAAGAGCAAAAATATCATACCATCCCTGTGATTTTGTAGGGGATGGGATATTTATTTTTACCTTGATAGTCTTAAGTCTTACGTTTCAGTATGCAATTCTATAAAAATAATGATGGCGTAGCATTACTGCTGCTGAAGCACGATCACTAATCCATATATAACACCTTCCAAACTGCAGCTGTAAACCTCCAAAAGGCTTCACTTGTAACGATATACGGCTGTTGCAAATCAGTGAGGTCTTCCTATGAACACTTAATTCGACTGCAGTGTTTGCATCCAACATTTAGTAGAAGGTCAACTTAATTTCAAAAGATTTTGTCTAAATCCTTAGTTTGATCTTCAGCCATAGATTGTATATCATTTTAATAGAGTTTAGCTTCTGCAATAAATAAAAGAGGAATGGGCTATGAAGGAATAAACATGTTGGGAGACTGTCAAATAGAAGTGAAGCAACACAGTAAAATTTGTCTCAGGGGGCAGGGGAAGTGGCAAAGCTGTTGAGCTTGAGGAAAAAACAAGTGGAAATACCAGCAACTGAAGCAGGCCGGGGTGGGGGAAGGACCTCTGTGTTATTTTAATGTAGAGCTGGAAAAGTTTGTAATTTTCAGTACAAATGAACCAGATATTCAATACAGAATAAGCCTTGATTGCAAGGACTTTGTGATTAAGACTGATGAGGTCTAATTGGCCAATTTTTTAATAATTCAGGCAGATATTTGATTTACTGAACTTGGGTAAGGGAAGGGCTTAATAGATCCAAGTTGAAGCATGGAAGCAGTCTGGATGACTTGCTCAGAATCATTGTGTGTGAAATGACAAATAATGAATAGGTAATTTCCTTATTTATACTTTACTCACCAAATTACTACACATCTGAATCCACGCTTCAGTTCCCCTCAGTCTGAACAAAAACTCTTTCAGTGACACAAAATGACTGCGTGATGTCCTGCCATACTAGCAGCATGCTGGACAGATTGGTTTTGTTTACCCCTTAAATATTTCATGTTCTAAGCTGAGTGGTGACATCACTTGACTGGTGCATTCCTCCTGCTGCCTTTTTCATGTTCTCTTCTACGTCTCAGTGCTTCCTTTTGGGGCTTAGGCTGTCATCCTGAAACTGTCATTTGTTTTTAATTCCTGTAGGGATCTTGGGGAGTCACTTAATATTGAATCTTGAATCCCTTGAATCTCTGTATCCTCCTGCATTCTAGTACTTCAATAAGTTTGTGCCATGGCCTATTTAAGTTCAAGGAAAATTAATTTGCTTTGGTTGGCTTTGGATGCATTTTGAAATGTGTGTTCTGCTTCCCCCATAAAAATGAGTACTCCGTTCTCTGGCTTGAATGATGTCTGTGTCACTTCAAGACCTTACACTGGTCATGGCAGTTATGTTATGATACAGCCAGCTGGCTTCCACTCTCCTTCTGTCTTCATCTGAAAATGCTACAGTGCGTACTCTTGGTCTTGAGAAAGTGACAAAGATGAAAAGTCATGAAGTACTTCAGTAAGGGAAGAATTATGCAAAGTTCATTTGCCACATGGTGGCAGAACCAACTTTTAAGTGCTGTGATGTGAGTGTTTATCAGCACTCTTACTTTGTGCAAGTCAGAGGTATTTACTTTTCTCCCCCATTTAGACACGAAGTAGGTACTCAAGTAAATTAAGCTTTGTTGGATCGACTTGCTCCTATGTTTATTTTGCTTCCCTAAGACGTGGGTTTGTTTTCTACAGGAATAGTCTGTTTATCTGGCCTGCTCTTTGATGATGATGGGGGAGTGAAGACAGGGAGGGAGCATGCACTCTCAGCTTAGATTAGCTTGATATAATACCCTTTCACTTATTGATGAATCTCACAGGATGCAGTACTGATATTGCAGCATGTTACTAAAATGTCAGGTTATTGTTAATAGTTGTTGATAATTACTTCAGAATTTGAGAGAAGAGACTGTACTAACCTTTATAAAGCAATGATTTTTTTTCCTCTTGCTTAACTTGAAGTTAGCTTTTCCAATAATTCATAATTAATCTGATGCATACAAGTGATGCACTATTAAAAAGGTATCAAACATCCTTTAGAATTATAGAATCATGAGATGGTTTAGGCTAGAAGGAACGTTAAAGATCATCTAGTTCCAACCTCCCTGCAGCACGGTTAGATCCTTTAGATCTTTTTAGCATGAAAAAAAATAATAATCATATTTGTACCTTGAAGACAATCTTTATTCCCAGCAGGGAAAAGCTACAACAGCAATTGAATTGAAATCACGATTTCATGATTAGAAAGCTAATAGAATTTAGTAGAGAAAATAACTTCCCTTCTGTAACATAAACACCATGCACTTCACCATCGTATGTCTGCATAGAAACAGTTACTATTGTACTTTAAGTAAAATCTTGCTTAGTAGATCATTATTTCTTCAAACTATCAATCAAGTTGCCAGACCATAAGATTAAAGAAATACATCTATGAGTGAACACAACTTCTTAGAAACAAACGTAATGTTGTCTATAGTAAGTGATGAACAATATGGTTTGAGACTTATGGTCTGATAGCCTAAAAAAAAGTTCAAGTAGCTGAGCTTCAAGATTTCAGACTTTTGGCATGCCAGTGTGATTCAGAAGGGAGTTAGCAGGATTAAATGCTGTCAGTATAGAAGGATAATGGGCAGCTTCCTTCAAGTGCCAGGGTGGCTGGGTTCCTCAGATGTGAGAGGCCATAGAAGGCCATTCTATTATTATTAATATTATTAGCGTATCAAATGGTGTAGACCTTTCTTGGCTAAGAGAGATTACTGTTATTCTGGATGATAAATTACGTTGTGATAGAGACCAATAAAACCACCCCTACAGCTATTTAAAGCTAAGGAAATCACTAAGAATTCAGATGGGAATTGTCCTAAGGTAGGCTTCAGTGTCCAATAAAGCATGACCCAGACACCCCTGCAAAGTGTGCAGAAATTGCCTGCAAATGTACCGCACCTGAATTCAGCAGCTTATTGCACCAGATCATTAAGGTTGCGTTAACGATTGCTTGGAGATGTGTTCTGCATGGACTAACTGAATCAGCCATTTCAGTTCTGAAGCTCAGGTTGAACATGTGATGAACTCTTCTGACTGAATCCTACTCCTGTATAACTGTTACAATGGACTTCTGACTTCACCCAAGTGAATGAGAGATTTTTAGGGTTGATGTGTGAGATAAAGATTCTAAGCACTGTGTAGAATTTCTTTAGGAAGCTCGTTTCATTTAATCATCCAGTCTTACCATAGCATTGAATTGGGCAATAGACAGATGCATCACTGTGAAAATCTCGTCTATGAAGTTAACAAGATTTCCCTCTAACTCAGTAGGCATTGACATTAAAGATTTAGAGAAAAGGAAGAAGAAAAAAGTCTACAGTTTTAGCTCTTCTTTCCACAGGATAACTTCTCAATTATTCCATGCTAAAATGTGGTTTCCTGGGAGCAGTATGAACTTTTAAGAAAGTGCCAAAATTTACAAAAGTGAAAGGCAGAAATGCATGCATTTCTCACAGATCTTTTCCTTTTAGCTATTTAAACTTTGAATATCATCCTGAGATTTGTTAATACCTCCTCATAATTATGCATATTTCACTATAGACCTTGTCAAGCTCTGAGGTCAAGATGTTTTCTCTTTTTTTATTTCCCCATTTTCCTCCATCTAATGCTACCAACTTATTTACACAATTTCTCCTTAAAATATTCCCGAGAGCATACAGAATTTAAAGTCAGGGTATAATCTCTGAAATTTGATGGTTCCAGCATTGTGCCTAATAGCCAAGGAGTCAATTTTGAGAAATGAAGCAGCCTATAAGAGCAGATCAATCTCATACGAGAAAGAGGAAAGTTACAAACTTAGGTAGTTTTCCATCTCTTTTTAGCTATCAGTAGGCAGGAAAATCACGTAGTCAAGTATTTCAGTGACATAAAATTTATAAATCTTACTTTATTAGTGGTTATCTTTCCCATTAGAATTATGCAGCAATATAGTTTCTTTGGTTTAGTCTAAATGGGTCGTTACAGTTTGTCTTCCTCTGTTTTGGTGGGAAGTTTTCTGCTTGAGCCAAAGGAATCTTTACTATTTAAAACAGTGATCAGATGCTTTGTTAAATGACTTATAACTGATAGAAATGTAAGCATTCTACGTCACTTTGCTGAAGGAGGTCAGGTCTTTGTAGCTTCTGGGAGAAGTGGAAATTGAACCTAGAAAGTCATTATGTTACTTTAAAGAAGTGCTGGTGCCCACTCAGGAATTGGCTCAGAGAGGCTGCTGCTCCAATGCTGGGCTGCTTCTCCTTCCCATTAAAAAGAAAGACTGACTCTGGGAGATTTTCATTAACATAAACCTTTGATCAGTGCAATTATCTCTAGGCAAAAAAAAAAAAAAAAGTGTTCTTTCCTATTAATGAACAGAATATTATCAATTATTATCAATACAGCAACAACTGTCCCCTCAACCTCATTTCAAAGCTATATCTAATGCATGCAGCAGAGTGCTGACAGAGTAATCCTCTTTCTTAAATCCTCTTTCTGTCACTGGTTTGTGACAGGTTTGTTTTCATCGGTCTCATAGCCAAGTAAGTTTAACCTTTACTTCAAAGATACTTTTTTCTTTAATGGCCTCTTTTTGTTCCTTTTTTTTTTTTCCCCAGTGAATTCACAAATGTTACATAAGGGATGAACTTGGCTTGCTGCTCCTTGTATTGCTTGATACATGTCAAAGCAGTGATGATTAAGTGGGCACATTATTTTAAAAAGTGCCTGTCATTGAAGTCTGCAAACCCCTGTAAGCCAAACCGTACTATTTTAATGTGTTGATATCTTAAGCTACTTGATAAAAGAGAATGAAGCAGAATGGGAGAGCGGGAAGGCTTCAGAGAGTGAATTCAAATTGCTAGCATATGCAGAGAAAGGAAGAACTGCTCTCCATTCTGTTTTCATCTCTTCTTCCTGGACCTTGTCCTTCTTCAAAGGGAAAAGGAGAGTCTGGTTTTTTAAGCCTCTTTCTCTCAACAAAGTATAAAAGAACCTAACTTTTTCATACTAACTTTTCACCATTTCCTCTCTTTTCTCTGGGCTGTTTACTTGCAGCTCTCTACTTGCGTGCTTTAGAGAACTATTTCTCATTCAAACATTTCTGAATTGCCTGTATCTAGAGAGTGTTTATTCATCAAAATCAACTTTTGTGCAGCCTGACATGACCTATTGTTTAATTATCCTAATTATGAAAATGCTTTCCTTGTGTCCAGCTTCAGATTCCCTTGTTGCAAACAGTAACTATGGTTTTCAGGCCTGTAGAATGTCTTCCTTGTGTTGTATTATGATCTTCTGGGTAAAGAGAGGTAACAAGTACGATTCATACATGCTATGACACTGCAAAGCTGTTATACATCCTTCACCACTCACACACCCCTCAAAGCCTCCTTATGTTATATTTATGTCAGAGGGAAGCACTGGATTTCAGTGGTGATCACATGCAGCCTATTTTAAATAGGTTTCTACTGCAGATTGAAGAGGGGAAAAAAAACAGGAAGACATTTTGTGTTCAGGCCAAATAATTATGCATGCCATTAAAAAGGTTTCTCTGTTCATAGTCTACAATGCAAGTCTATCACCTGAAAAGATGATGAGTCACAAATGCAGAAATAGCATCGATACCGACATTCAGAAATGACCGTTATTTATACATCCTTCAGAATGTTTGCTTTTCTTTATATATTCATTGACGACCTTGGATTAGAGATTAATTTTGACACCTTTTTTCCTTATTCTTCTACAATTTCAGCAGTTGCTGTACATAAAATATGAGCCATGGCCACTGTTGCAACAAATCATTGTAAGTTGCCCAAAGCAATGGGCCAGCTGTGGGTTTGGCTGACTGAAAAATGAAGGAAAATCCTCAGTAATCAATTGATGAGCCATTCGTGAAGTAATTTTACTCAAGTCCAAACTAAAAGTGCTGTCAGAACTTATAACAACTGTAAAATTATCTTAAATTTCCAGCTGCTTTTAGTGAAAGTGTTGAGACCTAATCAATGAGCAGGAAGAAATCCAAATAGTCATTTTATTGTCTAGCCTAGAAAATAAGGATAGAGGTCTGGAGTGTCTGTGTTATCGTGTCCTGGCCTGTTCTGCTCTGTTGTCAGAGTTTATTTCAACCTTGTACAATCTCTTATTTTTCTAAAACACAGAGAATGAATCAAAAAGAATGAGTAAGTATTTATATTTATAGCCAGTAGAAGACTATGGAGATGGTTCTTTGAGTGGAAGGCCTACCTAGTGTTTAAGGAAAGATGAGAGGAAATACCAAGTGAGTTTTTGTTATAAATGCCTTAAAAATAATAAATAGAGCACTGATTACAATAAAATAGGTGTGATTTTGGAGAATGATCAAGGAAGATCATAGTAGTTTGTGTTGCTTTTTACACAGAGATTTTCATCTAGCTTTAGCGTCAGGGCTGCTAAAGAAGCGTGTTACACTTAGTTTCTGCACTTTTTAGTAGTTTTGATCAGAAACCTTCAGCGGGTTTTTGTGTTTGGTATCTGTAGGGCAAATAACCCCCAAAAAGAGCACTCAAGGAAATAGTGCAAAAGGTGGTATATTTTGGTAGGCTTAAGTAGATGGTATACAAACTAATAGTAAAAAGAGAGTGGCTCACCTTAATGATGGCTGAGGCTTGCTGATAACTCCACCAGGGAGGGATCTCCAACAAGAGATCCTTCCCTGGTGGTGGTCAGCCCTTAAATAGGGTCTGGGAGAGGTGGAGTCAAACTCCACCCCTTCCAATCACACTCACTTGTGCCCCTGCAGCTGACTCAGTGCTCACCTCAGGTGATCAATCAGTGGTTCAGGCCGTGATTCAACAGTTCCCATACAGTATCTGTTATTTATTCTCTGCCAGAATGATGTATGCTGAAGGAAAAATCTGGTGTGTAGTTCACATTGGTAGAGTTTTCAGAGATACTGAACATTCCGTTTACCTTGCTTTTTGCACCAAGATCTTTCTTAGAGTTGTCACAGTTGTAGTCCCTCTTTATTAGCAAAACATCACAGAATTGGAGCTGAACCTGCTTGAACAGAGACCAAATTGGAGCTAGTTCCACTTATATCACTATGAGTTAGTCTCATCATGGAAGAAGTAACCAACAAATCAAGCCAGGTGATTATAGTCATCAGTGCATTCTATAAACCAGGAATGAAAATAAGAGGGAATTTTTTTTTTTTTTTCTTCTGAGCTGTTAAATTCAGAATCCTTGCCTTCTTACACAAAATCATATCTGTGGATTGCTTAATTCAAAGCTGTGTATGCTGGTGGGGGGGAAGTGGTCATCAGCAATTTTCTGCCTTCAGTGCAGTTCTTGAATAGAGCAAACTATTAGCATTATCTCTTCATATAACTTTTCACAGGAGTAATTCCTGAATCCTGTTTCTTGGAATTGTGCTCTTCTTTGAAATGTTGTTGTTCAAGTTTTGTCCTTCTGTACATAAAGGGCAAAACTTTTCTTTTAAGCTATTAGAAAATGTTTGCTCAAACGCTTGTACTTCTCTACCTCAGAATATCTTTTGAAATTGAAAATTGAAAGACAAAACAGGGAGCCATTTTCAAGAGCTATCACTGATCCCTAAGTGAAATGGTGACATGCTGACACTTCTAAAACGGAATGCACAAAGAAAATTGGGTTTCCTGGGAAAGGTCTGTGAAACTGAGAGCACTCCTGCAGCAGTTGTGTAAATCACCTTATACTGACTTAAAAGGCAGCGGGGACATCTCAAGAGTGAGATGCCTGAAAAAACAGCTGATATTGTAACTGTTATCTGGATAAAATGTTGCATATGTAACCTTTCTTCACTGTCCTACATAACAGCCAATACAGTACAAGCTGTCAAGATGCCAAAGAAGGAAAAATGACTGTCAGAATTCAATATGAGTAGGTTTTAATTGCTTCTGCTATTATCACTTGACATTCTGGACTATCTTTTCAAACTTACTGTGATGTGAAATTCAGTGCTACACGTGCAGCAGTGATTCAGCTCCACCATCATCCTAGGCAAGGGCCCAGTTCTCAGGAGGCAGCAGTTACATCACACTACTCTGCTGCCTGTTGTGGTGTGGGCTGCTCATAACATGGCAGTACTCCTCTCTTTTTGAGGTGCTGAGAAGCTCGTGTTATGAAGCTGGCATGATTAATGGTCAGCTGTTAATTACAAGCAGTTTTGCTACCTGTTGATGTGCACTGCCTTTGAAAGTGGACGTGGGAACTCCCAGCTGTAGGCAAGAACAGGAACAGAAGGAATATAGAAAACAGTTAAACTCTGACTTACAATGATATCTTCCTCTCAAAAAAATTGTGTTACTTTTCCCTATGTGGAGTTATTTCCAGACAACTGGACTGTACAGGCTTGTACAAACATGTTCAAGAACCCTCAAGGGAAATGAGGTCATAACAGAAAAGTACCTTTGTATCACTCTTCCTATAATTAATGTATGTGATAATGTGGGATACTTTCACAGTTGTCACTACAAGCTGTGAAATTTCCCTCTGGAAATGACTTTCCTAGTGAGGAGAGGTTGGCAAAAAATGCCATGGCAAAGACCTTGGGATCTCATGTAGAAATTAAACTATTTCACAGCTGTAGTATTATTCAATCTACAGCAAGTGGAACTTCATTTTGAACATATGCACTCAGACAAATGTTACATATGTTAAGTCTGAAGTTACTCTGGGCCATTGGAGCCACAGCAAATTCTTTTCTGTATTTCAGGACCTTTGAGACTGGGTACTTCTATAAGAGCTCCAACCTATTGAGTAGCACACAAAGCAGATCAATCTCTATTCTTAGATTCTTGGTTCCATAAGCAGTAATTAATCACGTTAAAGTGCTGATGTAAAAATAGATGATGTGTGAAACAACTTCTTAATTTCCCTGCAGGCCCACTTTTCCTTCTCATGAAATATAACTTAATTTTATGTTAGTGGAAATGTCTTTCAGAAACTGGCGTGGTCACTTCCCCCACAAGATTAGATGACAGCTTTGATGAGTTAATATAACTTCTGCTGTCCAGCCTTTCCTGTAAAATACTTGCAGTCTTTCATTTCTCCATGGATGCAGTCTACCTCTTGTGATACCCTGTCCATCTCTGCTCAGTCGTTCATCTGAGCTGTGCTTTAGATACTATCTCACCCAGGTCTTTAGGTTCTGTTCTTGATCACAGTGAAATTTGAAATGTTGCTGTACTATATTTAAGTTTTACCTGGTGTTTGAATTGATTCTTCTTCAAGTTCAAAGCCATATCAGCAATTCTGGGGAGTATTTAAGAAACGTGTATTTTGGTTTCTGATTACCTGGCTGGGTAACAGAATTTTTCTTCAGGAGAGTTTGTATTAATTATGGAAATAATGGTTACAGAGTATTGTTTTACACCATGTCACAGTAGCTAACCCACTTAAGAACTACCTTTGGATTTCCATGCGTAACTTGAAGAATCATTTTTACTGAGAACTTTCCTGAAATCGTTTTGAATAGTGAAGAGTACGTTATCTTTTATTCTGCCTAGCCAGGTATAGTGCATACTTAATGAGGTTATTATTTATCATGTTTTATACTGGCTGTACAATGATGCTTTATGTATTAGCCCAGAAATGTGCCCTGCCTGGCTTGGGTTTTATGGGGAGCTGAAGGCTCTGAAATCACACAGATTAGCGAATGCTTTCAAGTCCCAGTTTGGACTCTAGTGCAAATTACAGAGCTTCTTAGCAATTTATATAGTTTAACTGCTACGTTTAGGAAATGGCAGTGAAAATGCATCTGTGCATCTGTACTTGCTCTGACTTCAAGAATTACATCTATTTTCAGGAAGAATATGAATCATCTGCTAAATGGTGGGACTTCACAAAGAGCTTATACTACCGGGAGAATTTTTCAGTGTTGAGAACTGCTCAGTTCTTTGTCATATTCATGACTGAGGAGACCCCAGAGGAGACTTACTCCTGACCTGGTGAGTAGAGCGATGGTTAAGACTCCTGTAATTATTTTCTTGTAACCACTAGGGTATTCATTTACACTGCATAACACATTGATAATTTTTTTTGGAGAGGAGCCTGTCAGTATTCCTAAATACCTCATACATAATTTCACTTTTCTGCCTCCCTGTTAGTGTAATATTTTGTAAATGTGAAGGTCAGGTATACCTGGCCATTTAAGTGCCAATGATTTGACTGTGATTAGAGCACTCTAAAAGATGTATTGTAAATACAATCCTTTTGTTTTTCCATACCCTTTCCATGTTCCTTTCCGTATCCTCATAAGTATTGAATAATGGTCTACATCGATTTGAATCATTCACTAGAAAGCAGGGCTTTTCTTTTATATTACTTTCTGACTGTAAACCCCCTGAAGTCTGAGTAGAGCAATGCATACCATCCTATTATTTTCCATATAGCTTATGGAAGGAAAAAAAATAATTTCAGTATTACTGGGAGATACACCTACAATAGATCTGAGTTACCAAGAAGCAATTTGAATTTCATGATTGATGGAATAAGTTCACGAATGCAAAACAGGAATTCAAATGTAACCCTGTTGAAATCCCGCCCCGCTACGTCTCCAGTTCACACAGCTTTTAACACAGCATAATGTGTACATTTCATTTCTACCTTACTGACTCCAGAGTTTTGTAACAAAGCTTCTTCAGTAATAGTTGGCAGTTGGAAAACTTTATGATTTAAATAGGAAATTTGCTGTCTCTCTACAGAGTGACTGTAGTAGCAGGAGAACAATCACGCTTGTCAGTATTTTGCAGTCACTCACCATTCAGCTACTAAAATTAAAAGAAAGCAACAATAAAGACAGAAAACACATCCCAGTTCCCACATTCATTTCATCTTAGCTGCCTAATGGGAGCAGATACGCCAGTAATGGCATGTTTTGCTACATGAAAATAAGTATTAATAGCTCGTAAGGAGGTAAATACCACTGCCAAAGAGTTGTCTTTTTTTTTTCCCCCCAGTGAGTGATGCTGTTTGGCCAGATCCAGAGCTTGTTTAAACAGTGGAAGTGTAAGTTTTTCTTCCTTGTGTCTCTTGTGAGGTGACCAGGCTTAATGAGAGTGCCATAACATGATAAATGCAGAAAGGATGTAATGTCCATCACCCATATTTTCCTTCTCTAAGAATGAAAAGTAACCTGAAAATTGTCTCAAATTTGCCTGTTGGTTGCCTTTGTCAGAAGAATTCACTGTGTCTTGTGACAGGCAATTTGCATTATAGTTGCAGAAGGACTTGTAGACTATGTTCTGGCAGCAATTACCTCCTCAACTGCCATTATCTGTTGGCGTCTTGTTCCTGTGCTGTATTTGGGTACATGTGAACAAACAGGAAGATGACCAGGAGATGCTTGTCCTGAGTGTGGACTGCAGGAAAGCATATTTCCAGGTGTAGGCTCTGGGGCAGTGGTCTTACAGGCTCAAATCCTCCCTAAGGGACACTTAAAAAAAGAAGATGGTCACAGTTCTGTGTTATTATGTGTATTATCCCATTGGGAACTCTCCTCTAGAGAAGTTAGAATTAGGGTGAATCTGAATTAAAACGTCAGAATTGTATTCTGTCCTTTCCTACATTATTGGCTATCTTACTTCCCAGTAAAAGGTCAGTTGCCTTGTTCGATAACTTTGCAGTACTATTTTCTTGTCAAGCAGAAAGGAACATTAACTTCATTCATCCCAACAGTCAGACTTACAGATACAAGTACAACCTTAAGTGCCAGTATTTATTGTTGATATTCTTTTTGTCCTTAGACAAATCTCTTGCACTAACTCTAAGTGAATTTTCTTTTGGAACATCCCCTAAAATTTAAAAAATAAAAATAAAAAAAGTTATTCTACTGTGAAATATTTTTAGAAAAAAATCATACAGCTCTTAAAATCACAGAATAATTTGGGTTGGAAAGGATCTTTAAGACCATGTAGTTCCATGTAACTCCCACTAGACCAGTTTGCTCGAAGCCCCATTACAGAAAGATCCCTTTATATAATCACTTATTTTGAGCAGGAGTGACTTGCAATTTTTAAAAATTCCAAATACTATCAAATTTTTCAATGAAAACAAGTTATCATATTCCTAAAGAAAATAACCAACTAAACCAGGTTTATCACATTCTATTTTTTCAAGAATATCTAACACTTCTTTCAGATACCATGAAAAGATATCTGAGACAGCCACCGATAAATGCCCAGTAGCACACTGGGCACCCTAGACTGCAGATCTACTTCCAAAGACAAATGGGTTAATGTTTCCATCGTTTTCACATGAGTTCTTTCACTATAACAAAAAGCCAGAAACATTATATTGAAATTTGAAATTCCATGGAAGACTCTTCTCTAATAATCGGCATTTCTGGTTCTAAAAGAAAGGTACAAAGATGGTCCACCAGTGCATCTGGATTTCAGTTCAGTAGCAGCTGAAGGCTAATGTTTATAGGGTTTTAATGAATACGCTGTTACTAATACACTGAAAATCTTTGCCATCATTTAGTAACCTGTTTTTATTTGGTGGTTGATTTCGGTTTACTTTTCTCTGGCAATCAAAAGAGGAAGGAGTTGATAAAAATGTTTTCCTTTCCATCCCTGTAGCAGAAAAGCCTGTGTGTAGTAATAGCAAGTTTTGCAGTGCTATAAGCTGCAACGTTTGAAGTTCTTGCTCTTTCTATATTAGAATTACTGTACTGAGGAACATTATAAGGGAGGATTGATTTCTTCTATTTTTTACCATAGTCAATTTTCTGTTGCTCAGACCTAGTGATCGTGTTGGTAATTGTGCGTCCCGTGCTGGTAAAGATCAAATATTTATGATGTTGTTGATAATAAAAAGAGATAGAGAGAAGAACTTTCTACCTTTTTTGATATCTATCATATTTTGTAGTAAACTCCTACCTGAAGAATAATATAGAAATAAAATTGCGATACCATTACCTGTAAGTTGTCTGTGAATCCCGTAGTAGATGATAAATAACTTAGCTACAAATTGTGATTAGCTCTGTCAGCTGCAGATTTACCCCACTGGTAGGACCAGTGGCATGCCAAAACATTGGGAAGCATCTGCCTACTCAGAGTCCTCACCTGGGAGTGATAAGCTGAATGGGCACTGTTGTCAAAATTGTTTTCTGTCTGTAGAATTGTCTTTCTTAATCCTTTTGCATATTGAATGTATTGTGAAGAGTAACCTCTCAGAACTTACCATGGGAAATATTCAGGTTATTACTTTGTTTTTTATAGGATTTCAGTCTTGGACGTTGAGAACAATAACTTTGTCCTCCTTAATTCTGCAGTGTAGCTAGTAGGGGTAATCCCAGGCACAGGGTTCAGGTTCAGCCACGCAGAGTTCATGCTATTCATTCTCCTGTGACATGGAGTGTAGAGATAAGTCCTGGAGAGTGACAAACACTTTCTGTTTCTACAATATCAACTGCATTTTGATGCCAGGACAGCATAGAAACTATTACAAGTAACTGTAAAATGTATTTGTATGTAGATTTTTAAACAGTGGTAAAAGCGTACATTTGTTAATGGAATACTTTTAAAATGTTACAAGCCTGTAACAAGATGACCTTCATACTTTAGAATGCCTTATTTAAAATACAGCTTTCAACTACTTGATGTTCTACTCTTTAAAAAAAAGAAAGTATAACCTCTTCTTCCTTTAAATGCATTGTACGTAGTACAGATAGAATCAAATTAGACTATAACTAGCTGAGTGAAAGGCACATCATTCCAGTATTCTTTTGCTAATTGAATTTGGATTATCTTATTCATCTGTAAAATATTTCTTGAAGAATGAAACTGGACAGGGTAAGTAATGTGTTGATAGTTCATTTCTCAAAAATTCATGAAACGTCATGGTTATGTAAGCAATTTCTACTTATAAAATTTAAAATGTGTTTAATATTCTTAAATATAGTATCATATTTGTGGAGCCGAAAAACTCTAATTTTCCAAAGAAACTTGTCCATTTTGCTGGGTAGAAATTCATGCTGTTCTGAATTAGGGACAATTTGTCCATGCAGTTCCAATGAGACTCCACCAGATGGTGTGGGAAAATGAACCTCACTAATGGAATTCTCTATACGGGGAAATTTTAATTTTGCCAAAATTTTTCTTGTTTAAAAAGTCTTACAGTGAAACAAAAAAAAACAAAAAAAAAAAAACCAAAACAACAACAACAACAACAACAACAAACTTTTCTGATTTTAAAATATTTAAAAATCAGGTGTTTTCTTAAAAATAAATAAATAAATAATTGCAAAACCTATTTCCTTGCTCCTTGTCTTCTTTCAGAATTACAGGTCTTTTTTTTTTTTTTTTTTTTTTTTTTTACTACAGTAATTTTAAGAGATTTCTCATCCCCAAAGTGTTTTTTTAAACAGAAAACACTTAAGCATGTTCCTAACTTCACATGCTGAGTGCCTCCTATGTGAAGCTTACATTTCTGAGCACCGTTGAACCAAATGAAATCAAGTTTTTAAATGAGGCAGACAGTAAATATTATCTCAGATATAGATCATGGACAATGGTCAGGAAATGGCTACAGCAGGTTCTATATACTCATTAACTTTATGAGATTATTGAGTCAACTTTGAGACTGATATCAAGTATTAATGTGGAACTGGCATCCTTACAATATAACTATGGACAAGTTAAAAAAAACAGAACAACCAAATTCTTTCTATAAATTACCCTTGTTGATCTTCCATCACTTCATTCAGTGATTCTGGGAAGAAGTGCAAGTGAATAAAATTCCTATCCTTTCTTTCTTTGCTTTTATTAACTCTTTTAATTCTTTTTTTCCCCTGTGGAAGTTGAGGAATGCCTGTGAAATTAAATTACAGTGAGCTAAGTACGGTAGCCTTGGGAAGACTTGAATTTTTAATATATGAATTTATCCTTATAGAAGCCAGATTTAATTGTTTCCAAATTCACTTTACATCTTTTTTATTGGGGTCGAGTTTTACATTGCTTTTTCTGCTTCACCTGTAATTAGTTCTGAGTACTGTACTTATGACTATAGTGAAAGAATCATTACTCAAAGCTTGATCTCCCTAACTCTGAAGTCAAGCAAAAACTTCTGACTTCATAGGGTATACTATCTGATTTAAGTGCTCAGCCAAAGTTTCTTTGAAATCAATAGGATACCACTGGCCATTCAGGCCATGACTGAGTTAGGAAGTAAAAAAGCATGACAGAAAAAGAACTCTGGAGCAAAACAATTGGTGCCCCTGTCTCAAAATCAAGTTAATTTCTCTACATTCTGTAGAGTTATCTCTAGCTTTGTTCTGTGCCTGTCAGAGGAGTATAGAGAACAAGTCTCAAAAGAACCACATGAAACTTTCAGTCTGATGACATTTCTGTGCTGGGTATTATGGGTGTCTGGATCAGGCACTGCAAAGTTGTCTGTGATCTTAAGCACCCAGGAAGAAATAGAAATGCTAGGCCTCTTCTCCCTCTGCTCCAGGCAACTCCACCAGCCTTTCTTAAACTGCCAAGAATCAGCAAATGTTACCAAATCTTTGGGGTGCACTGAGGGATCAATGCCAAACTCAGTATGTTAAACTGGCTACAATTCCAGAACAGTCTACGTACAAGTAAGAGAGTCTTTCTCTTAATCTCGCTTTAGCTCTCTTGTGGGTGGGATGACAGCAAGAAGACAAAAAGCCTAATTGGATCTATTAAGCACATAGCAGCTGTTGTGTTATGAACTCTTCTAATTAAAAACCTAAGTACAGTCCAGTTTTAGTCCTTAAAGCAGGAGAACATGTAGCAACATACAGCAATAACTCAAGGAATCCCACCATCTGCATATATAATAGCACACACAAATTAAGAGAGTAGTTTGTAGTAGTTTGGCTTTCTGTTGTGTTGTTTTTCCTGTGACCTTGATAGTTCCAAGTAGCTGAATGCATCATAAGATAATGAAGATGCTGAAATTATTGTTGAGGAAGGTATCAGCCCACTGAACCAATTTAAAATATATGTTGAGATAAAAACAATGTGTTGTAATAAAAAAGATACACTCCTCAAATCAAGCTAGACTTGTATCTCTATTTTTACAATTTAAAAATAAATAAACAGTACAAACTTTTCCTCCCAATTCTGGATGGGATAAAAAAGAAAAAAAGAAATTTACTGCAGTGAGGAAGTAACTGTTTGGACAACTGTGTTCTTACTTTCCCATTTCTGGCTATCCATGTAGTGAATTTCAACCTGAGACTGACTGCTGAATGCCTTCAGTGAAGCTTTCAGCATCTACAGTTGGATTCCATTTTTAGTTCTTATTTATGTTTGGTATTTTCAGGCCATAGTATCATTTCTTGCTGTTCTCCTTGGGTGCCTTTCCTGAAAGTTCATAAAAAATTAGATGTTTTTTAAGCCATCAAGTGCTTCGGTCAGTTAAAGATTGGCCTGTTCCATGATACTAACTTCTACATGGCACTAATCTCACAATTTGACATTGCTTATCTGTCATGAGAAATGCTGGAAGTTGACATGGCAAATAAATCTTTGTATTCAGTTTTGCAAATGAGTGCAACATCAAACAGTGTACCCTGGCACTGTAGCTGTCTGTCTCCCAACAGTCTTTAGAGCATCAAACAGATTTCTTCCCAGCTGTATGACTGATAGTCAGCTCCTGCAGAAAAAATGCATGCTCTGGGACAAATCTACATTTATTTATCACGCTTCAAGTAAAAATATACTGAGAACTGCTTTTTTTTACCCCTGTCCCCCTCATGTCTCTATATCAACATTGGAGAAAATTGAACTTCGTTTACTGAGATGACTTTTTTTTTCGGAGGCAATGGAATGAATCACACTCACATAGGAAGCACTACAGAATTATTCAAAATAATCGTCTAAGTAACTGGAATATGTTTTTTCTTCAAATTCTGCTTAAGAAAACTTATTCACATACTGAACTGATTCTGAGGAAAAAAATATATACCTAATCTTAAAATGCAGATCGACAAAACTAACGGGACAAATTCTGCTTTCCTTTTACCCTGTCCTTTTTCTCTAAATTTGGTAAAAAACGAAAGACTTGTCTCCATTTTAAAGTTTTATTCTAATGAGCAATAAGGTAAATGTTGTTTTCTTTTATTCAAAAAAAAAAAAAAAAAGATAGACTTTTTTAAGTCTTTATCTACCTGCAGTAGGGAGCTTGGAACTGGATGGTCTTTGATGTCCCTTCCAGCCCAAGCCATTCTATGATTCTAATATTCACCTCAGAATTTAGATCATAGCACATCCGTATGTCAGTTTAAAGAGATTTTTTTTTCAGATGTCTACTTTAAGTAGTTAAGTGTGATCAGCTCTTGATTGTCTTCTTTCTTCAGTCTTTTACTTCAAGGGATAGTGTCCTGATGGGTGGTTGCTTCTGTAGTTGTTTTTCAAGCTCTTTCTAGCAGCCAGTTCTTTTGAAAGAGCTTGTAGCTGAGGATGGTTTGTCAAAGCCTGCTATTTCTTAACCTTTTTATTTTTGTCTACAGTAAATCCTGATTATTGGTGCTGGATTGAAGGTATCTTGTTGCTGTAACTCCACATGACAAAGTGTATGAAGCCTGTTGTTTATACTGATACGTTGGTGAACTCTTTTGTGGATATGATCACTGTACTTAGCCACTAATTCCATTTCAAGCAGAGTAAATAAAATGACATTGTTCCCTTTACGTGGCATGGTAGTTGGGTTATTCTGCACAACAGTGTAGGCCACGTTGTTGTCCTATGCTGATTTATATATGTGTAAATTCTGCAGAAAGTTTTAGGGAAGTAGATTTGTTATTCAACTTACTTTTTCATAAGACAGTGCCTGAGTACCAGGGCACTTCAGAAGACCTCTTCTCTCTTTGGACTTCATAGGTCAGAGCAAAGACTGCAGCATTTTGATACAGCAACAGAGAATTTAGCACTTGTAATGTTCTTCTTAATGGAGCTGAGAACTTACCAGCAGCTCTGCAGTGTTTTGATGTTTTTTTTTTTTCACTCTGATCAGTGACAAAACTGAGCACGTGTCAAAATTAGTAACAGCTATTGTTTGTATTTTGTTGTTAGTTGTCACTTAATCAAGAGCTCTCTGGCCACCTGTCCCTTTAGCTGTCAATACCTACTGTGAAAAAGAATTTTTTTCTCTTATTTGTATTGTATCAGTCAGGTGATTGTAGGTAATCTTTTAACAATGCTGTCATTGGATTTTAATGGTAACATCCAGTTTCAGTGAAGACAGATAATTCCTATGACGAGTACAGATGATTTCTGATGATTGTGTTTTGATAGAAAACCAATACTTACTAATATAGTTAAGAGCACATTCCATACCTTGAAGCATACTGGTTATTTTTTCTGTTTTTTTTTTTTTTGTTTGTTTGTTTGACAAACATTCTTATAAAAGAATTCAGTTGCCATAACGTCTCTAGCATCAGTCCAGTTTTTGGCCCAGTCCCCAGAGAAAGAGAGATGCACTGTGGTTGGAGTTTTTTCATTTTGTGTTGAGTGGTGCAAAGTAGACAGAGAGAACGAGTAATCCTTTGCTTAGCAGAAAAATGGACAGCAAACCATGTAGCACTTACTCTGTTTTCTCTAATTTGGGTACCCAAGTTCCATGTGTCATCTCAAAAGCCTATCACCCGTGGTAAAAAACAGTGTTGATTCTCTGTTAAATTCATTCTTAATGGAGTAATAGAAATATAATTCCTATAGAGATCAATAGAGCTTCTATTACCAGACCTCAGTAAGCGTTGGATTGTGTGCCTGGCATTTTTATTAGTAAGAATCACTGCTTGCTTATGAAAACCACAGTATGTTCTTAAAAAAAAAAAAAAAAAAAAAAAAGGCAGCAGATCAAGGTAATTGAGCATAAGCAAACCTTTCCTTGACTGAGAAATTCATAAGCCTTGACTCAATAAATAACATATTTCTCTGCTGTGTTACGCTGCAAGGTATGTGAATTTTGGTATCTAGTTTACTGTGAGGCTGCAGCCTATGAATCTATGAATAAGAGAACAATTGTGAACTCTTCATTTGCTTTGTTGTTTTAGTGTGCTAATTATTTCAAAGAAAGATGGACAGGAAAAGAAAGGGATGATGAGTGTAAGTAGAAAATATGGAAGTGCAGGGTCATGGGGAGTGAGATACTATAGGTATTGCTCTGAATTTCAACATATAGGTCAATAAGAAAAGATCACACATTTTCAAATCCCTACTTACAGTATTATAGCTGTTCTTTGCTTAATTATATCTCCTGGAACATTCACAATAATTAGTGATTTGTCTTTGGTAATCATGGCAACCTCCCAACATCCAGATCAAGACCCAGATATTTGCTACTTGCTGGTGAAGTACCTGTACTTTTATCTATCTTGAAACAAATTCCCACAGCTGCCTGGGCAGGCAAAGCAGTCACTGAGCTTGGGAATGCACTCAGCACCCGAACGTATCTATTTTCTACCCTCAGCACAAAAAGGTAATATCAGGCACAAGACCAACGTGAGTTGAAAGACTTAATGTTTTTGTAGCATGTGGGATATCTCTTTGTGCTGATGCTACTATTGCCAACATCTTAAGCTAAGTGCTTTGAGGAGCTTCTTTTTCCCCACTAACATTTCCTTCATTTACTTTCAAGACAGAGATATAAGCTCACCTTGTCTTGTTTTGACCCTTGGCAGTACTACCAAAATGTCACTTTAGGCCTGTAAATTCTTCTGTGGATCTTAGCCTTGGCTTTTAAAATGTCATGGGAATGAGAGCTGACCTTATAACGCATTGATTCTGTCTGACTTAGTTATTGCAGCAGTAGTTGCGGTGCTTGAGCAGAAATCATGTTCAAGAAACTGCAGTGGTGGTTTTTCAACTCAAGGCAACATCACTCTATCTGTGGTTGAGAAAGAAAAAAGAAAAAAATGCCTTTATTCATTTAAGTAATTAAGTCAAGTATATCAAATTATATTGACACAACTGCATTTGTTATCAGTGAACTCGTATCTGAGTTTGGTTGGCTCAAATCCAGGCTTTGCTGAACTCAAAGGTATTTTTGCTATTAATTTCATCAGATAATGTCTGAAACCCTTGCAGAGATTTTAGATGAGAAGCCTGATCCCACAAGGAGTGAAGAGTTAAGCTCTAGGTGAAACACCAAAGATGAGTATGTTGTCAGCCTATTTCACTACAGTAGATTTGAACAAATTAATGCAACTCTTCAGGTGTCTATAGATAATTATCTGCCAAGCACTTTGCAGCATCAATCAAGACCCTGATTCCACTGCATGTCTAAGCACTGAGAACATCCAGGCCTGGAGGTTTAGCCAAGGCAGCAAAGCTGGTTGCAGCATCACTAGTAGGATCAACATGCTTTCTTGGGAGTGAACACCCCCTCTGAGAGGCTGGGCAGGCACACCAGCTCACTGCCAGCCTGCAGCAAGGCCATCTTCACAGCCTGCCATCTAGCAGCCTGGGGAAAAAAAAATAAAAAATCCTCCATTTATTACTAAAATAGTAGTATGTGACAGGTAGCAGATAGTACTGATACCATCATGACCATTTCTGGTGTTCTTTCAAAGCTTATCCTTTTTTGTTAAAGCTATTCCACTGCCAGGCCTGCTGGCACCACACCAGAAGAGTGTTTCCTCATCAGCTTCTGATGGAGCACCACAGGCAGGAATACTCTGCAGCTGGACTTTGGAAACAAGGCAAGGTGTCAATTTTTTTTCTCCACACTCAGATACTCACTTAGGATTCATGAGAGGTGTGAAGGAGACTGGGAAATGCAGTAAAGATGGAGGTAAGCGAGGAGGAAAATAAGCCAGCATGGTAACTGTTGACAGTTTACCACAACCAAGATAGAAAGGTTCTCAGGGCATTCCTCTTTTAAGAATATCACCAAGAAAATAGACCATCCCTGTGGGTAGCTGTCAGTTGATGAGTTAGTTGTGTTAGAAGTTTTGTCTGTGTAGAAATGTCAGGTTGGCTGGATAGCTGGATATCTTGCAGTTTGAGAAGTGTTTTGCTCAAGTGAATGTCGGTGCATTTAGCTAGTGTACTCTTGTACAGTCGTTACCCTGGTACTGTTTCTAACACCTGCAGGCCTCATTTTGAGAGCTGGTGCAGCTTTCTGTCTGGGGTTTTGGTTGGCTCTGTCACTCCCAATAAAACTCTGTTGGTTCTGTCTGCAAGCAGACTGCAGTGCAGATCACTGTTGTTTGCTGCAGTGGAAAAAATGAAGAAAAAGTGTTTTTTTTGTTTGCTTTTTTTTCCAGTCAGCTTGCTATACAAACAACATACACCCTGAGACTTGCTAGCCTCAAAATGATTACTTTGTACTTATGTTGTATTTGCACCTAAACTTTGGAGTTCTGAATAACAGAGAAGAAACTGATGCAGTGTAGTTCAACAGCTGAAGAAATAATATTAAAAATAATAATACCTACTGCAATGGACAAGACATAAAAGCTTCAAGAGCCAGCAACTGTGTAAAGCAGCCCTTGTTAAATGGACTACTTCTTCTCTTGAAGATATCCTATAGAGAGATCTGCTTTTATAGCTTGAAGTAAAGCTTGATTGCCTTAGTTACAGCTCGCTCCTCTTCTAGATGAGAGACACCTGACATGACTGTTCATTTTGTAGATTACTTGTTAGCAGAATGGATGTAGTAAAGGTATTTTGTCTTTTCTTCTCTTGTACTGGGTAGCCTGTTCCAGTGACAGTTATTTGCTCTCTTACCTATGATGTGCCACTGTGTGAACAGAATAATCTATGAAAGAATGATTATAGGCTTCTCACTTCTTCCCGTGTGTTTCCAACTAGAATTTTCTCCTTTATGCTTTGTCAGCAATGCTGAAAAAGTTCAACCAACAATGCAAGGAGAGGCTGAAAGAAGTACTGCCTATGCTCTCAGAAAAAGCCAGGCAGAGCCTGTTGTTATTTTTGCCTCCCACTGGGGAAGCAGATACTTTAAATACACTCTTGTTTTAAAATTGTAGCACAAGATATCTTGTAGCTATAACTGCAGCTATTTGAAGCATCCTGAGGAAGGCAGTACTCTGTATATTACGCCCATGTTTTAGTCCTCTGCTTAGGTATGGCTCTTCTAAAAAGCACAGGTTGCAGGCTGTGGCAAGCATGAGGCATCCTCAGAGCTGATTTTAATGGCAACTCGAGTCTGAACAAGTGAATATTATTTTAACTGTGGCCCCAAGTGGAGCACATGGCAGAGGCATAATGTAGAGGTCATGGGCAAGGCAATTCCTATGTGGAGCTGACATGCAAAATGTGTTCAGAAAGACATCCCTGAAGGCGTAAATTATTTATTGCTTGTTCATAACGGGGACCTTTGAGAGGAGCTGTGTGCAATTATATCATGGTAGATGGCTGAAGCCGTTCACTGAAGTGCTATTGTACCTATGGTGGAGAACATCAAGAGTTTCATGCAGCTTTCAAGGTCTTTGTAGATCACATGTGAGTTTTCAGACTGTCTATTCAGGTTAATAGCCCCAGCACATCTTTCTCATAACCACTCCTTGACTGGTTCTCACTCCACTCAGCTAATTGAAGCTGCCACAGTTTAAGAGCACAGTATTACAGTCTCCATTAAATAGTAAGGCTGCTAGCTGCTGATGTTACTGTTCAATTAGAAGGTTCATCACATGTTTCTTCTCAAGCTGCTAAAATAGTGTCTTTTGAAAGGTAAGAAGAGAAGGAAATATTTTACATTTGAAACTTATTTTTTGTCTCCATGTTAAACAGAGATTATATCACATGTTAAAATTATACGTAGGAAGCAAGTGTGTCTCAACATAATGAAGCTTGCAAGGGTGCAGCTCTTAAGTCTGAAGAAATTACCTTTTAATATTTATCAGAAAATAGTTTATTCGTGCCAAACTGCCCTGCCAAGTGCTTAGTTCAAATTATGTTTTCTTAATGTAAATCTCCTTTAACAGCTTTTCAGTGATGTTTACCTTACTTGTACAGAAACATTGCAAATAACTGTATCCGTGAGTGACTCTTCCACTTTACCACAGCAGTATCTGACTTGGAACTGACCTTTGAGCTAGCCAAGCTCTCAGCTGTGGAAATGCAATTTTTCACTAATGGGTTATATAACCCCAACCTTCAATCTATAATTTCTATGACTGTTTCTTGTGTTAGACATCTTCAAAAGGACTAATGCATACTGCTTTCCACCTGAGCTCGCAGCTGAGATTGTGCCCTTTGCTTTCTGATTTATCAGCTAATAAGAAAATGAAATAGCAGAAGTGACAGCTCTACAAAGACTTTGGAACACTGAGTTTTTAAACAAACATGAGCTTAGGTTAACAGTAGCAAATACAAGAAATATTGGACTCTGTTGTCAAGCACTGTAGATAAACCCATTTGTGTCAACAACGGGTCTTGGCAGTTACTTTTGGGGTGATGGTAAGGTAAGATTTGTTTCATCTTGTGCTGATGCCAAAACAGTTAGAAAATACTGGTTAATAGCTGAATGTGTAGAGTAAATGACCAGCTAATGCATGACTCTTTCTGACTGCTGCTTTGTTTAGGCCTTGGCAAAATAATGACCAGCTCCACTGCATGAATTCCCTTTGCATCATACAGGCCAGTTTTAGTGTGATTATTCAAGTGAATCGCCTTACTTTTTTTTCTTTTTATATCAGAGTGACTTGCATTCACTTAGCACTCACATTATAAAGGCACAAAAGCTCAGCCAGCATGATTTAACTTTTAAATCCTGATGAAAGGTTTGAAGTGTGTTCAGTGTGGGGTATTATTGCACAGTAAGAGAGGAAAGAAGGAAGAACATTGTATCTGAAGGTCTTTGAATATGCAACCATTGCTACTAGGGAGCTCGTGTAAATTTTCCTAAAGTCTCTTATGAGGAACATGTGTTAGTATTATCATAGGTTAATAAAGTCACTTGGTAGCTGAGTACAGTGATGTTCTTAGGGTCAGTTCCTGCTCCCTCAGTACACAGAAAAAGTGCTGAACTGAATGTTGGTTGTGTGTTCAGAGTGCCTTCTTTGCCTTGCTTAAGTCCTAAAATCCTAGACAGATATCTAACAGTGTATCTGAATCCTTAAGTATTACTGGGATGGTAAAAACAGTTATGGTCCTGACATGGTGTGTGTAGTACTCAGATATTTAGACTTGACTAAAACACATGAAAAATGAACTATATTGTACAAGTGAAGAAAGTACCCGTTGTTCTAAAATGATTTAAAATACTGAAACTCTTCTGGAGTGCTTAATGATGAATTGGAACTGCTACTCATTAGGCAGCGTCTGCCGACCTCAACTTTGGCTAGATTTTACAAGGTACTATTTTATTGTTAAGAAATCAGCTATAAATCAATGTGGTGATTGAGAAATTATCGTGATTATTATTATTATTATCCTTCAACATCAAAATGCCAGCGTATAGAGCCAAAATAGGAATGGAAATCTTTATTTTAGTCAGGTTAATAAAAGATCAATGTACTATTTCTGAAATCCTCCTTATAGTGAGGTATCACAGCAGATACTTTCTGAGATACCCCACTACTTCAGTAAGAGGAATTCTTTTTGAAGATGACCGTGGTCAGAAATCTTCCTTGAAAAGCCTCTGAGAAGTAAATGCTACAACAAATCTTCTGTCTGGTTGTAAGTCTGTTGGGCAGTTTTGAGGCCAGGGAGTTGCAATGTTTCATGCCAGCTAAGAAAGCGGCTCAATGTATCTTCAAAATACCATTGCATTTTATTTTAGCACTTAAATGAAATTTGTTAGCTTGTTTACAAAGATAAGCACATGCTGCAGTTAGCAGCTTCAGCACGTATCTTCAAGTTCTTATCTCCAAAAGCAGTGTTTGCTTGTGGTACGTTTGGCAGGCAGCAGTGCTCCTGCATTCCCCTCAAGTTACAACCGAGTGTAGAGTTCACCCTCGTTTCTTTTCCTGTGGGCATTTAATAGCACGTAGCAGCACTGCTACTGCCTGCTTCAAAGGAGACTGTCAGGACTCATTGATGAAATCTCTACATGAAAAAGATCGAGGTATTTTTGTGGTATATTCACAGCACGCGAAGGCTGCGTGTTGTGAGAACTTTGTTATGTTTTCTGATGAATTCTACTTTATTATATGCAACTCACGATGGAACTTTGCGTGTGTTATGGTTTTGCCTGTTGAACAAATCATTTATATCATAGGAAGGGAAGGAGCTAACCAGTGGATGTTTGCCAGGGACACGATCTCTTCATTAGATACCTCTTATTCTGCAGACCTTTGCTGGATGTTTGATCTGTAGCTTCTCCGTGCCCTGCAGTTGCTTGAGTTGGTATTTTGTTACAGTTTGTAGAAGAAAGAGATATAATGAGTGCTGAAGGTCATATTCTGTGGTAGTATTTAAGTGGCAGAGTAGAAATTTTGGCTTACATTTTTTCACATCTCAAATTTTAGTGCTCTGTTCAAGGGTCTTTTTTTTTAATAGTGAACTAAGACTGGCAAAAAAAAGTTTGGAATAATCAGAAATGAGCTACACAATACTGACTAACATGAAATGTCAGGAGCTTTTTAGCTAAGAAAGAAAGACCTTGAGTCCAGAAGAAAATACGCAGCCACTAAGCCAATGAGAAAGTTCACGTTATCTCTGAAATCATATTAAATGGATGGAAGTGACCAGAGCTGTTCCTAGTCTGAAGCAATAAAAACTGAGGACAATTGCAGTGTTTAGGAAAGTGGAGACTGTAGGAGAAAGAAGTGCTGGGGAGGGGGGAATGCTGCAGTTGCAGAGTGCGTGCTTAAAGAACATCCTACATCCAGAGTCCCAAATGGTGATACAATTTTTCCTGTGCTTTAAGGCATCACTCGAGCTATTATCCTGTAAGTGCTTATAAATGACTCTTAGATGCACTTATTTTCTTCGTTGGGAATAGGGATGTTGAAGGAGTATGTGAAAGCAGTTTTGCAGAAGGTTGAAACTCAATTTTTCTGGATGGTACTCCTATGCCAGAATCTTTGTCTTGCCTTGATACAGGAGTGTATAATCATCTACTATCTCTGATAGCAGAGAAATATTATCCTTAATCACTGAGAGGGTTTTTTTTTTTCCTCACTCCTGTTGTATATTGTCTGAATCAAAGCCTGTAATTCACTTGCAAGAAAAAGGAGTTAGCTCCTCAGTGGCAAAAATGGTTGCTGAGTCTTGAGCAGCAGGGAGCTGAATCCAAACCATTACATGCTAACCGGACAAGCTGGGAATTTCTGTGATTTGGAAGTGGGTCATCTGAAAAGGTGCAGGGAGATAAACTGAAGGTGAGTTAGTGATTTTGGCACCAAGTGTTAATGCTCCCACAAAGAGAAGTGATAAATCTCTTGTTTAGCAACAAAATATAGTTGAAAGTTTCCGGTTATCAAATTCTAAGATAAAGGAGGTTGTGATGAATGTCAAATCAGTCAAGGAAGAGTATTCGTTGGATGGAAATTAATGTTTTGTATTCTAATGTGAGAAAAGAAAATCTCTTAGAACTCATCTTCTGGCATCTGTAAATACTATATTATTGTGCAACTCACTTGTAAACTGCTTCTGATGTTAGTCTGGCTGCTGAAGGTAGGTAAAGCAGTGTGCTTTTCCCTCCTTCTTCAGTTGCATGACTGTATACAACTGATGCAAAAGAATCTACTGAATCCACTATGCCAAGTGCTGTACTTCAGAGGAGTTTTGTAGCTCTGCAGGTAGCTGCTTTAACCAGTGATTTAGCTGAACCTGTATCCAGGAAAGAGAAATTATTGTGAAGTTACTGATAGTTGTGAATCTTACCTGAGGAGCTCTGCTTAAACGCTGGCCATAGAATAATGGAGGAACTGGCTCACAAAGCTAGAAATGTTATTAATAGGAGCAGAAGCCTCCCATTACAAGCACTGAGAAATATGTCAATGGGAACATCCACAGCATTAGGAGTAATGGGGCTATCATTTTTTCAGCTCTTGCAGAGTGTTTTGGAGAGCATCTAGAACTAGAAAAATCTTTGCTAGCTAGTAGAATTTAAACCTTTATACATGTAAAAGGCAAAACAGGATAGCATAATTTTGCTGCATTAAATATCTTCCATTTCACTTGGGAAGGGGAAGATAGTAAATTACTTGTTGTCCAAGTAAAATTGAGCATCTTGTACTTCAGGCGCGATGCTCTGTGCATCCTGTCTGTGGCAGTAAACCAGCCTACATCAGCAGGAGAGCTGGAACTTGATGATTCTCCAGGTCCCATTCAGCCCAAGCCGTTCTGTGACTGCTTTGAAGGCTGTCTGTTTCTGAAGATAGCAAATGAAAATCTGCAAGTTTAACTAAGTGTTCTATTTTGAACTCATGAGGGCCAATATGCATTTTAAACACGGTCTCAAACTTTCCATTCAACTAAGGTCAAATATTAATCTCTATCACAACAAATTTCAGGAAGAGGCATGACATAATTCACATACAGTGATAGGATTTGGTATTGAAATGCTAACAAAAATATAGGAATTGATCACAGTGTTCTAGAGCAGAGTGAGAAATAATGCGTCCATGTGTTTACAAGTACTTAAATCTCAAACTTTGATTTAAATGGCACATTCAGTTTTCTTAAGACTTCTTTAAGCATCCTCAACCTTCATGTAATAAGTCCTTCCAAGAATGGTATTGTGCCAAAATGGCTGATTTTGCTTAATTTGCATATTATCCATTAGTTGTAGTTTATATACTTAAAGCGTGTTGGTACATTCACTTCCTGGATGGGTTCTTTGATCTGTATTCTATTTCAAGGGCCTCTATGCAAACAAAAAACATTTTATCTTGTAGTAGAAATACCTTCAAATGAATAGGGAATTTACCAGGCTACAGAATATGTTCTCCTTTGACTCAAATGGTGTTCAGCCCAACTTGCACAGGCTTACATTCTAAAGCATATTTATAGCACTCTTTCAATAAGTCTTTCAAGCTGTTGGAAGTCAAATGTCTCGCTGCAGCCTTGATTCTTTTTTGTTATATGGGATGTGTTTTGTGGATCTTAAAACATGGTTTCAGTTCTTGCAGAGCATTCAACTTGATGAATTCTCAAGTAAAAATAAAAATGTTAAAAAATAATAAAAAAAAATCAGTATGTGTGATCTGAGCTGCTGGTACATAGGGATGATGTTCTACAGTCTAAGGATGTGCATTGTGCATTTTCAGGTAAGACTGAGGAATCCTGACGTATTTATAAGCTGTACTGTTGTACCAAAGGACCCTGCTTTGTCACTTCAAGTGCTGCACTAAAAAAGGGTTTGTTAATGTTTCTAGCTCCTTTTTGTTTTTGGTTGTTTCATTTAGTTAAAATGCAACTCCTCAAACTCCTACCAGCGTAAATGCTGCAGGTTAGTAATTGTTTGGGAGTAAATGACCAAGCCAGTCTCAAAAGAATGCAGAATATGAATGCACCCCAGTTTTTAAGGGCTTTTAAAGCCTGTGTGTACCAATGGAGCTGCTTTGAATTATTTGCTTTCTGCTGTCGTGATGCAGCTGACTGTGGGCTGTGCCACATTCACCACGGTGACATTTCCACATTGTCCTTGGGCTTGGGAGGAAGTCTGTATCTGTGTTCAGCTCTGAAACAAACGGGATAAAACTTGAAACACTCCTGCTGTCAAGGGACTTATTTTGCAACTGTAGGATCCCTTTGGTTACTGTTCAGTGAGGAATGTTTTCTGTTCCCAAATGACAACTGAGTTAACAGATACAATTCAAATGTTTCCAGCCACTAACCTTTGACTGCATTGTATTGTGTTCTGGTTGGGAATGGAAAAATAGAACAAGAGGTGTGGTGTAAGATCCTTTCCTTAATCTGTCAGAGCCTATAATTTCAATTCACAAGTAGCTTGGAAAATGCTTCTTCCTTCTTTTTCCCTTTTTGATGCTGGTCAAGTCTCACCTCTGCTTCTTCCCTGATTCCCATCAAACACATTTGGTATTTGGAACAGCACCTCGCAGTTCTGAGGGTAGTACTGAAGGATGACCTTTCTCCTGGCTGTACTAGTGCAGAATTGTACAGCTTCCATGACACCACTTCTAAGCAGATTAAGTGAGGGAATTGCAAGTGGTGTGAGGATATCCTTTCTGACATAGTCTGCTGTATTTCAGGACTGATGTTAACCTCTTGTTGCTCTTCCTCTCTATGAACAACAGAGCCATGGAAGTACAGAATCAATTTCTCTGCTTTATTTTTTTCTTTAGAAACTGCTGCTTTCTTACTCAATTGACTGTTTTTATGTGGAGACAAGGAGCAGCAATGAGATGTCACTGGCTTCTCTTTCTGTTTTTTTTTGTTGTTGTTGTTGTTTGCTTGTTTCTTCGGATTCTATTTTCAATTACAAAGCTGTATAGCTTTTCCATGCAGAAAACAAACAAACAAAAAACCTTAGGCATCTGATTTCAGTTGTCAAACATTGAGACATGGTGATGATTTCTACCTCAAATCTCAGTTGCATGGGGGGAGAGCAAAATCTTGAGCTGTAGCTGATGATGTGTGGCTGAGATTGTGCAAGGAGAGCTGCAAGTTACAAGACCCTGATATCAGAGCAGAATGGGAATTTTTTTCTATGTTTCCACAAGAGATACATCTATCAGGGACTGATGTGCAACGCTCAACTGGCTGAAGAAGGAGAAACTACCAGGGAACTTTCAGTGCCTGAGTAGAGATTCTGGGACTGGTACTTTTTAATATTGTTGCAGTGACACTGAGTGCACTCTCAGCATGTCTGCTGATAAAAGCAAGCTGTGGGGGGCAGTCGACGCAGCAGAGGATCAGGATGCCATTGAAGGAGGCTTGAGCAGTGTGCCCAGCTGAACCTCACAATGAGAAACACAAATGCCTCGAATAGTTTGGCAAGAAAGAAGAGACTATCATTTCTTGAAATAATCTCACCTTTGACGTATGCTTTTAACCTCATGAGGTGTTGGAGCATTTACATTGGAGGGACACAAAAATGATCCAAGGGGTGGAACACTTCTCATATGAGGACAGACTGAGAGAACTGGGATGTTCAGCCTGGAGTAGAGAAGGCTCCGAAGTGACCTGATAGCAGCCTGTAAACATCTAAAAGAGAGCTACAGAAAAGGAGGGAACAGACTTTGTGGTGATAGAACAAGGGGAAATGTTTTCAAGCTCAAATAAGGTAGATTTAGGCTAGAAAAAAGTCTTTTACGCTGAGGGTGGTGAGGCACAGGAACAGATTGCCCAGAGATGTGATTGATGCCCTGTTCCTGGAGACCTTCAAGGTGAGGCTGGATCAGTCCCTGTGCAGCCTGATCTAGCTGTGCACGTCCCTGTTCATTGCAGGGGAGTTGGACTAGATGACCTTTAAAGGTCCCTTCTAACTCCAAGGATCCTCATGGTTCTGTATTGTACCTTGTGGGAATCTATGTAAATATTTTTTTGTGTGTGGATTTAGGTGTAACATCATGCCAAAAGCTGCTTTTTCTGAATATCCATTTTAATCTTCCTATATCTAGAAATTTCTTTGAAATTACAAGTGAAGTTTTTTGTACTTTAAGTCATTCAATACTTACTCCAGGTTTTTTTGTTTTTTTTTTTTTGGTTTTTTTTTTTTTTGTTATTTAGGTTGGGTTTTTGTTGTTGTTGTTTGTTTTTTGTTTTTTGTTTTTTGCTTTGCTTTTCTTAATCTGTGGTTTTATGTAAATGAATCTGGGATAGTTTTACTTTATGCTTATGTCCTAGAAAGAAGAAGTGACATACTTTAAACCAGAACTGGAAGATGAACAAAGGAAATTAGTGGAATGCAGAAACCATTCAGCAAAATTAATTAACTGGGAGACGTTATCAGACAACTCCTGGCCTGAGGTTATATGATTACTACAGTATGCTATGACAGTCAAGAGGAAGGAAGTGGACTGTGAATACACAATAGATTCCAAAGTGCTGTAAATGGTATGTTGTCACCAGCAATTAAGTTGAATAGTTTAGTGACTGTCGATGTGACAGTAGTTTTATAGCATTTAGTACCCAAATCTGAACGTTTGTCAGGGCAGTTCTTCCAGGACTGGGTTAAGAGAATGTCATTTCTCCAGTACACACTGCAGAAGTGTTTATTTTACCATCTCTGTCCTTACAACTCCCTCAGTCTTGCAGTCATGTAGTTAGAGTGGGTGATTCTTGCTTTCTTCAAAATGAGGTGAACAACTCTTGGTTTCCAGGTGTTCAGTATACCTGTAGTTTTATGTCCTTTGGGATATCTAGGTGCTACTGGTAAATAAATTATTCAGTGAGAAACATAAATTAATACTGAATCAAATATACCAGCCATGTGTATTTGACGAGAATACAGAGCATACTAATATTTGGTATTGTACAAAATATTGAGACATCTTCTCTTCTGAAGAATCTCTATACTAAACCTGTCTCTGCTCCCTTAAGAGGTAACAAGAGGACAAGAACAGGTATCTGTGCCCAGGAGATTGAAATCGATTTCTTGAGAGTCAGCCTGCAGTCAGGGCAGGAGCCAAACCTTCATTTGAAATTATTGCTTCTACTATCAGGGCATCTGCTCTCTTAATCCCAGGTAGTTATTTTCTCCTACTTCGGGAACTATTTCTAAGGTTTCCATGAAAGTTATCAATCTTTATAGCTTTGAGAAGATTTCAAGAAAATGAATGTTGAAGGAAAGCTTTAATTACCACTCAATTAAGTCTGGTAATGACCCTTTTAGATTTGAACAGGTTGTATTTAAATATGCATGGCAAATAGATGTCCATCTTTTGTGACTTACACAGAGTCAATGAGTTGAAATAGATGGCCTCTATAAGTCTGTTTTCAGTTACCTTATTCATTAAGAATCTTTGGGGGAAATACTTAAAACTCCTTGAAAATGTTAAGTGATCGTGCAGTTAAGCCTTAACTTCTGATACTTAGGTGATGTGTCTTGAGGAGGAGCTCCTGTGATGTGGCACAGCACGTTTTGTGTCAAGTGTACAAAATGGCTTGGCCTATTTACTCATTTTCTAACCTAATTTAGATGGGATGGCATTGTGGTCTATTAATCTTCCTAAAATTTCTGTAAAAGACCTGAAAGTTTTTCAGAGTCGTTTCAGAAAACAAGCAGTATTGTTTGCAAGCAGATAAATACTTTGATTAATGTTTGAAGGGAGTGTTAGATGGAGAGGGGTACACTTCTCCATGGGAATGGTTTTGCTTCCTAGTTCAGAAGTAAGAGTGAACCGAGAAGAACTGTGCATCAGGAAAATGCAAAGAGCAGAGTATCCTTTTGTGAAGGATATTGCAGGTACATGTTTTTTTTTTGTTTGTTTGTTTTTTGTGTGTGTGTGTTGTTGTTTTTTTATCTTAAAGATTCATTGACAGAGCTCTGATCATTTTTGTTTTGTCTTTTCTTTTGGTAAGTTTGTGATTAAGATAATTTGGAGCAAGCTTTGGACTGGTGATGCTGAGTGCTATATCTTATATCTGAGTACTCCTGTCTTTTAGTGACATGAGCATGCAAATAATAGTAAATATTATGTAATACTGAATAATACTAAAGTTACGGAGAAGCTGACATAGCCTTGACTCTATCCATTGTTCCTACAGATGAGTAGAGGCTTTTGTGTATTCCTTCTGTGTCAAGGAGCATTATGGATGCAGAAGGAAATGGGAAAGCATGTTAAAATGCTCTTCCAGAGTCTTGGCTTGATTTACAAACTGCTTCATGGTGGTCTGGTGAAAAGGGTAGATCTTGATTGCTTGATTTTCTTCATGTTGACAGTTTAATAGGAAATTACTTGCATGGAGGATCAGTAGTGAAGGTTTTCTCGATATCTCATGACCTAATTAAGCTAGCTACCTTTAAATTGACTCTCTACTCAAATGTGGTGCAAAGAAAGAATGATGATGTGGTATCTATTCAGAAAGCAATAAAATCGGTGAAGTTTTTATTGTAGTGACTATGCCTCTACATCAATGAAGGACCTGCTCTGACCATGCTTATGTTTTACATTATCATCTCATTTGTTCTGGGGAAGTGTCTCTAGTTTATGGCTTTTTTCAGTACTCATTCTCTTCCTAACTCTTACGTTACTCACTGCTCCACATTTTTCCCCTGCAGTCTTGGAGGTAAAAGCTATACAGAAGGAGCTCTGATGTTTGAAAGAGGAATCTCTTTTTCCTGTTCCATATTTCAAATTGTTTGGTAGAATAGTATAAATCTGTAACAAGTAAATGGTATGATTTGTACCTTGTCCTTCTCCCAGTCAATTATACAGGTAGCTTTCATCCTTCTCTTGGAATCAGTCAAACAGTTTTCAAGGCAAATTTCTGACTATGTGGCTTGTCAGGTAAACAAATCAAAATATTAATGACTTGTGAAAGCTTGATTGATGGTCTAGATTAAAAAAAAAAAAAAAAAGCTGAGATAGTCAAGATTTGCTGAGCTGATTTCATTCTCATCTATGGGTTTTCTGAAAATGGGGAAACCTAATATAAAAAGGTAGCAAGATGTATTCTGTTGAAATCCTTTATTTAGCACAGCTGGCTGGCATGCTGTCAGCTTTACAATGACCTTGTGATAACGAGCTGAGTTTCAGCTTTGACCCTCAACTTCACCTTCCCTGTGTGAAGGTTTTTAGGCTGGCTATGCTGTCCTGAGCTTAGTGGTGGGAATGGAAGAATGGGTGGGGATTGCTACAAGCTGACTTCTCTCAGGAGCTCTGATGAAGGGGGAGGCATGTGAACCAAAAGGACTGTAGAACAATTGCATTTCCTTCTGTAGGATCTCACTGTGGACAGGCATAGCTGCTTAGATTTCTACTCAGCAGCTTTACAGTGAGCTCCCTCATGTACATCCTGTATAATCAAGCTGGAAGGTTTTCTGATAAGGTGGGCTTTCATGAAACATTGAGTAGATACCAGCAGGAAGGAGGACATTTGAATTAGAATGCCATGTGGAACAGGGAACACTTGGGAGCAATATATACATACGTATTGCTATAAGAAAGCCATTTATTTCTTGTATTATTCCCCCTGAGAAATGAGGGATCCAGTCAGGGAATTATAAATAAAACTGAGCAACCAATAGAATATATTATTTAAAGAGAAACCAGAAACGAACAAGATTTAAGTACCATCCCTGGCCAGTACTTGGAAACATTTTTCTTTATTACATTCCTTTTCATGACATTTATGAATTTCAGAATAATACCATGTCTGTTTACTCTCCTTCTCAGTCTCAGCTATGCCCTTATATCTAACCAAAGAGTGTACTCAGATCTCATTGATCTGATTAATGTATTCTGGGTATTTGTTAAGTTTACTGCAGTGACAGTTAACAAGATAAATGCAAAACAGTGAACTCTGTAATGTGTGAAATACACAGTTATTGCTTACCAGACATGCAAACATTCAGCATGTGTATAACTACTTCACAAGGTATGCTCCCAATAAAGATTCCACGTGATGAGTAACGTTCAATAAAACCAATAAGTTGAGAACAAAAAGGAGGTAGCTTTTGAGATTTTTATTTTATTTTAATATATATTTGAAAGTTGTGGGCATAGAGAAATAGAAGCATGCAGGTCTCCAGACCAAATCCTTAGCTTTAATTACCATCAAGTCCTCAGGGCCACTGCTTGCTTTGTTTTTTGTAATCTAGGTCCTTCCTGCTAACAATTCTCTTCCTCAGCTGAAGTTGTTCAAGCCTCTATTAAAAATCCCATTGACTGATACCTGATTCAGAGGTATTTTAATTGTTGTTTTTTTTTTTTCTGCCTTCGTTATAGCTCTCAGCTTTCCTGTGGTTCCCAGTGTTTTCTGTGCTCTTGGTGAGCACAACAATTAATTAGAGGTATGCCTTCGTTACTTTATTCATATCCTACTGTGAGATTTGCAAGTATCACTTGATATGTTTAAGCAGTGCATAATACTCCCAAGGTATATGCTGACCAATAAAAAAGAAGAAATGAAAATTCCCAGTTAAAAGCTTTTTTTAGTTGTTCCAACTATCATCATCCTTGCTGTAAATAAGCATATGTTGCTGGAACAGTTGGTTCTTGTCAGCTGATTCTTGATTTTGTGCAGCTGCACAAAAGATAAAGAAAGGCACTGTTCTGTCTTTGGGGAACGTATCGAGAGTCCTCATTTTTGACAGTAAACATGTCTTTCTGCCATCACACTACTGCAGCTTAGTGCTCAGTATACCTTGTTCTGTTTCTCTGTGACATTGCTAGTTCATAGGAAATACCTATAGACAAGGTAGTGTAAAATTTTAGTACTGGCATAGGGTTTTTTATTTTTATTTTTTAATATCCAATTCTACCCATTCTGTATTAGCACAGTTATTGTAGTTCTCTAAGATAGTATTCAGGTCTACTGTTTTGCAGCAGAAGAAAAGTTTTATATTAATTTCCATGCTTTGTGTTTCTCTGTAGGGGTGCTGTTAGGTCACAGCATGTACTGATGATTGAGCACCTGGTCAAGAACCGTGGCTGGCGCAGTTTTATAGTTTTATGGGTTTTCTCAAACATTCTACCTGGTATGCACCTGCCAGCAGCTGTCTAGGATTTGGCTTGGTTGTGATTCTGAGCATTCATGTTTTGTATCCTTTTTCTATGTGGCTGACCACTCACAAATAGTAGTGCTATTAGCTGAAGTGTGGTAGACTCAACTATCAAAATCAGAGCTGATACTGATATGGAGGGCTAGTTCTGTTAGCATTTATGCTATTTCTTCATTAGGACTTCTTTTGAATCATTGACTCATTGGAGTAGAAAGGGATTGTTGAAGGTAATCTAGTGCAACTCTCATGCAGTGAGCAGAGGCTCTTACAGCTTGATCAGGATGCTCAGAGTCCCAACCACTCTGATCTTGTTCCTCTCTGACGACAGGGCATCCACCACCTCTCTGGGCAGTCTGTTCCAGAGTCTCTGTTCCCTTACTGTAAAGACTTGGTCCTTTATATCCAATTTAACAATAATACTGTATGCCTGGCTCTCAGTTCGCATTATGGAATTTCATCTTGTATATGAAACTTTAATCCTTTTTCTTGACCATGCATGAAGGAACTGAAATACACTGTGGAGTGTCCTGTTTCAGTATATGCCAGAATTATTGAGCATAAAAGCACCTTTAATGAGAAACAAATGTCAGTTACAATTAAAACATATCTTGCCCTTTATCCTCTGTTAGTTTGCTTCTATGATCTGCTTTGGAGTAGTGCTGAGAAAAAATATAACATATACATATGTTTGCTTTTATACATGCATATATATATTTAAAAAGCAAAATGAAAACCTTGAGCAGCTGGAGGGCTAAAAACATTAGTGGTTCAAACCAAGAATAAACAGAAAGCAGAGGTGAAAGACAGAAGGATATTTGCAGAAAAGGTTATGGCAGATAATAAGAACTGTGCAAGCAGCAAAAGGTCAGTGAAAAAGACAATCAGGACTCTGATAGCAGCAGTAAATTATTGATGGAAGAAAGTGGAGTGCTGAATGAATTTTCTTTCAGTGCTAGCAGAGGAGAACCGGGCTGAGACATCAGAACCATAAATTTTCCCAGGGTACAGAGCAGTATAGAGTAAAATAGGAGTTGTGACAGAACAGGTGCTCTAGAAATTAGTGTCTGATCCAGAGACTGTACAGCTGAAGGTTGTGAGTCTGTGTCACCTAGCACACCTTTCTTGACTGTATTTTTTTTCTCCCCGGTGGCAGCATCAGTGCTGAAGATGGTCTGCTGAGTCTTCTTTGGTTCTTATACTGCAGTAGTTGGGAGGAATAGTAGACATAGTGTAGATAGTAGGAATCCATGCTTGAACTTTATGAATAAGGAAACTGGAAGGCAAGAGTAGGCATCATCTTGTTTATTTATTGCCTCACCTTAGCTAAAATGGAAGAATACCAAGTGGACAGTGCAACATTATCCTGTAGAGAAATCTCCAGCAGTTACTCCATCAGTGCTAGTACATGCTGCAGTGGAGAGCTTTGCAGCTGAGGAAAGGATACTTCTGGTGCAAGTCATCACATCTTTTCTGACAGAATTTCTGTATGGTCAGGATGCTTGAGAACGAAAAGGCTCTAAAGAGTGAGTTTTTGTGTAAGTTTCGCATCCTACTGCAATAACAATGTATGTGGTGGGTGCTTTAAGTGGAGGAGAAAGAAAAGTGACTGCACACCTAGGGGAGCAGGACCTGAAATTGGAGTAGGTAATGTGAGTGTTTGTCTGAACGTGGTGAAAATGAAGCAGAGCTTCAGGAAGGTAGAAAATGTGTTTGAGGGTCAGGGAAGAGTGGATGTTCTTCGGGATAACTGACTTCCTTAAGAGGGGAGGAGATGGTAGGAACAGATAAATCGGCTGCATTGTGTTTTGTGGACTTACTGCATGCTGCCTGCTGCAAACTCAAAGTTACTCTTAACTACTGTTATAGCGTAAGAACAAAAAAGATAAAAAGTAACTGTGCTGGAAAGGATTTACGAAAGGACTAAATGGCCTAAGCAATGCTATGTTTATGAGTGAAGTCACCCTAATTAAATCACCTCCTCCCCTTCTGTAAAGCAGTTTTTAAGATAATTATGGAATTTTTAGAATATCCTGAGTTGGAAGGAGACCCAGAAGGATCACTGAATTCAGCAACTGGTTCCACACAGGACCACTTAGGAGCTTCCAAAATTTTTCCTGTGGAACTTGAAGTTAAGAGAAGTTATATATATATTTTAAATGTATTTACATATGCATGATGTCTCTGTACAGCTTTAAAACTGCCTAAAATTATAAGATGGGCTCTAAGGTGTCTCGTAGCTCTATTCAGAGAACTCAAACAAGAAATACAGTTGACTTTTTAAACACTATTTTAGCAAGAGCTCTCTGAATTCATTGCAACACTGGAAATGTAAATTACAGTCGGGTAAGACGAGATTCCACAAAACATTAATTAAAACACAGATTGGACCACTGTGAATATTTTGGTTATGGGGATAGACGAAGCATGCTCATGGTATTGCTATACTCCTCAAGCATCCTTAGACAGTCTTGTGTAATGCGCATCAACAGCATCAGAAAACAGAACCAGTTATATGCTATGTGTTGTCCTTGTCAGGTCATGTGATGTGACTTTTATGTATGCATTTATACATTTTTTATGTGCTGATGCTGAACTGCTCATTTTTAAAGTCTATGTTTAAATTTCTGACCTTTGTAATGTGTGTGATCGTGTTCCTGCCAGTCGTCTACGGTTGCTAGAGCTGGTTTGGGGCTGGGGACACTGTAAGAAATGAATGGTGTATGTGAGGAAACCAAGTATGGCTATTTCAGTTGACTGTATTAATGACAGCAAGACTGTAGGCACAGCAGTAGGTGTTTAAAGTGTTTCCACTGTGTCCACTGAGATAGGATGAATATCACAGTAATAGATCCTCCTCTTGGAGAGATGGAGGCTGTCTTGCTTTTGAAACTTTTTTTTTTTTGTAGTGACTATCCTGCCACTAAACAGATGCAGTGGAGGAAGATTAAGAAGAAGCTTTCTTCTTCTGTAGCAGCCTCACACTGAGTAAAACCACTTCTTCCCTTCCTGCTTTTATTCTTATACTTGGATTTTTCTCATCTCTCTTAGTTTACTTTCCTTTCTCTTCTTTTTTGCCTGATATCTTCCCCTGCCCCTTATTGGTTCTGCTTGCTGGGACATCTGAAGAGCTATTTTTAATCAGTGAGGAACTGAGAAATAAAAAGCAGGCTGCTCTCTGAAAAATCAGATGTGTGTATGTGCCATGAAGGAAGTTGCTGGGAAGTCTGTGGATGCTATTTCAGTCGCTTAAATAAATGCAGCTTTGTGTGCAGCCAGCAAATACCTCAGATTTCCTTCTGAGCACTGGGGGTGGGGGGAGGGGTTTAATTGTACAATGTTTCTTTCCCCAAGAACAGCTGGAAGACCACAGCACATAATCTTTCAACTTTCTCATCACAAATGCCTAAAAGGACTTATATTTGATTTATGTTATTTTGGATATTATTTTCAACAGGAAAGATTTAATTCATCTCCAGTTTCTAATACGTTTTGGCAACTGAGCTCAGAGCCTTAATTTAGCTTTGACAGCACTGATTGGGAAGCTGCTGCCCCTACCACATACTAATGCCTGTCAAACACTCAGTTCATTCTGTGTCCTGATGAAGTTGGAGCTCTGCTGTGTGCCAGTGTTACCAGAGTGCCGCGAGTTCTCGTTCCAAGGAGCTGTCATGCCGCACACCGTGCATGGCTTTCATGCATCCAACCACATCCCGTGTGATCCTCTCCTTTGAGAATGAGCTTCCAGTTGGCAGCACCTGCTTCTCAGCTCTGCTGAAAGGAAGCTGGCGCTGAAACATTGGCCAAGAATTTTAAATGCAGCAACCATAACTGAAGAGCAAACTATGCCTGGAGGAGGAATGTTTTGTTCCAATGCAAAAGTTGTTGCCTTGCTCACATCCCTGTGGAAGTTATTAGGTGCTAATTAACTCACTTGAGAAAAGTGTGGTATATAGGTCGACTGAAATAAAAGACTGAGAGGATGACTGGAACCTTGAAGTGTTACACGCTATCGTGTCTAGCTTGCAGTTAGAATATGGAGACTTGAAGGAGCTGACCTATAAGAAGTATCATCATCATTGGACATGATCCACCTTACCATGATATAAGCTTCCCTGGATAAAGCATGTGTCCACCTGCAGGTTCTTAATATTTAAGCTGTGATGGATGGTTTCGGCAGAACATGCATTGCCAGGCTTTTTCAGAGATTGTCACATGCAGTAATGAATAGAATAAAGAATAATCCCTCCAGCTTTTTTAATCCTTAAAGCATTTTTGAGACTTAATTATTTGAGGCCTGACCCATTGCAGTAATTATTTTGGCAGATTCAGATGTTGAGCATATTAGTTGATAATTTCTTTAGCCTTGATCAGGAGTCTCAAAAGGTTGTTTTTTATTTTTGGTAAAGCTATCATAAAAGTGTTAAAAAAATTACTTCATAATAATGGAAATGTTCTTTAAGGTTAATCCTATGTTTGAATTCCTCAGTAATGATAAATCTCTGCTTATGTAATGATATTTCTCTACTTATGTAGTAAGGGACTTCAAAGCAGGTCCATTTATCTCTGAAATTGGCATTTTAATGACAGTAAGCAGAAGGACAGAGAGGGAACATTAAGGATAAATTTCAACTTGGGACAGCATACCCAATAAGTCTTTTAAATCTGGTGATAGCAACTTTTAATGATGCCAGAAAAAAGAAAATTAAGGTGCTGACTAACGATCTGACAGGGCACTTCTTGGGAATGCATGGTGCTGGAATTTCATTCGTGTGCCAGCTCCTTTTGAATCTGGTTGAAGAACAAGCTTTTATTACTGAAGGGGGTTATTTTATTCATTTAATAGGTGGCCCTTTTACTTTGTCCCCTTTTTCTTCAGCACTGGTGGCCTTAGTTCTCTGACTGGCGTGTTGAGAGCTGATAGCATTGAGCGAGGACAGCAGAGAACTTCTGCAGAAGCTGTACATCAAAGCTGTCAGCAGCTTCTGCACAGTCCCTTGGGAGGAAAAACAACTCTCCCTGATAGATTATAAATATAAAGAGAGGGCATTTTTGTTTCCTACAATAGATTTTCCTCCTTTCCAACTTACTTAATGTATTAAATAAGTTACAGCATTCAAATGCGGGGGGCCAAACTCTGCCATGATTTGCTATCTTGTAACTTCATAAGGGCTTCAAATATGTCATCTCTGTTTTGTTTGACATCCTGGATGAAGTAGGTCTGAAAATAGTTCTTACGCTGCTAGGTCATGTCTAGAAGGACACGGCTCAGTCTAAAAAAAGAAAAAAGCTTCCAAGGGTGCTACTACATTGTTGTAAATCTACTGTGAGTGGAGTTGAGCAGTCACTGCATTGAGGAGAAGCTGGACGTTTCAATGTCATTCTGTATGAGGGACTTAAAGGAAGAATGCCTGTTGGGAGTCCAATTGGGATTAAGGTGTGCTCATCTTCTCAACACAAATATGGCAAAAAGTGCATCAACAGTGTATATACAATGAGTCTGAAGAAGAATATAAATTCTGATGAGTGCTAAATAGTGCTGGAACCTTCAGAAATATTGCTAGACTTAGGTGACCTAATTTCAAGCAAATTTTTACTGTTGGTATTTCTTTACCATTATTTCAGAATCAGGCATGTGATTTTTTATTTTTTTTTTAGGTTTTACACTACTCTAAGCAGCTCTGAGACCATCAATTGAAGCAGACAGTTTTCTTCAACTCTAACTTGTACTGATCATGCTATCTATACTGAAACTATGTGACCGTGTAGCTGACTGGTAGAGCAGCTCACTAGTTGTATAGAATATGTGCTTCAGTCTTTTCCTCTGTTATTTTAGAGGCAGCAATGTTATGGAGAACAGTACAAGGGAGAAATAATGTGGTATGCATCCCACATAACAAAATAACTATACCTGAGGGTTGTTGTAGGTTGCCTTCCAGCATCATCTTTGACTTGAAAGATTTTCTCAGCAGGCTTATCCCACGTGACTACTAATACCAGTATGCTTAGGAGGCACTGTTTGATTAATGAAGGCTTATTTTGAGTTATTCATTAGATTTCTTGCCTTTGAGACTGTCTTAATTAGCTAAATGTGATGGCTCTCCTATCAGTACACAGACAGATTGTGATATTTTAAAAACAAAAATAGCATGAAAAGGATGCTAATCATGTTTGAATAACAAGTGAAAGGATGGCCGACTGTTCAGGGTGTTATACTTTTGGGATGCTTTGTTCCATTTATCTCTGCTGTTTTGCATAACTTATACATAAAAGTCGTTAAAAATGACGTTTGATGTATTTGAGTAATGTCTTGGAAAGTTAGTGGAGAAAAAATGGAATGTGCTTGAAATATCTGGGACCAATTCTAAGTGGAGTGGTCCAAATCTTATATCCTAACCTAAGGAGAGACAGGCAAATTTAACAAGGAGTACTTAGGTGTACTGTACTTTTCAATATTGTCATTGAAACCAAACCAAAATCCATTCTAGCAGATAACAGCTTTGACTTCATTAGGAAGACCAGGGCTACTTTGGTATTAGATTTAATTGTATTTGCTAATTTAGTTTAATTATTGAATCTATTCTCGAGATCCTTGAAATAGAACAAGATGAAGTAGCTTTTACTTTACGTAAACTGCTTTTTTCTTCTCATATTGAGTGAATTCCTTTGGACAATGTAGAAGAAAAAATCCGCAGAAGTTTTGAAGGATCTTGACATCCTATGGGACCGTACACAGTTCACATCTCCAAGCATTTAAATGTGTGCATCTTGATGCAAGTTGTCTACTACAGTAATTTTTCACTTTGATTTTTGTTTTAGTTATAACTGCGCTTTATGAGAAGTCTCTGTATTGAAGAATCTTTAGTTCACTGCAGCTCATACATTGTTCACCATTCGTTCAGGCATGTTTGTTTTTTATTTTGCATCATATATCACTTTTGAACTCCATCAAACTGGTATAGAAATCTCAAATGTCTGGTATGTTACTAGTTGCTGAATTTTTTTTTTTTTTTAATAAAATGTATGTATTTCTCTTTACTTAAACTAGTTTTATTTCACAAATGCATGAAAGTGTGCCAGAAATTTGAGTAAAGGTTCTGCTGAGCTTGCAATTGTCGACCTCAGTTGGATACTTATTCTGAAATCAAAGGCTTTGGAAATCGTTATCTTTTGAAAATGAGAGCAAAGCATTTGCTGCCTTGCTCTTCATTAGACTGAGGAAGTTAATTTTCTTTTAATGACTTATCTCCTTTGGTTTTATCACTGTTTGAGCTGGAAGACAGGCAAACTGCTAAATATTTTTGAGTTTTCTACTTATCCACCATGTTTCTACCAGTAATGCTGTGGAAATAGTTATTAGCTGTACTAAATGTGTTAGAAGAGTAAGGACTGCTCTTACTTCGGCTTCTCTTAAATTAGTTGCACCGAGGTGCAGAAGGTATATAGTGGAAATAGTGCTTTTAGTCAGGGAGGTGTCAGTCAGTGTTGAGTTCTGGGAGGATAAGAGGCATCGGTATCAGTGTGCTGTTTGCTTCCCACCAGATAAATGGAATCCTGTTCACATCTTGATTTAAAAAAAAAGTTTGTTTCCATACCAGTTTGCATCCTTCATTGAGTGGATGGTGGTGTGTCTTTGTGGCCTGAAGAACTAGAAGATGCTTCATGCCTTTCCAGTATTCAAGCTGCACAAGTCTAGCTTATTATGTTTTTTTTGCTTACCTTAATGAGAAATAATTAGTTGATTTTTTTTTTTTTAACCTTGTAGTCAACATCAGTTCTTCAATGCTGAACAACAACAACAAAAAAATACTCCCCTTGGAATCCTTTTGTTGCTACCCCAGATGCTGAATCCTTATCCCTATAATAATGCTTATTGTGTTGCTGATGGCTGCCCTTTGTGACCAGGGTGAGAATCAGGGAGTCTATATGTTCTGGCTTAATTTTTCTGGGGTTCTCCACATGTGCTTGAAGATAACACGAATAATGAACTCAGTTATGCTTTTCCCCTCTGATTTCATAGCTTGACTTCTGTTCTGTTGCAATTAAGTGTGGAAGGAATCTGACACGTTAATTTGGAAATGCAGGAACAACTTGGATGAACGATAGTATAACCCTCTGGAGTTACACTTTAAGAAGTACTTTAAGATGACAATATGTGCAAAAACCTTTTTAAATAATATTTATTCCCCTATTATTTCATAAGAATGTTTGGATGGGATATTGACTTAATTTCCTTGTAACACTGTGCTCCCTGGTATTTTATAACATTTTGTCTGCTTAAGAAATGACTGAACAAGGTATCAAAGACTTGAGAAACTGGAGAACAGAAGATTCTCCATTTCTCAGTGGTCCTGCTTCTGTGCTAGGTAATCATGATGGATATCCACCAGCCCTCTTTCACTGTATGTTGTAGTTGGTCTGTTATCCTCAAGTATTAACTCTTGTTCAGAAACCTGGCTACCTCTTCCTTTAGTTTTCCTCCGATGCATACAGTGCCAATGAAAGGCAGACCATTTGTTGGGTTTATGGACCAGTAGCTCTCTTTCTTAAGGCCAGAAATCTTTTCAGTTGGTCAATTGGTTCTCTTGGGACAGTTTGATTTTATTAAGCTTATATTAGCAATGGAGGAGGAGACTGATTGACCGACTTCTAGTTTAATTCTGTAGATTGTTAGTGAAGTATTTAAAAAAAGGTGCTAAGAAATCATTCCAGTATTCCACTGCTAATATGGCAGTTATGTAAGTAAAAGTTAAAGGTGGTAGCTTTCTATGAATTTTAATACACACAGGAGCCATTCATTCAACACTTTGTATATTTCATTGAGTTTGAATCATTGTCCAAAGCAGAAAAGCTGAAGAAAAGAAAGCGTAATTTCTCTGTCTGTTGTCAATCCTCAGTACCTGGGTAAATGATAAAAATTCCCTTACTGTTACAAAAGCAGTAAAATGAGTGTTTTAGGAGGCCTTAAGTCCAAACATGAATCCCTTGGACTTCGGTTCCCTGCCAAATGCCTTCCACTGCTCTAATCTACAAAGCTAAAGAATTGCTGTGGCTATGGTTCTTATAGTACTATAGAAACAAAATTTAAGTTCAGAGAAAAAGCATCTGCAAGCCTGGGACGTGTGGAGAAGTTGGTGGTATGGTCAGCCAGGACCCCAGTTATTGTGAAGAGCTGTGTGCTGTGAGCCAGTGTGTCTTTCTAGCTGATCTTGCTGATCCTGCAGCAATTAAATGGGGAATGTAACACTGCAGTAGGAGAAGTGGGGAGCAAGTAGCTAAAAGTTAAATAGTCAAGTGGAATAAAGCTGATTTTCAGGGCTCTTTAATCAACCTCAATATTTACCTGGAATCACCAAGTTTGGAGAAGACATATAAGATCATCCAGTCCAACTATTCACCTACCACCAATAGTTCTCACTAAGGCAATAGATGACCACTTACTTTGTGTTACCTGGAGTGTGTGGAGTCTGAAGATTGCATGAGATGCACAGCAGGGCTCTTAGTTTTAGAACAAAAAATAGTTCACATTGCCCACTTCATGCATATTCTGGGGAAGGAGCTGGGAATGGAGCCTGTAGGGAGATCAGCACTTGCTAGGTTAATCTGCAGAGATGTTACTGAAAAGCTTTTTGGTTTACAAGTTGTCAATGCCATAAGCTAGCTCCAAGTCAGAATGAATAGCTGCATCAGTGAGGCTCTGAATGAATATCACATAACTAGGAAAGCAGATCATAAATTCTCTTAAACAGTATCCTAATGTAAAATAAATATTACTGTAATTAAAATGAGGTTAGTATTACTACTGCCGCCAATGTAAAGGATAGGATGTGGCTGCTGCATCTGTCTTTGAACTTCATTTTACTACATCATTAGAGAAGTTGAAAACCTTTTCAACTGAGCTAAACTCTTAAGTATATAAATTGTAGTGTCTGCATAATAATATATATATGAGATCATAAGCAGAGACACAGAATTTCATGGTGTATCTTTATTTCTGTAATGCTATGGACTGCATTATTGATGTTGACATTGATGACACATGTCCAAAAGCTACTTGGTGCATAAAGTGATGCTCCAAGCAATTTTAAGTATCCTTGGATGTCTTAAAAAAATGCTTTTAATATTTTTCCCAATGCTAAATCATCCTTTACTAATACATCTGAGGAAGCAAAGCAGAGGGAGCTGATGTATCCACAAATGGGTACTCAGAGCGCTTAAGAGTGGCTGATAGACTGGAGAACCCTGTGCAAACTGGTGCCAAAACATATTCCTGGTTGTTATATTTGTTAACATGCTGTATTAAGAACTTCTTGTTCCTAGAATGCAGTGTGAGCCCATCCTTTGCTTGCTTTTTGTTATGGAAATCATGCGGTCTTAATGGATTTTCTTAGCACTTGCTGCAGGTCTACACTGTCTAACTTCCTTTCCCCTTGACTTACTATTTATATTAGCTTTTCATTATTGTTAGCTATTGGCGTATTTTTCAATGTAGCTGTTAAGCTGGGTGTCTGGCATTGTGTAGCAACTTTCCCAACTCTTATTTTTATGCTGTATGTTTTGTAGAGCACTTAACATCTGTGCAGTATTATTTGTTGTTAATTGTATGTGAAAAATCTTAAAGTTGCACTCTTCTAATGTACATGCTTGATCATAAGTGTGTATAAAAATTGGAATGCTACTGCGTTCAACAATAGCAGTCTAAAAATTCTTTTTCCTAACTGAAATGCTCAAATTGTTTGTCAGGGAAATAGATCTTATCCTCTTGTTACTCTCTGTTGTAGTGAGAGAGGAGTAACAAAAGTAGGGAACAGCAAATAGTGGTTCTGCCAGCACCAAGCCATTGCTTGCTGTCATGGTAGTCTAAGGCAGTTGAAAGGATCAGTAAGAAATGTCAAATGCATGATCTGAAAGAAACTGCACCGCAGAATTGGTTTCTATCAATTGTAATGAAATTGAGGTGTGAAAGTTATCCCAGGGGACACTGAGTAGGAGTTTTGGCTCTAGCTGGAAGTGGAGCGGGTCTTGTGCCTGACTGCTGTGCTTTGGGGTTATCCAGAAGCTTTAGCAAGTGTTCTGAATTGGGTTAAAAATAGGAATTAATGTTACACGTGTGCACAATAGAATCTGCTACGAAAACAGATTTAAGGTGTACACAGTATTGTTCTCCATAGAAGAACAGATGAGTGGAAGAACGCTATGGGAGTTGATATCATAGAATCATAGAAAGGCTTAGCCTTAGTTGTAAGGGATCATCAGGTTCCAAATCCCTGCCATGAGCTGATTGCCTCCTACTGCTAGATCAGGCTGCCCAAATCCCCATTCAGGCTGCCACTATGTACCTCCAGGGATGGGGGCATCTGCTACCCCTCTGGGTAGCCTGTGCTAGGGGGTCACCTCCCTCTGCCTACAAAATGTCTTCTTAACATCTAACCTAAATCTCCCCTCTTCTAGTTGGAAGCCATTAGACTGTGTGAAAAATCAGTCTGCCTCTTGCTTACGAGCTCCCTTGAAGTACAGAAGGAAGGCTAAATATAACATTGAACATGAAAATGTCTTTTTGCTCTTTAAATGGATCTGATTTATTTTGATAGGATTTTAAAATATGAGTTAAAACAATTTATGCATTTGAAAAAATATAAATGAAAATCCGTATCTTGTTTCTGCGTTAGTGAAAATCCTTGTAATGGATTGAAATAGTTAAGGAGAATTGTCAGTGTAAGAATTGTAGATTGCCAGTGTCTAATTAGGGGTGGGTAATTCATTTCCAAGCCAGCTGTACTGAAGTACATTCTAAGAGTATTTCTCATAAGTATGTTAAAAATAGAAGTTGACTGAAGTGGCAAAATTACAGCTTTTAAAATACATAGATCTCAATGGTCTACAGAGAAATGTGCTTTGAAAGAAATTCAGTTACAGGAAGGTTTGCTCCAGGATACACAGAAATTGCCAGCTGCTCTAAGTCTTAAAATGACATCCACTGAGTCTCTGGAGAATGACTGAACTCTGTAAGAAACTTGATTCTGCACTAAGACAATGACCACAAAAAGATACTGCAGTTGTCTGAATGCAGCCTGATGCTTGCTCTGAGCAAGTTTGCTAATGACGTTGTCACATGTAGGTGTGATGATGCACCTGACTGTCACATAACCTGAGTGTTTCAATTGTGCATTCTCTATGTGCACACTTCCAGCAGTTGAATTCTGGAGTTGTAAATTCCCTGAACAACACTTTGATGATTCATGACAGTATTGTGTGCGTTCTTTTTGGGTAACATCGCTTCTGGTATGTAGTAAACTAATGGACATTTTAAGCAAAAACAAAAACAGATGCTGAGAGAATGTATTGAAGCCATGCTGTTGCGAAGAGATTTGGCTTCAAGTTGCACCAGGAGAAGTTCAGGTGGATGTTAGGAATCATTTCTTCCCAGAAAGAGAGGTGAGGCATTGGCACAGCTGCTCAGGATGGTGGCGGAGTCACTGTCCCTGGAGGTGTTCAAGAACTGTGGAGATGTGGCACTGAGGGATGTAGTTTAGTGGGCAATTCTGGTGGGAGGTGAACAGCTGGATTAGATAATCTTAGTCTTTTTCAATCTAAGTATCTCTACGATTTCATGAAATCAAATAGAATTAATTCTTGTGGTTGAGAGTGATTTGATCCAACACTACCTTGGACAAACTGCTTTTGGAGGAGAAGCTGCTTATCACATCTGTGCAACAACATGGCACGGAGACTAATCAATAGTAAAATATGCTGTTAACTGGAGCCAATTAGAATCCATTAAAAATGCTATGTCACAAGATAAATCCTGTCAGTATTTAAGTGACAATTGGAGGCTTCTTTCTGAACTGAGGCATTGCTATTCAGAAGGAACAGAAATGTCTGGACGCTTTTTAAAAAGCCAATAAATATGATGTTAAATCTGGTCAAAGGTGACATCTTCAGACTGTGGAACGTATGGCTTGGAATGTTTGTGTTATTGTCTGGAATTCAAACTTTCTGCAAGTGTTGCAGAAAGTTTTGAGTGGAGTGCCTTTACTGTGATATGTTAGATATCAACATCTGTCTTCTTCACAGTGCAGAGCTGCTTTCCTTCAGCTGCAGTAGTTCGTCTACTCTCTCTCATGAAGAGAGAGTAATAACAAATTTGTCACAGTGAATGCTCTAGTAATTGCAGAGGCTGTGTGGCTGAGATTGATAGCTGATGGCAATTGCCTCAAGATGAGTGAACTTTATTGTCCGTGGTTGTCTCTGTGTTGTTTTTTTGTTCTTTTCTCCTTGAAGAGTTCCATGAGTATTATGTTATTTGGAAAGAAGGGCAGCTGTGACCTTAGGGTATAACATCTAGTGACCGGTATTGTAATGCTGTAGCTTCATTCTGGCCTTCTCTTGAATGAATTAGTATTTAGGATTGGAACATTGAGCACTCTTTCCAGTAAACTTTATTGATTCCACTAAACAAAACAATCACACATCTCCAAAGAGCAACAATGATAGAAGAACTTAAACTGAATAAGAGTTTCCTTATTCACTTATTTTGTTGTTGTTGCCTCTAATCTTTGGTTGATTGGAGGCATTTGTTTAACACTCAACAAGATATTAGGAAAAGAAACAGGTAAAGGTGGTAGGAATATAGTCTTGCTCTCATGTACTGGGAACAAGAATAGTCAAGTCAACATCCATTGTGCTGTATGGCATGATGACGCCTTGAGATTTGTACATGTAATTAACTTTAGAAGATATATTAGAAAGTATTACAGGTAAGACATTATCTCCTAAAATAATGGGACAGTTTCTTTCCTTTTGTAGTCAGAAGACAGTCTTTATTTTTTTAATTGCATTAACCAAGTTGATACCTTGAGTATCTTCAGTTTAATTTTAGCAAGTTAGAATATGGGGATAGAATAGCTCAAGATTCACCAGTTGTACCTTCATAATGTCCTCTCAGCTTTATGACAAGTAACAGCATGTGCTTAGTTTACCTTGTGGTGTCTTTAATTTTCTTGAAGCAGAGTCATTATGGGCAACCAGCGAATGTATTTTGTAAAACGTATCAAAACAAAACAAAGGATGTTTCCACATCTACTGAAGGAGTACCAAGTTTTATCCATGCTGGTGTTATGTGCAGGCACCAAATAAAAAAACGAAATTTGATATGGTCTTGGAGTAAAAACTGACATCCTGGAGAAATGTGTATGTCTGAAGAAGTGAAAAAGGCTGACAGAAGAGGAAGGGAGGTGATGGTGGAAACAAGGTGGTAGCTTACAAAAAAAAAAAGTACTTTAAAAAATAGAGATAAAGGACTTTAGATTAGATTAGTTAGTGATGCTTTTAAACTTCTAATTGTAAGAAGAAATATTAATTGTGGGGATATCTGAAGGTGAGAGCTGAACTGCTCCAGCAAAAACTTCTCAAAGATAAAACAATGTGACCCTCCTTTGTCCTAATCAGATCATGAGGGTCCAGTTGGACTTACTGTAAATAAGTTAATATTGTAATTAACATCTTTTTCTTAACAACCACAAACAAAGAGGAATAGCTGTTCTCTCCCTTTTTTTGTAACTTAATTATGAATTTCCATCTACTGATAGATAGGACACAAAGAAGAATTTTGGAGATATTACAAAGTGTTCTTTCTAAAACAGAATCCACTTTCTCAGGGTTAATAGGCATATCTGCAATGCTTCAAAGCAAAATGCAAACCATAAAGTGATTCCACAGACTTATGAAAGGTCAGTAAGTTGTGGAATTAAAGGATAGTTGCAGCAGAAATTGCTCTGATAATTGGTGATTACTGTTTCTTATCCCTGTTATAGTTGTAATTTCTGAAAATGTTGACTAATGATGTTATGAACTAACTTCAGAAGATCAGACTGGAGGCTCTTTTACCCAGAGAATGTGAAAATGATGAGCTTTTTTACCCAAGGTGTTTGAGACTGTTGAAATACGAAAGGAAAAATAAATCTTTTAGGTATCAGAGGACTTGAAAACTAATGAAGATGAAATTAAAAATACAGAAAGGATAATATACTGAAACTGAAGCATGACAGCAAACCCACAGTGGTTCACATAGCCTTGAAAGAAGTATACTGACTGTCAGAATCTACTGTCCTTTAGGAAAAAATACAGGATGAAATAGATAATAATTAGCAAGGAAGACTGCTACTGCTCTCCATATGACTTTGGGATGTTTACCTGACTTCCATATAGGAACTGAGAGAAAACTTCTTCAGTAGTCTGGCATACCTGTTGTATTCTATTGTGTTATATTGTGTTATCTTGCATTCCACATCAGTAAATCTGTTTTTTCCCTCAGCTTTCTGCTGCTGTTTTGTTTTTACACTCTTTTCCCTACCCTCCGCTGCAAAGGATTTTCTTCATTCCTGGAAAATTTATTGTTTCAAGAAGTGAAGGCTGAGACATTCAAATGAGCTGTAAGGTACCCATTTCCCTTAATGTTAATTTCAGAATGGGTGGAGATGATCAAAACTGCATACAATGTGTATGACAAGACTTTGAGGCCCTCAGAAAGTCTGCTCTGAATGAGGACTATAGATTTTCAGGGCTAGCACCAAGCCAGCTACTTTGTGGCACTGGTGATGAGGAGTGAAAAGAGGCATTAACTTGATTTGAAATAATATTTTATAATATCCTAAAGCTGTTCTCTTGGTTTGTTGGATTCTTTATTATTTGAGGTTGAACCTTCCATTACGCATTGTTGTAGTATGGCATATGGCAGCAGAGGGGCTGTCTGACAGAATGGTGTCTTCCGTGGAGTATGAGACAAAGGGGTGTCACTGAATCCTGTCATGCAGGAAAGAATGACAATTTGCAAGTACTCGTTTACAGTGATATCTTTGTGCAGCTGACCACAAATCTATGGCTGTGGTGAGGAAGTTACACGGCTGTGTTTATTCATCACAATCTCCTACTTTGTGAGTAGCAAGATGTAGTACTGGTACATGGGTCAGGAGCATGAATGCCCAAAAAGGAGAATGATTATGGAAGGAAAATAGAAACAGTGTAAATCGCATACTATGCCATCAATAACTTGCCAGTTGGATTGGGAAGATGTATTATAAGGTTGTGTGGAAAATAGAAGTGGCATTGTTTTGTTTAAAATAAACTATTTCAGTCTAAAGTTCTACATAGTTTATTATATGACAAGGTTTTTAAGTAAAATTTCAAAATGCTTATGCTTTCTGATCACTGGGCCTCTCCGGAGAATTCTGACCTTTCTTACTCCGAGGCAGATTGTGTCCGTATATTTGTGATATGTGGCATAATTGTGCCAGTTGCTTTGTTTGTAACTGGGGCCACTGTTTCAGTGGACTTGGTACAGTACTGGTTTTCTAAGTAAAGAATATGCAGGTGCGCAGCATCTGAAGCTCTTCCTTGGGTCTGTATGCTTCTAGCAAGAGCTGTGCTGAAACGCAGCTTGAGTTCAGCAAGGCACTGCTCTACTTGTGTTGGAAAAAGGTTATCAAACCTGAAATTTTAGAAACTTGAGAAAAATGGACATATGTCTGCAGAAAGCAATTTTAGGCTGGGATATCAAACCTAAACTGTGGATGCTTGTACTGTAAGCCACGTTTATCTGTGTGTTCTGTGTATTACCTTCTTTGCTGAGGGCTGGATCACTCATCAGCATAGGTGGATTTCAGAGTTGCAAGCAGTCTAGCAGCTCAGGAAATTAGAGAACTACCTAATGGAGCTCACTTTGTTTCATTGTTTAGATGAGTGTATTTTTCTTGTTGTTGCTGCTTCTTTGGGAAAGTACAAAATTTGCTTTTTTATTATTAGAGTTAAGTGTTTCAGTAAAGGGAGAAGAGCGTTAGTAGTAGGATTGGGTTGTTTTGTTTTCAAGGTGCTATAATAACATTTAGTACAAATATAGCTAGAATGAGTGTGCTAGTTGACTCATGTTATATGAAAGCTACCCTGGTTATCTAAGTTATGTTATTTACTTACATCAAAGTTTCTGCAATCAGGCTTGACTAGGTCTCCTGAAACTATAGCTGTAAATATTTGCACAAGTTTGGGAAGAAACAGTAACGTAATATTGAATGTGAGAGTAATCTGTGAAAGTAACAATAAAGGTTTAAGGCTCACACTCAGTGCTGTTCAAGATTCTGCAGCAGGCTGAGTAGTTGAAAGGATGCCAATGAGAAGTTTGAAAAAGAAGTATTAAAGAGTATGAAGGTTTGTGCAGTTCTATTAGGAATATCTTGGTAAAGGGAGGGACCTTTTCTAGATGATGGCAAGCACAAAATAGAAAGTTTAGTTCCCCAGTTCCTGAAAATTGTGGCTCTAGCTCATGTAGTCTACTATCAAGTTAACCTTTTGATGGGCTTCATGCAGCTGTTGCTGGTGCCCTGCCAGATTGTAGTTAAAGATAATTACGTCTAATTTGTGACCTGCAAAACCTATTATTGTTGTTAAAATAGAAGCCCAAATGGAGAGACTACAGTAAGAACATCTCGCAACACCAAACAGTAAAACTAATTTAGCATGAAAGGATAAAGGTCAAGGGAAATATAGGAATGCTATCAGAGGGGATTTAACTACTTAATATGGAATGTTATATGCTGTCTTTTTTTTTTTTTTTTTTTTTTAATCCGAATGAGCAAACGAAAGAAAACTAAGTATTAGTTTGCATTTGGTAGATAATGTACTGCTTTCTGAGGTTATTTGCAGTATTTTCAGAATGTTCCATTGTAAAGTATTGATTTAAAAATAATAACACTTAAACACATCAGCCTTGCTAGCTAATGGAAAGGAATTAGCTCAAGGATTACATTTAAAAAAATTCTTTGTAAATTAAAACATCGTTTATTCTATTGTAGGGGGCAGCCCTTTAAAATGTCACGGTTTCTCCTAGATTAATAAGAAATCTCAGTGGAAATGCACTAATAATGTGTCGAGTTACCTGAGTGCCTCAGCCTGCTAGTTCCCTGTTGCTTTTAAAGACAAAGATGGGAAATTAATCTTCCAATATACCTTCCATCACAGACAAAGTACAAGGCTGAAAGGTAAGAAGAAATATGTCAGATATGATTTGTAGACAATGTGATCATCAAATATAAGGATGTGCCATTTGGGAAATAAACCCTAAAAGGTAAATTTTTTTTTTTTTTTTTTTTTTTTTTTTTTTTTTTTTTTTTTGTTATCTTACCTTTCTTAATTGAGTTTTTCCATTTAGGTCATCTGCTGCAGGCTCCTTGGCTTGATTCCTTGGCTACAAGTAAATAATAAAAACAGCTAGGAAGATTAAAAAAAAAAAAAAAAATGCCTTAAATTCAGATAAATTTGTTCTATAAGAATTTCAGAATGCAGCCCTAGAGTTAGAAATGCCAGAGAAGTGGTTGGTTTTTGCTTGCGTTCATTTTTTTTTATTATTTTTATTATTTATTATTATTATTTTTTTTTTTTTTAGGGAAGTTTAAGCTGAAAAGAGAATATTAATACAAATCTGGGTGCAAATGGATTCAGCTGTTTCTGAATACCCGATTTCAGAGTGGTGTATTATATTTAACTTGTACAGAACTTGAAAAGTGTCTTTATGTGCAGCTGTAGGATGCTTGCTATCAGTGAACTGAGTGATGTGTTATCTATCACCTTTGAAGTTCCATCTGAACTTGTTCAATCTTCGTGTCAGAGTGGCTTATATACACTCAGCTCCATTGCCATTCGTGGATAGCATTTCTTTATCACGGTATGTACTGTTGGTGGATGAGTTGTTGTTTCAGCTTAGGCTGGAATGAAGATTTGGCTTTCCCTAGTGAATTAGACTGCCAAGTGCATTTCCTTGAGGTTATTACTGAAAGCAAGAATACTTAGTGCCACATCAGCCTATCTCGTCTAGAGTTCAGATAAATGGCTTTTCCTCAGAACACGCTGTGCTTAAAGAATGGGATTTGAAAAGTGAACGTGTGGATGCCATTTTGTGTGCTGTGCTTTCATGTGTTCATTGTGACCCAGCCTGGATGTAATGAAAGAATCGTATACCTTTTCCAACCTTCTAGCCATTGGTAATAAAGTTAGATTAGCAGTTAGACATACTGGCCATTGCGAGAATTCATGTTTCTTGAAAGAAAGGCAGCAGTCACCCAGCAATAAGGATAAGGTTTAGAGCTTCTCTTTTAGCTCTGTACCCTTACATAGTCCTTTGTCATTCTTTTTTTCTGATTTAGCTTCACAGATTGATATCGATCCATTTTACTTTTGCAGGAAAATTAGGTTAGAGAGGAGAGGTGGGAAAGGACAAAGCATCTATAGTGATGGCAGTGTTATATTCCTGTATTATTCTGCAGAGATTTACGTGTGAATATTTGTTTGGATGTTTCTCCTTAAATCTAAAATATAGTGCAAGATTACATGTTAATTCAAAATTATGAATGGAACTAATAAAGCAAGTGTTCCTCTGAACAGGAAATACGTATGAATAGAGAAGAAAAATAAGTCAGTCTATGTATTCCTCTAATTGGTAATCAGTTTGCAGCTAATATATCCATTTAAGTACAACAATTTCAACAGGATTTAGGAAATATGAGTTGTTTGGATATCTCATCTAGTCAACTTTTCTGAAATGAATGCGGGTGACAATGTGTCTTGGACATTTGTGACTGCATTTCCCTTCTTTAGGTTCTTTAGGATTTGGACTGTGCTGAAATACGGTAATTGAACCACGGTCTTACTGAGGATAGGCTTCCTTCGTGAAATATGGTATAACCTAGATTTGACCAGATCTTTAATTAAAAAAAATAAAAGGATGAACTCCATGACATGTAAAAATGACATGCGTTAAAGTGCATATGCAACTAATACAAGAGATGTAATGCTGTGGTAGCCTGTTACAACCCCTTCAGGCTGTGTTTATTTTTTTAGAAAAAGAAAGTGCAATTGTTCCACTATAATACAGAATCTACAGGAATTTTAAACTATGCAATTATAACATACTATTAGTGTGACAGTCTTGATGTTGATGTAACGTAGTTTCCATTAATTCTATATTAATGACATTTTGATACAGTCTTGATAGTATAATTCTAATGAATGTCAAATCTAATAAAACTTGAACTAGGTCTGCACTTAGCTTTTCAAAAATGAGATTTTTAATAGGGTATAACAGAAAACAGTTTGAATTAGTAGGAAACTCTCATTATTTCATCAAGGCAATCCAGTTATCGCTTACAGCCTTACTTTATTCCTACTGCATTGAGAGAAGTTATGAACTTGTTTGAGGGATGGGATGCAAAGGCGTTTCATCAGTGGTGCAAATGAGATCTGGCAACATACTCTGTAGCTCTGTGAAAGGATGCTGTGGGACATTCTCCTTTGCTTGCAGTCTATTGCAGTATCCTCTCTTCAGCCATAAAAACATTAAAACTACTTATATCATGAAACAACACAGTAAAACAAAGCAAGTGTAGAGCTGAATGGAAAACATTTATGACCATCATAAATAGCTGTGAACAGTTTCAGGATGATGCAATAAACGTCTGGTTTATGCACGTGCTTTCTAGACCACTGGTAATTATATTGCACATTACTGAAATATCCATTTATACTTTTTATCAGAGTGGACTCATGATATGTCACATGAGGCTATAAATACTTAGTGTAATGTGGAACTCTTTATGAGAATCTTGTCAATAGCATACTATGTGTGACTCATCTGCACCAAATGTGTCTAGGTATCTCACATCATGAGTTCCCAACAGGTAAATAGTGCTTAAATTGTGTGGTAATTTATCAAAAATCTTAAATACTTTGCTTATGCAATTTTCTGTAGTATGACCATTATCTCTAATGTGGCCATCATTAGGATGGAGATATTTGTAAAGACAGAAATATCTAATGACTTAATTGTAATAATTCTCTCTTGGATTACATTCAATCTCGTTAGAGCTTTAGATGTTGAAATGCTATTCAACTCATCTAATCAGATTTATTTCTACACATGGCTTTTTTTTTTTAATTGATGATGAGTTAGGATCCAAATATAGTACTGGGAGAGGAGATCTGTCTATGTATGAGTATATGAGCAAAAACTTTGTGATGCTCTAATGAATCAATGCTAACTGAATTGAAACTATACTGAATTGGTGTTAAATATGCTATATTCCTATTAGGAAGAGAATGCTTGAAAGAATTTTCCGAACAAAAACCATTCTATTCTTCAACATCAGCCATATTTAATATATAAAATGCCTTGGAAAAATTGTCTTGAAATACAGACAGAATAAACTTGGAAGTACATTTGATTTAAAATATGGGGAAAAAGATGTTCTTAAAGCACCTTTAACATGCTTCTGAGGCGTGTTGAACCTAGTCTGATACCTAGAACTTGTTGTTCTGTGTAGTGGTTGAGTGAAGACTTTCTATCTTTTCCAAAGTAGCTCTAATATTGTCTAAAACATAGGCCTGCACTGAGTAACTGCTAGGCAGACTGGGTTTGGTAAGTATTTAATACATAATCATTGCTGTTTTGAGTAGTGGAGAAAGAAGTTTCACAGAATATATCAAACTATTACGTGTTGGTGAAATTGCTCATTCCTTTGCATCTGAACAGCAGACCTCTGTGGGCTATGTGTATTTGCTGAGGAAGCATGGGGTAATTTGAGCTGGAGGTCCAACCTCCTCTGCGTAGGGTTCGTTAGGAGGTTAAATGTACTGGAATTTAATCTATTATTTTAACGAAATCCTAAACTGGCTGGTTCTTTGATAAAGAAGGAGCTTCCCTGGGAATTTGTTACTAAGTTGAAATGATCTCTAAAGTGATTTCTGCAGTAAGTGCCAATCAGCTCCTGAAGTGTGAGCTGTAATTCCAGCACTGTGCTGTTTTTTTTCCTTTTTTTTTTTTTTTTTTTAATGATACTTAATACTTCAAAACAAAAAGATTAAAATTTTGGACAACTCATCAGGCTTCCCCTAAAGATGCTTGTGGAAGTCAGCCTATCTAGCTGTGATTCTGAGTATTTATTTCTTTGAGTGTATGCTTGTAAGCAGTGGTAAATGTTCTGCCTCTCTTGAAATACACTTAGCTGGAAGTGAAACAGGCTTTTAAGAAAGGAACTGGTAGACATTCCCATGTTAAATACACTGAAGACACTGATGTGCCTTCCTTTACTGCGCAGGCAAGTCACTGGGGCTCTGCCATCCGCAGCAAATAGATTGACACACAGTGTTTATAAAATCACATGTTGAAGCTTGAGCTGTGAATCAGTCACTCCAAACCCATTATCTCACAAAGTGATTATCGCTCATGTGCCAGGTCTCAGTCAAGAGCATTAATCCAATTAATGCATGCAGTTGATGTATGCGTTTACACTGATTGTGTTAGTAGATGTGGCTGTGAAATATTGGTCCCGAGTACATTGCGACTTATGTTTTGCCTTCCTATTTGGGTAAGAATGTTTTGCCTTATGGTAACATAACAGATGTGCTAAATTTAATTAAATCAGTGTTCCCAAAGGCAGAACAAGTCTACTGAGTGAGGGAAGAAGGAGAAGATGGAGTGAGAAAAAGTGTGCAGAATCTGTTTTTGAAGTTAAAGTGAAACAACTTTTTTTCTTTTTTGATTGAAGAGATACGTGAATGGAATCTGAGGAAGGGAGGTTGACTGTCTAGTAGGTGCTCAGGCCTTGGTAGCTGAGAGTCCATGAAAGAGATAGCTTCTGGATTTTATTTTAGGTTAAAAAAATAAAATAAATTAAGAAGAGCTTTGTTTCCATCACCTGTGTTTTAGAAGCCTTTGTCATTCTTGCTTTCTAACTAGGATTTTGTAAAACAAGATTTAATCTTATTACTGTTTATTATTATTCAACTATTTCAGGTTGATTTGAGTTTACTGACTCTTGTTCTTCCATCCTTTCAGAAGAATCAATTCGTGCATGCAAGCTCCTGGGCAGCTTAACTGTAAAGGTCAGTGCTCCTGAGATGCTTCCAAAACATAAGAACTGTTATCTGATTTAGGAAATACTAACAAAAAAGATAGTGTCATCAACAGGAATCTCTCTCTCTTAACTGTCCTTTTGATAAAGTATTGTGAGAGTGGGGAACGTGTAAGATAATGAGGAGGCATAGTTATTTCTCAGTCTTCCGCTAAAACGAAGAAACTCAGCCTAGTCTTTATGTAACATATTGCATTGCAGTCCTAATATAAAAATGTATCGTTTATTTCTAGTTACCCACAATGGTTCTACAGTTCGATGAAAGGGAGTGTACAGATGCATTTGCCCAGAGAGGTTGTGGATGCCCCATCACTGGAGGGATTCAAGGCAAGGCTGGATGTGGCTGTGGGCAGCCTGCTCTAGTGCTTGGTGACCCTGGGGGTGGGGGGGCTTGGCAAGGGGGTTGAAAACTTTAAGGTCTTTTTTAACCTAGGCTGTTCTATGAGTCTATGATTTATGTATGCATGCATACATGGGATTAAAGCTGGCACTGTCTGAATTGCAGTGATAAGTTATTTGCATCCTAATATAGTGCTTTTTATAGAGCACAGTCCATGAAACTGCGAGTTCTACCCAAAACTTTGACTCAGTGTAGTGTTTTAGCTATAATAGCCATGATAAAAAGCATAAGACAATTGCATTTATATTGTTCCTGAAAAGAAATGCATTATATTTTGACAAATGTTAAGCCTTTATTCTTCTGAAAATTTTCTGGGTCAAGTCTTGTGAGGGCACAGGCTTTGACAATTTTGTTTTGGTACAGTAGGATATGTTAATGGTGTGCTTAATTAGATGTGTTTATAAAAGCTTCTACTAGCACATGCATTCACCCCCAGCCAAAATAGTTATTAAATGAATAAAGGCAGAAGTGGATGTCCTGCTCTGATGAGCTTAAGCTTAGTACTGTATTTTTGCAGAGAGAGACAGTAGATTGATTTTCTTCCCTAAAATTGGCCGTGATGTTCCCATACACACTGTAGTTAGTCAGACATGCAGAAGACTGTATGACATGGCACTTCTAAGCAAGGAAAGATAGTATTTTTGAAATACACAATAATAGTTCCATTCTTGTAGTCTTATCTGTATTTAAGGTGTCACTGTAGAAGAGAACATACAATCACCTTAATTCTTACTCAACTAGGAATAGTCATATACTTAATTAGACTGTCAATAAATTTAAGCAGAAAAGGGAAAATGTTTCATTGAGTGAAAACACCATATTTGAGATCTGCATTTCTCATATCTCCATGTAGTTATTTGTATTCAACGTCTTAGAAGTTGCTGTACGTCCATATGTGATCTCCATTTAAGAATGCATAGCACCAAATAAATTATATATAGCTAAGAAAAGCTGCAAATATTTTTTTCCATTTTGAAATATGAATAGGATTCTTTTCTAAAGATGCATTTTGTTCTCTTTAAGATGCATCTCATCTTTAAAAGATAAAATAAAAATCTTTAAACACCAACTCTCCAAAGCTTGAGATTTAGATCAGTTAGTTGTGAGGGGTAAATGGATGTCTTCTCATGTGTCTTCAGGCAAACATCTTGAGTGCAATCAAGTCTGACAACAGTAGTGTTTAAGATTAAGTGCCTAGTCCTTAATTATAGAAGAAGTTAGTCTCTAAAAATGTCCTGCCTTCATTTACCACTATTTCTCTTAACAGTAAAACAACTTCATCTGTGCAGGAGGTAACAATATAAGGGTTGTGATCTCCTAATGGCCTGGAAATGTACAGGCTGTGCTCAATGGATTGTGAACCCCTTTCCTGTACTGTGATCTGAGATGAGAAGGCTTATTTTTTGAGGCATTCAGAAGCTGAAATTCAGCTGTGGCCATCTGATTGGGATATTCACACACAAGTGAGACTAAGGAGCAATGCTGTGAAAACACAGGAAGTTCGTACTTGTTCAGTCAGTTCTGATCAGAGTGGGAAAAGCTTGAAAAAAAGCTTGAGGTGAAGTCCGGGTGCAGCAGAGGAGGCTCATGTTGGATGTTATTAAAAATTTCCTCTCCAAAAGAGGTCAGGTGCTGTCATGGGCTGCCCAAGGAGGTGGTCGAGTCACCATCCCTGGAGCTGTTTAAGAGCTGTGGAGATGTGGCACTGAGGGATGTGACCAGTAGACATGGAGGGTGCTTGGGTTAGGATTCAATTTGGGTATCTTGAGGTCTTTTCTATCGATTATGATTACTGTTGTAAAGTACTTGTTCTGGGGCCACTCAGAGTTCTTTTCCCTTCCAAGCACAATGAAAACATAGAGCAGGAACCAAGACTTCCTATTACTCACTCCCTTCCCTGGCGTAGGGGATGGGCAGGCAGAACAGAGTAATAGCGAAATTATTAAGTTGTAAAATTCTGTGAGATTTGTAGAATTTATTCCGTATAATTGAGCACAAATTACTCCCCAGTGTCTTCTCTTTGCCCCTCTTCCTCTCTGTATGTGTGCATGTAAAGGAAGGATGGAAGAAGTTGTGGATGCTGATAGATTCCAATGAGGTGCCTGGGAGAGCTGAAATTTTTTCTGGAAGAGAAAATGAGAAGCTGACTGCACTTTTTATGACCTTTTTACTGTTCTGCCATAAGTATCCATGGCAACATGACTGTTTCTTTCATGCTGGTACTGTAGCATCAAAATAACAATAAATGCTGAGTTAAATTAATGTGATTGAATAGAACTTGCTGCCAGGTGTGCCAGGTTAAAAATCATAGTTAGGACACAGAAGTTTTCAGACACGATTTTAGTCTTTTTTTTTTATTGGCTATGTATGTTCCTTTTCTTGTTCTCCTTTTCTCTCCCCTCCGTCTCACTTTATTGCGGTGTGTATGTGATTTAATTTATTAGTTCTATTTCTATGCCATGTGAAGTCTTAATAAGGGTCCAAACTACTTTCAAAGAGGTTTCCGTTCATTTTCAACAGTGAACTTCTTCAGTGATGCACCTTATTAGAGTGTGGGAAGTTTTATTTTATGCATGTGTTGTAGAATGTAGTTTCTGGATGCCTTTCGTGGTAACCTGACAGGTACACAGAGAGCCAGAACTCTGTCTTCTAATGATCAGATGTCATTCTTTACTCAGAAAGGCCCAAGGCACTGGTGTAGGCTGGCTGGAGAGCTGTGGGTGCCCTGCTCCTGTTGGCACTCAAGGCTGGGCTGGATGGGTAGCCTGAACTGATGTGGAGCAACCAGTCTATGACAAGGGGTTTGAGCTCCGTGATCTTTCAAGTCCCCTCCAACATAAGCTATTCTAAAATTCACTTGTAGACAATTCTGTTGTTTTTGTTTGTGTTGTGGAGAAAGTTAATTTTTGTTTCTGTGTTCTACTCCTGTGTGGTTTGTGGAGGAGTAAAGAATACTTAGATTTGTTCAAGCATTTTCAATAAACAGTGAATTTTACTTAGTTTTAAAATTGAGGTCAAGGTGAAAGAAAAACACATAAAGCAGAAAAAATAGTCTTAAATGCTCTCAAAGACTTCTGAGTTGCTTCTGCTAGCAAAGCATTTTCAGAGATGACATTAGTGTTTCAAAGAAGCGTTTTAGGGATCTGTTTCTGCTCTTCCCTTCAATTTGAAGCGCTAGTGGGGTGAGCGGATATCTAATTGACATAATGATGTGTGAATTCTTGCTATGCAGAGGTGATACCTCTCCAGATCCAGTCTGTCAGGCTGATTTGTTACGTGATGCCTACTTTAAGCCTTCGTATTATGAATCCCAAATAGATGCACTTCAAACAAATGAAGGCTCTAATTAGTTGATAGTTTCATTCTATTTTCTTCCTTTTTTTCCAGGCGGAATCCTTCAGCCCTGCTCTGCCGTAACCTCAGAGCCAAGTGCCAGCTGCTGCCTGCCCACCCCTCCCCATTCAGCACTACCAAACCCCGCAGGACGCGGCTGGAGGCAGCACGTTGACTGATCGCCGCGAGCAGGCTGTGGGCTCGCAGCAGCAGCTCGCTGCCTCTGACATCACTCCCAGAGCTCACATCCTACTCCGAGCTCCCTCTGTTAGTCGGTCCGTGGGTCGGGAGAGGAAGCAGGAGACGCTGCGAAGAGGATCGGTGAGGAGCAGAACAAAATAGAAGGGCTGCATCATGAAATTCCTCCCTGCTTATTACTTGCTGCCTCTTTTTCCTGCACTGGTCTTCAGCGCTAGGTGAGTACGGAGAGCTATTTTGCTTTCAGTTGTTTGCTCTTTATTCTTTTAGACTCAGAGTATTCACAGGAGGAATAACGCGGGTTTCAGCTTCAGCTGGGGTAGCAAGTTTAAAGCACGGGTATCTTTTCTGATTCTTGTTTTCTTCTTCCCCCTCTGGATCCTCTGAGAGACACTGAATCCTTTACTTGCTTTCTCTGGTCTTTTTTATGCTGTTAAAGAGCTGCTCCTGTGTAAGTTGACCCACAGCTCGGGAGGTGAAACAAGAATCAAATGTAAGCTTCATACCTACAGCAGCAATAGCAGATACTGTGCTTTATGGCAAATAAGGAGAACCAAAACTAAGAATGTGTTAATGTATTCCCCCATTCAGTGCAGGAAAATAAACACTTAGATAAGATTATCTCAGCTCAGGCTTTTGCATCTGAACCTATGTCTTATCCTCTAAGACTCTGAGATGTATGGCTTATCTTCTTGAGTGTGAGATACAGGTAAGGTGTTGCAGTGTTACCTCAGTGCCAAGAGATGTTAAAAAGTTGCTGCAATCCAGAAGTGTTCCTTTCAGTGCAAGTACAGTGCATCACTGAGAAAGTGTGTACAAAACCTATTGCAGCCTGAAAATAAAAACTGTTCTTGTAACATAGCATGTACTGTACAGTTGCTCAGGAATGGTGTTTTGTCTGTGCTGTGGGCGTAACATGTTCAGACAAGGGAAGACACAGCTGCCACTCTACCCTATTGTCTTCTTCAGAGAAGAGTTAATGCTGGGTGCAGAGTAGATATGTCCTTATGGCATGGCTCTCAGTCCAGGCTTCTTAAGTTCACGTTGCTGATCAGAAAATATGCCTAAACTTTAAGCATGGCATTTCTCTGCTTTGCTAGTAAGAAGTACACTATCAACTTCTAAGCACAGAAAGCGTGTTACTAGAGGATGTGTGCATTTGTCATGAAAATGCTGCTTACTTTGGATATAGTCTCCTTTAAAATGTATTCCTTTTTATGTTTTTTATACTTTCTGAAGGGGTAAAAAAGAAAAAAAAGCCCTACGTGTTTTCAAGTTTCAATTACTTATGGAGTTGGAAAAAAAGTCTGCTAGGTACTCAAGGTGTAGCAGTGGCACCTTTCAGTACATTTGCAAACATAGTCAAGTGTTCAATGGAAAAGCTGGGTGGGAGAAGACCTGAATGCAGGAAGAAGTAAGGAGTATTATGTTTCCATTATCTTCCTACTGCACTCCTTTTCTAGGGAGTAATTTCTGTTTTTCTGTAACGCTTCTAGTTTAGAGACTACAGTGCCAGTCAATACAAAGAACTCCAATGCTCTTTGAAATATAAAACACTGAGGAGAATTGTAATGTGCAGGTGTTGGACAGCTTTACTCTCTGACTGAATAAGACTGAGGAAACATTCACTAGCAGACAAGAGTGAAACTTGTGCATTTAGTTCAGTAGTTCTACTCATTTAAAAGTGTTATATTCTTTATTAACCCGGAGTTGAAAAGGGAAAGAAGTGACAAGATGGTTTTGACAGATCCAAGTGTGCATCTTGCATGGGCTTGTCCAGATGAAAATGTCTTAAAAAGAGATGTAGAAATTGCTTGGATACTTCCAACTTCGGAGTTTTCATGAAATGTCAGATAAATAACAACAGTGTTCAGGAGCAAGGAACAAGGCATCCAGTGTAACACCCAAAAAAGCAGGTGCCTCTCATCTTCATACGAAAGTATTTTTCTGTATAAAAACATGACCTGTGTTCACCCTTCAGAATAATGAAATTCAGGTCCCCACCTTCCTCCAAAAATAATTGAACAGAATACGGAGAAGCTGAAGTTGGCATGTGAATGCTAACTGTGAACATAATGACTTGAAGGAGTGTATCTATTCTGAAGAGTGTAATTGTTTTATGGCATGTGATGATTTGTGCTCTCCTCTAATTGAGGAGTGAAAATGACCGGTGTGAGAAAGTCCACTTAAGGTACACTCAAGTAGAATTTTATGTGTTATAAAGCGAAGATTTGCTTTTGATAGCAGACTGGTCATGGTGTTCCACAGGGCACTCACCCTCTACTGTAGTTGTAGTGATTTGTAAGTCTGGAGGCAGTGGTCAGCAGCTTCCCTTCAGCCACTTGATTTTTAACTGCCTGTGTAGAACACAGAGTAATTCTTCAACAACTCATGATAGAAACTTAAAAAATAGAAAAAATAATTATACAGTGCTATCAATATTTTGCCTACTGGGAAGAGATGATGCTTTATTCTCTTGCAGCAGAAGACTGTTCTGTCTGCAGCGGTATTTTTTAATTTTTTTTTCAAAACATGGTTAATGCATTTGCTGGACTGAAACGTAGCAGGCTGTCAGGAGCAGTTGCGTTAGCAAAAAGCAGGGTCTAATATTGTGCTGAGTGAAATTGCTTAGATAAGGAGAAGCACCTGCGTTGTGGGGCAGGAAGTTTTCCATTGTGATCTGTTTTTTCCTTAAGCTGATAGTGAAGCCAAGTATCACTGCTTAATACATTAGTATGAAAATCAATGTATGCAGTACTTAATGCAGCTGTGGACAGCAAGGAAATTTTTTCTTCTTTGTCTTAAGTGGTGTTTTCTTCTTTACCTCATGTCAGGGTTTTGTGACTTTAGACAGACCTCAGATTGTCTACAAGGCTAATAATAAACAAAAATTGATGAGTTGAGTTATATTGATGCACATCTTGACTTATTTTACAACATTGTTGAAAAGAGAAATACACAGTTATAACTGTTACGGTTGTGTTCATTATTAATTTCTGACTTACAAGGCTGCATATTGCGAACGCCTCAGCACGATCTACAACTGTATAAATGAACCAAACACCTATTAAATTACAGAAAAGTGTACTTGAACACTTTTCTGTATTAATTAAACTTGGTTTAGATGTGGTTTCAGAACCTGGTTATTAATCATATTTCAAGATTCTTTGTACTGTGAAAGTGATTAGAAGATTGAGTTAGCTTGGACTGTCTAGTTAATGGTGTGTTTGGATGGAATTAGTAAAAGTTACTGCTTGGAATCCCACAGAAAGTTAAAGAATATATTTTTGAAGGTGGAATGAACTTGGTTCAAACTATTCTAAAGTGTGTGTTTCCCTGTCTGTTCTTATGTTTCTTTGGACAGTTTGGTTCGGGCAGATGTTAAGTGATGATCATCAAGTTATTCATTTGGGTCAGTAACTGAGAACTGCAGTTCTGATTATCTTCTCAAATGAGACTTGCTTCTTTTTAGGTAGAATGAACATTTTCTGAGCAGTTATTGTTACAATTGGAAGACCAGGTACTTAAAACCATCGATGACCACACTTGTCCCAATGATGTGTATCTGACTCATTCAGGGAGCCTCGGTATAAAGCAAAACTTGTCTTTTCATCTAAGTGCTTAAAACACAGAACTTTCTGAGTGTGAAATTTGCCAGATGCAAAATTGGATCAAAATAGAGTTTTGTAGTTGAGAATAGGCCCGTAAGCCCGATAGATGCATTTTAATATCGATATTAATAATACTAAACAGTAATTCATTAAAAGGATGTATAAATACCAAGGCTGTGAAAGGCAGAATTTGTGGCTTACACTTTTTTTCCTAGTAGTGCAATTCAGTGACAGCCTTACAAAGCTGATGTTAGAAGACTATATAGAATTTAAGTGAAATGCCACCTTTTGTTTTATGTCAGGATAAAATCAGCATGCTCATTTCTGGTAGTTGGGTGCTTCTTAATGAAGGTATGGGATTTGGTCTACTGCACGGATACTGTTGGAAGCAATGAAATTAACTACACATCACTCGCCTTATGAAAAATGAGAACGTGACTCAAAAGCTTGCTTTTTCCTTGTGACTTATTTTCAAGGTCAGCTCTTTTCTTTGCAGCATTTGTTGGTTTTGGTAACTTTTATAAAGTGCGTGAAAGTATGATTACTTTCCCTCAGATAAAGTTTCGTGAAAGATTTCTTCTGAGAATTAATGATGGGCAAAGGGGAATATCTTTGACATTATAATACTGGGGGTTGTGGAAAACTAAAGAAATATTGAAAGAAATCCTCGTTTTCTAGTTCTTAGACTTTCTGATCTGGCAGATGTTCCAAGTCTCTCTTATTTACACTGACAGAAAAATAGGGAGAATTCTGCCTCAACCTGAATTTTGAGGTGGAAGAGTGGGAATTACTTGTGGTAACTTCCCCATCTGTAGCCGTATTGTCACTTCGTGCTCAAGCAGGTGACCAAGAGCTATCTTCCCTTCTGGGATCTTGGGCTGATGTCTAGCAGCATCCTTCCTTTTTCTCATGTGTGAGAGTGAACTGTGAAAAGTGGTAGCTTGAATTAGGCTGCTTTAGCAGAAAAGGATGTGGATTTTCGTGTAAGGTGGGTGGACAACAAAAACTTCTATTATATTGCTTTTTGAATTCTTCAAGAAATGTAGGGACGTTTACTCAATCCTGAGCCTCCTGCTCAGAATTCATTTCATGCTTACTTTAACCATCTGACTTTCCTAAGCTGCGGAAGTATTCTGATTTCTATCGAGCCTGGATGATTTTGCATGTTAGGCTGACATTTTGCAAGTACTTGTTTTGTAGAAATGGCATTCAGCATCTGGCTTGGGAGTATTTATATATACCTGAAGAAAGTGGACTGTGGACTGTGTTTAAAAACAAGGGGGCAAGTTTACTTATGGTGTAATTTAGTTCTAGGAATATTTTTAGCTCAGTTTCTCTATTTTGATGCACTGGTGAGAATCTAAGCCAACAAACCTCTTGGTATTCACTATTAGGTGAAATAAAGTCGTCGTCTTCTAGGAGAAACTCTGAGGGTTTGTTTAATTAAAAAATGGTAATAAAACAAAGATGAAAAATGAACAAGTAAATGTTGGAGAAAAAACCTCACTGATAATACTAAAACAGTCAACATGGCAACAAGACAAAAAATCCCCACCATGCTGTAATATAGTACAGACATGTTCAAGGTAGTTTTTAAACAAGGTAGTTGGGGCGTGTCCGTCTTTCACAGAAAATAAAGCAAGACCTGCAAGGGGTGCAGTTCTTGGCATCAGAATGAAATTGCTTAAGGTTAATTCGGGGATCCCTGTGCTTGCACTACAGTGCATTATGTGGATAGATATTTCCTTGATGTGGCCTTAAGTCAGTGATGTACATTTCCATGGTTGCAGCTCATTTATACTGCAATAACCACACATTTAATCTGTCTTTCACTTGAAGTGAAGGGGGGTGGTAAAGTAGTAGGTTCTTGTCAAAGTTTATAAATTTAATGGTGCTTTCTGCTGTGATGGTTAGGGATGGTATCTGATGAAGAATGACTACCTTGGAATTGATACGCTGTAAATATTTTATCCCGGACAATAGGATAACAGGGCAAAGTGCTCCTCAAAATTAAGCCTAAATTAGAAATTAATGTAGTGAATCTTTGCAACTTTAGCCAGAAAATAAGTTATTTCGTGGTATTAGTTTCTACTTTTTAAATCTGAATAGAAATAGTAGTAAAGATGAGGGGAGTGGAAGAAAAGTGGACTTGTGCTTATTATGTCACGTGCAGTGCATTTCTAGATGCATTTTATGTTGCATAAGGATGTTCGGAACTGGGATACTTTTGTAATTTTTAATGTGCAACTTGTTTTCAGGGAAACTGTAATGCTGTTTCTCTGATCTGCTAGTTCAGTTGAATATAAGGATATCAAACTAAATTTGTAATCCCTCCTTCTCCAGAAACACATTTGGTATTGCTTCTATATATAACAGCGACCTGTTCCCAGACAGCGATCTTTGCGATACACCAATCTGCAGACAAATCTCATTTATGCAACTTGTCAGAAAGCACTGCTCCTCGTTGTCTGGTTTTGCACTATTGGCGCACTGGCTGTCTTGTAAGGGTCGAGTCTGTAAGTATGTTCTGAACAGAAGACAAGTGATGTTTGTCTGAAAGAAAGTAGTTCACGCCATCCTTCAGTCTCAGTATTGCATCAAGGTTTAAGATGCTTGTTCTTATATATGCTATTTCAGGCATAGTAGAGTGGTGGTGCCTTTTAGAAACGTTGAAGGATAAAGTGGAAAATCTGACATTGTATCAAATTGCATCTAAATTTTCACTTATCTTCCTGTGCTGTTACTTACCCAGCTTCTTCCTTTACCTAATTTCACTCCTGTGTTTATTAATCTTTACATTTACTGCATATTAGATTGAGCACTGGAAGAAAACATTGATATCTCTGCTGTATTCACTGGAAATCAATTTCTATGAATCATAAAACAAGTCAACGTTATTATTTGTGAGATGAGGAAATAAGTTGGTGTGGAATTTCTTGATATCTTATTTGCTGGTACTAATTGATAGCTTCTATACAAAGTAGTACAGGGGAATGTCAAATTCTTGATGCACTCACTGTATGCCTGCTATCAGAAGAAGACAAGGCCAGTGGGCTGCCTGCTGCTGTATTTTGGTTAACGATTCCATCTCTTTGCAGCATACTTCTGTTGCTGTTTCTAATGAATGCTCATGTTTTGTCAATTAATGTTCACAACTTCACTGTGGGATATGTAGTTCCATATACTTCGGTTCACGATACCTGAGACTTTAAGTGCTTCCATGATTTTTGGTGCTGTGGATGACATCAGAAGTAAGCAATGTGAACTTGGAACTGGTGAACTAGAGGACTGTGAGTGACAGCAACCACTGTGGCAGCGTGATATATGCTTTATGTAAGATTTTTTTTTCTTATCCTCATCACATTTGAATGATTTTGCAGTGATGTCTTTTTCAGGCTGGCCTGTGGCAGCAAGCAAGAAAAGGAAAGCAAAACTTCACTGAAATGCAGATGAGATGAGGAAGATGTGTGAAAATGGAATTGGTGTGACTGAAAAGCAGATGTGCTCTGGGTGCCCTTGGATAGGATGTAGCGCAGGTTAACTCCCACTGTCACAGCATAGTGAAGTGTGCAATCAGCAAGAAAACTGAGAATGTCTGTTATTACATGTTTGTTTGTTTGTTTTTAAATGAGGAAATAAAATGATTTTTACTCATACCTCCCTTACACTTTTTCTCTAAGAGGGAATCCTTTTCAGGATAGGATGAAGCTCCAAGGTTCCAATCAAATACTTGTGTTCGATAAACAGCTGAGCCTTTGAGCAGCTCTGCTGAAACTGATCAGTTCATGATTAATTCTCATCTTCTATACCCAATATGATCATTGTTTTCTTACTTCCGATTAGTGACTGGCTGACTCTGTCAGCCCTTCTGCAGGTCTACCCTGCTCTTCTGTGGAGTGTGCAAAGTTCCTGACACATTCTCTCCTAAAAACATGCACCGTGACTTTTTTTGTTTCCTTTATTCCACGTGAATGGAGCCAACTTTGGCTGAGGGACCAGAGATTTTGAAAGACTTAATGCCTATAATCTGCATCCAATTTTCTTTAAATGTGCTGAATGAGTCTAATCTAGGTGCCTTTTGAATTTCAAATGAGGGACAGTGTGATGGCTCCACTAACACTGAAAATCTGGAAGTAAATGAGAGCTAGGCTCTTGAAAATGAGCGTTGTGTTCAGCTGTTGTGTTATACTGGGGATATACAAAATAGTCATGTTAGAAATCCATTCTGACCGAGTTGAGAAGGTCTAGCTCTGCAGCTTTCTTTGTTTCTCTGGGAGCTCAGGAAGTGTTGATGTAACCACAGTGCCCCATGCCAGTGGGGTGAGAGGGCTCTCAGAACCCCCAGCATCCTTGAACTTTCCATGTGTTGTCTTCATTAAGCATTTCTAACTGGGCAATCAGTGCAGCCTGTACTTCTTAAGTTGGTGGACAATTCAGTCTTGTACCACTTCCTGTGAAATCTCTGTATTCATAGTATGAAAAAAGTAAACTCAAGTGTGTAGACAGTGAATGAGACTTTTCACAGTTGCTCTTCTATTTACTAAGAAAACAACTATCTGCTGTTCAGTACACGCAGATGTTGCTCTGTTTGGCTCAGGAAAAAAGATGTTCAATTTGATATCTTTAACTCATACCTTCCTCTTTCTTCCTGTCTCAAATATCTAGTTCCTTTTCTAGTTTCTAATTTGCTGGTGCTCTTTTGTCTCAAGGGAAGAGTGCTTTTCTGAGTCCATTTGAAGAACTGATTAATAATTCCTTGAAACAGATACCTAGTAGAATGAGATCAGAGGGATGGTTGTGGGAAAGCAGTTTGTTTTTAGTATCTCTTTATAGGAAGTAAATAAAAAGGAGCATTAAGTGATGAATAACTAACTTGAAGTATTTGTATGATCCTAGAGACCCTCTCTTTACCTGTATCTTACCAAAGGACAGCTACATCCCACTGCTGCTTTTCCTATACAGAAGTGAAGTTAGCTGTATGTGTAAGATGTGCGTGAGATACAGGTGTCTGAGAAAATTTGGAATGTAGAGGGAAGGAAATTCAATCTGCTCTCACTGTTACTGCACATGATGTTGATTCTGATATAGATGCAGGCTTATTTCTTTAAAGCTTAACAAGTTTTAGGAAAGTGTTCTGTGCGCTTTAAACTTCATCAGTGATGACACGTTCACCTTTCGCTGCTCTTTAGATAACGCAGTGTGTAAGAATCTTCTTAACTATCATTATTTACTCCATGGTAATGAGAGTAGAGAGAATTCTTACCATTTTAATATAAAGAAAATGAGTGCCTGTGGGAAAATCCTGTGATTTGAGGCAGATTCTGAAACATCATAGTGGGTATTGATAACAGTCAACCAGAAACTGCAAAATGGGATACAATTTCATTAGTGTGTTTTCAATTGTAAGATCTTTTGCCGAAGGGAAAATATGTAAATTTGCATAGCATATGTGTCTGTGTAAGGATTTCATACTTTGTGTCTAGAAATCATGGAAAGACTGATTGTTTTGCCATCTTCCTGCAGGAGTCTGAATTAGATATGTATGCTTTTGCCTGTATGCAACTAAGTAATTCAAAACAGCTGAATAATTTTTCTTACACATCTTGGGATGCTCCTTTTGCAGATAAATACATCAAATGATTTCTACAGGTAACCATATTTTTTATTCATTATTCTACTCCTTTCAAATGCAAGAAGCTGAATTGGAGACAAGCATGGTTTCTGGGAAACAGACTAATTTGGAATTATTAGGTTAGAATCACAGAATCGCCAAGGTTGGAGAAGACCTCTGAGATCATCCATTCCAGCCATCCACCTACCATCAATATTTCCCCAGTAAACCATGTCCCCTAGTGCAACATCTAAATGCTTCTTGAACAGTTATACTCTTTCAGTTGAACAAACTTATTCTTCTGTGTAAAAAAAAAATAAATAATAATAATAATAATAAATATTCTGTTGAAATGCAGGGAACCAACAGAAAGTTGCTGTGTTTGTAATGCCATTGGTTACCATAATGGCATGGGTCTAGCATTCCTGAAAAGGGAACTTGGGAAAATGCAGTTGTTTTGAATGCTTACTCAGCAATATACTTTTTCTTCTTCTACTTTTCTTCTTACACTGACTTGGTAGTTTTTTGTGACTTGGAAGTTGCTGGAAGCTATTCCAAGCACTTCCCGATGCACGTGAAACACAATGGGTGCTGTTGTGTGCTCTCCTCTCAACTGGCCCTGTAGCTTTCACCAATTTTGCGTGCTTGCTAACTCCCATCCTAACTTAGAGAAAAATCGTAGCTGTTTTGGGCCTCAGATTCTGCATCTTTTTGTGCTTCTTCTGGTTGATTGCACTCTGGGACCTTAAAGTCCTTTTTCTGTTATGTTGATGCAAGTTGCAGCTTCTTAATCTTCTAGTTTAATAATGGAAGGGCCTATGTCTTTGAATTGAAAATAGTTAAGGGATGTTCCTGAGCTTATGTATAGGTAAAGAAGGTTCCATGAATCTTCGTATGGAGTATATATGTACCTCCAGGAAGGCATCTGAATGTATATTAACTGAAGACCTTTTTGTACGAGGTATGCATGGTAGGAAGAGAGTATCCCCCATGTATCCCCTGCTTATATTAAAGAATGCCTGCTTTCTAGCACTCAGAATCCTAGAGAGTTTCCTGATAGATTACTTTACAGTCACAGTGTAGCCCAGAACTCCATGTGATACTCAAGTTCAAGCTGCTTGGTGACCTCTCATAATGAGTAGGTTTGTATTTATAGTAGTGTACAATGACTGAGAATTGAATGCAGCTTTATGATGTTGGTATGATAGTTTTCTGCTTCCAATACTTGAGCCTTTTTGACCCATATTGCTGTACACTGTTCTTTAAGGGAGAAAAAATAAAGGAATCTTCCAGCCAATGATTACTAATTTAATTATAGAAAGCTATATTATTGGCTTTAAAGCTTATATGTTTTACTTATTAGAAGCTATTGATGTATAGGCTTGAATCAAACAATAGCAGTGCTACTTTCTATGAGACAGAATCCAGAGCCAAGAATGGTGTTTGTTCACCAACCACCATTACTCTGCCTTGCAGCATCATTTTCAATTGATGTAATTCTGAATGAAGTGTTGTGTTATATTTCTAATTTGTCTTTATGAGAAGAAGAAAACTGGGAAGACTCTAATTTTCTTGCCTTTGTTTTCTTCTGCCAAAACCATTATGGAACCTAGACCAGAAATCTTGGTTTAAGTAATAATAATAATAATAACAATAATAATGGAAGATCTCTATTCTCTCTTCATTGGGAGAAAAAAAAAAGTGATGTGTTGTTTTTTTTTTTTTTTTTTTAGATAATGAAAGAAACTATCTACTAAAAATGAAGTGGTCACTTAGATACTTTTTGATTAGAAATGTGTTCTAAAAGCTTCATCTTAAATGTTTTTCAGGAAATATCTCTCTCTCCAGTATCTCTTTTAAGGTATACAGCGATAATGTAATTAGTTCTTGTATACAAAATAGTTCTTGACTTTTCTGAATATGCTGCTCTGTAAAAAAAAAAAAAAAAAAAAAAAGTTGAAAAACTTCTGTTAGCAATTATCAGAACATGAGAAAAGATTATCCTCTCCTTCACTGTTGCTTAATGATTGCTTCGGCACTTAAAATCTTCAGGCTGTGCTTATAAAACCGTAGTGTTCACATGGGTAGACCCATATAGGTTAATATGTGATACTTGGATTAAATTGATTTCAGAAGCAGCACATTTTCAGCCTTAAGTGAATCCATTTATAGACCCTCATGCTGCAGGAGTTCTGTTCCCACTTCTTGCTTGAATTACTGTTGCTGTGATTGAGTAAAATACTTTTACATACCGAAACTATTCCAAGCATTTACAGTACCTCTTATTGTATGTAAGAGACTGAGGGTTTTGATACCTGCTTTCAAACTGCCAAGAAGTTTCTGTGTGATAAGAAACAGCAATGGATTTGTAGTTGTCTTTATCCCAATGAGGCAAGACCATGGGCTGCAAAATATTTTACCTTTATAAGGATCCCAATGGTTTTGCAGTCTTTGTGGAAGTTTGCCTTGTTCAAGTGACATATAGTCCTTGGGAATATTGAATGGCTTGGCAGGATTCCACTGGAGTAAAATTGGAAACAGACTGTAGTTTCAAATCAATTATTTGATGACTTTCAGTAATGGCTAAGAAGAAAGACCAATTTAGCACCTTTAGGTTCATTGTACCATCCATGGAATTCACTGAGTGACTCAGTGAGATCCTTACAAGAAGGAGGGGCAGAAATTAGTAACTGATATAGCAAAGGCTGAATCAGCAGCACTCAGATTTTGGATGGAGAGTTTTCTTGGTTCAGGGCCTACAGAAAATGTTCATGTTATGTTTACTTCAGGAAGTTCTGGGTGACTATCACTTGAGTTACGGGATTCAGCTTTTCATCTTTACTCTTCTACTTTTGACTTGTGCAGTACCCGTGCATGTGGATACTGCTCTTCAATTGTTTTCTAACTTGCATATGAACAAAAATGGTGGATATTAACCCTATGTTCTCAATGTACTGACTTCATGACATCCTGTTGCAAAACACAACAGCTCTTGCATGTGCTAAGCAGACTAACTTATCTTTCTGAGAGTCTTCTAATTCCAGGAGCTGGTGGTCCTTGTTTTGATATTTTTGGAGGATGTCTGTGACAGTTTGAAGTGTTTGTCCCTAACTGGGTATTGAATGGATTATATGTTGTAGAAATTGTGAAGTGTTTATTAAATTTACAGTGTCTCAGATATGTTTATAACTGTTCTAGGTTGTCTTTTGGATATTTTAAGCTGTTATCTGCAGTAAAAATGGCCTTCCTTTGCTTTTCTTTATGTTTGCTACCAGGTGTGTTTCATGGGATATTCTCTGCATAACATGAGCAGTGAAACTGATGATTGAGTGTGTTCTCAGTTGGTGGTAGTTTGATGAGCGCTAGGACAGTGTGCTTCCTGATCTGCACAAGTGAAGAATACAGGCATCATATAAAATGTATTTAAATTTATCTGAGAATTCAATAGGGGGATCAGAAGAATCAACTGTGTGTCTGTACATAATTGGACATTGCATACTGATAGGAAGAGCTGTCTGTCGTAGCTGAAGGATGGCTCTGTTCAAAGTAGATTCTGCCTGTTCTGGTGTTGAAATTGTGGCTGTATCTGTACCACCAAGAAAAGAAGAAAACAATACTCAGAAATTACAGAGCCTCTCTCTGAGGTCAGTGACTACACAGCAGCATGAAAATCATGGTATTCCCTACTAACATGTAAGAAAATGCAGTACTGTGTTTCAGATGGAACCAGATCAAATCATCAGCTGGCATTCACAGCTTTATGCTTGCTGTGGATCTGGTCATCCACCAAATTGAGACATCTTTTAATTGTGATAATTATAACTTTGTCAACTCATTGAGCACTTAACTGTTTTGATCCAAATCAGTATTTAAGACTGGATTCTTAATGCTGAGTAAGTAAAAAACAATCGTAGATGATGACCTGTTTCCAAACCTTTGGGATAACTGTGTTGTCAGGAACAGGACTCCCTCCAGACTCTTCATACGGGAACATGTTTCAGCCTTGGTGCAGCTTTCAGCCATTTCAGACTATTTTCCCTTTGTATGATGCTGAGCAATCCAGTGCCTACCTTCTCACTCACCTGTAGTGCTCCTTTCAAAATCCTCCTCATTTCTTCTGTGTGAGTGGAAGATGGGGAGATGGAGAAGAGAAAATCATGTGTTTATGTGGGCTGTAATTCTATTTAATATATCTTCCTACTGTCACTCATTTTCTTTCACTAACAAAGGAAATTCCTGTTGCCTAAGAATGGACTCTCAGTTTACTCACACTGTAGTAACTGAACTTACTTTTGTGGGCAGTGCTTTCCTTTTGCTTTCATCTGCTTAAACTAATTAAGGGGTTTAAATTCTTGATAAGTCCAGAAAGGGGTTAGATTGTTAGAATTATTCCTGATAAGTGCTAGGCACTGCTGTGCTGTATGCTTCAAATCCATGGGATTTGAAAAGTTATGAGGAAGAATTGTAATGCTACTGTATATCTAGGGAACCGAGTTCAAAACATCTGTTCCAGCTTTCATTACAAGATGAAAGGAGCAGGGAAAGAAAACGAGTTCAAACTGAGAAAAGAGAAGGCTGGTAATGGAGTGAGAAATCCCATTAACTGAGCTTGAATCCTATTTATTTCCCTCAGTGCTGTGATATTCACTGACGTTGTATATAAAATATTATTGTCACGAAATATTCTCAAGGTTTCACCAGATGACTGACACATTCAACATAAAACATATCATCTCTCTTACAGAGACCAAAACATTTATAACTATGGATTTTAATTCTTCTATGAGCTGAAGCATGGCTTGTTGTAGAACCTGGTAAATGAGGCACAACTGAAACAATGGGATAGCAAAGGAAATGTGTCCTGTTCGTTGCTCTCCTGTGTCTTAAGCTAAATGGTTTGCACAGATCTGGAGGGAAGTAGTGTGTCTGGGGGGTTGTGGCAAGTGGGCACTAAAGATCTGCTCAGTTGCTGCCTGGAGAAGGAATGGCTGCTGGAAACCATCCTTGCAGAAATGCAGCTGTTATCCTGCAGTGGAATTACCTGTTTCCAACAGGCAACAGAGGAAGCACAGTTGTGCTTCTGGAGGAGCTAATAAGTAGTGAAGGGTGAAGATTACATTGCTTGACAGAAACAGAGATCTAGGAAGATGGGACTTGTGTTAGACTGAACTATAGTACTGGAGTCTCCTTTGAGATTAAAACTGAAGGAAAGAGTAGAAATAAGATAAAGAACTGAAACGTGCAGTCATAAGCACAAGTTTCTCTAATTCAGACAATGAGTGACTGTGAAAGTCTTGTCATTTTCAGGTACAGCCATTTTTCTCCTTCCTTATACTAGTTCTGAAATATTAGACCAGAAGCCTACCTGTCTTTGCTGTGGAGCATTGCAAGCTTTCTAAATGCTTTTCAGTAAACACTGACAGAAGAATCTGAACAGTTTCTTTTGAGTTATGCATGGAGGATAGTGAGCAAGAAGAATGGGACCTGAAGAGAGTGAGGCATAGCAAGATAGGCTGCTTAGAAGCAGGAAAGCCCTTTCTGTGTGGGGGGGGGGGAGGATGGGGGTGTTTGACAGTACCAAGTACTGCCTGCATGGGTGAAATGCTACAGAGAATGGGTGGTTTGCCACCTGAACAGTGTTCAGTGTGTGCTTGTATGCCTACTGAGTTACTCAGTATTGTATCTATACCCAAAACAAAACCTTCAGCTGTAGCTAGAGTTCAACTCTACCCCACATCTTGTGCAGTCAGAATGCCACTGACAAAACAACTGCTGCATTTTGTCATGAAAGCCTACATTATAATTGAAGGCATTGGTTTCATTGCAGATGCAGTCCTTAGAATGCTTTTGCAGCAGCTGAGCCGGTATTTGTTGGAGAATGCTGTAGGGAAAATGATACAGCTGGCAGCATGTCTTTCAGACTAATTACTATTTAACTGGTGTATTTGTACAGGTTGGTAATGTATTAGCTGCTGCTTACATTATCTCAAAATTTTCTTAGAGGTTTCTAGTTCAAAATCGTATTTCTCCAGGATTTTGTGAAGCTATTAACAAAATCTACCCTTGTCTAGTTACTGCATTTGACTATTAGAAATGGAATATTTTGTTAAGTAAAGGATGTCTGTCTCTTGTGTACTTTCATCAACACTTTCAGGGAATTTTTCTAGTAGAAAACATGAAAATTTCCGTGAGGAAATTTCTTAAGCAGCTATGGAATGGAGAAATAGAAGTTAATTAGAAATAAGAGGAACTGAGACCTGAACCTGCACTGAATACAACTGTGTTTGTTTAAAGTGTCCTGTTTGTACTTTAAAAGTAAAGTGTTTCTATCTTATGCATCTTTTCTTTTTATGGCCACTCTCGTGAAGCTTATGTTGTTGTCATAAGGGCTGTGGTATTATTATCTTTGGTGCCGGTACAACTTGTGAAGCTTCATGAATTGTTTCATGTTTTATGTTTACTAGATCATAATGAACACAATCCTTTCTGAGGGGAAGAAATGTAATTTGAGAAGAATACTTTGAAACATTAGTAACTGGGACTGTTTTGAATTTGTTGGGTTTGTTTCTAGAGGAATGCATAGTCATCTGTTGGCCCCCATAGCTACATGGGTAGAAATGGCACCAAAAAAGATGAAAAGCCACTTAAAAAGTAATACTTTGTTTTTATATACTGTGTGCTGTATGTTTTTACTGCTTGAAACCAAGAAAGAAACTGTGCCACTACTCTTACGGAAGTCAGCACTTGTTCTGCCATCAGGAACTATCCTCCAGAGAACAGGTGAGGAACTACACTGTAAATGCTTATTTTCAATTTCATTGAAGACCAAATAAGATTTCAACTTTGAGATTTTGGCTTTCTTATGCCATCATGTTATGTTTCAGAGAGTGAAATTAGAGTGCCTCATTCACTTGGCTATTGTGTTGTAGTCACAGAGCTGAAAACTGAAGAATACTTGGATCTGCTCCTAGTGGGGTGAGAAGAATTGACTGTTATTGCTATCTGGAGTTCTAGCAGCCTTAGTGGAATGCAAATGATTTTAAGAGATTCCATCAGCTTTGCTAACCCTTGATGTGAGATGTGAGGTTACTGTGCAAATGTGAGCATGTCTAATTCATAGCATCCTTCTGCTATCTCAAAAAGAAGAGTATAACACTTCATATAATTCAGCTTGCCTGCAGTACTTGTTCCTTGAGCTAGTACAACCAAGAGTCAGTCAGCTCTAAGGTCTGTGGAGACCCTTACTGCCTGCTGTTACATCCAGCCTAAGAGATGTTTTCTGTAGGTGGTGGCACCAAGAAAAATAGTAGCTTTTTTAAGACTAATTGTTGTATTTTGGTTACCAGTTGTGTACAGTTTCCAAGTACTCAGAGATCAAGTCTGCAAAACATGTAAATAGAGGTATACTTTTACTTGTTTTATTGAGAAATAGCTTTCTGCAGTTAAGAATCTTTTGTTTTATTTTCTATTCTGTCTGTAATACGTGGTGAATTGAGCTGTTGTAATCAGGGCCATCTTCTATTGCAAATGCCAACTGGATTTAACATTTCCTTGTTAAGAGAATTTGTCTGTGACTGCAGGCAAAGCTGGCTTCTCTGTTCTGACAGTGAAACTGTGATGGGAAGTACCTTTCTTTCTCTGTATCTTTTAATTCATTAAGTCTCTGTTCAAAACTCTTTGGAAAACAGATTTCCTTCTGCATGCGTAGGGGTGAGATCAAGAAATCTTACGTTGCATATGCTGTAGATTTACATGAAATACATTTGTGAAGTGTTCCTTTAGAATGATTTTGGCTTTTATTACCTGGAAGGTAAGACAAATGGTTGATGGTCCCATAGATTAGCCTTTATAATGTAGTTCGTTTCTGCCTCTAGTGAAAATAGAAAATTCATTCTAGTCTTTTATATGTATAACCTTTACCATGTTGTAGTTTGTCTACAAGCAATTTTATAAATCCATGAAAAAGATTTACAATAGTTTTAAGTTAGAATTAATTATTGGATGAATAGTTATTGTTTCAAAGATGGAGAAACAAAGAGACAACGTGATAGCCAAGCCTACAGCTGCAATAATCACATCTGTGTATATAGACAGTAAAATGTTTCATTAATGGCATACATTCACACCAGTGACATTGCTGTGAATGTCAGGTTGGGGAAAAAAGACACCCAAAAACCTGTCAAGCTAGTATTTGTGCAGTACATGTAACCTGCTCAGAATTCATGCAGTAATGGGGACAGGAGAAACCTTTTAAGAGAATTCACCATGGAAGAATCTGCCTTTTAATACCAGGAATTCAACAGTTTCTAAATCCACCCACTTGCCTCGTGGATTTTAATGCAAATAAATCCTATTTAAATAGCCAGTAGTCAGTAAGATAACTTCCAAGCTTTTTAACACTGCATATGCAACAGTGCTGAATTAAACTGCTTCTGCTACTATAAATAAATGGGGAAATTGAGTGACAAAAGCAAAATACTGTGGATATGGTGAGTTTTCAGGCTGCTATCATCCAGAAGAGTGGTCCACACCTGTTTTCTGGTTTCAGCATTAATCAGGAGCCCATGGGTAGTGGTTATGGTGCATAGATGATGATCCCTGATAGTAAGTAACCAGCTTTGCTTTTACAATGTGTGGTGCAAATAATTGCAAGATTTTGTTCAAACTAGGGAAATAATTCATTTCCCTGCAAATAGGAAAAAATGACTTTAGGTGACCATCCCAAGAAAATAAAGGGCTGACTAAATATGAGCTATTTCTCCCTTGTTATTTCCTAACGTCACGTCAAAGGTGTTTTTTTGTCTTTTTCCTTCCAGATGTAATTCAGAGCTGTGGTTAAATTTAGCAGGAAAAAAAAACAAAAACAAAAATCTTTAAGGATAATGAATTTGTATTTTCTTGACTGAAGTGCCATTAGACCATGTTTAGTAAAAGTACATAGTCAGTGTTGAAACTGTGTGAATCACTTTTTTCTGTTCAAGTGTGGCCTCAAACAATCCCATTCCAATTTGCTTGGTTTTATCTACTGGAAAACACCAACTTCAAGGAAGATTAGTGAATGATAAATGACTCTAGAAGAAACCTTCTGCTTGTGTCTGTTCTTGGTGAATTCAGTTGCAGGTAACAGCTTTAGTACAGCTAAGGAAGTGACAGCAGTATTTTTTTTTCTTTGAGTGCATTATTCTCTGTATCTCCTTGTGCTGACTGCTGAAGCATTTGAGAGAACTTTTTCCTAATTGCGATTGCAAAGGCACATATATTGTGACCAAAAGTGTCCAAATAATGTCAGTGAGACTGATTTGTCCTCGTACCTTTCTGTACAAGATTTATATTGAAGCCTAGAAATCCAACAGAGTAACTTGGCACGCCAATGAGTTATGTCAAGCAGGTATTCCCTTTATTTACAGCGCTAGGTGCATGGTGGATCATTCCACCAAACATGTACCCTAAGGAAAGTGGCAACTACACATTTATAGTCACTTAATAAATATGAATAAACTTAAGAAATATACATTTTCATTACATTTCCAAGAAATTGGTCCTAGAATGTGGGGAGGGTCTCTTGGCCCATCTGTTGGTATCCTTGGAAACCTTTAGGGGATTGCATTGTATTCCAACAGCAACTCTTCCTCCTTATCTTCACGGGACTCCCCATTGAGCTGCAAACAGCAAGTCCACTTATCTTCTCTGGACCCTCCATTGTGAGTCTGCTGATTTGAATTTGCAAAGCCTGGAAGACGGGAGCAAAAGACTTTCTGCTGTCATTCCAAAGAGCATGCTCAACCGATGTGGGCTCTAGTGAGGGCATGTATGTTCACTGTTGGTCATCAACTGACCAGCCACAGTCTTGGATGACCCAACCACTACTGAAGGTCAGCGTGCCACATCATCACTGGATCGAGGAGTGGTGAATCACTTTGCTGTGTTTGTATGTCCGTCTCTCTTCCCTGTTTTCTCTTTGTTTTCTTGTACTCATTTATTCATGGGAATGTGTCTTGCCAAGCATCCCAGGAGACCTAACAGGTTGGAGAGTTCACTGTGAGAGCTAATGAAGGAGGGTAGGAAAATAGGCTTTATTGCATTTTACTTTCCTTCCCACAGTTCATGATTCTTAAACTTGGAGCATAGATTCTTTCGTTTATGTAGGTGAAAAACATTAAGTAACGTGTTGCAGAATTTGAAGTGTATAGATTCATAGATTCATTAGGTTGGAAAGGACCTACAAGATCATCTAGTCCAACCATCCTCACACCACCATCCCTACCCACCAAGCTACTAAATCAAATCCCTTAGCACCTCATCTAAACGCTTCTTGAACAGCGCTAGGGACGCTGCCTCAACCCCCTCCCTAGGCAGGCCATTCCAGTGCCTGACCACTCTCTCAGAGAAAAAAATTTTCCTCAAGTCTAATCTAAATCTTCCCCGGCACAACTTGTGGCCTTCCCTCTTGTCCTGTCATTAGTTATCTGGGGGAAGAGGCCGACCCCCTCCTCACCACAGCCTCCCTTCAGGAAGTGGTAGAGTGCAATGAGGTCTCCTCTAAGCCTCCTTTTCCCCAAACTAAACAATCCCAGCTCCCTCAGCCACTCCTCATAAGACTTGTGCTCCAGACCCCTCACCAGTTTTGTTGCCCTTCTCTGAACACGCTCCAGGGCCTCAATGTCTCTCTTGTAGTGAGGGGCCCAAAACTGAACGCAGTACTCAAGGTGCGGCCGCGCCAGAGCTGAGTACAGGGGCATGATCACCTCCCTGCTCCTGCTGGCCACACTATTCCTAACACAGGCCAGGATGCCATTGGCCTTCTTGGCCACCTGGGCACACTGCCGGCTCATATTGAGCCGAGCATCAACCAACACCCCCAGGTCCTTTTCCTCTATACACTCCTCAAGCCATTCTGCCCCAAGCCTATAGCATTGCATGGGGTTATTGTGGCCAAAGTGCAGGACCCGGCACTTGGCCTTATTGAACCTCATCCCATTGACCTCAGCCCAACTGTCTAGCCTATCCAGATCCCACTGAAGGGCCTCCCTACCCTCAAGCAGATCGACACATCCTCCCAACTTGGCGTCATCCGCAAACTTACTGAGGGTACACTCAATCCCCTCATCCAGGTCATCAATAAAGATATTAAACAAGACGGGTCCCAATACCGACCCTTGGGGGACACCACTCGTGACAGGACGCCAGCTGGACTTGACTCCATTAACCACTACGCGCTGGGCACGGCCCTCTAGCCAATTCTCAACCCAGAGAAGAGTGAACATGTCCACACCACGGGCTGCCAGTTTCCCAAGGAGAATACTGTGGGAGACCGTGTCAAAGGCTTTGCTGAAGTCCAGGTAGACTACATCAACAGCCTTTCCATCATCTACCAGTCTGGTCACCCAGTCGTAGAAGGAGATGAGGTTGGACAAGCACGACCTGCCCTTTGTGAACCCGTGCTGGCTGGGTCTGATCCCCTGGTTGCCATGCACGTGCCGTGTGATCTCCCTCAAGATCAATTGCTTCATAACTTTCCCTGATACCGAGGTCAGGCTGACAGGCCTGTAGTTCCCCGGATCTTCCTTACGGCCTTTGTTGTAGATGGGAGTCACATCGGCAAGCCTCCAATCTTGTGGGACCTCTCCAGATGCCCAGGAATGATGATAGATGGCAGAAAGCGGCTTGGCAATCACCTCTGCCAGCTCCCTCAGCACCCTTGGGTGGATCCCATCTGGCCCCATGGACTTGTGGCAGTTCAGATGGAGGAGCAGGTCTCTGACTGTCTCTGCTGGGATCACAGGGGGTGTATGATGCACTTTGTCCCAGACTTCCAGGTCAGGGCGAGGAGTATCCTGAGGATAACTGGTCTGTCTATTAAAGACAGACGTGAAGAAGGCATTGAGAACCTCAGCCTTTTCCTTATCTGCTGTGGTTACATTCCCTGCCGCATCAAGTAAAGTAGGGAAGTTCTCCTTAGTTCTTCTTTTACTGTTAATATATTTATAAAAGGATTTTTTGTTCTCCTTTACTGCAGTAGCCAGTCTAAGTTCAAGCTGGGCTTTTGCATTTCTAACTTCCTGCCTGCAAATCTCGGCAAGTTCCCTGTAGTCTCCCCAAGTAGCCTGTCCCATCTTCCAGAGGACATAGACTCTCTTTTTCTCCCGGAGTCTCAACAAAAGATCCTGGTTCATCCACACTGGCCTTTCTCCCCTCCGGCTTGACTTACGGTACTCAGGGACAGCCTGCACCTGTGCCTTTAAGATTTCCGTCTTGAGGAGGACCCAGGCTTCCTGGACCCCTTTACCCCTCAGGAGCGAGTCCCAAGGGACCCTTGCAACAAGCGTCCTGATCAGGTCAAAGTCTGCCCTCCAGAAGTCCAAGGCAGCAGTTTTGCTAGTCACCCTCTTGACGTCACCAAGAATAGCAAACTCTACCATTTCATGGTCACTCTGGCCAAGACGATCCCCAACCTTCACATCTCCCACTAGTCCTTCACTGTTAGTGAAGAGCAGGTCTAGCAGGGCACCTCCCCGGTAGGTTCTTGCACCAGCTGTGTCAGGAAGCAATCTTCCACACACTCCAGAAATCTCATGGACTGCTTCCTCTGCGCGGTATTATATTTCCAGCATATATCAGGGAAGTTGAAGTCCCCCATGAGAACTAGTGCTGGCCATCGTGCAACATCTACTAGTTGCTTGTAGAACACCTCATCTATCTCTTCATCTTGGCTAGGCGGTCTATAACAGAGCCCCACCATGATGTCACTCCTAAAGACCATCCCCCTGATCCTTACCCACAGACACTCCACTTGATCGTTTCCAACCTCAAGCTCTTCAACATCAAGACACTCTTTGATACAGAGAGCTATGTCACCACCCTTTTTTCCCCGCCTATCCCTTCTGAAGAGCTTGTAGCCATCCATCCCAGTACTCCAGTCATGGGAGGGGTCCCACCATGTTTCCGTAATAGCAGCAAGGTCATAGTTAGCCTGCCTTACAATGGTTTCAAGCTCTTCTTGTTTATTGCCCATGCTGCGTGCGTTGGTGTATATGCACTTCAGCTGAGACATTTGCCTCACCCTTTGTTCCAGCACAGCCCCCCTGGGCTCTTTACTGGGGAGCCCTGTTATATCCCCTACCCCCATCACAGCTAGTTTAAAGCTCTCTCGATTAGTCCAGCTAGCTCCTGGGCTAGAATTCGTTTCCCCCTTTGGGACAGGTGTATTCTATCAGTGGATAACAGGCCAGGAGCTGAGTGAACTGCCTCGTGGTCAAAAAACCCAAAGTGTCTGTCTCTACACCAGCCTCTCAGCCAATTATTCATCACCTGTGTTTTCCTAGCCCATTCCGTGTCCTTCACTGCCCCAGAAGGTATGGAAGCAAATACCACTTGTGCTCCCACACCTTGAACTAATCGTCCTAGACCCCTGAAATCTCTTTTCATAGTTCTTAGGCTTCTTTGAGTTATTTCACTGCTGTCTGCTTGAACTATGAGCAACGGATAGTAGTCATTGGGGTATACGAGTATGCAGCAGAGTGAAGTAACTTCATTAATAAAGAATAATCATAAAATCACTTTTTTCGGGTATGGGCTGGCTAATAGCTGAAACAAACTCATGAACACTTATATAACAAGTGATTTCAGTTGTTATTGATATAATTGTGATGTGAACATTGATAGGATTCTGTAATACCCCAGCAAGATATTGGTACTTATATAATACTGATGTATAATGATGCTACTGTTTTTACATCAGAAAAATGTTTGCCTGGAGTTGTGTACAGTAAATGTTTTTAGAATGGTTTAAAGGGTCACAGTAGTGGATGTAGAGATGTCAGTGGAAGAGGTTACTATTAGTAGGCAGACAATTTGACTTTATAGAAGCATTTGTTTTACAGTTGTTCAGGCTGTGGTTCCCATAATTAAAGCTTTATATTGGAAATGACCGCTGAGATTGTCCAGTCCGGTGCCAGCCCATCCCCACTGTGTCCCTCAGTGCCTTATCTGGTGAGAGTTCCCCCACCATCACTCAAGTGTACATCGTGCTTAGCAATAACTGTGGGGTAGCAGAAGTAGATGACTGTCTTCCAGGGCTGCTGGGCATGGGTCTGCTGGTGGAAGGCAGTCAGTGCATCACTGCCTTCCATTGCTTTCTGTCAAATTATTTATTTGTTTTTGTTTTCCCTTTCTTTCCTCGACCTATTAAACTGCCTTAATCTTGAGCCACAGGTTTGTCACTTCAGCTTTTCCTGTTCGCCCTGAAGAATGTGTGTGTGTGGCTGCCTGCTGAGGTCAATCCACACCGCAAGTATGAGGGTCGTTAGGACAAAATGCTTGCAGACTTGAACGCTTTAAGATTCTATTTAGAGACAGACGTTTAAAGGGAAGAGAAGAGAGTTAGTTCTCTAGTATTTCAGCAGATTGTGTATCTCTTTATTCACATGCTGTAGCAGTTTACTCTATGATTTTGTTTGTTGTTTCTCTTCAGTATTCAGTAAGAGAAGTGCTGTTTTCAGTCTTTTCAAGTAAGAGGCAGTTGAGTGTCAGAATTTTACTTATCCCTCTATGGATTTCTTTTGGACCAAATATGTTTTCCAACCTGCTTCATTGGAATGAGGTGGGAGCTGGGGTCTGTGGAAGATGTTTTTTTGTTGTTTTGTTTTTTTTTTACCAGGGATTTATTCTTTTTACTTAAGGGCTGACAATATCTGTCAGTTGTATTCGGAAGAATTCAAGTTTAGGTGTCATAGGTACTCCTTTTAAGTTGTGCAAAATACTAAATTATTCCTATTGTAGCGTTTGTTTCTTTGTAGTTGCTCAGCAGCTTTTCTAGGAGTAGTGTGATCTTCTGATCTCTTAGGGCTTATCCAGTGCTTCTTATAACTTTCTGTGGACTGAGAATCAATGTTAGGGAAAGGCCAACTATTCACATTGTAAGTTAAGTTTACTTGAAAGTGCCGGTGTTTATATAAAAGTCTGTGTTTATATTTTTCAGACCCAAATTGGAAAGGAAGTTCTTGTCTGGAAAAATGTTTCCAGCACAGAATGACAAGGTTATACCTTAGTTTTTGCAAACTCTTTGTGCCATAAGATGGTTCAGGGTAGCACCACGTAGATTTTGTTGAAATACTTTGTTTTCCCAGTATCTTCCTCTTCATCCCTGATTTCTCCTTGCTAGCATGCTATTGTTGCAGAGCTGAAGGCTTTGAGTACAGAAACTGTATAAAACAACCTATGGGTGAAGGAAAACCGGGTGGTTTTTATCCTAGTTCAACTTGAGTAAAATAGTTCATTTTTAAAATTATGGTTATTTATTTAATTTATTTAGTGGAAGATCTCAGGTGCACCTTAAGTTATACCTTAGATAAGTTTTCTTGTGTTTTTTTTTTGTTTTGTTTTTTTGTGTTTTCTTTTTTTTTTTTTTTTTTAACCTTTAATCTCTGTTATATAGGCTTCTCATAGGGAAGTCTTTGTTGTTACACTGTATTGGAGTACTCTGATACAACAGGGAACAGCCGTAACTCAGCTGGGTAAAAGCCTCTATCATGACAAGGAATTATATTTCAAGAATGCAATGATAATCATTGCAGCCCTGGCATGTGAAGAAAGCAGTGTTTCAGAACAGTCTTCATTTTTCTCTTCATTCATATTGCTTATACTTTGAAAGGTTTGTTTTAAAACTTTTGAATGTAATGAGTATATGGTTTTATTTTGTCACTCCAGAGGATGGTTCATCTGTGCACATCCATCTTGCAACAAAGGTATCTCAGCAATTTTAGATGTGGATAGAGAGGGAGGAATGACACAGGCTGTGGAAAAGACTCGTTAAAGAGAAAAATGTCTTGCTGGTTCCATTTTTGTGGATTATAGGAATGGAAACTCCTTTATCTACTGATCTTGGATCTGTGACAGAATGCAGTATCATAGAACAATTTGAGTTGTAAGGGACCCTTAAAGGTCATCTAGTCCAACTCCCCTGCAATGAACAGGGACACCTACAGCTTGACCACATTGCTCAGAGCCCGATTCCATCTGACCTTCAGTGTCTCCAGGGATGGGAAATTCACCACTTCTCTGAGCAACCTATTCCAGTGCCTCACCATCCTTATTATTAAATTATTATATCCAATCTAGAGCTCCCCTCTTTTAGCTTGAAACCATTTCCTCTCATCCTAGAGTACAATGTACTCTAGTTAATGTAAAAGAAGCAGTAAATAATGATATTCAAAGTGAGGAACTATGTGAAAATTTGCCAAAAAATGATATCAATCGAAAACATAAAGCTCTTGTATCCTCAGAGTAGGACTGCTATTGGTACAAAACCTGCATTTTTCCACTTTCAATGCAGAATATATCTTGAGAACAACAGCTGTGGAATTATAAAATGTTTTACATTTTATGTCACTTGAGATATCGTATCTGAGATCAAATCAGAGGGTTGTCCATGAACTTTTACACTCAGAATTTCTTTAGGCACTGGTTCTGTTCATGCCAGTGTTCAGGAGTGTAAAATGTGCATCTATAATTCCTCTAAGAATAAATACAGCTCCTGAAAGATTAGGGGATGGGCAGGCATCAAGTGCAAAAATGGATTACTTTGCACTAAGTGTGCTTCAGGAGTAATTCAAACATTATCTGAGAATCAGAAAATCACTAAAAGGGATACCAGGTTGCATTTAATTGAAAAGCTCCATCTAATACCACTCAAGGAAGCTTGTAGATCCATTCTCTGATGAGTATACTTTGAAATTTACTTATTTTCTTAGTTTTATTTTAAGTGTGTGCTTGTCTCAGCAGTTGTGGCATCTTCCTGCCTCTCACCTGCTGCTGTCCAGTGCTGTGAATACTGGCAAGACACATCAGCCTTAGACATGGGTAGCAAGTTAATTTGACTGAAAGCATCAAATCATTTAATTTCAGTTGGCTACCAGAAATTTTAACCACCCGAGAGCCAGATAGAACAGTTAGCTTTATTATGTGGTTATCATGGTGTCATTTAATACGAAACAATTATTTCTCCTTTCCCTCTCCCCATACTGATGTCGTAGTAGGTTCCTTTCTTCAATGTTGTGCCACAGGCAATAGAGAACAACAGGTGGTTTTTGTGATTCTGCAGAACATCTTTCTAGGGACGTATTCATATCTCAGTAAGAAAGATTTAAATCTGACTTGGCATGAGAGGCATGATATAGATAAACAGCTTTTTTCCAATGTGTTTTCTTCTTTTCTACTTAGGGCTTAGTAATTTTGCCAAATATCTTGTTTGATTTCACTAGTCTTTCCTAGTTGCTAAAAACACTTACTGCGTTGGTGAATCATCCTGAGATTAAGATGTAGTTACTTGAGATTAAAAAAAAACCAAACAGCCAAACAAAAAAATCAGCTGTTAATCCTTGGATGGGTGGATTATCACTTGATTTTTGGTGTGTTTACAGGGCTGTGGGAACCCTGTTCCATTTGGCTTTTTTCAGTTTTGTGGAGGGTTTTCAGCCATCCTGAGGGTGAATTTGCTGTCCGGTGATGGGGAGAGTGTTTTACTTTCTGGATGGCTTTTGTTGTTGTCATCAAGGAAAGTTTTTAGAAACAAATAGTTAAAAAAGATAATAAACCATGAAGCTGAATAATTTTCTGGTCTTTAAAGGTAATAACACAAATGGCTTCTAGAAGTTATTTAACTCCCAGAAAGTATATTTACAAGTTGGAATAAAGACAGTATATTTCAGGCCATTATTGCAAGCTTTAGCAACTTTGGCTTCTTTGAATTAGTGAAATTAGGTGAGAGAACTGAACTGAACAGCTCAGGTACTTCTGTTATTCCAGCTCATTGGAAGCACTGGAAATGTTCAGCACTGCATCCAGTCACGTTTCTCTGATGACACCAACCAAGCTTACTTTGGCATCCCATGTGAGACTTGACCTTGTTTTTGTCTTCTGCGTTAGCTTTAATTTTACCATAAAAACACTCTATTAATACGAAATGCACTTGGGCTTTTAATATCATATGTGAGAAATAGCAGGAGGCCAGCCAACCAATTTTGCTTTTATGTGTATTATTCATTGCACTCTTGTTCTGTGCTTGCTTTAAACAACACTTTTTTTAAATTTATTTCATAGAAGACTGTGAGCATTTTAACCTCTTAAGAGAATAACACAGTACAAGGAAAAAATCAAACATTTCACTCACAAAAGACATTAAAAAAGTGGTGTTTATTCCATGTTCTGTTTATTATTTTTTTAATTCTGTAATCTTTCTGCTCTGCTTTGTGTAGTCCATTAGACTATGTGGCTGAATGTTTGTGCATTCAGTAGTATTAGTAAACCAGTCAAAGTGCTTTACAGTGGAAAGAAAATATACTTCTTAGCAATACCACTGAGCTTAGTGTGTCAGCTGAAAATTGAGCTATAAAACTGCCTGAAAGATTGAAGGCTGCTTGAGAACTGAAGCCAAGTTGCTGTTAGGTTCAGGGGTTAGTCTGAAGTCTCTGCATTGTTATTGCGGGAAAACAGTTGTTTCTCATCCAGAGCCCATTCTCAGGACTTAGAGACTATTGTTTGGACTGAAATACTATTGAGAACATTGAGCAGAGTGCGTAGATATTCCCTTCATACATTGTGAACTAAGAAAGCAAATGCCAAGAGGCTTAGTGGCGATTTCTATCTGCAAATGCCACTTTGCATGCAAATTCATTTATTCAAGCAGTTTGTGTTAAAAATAGGCCAAAGTATTTCATAAAAATATGTTATAAAATCTGTGTTGGTTGAGTTGGTGGAATTATTTTACACAGGCCTAGGATTTAGACCTTCTTTTAAACTCAACGGTCTGTTCAGAATGTCAGTTTTGGAGACTGAAGCAACTTTGGTTGAACATAAAAAGCGAAGATTTACTTAAGTTACTGTGAGCCTTCCTAGGGAGTCAAATTACATGTTATTCAGAATGTATTCAAAGCCATGCAGCAGTCTGTTTACTTTCCATACATACACTGTGTGCACACAGGATACATGAAAATATCAGACTTCCAGAAACCTATTGCTCTGTACCCATAACAAATGACGCAGTGTCTTTTTTGCTTTAAGAAAAATAAATGACAATTCCGTATTTGAAAGCTTAAACCTTTTTATTTGAAAACTGACTCGTCAATTACAGATTTGATGGTGGAAGCAAAAGCAGAGTGTCTAAGCAAAAATAATTAAGATCCTTGACTGTTATTTTAGAGCACAGTGAAGTTCTTTAGAATGAGGTATCCAAGGATGAAGTTTTCTTTCACTGAAGGTGTCACTGCAGCAGTTGTAGCTGGTGTGTGTTGGCTGGGATTTATCTTGGTACTAACCTCATCCAGTGTTTATGGTGTTTGAGAGATTAAGACAGAATGAGGAGACACGAAGATGGTCAACACAGCTAGCACAAAAATAGTAACCGTATCTTCAGTTTTAAGATAAAGCACCTTTTATGTTTTCTCTCTATCTTGTATCTCTTGAACAGTTAATAAGGTATTACTAAGCATTTCCAGGTCTGGACAAGCTATCTCATGTTCTTGATGTTGATTTGTTGAAGCTACATTGTGGAACGGTTAGAAACATTCAGAGTATGGGATGGTACTCACTTTGAAACCAGTGAGTATCACTAAACCATCTTGTGAAGTACATACATGGCATGCTTGATTCCAGAGCTCTACCAGTTGAAGGAATTCAAGTAATTTGTATCTTACATGGATATTTTCCCTGTGCTAGGAGAAATGCAGAAAACATGGTAAAACAGAAAAAATAATTATATGTGATAATTCAGCAATCATAAGTAGAAGTAACTGCATGGTTGTTGCTTTTGACAGCAGGAGGTCTTAATGAAACAGGGGAGACTTATTTCCCAAGCTCTTATGGCTTAGTGTAACTCTGTATTACAGAGTCAAACCATGATGACAGGAAATATAAAAAGTTTATGTAGCAATACTTGGCAGTGACTCTGTATGAAATATAAAGGAGTATGAAAAGTAAAGCTGTGACGTGGACATTTCAGGAAGAAAAATAGTCAGCTGTTATCAAATCAAATACAACAATGTTTTGTTTGTTTGTACTCATTAATAATAATAAACATCAAGCCAGACGGCATGAGTAATTTCTACAAATACAAAACAACTGGTATTGGTAGGAGACATGCTAAATTAGTGTTGTTCACCTTGATTATTTTGTGTGAAGGCTTTAAACTGTGGCACAACTGCGGTGTGTAAAAATCTGTGCTCTTGAGATTAGTCAGTGTTGAGTTACTTCTGAAATATTCTTGTTTCAAAAGCTAATGCAGAAAGCTGGTACAAGAAACTGATTCTTGTCAGGATTAAATAAGTGTTTTTTTTACTTCTTTCATTATTCTTCAAGCACAAGTTTATATCAGTGAAAGTTTGGATATACCATGCTTTAGTGGATACTTGTGTAAAGTTTTAGTGTGGGAGTATTCTGAGGCATAATTTTTTCTGGTTATAATTAGGTATGAATGACTGACAATCAGCATGAAGGGTCATTTTGACAGAGTAATCACTACATGCTTACAAGGGACTTAAACAAAAAATAATTGGAAATAGAGGTTCTGTAAAAATTTGATTCTAAATATGAAATTGATGGTTTGTTCTGATTTAAGAGCATTTGGTCACTGAATCCACAGCTTTTCAAATTTGGCTGCTTGACTCTAAAAAGAGACCCCTACACCTTTAATTAAGAACATGGTATGTATTCTACTGATGGTAGAATACTTCTGAAGTGATACCACATATCATACGAAGTATCATACCTGCAAATTGTGTGACCTTGTGCATCTGTGCAAAAAATATTTAGTGCTTACTGGATCTTTTAGCAATTTCCCATATTACCAATAGTTGCTTGGGTTTCAACCTTGTCTTCGAATGTAAGTAGTCCTTTTAAACTAAGTTCAACACAACCAGTGAGGAAAGAAGTAGATTTGGGCGGCCTGCAACATGAATACATGAGGAATGCCTGATGTTCCTCTGTTTCTACAGAGAGGTGTGAAAGCATGGAAGTGTCTTGTAAACTTAGATCTCACTTAGACTTTGCTACTGTAAGCAAATGGGTATTGTAAGGACAAAAATTGCAGCTTGCTTGTCCACTAGCACATCTTGAATAACAGTTTTGTCCTCACACTTACAGAGGCTGCTAGTGGTTACTAGAATAATACTCTATATTTTTAGTAAATAAAATCGGATCTTTGTTCTAAACATACTACACAGCAGTGCAAGTGCTTTGCATTCAAATGACTGCATAGCATGCAGAAAAGCATGTGTCACTGAAGCAGGCAGGCAAATCATAGAAAAATCCACATGGGCAGTGCTCGCTCATCACTGCTCTGTAGGGAGGAATGACTAATGCTACTGTTTGGTAAATTCTCAAATCATCTGACGTTTAGCAAAGCAGACAAAACAAGCAGTAAAAAGAGAAAGAGAAGCTTAAACATAAATAGTAACAGGGCAGACCTCCTATGGGGTTTGGGACCTGCTGTTAAACCTGAATGTCCATGCAACTGAGGTCACTACTTCTGTTTATTTCAAAAGTTTTGTCATTTATGTACCTTTAAGTGCAAGAGAAGACTTATACAGGGCAACTGTCCTTCCTCTGTCAACTTAAATAGGCTGCATGAAGAAGAATGATTTATGATCACAAGCAAACTCCTTAAACGTTTATCCACTAACTTAAAAAATTCATTATAAAAAGGTCATATCCTTTTAATTACATTTGAACAGCTTGTTTTAGTAAATAAGGTAGTCTAGTTAGTGTCAAGAGACTTGATTCCTCTTGTTAGCTATGCTGTGGACCTACTAATCTGACCTTGAGTAAGTTATTGTGCTTGTGCTCGCCTCTCTTGCCCCACTTTTATTTTCTTACTTGTCTGTTAGATATAAACCTCCTAGGGTAGAAATAATTTCTTTTAATAATATCTGGATTGTGCCTTTCAAGGAAGGGTTTTAGTATCAAGGTCAGCATTTCAATGCACTGCTACTACTCTTGTACAAATAAATAATAGAACATAATTGAATTTTAGATAGTAAACAAGGAAGAATATCTGGGCTGTTGATGTTTAGTAATGGAGCCCTTATCTTCTTTTTGCTGTGCGTATTAGAAACTATTATCTCCCACTGCTTTAACTGTGAACCTCGATTATGGGGAAAACAAAAGAAGAAATTAATGGTGTTAATCTCGAAAGCTGGGAAATAACAGTATATTTATCAATGAGACACCTCATTCCAAGGATGCTTGTTTTAAATTGGTCCAATTAGATGTTGCTTATCTTTTGAGACAATATAAACATTGTTTATCTGAAGTTGTAGACAAGATAAGCTGTAATTGCATCTGCTCCCTGTATAGCAAACAAAAAATTGATTGAGATAAAAACTCATAAATGTTAACCACATACTGAATCTTCTATTGTGCTGTGTCCTGAACAGATTATCTTAAAAAACTCCTTGATTTCTAACACGGACTTGTAAGTTCATAAGACTAATGAAATAATAATAACATGAAGTTGTTAGCCACAGTGTTTTCTTAGTTGAAGTGTTCAAGTAGGCTTTCTGTAGCCTAAGAATGAATGGGACTTCTTAATATATTTGTCCCATTTGTGTTCTACTCCTACAGTTATTACTTTATCTCAGACAGTGAGTAACACTGATCTGACCAAAGTTATAAAAACTGAAATTAGTTCTGTGAGCGTATAATAAGATAGGATTGTTGTAAACCCTTCTTAAACTGAGGAAGGGTCTTATTTCCTGCTTCCATACTCTATAGCACCTGCTTCAGATTATCCATACTAAAGTTCCTTAGAAAAATGAGTGGTGTTTCCTCCTGCTTCATAAAAATAGAAGGAGTAAGTGGCAGAAAGCCTTTGTTTCTTCTAAGGTGCTCTCTCATCTTTTGTCTCTTTCTGCAGGATATAATCTGTCAGAAGCACTTGCATAGGCAAACCAAGGCAGAGAAATCATGACTCGTTTTGTTCTCTCTGTTGGAGAACACGAGCAGAGTGGAATAATGCACACATAGTGAAGGAAGGTTGCTGGTGAAGAGTATAAGTCTGTATTTTCTGTCAGCCAAGTGACGTATAACGAAATAAATTCAGTTAAAGCCTGAAACCTGCGCATGCAGGGAGAGGTGCTCAAGTTTTCTGCCACCCAAGTGATGGGTAGCATGGTGTGAGTCTCAGCAGTAATTTGTTTTCATGCTTACTTGGTACCGATTGAGGAGCAGAGGACTGATCTGGTTGCAAGATATTTTCATTAGTGAATATAGTTTTAAGTGCTGTGCAACTGATAGCAGAAAGAAGGAATAATTATTGCAAGGCAAATCTATTAACCAAGATAATAGCTGTACAGATTTCTAAACCAGAAAAGTGTGCAGGCAGCAGTTCATCTCTAGGTAGTAGGTAGCTTTTATTTTTGTTCACAGCATTTGGAAGGAGAACAAAGAGAGTGAGACTTAATTATACATACATGTTTGCCTTTTTGCATATTCTCTGAAGTGTCTCTTAAACTTACTAGTTGGGGAAAAGGAAAGGGAAAGATTGTGTTTGCTGTCATCTTGGATTCACTAAGTTAACTACCTTTGTGTTAATGTCCATGCATGGGCTTAGCAACTCCACAGCACTTATGGGCCTTGCCTGTTGCAGAGTATTTTCTTGGGACTTCAGATAGGCAACAGCTTTCAAGACAGGCTTCATGCTACTGTGCGTATTTGTACACAGCATTACATTCCTTCTTTCTGTACCTGTGATGGTACATGCTATGCCTGCAGTGTCACTACCGCATGTCTGCACACACATACACACATAGTTGGTCTGAAGCCCAGTCCATGCTGCTGGCTACAGCTTGTGCAAGGCCGTAGCTGAACTGTGCTGCTAATGTGGCTTCCTCATCACATGATGTTAACGAGCTTCTCTTTAACTGTGGTTGTTCTGAAGTAGTACAGCAGATGTTGGTGATCTGCAGTGAGGAGGCAGTTTAATTTTTTTGGGTAACACTGCTATGGATCTGGAACTCTAGTGAGGAAATATAAGTAGAATTTCTAGGTCTGTGCTTTTACTTGAGTTAATTTTTCACAGATTACTTTGAAAAGTAAAGAAACTTGGCTCCTGAAGTTTGTACATTTTACGCTAAATAAAAATTGTCATTTAAGTGATAATGTCTAGTTAAGTGTAGAGATTCATTTGCAGATGAGCGTTCATCAAAATATTGTATGGACAGTTTCCTTAGTTTTATTAACACTCACTGTTCAACAGTTTCTTAAATTCACTATCTTTTTTTTCTCTGGAATTGGAACTGTCACCTTAGAAAAGTACCAGATGGGGGGTTTATTCTTTTATTTCAGAGCAAAAGCAACATTATTATTTTTCTAATAGTTCAGAAACCTGTAAAGCTACAATTGTTAGTAGAAGATCTTTGTACCTATTGCACACAATGCTGTGAAGGTTCATTTTCATCCTCCGTTTTCTGTCAGATCAAATTAACAGCCTGTTAATGTATCTTTGATAAATGCACTGTGTTTAATGCAATGGGACAGTCCCTTAATTTGGGCACCTAGCATGGTGTCAGCTGAAATTTCCTTCAGCTGATATAATTAGTAAAGCTCCATGTTAATCAATTTGCAATTAACTTTTGTATGAACGTTTTCAGGAGAAAATAATCCTTTCACAAAACAAAAAATGGTAGTAGTCTACCGATAGGTGTAATTTGCATGTGTTTTTTTGTTTTTTTTTAGCAAATCTGTTAATGGTTGATGAATTGTTCAACTGTAGGTGTCTCTAGCAGATTTAAAGATTTTAATGAGCTTTCCTAATTTGACTTCCCACACTCAAATGTACTGGTTTTTGCATATTTATTAATTAAGAAGGGTTTGCTAGTGAAATATATTCACTGTTTTACTGTCTTTTGCTAATTACCACAATATTTTTTCCATATGCAATGATTTTATTCTTTCAGAGATCACAGAATCACAGACCTATTGGGGTTGGAAGGGACTTCTAGAGATCATCTTGTCCAACCCCCATGCCAAAGCACCTCCATAGAGCAGGTTGTACAGGTAGGGTCCAGGCAGGTCTTGAACATCTCCAGAGGAGACTCAGAGATGCACAAATATTTTTTTCCTACTTTTTAACTTGTGTGCTTGTTGCTTTGTGAGGAGTAAAAATGGACTTCCTCGTTCTGACTCCTACTGTCAAAGCACACATGTTAATGAACACCAAACAAATCCGTGTAGGAAGCAATTGCAGGTGCTTCTTTTCCGTTGTTATCCTTCCAGCATGAACCTTCTGTGTTCTTCACAATGAAGAATTCACATTCAGTGGGAGGCCAGCATGGAAGGCCCACTTCTTCCAAACTCACCTTTTCTTTTTGGTTGAGATTTTGTGGGCTTTTCTACTTGGGAACTTGGTTTGAAGTGTGTTAAATCATTGGTTGGTTCACGTGCAGTGTTGAGTGCTGTTAACCTCAGAAATATCACTCTGTAAATAGCATTTCCTGTCTCTATATAAATTACACTCATTTTTTTCAGTCTCTTTGTTACTCTCTCCATAGATTTTTGCCTATTTTTCTATACACTGAGTGACACTATTCTGTCTTGGCCACAGAGTACAGAAGAAAATCATTACATTGTGTTTTTAGAGATTTTCTCTTGATTTTTATTTTCCTCTTGAAGCTCGTGTTGTAGTGTCATTTAGACCTACTCTAAAATGTCCTTTTTAGTGTAAATTACTCGCAGTGTTGTAAAGGTGACTGCCGTTGATTTTACAGATGAAAATAAATCACAGTTCACTTAAGTTACTTGCAAAACAGATCTGTACCTAAGTTTCTATCAATTTTAACAGAGCTAATTCCTGATTCTTCCTCCCCCTAGTACCTCTAATAGAAGACAAATAGAGAAGTTCTAACACTAGTAGTTTGTAATTTCACATGTTCATGGAAATATGAAATATCATATTGATATCAGTAACACAGTGTAGCTTTCTCAAGTTCTGTTTTGGTGTTCCAGTTTAAGTCATCAACATCTGAAATAATCCAGCCAACTTATTACTCCATACATTTGTTTCAGGAAGTTAGTTGCTTTTTGTTAGCGCTCCACATGTTCACAAATGAGAATTGAAAGAAAGGAGCTCATCGACAACAGTAGAAAGATATGGGGATGGATCCCTATTTCCTCTGACTGTGATTGCTTCCTGTCTTATTAGAGTATGTGTTCCTCAAAAATCCGGGCAGTTACACTTAGAAGGACATGCTGATGGGAGATGTGAATTAAATTAAGCTTTCTGCCAGGTATTTGGAAGAGCACAGTTAGTTGCATGCTGAACTGATATTTTCTGGCAGATTAACCCTATGCTTATAATGTGGTTGATGTGAGATTCAGTCTGAATTTTTTAATTGAGGATTTGAATTTGGCATAGTTAACAGTCAAAATACATATATACATGCACCAGAGCAGGCATTGGATTTCTATGAAAGGCTGTTTATGTTTATCTGAAGCGTGAAGAAGTAAGCTTAGTGTATACAGGTGTCAAAATGGGATCATTTGTGTTGCTCATACATCTTTATCTACTCAGGTTCCTTTGATTTCCTAGGGTGTACAGAAATCAAGTGAGGGACTTTCTTGTGAAACAGTAGTGAGAATCAAAAGCAGTGAAATATTTGCTAAGATTTCCTGTCACCTCACATTACTACATCATTTGGATAAGCAGGAATGTTCTTCCCTTAGCATTTATAGGTTTTATTTTTCTTGTTTGTGATAGTTCTAAATCATTGTTATCTGCACAGTGAGCCATATTTCCCTGTTGGTTTCCATAATCTTTGCCCATTTCCATAGACTTTGTTTCCTTTTGGTGGTGGAGCAGGAGGGAAGCTCTTGGATGTGAAATATTCCAGTAATATTAATATGTGCCTTAAAAATGGATCCTCCATTTAAATTCAGAGAGTGTGAACAGGAGATCTTAAGCTTTCTGAAGAGCATAGTCCATTTAGAACCTCTTGTTTACACTCTAGACGCATAGATGTTTCAGGGAGTATCTCCGCACAATGCCCTGTGCCTCAAATCCTTGTGTTGATCATCCTCATATCCATTTATTATTATTTGAGCGTGGAGAGGAGGCAGGGGTCTCTCTGTCTCCCTTTTGTTCTCTTCAGTATTGAGTACATGCTCAGGTATCTTTTACTCCTAATGCTCTTTAAATGCTAACTGCATAGCAGAAGCCTGTGGATTTGCTTTGAGTCATCACAGTTCAATGGTTAAAATAGCTTTGTTGGTTTTTTTGCCTACGTTACATATTGAAATTAAAAGAAAAGGTACAATTAGTCACCTTATGCCAGTTACTTAATTTTTTTCCACACCATTCACTTTTCTCAGAGTGGGTTTCTCAGAAGAGCTCAGAACTTTCTGACTGTTCAGTAATGCTCAGTATCCAGCAGCAACAGTCACAGAGGAAGAAAGCTGTTGGATACTGAAAACTAAAAGAAACCTTAAATAACTTTTTCTGAGCCCTGGGGTAAGTAGGGAGGTATGTGGGAAACAGTGGAAAATGTTGGCTATTACTGACAGTTGCTGTTACTTGAAATGGTTCTAACTCTTCTCCTTAGTTCTTATAACTGTAACTTCTGGGAACCAGAACGTTTCCACAAAACAACCAGCCAGGGAGGAAAGAATAGAAGAGGAGAGAGAATTAATGCATGTTTTTGCTGCATGATAAAATAGTGCTGGGATTTCTGGGGAAAATTTAGAATCAGTTGTTTGCGGGGCCAATTACTGACTAGGGTGCAGTGCTTTACGAACAGAGGTCCTTATACTTGCGTTATATGGCATGCTGTTGTACAAGGTGTATATTCAGAGCTAATTGAGCCTTAGGGTTCTAGGCAAACCTTCTGAACTCTAGCATATCATCTACTACTTACTGGTCTGAAGAAGTTTTGATGTTATGTGGGATTTTTGGGTTGGAGTGGTACAGTAATATAATGCACAATGCAGCTTTAGGTTTCATTTAGCAAAATGTAGTAATTGCAGTACAGACAATACCAGTGTGTTCTCAATTACCTGCCTGTATGGTATGTTTGCTGTCACGAACGTGAATCCTAGCTTGCTACGAGGGTATACATGGGGAAAAGCCTGCTTCAGCCCATCGATCTCCAATTTGTTATTTGTACAAATCTCCATTTGTAGTGTCCTGAGACACATAATCCCCTCTTCTCCATATACATATATATATATATATATATATATATAAAATTCACTAGCCTTTAACTTCGCATTTAAATATATCAAGCCATGAAAAGCATAGCCCTTTGCTTCTCCAAATAATATTAATGTAACTGAAAGAGTGGTGTTCGTGTTTTAAAACCTGTCTTTATGCTGTATCACTTCAATATATTTTAATTATTCAGTATCACTGTGTTTTAGTTTCATTTATAGTTTTCAACCTGACTTATGCATTGTGTAATACATTACTCTTCCCTGTCTTTGAGTCTATGGTAGGTCATATGTAAATACAGAGAAAGCCCCTCCAGAGGGAATGTACAAGGTAGATAGGCCATGTGGTGGAATAAAGACTATTCTGCCATGTTTGGCCAAGTATTATTTTTCTGTGTGAAGATAAAACAGTAGTTATGAACTTTTCAGATGAGAAATGACTGCAGATCTCATTGAGGTGACAGATGTTTGTAATATTTTCTTTTATACTACATGGCATTTTCTACATTCACTGTAGAAAAGAAGCTAGTACTTCAGGAAAGGATTTTCACTTGTGTGATGGAAATAGCTGAGAAAACCATGGAAAGAAAAATCTCCACACCTCAAATTAGTTGGAAAACTTTGTTTTTATGCTGAATGGTTTTGTATGTGACTTATTTTCATTGTGTTCTCTTCATTAAAGTGAACAAATTGTAAAACACATTGTAAAACACAAAAGCATATGGTACAGCATTCCTTGCATCTGTGGACCTTTACATATGGTGGTATTAGCTGAAGCTCTTGTGCTGTCAGCTCAAAGTGTAAGAGCAGGCTGATTAAAGGAGTAGGTAAAATCTTGTACATGTGCATTACTGTGTTTGTGGGACAGTGCATTAGCAGTAACTATTTAGCATAGTTACTTCAATAATGTATATTTGATGTCCATGTACTTCCTAGCATGAGCAAAACCGAGGCTTTTAAAGCTTTTTGGGAATGCTGTCACGAAACATGATGATTTATTCCTGTTCTATTATTGAAGTTTTATCCATGTCATTACAAAGGTTTTGTTGAAGTCTAGGTAGACTAATAAATGTTCCTTTAAGATATGACTCCCCTACTTTTCATGTTAAAAAAAATTCTGCTTGGGGTAATCGTTTTCCTTCAAGAATTTGCTATCACAGTAGTTGATGATTATTTCACTAACTTCTTAGTTTTTTGCAATGGAGGTCTCCTTGAGTTCCTGCTAAAATTACCGGTAACCTACAGAGCTCAAAAAAACCCCACTCCTCTTGAGTAATTACTGTGTAACTTGCAGCATCTTAATAATTATTAAAGTATTCTTATTTTAGTCAAGTATTTTTCTCTTTGCTTTATCAAATGTGAGTTCAAAACTGCATTGCTGATTTCAGAAGGAGCATTAAGATATGTTTAATGCCAACTTAATGTATGATCTAACTTGTGCTGTGTGAATTCATTGCTCAGGCCTCAGATATGAGCTGGAGAGATGTGGCTTCATACAGACTGTATTGGTGTAATACAAATAATGCTAGATAATGAATGAGTTGCCTGTGATTTTGATGAGACATTAAATATTGCAGGCAGAATGTTTACCACTGACTTGTTGGAAGAATATGGATTTGTGCCTTATGTATTTTCTTTTTTAACTTATGAGAAGGCAGGCATTACTATCTCTTTGATTTATTTATCTGGGTAAAATATAAGATGATTTGTTGGAAAAGATGAGCAGCAAGGGTTTAAGGACTTGAGATACCCTGAAGTTCATAAATGTAAATGCTACAATGGTATTCTAGAAAGGTTTGTTTAAAATTCAAGGAAGGAAAAGAAATCCAAAAAAAAAAAACAACCCTCAAGTGCTCATCAGGAGACCATCAAGTTGATTAAACAGGAACAGTTATAAAAGGTACTGAAGGCATTGAAAGCCATCTGCCATTTAACTAAAAATAGAAGAAACTTCTTGAAGAATCATCTGCATCATATTTTTAGAGGTTCTTTTTTCAAAGTGGTAGAAGAGAAAGAAATTAGAAAAACTTTTCAGGCCATGAAACTGGCATGTTAGTGAGGCGTATTTCTAAAGTAAACATATGATTAAAGACTGAAATTCTTAATGCACTTTGCTTCATGGTTATTTCTGTATTTACTGAAATAACAGGGTGTCCTTCTTTCACTTATAATGTACTTTCTATTATAATTAATGTGAATTTATAGAAGTCTTTAAGCAATCAGAGTACATTTTATTTGCTTTACATATGGCTTTAACTTTTCATTGGAGCAGGTGTCTCGGGGGGATGATGGAGTCACCGTCCTTGAAGGTTTTCAAGGAGTATGGAGATGTGACACTGAGGGGCATGGTTAGTGGGCACGATGGTGATAGGTCAGTGTCTGGACTACATGATCTTAATGTTTGTTTCCCAATCTTAATGATTCTTTCATTCAGACATGAATGTTGACCTTCCTGGCATCAGGACGTTTGGTTGACATTGGTTGTTTCCTTGGTTTAGAGGCACCAACCATCTCCAGTATAATCTTAGCACAGTTTTCTGTATCTCAGTCATGTGCTTGATGAGGATCCTAGGAAAAAATTATGGCTTATAAATAGCTGCGGCTGTGTTTGCATACCCTTTGGCCTCTTAGAAGAGAATGTGTCCACATATGTATAAAGTGGTACAGCTAGTTGATGGTTTAGGGGTTGGTCTGTTGAGGCTGTCACAGGCTGAAGTGTTAAAGAAAAAAAATTCTGAACTCAGGTAAAATCATTGTCCTACTTATCTTGTCTTTTTTGAGTCTTATGGGATGAGTATTAAATTGGATAACTGTACTGAAATGTGTGAGGATTTAGACTATAAACTTAGGAAAAAATTACTGAGTTAGCTATTATTATTAAATATTATCTATATTAGTGTTTATAGGAAAAAATATTTTTTCTTATGTAGTCTCTTAGTTTATTTGCATGCTTTGCTTTATTCCCTCTATTCTCCTTTCTTGCATTTATTTCCCATCTAGATAAAAAGTTTTGTTGCTTAAATGATTTTTGGTTATTCTTAATCTGGATATAGATTCTCACAGCTCAGAGCTCAGCTGAACCGTAGAAATATTGTTACCATTTATTTATTTATTTTATTTCCCTAGAACTCTTGGCTTTAGAGAGCTCTTTGAAACTTGGAAAAAAATGTTAATCCCCCTATTTGATAGAATCTGGTGTGTCAAGCATGACTTGATAAATCACACTTACTAAACGGCTCAAAAGGGGAGAAGGTTCTGAAGAAATTTGTGATTTTTCTCTATATGTGCATTAAAATTCCTGTAAGATTTATGATGTTATGATCAGCTGCAACTTCTCCACCTACAGAAGTCTTTCTCCTTCCTAGTCCTATGACATTTTCTTAAATGTCATTAAGGAGACTGAGTACCATGCGTGCGGAGAAAGGCTGAGTGCAGAACATAATGTCTGATTTGGGAACAGTTTTCTCCTAGCTTGCTTGGTGTGTTTGAATAGCAAGGATGTTTTTTTGCAATGAACAGCATGTTTCTATTTGGCAAAGTGGGTCTCAGAAAAAGAGCCAAAGCCAAAGTTTACCTTGAAGTCTTTTGGTGATGCTTTTGTCTAGAATGCAAGTCAAATCAGTTAAAACTTCACAGAACTTCTGACTCGATGGAATTCAGTGATCCACATTAAGTAGGTGAAAATCTGGTTCAACAGGACAAGTTATCTGAAGAGTTATATAAATGTGATAGTTACTGCAACCCTATCATGAAAGAGGAGAAGGTATTGTCATTATTTGAATAATATGGAATTGATTGAAGTATTGGTTTAAAGCAGTGGGTGTATTATAACTGATAACCTCAGGCAGTTGTGTGAAGATGGTTGACTTACACCTGCAGTAAAGTAGGCCACTGATGGAAAATCAATTCTAAATGACCAAAGCATGATATTTCTTTTTATCTTTGCTTCTGCCAAGTGTTTCAGGAAGATTAATATATCCTTTATTAACTGGAGTTGTTTTCAAGAAACAAAAGAGCAAACAATACTTCCATCTTCTTCTACAAATAAATTTACTCTTTTAGGTCAGGAAATAGCCTGTTTCTCTACAGGTTAAAACAAAACAAAGCCCTATCAACCAAAACTTTACTTTTACTTCTGTATTTATTTACTTCAAGTATCTGAATGCTTCCTACGTACTGAGTGTTTTTGTTTATTTGCTATATTGTGTTTATATCCTGATTCCTCTTCTTGCCTTTGCTTTCTTTTAAATTCAAATGAAAACTGGGAGTAGATGTTCTCATCTGTCCAAGCTGTGCAAGAAACTGGTTTTCTGTTGCGTTGTAAAAAGGTTTTGAACTCTTATGTGCCTTTTTCACTTTTTGCAAAAGTGTATCTGCATAGTACAGTGATGCATGGAAATTGAATGAGCGTAGAAACTTTCTAAAAGAACCCAGGACCCTGTCACCATCAGCGTGGTCATGTGAGCTCCTACATCTTTTTTGTAAAGATGCTTTCCACATGGCTGGGTGTTTTTTTTTTTGTTTTGTTTTGTTTGTTTGTTTGTTTGTTTTAATAAAAATGTATGTCCCAGATTATTGATGTTTCCTTTCAACATTTTCAGAATTTCCTTTACTTTTTTGAAAAATAATTCAAATATGCCATGGGATTAAAAGTTGTTAGGGCCAGTTTTTCATTAACCAAGAGAGTGTTTCTCCACTTAGAGCCTCACAGGCCTGGGTTTTCTGGCACAGATTGCTTTGCAGAGCTGATGATGATTGTTTTGAGTTAATCTGGCCACTTCTTTCATTAGCTTCTTCAGTTTTAATTTATTAGCAAGTCTTAGAAGTTGGGAATGATGGAAGGAATATTTTCAATATTATGCATACTGCCTGAATTTCTAGGTAATTTTTACTTCTCATAAATAAGACTGATTCTTGTATTATAGGAAATGTGCTTAGAAAATATTTGAAATATTTTCTGAAACCTTTCTTGAATGCAATTATCCAATTTCTTATTGTAAGAACCATAGAGTTGATGATGACCTGTGTTCTTAGTAGGTGAAAAATGATTCCTGCAGAGTCAGCTTAGAGGGCTGAAATAGTACTAAATCTCACTTTAGACAGTGCTTAAAGTAAGTAAATAATTTGTGTGCTGCATTTTCCAGAGTAGCATCTTTTAATGCAGCATTGGATGACCTCCAGATTGTGACTGTTTCCTCTAAAGGGTCCTGTATGCTTCAGTGGTAGCTGTGAATCCTGTTTTTTTTACTGTGAGTAAAGTGCATTTACTGTGAGTGCATTGCAGTTTCCCATGGTAGTGTTTTCTATTTCTGTTTTTCCTAGACAGTGAAAGATGATCCCATCCAAAGTTCTGGCTGCCATTTCTATTCAACTGCTTCTCTCAATGTCAACAACATATCATATATCATTTGTATGTAGGGTTATCTATTGACAAATAATGATAATCTTTATACAGGTATCACTGTTAAAATGGATACTTGGATTTTTAGAACTTGGTTTAGGGCATGCAAGTATTCAGTATTGCACGTCAATTCGTAGACAAGCAAGGAATGAAATCAGATACCAACAAGTCAGTTCTTCAAACTATAGCTCAGTTTCTCCTAAAAGTTGTTGACTTCTTCTGTGTTACCACTGCAGTGTCTCTGATAGTGATTGTTATGCACAGATATATGAAGAAATGTTCATTTTTAGTTATTTTGTTTTTTAATCAGTAGAAAAAATGTACCTCGAATGTAGAGCTGAGGGACACATTTGGAAAATACAAAGCAATTGTGGAACTGAACGTCTGCTCATGTGTCAACTTTCAGTCTTTAATACCTGTCTGAAAGGCCCAGATACTTCTGCACCCTTATTAATATAGGAAGGTAGAAATTGCCATCTTGCAGCCATGCAGAGAGGTATTTATTCCTACATTCTCATCTGCTTCAGGGAACGGAGGAAGCTTTCCTCTTTCATGAATCTTGCTGTGAATTAAGATGTGACAGGAATCTGTTTTATCTAGGCACAAATGGGAGTGATGTGGCATGTTAAAATATTATTACATGTTTAAATTGTGCTGGTATGGAACAACATGTCTCCAGTAATCACTAGTATTTGCAATTCAAGTGATGCTCTAATTCATTTATTTTTCGGTGATCAGAAGTTGGTATTTATTGCCAATAAATAAAGTAGAAATTCCTTCGGTTGTGAGCCTTGTCTGTGATATCCCCTGAGAAGAATAGGGAAGACCAAAACCAATTAAAAAAAATGATAATAATAATTAAAAACTAAACCCCACTCCAATTTAGGTAGTTCAGAAGTGGAGTTTCCAGTGTCTGCTGAATATCCAGGTATTCCTGATTTAAACTTGTATTCAAAAGAAAAAGTAGAAAAGAAACTGAAGAAACCAAACAAACAAACCTCTGATACTGCTGTATCTTTGACAGATGATTAAATGAAAAGGCAACTCCAAGGTCAAGCTTTCGGTTCCATGTGTGATTCAATTTATTTATTTAACATGGAGAAAACTCCTGAGATGTAATACATTTGACTTCTAACGTGGTTCTTGAAAGAGGTGATAACATTCAGAGTTATACAGAAAGACTCAATATAAAGGGCAGATGTCAAAAAGTGATTATACTACATAATGAAACCAGGTTCAAAAAGAAAATGCTGAGGTCAAAATCCAAGATCCCAGCCCAGTTAAATGATTAAATGGTGAATATTCTTGAAATCAATAGCCTTTTCAGTCAAGATGCCTTTCTAGACGTTCTCCTTAATTTCTAATGATGAAACTAGAATGTGAGAAGTAATGCTCAAAGGTAGACCCAAAATGTATAGCCAATTCAATTTTTTCCATTCAATGTCTTCAATTCTTGCAGAATTTTTTTTTTTTGTGTGTGTGTGTGTTCTAGGAACTTCTTTAGAATAGTGTCAGATCAATGATAATAAAAAGCACTAGATTATTTTTGTTTATTTTATTGGAATACACTGAGTTGCTAAATGAAATACTTGTAGCTGAAAGAAAATTCGATGAAATTCAAATTCCTCAAGATACTTCTTTTTGCATATAAGATTGTACTGCTATTTTTGGTCTGGATGCTTGTCTGGTTTTCCCCAGTATTACGGCACATCATTATCTTTTAAGGCAAATACTAAGAAATGGAGTTCACTTGAATGGGTAGCAGGGAAACAATAAATGTGCTGTGCAGATCATATTTTCAAGGAGGGAGAGATGTGTGGGAGCACATTTTTGTGAGTGTGGAGGTTCCTATATGGCTGAAGTGACAAATGGATTCAAGGCAATTACTTCGACAGAATCAAATTGCTGGCCTGAAGCTGACAGTATGGGTTTCTCTCTATATTTTTAAACTGTAAATATTTACATGGGAGTGGTAGTTTAAGAAAAGCCATTAGCAGTGCGCAGTCTTTTGTGACAGAGGATGTGGAACTAATTCTTCTGGTGTCTGCAGGCACAGAACTGAAATGTTTTTTGCTTCGTGTTGGTTGTATGTTAAAGACGACGAAATGCTTCCTGAAGTACTGCAGTGCATTTTGTTCTCTATACGTTGCAGAATGAGAGCTGAAAAGCCAGGGCTGATATTGCTGTCAGCACAGTATGAAGGGAGAATACTCATGAGGTCATCTGCAGAGCAGCAACTGAATCTGTCAGAACTGGATGAAAGCTAATTTAGTAAAAAATACATGGAGCTCTGAGGAATTCTGTAATGTACTAAAAAGCCATGTAGAAACAAAAGAAAAAGAGTTAAATTAGAGTTGGGCAAGAATCATAGCATCATTGGGGATCGTAGTGGTATTATCCAACCTAAGTCCAGCCCCAACCCACCCCACCATGCCCATTAACCATGTCCCTCAGTGCCACATCTCCACAGTTCTTTAACAGCTCCAGCAGTGGTGACTCCATCACTCCCCTGGGCAGCTGTGCCATTGTCTTTCCAGAAGGATGTGGTAACAGTGGCTACACTTCAGAAGTGCTTAAAAATCCTTTCAAATAGATGCTGTAATCTGTGTGGTTGCATCTCTGTGCATCTGAATTTTATTTGAATAAACACACACTTATGAGGTCTTGTGAGTGGGACTGGGGCATTTTGAAGACCCTCAGGGCTGGGTGCAGATTGCCTTTAGTACCTCAAGAAGGGTCTCAAATTTGTAGCATGCCATGGTTTTCTGATGGCAGAAAAAAGCTGAAGTCCATTCATTCTTAATTAGGTATTTGATGTTACAGTTAATAACTGCGAGTGCTGTTGTCATATTGTGTTTCTGCTTTACTGTAAATATGATTGCTACTTACAGAAAATACGTATTGCTTCAGGCTTTATTTTGGATGAAATTACAAATATGTAACTGTTAAAAATAGACAGCAGTGCCTGAAATTTATTAATCTTAGTAGCCATAGGATCTGTCAAGGTAAGTCACAGTTCTGTGAAGACTGGGGTCTATTGCCCTGAAAATACTAAATGCCTCTAAGGTGGTGGAGGAACTCAGTTGATGCTTGATATCATTGCATTCTGGAATCCCTGTGAAATGGAGATTTTTCTGGTCAACATTATGTTATATGTAAGAAGTTGTAACTAGTACTTAATTCATGCTGACCTCTTCACTATTTCAGATGTTGGTGAGAGTCCCTCTTGTGAAGTACTTGTATTATTTGTTAGTGTATTTTTTCCATGCCATGATGAACAATGCTCTTTCTCCCAATATGATAACTTTAAGTTCAGATTGTGAGCATATTCCCCAAAAAAGAAGGTGAACAAAATAGACTAAACTTAACTTCATTAATGCTTAACTTCATTAATACTGATTTTTTTTTTGTGTGTGCATAGAGTTTCTTTTCTTTTTCTATAAAGCTGCAGTGAATTCTCTTCAGTTGCCCAAGAGACCTCAGTTTTCAGGTGGGATGTACTGTGTGAAGGTCAATTTTCTTTAGGCTTATTTTGTTCCATCCAGATTCTTTGGTAGTCAGTACAGGTCAGCTTTGTAGCTCATAACTCTGCAGCTGTTTTCAGGAAAGGCATTGCTGTTGAACCTGCAGTCAGCCCCTGAACCCTTTCTTACTGTTATAAAAATCCAGAAGAATGGCTGCATAGGAAAAGTTTCTGTTTGCATTTATCTAAATGTGATATTATCCATGCCAAAACAGAAATGGAAGAGCAGGATACTGTACTTCAGTGATGATGAAATGTTGCTGGGATGACTTTGATACTCAAATTTATGTAAAAACTATAGTGAAAAGTGTTTTGCATCTGCTTCTTATAGATTTAGGGTTAGCATGATTAATTATATGTATGTTTTTAATAGCTGCTAAAAACTTTAGTTGTCTGAGCACGTGTGTGCTGGCTTGCATAGCTTTGTAGAGTAAACTTGCTTGTGCTTATTCGGATTGTATTACAAAATACATTTAAATGTCATCCTTGTGCATGATATAGTCCTGTTTATCTCCTAAATCAGTGAAATTCTTGTGTGTGTTCAATAAATTAATAGTCATAGGTGTTCGGTTATTGTTATTGTAGCATAGGACTGAGCAGAATCAGCATAGTGATCCTTTATATTTGCAGATAGGAACGTGATAGCAGTATTCACTCATTTCCAGAGGGTCATCAGTTATTTTGTGTTGGGATATATTTAATGAGTAATCACTATTCTGCCTTCCTAACGAGGTTAAGAAGAAGAAAAGTTAGCTGATCAAACCATGCCTTGTCAGAAATGGAAAAAAAAGAACAAGTACTCCGTGACCTTGTCACTTTGTTCTCAGTTGTCTGTTTCCCCCTGTAATTGAGAAAAGCCTGACATACGTGACTTCACATAGTTATTAGAAGCGTGTAATACATTTAATGCACTAAATGGTATGAAAGCAAGTTATTAGTGTTCTGGGGATAATTTTTAAAAGAAAAGGATTTCAGGTGGAAAATGCAGTGATAGGAGGGGGGAATTAATAGGATTTCACTTCAAACAGGTGAATAAGTTCACACGGAACTCATTAAATGAAACTTCAGATAAGTCAGTTCTGTAAAATTTCTGTGCCAGCTGAGCTAGAATCCCACTAAAATCTGTTCATTGGCTTTAACTGTCCCAGTGCAGCAGAGTTTACTGTAACACTGCCTATGGTCTCCTTAGGTTTTTTCTGTTCTCAGTAAATGATGTTTTCTCTCTCGTGTTGAAAAACAAGGAAGAAGGCACCATAAAGCCATGGGTATATCTGTATTCCGTATTTCAGATGTTCTGTAGCTAGGAGATTTTACTTTGATGTGCAATAGTTTGGAAGGAGAAGAAACGCATTTCCTTTTAACTGGGCATGAAAGCTCTTATTCTGCTTCTGTCCTCTTCGTTCAGTTTTCTTTCTTTTGACCACCTGACAGATGATGTTTCTGTTTCCTTTTAATAAGTATTGTGCATATTTGGTATAAAGTAAGCCCAGAAGAGACTGTGAGATACTAATTGTAAAAAGAAAACGCTTCCAGGTCAGTCCTGGAATGAGAATGTGTTTTACCACAGATTATATATTGATAATGCAGAGTAATTGAACAAATCTATCTTTGGACTTTGGGGATGCCTTAGAGATCTTCTATATTTCAGTAAAAATTGTATTTTCCTGAGTTGCAGTAGCACTTTATGACTCATTTTCATTGCGTCTTTTGTTTTCGTTGCATCTTATTTTGTTTTGGAAGCAAGTAGATTATTCCATCATTCTTAGATATTGAAGTAATAATGCTCATGCTTCTTCATACAGCCAACACATCGCCTACTTAATTAAAAATATTAATCTAATTTTAGGTCAAATGAAGAATGATACGGATTTATATTTCATCCCTTTGGCTCCCTCCTAGTTTGATCTTAAACCAGGTTATAGATTCACAATTAGGATAGTATCTTCTTTCCCTCATTGGCCATTTTTGTTCATCTTCTGAAAGTATAATTTATTATTGTGGAAAGGACAATGTTGTTTTCAAGCCAACTGTGTAGAACTTAAGTTCCTTTATGGTTAAATACATATACAGTGTGTTTGCTACATTCACCTGGTACTAATTATAACCAAAATAAAAATGATCTTTTCCTAAGTTAAAAATAAGGTGCTTGACTATGGGAACATGCAGGATGAGAACATCTGGAATATGTCTATGTACAAAGTGTTTGGGAACAAAGGTTCGAATCATTAAATAACAAGTTATATCATCAAAAATTAACCTTTGTGCTTTCCAGTATAAAACTAATGTTAATAAATTCCCAGTCTGTGATAGAGTGCATTTGTATCTTCGGGATACAACTTTTTTCAGTATACATTTCTTGTTAGCATTTTGTGCCTTACTGAGTAGGTCTTAGAATGTGATTATAAAGTGAGCTCCAAAAAAAAAAAAAAAAGTGCAATAAACATGTTTAGCATAATGCTGTATGATCTCTCAGAAGTTAAATACATCTTTGTACTCTGGGGATGATAAGTCAAATGGAATATGTTTGCTAAAAAGAGCCAGACATTGCATTGTTTTTAAAATGAGGGCTCATCTTGCTTTTTCCTCCATAGTGTTCACATGAGGGATTTGCCCGAGTATTGACAGTTCTGCTTCACTGGTGTGTGAAGCAAGTAGCTGCAGAGAGGCCCTCAGGCCTTGGAATGATGCTGTATGTGTCATCCTTCCCTGCAGTTTGGATGTGATGCCTTTCTTACTGCTTGATAGTTGGCAGATTTCAGAGAAAGCATCTGGAAAGAGGAGGATGGGAAAGCACTGCGAGTAGACTTTACTGACACAGTTGACTTCATGCTTGAAGTTGGAAATGGATTTGGACTGCCGTGGAAGTTAAATTCTGTAGGATATATACATATCCTATATATGTGTATATAGGATCAGGACTAGGTTCTTTTATATTTCAGCATGTGACTCAGAATTTGCACTTTGAGGTTGATTCATTGCACTAAAGAAATTTCCTTGGAAGATACTCTCTGTTGATTTTGTGGTTAAAGCCATCAGATCCAGATGTTTTTCCACGTAGGTTTCTGTGTTTGCTGTAAATATTTTTCATGCTGCTCTATCTTAAAGTCCGCAGTGCGTGACATAAGTAGATGGCTTTGTTAAATATCATTTATGTATATATAAGTTGTAAACAGGCTTTGCAGAATGAAGCTTAACTGTGTAGAGGAAGACACATGGTTCTCAGGGAGTTTCAGTTAACTAGGCACTGATCTTGTCTTGGGCTAGAAACACAACTTAAAATACAGCTTTGTTTCCCCTCCCCTCATAAAGTTATTGGTAAGGACTATAGATCGTGATTTCTGAACCACGTGTGCTGAAGAGTCCTGGTTTCACAGGCTGCCTCAGCCTATGCAAAAGAAAATGAACTGTGAGTGTCGAGTTAGACATCAAGTTTTGAGAACCTAGGGCTCAATTATCATCATTTTCTCAGTTTGACTGCTTAAAAAATAGTAGTGTAAAAACACTTGAACTAGAATATATAAACTTTAAATACTAGACTTGGAAAAAACAGACCACATGTGAATGATAAGGAATGAGAGTTTAACATATCCTTGGAAACTGGCAGTGGGGAACGAGACAGAGATCTCTCAGGTAAGTACATAAACTTTCTGAATACAGTTCTAATGAAAAGATTGTAAGACTTGGGGGGGGGAAAACTACACATGAAGCTAAAATAGAAATTACTTCTTTTCAGAAATCATTTGGTACACAGCATTCTCCCTCACCCCTTCTTTAATCCTTGGATGTGTGATATGAGCCAAGGGTGCCTTGAAAGAGTTAAGCTGTTATGTTAAATGCCTTTTATGCTGTGTGTTTTAAAATGGCTGCATGTAACGGAGAGCAGAATATTCTTGCCAGAACCAGTGGCAGCCTTTCCTTCCTTGAAGAAATCTCTCTGCAATGTCAATTTATATTCTGTATAAATTATGTTGGATAAGTTGTCCAAGCAACCACATATGAGAGAGTCATTCAGTATGCTGTACAGGAGGTTATTACTTGATGGTTTCGAATAATTCAAGTTGCTGGTTTTTTGACAGATGTCAGCTTCTAATGTTACCCTCCTGTAGTTATGGGCACAGTAGGGGTGGGCTGGGATTGGGATTGGGGATCTCAGAGGTCTTTTCCATCCTTAATGATTCTGTGATTTGCAGAGAAAGATTTAAGCTTCTGTGATGGTGTGGAGCTGCTACCACCATGAATACATAACGCTCTGTGGAGCACAAACTACATCAGCAAATGATCCCAATAATTGCTGTATCTAAGATCTGATTAAGTGACATGGCTATCTGAGATGAGATCTAAAATAATTGAAAGTACGGCCTCAAATCTCCTACATACTGATAATTGGTCTGTGGACATGGAGCAGGTAGTCTTTGCTATTCTTGTTCTTCAGTTCTTTGTTCTTAATAACAGCCCTGAGTAATTAAACTGTCATAAATAAGCTGTTAAAGATAGTTGAGCACTGATTGCCTCCTGAAAAAAAGGGGATATTAGTGAAGTCTACCAACAGAAACAAGGAACAAAAAATAAAGATGAAAGACACGTTTGGCTCAGAGGAAATCCTGAAGAATGAGCTTCTTCAAGGCTTGATCATTTTTTTTGAGTCTTTTTTGAGCTCATGAGTTCAGTGCCTCTGAACTCTGACATCTCTTCGTGTAGATGATAGCAGAATTGTGCTGGGTGTTGCTTGTAGCATAAGTGGAGGTGTGAAATGGGATCTTGAAGCATGGCTGTCCAAACTCTTTTATCACAGCATCATTTTTTATTTCTGAGCTCCATAGGAACAGCTAACTCAGTACAGGCATGTTTTTCTAAATTCTTCCAACTGGGAAATATAAATATATCATCAAGGTTCTGCATTACCCCTGTGTTCTCTGAAGTTAGTGAAAGAAATATAAAGCTCTACCTATGATAATGGATAGTGCATGTAACTAGCAAATAATGGCTTTTTTGCAACATTTCAAGTGTTTTAGATTTGATCCTCCAGAGATAGTTGAGTGGATGTGTTTTTAGATATAAATATGAATGCAATTACACACAGATTTTTTTTCCTTCGCATACAATGCCTATCTTGCTTTAATGTGAAGAGGTGTGCCAGGTGGAAGGAGCAATTGGTCTGAAAGCATCTGTTGATTTCTGGTTTTGTTTGTATAGTGAACTGTTCACTGGGGAGGGAGAGAAGGTTGAGGAGTGGAATTATCAGGAAGTCTATACATCAGATCTTGCTGTTAGCACAAAAATTGAGTTGTGTTAAATGCTACTTTCACCCTGGAAGTAACTAATCCACTCTCCTATCTAGTAATACCAGTAATTCAGTATAATTTGTCATTCAGTCATATTTTCTTTGGTTGCACACCTGGGTGTAAATACAGCAAGGCAAAATACATCACTCTGCAAAAGAGTGGATTTGTCCTTGGTAAGTTATCACATACAGTAATTCCCCTCGTGTAAACCATTCTCCAATTCAGGTAGAAGCTAAATCAATAATCCCCTTAAATTGCTGCTGGTTATATAGGTTGTATGTCTTTTCTAACCTTCCTAGAAAGTGTAGCAGCAAACAGAAGAGTCTCCTTACAGCCTCCTGGAAGACTGACTACTGTTCACTGTGACTGTAGGAATTTGTAGTTAATCTCTGCTAAAGCTAGGATTGTTTCTCGCTGTCAGAATGGTCTTCAGCACTCTATCCAAGTGCAGCAGGAACAGTGTGTCAAGCCAAGTGCTTACACTGCGGGGATAACGTTTTTCTCATACCTCTCACAGCATTCTTTGAGGTCCAGAAATAGCTAAAAAGTTTGGTTGTCTGCTTCCAGAAAAGTGAACAGCATTTTAGCTCTCTCAGTGGTAGGCTGTATCAGTAAGAAGTTGGATCAAATTGATGATGTAAGTTACTGAACTGTTGTCTAACTGCTTGTTTGACTCTCAGCTTGCACGATAGTGCTCAGGAGCACAGTTATAAGAGAGAACATGTAGACTAGCTGGATGTGGAATTTCCATGTCCTTTATCTTTTTTGAGTTGAAAATTAGAGAGGAGGGTTCTGAACTGTGCCTAGAGCTGCTCAATTTTAAGTTCTTAATAGCTTTTGAATGGAACTCTTTTTTTCTTATATTAATTATATATGGGGAAAAAATCATTGGAATGAAATGGAATGAAAGGGTGAAAGTGGCTATTTTGTGAGTTTCAGAAAATTAAATTTCAGTAGCATTTGTAGACTGGAAATTAGTGTATTTCTATTAAATAACCTGGGAAATCTAACAGGAGAAGTATAAGTTTACATCATTGCAGAATTCCTGTGTTAGAACCCATTGTATATAAGTTTATATGAGTGAGAGTCACAAAGATGATACAAACCTTCTATATTATTATTTATTTCTTTTGTGAATGACATATTAGAATTATGTGTATTGATGGTTGCATGAATTCATATCTGACTCAGCAAAAAAAGACTGGGTGCTTTTCTTCTGAGAGAGAAATGATGCCTGCTATGTTGATCAAGCCTCCTTAGTTTGCACGTATGCTGGATTTCAGGCACGTTCCTGTGTCATTCTCCGAGACAAACCTTTGATCTTGCGAGGTGCCTTTGCAAAGTTTGCTCCGTGGCATTTCCTTCCATTGATCCTGAAAATCTTTGCAATGAGAAGTGTCATTCAAAGCAGATGGGGAGTGAGAGGAGAAATGTGTGTATGTTCTCAGCTGTTCTGTGGCATTTAGAAACACTCTGAGCAGGTTCAGTACACGTAGCTCTTGGTGTAGCTGAAGAAGGGCTTATATCACTGGAAGCCTGATAATTCAAGAACTTTTTGGTGAGGGTAAGAGGTATGTTTTGTTCAATCTACAAGGCTTATCCGGTGCTGGCTACTGATGGGGGCATGTGCTGAGGTAAGAGTTACTTTCTGAGAAAAGGAAAACCTGTAGGAAGTGAGATGGGCATTTGCTTTCTGCGCGTGCTTTCTGTGTGTGTGTGTGTATCTCTCTAAGAAAAGAAAAAAAAAAGCAAAGAAAAGCTATGTTTCAGCAATCCGGAAGGATTTTCTCAGCCACTTTTCTCCCTTTCCCCCTTTCCTAGGTACTTCTCATTCTGATATATTCAGAAAATAAGTATTTTTAAATAACTCAAAAGATTATAGTCAGAACTGTCAGGAGCATTTATATTTGCACTTCAAAATGCTTTGCATCGTAATTTATGCTGTGAGCCTTGAAAAACTTTCTATATACTTGCAGTTCTCACAATCTCTCTGAAAAGACAAAGAAGAAGTTGTAAAGGTGGTGGTACACTTCTGCTGTTCCCAAAGTCACTTAATGATGAAGCTGCTACAGATTGCATCCAACTGTCAGTACAGTATATTTGTCCAGGTTCTTCATGTTCTTGTTCCTTGTCACAGAAGCATTCTGAAGTTGCCTTGGGCAAGAGTAGAATATTTCGCTAAGGAATGCTTCAGATCTCACTTACGTGCTAATAATTTATATCATAAGCAGAAAAGTTTATATGCATGTTTTTGGAATAAAGATTTGCTGTAGAAGAATGAAATGAAGAAGAAATAAACCTGAAGAATGAAAGCACATGCATTTTACTGATCTGCTCTGTCACATTGCCCATTAGTCTTTCTGTTCAGACATTGTACTGTTTTTTGAGATATGTTACCAATGATTCAGCAAGCTAATAATATCACAGGCAACTTTTTATTAATCAGTTATACTTTATTAAACATAATAGTACAAATACTAACTTCACACAGACTTTGTAGAGAGAAAAATCAATATGGCTTTAAATGTCTGTCTAATGACAGTATCAGTTGTTAAGAAGATTCTGCACTATCTTTTTTTTTTTCGTGTATATGAAATAAATCTGTGTACTACATATTAAAACAAGAGCCACAAGGTAGATACTGTTTACATGTTGCAGTGATTTCTACACACGCTTGTTTATATATCACTTTATATTATTGAAATTGTGAGGAATATGTCTCTGACAGAAATTTTAGCAATATACTATGTTGTTTTGGCAAATGTTAAATACAGAAATGTGTTCTTTTGAGTCCCTTTCATTTGTTTTGCATCTACAGTTCTTTAAAATCTAGCTAGTTTATTCTTTTCTGCATTTCTCTTCAATGTTTCAGAAGCTAACATCTTGAAATTGCCAGTTCTTAGATTCTCAAGTAGGATGGGCTGTCCTTGGTGATTTCCATTCACTAGTTCTTGTACTTGGTTATTCCAGGTTTCCCAACTGTAGCCTGTGATGAAAGCAGACCTCTCAATATTTTACTGTTAAGGTGTTGGAGATGGAGCAATAGACCTTAAAGTGTTCATTTAGTTTGCTTGCTTGCTTTGTGAGGACTTAGCTCTTCTTTGGAGTTATTCAAATGTTTCTCTTGTTTAGATTTTATCCTGAACTTCAGAACTTCGTATTTACTTTCTGCTGCTACTTTGAACTCCATTTTTTTCTTCCCATTAGTCTTTATGTAATGCATGTTCCCTACTGTAGGAGTATAGCTCAGTGCATAGGAGGTACAGGAGTGTTTTCCTCTTGGAAAGGAAAAAAACCAATGATCTGATAATCATATTGCATTGAAACATATAAAAGAAGGCACATTCTGGCTAAGCAGTTTTCCTTTGTCAGTCAGTGTATGATCCTCATGAGCAATGCTCTTCACTTTAATATTTGGTTGTATTTGAAATAGAAACATAGCACATTTGAATAATTCAGTTCCAGAAAAATACACAGTATAGCAGCAAAAAGTTGAGGAGTTCTCAACAGAATAGAGGTCTCCAGTTAAGCACAGCTTTTTAAGAATATGGATTTTGTACAGACCATCACTTTTTGGATTCACAAGAAATAAGTCTGAAGTATAATAAATAATAAATCAGCAGTGTTGTAGTATGTATTATCCTGAGTTCTGTACAAGCACACAAGATAACAGTATTTTGAGATGGTCTGTTTTCACAGTGGGTTGAACAAGGTTAAAGGTGACTTGATGCTATGAAGACAAATTTAATGTTAAATTGATCAAAGTTGTTCTTTCTGGCATAAAGTGAACTGTACAATTGCTTCTGTCTGTTCTGCTTGTTGTTCTGATGTCACTATAACAGAGTGCAGAGCATGTGCAGGGACAGAACTACTGGCAGAATTGTTGAGCGGGTGAGTCCTTCATTGTAAGGATGATGTGTGTTTTTTCTCTCTTCTTTTCCCCCCTCAGTTTCATGCTAGATTATATATGACAGATAGGTAGAATTCTGCTACTGTTTTTTTCCTGTGAGAAAGAAGTCTTTTGCATTGTTTATTTTTGTGTAATTATATAGCAGGTTGATTTAAAACCAGTGCAGCATCGGGAACTAAACAAGCTTTGCCACACCAGACTACTACTGGGCCACAGATAGTTTTGAGAAGTTCACTGGGAATCCTAGATAGCTTTCCCCTGTATAAGCATTTAATATTGGAAGACTAAAGATGCAATGGCTTGAGAACTGCTGAAATGACAGGTTTTCTACCAGTGTCTGGGAGCCAAGATAAGAGGTTTTGATAGACATCACTTACTGAGTAGCTTTAGTAACTGTTTCTCTGTGGAAGTTGCTTTTATGTGATGCATCATCATCTTCAGACAGATGCATGCTTGCTCTGCAACTAGCACTTGTAGCCAGCAAGTAGGCAGTTTAATAGTGTCAGTAACAAGAGATGGAGCCCAGGCTCTTTATGAGAATTATGATGTCTTTTTTTTTTTTTTCTTTTTTTGACAGCAATATACTTACTTTATCAATATGCTCACAGAAAATAATAAAAGATCGTGGAATGGGTTAATAATGGCTTGCATCTAACTCAGTAGTATTAGGTTTTTGACAGTGATGTGGTATGTGATACAGAGTGGGTAGTTCTCTATTAAGATGTGTCACATTTGTTTAAAAAAATGAAGTGCATTTAATTAAGTTACCTAGTTAAACTTACTTCATATTGTTGGCCCCTAAACAGCCAGTAAAAATGGTGAATGGATTTAGGCAAATAGAGACCTCAGGGAAATACTTAGTGCTAGGTGCTCTTGCACGAATGTTCATGGTGTGATTATAAAATTCCAGCTTAAATTTAAAAAGAATGTTCCTTGTGGTGATTTTGCCTAGAAGTTATTAATGGGTTCATATAGCTGAGTCAGAGTAGCTAACCCAACTGTATTCTTAGAGATGTAGGAAAAAAGCATTGCTAGTTATCTGATGAGAGCAGCGTTAAGTGTATTATATAGTAACACTGAGGTCATGGTCAAAAGTTTTAGGTTTGCAGTAGAAAACTCAAGTGGAGGCCATATTGTGAATATAAACAATGCATATCAGAACTTGAGAAATAGTAATGTTACTTATAAAAAAGGGAGTGATTTGTTTCCTATTAAAGACCTGTAACTGAGGTGAAATGTGAACTCTTTGTGTAGAGGACAAGTATGTATTTATGCAGTTTGTATTTGAATGGTTGTGGAGAGTTTGATAAGGTATGGAAGGTTTAAGTGCCTGCTCTTTATTACAGTTGTATGAATTGAATAAGGATTCATTGCTCTAGGTCAAGTGCCCTCTGTCTGGTGAACTGAAGAAATAAAAAGGCTTGTCCCACCTACGCTTGGAAGGAGGAGTTACTTTACCATGGAATCAGTTACAGGGTTTTGTACTCATGACTGTAGTTCTGTTTTTGTGGCCTCTGCAATTTTAAGTAGATCAGTGCATGTTTGTTTTTTTCTGGTGGGTCATCATTCTCATTATCAAGTTGCCCACAACAAGTTAACCTGGTGTTCCACTTCCCGGGGCGATGGTTCTAAGCCAACTACAAGTTTTCAGAAGTCTCTTTTTGTTCCTTTGATGGGAGCTGGCAGTTGCATGTTTTCCCTGGTGGGTCGTTGATTCTGTAGAGCCAAGTGTCTGCCAAAAAGTAGTCAGGTTGTTTTTGTTTTATTTATGATGAATACATTAACAAGTCAGAGAAAATAGATGGAAAGGGCCTGATTCTCTAGCTGCTAGTTGTGTAGAACCCAATAAAATGCACTGGAGCTGCAATCATTTTATGGGCTATTGCACTTAGAATACATAGGATGTTTAAACGGTTTTAGAAGTGATGTAAGTTTTGACTAAGTGATTTTATTTGAACTGTCAATAAACCAAGCCTGAGCCACGTATTTGTTCTTGGTTCTTGGTAGGCAGGGATGGAACGTTCTAAAGAAACATACCGTGCACAAATTATGGAGGTCAGGTTTTAAATATCCTTGAGGGCAACAAAAAGCTTATGTACTATAAGTAATTGAAATCTTTATTGAAGTTGTATTTGTCAGATAGGCTTTGTAAGCATAGTTGTAGTTGGAAAACAAAATCAATTTTCCTTTGTCCAGCCATTGTATGTATTGTTCAAGGAAGACCTTAGCCTTTATTCTGAAGACTAAAAGCTAGACTTTCATTGTTTAAAGAAACAAGTCAGAGGTGGAGTGATGGAGTTACAAGGCATTTCTCTGTTGCACATCAAAAACTAGGATCTGTTGAAGCATTTCCTATACTGTGCTCTGTTCTGTCAATAAGAGCAGTAGAAGAGTCAAAATAAGTGACTAAGCTTAAAGCTATCAGGGAATATTATTCCCTGAGAACAAATGATATCGGGACTCTAACTGACAACGCATCAATTGATTGATGGTATAAGCAAAACAGCTTACTATTACCAATGACCTGAAAGTGCAGAGTGTTGCTGAATTGTTTTGTTTTGTAGAGTACATCTTAAAACTTCCTAAAATGAATATTTATTCTCATCCTAGATGTGTATACTGATAATAGCGCTTCTTTTTGCTGAATGGTGTTCCTGGTGTAACTTAATATTGAGAGAACTTCTTTAATCTGTATGTAACTACATAGTGAAATTCTTAGTTTTGCCCACATATAACTATAATAATGGTTTTTGAGGGTTGGGAGATTTCAGACAGTTGCTAGGATTATATACTGTTTATGGCATGGTATGGTGCCACACATCTGAGTCAGTTTCTGCCCAAATTGTCCCACAGTACAAAACTGGCATCAGAGTTCACCATATTTCAATCTGGAAAGTGAGAGCATGAGCTATAGCTAGGTTAGTTTGAGGGTTGTTTGGCTATCACACAAGTGCAGAGTGGTATTTTACTGTCTTCAGATAGATGGACACCATTCTAGGACACAGTGCTAAGAGTCCAAGTTTGATAGCAGTGGTAATCTTGTCCACAATTAATAACCTTCAGGGATCTAATAGTTAATAGATCTAATATAGCTATCTTGTGTCTTCATTCTTTCTTCTTTTTTTTTTTTTCTTCTAACAGTTCTAAGGACTTTGCTTTTAGACACTGGCAAGTGGTTAGTTTTGTTGTCTCCTCCTTGATGTCCAGTGTGTCATTATGTACAAAACAAAGGAAAATCAGTGTATGCATACTTGAAGTAAATTTAATCTAAAAATTAGGAAAATACCCTAATTAATTTCAGTTTTATTTATGATGGCATTATTGCCTGGACAGATTTTTTTAATTCAAAGGTTAACTTTATACAAAAGCATAACAGTTCAGTGACAAAAGGCCACTGTTAAAAACCAATATACATGTTGTGCTGCTTATAGAGGAGTGGAAGTGATGACCTTACTGTAGCGGGGGGAAGATCCTGCTTGACTTCAGTTAGTTATCAGTGTAAAATGGTGTCATACTGTTATATCATTTAATTCACATAGCAGTATGCTGTTATATAAATTGTGGAAGTTTAAAACTATGAGCGTATGAATTTTCTTGTAAATTTCTTGTGACTTTTTGCCTGCACTGGATGATTTATTTCACTGCCATTAATTCTGTATGTCAAGGATAACCAACTTGAGTGCTGCCTCGTTACTACTTAGGTTACATATAACCAAGTCTTAACATTACCTCTGTACCCTGTACTCTTTACCCTGTACTCTTTACCCTGTGCATTCATGAAGTCATTCTAAGAGGTTCCCCAAAAGACCTGCAGTTGTTTGTTTTCTTTTGTAGATGAATGTTAACACAAGTGGTATGAAAAGACTGTTTCTTGCAATAATATTTGTTTAAAAATAGAGAGAGAAACACAATGTACCAAGAGAATGCAATGCTTTGCTGACAGTTGAACTTGTTATCTATCAAGTACAGAAGGTATTAAATCTCAGCTTGATTTCTTCCATCCTTGAAAAACTTGTTTTTTGGTTTTGGGACAAAAAAAAATCCAAATCCTGCTCCTCTTTCCCTCTTCAATTGTTATCTAAAATAAAACTAGATATTTTGTTTCATTAGAGAGATGGAATCTAACAACTCCATGCTTTTAATTTACCGCATTCTAGCAAAAAAAAAAAAAAAGTGTTTGTGTGTGTGTATATTTATATAATTCTGCTGCAACTTCTCTTGAATTTTAACATTCTATTGAATGTTAAGGTGCTTTGCCTGACTTCTTATGTTGTTGGAAGAGTCATTTCAATCACTTCCATCTCTGCTAGGTATCTCAAATACCATTTGCTATATAACAATAGTTTTCTTTATTTCAAAAATCATATTTTGTAAGGCATCTTCTGCAGAATATATCAGCTGTTATTAGATAGCAATTAATTATATCTAATAATATGCTATTAGTTAGCAATTACTACCTTGCTACCTAGGATCTCATGCTTTTGTTTTCTATGTTAGACAGGGCTATGAAGAACTCGAGAGACAGCTGAAAGAAGTCTTTAAGGAAAGGAGCAATATTCTTCGTCAACTGTCGAAGACTTCTAAAGAACTCGAGGGAATTAAAGTAAATCTCCAGGTAAGGTTATGTCTGGGTTCCTTTGGCTTAGGATAACTTAGCTTCAGTTTTTCATACCAGTGTCTATTTATGGGAAGAAAAAAAAAGCCATTGTTGTTGACTTTATAAAAAGTGAAAATAGTTCTATTTATCTTGCACTATAAGTGTTGTTTTCAAGGAAAATGTAGTCCAAGTGAGTTGGGCCCTTTGTCCACTTACTCAAAAGAAAAATAATAAAAGAGAGGGAGAAAATGTGAAAACAAAATATAGTGGAACTAAAGAAGAAACAGAAATGAATAAGCTATCTTAGCGGAGTTTCCATGCGTTAATCCTAGCAGCTTAAGAAAGGGTTTCCTTTTCTGCTGTAGTCTTCCTCTTCACTTTTAAGTTGTGTTAGTGTAGCTGCTCGCTGTACCTAGCTTATGTGCAAGCTGGATTTTACTGCAGGGGATTACTTGACAAGTTTAACTGACAAATTACAAGAGCTGCTAGCCAGCTATTCAGAGCTGAGATACCCCTGATTTTAACTGAGGGGGTTTTCTGGGTATCATGGATTGGCTGAAAGGACATGTGTCGCGTTAACACTGAAGTGAAATCATCTCAGAGTGAGACGTAGAGATCCTACTGCACATCCAAAGTACTGAAATGATCAGATGATTCCTAGAGAGTATGTCTGTCTGCCTGATACAGCCTGTTGGTCTCTAGTGAAGACTCATCTTCAGCTGAGATTTTGGCTGTTGCACATCATTTTAAAGGACAGTATTCTACCAACATTGCATATTTAGCCTTATGTTGATGTAAGCTAAGTGGGAAAAATATAACAAGTGGCATCTTTTATCTTTTCATAGGTGAATACAGGTACTGTGTCTCAGTACTGTACTGTAGTATATCATGTTATATTGTTCTGTATTCCAGACTTCTCTCCTAATTGATGGGTACTGTGCACTACAGAACTTTTTCTCCATCCACCCAACCCTACCCTCCAGTATCATGCTTTGCCACTCCCTTAATATTCTAAGTTATTTTGTTTTTTGAGTAATATCATTCTCAATGTAGCTAAGATATTGTAGAATGCAATTTTTTTATACTGTAAATTCATACTGTGAAGTATATTGCAGATATCCAGAGATATGCAAGGAATGCTCTGATATTCTGTACACACACTCATCTTCGCCATACCTCTTTAATGTTTTTGGTCATTTGTTTGTTTCTTATTATGTGCTCAGATAGCATTTAGTGCTTGGGGCAGAATGATGTTCACATTAAGGAGTGCTGAATTGTGGTAAAAAGTAAAGTCCAGGTGTTCCTTCTTTTCTCACCAGTGGTAATTCACTGGGAGCATTTTACAAAAGAGAACCCAATCAATCATTTCACTAATGAGTAATATTAATGATATCTTCAGTAACTGATTTCTTTCTCTGCTGTCAGTCTTTGAAAAATGATGAAGCATCAGCCAGAAGTGATGTGCAGAAACTTCTGGAACTGGGCCTAAAGCAAAGGTAAGAGGGTACCTCCTCTATTTTCTTTAGTTATGAAAGTTTCTGTTCCTTTGTTCTGTCAATATTCAGCATTGTGACCCACTCAGTTATTAGAGTTTGGACCAGTAAATCAATCGTGACATGAATATCACTTCAATCACGTTTAACATAACTAGTATAGAGATCACTTTATGTAAAACAATATTATTTAACGAATGAATCATTATCTCATACTTTTCTCTGGGGAAAAAAAACACACAACACAAACTACAGTTCCGTCACTGTTAGAAGTGCGCAACTTAAATCCCTTGAGCCTCTCGTTGCTCGTATTTTGTGTAAACACACAAAGTAGAAGCGTATATGGCAAGGAAAGAAAACTTGTGACGAGAACTTTCAGTTTTTTAGTAGTAAGTAAGATGGTGACATAATAAAATATACAGCTCTTGGAAGCCACCGTGCTATTGGAGAACCACGGAGTAGTTTCCATCACCAAAATCTGGTGGGATGATTCCCATGATTGGAGCATGGCTATTGATGACTGAAAGCTGTTCAGAGGGGACAGACAAGGAAAAGAGGGGTGGAGGTGTTGCCCTCTGTGTCTGTTTGAAACATCTGTGTTTCAGAATGATCACTTTTGTTTCTACAATAAGGGAGTTGGTTTGTGCTGAAGATATATTTGGTTCCATGCTGCTCAATCTCTATTTTGAATCAGTCTGTTTCCATCTAGCATTGTTCAAATTGCTAAAGTAATAGAGGCCTGAATTGACAAAAAAGGTGATCCAGCAGCTCACGTATTCTGCTCTGGAATTAGTTTAGGTGTTTTCCACTCCAGATTCATTTTCTTCGAGTTAAATTACCAGCTGAATGTCAGCTCAGTTCTGTGTTGCTCCCTTATTCATGAAGGTTTATTGATGCAAGTAATAGCTCTGAAAGCAATTTATAAATGTTCTGAAATATGTCAGTCCTGTACTGTGCAACATCTCCAAAATGTGTCATATGTGGGCAGAAGGAAATCACCAGCAGAGGATCTCAGCCTGCTGCAATTACTTGGAAGAAATTCTCTGATTACATCCGAATTGCAAACATGTTTTGATTCAAATAATGCCCAGTCCAAACTACCACCTTATTTTTTCTTGTCCTCTTCTATGCCAGGATCTTCTACTGACTTTTCTATTGTTTCTTGCCAGAAAAAGATGTGTGTAAGTTGAATTTTATCAGGGTATTTTTGTAACCTTTTTAGGAGTTGTTCTTGATAATCGTGTAACTTCAATCCAGTGTATTTTCAGAATCCCACTTACCTTGCTTATGTTGTGCCAATCTTTTTTTCCTGGAAAGTATACACTGGCAGATGTTCTGTACAACAAACTATTCAGTAAATGTAAAGTATAGCCAATTTCCATCACACCTTTATTTTTTTTGTCTGGCACCATCACTATCATTCAGTAGTTTATTTTAATTCTGTTAGTAAGACACATAGCAGATACAGCACATCTGTCTGTTACTCTCGTAATTGAAAAACACCTCTTAAAGCTGGTAAGTGAATTCTTAATGGCCACTTGGGATGAAGTTTGTGTTTTGTTTTCAACTAGGGAAGAAATGAAATCTCTCCAGGAGGCCTTTCAAAAGCAGCTTAATGAGGCAGCTGAGAAGGCAGAAAAGCAGCAGGCTACTGTGAGTGAGTCTCTGTCCCTCTTCCAATTTTTGGGTTTGGTTCTTCTGTCTTTTTTTTTTTTTTTTATTCCTTCTACCGTTGAGATTTGGTCATCATCTCAAATCTGTCTATGTGTAAAAACAAACTCTTAGGTTCTAAATATGTATTTCTACTCTATAAGAGTCAGAAGAAAGGAGTGGAGAAAGTTGGTTTGTTCTGAAAAACTGAGATGTTTGTCTAACTCCTGTGAGCTTTAGGTGTGTGTACACAGCATCCTGGAGGCTTGGGCCCAAGTCCTACACCAATGAGGTTATAACTTTTATGGACCCTCATGTCTTACCTATAGCGGTGTACACTGTCATATAGCCATTGGCATTTATTTAATTGCTAATGACTTTCCTTCTGACCGCAGATTTCATTATCACTATGGAAGAGTGATTCAAGCCAAATTTTGCTACTACAGGAAAAGGATCATTCTTTGTTTAGTTCTTGACCACTGTTGGTCAGTGGTGTTCTTATAACATGAGCATTTCGGAGCAGAAGTTGACAAGATAATTTCCAGAGATTCCTTCAAACATCAAGAGTTCTGTGATTCTCATTCTGGTCTTGTAAATAATCTGCCAGAAGGTTTTATAGATGTATTTTTAGTTTCACATTGTGTAATTGCTGGTATATTTAGAAATATTTTATTGGTTTTCAGGCTCACTAAACAAGAGTGTTCCCAAGACAGAGGTTTAAAATGCAAGGCATGATTTAGTGAATGTTCAGAAATGTCTTCATGTGTGTTTTTTTTTTTTGTGTGTGCATTTATGCTCTTGGTATGCAACTTACATGCTTATTATTCTAATTATTATTATAAGTATTTATGATTTATGAATTAAAGATATTGCTGCAGAAGGCAGCGATTATATCTCCAGTGTGTTCAGTAAGAAAAGAGATATTCATTCCAATTCAGTAACTGACCCAAGATGAATAGTCACTATGACTAAACTACATGTTAAGTGCTCAAAGTGGAATATTTGAATTCTTAGTATCTAAGGCAGATTCTAGTGTTTCAGGCAGCTGTCACAGTTAACTACCATTAGCATTTGTGTGTTCTTGTGGGAGTGTTGCCCACCAAGCAGTAGGATCTGGAGGTTAGTGGAACACACAGGTCTTCCCTCAACATGCAGTTACTCAGAAAACAGAACTGTTAAGGTAACATTCCTTTTACCAGTTCCTTCATCTCCCATGACATATAATTACTGGTTTAATGAGAGAATAAAAGTCCTCTTCTATTCTTGAGGGAAAAAAATAAATAGTATGCTGTACTGTACTGAACTTGAAAAGAATAAATTATATTTTGGATCTTTCTCAATTGCCAGGTCAGAGTGTATATATAGAAAACAAAATCTGCACTTCTAAAATTTTCTCCTAAAGAAATGTCCTGAAATAAAACAATAAAGGTATCCTCTCTCTCTGATACATAATCAAAACAGACTATTCCAACTTTGTCTTTAATTATCTTTTTTACAAATACACTGGCACATTCTCACCAGCTTTTGTGGCTCTGCAAATTCTAACTATAAAACAAATGTGGAAAACGTCTTTAGTCAATCTCTAAATTCCATTTTGAGACGTGAGATGAACTCATCTGTGGGTTAAATACATCTTATCTATAGTGAATGGATTATTCTCTCTGCTCTTGATGATGCGGTGCTGTCTTTTTAACTTGAGCAATGGTGCCTTGCATAAATTCAGCCCTTGAAACAGTGCTTTGAAGGAGCACAAAGCCATTACAGAAGAACAGCAGAACAAAAACACTAAGAAAGCAAACAAGAGCAAGAAAAATCCCCGAGTTTGCAATAGAAGTTAATTTGGAGTGTTGCCATGTGGTTAGGGAACAGAATTCTTAAATTGTATTCTAAAAGTTGCCAATAATAGAATACTTAATTGGCCACTGATTTTAAGGAAAGCTGTGATGGATCCTTGGTTTGTGACATTTATTTCCTTATGCCTGAGGGTAAAATGTACATATTCACCAGTAATGAGTCTGAATGAATATTCCAAAAGGGCTTCAGTTCAGGGTCTTCAGATGAAAGTTGCATTAGAAATAGAAATAAATATTATTACTGTCACACAGTTACTTTTTTCCTTGTTTCTGTGTGATTCCTGTATTTTTGAAAACAATATGAATTTGAAAGAAGGTGTAGTTATTTTGAGGCAAGCCTAGCTTGAGTTTAATTCTAATATAATGAATTGAGTTTAATCAAGCTTAAGCACTCTTTATCCTACAGGATTTGCTGAAATAAGTCTGGATTTTTTTATCTGAGAAAATAAGCATAAAGTTATATTTTTCAACACCATGTGCACTGAATGCAAAGGAGGGGTTGTAAATACACATCCCTTTTCTTCCCTTGCATAATGCAGTGTATATAGATGTTAATGTTTGCATTCACCAGGGAACACCTGTGAAATGGTGATGTCTGTATTATGTATTTTATTACATTTTTATTGCATAAATGCAAAATATATGCAAGAGGATTCCATTTCTTCACTGCTTGAAGAACAGAATTCAGGTTGGAGGGCTAATTTTTACAGTTGTTAGCAGAGAAGTAGAGGACAAATGACACATTTGTGTAACTTTCACGTATCGTTTTATTTTTTCAGTCAATTTCAATATATAGGATAGTAGTGATTCCTACTTCTGCCTTAGGTTAACAGACATTTGAGAGCTTTTTGTAAAAGGGCTCTTCGTTTGACAGTGTTTCATGCTAACTCCTTGTATCTTCACAAGTAGGTACTATTTTAGGAAGTCACCTTGAGTTCTGTAAAGTTGTTTCCCATTAATTTCAATCAAAGTGTATGAAACCAGCTGGACTGCTCTAGATGAGTGAGACAGTGAAGAACGAAGCAGGGAAATTACCATAGGGACCGTAAGGGGAAAAAAAATAAACAGTGAAACTAGGGTAGGTAGACTAATTTTAGACTGCCTTTTTCATTTTGTTCCTGCTGCTATCTTATATCATGGTAAGAGTTTTTATTAAGGTGTGGTGATGGAATTGTTTGACAATGTAATTATTGTACAGCCTGTCAAAATAAAGGGGAAAAGGCCAGAATAAAATCCTTTTTATTAGTTAGTCACTGTTTACTATGAATGCTTGGGACTAAGTAACCCATTGCATGTAATTTGTTACAGAATAAACAAAAAGGATATGGTTAATTGGATATCAGTAGGGTGTTCTTAGGAATAAAACACAAGTACAGCATGCAAGATTACATTCTGAGATATCTATCACCAAGCAAGAATCGTGTTACAGGCTCATAAAAAGATAGGATGTGCATTTCACTGCAACATATTTTGTTTACTAACAGATCTTATCAAAAAGTCAGAAACGTCTCTGGCAAAAATGTTTCTTCATTAAACTACAGCTTAAAATTCACAAGTTCATGTAAGGAATCCTTGCAGCCAAAACATGTTTAGCTATGGTTTCAGAAATATTAAACTTTGTAGATTATTCTCTCCTTTTACCAAAAGATAGATAATTTTCTGTGTTTTATATGATCAAGCATTTTCTATGGCTTTTAGAATCATTTTCTACCCTGTATCTTGAAAATAAGACCATGAAAGTCAATGCTGAGTGTGTTAGGTCGACTTAGTCAATGGTGTCAATGAGCGTATTTCAATCCCATCTTAACTGTTCTGATGTTCGTCCCCAAGCAATGTGAAAGGTGTCTGGAGGTAAGCAGTAAGTGTACAGCTGAGATTTGACTGTGCAGTAATGACTTTGTTGGTATTCCTCCACCTTTTGTCTGTGGTGAATAACTAATATCTGTCTCATAGAATTAGGTTGCAGCCATCTGCTGAAGTGTTTTGTATTTCAATGGGGAAAAATCTAATTTGAACATTTCAAGGTCACATACTGCTGTGAGTAAAGGCTACTGGATGGAAACTGTTCCCTTTAATAAACATAATGAGCTCTGAAGCTCTTGAGTACCTTGGATGTCTGTCTCCAGGAGACAGAAGCAGTGTCCTTGCTTAATATTGAAAAGTTCATTCTTAGAATCACCAATGCATTTTCATTATGTGTTTCTATAATTACAGCTAGGTAGTAATTAAAGACAGCCAACAGTAGGAAAGAGCTGAACATCAAACAAGAACAAGGAGCAGGTAGAAAGTGGAAAAGATGTAGAAAGTTTCATAGTTAATTCTTTCAATTAATGTAGCTCTCTTCCAACAAAGAAGGGAGCTCAAAAACTTGCTTGTGTATCATGCTAGTAGGATTTGGAGGCTGAAAGTAGAAATTGTACATTTCTTTTTGAAAGGGGCTTGTGCTCTGCTGTTATTTGCCCCCCAAACTCCACTTTTCAACTTGAGATTCTGAAGCAGTGCTGAAGCCCATTACTATGTCTTGTTGTTAGAACTGACTAATACCATCACACAAATTGCTGGTTAAATTGCCGGTCCTGCAGTGTCATAAAAATCTCTTCCCCAGAAGAGATTGGTAATTTCAGGGAATTACCTGTATGGGGAATGCACAGTCAACAAATCCAGTACTTTATCTTTTTCAGTATTTCTTATGTGTACAGGCTTAGTAGTGGCATGCTTTGAGGAAACGTTAAGATTGTCTTGAGAGAATTAGGACTAAGAACATTTTCTTCAATGAAGCACAATTAATGCTTGCTGTCAGTATCCACTAGTAGCTTGCAAATCTTTTAAATAGCAACAAGTGCACCATTTCCTTTGTTCAGTTTTCAGTTAATCATGAACTTTTACTTTTGTGACCTTAATTAATATGTAGAAATGTCTTATTTATTATACAGTGTATGTAAATTGAATTTCGCTATTTATGGATGTGATCTCTAGGCAAGGACTGAATATATTCATCTTCCTTGAAAGCATGATCCTCTGTAGTATCTCTCATAATTAGTGTTTTCCCCTTAACCAAAGCATTAGACAAAATCTGGGAAGGGTTTCAGGACAGGTTGCATTGCATGTATCAGTCAATATTTGTCTCACATACTCCCATATTGACTTTTCTTTTTAAGTGATGCTGGCATTCTCTCATCAATTTCATGATAAGATCAGTGTCACACCCAGTAATATTTTCTCAAGTGTTGACGTCTGCCTACTTTATTTTCTTTCTTTTTCTTAAGGAGTCTGTTCCAACATCAGGTGAACTGTAGTTTCCCATAGATATAGGTAGTAGTTGTATTAGAGATGGAGAGAAGAACACATGGGATATTGGGTATGTATTTTGGAATGAGAATTTAGTGAACTAAAGACAGATGCTTATAGATACCTTGACAAGAAAGAACTGTGCTCATTTAATGCTAGCTGTTACAATTAAAACATTCCTTCTCTGATTAAGTCTGAGGAAAAGTTATTCCTAAATGAAACTTAAATTTGTAAAAATAAATAAATAAATAAAACTGCTTAATAAACTGAGATTGAGTGTGTTACCTTCCAGGACAAATCTTGAAAATGAGTAAGGACAAAAGAGTGGATTCAACCACTTCCCCATATAAATTAGGCTTTATTCCACAGATGAGTCTGATGGAAATTGTCTGTCTTATCTCCTCGGGACCACTAACTTTTAGAATCCTGTTTGGTTTTTTTTAATGCATATTCTTCTCTCAATTCTAAGTTTTTCACTAAGTACAGTGTATCCATTCATAGGTTTATCATGTCCTTCAGAGCTGTAACCTATACCAGTCTGCTACTACAGTAACTTTCTAAGTTACGTTGTTGTTTAGAAGTGGTTTATTTATTTGTTTATTTACTTATTTAGAATACTGTGAATAAGGTTAAAAGAAAAAAGGTTTATGATGGCGAAGTGCTAGCACAGGCTGCCCAGAGAGGCTGTGGGTGCCCCATTCATTCCTGGCAGTGTTCAGATTGGATGGAGCCCTGGGCATCCTGGTCTAGTACCAGGTCTGGAGGTTGGTGGCCCTGCCTGAGGCAGAGGTGTTGGAACTTGGTGATCATTGGGGTCTCTTCCAACCCAAGCCATTCTGTGATGTTTTATCTACATTTCAGAAACTCACTTGGCTTTTTTTTTTTTTTTTTTCCACTTGTAGATTAACTTTTTGAAGACTGAAATGGAAAGAAAGAGCAAAATGATCCGTGCGCTCCAAAATGAGGTAAGAGGAATGCTGAAGTGCCAGCATTACATACATGAAATTAGTTTCAAAGAAGTTTCAGTAAATATCCCTGCTTGAGATGGGAAACAGTTTTTGTCCTAGTAGTGGGAATGGTCCTGTGATTTGAATTTAGGGTGTGTGTAATGTTGGTAACTCACTGATGCTTTAGTTTTTGATGATGTTAAACTAAACAGCTTGCCACAATAGTAGAGCAGCAATGCTAAATGAAACAATGTGAGAATTCTTAACTATCACTACGTTTTGATAAAAGATACACCTTCAGCATAAGTTTTTAATTGTTCTAATAGTACTATCACAAATACTGGATCCAAACTGAATCTTGGACTTCTCAGTTTAGTCCAGGAATAAACAGCAAACTCTAAAAATGTTGAGGGAATAAATAAATAAATAATAATAATTATTATTATTATTATTAAGGAAAAGACCATCACATTTCCTTAATGGTTAGAATTTTTATAGCCCATTTTAGAAAATCAGCTTTAAAATGCATGGTTCCATTTTGTTCTCTGGTTGTTTTTTTTCCTTCAGAATTATTTATTTCTCAATTTAAATGTGGGACAATTCAGTGATGATATATTTCTGGATACACTTCTGTCTGAAGTTGCAAAAGCTGACTGGGTGGCTGGATTTACTAGATCTGCAATTATTTTAGGTTGATCATGGAGCACTTTAGAGAAACTGTTGTCTGGGTACTGCCAATTCGTAATTTCCCAGTGCTCATCAGTCTGTAAAGTGAATATGTCCACATCTGCCTAAAATGAATGGGCAGTGAAGAATGCTCAGCTTTCCTTTGATTCAAAACATGAGCAAGTTGATGGGGATATCAATAGATGTACCATTTCACATATGTTTTACATCTATGCTTCACTTTTCCACTCAGAATGAAAAGTAATCCGCATTGAAACAAACAACAAAGGTACCCCAGGTACCTTCATTGAGATGAGTTTTGCTCCATCAGAAATGCATACAGACCAGCAGAGTGTTGAGAAGTCACTGTAATCTTGTAAATGATGCTCTGGGCGAGGCACAGAGGTAGCGTCAGTCCTCCCACCTTATGAATTTAAGGAGCAGGAAGAAGTGATTGATGGTTCATTGATCAGAGTACCTCATGCGATAATGACAATCCCAAATGCTGTTAATAGTAGCGAATGTGAGCCTGCCTCTCTGCAGACAATGGGGTTTGGGATTTTGAGGATGTATCAGTGCATATGCTCCAAAGTACATGTTTATGAACCAGCTGTACATAGATTTTCTAGGCCCTTTCCTGTTACCAAACACCCCCACAATTTACGTTATCAAAATCCTTCTTACTTCGCTTTTTGTTTAACAGGATTATTTTTTAAAAGCTTTTCTACATCTCCTCTTCTCAGCAAATTTTTCTCAGTTGCTTCCTGTGGCATTTTTAGCTTTATTAGGTTAATTCAGAGCTTTGGGTATTCCTGATACAGTGTTTTTGAACAGCTTCTAGGCTGTTTGTATGGGGTTTTTCTTTGTCTGACTGTTCCTTTTGGAAGTTTTTACCATACACCTTATTTTTAGATCAGTACTTGTTCATGAATTTGAATTTTATACCCAGGATCTGTGTGGGTTTTGCTCTCCTGAAGCACTCGTATCCATTATTGCTCTTGGCTAGCAGTTGCAACTAGTGTCTGCCATGAGGAGATGATATTCAACCTGAACTCAACCCAAGAAAACCCATGAGGAAAAAAAAAAAACACAATCAAAAACAGAGAAGTAACTGTGTAGCTTTTTTCTGTCACAGTCTGTGTTGTGTCATGATTGTCAGGTGCTAAATGCAGCTTCAGCTTGACTGGCGTCTCTAGGTACTACACTACATGAAGATTATTCTTTTATCTTATAGCTTGTAAGACGTTTGGAGAATAGGTAAATGCTTAGGGAAAAGCGTGTAAGCAGATGTTCATATTGTAAATGTTCTAGGAGTTTTTTATTTATGTATATATGGTATCCTGCTTTGTTGTGATTCCCTCCATTTTCACTAAAGTACTTGGACTACAAAATAGAGAAGATGCACCAGCATTGTGTGAGCCGTTGAGCAAGCAGTTTCTGGTTTTCTACATGAATGTTATTTGGGACATCTGTGTGATTGATGCTTCTCAAAAAGCAAATGAAATAACAATGGAGATAATAACCTCCATTGCTTGGAGGTAAAGCAATGATTAGAAGTGTATAGATGGGAAGGAGAACACACCAGGCAATTGAAACAAATTTCCTGTTTGCTAAATCCTTCAGTGATGTCTTCTCCATCCTAGCTCACCTACTTCTCTCTCCTCTTTACATCATTATTGCATATGATTAGACTAGTATACAGATGTCCTTGGAATTATTCAGAAGAATTAAATCTAATCTGTATTACTTCCATGTTTTTCAGTGTTGGACTTAAGAAGGACATTAAAAATAAAATAAAACTTTATTCTAGAGAATATAAAGGCAATGTTATTTTCTTAAAAAAAAAAAAAATAATAATAATAATTTATGTCCAGATGTTCTAAATGGAGCTACAGCACCTTACTGTGCTTTCTTCATATGTTTCAAATTAGGTATTGGGTGAGAAAGGATGAGGTCTTGCAGAAAGAGTATGGTAGAGAAGAGGTGACTGAATCAATGGGTCGTCTTTTATGCTTTATGAAGCAAAGAGGAAACAAGGTGTTGAAAAAAATGCAGTAAGGCTTTGATGTTCCAGGTTTTCACTTTGGGATGACAAATAATAAACTCATGTTCCCCAGTCCTGTTCCTTCCCTCGAGAGGAAGAACAAAAGAAGAGATAAGAACAGGTTTTAGGCACTGTTTATTTTGCATGTATTTCTGGAGGAAGTGCAGAACAGTTACTTGTGTTTAAAGCGTCAATATGGCCCTAGAGTTGCCTGGAAGTCAGAAGCTCTAGCATTCTTTTTGTGACTCAGTCAACTGAATTTGCCTTGGGAGAAATTTGATTTGAGAGAATGTGTATCAGTTAGTGTATGAGAAAGGAACTAGTAGCTACACCTACCTAATGGCTTTTTATGTAACCTCTACACTAGGTTGCCAGCTCCCTTAATGCCCACTAACAGCTTTTCTGGAATTTCAGTTAGTTGTTAATTGGTGTTTTCAACAAGGACTTTGAATTTTGATAATTAGTTTGACAGAACAAATGATTTATTTCTGAGGAAACTGTTTATCTGTGCCTTGTCTCCAATTACTGAATATGCAGCATGCTCTTAAGAAACCTGTTTGTAAGAGTGGATATGATATATATTTAATAGTAAGTGCTTCTAGATAATTGTAAAGGCTCTATTTTCATAAAGGTAAATAAAGGTGCATAATATGGAATGGAATTCCATTCACAGCTACTATTGCCCATCTTTCAAATATTGCATTTGCCCTGTTATTTTTATAGAAAAATATTGAATGCAGCAGTCCCAGATTCCCCCATAACTATAAAAATAATTCCCCATTTATTTCCATCCTTTCAGCACATGCTGTGCTGTCATTTATCTTGGCAGTTCAGAGACAGGAATAGAGAACAGCAGCTTTCCAGCTGAACATAGCAGCTGTGATGTAGCGTATGAGGAAAAGCCAATGTATGGAAATGTAATTTTCAGGCTATTCAAGACTTGGACCAAAAAAAAGCCCCCAAAAACAACAAAAATCAGCAGTTGTGTGGAGGGGAAAAAATAAGTGCTATGTACAGTGCACAGTGTTTGTGTCTAAAAATTCCTTTTTGTTAGAGGTCTCTAAGTGCTTCCTGAACAAGTCCGTAAGTGTGCACAGCTGATGTGTGCTTCCGTGTAATTTCTTGAGGTAAACAAATAAGCAAGTTGGGAATTTATCCCAAAATGTAATAAATGCTCTCATTAGCTATATTCTGTCCTGAGAAGTAGAAAAATGTTATGCAGCTCTGTCACCAGGGTGCTGTAGTTGCTACACATTAGGGTTGGATAAAGGTATAAAAAATAAAAAATATCACTCTTATTCAAATAATGTTATTACAGTGTGATTAGAGAAGATATGACTACAGTTTGGGATATTATCTTTTGGCAAGGTGCTCTGTTATATCTGTGTAAACGTACGTTAAAGTATTTTAGTGCCTTTATATGTACTATTTTACCACAATCCCATGTGTTTATTAAGCTGGCACTGTTTTATATTGGATAGTATATTTCTTGGCTGTTTAGGCTGTGGCAGGACTTTGAAAAACATAGATTACATAAAAGACAAAGTAGTACAGGCAATACAACGTAAACAAGGAGCAGAAAATGAATTTGACTGTAGCTCACAGTAATATGTGTTCTTCCTGCTAAGAAGCATTGTTTCAAATAAGTACCTTATAAACAGTACTTTGGTTCTATTTATATATAAACTCTGGTTATAGCTTTAGTGTCAAGTAAATCATCCTAAAACAGAATTTTCTTCAATCTTTCTGTGCATAGCTGTGCTAATAAAAGGTAAAGTCGAGGCAGTTTTAAGTCCCACCTGATCTGTCGGGAGTTTTGTGCCCTGCAGGGTGAATTCAATTGAACCGCGTTGAAAGATGGTGGGGGGGAAAAATGCATTCTCGTAGCAAAGCAGAAATGAAATTTTAAGGCTTTGACACTTGGTGCTATTCTGTAAAGGAGGACATGGTATTTCTTCTGTCTTTGAACTCTGGAGATTAAATTTACTCTTATCCTGTGTATTTTCAAAGTATAAAAACTGTCCCATGCATAAGAAAGGTGAGTCAAGCCTTATTTCCTCTTTGGATACCACATTGGTTCTCCAATTCAGAAGAAAACACCCATAAGTGTCAAAGGCAGCAGCACCGACAAGGAAAACGTACAGAGGCAGGCAGAGTACAGAAGCAGTTTGTGATAGCAGGCAGCTAAAGGCCTTTGAATCTTCAGTCGAGGGGTAAAAAAAAAAAAAAAATCCTTTTCTTCCCCCCCCCCCCCCCCCAAATTAATGACTCCCTTATTTTATTTTATTTTTTTCAGTATGATTTGTTCAGAAAACGAAAATGTGGAAGTGCAGTTTAATCAGTCAGAGAGAGAAATACACTGATCCAATTTGTTCTTGCAGCTGAGTGGGCGAGTTGGCTTTCAGCACCGTGATGTTAAAATTACATACTTGGGAGACCCATTAAAGGGGAATAACAATGACGTGTGTCATTAACAAGAGGATATATATTGATGATTGAAAAAATTAGTAAAAAATCAGTGCCAGACTATTTGCTCCTGAAAACATTACACAATGTTTTACAGCATAATAACTAAAAAGTGTTTATGTGGCATTGAAATACACTTGGGTTATTTGTTTAGAGTGTTGTTAGATCATGTTAAATTGCAACTGGAATGCAACAGTCTTACCAGGAGCATCTCTTTCACTTTTATGAGCTGATTTCCATGAAAGAAAATGGGAATCTAGATTAAAAGAAAAGAGTTAAAAAAAAAAAAAAAAAAACCAACTATACTAATCACATTGTTATAATATTAAAAATATTACATTGATTTTGAGGGAGAAGTCTTAGTGTTTGCATTTTCTTTACTATCGTGCTGTTGAATACAAATGAGTTTATTTGCTGACTGGAGTGGGAGCAGAAAGTGACTTTGAAAAGCATTTTCTGCTCTTTAGAGGTATAAATTAAACTGGACTGTTGTTGTTTTACAGTTTTTAATCAAGATTTAGTGTGGTTGGAAGATTACAGCTTTTTATGGTGAGCTATTTTTAAACTGAGAGTTGATAGCTTGTGACATGATAAAGATTGTAGCCCTCTCCTGAGACTCGTTATCCTCTAGCCTTAATTAGATCAAACTAAATGCAATATTTGGGCTGATAATTCCAATTATATAGAGATATTGAAGGAAGATTAAATGTTAAAAATAATTAAAGACTTGATTGTAATTCCTAACTTATCAGTCATGTCATTACCTGAGTGAATGTGTCTGTTGGCTTTTCCAAGTCTCTAGAAAGTCTACGTGCTGTTGTACTGTAGTGCAACTCCACTGTGCTTCCTAAAAGGAATAGAATCATAGGAAATGACATCAGCAAAGCTGGTTCTTATCTGCTTTGCATCTCAGCCTTTAAATGAATAAATAAATAAAAATTCAGTGCCTTTAGGAGGACTGATGAAACTTTGCTTATCTCTTTGTTTTTCCTAATGTATATTTCAGCCTTGTTAATGTTCTTGCTAGAACTAGAGATGTGGAAATGTTGAGTGTTCATTGCTGTGGGAATAGAACGCACTCCAATCGGACTTCTTCCTATACAATTGCTCCAGTAATTCACTTCAGTGGTAGGAAATAGTTCAGCCTGAGTGGCTAGTCAACCTCCTGGAGCCTTAAAAGTAGAAATAGTGTTGCTGTGGGGCAAAATCTGTATAATATTTATTATCTGGAAGAATTAAAAACCATTCAGTTCTGGAATCTTCCTTTTGAGCTCTCCTCCACCATATCTGAGGTTGCAGGTGTCCAGCCCTGGTTGTTTATGATTCGATGATCTGTCAGTAATTTGAAGTATAACAACTTCACTGAATTGCATTACTTTTATTTAGTTGTCATTTAAGTATTGATCTCAGGCTTATTTATAGCTATACTCTAATTTAAATATAGTTTTCATTAGATCACATCAAAATGGCTTTGCCACGTCTGTTGTAAAAATTATGCCCATTTATCAGGTTTACCTCTAAGATTTCCAATGCAGTGTATCTACAGAATTCAACTCCACAATATTCATTAGTGATAGTGTGTTAAACAACAGCCAAGAATGCTTGAATTATTAAGTTTCTTAATGATCTAGGTCTTCAATTTCAAACATGCAATGTTTAAAGATGTGGAAGTGTTTGTTAAGCAAAATTATTAGGGTTTAATCTAAAGGGTGATGCACACATTATTCTTTGAGTCATATCTCCATGTTCCTTTGTGAGTGAGGATGTCTAAGTAGTGTTTTGTTTCATCAGATGGATACCTGAACTCATGAAGGCTTGTGTAGATTAAAAAACAAACAAACAAAAACAGCAGGAAAACCAACAATAAAGGAACAGCAACAGTCCTGTCTGATTACTATGGCTCTGAAGGAAATTTCAGTCCTTTCCTTTCCTTCTTGTGATTATTCTTCCAAATGTAAAATAGTTAATGTTTTAAGAGCATAAATTTAGTGCTGCGTATTTAAAGCAGGGTTTTCACTTCCTGGTTTTGTGCATATGTATGCATGTATATGTGTTTCCATTGAAGCTAGAAGTCATTCTTGGCATCTGAATTCAGATAGATGTTTATGTGAATATGAGAACACAATGCAATTGTGAGTAGCTTAGATGTACCAAAATGCCTGCAGTTTAGACTCTATAAACCGTGATGGCTCTTTCTCAGGCTGTGCTCAGGAAACTTTTCCTTTTTTCTTGTATTTGATAGTCTCGGCTTCAGAGGAGGAGTGGAGGCTGTGCTGTGTGCTGGTAGGCAAGGGATCCCTTAGCTGTGTGTGACTTTGGGTGATAAGATAACAGGAAGCTGAAAGGAATTGGGGAATTATAGCTATGTGGAGAAACCATAGGATCAGAATCCTTGGAATTGGAAGGGACTATTTAAAGATCATCTAGTCCAACTCCCCTTTAATTAACAGGGACACGTAGAGCTCCATCTGAGGCCCCTCCAGCCTGACGTTGCATGTCTCCAAGGACCAGGGCATCCACCATGTCTGGGCAACCTGTGCCAATGCCTCATTGCACTTAGTACCTGAGTGACCGGAAAAGATAAAAACCTGAACTATCTTCAAAAGAAATAAAGTAGCATCTAAGTTTTTTCTGTCTTGGTAACTGTTTTTTATTATTATTATTTATTTGCTTGTATTTTGAAGGCCTTATTTTGTAACAAGCAAGGTGGTAGAATAAACAAACCTGTTGGGGTGAGTGCAGGTGGTAGGGATTATATTTTGTTAATTTCCAATTCTTTCATTTTTGCAAAGCGACAGCTTTCCAATTAGCAGTATAAATGGCAGCAAAGCATCTTGCATATTAGATGTGTAGAAAAGAAGAGTTATGTAAAGTAGAATTCCCAGGATGCCTGTCGTGATGCCTCATTTAATGGCTAGCTGTGACTGCAGCTTGGTCTAAATGGTTGAGTGAGAGCAGATGGACTGTTGGTCATCTTGTGCTCCAACTCTGAAATAGTGCTTTGGTAGACACAGATCCCAGATGAACCTGATTAAGTTTTGGAGGTAATTTCTCTCTCTGTATTGTCTATATTAAATTCGAGGCTTGTTATGCTGGAGATGCCTCAATTTCTCTGTGATCTCGAATCAGGAAGAAAAATATATTTGAGCAGGTTTTTTTCCTGATTTCCCACTAGTACAATTTGTGCTTTTGGAAAATGTTCTCATTCAGTGTATTAGCACATTTCAATCATGAGCTTCTGTGTGTTTGTTTTGGCCAACAGTAAGTACTTAACACTTAAACTGTGAGTTTTATGTGCTGAACTTTGAGTCTTAGGAGACGAGAGGTAGATTCAGAGGTTCACAGATACGATCTCCTCTGTTATTTGCTAAAACTGGACAAAACAAGATCAAGGAAATATTAACACCTTGGAATGAAATCTGTATCTTGCACTGGTTCACTGGAAGGTGATCATTTTGGGGTAAAAACTATAACCAGTTCTTCCTGTAGTGATGTCAGTATTTCATGCTGAAGCAAGAGAGGTGATCACTGAGGTACCTGATGGGGCTGTACCTCATAAAATTCCTTTTTTGTTGTTGTTGTTGCTTTTAGAGCGCTGACACTTCATTTTAATTTCATGTAAAGATAAAATTTGGCATGTAAATTCAGTGTGATGAGCATGTCATTGGTAGCAAATGTGTAAATAAAGTGATTCAGGAAAGAACCAATCAATCCCAGAGAAGCTGAAAGTGGATCTAAGCAGAAAATCAAAGCTTTTTATGACCTGCTTCTGCAGAGTTCCTCTGGCTGTTAAGTATTACTCTTTGATATTCTCTACAGATTCTTCCTGTGATTTATCTATTTATTTTTCAAGCTTCATACTACTCCTTTAAGTGTAATTTTTCACTACACTTAAGAATTTGCTTGCTGTATTGGCTCGTATGATTATAATTAATAACATTTTTTTTCTGGATTGGAAGGTGACTATTCTATAGCTTCAAAAGGAAAAATAGATTTTCTTGAGCTTTCTCCCACTGCAACCAGCAAAAACAGATCTAGTTTGATATCCAAATCATGCAGAGCTAAATAAAAAGCATTATTATATGGTTGTTTTCCACCAAAACATTTGCTTAGGTCGAAAACACATTGTAAATCTTTTTCTCTTGATGCAGATTCTCAGTGACCGTTGCCAACTCTTGTTTTTGTCATTTGGGAAAAGCCCCAAGTTATTTACATGAGAAAGAGTCAAATGTGTATATGTAGTTTGTGGTATTTGCCTGGCAGTGCTTCCTCCTGCTTGTATTCTCTGCACAAGAGCATTTGCTATGTGAAAAACTATCAGTTCAATAGCACTTGCTGTGCTAAAGGTTTCATATTTCTGGGGAGAATTCAAGATGATCTGCTTAAAGGATGAATACTTTAACTGTTTGGTAGGTAGTTGAGTTTGAGAAGAATGCATTTTAAAAAGCTTGCAGCTTTTAATTTTCTATAAATCAACCAGTTTTGATGCACAGAAATTTATTGATTCCAGACATGTCAAGTGTTAATGTTCTGATACGCTGTTCCCCTTTTTCTAACATATTTTAAGTCACAAGAAACAGATTTTGTTTTGATACGAATACCAGCTACAAACAGTGATACTGTTAATAAACCACTAATCCAATCTGCATCTTCATCACTCTTCTACTTTCAGGCCTCAGCAGAGATGATTCAGCTATCTCAAGTCCCAACAGAAGTTAGTGAATTTTCTGGACAATTAGATTCAGTATGATTTGTTGAGCTTTCCATCAGGTTCCCTAAAGTACACGTGTTTCCTGATTCTCTAACTTGATAAAGCCATAATGCCAGAGTTACCTCCGAGATGGATACACATACTGCAGCTTGCATGGCAGTAGCTGGCTGTTCCTCTTCACTGGCTTTACTTACGCTGCAGATTGTTTTGTATGAGTTTGATTTCCGTGGTTGGATTCCTCTAGTAATGTAGCTGGCCTATAACAATAAGCCTTTAAAATAGTTCATATATTACATGATTTAATTTGTGGAAACAGCACAGAATAGTGCTGCAAAACATGGAGCTGTAAGCTGATTGTCACAGTTCCATGGGGACAGAACAAACATGACTTCTCTCCTGGCCTGAAAAGTCTTCTGCCAGTTCTGACAGTCAGCTGCTTTCTGTATTAGTGACAACAGGACATCCAGCACTATGACTGCAGATGATGTCTCTGTTAACATCTGACAGATGAAAAAGGGCTTTGTAGTGGGTATGCTCCTTCAGCAACAAAGCCAACCTAATAGAAATAGGCTTTGTCATTGTTATGATGCAATTCAGAGCAAGGAAGAAATGTGACAGCAGTGGAGTTTTTCATATGCTTGTCTTTAGAAATATCTTCTCTTCATCTCTTCTGATTGACGGCATTCATTTATCTGTCTGAAAAAAAAATAGAAAAAAAAATAGAAAACACATCTGCAGGGAAAGCGATAGTTAGCATAATCAACTCTCTAGGTGACTAGCGGTGGCTTGCCTTTTGTCTAACCAGCAAGCTGTAGAAGAGATTGGCTCTTAATCATGCTCAGGAGGAGACTGCAAGGTAGTTTGACTTACACTGGCTATGTCACTTCTCATGGCTGTTATAATCAGTGAGAGAAAGCACAGGGTGTGGGTGGTAGCCTACAGTTAGTTCATCATGGTTGGTCAAAACTATCTGAACTTCATCTATGGTGGGAATAGCTTGGCAACAAACTACTGATCCAAGCAAAAATTCACAGTGACACATTTTAGGCAGCCAGGATCTCAAACTAAGGGAATAAATGCATATTCTTATAATAAATTCCTTAAATAAATGCATATTAATCCCCTTAATTTTATCACCAGTTACAAGTTAAACTGCTAATAGCCATCCTTCTATAAAAATGGAACTTACCTGTCTGCTTTATCTACTGAAATTACCAAATGTGAACTACTGACAGTAGATGGATATAAATGTTATTGTACTGTAACTGATATTGTACATGGTTCCATCCCTCTGTTCCAACCCATACAGCTACCACTGCATTAGATAGAATCTCCATTTAACAAATACTGAGCTCTTGTTTTGAGCAAGAAAAACATGATGCAGATGTTATTAGATTGTGAAACGTATTGTTAGGAGGAGATAGGTAAAAAATGTGATGTTAGATTAGCATGTATTAAAGTCAGCATGAGAGTTAGACTAGAGATGATCTGTGATTATGCTTTCCCTTATTTGGGTGGCAGCTGACTCCCAAACCAGATAAATATGTAAATCCACTTTTCCTCTCTGATCCTGAAATAACCACACCGTAAATGTACACTGAGCAGAAAGGAGTTGGAAAAAGCTTCAGAAAGCTTTTACCTTTCTTCCTTTGTTCTGCTCTGTTTGACCTAAAGCAGTTTATTCATTCCACCTCAACCATTTCTTTCAGCCATAGCCTCAGTTTAGCCCACTTAAAAGTCAGCTTAATGCTATTTTGGTCTCTAGATGAAATATGAATGTGATGTTCCTCTTTAAAAAGCCTATGTATAATTCTCAGTGAAATAATGAATTGATCTTTTTTTCCTATGCTTTGGCAAATACTGGCTGTTGACTTTTCAGGACATAGTCAGTCGCACTTGCCAGAAATTTGTGTATCTGCACCTATGAATTAGAGTCTTGAGCATGCGGGAATTTGCCTTTGCACATCTTTACGGTGGATGTGGAACTTGGATTGGAGAAATAATTGCAGATTCTAAGATGTGAAGTGATTGAACAGTAAGTTCATTAAAGACTGCTCCTCTGAAAACCCAGCTGGGTTAAGAAACACTGAAATGTGTGTTATAGGTAAAAAACACTTTGTTTTAAAACATTTATTATGCATATTCAGCTGTGGTTTATGGAAGCATTCATAAGAACTGCTATTTGTGTGACCTAGAGACAGAACTTCAGGCTATTTCTGAAAAGTATATGAATATAAAAGTTATTAAATTTACAGGGCAGATGTGATTTAGATTACTTGCCTATGACTGACACACCAATATTCTCTTTGATATCATCAGATTGGTAAATTACATTTTTACATCCTTTCTTCTTCAAGAAGAGTAGTATTGGGAAATCTGCAGACTGTCAGTTTTGCTCTCTTGGGCAAACATTTCAACGCTTAGTTTTGAAGAATAAAAATACTAGTAAGTATTGAAATACTTCTTCCTTTACGGCCCTAAAATAACAAAAAGTATTGGATATTGGATCTGAGGTTGTCAAGAAAACAGCTAAGCTTAGGTCTTCCACAGACTCAATGAAAGGGCAACATGACAGCTCTTGTTACCCCAGTCGTGAGCTGCTGAATACTGACTACACTGTGTTATACCCAGAAGCATGGAGTTAATCATACATGATTTTAATGCATTGGACTGAAGAATTAGGGAGCAAAGACCAAGCAAATAAGCAGTTACAAGTTTGAAGTGTTTGCCTGTGTGGTTTCAGCTTTTTGTGTGCACTTGCAACTTGGATTTTAGGCTGTGATGAAATGTAAACCTGAGCAAGACTGGTTGTCTGGCACTCACTTAAAACTAAATCAGAGTCATTCAGTTAATGAATTCCAGTTAAACTTAACTACCACAATCTATAACTATTGAATACTTTAATTCATTTTTTAAGGAAATGTTGTAGTCTCTTGCGCCATTTTTTATGCTTGCCATCTTAGCTCTTCCTAGCTAATTTGACAGATTTCTCTTCAATTTGGAATTCACACCTAATGAGTACGTAGTTGGCATGCTTGTCCTTTTGCGTTTTGTACAAGCAATAATGCTGAGCTATTCTACATGCTTTGTATCTCTGTCTTTATTAAGGAAGAATCATTTTCATCTGTTACTTCTGTATGTGTATGCCTGGGTGTTGTTAATATACTATTAGGATAAATAACGTACATTTGTCATTTACTTTGCATCATATTTCATGATATTTTACTGAGAGCTCACTCCTTTTGAATTCTTGTGCGCTGAAGGGATGCTCCAACAATGTCCTTTCTCCATAATTATGGATATATTTGCCAACCAGAGTAGAAATCTCAGGCTGAGTCATAAATTCAATGCCACTCCATGACATTTTCAGTATTTAGTAATTCAAGGCTCAACACAGGAATAAAGAACCTGTGTTGCAGTGTTATTAAATCGCCAGACTAATTATTCCCCCATGCCTCTCGATCTTAGATTTCTTTTGGATGAAAAAGCCACATAATCCAATCTACTTACTGGGGTGTGAGGGGCAGGGGACACACTCAGCTCATGGCTGATATGACACATACAGATGCATTCCTGAAAGGGTAGAATATCTGGCTGGGTCTATTTTTATTTTCCAGTTGTTAGCAGATCATGATAAATTTGTCTTCATTTTATTTTGGGATGAGTAACTTTTTAGTCCCAACAAGATGAAGTTTTTAAAACATTCATAATGATGCTCCAAATATTTAATTCTTCCTGCTTTGTTTCACTCCGCCAGTATGAAGTGTTTTCTGTCTTGGCTGTGAATCATGGAGGAATCCAAAGTGCAACTGTGTGCTAATTCTGATGCAATTCTACACACCAGTTACCACATCTGGTAAAACATTTTTCATCATAACCTCAACCAGGAAGAGAACATCAACATTCCTAATGCATATTTGCAGTGCTCTGAATATCTTCATCACATTGAAGTAGAGGTGGGAGAAGGGGATGGCCATCTTTCCTACTGTGCAGATTTTGTTCTATTTTTAGCATGAAAGTGCTGGTTGATTTGATATCAAAGTTATTGATATTAGGATTTTTATATCTGCATTCTATCCAGCAAAATAGCAAGCATCAGATATGCATCTTTTCCATTTCTAACTGATAAAGGAGTAACTCCTTAGTCCTGCATTCCAGGTACTGACCATGGTCAGGAGATGAGAGGGTTGTTCTGAACTCTGCTGTTAGGTTTAGTGGAAGTTTTGTTATCAGCCAGTCTGAAACTTTGTTATGGAGCTGGTTTGGCACTAAACGTGAGATTGAGTGTAAAACAACATACTGCGTGCTTGGGTAGCTGACGTGTTCATAGAGTTTCCTTCTTAATATAATGCAGAAATGTGTTGGTGCATGTGATTTCACAGCACAACTTTTGTTAATAATCTACCTCAGACTACGTGTAATTTATCAATAAATTCCCCTTCTCCTTGGCTAAGCATCAACAATGAATCAAGTTGTCAGTGTGGAAGAAATGCGGAAGTTTTATCTACTGAGTGAATTATGTTTGGTAGGAATGATTTCAAAGAACACTTTATTGTCATTGCCCATGTGACAGAAAGACCCTTTTGAAAATAGTTCTTGTTCTAAGAAAATGCTGACTTTACAAGATGAAATTGTTAACAGTCTAAGGCACAACTCTGAATTCTGCTCAAGCTGCCCTTTCAATTTGAGATAGTCACTCAACTCCCTGTCTATGGCAGTACTAATGAAAAGGAGATATTTGTAGTGATGTGAATTAATTTGCAGATGAGCAGGTAGAGATCAATTCCAAATGTTCTTGGCAAAAGTATGTCATGCGTTCTCTTGACTGCTTAGGTTCATTTAAAAGCACTGGGAAAATTTGTCTGTAACTTCAGTTTCTTTCTTGCATCTGTCACGGTGGTCTTTCGTATTCTGAAGTCAGAATTTCACTGAAATATATTTGTATTTTACTTTTTTTCCTGAAAATATTTGTTCTATATGTACGTGTTATTTGCTCCTAGAGAAGAGTGAACTGCTCTGCAACGATTTTAATTAGGAAACTTGACAGCTCAGTATGAACTGCCTATGTAATATGTATTTGCACTGAATTAAATACTTTTTGGAAGAATATAAACATACTTCAATTTAAGTTAGAATGTTCTTGTTTTCTTTTCCCTTGCCAAAGATGAAGACTTTTTTGCTACATGTAGTGGTAGATTGCTATCCTGATTTTCATAACAAGGCATAAGTGAATGTGAGCCCAGCTTTATTACATCTCTTTCAAAGACTGAGCCAGCATTGGACTGCTTCGTGATACAAACCCTGTCCCTGCTGGAAGTCTCTCCTTTCATCTCTAAAACAATAAAGATGTATACTGAGTTATTTTTAGATTCTACTTGTAGACTGCTACTTCAAAAAATTAAATATATTGCCTGAAAGTTCTTTAACAACAGGACTCAGGGTGCTGCTACTGAGTGCCCTTCTCCTTTCATAATTATGTCACTTATGTTTTAAGACAGATGTTGATAATTTTGGGATGCAAATGTTCAAGAATCTAAGATGCACTTCATGCAGAATTTCACCTCCTGCTGCTGATATAGCTGGAAAAGGGTCTGTAGGGCTGAATGTAACCAGTCACCCTTCGCTCTTGTTGTGAGAGAGAGCCTGGTTCTTTGGAAGTCAGAAATGCATTTGGTTTATTGTTGCGGTCAGAATTTTCATTTCCCCTGGCTTATCTTGATAGGGTTGTCAATGGGCTTTTTATTGTTTTCCTCCTAACCTGCAGCTCATAGCAGTTTTAGCTTCTTTTCACCCCTTGTGTTCACAAGTGTCAAATATAGGAAAGAAAGGAGCTTCAGGACAAATATTTATCTAAGGAGGGGCTCTGCTTTGCTGGTCACACAGGCTTTCCCTCAGCCCTCATGCAACTCTGCCAAAGGGAAAGATCAAAGAGCTGTCAGGGCTCTGCTGTAGATAATCCTGCATTTAAAAGGCAGTTACCCCTCTTTTGAGGTACACATCCTGTAAAATATGGTTCTGTGTTCAGTGTGCTGTTGTTTTTATTAGAACATGGAAAGAATTAGAAGTGGCCTTTTCTTTCCCGTATGAAAGTACACGTGAAATGACTGGGAAGGTGTGATTGAAAATTACATCTATTCCAGTGTATATCTCTTTGTATCATTTTTTCTTATAGAATTATTTTTACTCTGGGATAAGGAAAACAAATTACCCAGGTCTCCTGAAAACCCAAAGGAGAAAATACACTGAAGAAAAAGAATAGTTGGGCCCCACACATCGATCTATTGCTGTAATAGGAGAATTCACTGAGTGATGAGAGGTTGAGGGAGATTTTTTCATTAAACTACTTGAAACATTCACCAAAAGAACTGTATGTCCCTTTATTTGGTATTGTAATCTTATAATCAGTACTCATTCAAGGACTTTTTTTTTCTTTTCCTAAAATTATTAATTATGTTATTGTTGCTTGCTTGCTTTTTTTTGTCTTCTTTCCTGAGGAAGTGCATATTTGTAAACTCTGTTTGAATATTACCATTTAGATGTGTGTTTTAGTGAGCCTAAAAATATCATCAAATTACAATTATTTTAAATAAAAGGGAAGGCTGAAGCAAAGCAGTTTGCAACTGTTTTGTTTTGTTTTTTTTTCAAAAAACCCTCAGACAGGAGAGTGCAGGAAACTCAATTTATCTGCCTTAGAAAGATGAAGGGCTGAGTCGACCCCATTGGGATTAAAACTCTCACTCTGTTTCTTGCTATATAAAACAGTTCTTCATCATCTTGAAATATAAAGCTAATTATCCAAAGCAAAATGGGTGCCAGTGTGTTGTGATATCAGATACGCCAGGTATTTGATTTTGGTCAGTTGCTGCCTTCTGATTTTTCCTTCTAAATGGCTCGGTGAGCAGCTTTTGTTTAACGGGAAGTGGGAAAGAGTATTCATCTTGGTAATTTTCTCTGGCAGTCTCACTGAGTACAGTCCAGAGGGTTTTTGTTTGTTTGTTTGTTTGTTTAGGAGTGTTTTTTTTTTTTATCTTGGTTGCATTTGGGTTTTGTTGTTGTTGCTTTTGTTGATGATTTCTATCGAATGTCTGTAATAGAGAAAGGCTGCAACGTTGAGCTGGAGCTTAGCATTATTTCATTTGTGCTATTCATCAAGGGGAAGCAGAGCCAGATATATCTTGTATACAACAAGCTATTGCTGTCACACCTCAGACAAAATGTCTGAAGTGAATTACTTGGAGTAATTTTCTGAGGGAAAGTGATTTTCTTTGCTTGAACATGTTCTGTCCTCATGCCTCAGAAGGCTAGCAGCCAAAGTAAACTTGCCTTGAATTGATGATGTCTGAATTGTATAGTTTGTTCATCCACTGTTGATGTCCTGCTGCTATTTCAAAGTGGTGATATAGGTGCTGTAAATTACAAAATGTCAGTATCCTAACATTAAACCACTTCTGTATGAGGCTAGAAGTCAAGATGACCTTTTGTGATGATGTCACTGCATCAGTGGATAAGGGAATAGCTACTGATGTCATCTGCCTGGACTTCATAAGGCTTTTGGCACAGTACCCCACAACATCCTTCTTTCCAGATTGGAGAGGGATGGATGTGATGGACAGACTGTTCAAGGGATGAGGAACTGTCTGCAGGATCAAGTCCAAAAAGTGGTGGTCAATGGCTTCATGTCTGGATGGTAATCAGTGACAAGTGGTGTGTCCCACAGGGGTCTGTGCTGGGACTGAAACTCTTTAATATCTTGATCAGTGATGCTGACTGTGGAACTGAGTGCGCTCTCAGCTTGTCTGCTGATCGTCAGCTTGTCTGACACCAAACTGTGAGGTGCGGTCAACACAGCATAGAGATAGGATGCCATCTAGAGGGACATATGGAAGAACTTGCACCTGGAGGCAAATCTCATGACCAACGCAAGCTGAGGGATGAAGGGATAGAGTGCAGCCCTGCTGAGAAAGACCTGGGGAACTTTGCCCTTTGAGAGGCAAAGTGATGAGGCCAGGCTCTTCCCAGCAGTGTGTGGTGATAGGACAAGGGGAAATGGCCACAAACTGATGCATAAGAAGTTCTGCACAGTGTAGCACTGCACAGTGGAGCACTGGAACAGGTTGCCCAGGGATGTTCTGGAGTCTCCTTCTCTGGAGACATTGAAGACCCACCTGGATGCCGACCTGTGCAGCCTGGGCTAGGGATCTGCTTTGGCAGGGGGTTGGACTTGATGTCTAGAGGTCCCTTCCAGCCCCTACCATTGTGCATTTCTGTGAATATCATGATATCCTTTCTGTAAATCTAAAAGCTGGTGTCTAAAAATCATTACTGTACATCATTTTAAGAGAGGCTGTTAAAGACATAGTTACTTATTTCATTCTTTAAATTTATTATGTTTTAAATTTTTAATGTCTAAAATCTTTTTTTATTCAAGTAATTTAAAGCAATGCAATGTTTGAAACAAAAATATCTAGCTAAACTTATCTTCCTATTCAAAGAAAAAAAAATAAGATTTATCTTGAATTCTTGTCTAAGACTTAAGAGTGAGATCTTATACTGCGATTTGCTATGTATTTTTAACTGAAAAATCTTTGATTGAATTGAATAGCCCCTTTCTAGCAAATCTATGGGGCATGTACATGAAGACACACCTCATTTAGTGACATTTAATTCAGAATGATGATCAAATCCTTCTCTGTTATATTTTTCATGTTTTTATTAGTATACTTCACATTCTGCTTTGGAAAACAATCAGTATTAGTCAGGAGGCAAAGCTATACTTGAGAGCGACATGTAATTTGCTAAGTTACTAAAAAAACCCTAATGTTTAACAGAAGTTGTCAGCTCCCTCTGACGAGCTCCAACTTATTATGCTATTAGTAACTGTGACCTTTAAATGCTTACTCTCATTTCTAAACACACACTAGTAAGTGCAGATGAAATCATGAGTGTCTTACTTGCTTTGTGTTAGCCCCATTTTCTGTTTTCTTGCTAGGCCAGATGTTGAGAACAGGAATGGTAAATCCTCTTAGACCTAGTTAAAGCTCCAAAATGGTGCCCATCGAACCTAAAATATGTTCATAAAATTTTGTTTTTGAACAATTTCTTTTAGCTATATTCTTCTGTCAGACTGTTCTGGCATGAAACATGAGTTACAACGTCACTTACTACAACTTAACATGTTTTGAGGCGGGTAGACATTTGGTTTTTCACCACTAGGGTTAATGCAGGGCCTCTGCATAACTGCATATAGAAGTTAATTTTGAACCATTGTAGTATTAATAGAAATATTTCTCGTGGTATCTTTCACTTGGCAAAAGGAAGAGAAATGAGTAAAATTGTAAAGATGACAATTCACTCTTACAACCCTTGATAGACTGTAGGGTAATCAGAGAATAATTAACACAGTTTAGCAATTTGAAGAGCTGACCTGAATTCCTAGATTAATTAAGTGCACTTTCCTAATGAGATAGTGCTTCTGGCACTTCTGTTTCTCCATCAGCCCAAGAAGTGATGCTGTCTTTTTATAGAAAACCAGTTTAATCTAATGTGTGATTACTTTACATCTCTTTGTATTTACCCCTTGTGAGAAATAGCTGTCCTGAATGTAGTTCATCTTTTTGAGATTTTTTTTTTAGTTATCTTTGATCACCTCGCATCTGCTATCTACCTTCCTTATTGTAGAGTTCAGTCCCTTGTTTCAACAGTGGTTAGTGCAAGAAGGTGCTCTTCTGGAGCCACCACCTCATTTCAGAGATCGTAACTCACTGAAACGCGAGTCTGATGAGAATGTTTGTTCTCCTTCCCTTCCCATGCAGCCCTTTGCAAATCATCTTTTATGGAAGTCTGCATCTAGGCTGTCTTATTTCAAGTTATGCCCAAATGGCTTTTTGTTTTGCATCACAGAGCTGTAGATGCCTGCATCGCCTTGTAAAGACTTTTTTGCAGCACTGTGCATTAGTGCATAGGAGGCAGCCACAGTGAAATACATGAAACAAGATGTCATATTTTCTCATTATTTTGGAATTGTATGGAGGTTTTAAATTTGTATGTTTATCTTGGCTTTAAAACAAATTTTTTTTTGCTCTTTGGAGAAAAGCACTATGCTGATTCACAAAACAGTGGCTCATTGGTTCAGTTGGGTGTAGACCTAAACTTGAATTGATATCCTGAACTGAATCATAATTTTTTTTTATCCAGTGCCGGTATGTTCTAGTGCACAGTGTTCAGGGAAGATAAGCTGCTATTAACAAGTAAATATTTCTGAAATGTGGCAGTCTAGATTTCTATATGTGTACTTACAATGTAAGTAATCTAAAACTTCCATGTGAACAAGAAAACTGAGAGGTCAGTATACTCAGTTAGTTGGCTTTTAAAAGATTTTGATACTTGCTGGTTTAAATTGGGAAGCTTAATCGAAAGTTCCCATTTACTTCTTAACCTTGACTAAGTGTTGACACCTTTGACTCAATTGTTGCAACTATTTACTAAAAATGATATTCTTCTAAGCACTGATGCTAGGTGAAGTGTCTTTTCCTTCCTTTCTACCTCAGTATGACTAATCTAAATTACTTGCAATTGTTGGCATTGTTTCAAATTTCTGTGTGCGTTTCTCTTCCTTCAAAAGCATGTTTTAATTCAAAGCTGCAGGCTTTCAGAATTTTCTAAAAGAGGTTATGCAGCTACTGTATTTTATTATGTATGTCTATTCCAGTGACTTGAAGGTGTTGTCCAAGTATAAAATAATGCCAGCGTGATAAAATATTCAAAAGATCACTCAAAATGCCATTAAGTATCAGTAATAAAACCTTTTTTAATCTTTTCCCTTCAGAACAAAAGCCTCAAAAATAAGCTCCTGTCAGGAAACAAGCTTTGTGGTATTCATGCAGAAGAGGTAAGAAAGGTTCCTCTCTATTCTAAACTTAGCATATCCAAAAGAAGTTTAAGTCTTTTGTACTGAGGTTCTGGCGTAGGTGATATGTTGGACATGTGTGATGAGTGTTTATAAAGCACTCATCTGAACTCATTTCTGTGACATCACTAGAGGCAACTTTAATACATCCAGCAGTCTGCCAACTCGAGATGTGGGCCACTACAGTAAAATTTGGGTATGGTTATTTAGTGTACGTATATCTCTGTAAGTGTGTGTTATTGTCTGTAACATAGGTGATTTTCTTTCCCTGATCCGTCATGTCTGAAATAAGATAGGAGTAGCTAAATGCCTTCTTCAAGTAATTTGTAGAGACATGAAAGGTTTATTACTATTGATTTCTATAATGCTTCATTATTTCAAGGAATAAGTGTCATATTATAAAATATTCCCTCTACAGAAGTGCTAACAGAGATAGCTGATGGTGCACCCCTCCATTTTTTCAAACACCTAAGTGCCCAAGTCACTGTATTCACTGGAGCAGTCCCTTTAGCTATATACCTTTTCATGAGAGTGGTTATTACCATATATGCATAATCTTGATGTTTTGGTTTTTTTTTTTGCTGGTTGTCAGGATGTGTTATCTTCATCTGTCATTACTTTTGTTTTCAAATATGCCAGAGTAACTGAGTGCAAATATATACATATATATGCTTCCCTTGTTCACTGCTTTAAGAATTGTCAGTATTCAACAAAACTTTCCACATACCTGTCTTTTTTGTTTTTTTCTTGCTGCACAATGTCTTGAATGTTAGGTAATTAACCTGAAGATCTTTTGCTGTTTGTTTAATATTAGCAACACAAATGTCGGTTAAGTCTTAAGGTGAAGTCTAAAATTAAAAGAAGTTTGCCGTAGTATGGCAAGCATTTCTGGCAGAGAATATCAGGGAACTAAATCTGAAGTAACCAGCACACAAGGCAGCAGATTGCGAGTGTATCTTAAACCATAAGAGTTTTAGACTTGATGAATCATTGTGACAAATGTATGGATTTTAAATGGGTCAGTGCTATGAGAATAAGCAGAGATGCTACACAACCACCTCATTTTTTTTGTCATTTTGCCAGATTTAGGTGGTGCAAGCCAGAGAGGTGCAGTGTATTTGTTTCTCTTTAACTGAGTTCTAAACACCGAAGATATTATCACATATTTATTGTTTTAATAGTTAGATCAAACATCTTTATGGATAGACTTGCCTACCAGGAAGTTCATGCTTCATTGTACTCTTCCAGGCTGTGCAATGAATGATGTGTTTAGTGGGCCTGGTGACAATGGGCTGATGGTTGAATTGATGATCTTAGAGGTCTTTGCAACCTTTATGAGTCTGTGATTGAAATAGTTTTAACGTGCACTGAAGGTTGTTTTGAAGGTGATGCCTCCAGTTATGCTTTCATGCTGTCAGAACTTGCTGTTTTTATTCTGGTCTCAAAAGCAAATATTTTAAAGAAATAGGAACATTAATTTTCTTATCCTTGCTTTCAGTCAAAAAAGATCCAAGCCCAGCTGAAAGAACTTCGTTATGGGAAAAAAGATTTGATTTTTAAGGTGAGTTTATTTCAACACAGCTTAGATACTGGAGTTGCTATCATGTTGAAGTAATCTGGGAGCATGGCATCACAACTGCTTTCATTAGTTTAAGGAATTATTTAATTCTCTCCATACTGAAAAGAACCCAAAAGACCAAAGACAATTTTAATGCCATAGTATATTTTCAGAAATGCTGTGGATTTCTGTGGATTTTCTTTGTTTTTGGCAGGCCGGTCTAATAGGGAAAGCATTTTTTATTATATTGCTTTCTAGGGCAAAGAAGAGAACTTTCAAAGCCTAAAATAGTATTTGATAGCTTTCTAAATAGACAAGTGGAAAATAGTTGGAGTATCTATTTGTATGCTCAGATAAAACAGTGTTCTAGTTCCTTGCTAGTGACCAAAATCTACTGCCGTACTCCGTAGATTCTTAAACATATTTTTCACCTTTCTAACTAAACAGCTGAATAATTAATAGGTGGATATTCTTTTTTCCTTTGACATCCATGGCAGAATAAATTTGTTATCAGCATTTAGAGTGAAGTTTTAAGTTTGTAGTAAGCCTAGGTCTCTCTCTTAGGCTAATTTAAATTGAGGTTGTGTGGCTGGAGGCCACTAATTGTATAGTGCTTTTATTCCCTGCATTGGAAGGTGGAGATAAAGTCATTTCCAAAGTGCCTGGAGATGTCAAGTTTCCTCTGGAAGGCATACAAAATAATACAGAAGCTACCAGACACAAAGTGTGTCCATGTTAGTTGTGGAGCATTCTGCTCTCAGTGCTCTGACTTGTAAAATAGGGAAAATGTTTACTTGCCTTTTTGGGGAGATTATGAACTAATTTATTTATAAGCTCTTTGAGAACATTACATGAATAATGTTAACAAATTGTGAAAATTATTCTGAAGTCCTGTCTCCTGAGAAGTTGATGTGCAAAAACCTGAAACATCTCTCCGCTCTTCAGTTCTGTGATAGATACCTGAAAATGTCTTCATTTGCTGTATCCTTTCCATGAAGAAAGAAATGTAATTGTTAGCTGCTTTCCTGACTAAAGGAAATTTCATTTAAAAAGAAAATGGGTCAAAAAAAAAAAAATCCTTGTGTTATCCTCCCAAGTAGCCATGGAAGATATGGGAAAGAGTAGTTTCAATTTGCTAATCTGTATTTATTTTAGTTCTGAAGACACACTGAGTGGAGTGGAAGCTGTTTGGTAAAGAAGAGGGTACAAAATTAGAGCAAGAATAGATGCCTTTTCATTTCATTTCTGGTTGCTTTGATACCAGCAACGGGATGGAGTCCATGCTATCATTGCTGTTTGAGGCTATTTTGTGAAGATCTCATGCTCTGTGGTCAAAGCAGTGGATGGATAGCATGAAAATCATTTCCTGGTTCCTAGTTCCTGCTATGAATGAGAACTTCTACTCTTTCCCCCCCTCCCACTGGGATCCCATTAAACCTTGTGCTTTCTGCCTGCTTTACTGGACAATGATAATTTGGGGAATTATGTTCTTTGTGTAGCTCTGAACATTGCTAGCTTCTGTTCAGTGGTAGGATGAGTACTTGGGTCTGTATGATTTCTAGAGGACATGAAAGAGCTCTGATGTCTGTGCCTGTGGAACTGATACTTCGATAGAATTAATGGTGAAGATGTTAATAAGGCAAGAGTTTTTTTGGTTGTGTTTTTATTGGTTTTATTTTTCAAAATCAACACTGAGAAACAGGTTTTTAATGAGCTTTACACTGTCTTAACTCTTTCTGTCAGTTATAGAGTACTGATTAGATCTTTGGGGATTAAGGGGGAAAGAAAGGAAGAGTTGGGGAGAAGATGAACAGAGGTCTGTGGCACGAAGGCAGGTTGAGGGAGCTGGGCTTGTTCAGCCTGGAGAGAAGACTGTGAGGAGGCCTCATTGCAGCTTTCCAGTATTTTAATAGGGGATTATAAACAGGAGGGGAATCAATTTTTTTTTTTCTCGGAAAATAATGATAGAACAAGGAGGAATGGTTTTAAGTCCAAGGAGGTAAGCTTTAGATCGGCTGTGGGAGGGAAGTTCTCTTACAGAGTGATGAGGTGCTGGCACAGGCTGCCCAGAGAGGCTGTGGATGCCCCATCCCAGGAGGTGTTCAGGACCAGGTTGGCTGAGGCTTGGGCAACCTGGTTTAGTACCAGATCTGGAGGTTGGTGGCCCTGCCTATGGCAGGGGCATAGGAATATGATGATCCTTGGGGTCCCTTCCAACCCAAGTCAGTCTATAATTCTTTGTTTTTATGATGGCAAGTGTCTCCTGTAATACTCAGTGAATTATATCTAGCTTTAACATTGTGTAACAGTAACTTAATAAGTAATAGTAAATAAAACACCAGTTCTTCATATTTGGTCCGTATTTACTCTTCTTGTGTTTCAAAGTACAGATATCTGTATAAGAAAGTGAAGGCGGGTTAAAAGTATTTCATTATTTTAAGCGCTTGTTACAAGTACCTAAGAAACATCTGAACTGACTTTATATGGAAGAGACAAAGAACGTGTTTAAAAGATTTAACTATAGTCTGCTATTTATAGTCAAAACCATTTTCCAAATTCTTTAAAAGTGCATCGTGCTGCACCAATCATTTAGTTATTGGAGCATATGAAAAACATTCTGAACTATGCTTGTGGTATGGTAAATAGACTCAAAGTAAAACAAAATCGTGGAATTGCTTTTGTCTCACACTGGCTGGGAGCAGTAATTTCACCACTCTTTTATCTAATGAAAAACAGATTCTGCTGTATGTGTTTTGAACCATATTAGCAGAATTTAATTACATGCCGCAGTAAATCTGAGTCCTGGAGTTGGAAAGTATTTCGCTATGTGATTCTGTGATGGAGGTGGAATGATTAAAGAATAAGGGGGGACACAGATAACAAATACGAAATTTAGCACAGAACACTTGTGTTAAGCATTTAAATATAAATTGCATTTTTACACGGGTATGAAATAGATAAGTAATTTTATACCAATAAATAAGTAATTTTATACCTTTCAGAACCTTTTTCAGAAATGCTCTGTGTGCTTGCACGTGTACAAAAATGCAAGAGTGTTTGGTTTTTGGTTTTCCAGAACAACTCTATTTTTGTAGGCAGTCAAGCCTGGCTGAAATCCATCCATTTCATAATATGCATTCACTTTTCCCATTATTTACCTCTCCCTTTATTAATATTGTCAACTATAGAATTCAATTTTACTTGTGTTGAAAAACAGAGATCATTTAAACACACTGTAAAGGTTTCTTCATTATGTTCCCGTGTTTCTTTTAAAACAGGCCCTTTGGGGAAAAATATGTTATTTTCTTTAAACTTTACACCTAGATTTATATAACATGAAAATTGTACTTTTGTTTTTAATGAAGTTTTCACACTGCCCTGTAACAGTAAATGCAAGTGTTGTACCTCGGTGATAAGAGGAGTCTGAGAGTAGTTTCATGTGGAAATGTCACATCAAACTTTCCAAGAGTGTATGACTGTTCTTCTCACTTCAGTCAGTCTCTAGCCTGCCTTGTGTTTGTTCATCCAGTGCTTTTCCTCAGCATCTGAATCTTCTGCAACCTCCCTGGGGAAATTTAGCCATGCTGCATATGAGAAGCAAAACAAATATCTGCTATGAACAGTGTAATACAAAACATTTGACCGTTTGTTTTGGCTTGGGGTTTTTTTGAGAGAGATTTTTAACTATGGACTTGATTAGGGCTAAGTTCTACAAAACATAGGTTGACTTCATTACATAGAGTAATTGAATAGGATCTGGAAAAAAAATACAGATTATTACACATCAGATGTGTGATGCGAAGACTTCAGAAATGGAAATGTTGTCCAACAGCTCTCCCTTGACATTGTTAGAGATCACATGTTGAAGGAAAAGGTAGCAAAAGAAAATGCCCTTTAAGAGTATCAGTGACAAAAGCAGAGTCCAATGCAGTAGAAGAAATGAAGTCTGAAAATATTCTTATGGATTTTTTTCCTATTAAATACACAAATAAGCAAGATTCTTTAATAATTACTGTGACAGAAAAGTACTTTCTTAAATATTTATGGTGACCCCATCAGCACCTGAGTTTTGTTGAAATCTATGTTCTCAGGAGGGTATGGAAAACAGAGGACATTCCTTATTTTCTTACACTGGAGAAGGTTCTATTTTGTGTTTATTATTCTTTCACAATGTTTATCCAGCTTGTTTTAAGAAGCCTGCAGCAGTTCAACTTATGTATTTGTGATCCTTTGGCCTGAAAAGTAAGATATGATTTTTTGTATCTCACTTGAGTCTACTTTACTGAAAAGGAAATCAACTAGCAACCATATTGTTTCCCGTAGACTTAGAATGTAGGTTTTTTTTTTCCTCTTCCCTTTATAGACATATTTTGCAAATCTTATCCTGTTACCCTCCCAGAGTTCCTACTTTTTAAACTAATGTAGGTAGGGATTGTATTTTTTAAATAGGGTTTTTGTTTGTTTGTTTGTTTGTTCTTCTCCTCAAGATTCATTTGCATACCATTAATGCAGGAGTTTATTCTCATCTAAATGTATTTTCTTTGTTCTCTGCCCACTTACAGTGCTCTGAAATGGCCACAGAAGTCCAGCTGGACATTTCACCCATACTGAGCAGAGTTAAAACACTTCTGTCCTCTGTGCACACGGTGTTCTTTGCCTCTTTGACAAATACATGACACATTCTGTGGTGATATCATCGTGAGTCATCATCCCTGCCGTTTTATATTCTGTATTTGTTTCAGTGATTATTCCTGTCTATGTTTACCATCTTGCACTCATCTTTAGGGAACATCATCCTATTTTCTCCAGTTTGTCTAGATAAATTTAGGGAAGAAAAGGATCTTCTGTCACATGCAGAGTTGTGCTTTGATGTCACCAGAACATTTGCCGAGTAAATATTAGCTTGCTGTTCTGTTCATGAATGATATACATAGCAAATAAAACTTGACTCTTTAGGGAGATAGTTTGCTTGCTCTTCTCAATATTCTTCCAAAAATTCATGTTGTGTTAACAGATCTGTAAGTAATGATCTCTTCTTTTTTTATTTCTGAAAAAGAGTACTGTGCTTTTCTTTTTCCAGTTTTCAGGTATTTCATCTACTCTCGACAGAGCCTGTGAGCAATGCGGGTCCTACAGCTTGATAACACTTCCTAAAGCAGTAGAAGCAATGATGCACAATTATGATTGATAAGAGATCACGGAGGGAAAAGTCTGATCAATCTGTAATTATATAGAGTGGTGTTAGAAGACCAATCTTTCATCTAAAACAATGTCTAAAAATTTTTAGGAGAGACCAAAATTTGGAGAGGAAGAATTAAAATAGAGCATCAACAAAGATACTCTGTGGAATCAGCCCCAGACCTTGAGAGATGACTCTAATAGTAAAATTTTGAGTAATTATTTTGAACTATGATTTGTGCTCTTGTAGTCAGTGCCTTTGAGTGTAGGAGGAGAATGCATCATGACTACAAGTGCTGCAAAATGCTCTTCTTTATCCTTAGCTCGGGGATGATTGTCTTAGAATTTTTATTACTAAAGATTTTTGAGTAATAGGCCAAGTGATTTCATGATTATATGTGCAATTGAGGTTCTCTGCGGGCCTGGAACTTACAGAGTGGTTTGAATTCCATGCTCTAGTTCCATCTGTATACACATCTATGGAAAGACAGATAATCTGATTAATGACATTCCTCTTCTGAAGCGTTTGCAATATGAGGTAATTAAGCAATCAGTAAAATTAAAAGCTTAATAGCTTAATCTGTAATTAATGCTCTTCCACCAGAGTCACTGTGCCTGGTGATGTGTGACAGCCAGGATTGTGATCCTGGGGAGAGCTGATTTTTCCTGTTGAAATGTCATAATTTGTAATATTTTCACCATTTGTTAGAAAGTAGGTGTATTTTCTTCAAGGACTATCCTTGTTTGTCAAAGGTCATCATAACAGTGGGAAGAAAATTATAATAATGTTCTTCACAGCAGTTGTGTCAATGGCTGAGGAAGTATGTTGTAGATTTGATTTGTGTTTGAGGTTATTCTTACATGAAAATTCATCTATTTATCTATTGATTTCTAGAATGCGATAATGTTACAGAAATCAATTCAACTTTAGAGGAGATCACGTTGTTAGCACAAATAAAAGCTAGAAATTCTCCAAGGCCCTTAATTAACGTCTTTCTTATTTTCTTTTGATGTCACTAATGTGAGAAGTATAGTATTGCTAGCTGCTGTCTCACGAAGCTATTGTTACTGTGTGACTGAGAAATTTGAGTAATACAGTAATCTATATTATATCAATATGAATACTGTAAATTCTTGAATGCTCAAAAGTGTCAGAACAAAGGCAAGTGGATGTTGCCTTCATGTTGTTTTGATATTCATTTAATAGTTCACTCTGGTCTCAATTAATTGCTGAAAATAAATTTTATACCACTTTGGATTTCTCTCTACTTGAAAATCATGCTTGTCTCTTCTTAATTTCTTTTTTTTTTCTTTTTTTCTCGGTTCTTTTCTTTTTCTCTCTTCCTTTTCTCTCTCTCCCTCTATTTTCCTTTTTTTTTTTTTGTAATACTTAATGTAATACTTATATGTAATACAATTCACGATGAATGTAGGTAAGTATATTCCTTTGTTCTGGATAAGTGCACTTCACAGACAGAAATGGCTCAGCAAATTCTTGCAGGGGATGAGGAATTGATTTATCTCAGTTTTGTCAGTAAAATTCAATTCTGTAAGACTGAGTGAGAGAAGATATTTTGAAGCTTTCCCAGACCACACCCTGCATGGGTCTTTTCTTATGAAAATTGGCCTTGTGTAGTTCTCCTGTCATTTTGCGCTTGTACTTCATAAACTACCTAAACCACTGTAATTGAACAGGCTCCTTAAAAATGTTTTTAATTAAAACATCAGTGGAACTATTGCAACAAGAATTCAGGCTTCATAGATAAAAAAAGATATCAGAAAAAAAAAATCAGATAGTTCTGCAGTGGTGACTAAGTTGTAAACAGTCATCACTACTTGTAAGTGTGCAATTCATCATTCCAAAACAGAAATATTTTTAATATCAAAATTTTATTATGACTTGATTTCTGCTGACAATGGCCTTTTGGTTCAGTAATCTCTGAAATAAAAAAAAACATACATGAAAAATGCAGATAAAGTCAATCAATCAAAATAACATGATGTGGACAAAAATGTGGATGTGATTTGATAAATGATGCCCATAAGAAGACTTTACTAATACGATCCATCATCCTCTATATAATCCTAAGCCTTTAGAAATACACACCACCAGAGATGCCATCCTGGCCTCTCATCTATCATACAAGTGCGATGTTGTATAATTTCTTTCTTAATGGAAATGGAAATTATCTAATTACATATATTGTTTTTCAAATGTTGTTTCTCATTCACTGAAAGTGTATGAATCTGTATAACTGTAGTGGGGAAAAATATTCTACAGTGTAACAATAATTGCAATCTTAGTGATGTGAGAAATTACTTTGCCTAGTCCTAGTATGGAATGAGTACTGTCTCTGTGTCAAAGCCAAATTTCATGTTCAGTCTTTCAAAGAAATGAGCTTATTGGCAGCATTATATGCTGCATTTAGTAGCAACTGTAAATGTTGCTGAACTCTAGGAAAATTCTTACACATAAATTACTTTATTTTTCCCCTTAACAGCCCGTGTGGTTACTCCTTTTAAACTGCAGAAAATAAGATCAAAGGACTCTTTCAATATTGGCTGCTCTGTTGCTTACTGATGAGCCAAGCCAGCAGTCCATTCTTTTTTCTATGTGAGATGGTGACTAGTAAGAGTCACTAAGCTCTAAGAAATGGGATGCAGTGGGAATTAGGGAGCACTTTCTCAAGGGATTTGAGCAGATGTCTCTGCTTTGAAGCAAGATTGTCTCATTGTACAGGTTTTTGACTAATGAAAGTGTGACTGCTCTGATTAATCCACAGATACAGGTATAATCCTGTTGTAAAATGTGACTAAGAAGTTCTTTACGTGATCAGGGAAGTACACAGGGCAGGCTTCTGTTGTTTTATCAGCCAGTACAGCCTATGGCTAATGCTGAAACGCGACATCTCTTGAGATATCACCCTCCCATTGGACCCTGCAGGCAAATAGCACTGTGCCAGGTAAAAGCCAGAAAATTACAGTGTAGGTGACATTAGCTTTCTCTTTATTTCCACAGGCACAACAGCTAACAGATCTGGAGCAGAAACTGGCAGTTGCAAAAGATGAATTGGAAAAGGCAGCCCTTGATGAAGTAAGAAGTGTAACGTGATGTAAGCATGTTTATCAGTAAGATGCCTTCAACATAAATGAACACAGTAGCATTACCCAAAGCTGTGTGTTTCTGGTGATACAGCAGGTGTTTCTTGCTGGCATGTGTAGCTGTTTAAAACATGAATTGAAAAATTAAGTGCATTCTCTCTTCACATACATGCGCACACACTAGTGCCCATGTGCTGTCTATGGCAATGAAAAGAGGACAATGGTTGTGCTAAATATCTTCTCAAAACTCAAATTCATTACTATGCTGAGAGGTTGTGAAGGAGAAAGCAAAGAACATTTCAGATCAAGAAGTTGTAATGAGAATGCTATTAAGGAATATAGTCTGCATATTAAAAGGAGATTTGCAGCACACACGACTGAATTCTCTGACCCTATGTTTCTTTCCTGGTAAATAATATGGGATTTTAAATTAGGGCTAGGTTATGATTCTGCAGGCTTTCCAGAAGCTTGGAGTCATCTTCTGGCAAATTATCATTGAGAGTGTCTTTGAATGGTGTAATTGTTTGCATGCTCTGTAAGTGGAAGCTTCAGAGAGTTTCTTTAAGTGCTTTAGCAGTGCTTGCTTGTATAATAGCAGTGCATGTTTTTGGAAATGAATAATTGAGTGATTGTGATTCAAACTGTGTCTATAAGTTGACATAAAACTGTATTTTTCTTTTGGGAGGGTATAAGGCTTCTCTTAGTATTATTTGTTTTTAGATATTGCTTGCGTAGATGATAGACAACAGTAAATGTCAAAAATACAAACAGGTAAATATTAAGACACACATAATGTATTGATACTACTTTTGCAGACAGCTGATACATGCAAGATTGTTGAGAACTTTGTCAAATGACATCTTTGGTTGTTTCCCTTAATTGTACGCTTGCGTTTGTGATGATTCAGTCCATCAAACTTTATGCAATTCACAACTTTGACAATGATTTGCATAATAATATCCATTTTTAAAGCTTTCTCATGTAAATTTTCTTGGATACAGTGATATTTTGTCAGCAGGAATTGCTGGTGTCAATTGCATCTTCTTCTGTTAATTTTATGAGCCCCCTCTTTTTAACATCTCCAGGGTGATATGAATATCTATACCAGATGTTGATAAGAGTTAAAGGAAATCACTTAAATGTAATTTTTACTGCTTCATACAAATCAAAAGCTTTAGTTGTGTATTTTAATGGCACCAAAGCAGCCATTTCTTCAGTGACATTATGTTCGTCATCAATATCTCAAATGAAAATGGTGAGTTGAACTGTTTTCTGTAGCATCAGTACTTTCATCTATTACCAAAGTAGAACATTTGAAATTAGCAGCTTTACTCTCCCAATTACCTTTTATAGTTTCTCCCATTTCTTCAGTTTATCTGGTGAGACAAACTGATCTTAGGATAAATCCTTTTTTTTTTTTTTGTCACAACACATTATATCTGCCATGTTTTTCAAATGTTGCTTAATTAACCCAGCATCAGTAAATGGTTTTGAATATTTCGCAGTCAGATTTACTACCACATAACTAGCTTTTCTAACAGAGTCTGTTTGAGTTTTAATTTTGTTTGACGTGGCAGACTTTTTTTTCAGTTCCACTATTCCACTATTTTGACTTCAGAAAGCATCAAATTTGGCAGCGTGTTTTTGTAGATAATGTCTGTTCAAATGGGAATCTTTGCAAACCAGCAGTTTATTTCCAAATTAAGTATAGTGCCATAGTGCAGTTATGAGGATAGAAGTTGATTTACCAATTAAAAGGTTTATCTTGGTTGGAAGTACAGTAATGGGTGTGTACAGTCATACTCTTAACAAGTGGAAAAGCTTGTGGTTTGCCTACTGTACGGAGCAACAACATAATATGAACTTGTATGTATATGAGGGAAATCATCCTTCTGTTGCCTTAAGATCAGTCTTCATAGTGCAGAAAAATACTAATTATTCTGAATATTGTAAACAAAATTCCATGTGAAGTCTGTGTATTTGCAATACTTGCAAATGTCTGCCTCTCTCAGCTAATTGTTATAGATGAATTTTGGACTTGATGACATTTGATAGGTTATATATTTATTTTTTTAACGATGAAGTAATCTTTAGTAAGTATTAGCAGCAACTGATATAGATGAAATGCAGGGATGAAAGGGAAGAGGGCAAGGACTTCTTAGTACTTAATGCACAGCAACTTATTTGTATAAAAAACATGAAAAGCAATCTTAAATTCCTGCACTAATTAAAAAAAAATAAAAGCAGTTGCTGCTTGTAAATGCTTGCTTTAATACAGATAGATGAAACAAGCAGTTCTGTTCATAATAGCACATCTCAGAGAAATGATAATTTCTGATTTTTCCCCAGGAGTCACAGCTGAAAGCTCTGAAGGAGACTGTGAAGCTTTGCCTGTCCTTCGTTCTGCACAATCAGCCACCCACTAGCCATCGAATCCCTTCAAAACCAGCAGAGAAACTGACATCCCCAGCTACAAAGGGCTCAAAAATTCCATTTCCAGTGGCAAGCACCAAGGTATGGTTTCTCCCTTGCTTTGTTTTCAAGCATCTCTGAGAGTTAGCCCTGTAAGAGCATCAAAGTGGAACTAAAGAGGATTTAAAATTCATTGCAAGATTAGGATAAATTTTGAAGGCTTCTTGCTGATGTCAGTAAACTTGTACAAAGTTGGGAAATGGGTACTTTTTCTGCTGCAAAATGGAATTCTGTCCATCACTTGCTAAATGGACCGTGTCTGTGTAACAAATCTACAAGGAAGACAGATTTACACCTAAAATGAGAATGCAAATCTATAAGATGGTTTAGCTGGTGGACACAGATATTGTGCCTGTAGTAATACAGCAGTGAACAGTGGGTCAGATTTTTTGTTTCTCAAAGAAAGCCACGACAAAGGCCAGTTTAGAAGTGTGAAGCAGGTTGGGACACCCAAGCAGGATTTGCCAAAAGGGATGCTATAACAGGCCAGGGAATATTTGATTTGCATGATACATCCAGGAAATAGGAACTGAAGTTCAGGACGAAGTAGATTAAAAAAAAAACTGGTTTGAAATGTGATTTGATTCAGTACATTAAAGCATTTTTTTACAGTCAAAATTTACTATGATTGACTGATATCCTGATAATTTCCATCTCCATGTTTGCATTTTACTCATCTATTCAAGTGATTCAATAAATTTAGACCAAGGCTAAGGAAAGAAATTTTACAGCAGTATGATAGAGGGAGAATATCACGTCCTCCTAAATTCCAGAAGTCTTTTCAGAAATATAAAAAGGAATTGTCAACTCACAGCCAATTCGTATTTTATATAGCAACTGTTGATATGCCCTATTAGTACAGAGATTGAAGCAAAAAATCTGTAATCTTTCTGTATGTAATTAGAACTGAAATACAATTTCAGAACTCAGATCTAATTGTAAAACTGAATCTCGTGTTGCTGCTCTTAGCTCAGTGATTGTAGGTTCCATAGCTATTTAAATAGTAAGAAACTTCTATTTCCAAATTACCTCTGGAAACAAATCAGTGTATTAATTGCAAAAAGCCCATTAGAATATGAGTTCACGTTTAGATTAAGATTACTAGTCTGTGTTCTGAAGGAGAGTGGACTTTTATTGTGTGACATACAGACAGAGTTATACCCTGGGATATCAGGCAATCAAATGGTCTTTTTTGTGCTTACTGCCCTCCTCTTCAGGTTGCAGATGTTTGCACCTCTGTCATGAGAATATTGCTTCTCTGAAAAAATACAACCTAACATACCATTGTATCTGTGTTTGAGATTGATATGGGCTCAGAGGCTTTGAAGTATCTGATCTCTCTTTGGTTTTATGAGTATTCCTGTAGCATGGCAAAGGAATAGAATGTAGAATTTGAAACTGGATTTTTGATGTTTGATTGAAACACAAAATAGTCTTTGTTCTTTTTCCATAATCAAATAGATTTTGTGTTTAATGTTCCTGTTCATGAAATGTAGCAGTATTTCCATGCTGCAGTCTGACTGCTCTGAATCCCATGGGTGCCTGACTCAGTTATACTGCCTCTTTAATCGACATCGCTCACATTTCTCTGCACATGGCATATGCCATGAAAATGTCTGCAAAAATAGTGATTTGCAGTCCTGCTCTTCCCCATATTGACACCTCATTATTATAAGTCTGCGCATTATCTGTGATTATAAAACCGCTGAAATCTGCTACTGTGAAATAGGCTGTCAAGTCATCATAGTCAGTCCTGAATTATACTCTCTGCATCAAAGCTGAATTATGGGAGGCTTTTTTTTTTTTTATGAATGACACGCATTCTTGTGTAACAGTTTCTTTGCTATTTTTTTAATTTTACAAACCAACTCAGTCTAAGCACAGATGTATACTTTCTCTAGAATATTTGCATAATTGTATCAGTATAGCAGTCTTGTATTTAAGTAAATGTAAATGTGTTTGGTTAATTTAAATATGTTTTCCTATTTTAAAATGGGAACTTACTTAAGCATCTTGTCATGTCTGATTAGCAGGAGTCAAAACTTCAGGAAAAGAAATCATTTGTCTGGTAAATATCTACAAAGATCTTCTCATCCAATTAAAAGTTTTATTTTAAAATGGTTAAACTTATTCAAATCCATTGTATGGTATCTGTATTGCTTGGATACACATTGACATGTGGGATCGGGATACTTTCTATTAAAAACAGTGAAAATAGGAAGGTTATATTTTTATATTCATAGCTGGCGTCTGAATACTCTCCAGCGAAGATATTTAGATAAGAACACAATGCAGAAAGAATTATTAAGAAAATAAACTACTAAAGCTCTTGTGAAGGTTCACTATAAAAATTTGATTTGCTAAGAAGGTATTTTAGACATTTAAGAGATTGGAATATGAAGAGTTGTACACGAAATTCCAAAAATCAGTGGATAAAAGAGAATGAATTGGCAAAAAAAAAAAAAAAAAGCCAACACCACCACAGTTATTGAGTTGATCTTAGACATTTAGAGATGTTAAGACACATGCAAGATGTAGTGGTGATCTGATCAGCCAGCATGGCTTCTGGAAGACCAGATTGAATGGCTCCCTGGGAATCCTGACCTGGTGGGCAGCAACATCACCCATGGCAGGGACGTGGCAACAGGGTTGGTCTTAAAGGTCCTCTCCAAGAGAAGTCATTCTATGATTCTTTGATTTGGAATAGTTTGGTAATTTTGACTAGTGAGTAGGTAATGGGCAATTCTTAAGTCTTTAAATTGTATAAAGATTTCCCTTAAACTTATCCAAAGCAGTGCATTTTGTGATCTCTTAAATGAGTTAATATGTACAATAATATATGAGGCAGAACTGGCACTAATATTTCAGACAAAGTCCATTTTAGCCATCATAACACAGATGGTACTGACAAAAGCACCTATCATTAAGAATAGACTTGAGACTGTCTGCGTGCAAGTTCAGTGACTCTTAACACCCCAAAGGGAACCATGCGTGATCAGAAAGCTGGTCATTAATCCTGAACTATGAGGTCTTGATCTTTCTGAACGGTTGACAGTTCTTTTTATTATAGAGTTTCTTTTAGTATCGTAATGTCCCAGCAAGTAACCATTCTGCCTTCTCCAAGTGCAAAAAGCTCCCAAGCAAGTTTAGAGTTGCCTGGTGCAGCAATTGTCTTGTGTCATTCCCATGATGAAGCTCACGAGGAAAAGAAAAATAAAGAGGAGGAGGGCAGGCATTCTGTTTTGCTTTCTTTTCAAATCTCTGAAGGAGTGCCTAAGGACCTGAAACTTTACAGCAATTTAGGTACTTGTGGAGTATCGTTAATGGATATTAAGTGGTGGAAATCTGTCAATGGTTTACCGGGCTGGATCGGCCTGGTTCCGTGATGACTGGTGTGGGGGACCCACGCCCCAGGAAAGGGGAAGGGAAAAGGGAAAAAGGGAGATGGGCCTAGAAACAAAACAGCAGCAACGATCTGAGGAGGAAAGCTAATTTACTAAATAAGATATCAGAAAGCAAAATAACACAATATAATACAATATAATTGGAATTGAAGCTAAGGAATCAATTAAAATGAGCAAGAGAGTGTCCGATAAACTGAAGGCCTTACGCTAATGCTGAACGCGAGACGGCAGCGAGCACCCACTGCTGAGTCGATCCCCAAGGAAAGAGAGAGTGTATCCCGTGACCGCAGAGAGTTTTTATCTGTTCCCTCTGAGCGGAAAACATGTAAAAATACAAGGCACTTCAAAGTCCTCTGGGGAATGTAGTTCTTCTTCTCTTCTGAGACAGGTATACCTGGAATTATCAATGATCCATGGGGCTGGAGTATTAACTCTCCAACTCTTAATGGACTACATGATGTTATGATGTGGAATGCCAGTACCAAAAATCATAATACCATGACAAAATTGTAACATTTACCAGGCTACCTGCTGCAGGAAACATGAGTTGGGATAGCCTGTGAATTCTAGTACTGACTTCCAATTGAAACCTTTTCTACACTATATGTTGCTTACCAAACAACTCTGAAGTTATAGACCTGTTACCAAATATGTGGCCTCATTAGATGGAACACTTTCTTACTTCGTTTTAATTCTCCTTTCTGGGAAGTGATAACATTCTACTTAATAAATATTTTATAATGGTAGTTGTCATTCATACGTCTTCGAGCAGTGTGAAGATATCTGAGCCCCAAATGTAAAACAAACAAACAAAAAAACCTAACTTCAATAATTTGGAATATTAATTGCAAAGCAAAATCAGATGTGAAATGGAGAAACAGCCTCTATTTGCAGTAGCAAGGTTGAGTATACAAATAATGAGGAATGCAGTGAAAAGGATACAGAATAACAGGAACTGGTTTGCTCTAGAGAGTTTTTGTCTAACATTGTTCCACATATTACCCAAATGAATTCTTTCATTATAAATGCCCTGTGCTTTTTGTGTATTTTGTGAACTGCAGTGTTTTAAGAGTAGAAGTAGCTGAGAATTTCGAACTGTGAATTAAATAACACCCCTGTCTCATCCTGCACATGGCTTGAAGGAAATACCACCTACAAACACCACTTCTGTGTCCAATCTTGATAGAAGAAATGCAGGATAAGAATGAGAGCTGTCCTGTAAAATGTTATTACTGTAGGATATTACAATGATAATTGACTGTAAATTGGAAAAGAATGTATAATTACACATGTTATTCAAAATATGCATAAACACTTCAACAGAAGAAATGACACTTGAGATTTCTTAAGTCAGACCTAGTCCATGTTTTTGAGGACTGAGCAGCTTATTTTTAGTCATATTTTAAAATCATGTTGCATAGCCTTAAAGACGAGTACATTTGGTTCAGATTCATGAAAAAAAAAGTATTAGCTAGTTGAATGTGGCAATTTATCATCTCATCTTTGTCTCACTGTAAGTATTAAAACAAACAAACAAACAAAACCTAAATCAGAACAAATTACATGAGGAATTTGTCTATTTTCTAAATTAGAGCTACTACTAATCAGATAATGCATCATAATACTCCAACATTAAAGTAAGTTCTGACCCTTGAACAAAACAGTTACAAATCAATTGCTCAAAATGCTATGAGACAATAAAAATAAAGTCATGGATGTTCTTTTTTTTTCTTTTTCTTTTTTTTCTTTTTTTTTTTTTTTTTTGTCCTTACAAGAAAGTTTAAGACTCTAAAATCTTTTCTAATGCAGCAGATTTATTTTTACTTGGGGTGACCTCTGCTACAACATTCTGAAAACTTAATGTGGGAGTTGTTTTTCTTTAGGCAGTAAATTTTGAGCTGACATTATGGCAATGTGTCAGGAAGCACTCCCAGTTTTGTCAGTAATAACCCCACTCTAGAGATCATATGAGAGGGTTCAGTTTGTAAAATCAAAGTGAGTTTGTTGAATTTAAAAATAAGTTAGTGATAGAGACTGCATATTTGAGATACATATATGCTTTTTGCTAATACAGTCTCTCTTTCACAAACTTGGAAAACCAAAGCTCTGTAAAGCAGAATATTTACAATAATTATTTTGCAATTTTCTGTTGATTTTGCTGAATGCTTCCTTGCTGTTAATTGAAGTAGTAAAGTTTTTTCCTCTTACTCTGTTTTCTTTCATTTTAATTTTGTTTCTTAATTATTAACTTTTCTCACGTGAGACTGAAAAACACGTAGAGGAAAACTTATTTCATGTCAGATTTAACCCCAGAATGATACACACCAATGCAACTGTGGCAATGGATGCTCAGACCTCTTTAGAAAATAACTGTTTTGTGACCGGGGAGAAAAGATTAGTGGGCACTCTCATAACTTTAGCAGAAGAAACAGAAGTTGAAGCCCAAGACGAAAAATAAAACATCCATGATCGTTCATGGGTAAATGGTAAGAATGTCAAGGACAGGGAAAAGGACTGTGCTCCAATTAAGGCCTTAGGAAGACTGCTTTTGTGGTATCTTTCTGCTTTTCCTCGTGTTGCTTTCCTCCACCTTTCCCTTCTGACAGTTAATGAGGTATCGTTGGCATGTGAAGTTACAGTTCATTGCATTAAGCACTGGGATTGGGAAACAGTAATTAAAGAAGACAATTATTAAATGCAGTCAGGAATGTTTGTAATAGGTAGTAACAACATAACTCTTGCCTAGTACATAAACACTGTAAAATAATTATTGGAAAATGATGCCTTCCATCGTTCTAGAATTTAATTTTAAAGTGAGTGAGGAATGCTCGTGTCCTTCTAAGGTTCTTATGGTAGAAATCTCAGATACTAAGAGTATCTGCAAGTCTAATGTAAGAAATTCATTTTGAAAAGATGAAAGGTAATGTAATTACAGAAGGATTCCTGTAATGACCTGTACCTTCATTTTAGTTGCTCTCTTTAGTCTTATAGACTTTGATTATCATTATGATTAACTCAATGCGAACCACAATATTGTATTATTTTTTTTTAATGAAGATTCATGAGTATGACTACTCTTCCTCTTATATTCTATTTCCCAAATTTGCCTTAGACTGAGTATGGTTTTATTTGCTTAGAAAGCTTCCGTAGACCTTTTTCTAGAGTTCTTCAAGTGGCTGATTTTTAATAAAATTTTATTACAAGCTGGAAAACATTTAACACCAGAGATCATTAAATTGAAAGCTCTAGTTCTTTCATTTTATTGCTTACTTGAAAGTAGTCTTCATTATTAGCAGGAAAGAAAGGAAAAAAAAAAAATACCTGGCATCTCTTTAGTTCATATCCCAAAATAATGTTTTCATTTCTAATGTCATTGTAATTAATATAATTCAAGTTTTAGTCACATTATCTTACTAATTATCCTCATTTCATAAATTAGTGTTTTGACCTCTTTGTCTTGTTATAGGGTACAAGTTCCTGATAATAATTACTGATGTGGGTGTCCTGTGTGTGACGTCTATTATTAATCTACTGTTATAAAGCTTCACTTTATATGTATATGTGAAGCCAGTGGGAAACATTAACAATAGTTGTTATTTTTCCTTTATTTGTGAAAGGATGTGATTTGGAAAATATCACTGATTCGTGACAGCTGAGTATTTGGGGTGTACTGAATAATCTAGTAATTTGATCATAACCATTGCATTGAATCATCAAGCATAAAAATAAATAAATAAAAGCAGAATAGATCTAAGTTCAGTTCAGTTCTGAGTAATGTAAGGAATCACTTACTGACCTAAAGCTGACGTTTTCTTCCATAATTTTTAAGCTATGCCTTCCCCTTTATTTATTATAGTATATATCTAAAATGTTCTTTAATTTATTTTGGATAAGGGAGTAGTAGTCTGAAAAAATGTGCCATCAGTGGAAAAGCTTACATTCAATTAAAGCAATTAAACAAAAGCCTTTTTGTATTAAGCCTAAGCCTGTTAGAATCTTAAATTTAAGTGGATGATGGTTAAATTGAATGTTTGAGGTGATGACAAAAGTTTTAACAATGATATTGAATCTTTTTCATTACTACTTACTATGAGATAGTTCTTTATAAGCAGTAGCCCTAGATCCTGTTCATATACTTCTAGTCATGATGACAGCATTTTTGTCAAGAACTTTTTAATGAGGTTAAAAAACAGAGAATTGGAAGGAAACATTTATTTGGGGGAAATATGTCCTTGCTGGAATTCTTGCTTTTTCTTAAATTAAATAAAAGCCTTCCACAAGACTTCAGTTAGGAAACTTAGCTCCTGCTTCAGAAGGGTTCCAGTTTCACTGCATCTGTCCTTCTGAGGTAACTCATCTAGCACTGAGTTTTGTATTCCTGAAAATGCAAATGCCCATGTTTGTGACTTGAATTTCAATATCCAGTTGGTTTCATCTGAGCAGACTGTAATTACCTATAAAGCATATCCTGACACAGTGTACTACTGCTACTCTGAAATGTAAGATGTGTTATACAGTGTTAATTGTCCCTCGGCTAATTGCTTTCTCCTTTGTGGTGAATGCAGAGGACCAAGACTGTTATGAAGGCAGTGCGTTCATTTGGTTGCTTCAGTTTAAGTATTATGAAGTCAAAAACCAAGCAACTAATGAAAAATCAAGTCTAAGATACTTACGTATGCTACATTTTCTAAAACTGACTTTTTTTTCTTCACGACTGAATAGCCTGTTTTCAAACATCAAAAATGATTGACAATTGAAAAGAATCAGAGGGAAAAAAAAAAAAAAAAAGAGAAAGGAGTTTATACTCTATTATCAAAACAAAAAAAATGAAGGAAATTGGTGCAGAATTCTCTTTGTCCATGGCTCTGGGGAGCCACCAGCTGCATATAGAGTTATCGTGGGAAGCAGAGATGGTGATTGGTGAGATCTCTTTGTCTGTGGTTTTGGGGAGCCTCCATCTTCCTGGACTGTGATTCATTACAGACTGTGTCCGTCCTTCCTCATTCTTAGGTCATTGTCTGTAGAAAGTTTGTGGCTGTGAGGTGGAGGCTGTAGTTTAATGATGTCTTCCCATGGCTGCAGCAATAGAAGATAGGAGAATTGATAACAGGAGCAATTATTCCCTTTCACCAAGCACAATTTCCACCCCTTTGCATGGGGTTCTCCTAGTCTCATGCGAAGGCTGTCCATCCAATGTCAAACTTCTTAGTAATCAGGAATACATTAGTTTAAAATGAAATTCACAGGAGTTATAAAGGTATGTGTGAAGTCAGAGTGAGAAGAATTGTTTATATATTTATTAGTACTCGTAAATATAAACATCTCCCTCTTTAACCATCCTTAAACTTTCCATACTTCAAAATATTAAGTATCCCAGTTTGCCCAAGCAGATGTTAAAAACTGATCACTTAATCAAGGGAATGACAAATTATAAGATTAGATCATGCATATGTATGTGACTGGCATTTATACCTATATTAATAAGTTTTCTATAATAATACTGGTTATATAAATGATGATCCTACAAAAAATTCTTCCGTTTTTTTAAGCCTAGTTAATTCTATTTTCTTGTTTTATCTGCAGATAAATTTACAGTAGACATCTAAAGCTACTGCTAAACAAATGACTATTAGAAGAAATAAGAAGTGAAATGATCCATATCAAGTAAGCTAATCATGTTCTGGCATCAGACATATCTGCTCACAAGTAATTAGGCTACTAAAAATACAAATTCTACCTTCCTACCAGCAGTCTCTGGATATCCTCTTGGAGTAATATTTGCAGTTAGCAAATGTTGGCATCCACTATGAATGATTTTTCAATTTAAGGACAGAGAAAACACTTGTAGGCACATAATCTCGGCAAACGTATTTGCCACAAATGTTTTCTATGAAGAATTTGTTGTTTACCTGGAGAATCCTAATCTGCCATGTTACCACTGTATAAAAACTTTGCAGATGAATGCTTTTGTTTGTCTTCAGCATAACACATGGGAAGATGCATTCTGTAGTTTTAAGAGCTCAAAGAAAGAAGTCTTTCTCTGTTGAGCCAAAATTTCACAACTGCTTCCAGTTCTGTACTGACAAATTAGATACTGATGTCATCGAAGCAACAGCCCAAAACAGTGAAAACAAAGGACACAGCTAAGCACATGGTACATTACTGAGTTAAAATTTACTAAGCCAAAATGTGATTAAAGAAATAGTGTGGGAACAGCTTCACTCATTAACAAGCAGTGTATCCAACAGTTGCCTTTTTCCCTTGTAAACCCCGCCAGCTTTCTGTTATGAAAATTAACACTATGCTGATGTAGTTTGGGTTTAGACTACTTAGAGATGCCATTCAGAGAGACCTTGACAGGCTCGAGAAGTGGGCCAAGGAGTATCTCATGAGGTTGAGCAAAGCCAAGTGCAAGGTCTTGCCCCTGGGTCATAGACACCTCCACTATCAATACAAGATGAGAAGTCTACAGAGACTTGAGAGTGGCTTTTCATTATCTACAGGGTAGCTATACAAAAGAAGGATGTATGATCTGTTTTGATTGGATGAGATTTGAATATAAAAGAGGGGAGATTTAGTTGGGATTGGCCTTTGAGGGTCCCTTCCAGCTCAAATAATTTTATGTTTCTGTGATTTTAAATTATTTGCAAAGGGGAACATTAAGCATAACATCAAGAGTTATGGAAAAAATTGAAAGGAAGATACTTAAATCTCCAACTCTTCCAATTACAGTGTTCCCATGGTATTCTGTTTAGATTTGAGTTAAACAATGACTACTGTTTGCTAAGTGAATTGAGAAATTCTGAAGGTAAATTTTCCTAGGAGTGCTAGGTTGATCATCTGTATTTTACAGAGTGATTTAAAAAAAAATCCTTTATGGGAATACAAATATATATATATAAATTAAAATATAAGTATATAAAGTATTTATTATCTGTCAGAAATATACTTACCTTCCCAAACAGAAATGCTATAAACTACAACTGTTGTCATTTATCTTGACTGAATTTATGTAGAAATACTGCAGTGCTGTTTATTTAGGCATCGTACTAACGTGACAGTGTAACTGTCAGCTTGGAAATATGTGATGGCATTCTAGCAGGAATGTATTTTGCAGTTTCAGTACACCTCAAATACTAAGTACTGAGTAGAATGGCAGTGAAAGATGTGATTCTTAGTGCAGTGGTGTAATCATAGAGTTATGATTTTTATTTTTCCCTTCACAAGTTTATTTATACTTCATTACTATAATGGGAACATAATAATTCCAGCTGTCTTTAATTTAGCTGTCCTGAGCATCCAGAGTGTTCAAGCTTCAGCTGATTGCTGACAGTAAATACAACAGGAACAGCTGAAGAAGCAAGAAGTAGGAGTCTTGTTGGTTATAGCTAGCTGTGTCTTAGCTCAAGCAACATACAGCTGAGCAATTTCAATTCTCCCTGCTTTGCAGGCCGATTCTGTGGTATTTGCTCCTGTGCAGACACTGCTATGATTGTAGTATTGACATAGCATCTCTGTTTCTTGTGTACAGAGATGAGTTCCTTTTGGAAAGGAAAGCTTTCCAATATTTGAAATTGTAATTATTCTGGCTTTGAGCAAGATGATCATTCTCCATTTTTACATTGCGTGGTCATATACTTGGTCCAAAGTCAAGGTAGTATGTTCACTGAGTTACTTCAATTTTTCAATTAGAATGAAAATGTCACATATTATACAGATATTTATACAGAGATGAGCTTATTTTCTGTCTTTTCTTTTTGCTGAGGAAATTGTCTGCCTTTCAGTAACCACTGGAAGTTAACAATCCATTTATCTGTGGTGTTATACAGAGGGTTCTTCTCTACCCTTCAGCTACCTGAAGGGAGATTGTAGTGAGGTGGGGGTTGGCCTTATTCCCCAGTTCACTAGCAATAGGATAAGAGACGATAGGCTTAATTTGTGCTGGAGAGGTTCAGATTGGATGTTAGGAAAAATTTCTTAGAAGGAGTAGTCAGGGGCTGGAACAGGCTGCCCAGGGAGGTAGTGGAGTCAACACCCCTGGAGGTGTTCAAGGAAAAGGCAAATGTCACGCCAAGGGACATGGTCTGCAGTGGTAACGCATATAGGTTGATGGTTGGACTACATGATCCTACTGTCTTTCCAACATCTGTGGTTCTCTTATTCTAAACTCTGTCTCACTGTCAACAGCAAACTTGTCACAGGTTGTTAGTCATGTTTTTTAGGGAAAAAAAGTTGAATAAGAGAAAAACTTTATTTAATCACTTCTATTCGTACTGTGAAACTTTTTTAATGGGTGAATGTCAGACGTGTCTCACTTCTGGGCTGGAATTCTGTTAGCTGCTTGTAGAATATAATATAAGAAAGCAGCAAAATATATTTGAAGATGGTGCTGGGGTGGCTCATGCAGGTAGTTGCTCAAAATGATCAACTAACCTGAAGAAAATCTACTTTCGTGTTTTGCAGATAGTCCTGTCTCAACAAATAAGTGATAAATGAAGAGAGATAAAATTGTATTTCATCTGATTCATCACCAAATCTCAACTTTAATATTAGTTTTCTGTGGAAAATGGTGCTGAGTGATGAATGGATGGGTGATTCAGGAAATTAGAAAGAAAAAGAGTGTAATACTGAAGCCGTCTTGAGAATCTAATATTGGGAGAGCAACATTTTAGCTTTAAGGATGCCAATAAATTCTGATCATCATGTATTGTGCATAAACCAGAAGTAGTATTTTATATGAAAACTTGATTTTTTAATTTCTAATCTGTTTTCCTTATGGAACAATTGATAAATGGCTATGGAATACCTCATCACTAAGAGAACGTGAATAGGAAATGTGAATCCTTTGTGATTGTAAAGCAGATGATACTCAAAGGAATCATGCTTTTCTCACAAGCGAGGGAAAAAAAAAAGTAAGGGTAGTTTGCTATTACATTTAGTAGTTTTATTCTGTCAAATATTATCAGAATACTCATGGAGGAAAACTGAAGTAGACATTTAAGATAGTATATGTTTAACGCAGTAGACATTGTGTACCTTTCTAATGCTTTTTTTCTTTTTTTTTTTTTTATCCAATGCCCTTCTGTATTTTTTGTGCCCTGGGTGCATAGCACTGGTATGAACAACTCCTGAAACTTTCTGAACAAAAGTATGTTTGACAGTGCAAGAATTTGATGTTTTGCATTACAGCTCTATACATCCTTTCGGTATGAAAGTGCTCCTACTTCTAGGAGTGTTAACCAAAGTCACACTGATTAACTTTTCTGAACGTGGTTCTTCACAAACAGGTTTTCCCCTGGAGAAAAGCTGTATGTGGCTATTATGTGTTTTTCAAAGTCTTGGCTTTTTTTTTTGCTCATTATTTGCTGAACCAACCTATTAGAAGTTGGTTAAAGCCCCAAAGATTTTCTTTTCCTGCAGAGAACACAATTTGCAACATTCGCTTTTTCCGCATACTCAAAAATCCTTTGAAAAGTTGATGACTTCTGGTGTGCCTTACACTGAAAACAAAAGTAGATTGACAGCATTTTGAAGCATTTTGCATGCAATCATAACTACAGACGTGTTTTACCTACATGAGAATATTGCCTTTTTGATATGTTAACCTTGGATTTTAAAAAATCATTGAGATTTCCAGCTGCTTGATTTGTTTTGTACCTAAGAGGACTGGATAGCTGCTGTTATTTTCCCTTTCAACATTTGAAATGAGATATTCAGCACCTTTAGTAACGTGTCATACTCATCAATTTTTGCAGAGTTTAGACAATAGTTTTCAGTTGTTTATTCATTTAACATTTCAATCCTACTGAATGAGTACCAAAGGATGCTTATAGTATGATTATGGGGTATGTTATAGATTAGCTATTTACAGTTCAGTTGTAAGTGACTTTCAGAGTTCATCCACTTTAACTGCCTGACCATGTAAACCGCTGACCATTTATGCACTGTCAGCCTCTTCTACCTGAAAAAGCACAGTCATCAGAGTATAGGGAAGTACTCTAACTGAAGTACTTCTATCTCAATGCACGGAATAGAATTTGAGCTTGGTTGTGCAAATGTTAACCTAAAAAGTATCAAGTGCTGCCTTCTCAATGTTCAGCTCTAAGATAAAATTGAAGGTTGGCCTATCATGAAGCTTAGTCTTGACCTAATTGTGAATTGAGTTATTAGGAAATAAAATGCATTTTGATGGTTCAGTGGTTTGTCTTCTTCCATGTCTCGTTCCGTGTTCCTGTCACAATGTGACAAAGGTGTGACCCAGAGAGCTGCAATGGTAGGTAAGTTCAGTGTCTAACTCCCACTGCAAATCAACTGGGAGAAAGAAGTGAAAGAGTATCGTCTCAAACAGATGATTTTAAGATTAGGCTAGCCTCACTGGAGTTGCATAAAATTGTTTCAACATGAATTTAGACACAGAAATAGCAGCCAGCTTTTGTATGAAGTGATCTATAAAACAAAGTTACTGACTTGCATCAACTTCCAGTTGAAAGTCAGTAAGGTGATTATGTGAGTGCCTAAAGCAATTAACCTTTGTCAAGGTGACCCTTCTTCCTCTAATGATAGCGTTGTGCATGCATATTTAATATTTATTGGGAAGACATTTGAAAAGTCAGTTAATGGTTTAAAATGCACATATTGTTTATTGAAGTGTTTTGTTTGTTTGTTTGTTTTCCAAAGTGTGCATTAGTATTTCAGTAGGGCTCGAGAGAAATAAGGAATACTGATCTTAGCACAGAATACAATTGTATGACTGGAGCCACTGTGCTGTACAGCATAGCATTTGTACAAATGCTGTACAAGTTGTGCTTTGCAGTTGAATATTTTTAATTGTTAAATGTGGAATGCCTATGAAGTTTAGCTATTCCTCTGTGGAATGCACGCTACAGTTTACTTGCCATCCTGAGTTATATTTGCCCTCATCTTTATGTTTTAAATGCATGTGAATTCTTAGAAATTCTAAAATGCATTCACTCAGTTCACATGCCTAGGGCACAGAAGAAAACTTGCATTTGTTGTAAAATAACATAATTTCTGAATTCTACTGCAATATTCTTAATTTTGCTTGACTGTTACCTCTCTTATTATTCGTATGTGAGGAAAGCCATGTAAGATTCAGCACAACCAACTCAAAGAAACCAAGTTATTTTCCACTTGTTTCTACTAATTAGGTGATCCTGTGGTTTGCTAAGCTGTACTTCTGTTTCATCATCAATGAAATAAGAGGTGTTGCCTACTCAAACACACTATAGGAAAGTACTTTGAAGATGCTGATTTTTATCATGTCCATGCTTTTTCCTTGTTTCAAATAATAAAAAACATTTATGATGTGACAAGCAATAATTAGAGATAAGGAAATGAGATGGAGACAACCACTCAGGAATATCCACTTTCTGTTGCTGATGTCATGTAGACATGATATCAGAATATACTCTGTTTGATCTTTTTCACTTATCATTCATCATTCAATATTTTTAAAACTGTTGTTTACACTTAGAAATAAATGAATTTCACACAGTATTTCACCAGACACTCCTAAGAAGATGTGGAAAGTTGTGTCAAAGTCTGTTCTTGGAGTTCAGAAATATACTTGAAAACAAGATTTGTAGACTGTTTTGTTAGGTAATATACGGCAGCAAAATGGAGTGTAGTGGAGCTATTACTGCCTATGAAGTTATTGGAACAATATCCAGGTGTTTCAGACCAAGCCTATAGAATAGACAGCATGTCTCAGAATCAATCCTTTAAGCAACAGTGGAATACAGAAAATAGATATATATTTTAAAATGTACACAGCCATCATTTCTTAGGTTGCCTCTAATTATTTTGCTTGGCATGGGGAAACAAAAAGTTAAAAGTTTATAATTGAAACAGAAATGATTAATGACATGGGTGCCAAAAGTCTATTAGAAAGTCCTTCAACAGTCCAATAATTCAAGGAAATCTTGATGTGTTGCATGACAAATCTACCCTTATTTTTAGGCCAACTGTTTGGAGTTTTCAAATAATAAATGTTATTCTTTTCCTGGCCATTTTGGAGGTAGTTCTACTTTTTCTTTTAGCGCTGTATTGGCTTTTTTTGGTGTACTGGGTGCAGTAAACTACCTTGGAAGCAGTTAAGCAGTGATATTTTTATACTCTTAGATGTATCCAGTGAGATATGCACACCTGTGTGATATAAATAAAAGTTTTAGGATCACCTTCTTCAGAGAAATTTATGGAAAGGCTGTCTGAGGATTTAACCATACTCTATAGCACGGATTGTAGAAGTGACCTACCTATAGTATCATGAGATCTGAGCTCAGGGAAATAATCACTAGCAGGAATTGCACCACTTTTTGTTAGGTGCTGAGCCTTCTCAGTAGCTCTGAGATAGCCATACTGGTGCCTAGAATTTTGCAGGAGCAAACCCACTATGTGTTATGAAGAGTTTTCCACAGCAGCCAGCTATCCTCACACTTGACTACATAACTAGCGCTGAGGAAATGCTCTGTCATTAGCCCAGTTGACTTAAACAGCAAATTGCATAGTAATAGGGTGATTCTCTCACCTATAAAAATCAGGGTTATCAAAAGCTAGGCCTACTAATGGAAAAGAGGACATCTAGTGGGACTTCGTTAATTTTCTGGCTGGATCACATAAAGTATAATTTCTTTTTGTTCCTGAGGCACAAGCTTTCATCTGTTGGTACTCATTCATGAAAGAGGCGTGTATTTTTGAAGAGAGATTTTTCTTCTCTTCACTTATCACCAAATGATTAAAATGAGGCAGAAGCTGTAGACAGCTGTGGGAACACCTCCCTGCTTACACACAAAATCCAATATATAGTCACACAAAGCCATTATTTTAGCAATTTACTGACTTCTCAGACTGAATTCCGTCACTTGTTGATGATAATACTGAAATCTTATGTTGCTTTTTACTGATAAGATGTTGTTTTCCATGTGCTCACTTTATAAATTCTTAAATACCCAGAATCTTTAGTTTGTTGTTTGTTGTAGTGTAGTTTAAATTTATGATAACTTAAAATATGAATTTGGTTAGCAAGTTTTGGATGTTCTTTAGCAATGACAAATATGCTCGGGTTTGTCTAGCTGTGAGAAAAGTGTCCTTTAAATTCACTTTGCAGTTATGTTCTCTTCTGCAGAGTGAACAAACAGTAGGCTAACATAGTGCTGGTAATAAATGGAGAATTACGTCAGCTCTTGATGCTAAAAGCAGCATTTTTCATTGAATTAGCATAAAAATAACTGGGCACAGGTGTTTTGGTAACTGGGACTAATTTAGAAAATTTTACAGCTGTCAGTGACCCTCGAAGTTGAATAGCTGTTTCTTTTTGTGGTGTTATTGTGACGAGGTGCCATTTCAGGTAATGTTGGAATGCCATCTGTCCTCAAATTTCATAGTCGTTTATTGCAGATGTCCTCATATATTTAGCTGCAAACCTCAGTTCTGTTATCTGAAGAAAGCTATCCATGTATTTTTTATTAAGAATTTTTCCTCTAACTGCACAAATTGTCAGCACCTGAAAGTACGTGGAAGTAGAATTGTCCTGCAATAAACAGAATGTGACTGAGCATCCTCTGTCATCAGATATGCATAACTGTCAGACTAATGCAGGTTAGCTCTTTTATCTGTAGAATTAAGCTGCACTTTCAAGACAATTTTGTTTGGTTGGTTGGATTGGTCTTTATTCATAGAGAGTCTCACTGCAGAAAAGTGCAGATGAGAAATCTGGCAGCCAGAATGATCTTGTAGAACAAATGTAGCTGGTCAGAATGTACCCAGAATTAAATTTTACTGTGTTCTGTGTAGAACAAATGAAAGTGATAAACCATTTTCATGGCAGTAAGGGCCTTCAGAAAATGGTGTCTGCTTCCTTCTGGACTTGAAGCTGTTCTTTTCCTGTGGGTAATGAAACAGCTGTCCACACTCTGCTCTCAGGTTATTGCATGTTAATACAAACTCAAAGAATATTGCAACAATCCCTTACCTTCCAGCCTCTGCTAAGAGGGGAGTAGAGACTTCATTATTATGTCTGCTGTTCTTCTATTCTGAGTGTTAGACATTACACACGTTGTTCTTTGTAAACTTACAAAGTCTTACATAATTTGAGAACATAACAAGTGGTTCACAGTAAAGAGTTTATCTGATTAGCATTGCTGTGTTTTCCTCTTGGCTGAATTATTCACAAACACCTGCAAGTAGTTTCTTGCTTCTGTTATTTGTGTTAGGAGATATTCTAAGATGCAGGGGCTGTTAAACTCCTCTAAGAATAAAAATAACAGCAGGACATTGTTTTCTTGTAGTTCTTCGTGCAAGTGAACATCTATTCTGATAACTGAAACACTGATGACACTTAAAAATATAAATCTGGGGATGTTTTTTCTTCAGCTTAGTGTACATTGTTTTGTGGATTTCACAAAGTCAGTCTGTGGAATAGTATTTCTAACTTCTGTTTTCAGTTACGTTGGGTAATCTTAGTTCTTTTCCCTGTGAAGTCTCACTGGAAATGTTTAATTTTTAATTTGTCCCCCAAAAACACATGACTTAGGTATCACAAGTCCTTGATTGCAGTTAAATGTGGGTAAATGCATTGTTTTGACAGTCTTGAAAACTGAGGTACAGTGAATTATTACAGAAAACGTATCGATACAGAGAAAATTGATGGCATCCATTTTCATAAGGGGTTTTTGTGTGTTTGGTTTGTTTGTTTTTCCCTAAATGCTGTAAATACAGTAAGAAAATGCATTTGTTACAAGCAAGGCAACTGAATATGATGGTTTAAGGTTCTACTAGAAAACATTTGGTAAATTATGTGAAATATGCAATGCTCCCAGCTGTAGTAGAAAGAGAATAGCAGAATTCAGAGCAGGATAACACAATAGACAGATGCATCTTTTTGTTCACGCATGGCTTTGTATTATGGGAGTTGCTTTAAATAGACATCTGCTGCCTATTTGGATGCCCTAGAATAGCTCTCCAGCTATTTCTGTAGAAACATGTTTCAACCCTGTTGGACATATTTGAGCATCAACTTAAACACTAGTTTGCTGTGCATAGTTAAAGGACTGTCTATTCTGAAAATGCAGATATATTTTGTTTATGAACTGAGGAAGATAAGCTATCATTATTTTATCTTATGAGATTCTTTCTTGTTTGTATTATAACCTTTTCTGAGAGTTTGCTACACGTGATGCCCAGCTGCCCTAGAGAGAGTGTTTTGCTTTGTCTTTGAGAGCAAACAATCATCTTCCATCTCCCTGGTGCCCTGTATCATTGTAACTCTGTAGTTAGCATCAGAGAGATACATAGGGTGATGCACTGGCATTAGAATTGGACTTCTCCTGTATTTATTCTGCTGTGAATAAGTGTAAAGTTCGGAAAATGTGATTCAGTGGTTTGCTTTATACTCTGTACAGACAGTCATACATATTTATCTGTGATTTCTGTTGTGGAGAGATTGAACAGATTACATCTGAAATCTATAGGACTAGGAGAGCAGATAAGAAGTCTGTTGTAAAAAGTAACTGTTCTTTTGAAATTGCAAATGACGCAGCCATAAGTGGGGAAGGGGAAGATGGCAGGATCAACACGTTTTTCTTGAAAAAGTATGTGAGGTGTATGTGGCTGTTGGCCTGTGTGTGCAAGTGATGTGCCGACAAAGTCTCTGGTTTCCAGGAGCAGTCAAATAGTACTGATGCTGAAAAGGAGATATTTCTGGCTCTATGTTCCTTGCCCAGAAATCTCTGACATCTTCATCTGTTTTCTACATTCAAAACTGCTCTATTTTTTCACAGCAAGTGCTACAAATCCTTAAGTAAGTTCAGATTACCTATATGTGTGACAAAAAATCGTTTATATCCCAAAAGAATAAGAAGTCTCCCACAACAGACAAACCCTTGAGCATGCTGCAAAGTGGGAACAGCTCAGGTGCTGATTCATTCCTATTTGTGGTCCCTTTGAGGAGCCCTGGTAAGCAGCTCCTCTGTAAGGAGCTGAATGCCAGCCCCCCTAGCTCTTGGGGCTGTGACAACAGCCTCACTCCAGACACCAGCCCGATGCCACCAAGTACAACCAGTCAGAGCAGGCATGCCAGCTGGCTAGCAAGTCTTCTCTGTGCATGATTTTGAGTTGGCCCAGTCAAAAGCTGTTTGTCGACACTGTTTCTGGGTAAAATCCAATGGTTTCTTGTCTGAAAGTCCAGACTATGGATATGCTTATCATAAAGATTATGTGTGTCATTTGATAATTAATTTATTAATAATTAATTAATTATCTTGACTCTCATGCAAGTTATTTGTTCTTGTATTGCACCTTGAATGTCTACTGAGCAAGAAACTGCTTAGTTTGTTTGCTTACATTCAAAATGCAATACAATCCTTTTATTAGACCTGAATGAGTGTCCTTAATAGAAGTACTTTAATGTAGAAGTCACTATAAACATTTAGCATAGAAAAGAATGACTTGATGGTCTCAGTGACATGAAATAAATGTTCTGGTTTGTGTGGGCAAATCATCTGGCAAGTAGACCTGTCAGCAGAACTGTGGCACATCGTATCACCAAATAATGACTAAAGAGAGATGCAGTGATGCTGAAAAGCCATATGTGAAGATGGATTGGATAACATTATCACAGCACAGGAGTTGGAGTTAAGATCATCTTTGAGGTTCCATCCAACCCAAGCCATTCTATGATTACAATAGGAAAGAATTCAAACATGTATCCAAGTCAAAGATTGTGGAAGGTGGAATGCTATTTATCTAACTTTCATGCTTTTTTAGTTGTAAAGTGAATACAGTAAAAATGCACGCTTTGAGAAGACAATGTGTAAGATGTTACAAGTGAAAAGCATACGAAGTGTAAGTGAAAAAAATTTCAAAGGCTTATGGCAGAGATGACCTGTAGTTTCTTCCAGTGCAGACTTTGAAAGAGTACTGAAAAAAATAGTGAGTTTGCATTGCTTTCAGTTAGAAGTGTTCTGAAATTTTGGCCACAGGCAAAGCATACTCCAGTGGATTCTATCAGCAAGTATACCTGCTAAATGTACTGTAAAAAATCTATTTATTTCAAGTATCTGAAATTCAGAGTTTTTAGTCAGGGTTGTAAAGTCTCAGCAGGACGATTCCACAATTTAAAAACTTTCCCACAGAAAAATAAAAAAAAAAAACAAAAGAGAAAAGGTTTAATGATCCTTGAAAAAATATTCACATGTGAAATCCTGTATTGAAAAGCTTTGCAGAGGGTTCTGAAAGCTTTAGGCAAATCGAGAAGGAGTTGAGAAACTGTTTCCAAAGCAGTTTGCTCCACAGTGCTTGGTGGCAGTTCCATTAGGTTAGCCATCAATCTAATAAATGTCTTCATTGCCTGGCTTCATTCAGACAGCATATCCAATTTTTCTTAGGAGAAAGTGTTTTTGATAACAAAAAATCTTGTTTGCAGAGCCTACCTCAAGCCCCCCATATCACCAGCAAAGTGATAAGCACTGAAAAAAAATATAGATTTTTTTTTTAATTGACTTTTTTTCCATGTAAAAAGCCAAGTTTAGTTTCAAAATGTTATAGATTGAAGGTACATAGATAAAACACAAGAGTGTACCCTGTGCCATTCTGGCTGCAGTGATGGTACTCAAATCTACAGGAGCCAGCCTTGGCCTGGCAAGACACCTTCCTGTCCTTTTTCCTTGTCTTTCAGGTTCTGGTAACTTCCTGTGACCTATGCAAGAAGTGTCATGACGTTTCAATCTAGAACATAAGACATACAGATCAATGGCAGCTCAGGGTAACAATATGAAAAGCAATTGGAGATGATAGTTGTGCAATAGCTGGAGTGATGTGATGCCTGTCAGGTAGAAATCAGACCAAATGAAGCATCGGGGGGGATGCTTCTAGGATAAAGCATTGCATCTCAGATAGTATGAGTATTAAAAGAGAACAAGAATGGAGAATTCTCTTGTGTTCATTTTCCTAGAAGTAGTATTTGAAAACAGGACACTGGGGAAATGCTTCCATGATGGCAGTCTCCCCTAAATATCTCTGGCTTCCCATGTTTTTTTAGAAATGAGTACAACACACTGAGAAGTTTGGTATCTAGGCAGAGACATTTATTTTGCTGTGTTAATAAGGGCTCAAGCTGACAGGTTTTCCTGCCCTCCTGAATAGATTTACTGCTGCACATAGTCAAGAAATCAGATTGATGTGTGTACTACAAGTACAATCATTCAGTGTACATCTGTTGTATTCAACAGGAAGAAATGTGAATTTGCAGAACTGTATTATCATGATTGCAATCCAAACAAGCAAATAACTCAATAAGGATAAAACACCATTTGTGAAATGATATCCATTGTTTCAAAAAACTTTTTCTTTAAACCTCCCTCCCCAAAATGTTGGTGCTAGAGAAAATGTAGTTTAACTTGTATTTTATGAAGTACTGATCTTGCTAAATGACAGACAGAATGATATATAGTGAAGTCACTTCTGCGTGGTCAGTTTCAGATTGAAAGCCTGGATTATCTATGCAGAAGTAATCCTTTCTAGGGGAATGGTTTAATGAAATTGTGAATTAAAGCGTTCCTTTTTACTAAACATACTTTAAATGCAGTATATGAAGTAGTTAACAGTTTCCAGGATCTGATCTTTCTGGTTCTCCTGTGTTTACAGTTTGATTTTTATGGAGTTTTATCTGTAGGTTTAATTTTGTTCTCTTTGTTTTCTTTTTTTCTTTTTTTTTTTATGTCCAGCAAAATGTCTCAGCAGAGAAAGAGAGTCTTCACATGACCTCAAGAAAGGAAGAAAATCAGAGCACCCAGGAGTGCGATTCTCAAGATGTAAGCTGAACTCACCTAGGGATCAGGTTTTAATCCAGATTGCATGAAAACAGTCAAACCTTAGGTGACTCTCAATGTGGTTTACTTCTCCTAACCAAGCTGACATGTGTATTTTATAAGCCATTTTCGACCTTAAAGTGCTGAGGGAAAAAATGCTCCTCACGGTCAGTCCTTTCAGTTTTTTCAGGTTCTGTTACTCTATAGGGCTTGTGGAGCTATAGTGGGAAGAAAAGCAGTGGAAAAAGATACGATCTGTTGTTGAACTGTTTCAAGAATTGGCTTGTTCAATCAGCAGCCTGGTTAAAGAGCTGCTGCAAGAGAGCAGAACACTGTTTACAAAACAATTCCTCTACTGATAAACACCTCTGTCAGATGCTTCCTTTGGTACAAACACACCTTTCAGAGAGATGTGAGATGGTTAGCTTGAGGAAAAAGAGGTGGCAGTGTGATCATGGAAGTAGACAATTCCATGTCCAAGCTTTCTTCATCTTACAACACATCTACTAGAGAGCAAAGTCTGCTACTTTTACTGAGTCACAACTCTCATCGAGACAACGTGGTGGGAGCTGGAGACATAAATCCTATTTACAGACATTAAGACTGCAATTGGAATAATACAAATGAAACAGAAAAATGAACACAATGTATAACATGAGGGTTTTTTTTTTTTTCCTAGAATGTATTGTCAGGTAAGTAATCTAAAATATAGGTCTAATTTTACTATGTTGCAGGTGAAACACAGGAGATGGCAGCAGAGATATCAGACAGGCTCTTAAATGAGCTGCTGAGCACATCACCTTGATCCAAACACAACCACCTTCTATGGGATTGAGCGTGTGGTAGCAATCACAGCAATGTGTAGAAGCACAAAGCCTGGGGAACAGGTCTAAGTGACAGAGTACTCAACAAATAAGCTGCTTCACACATCTCATGCATTGGTTGCAAACATTAATATTTTATTAAGTTATAAATGACTTCTCTGTCTCATCCTCTCAAGAGGGCAAAGGCAAAAAGAAATCATGTACAAAGAAGAATTAATAACTTACTGTTGCAGCACTTTTTTGTGTAAAGATGAAAACATTTGTTCTTAGTAAGGAGAAGAAAGAACTGGATCTATAGTTCTGAATCTGGAGCTAACTCCATTTAGATTATGACTGGACGTTGGTTACACTTTGGGAAGTTGAAGGATTTGTCATGACTGAAGAGCAATCAAACTTTAACTCTGTTTCATTCCTTTTTCTAAGTGCATTATAATTCACAGATGTAGAAATTAGGTTATGCATCTAAGCTTGTTTTATAGAATTAAGACTTTTATCATTTAATCTCTCTATTATGTACCTCTAGTGCAATATTTATGCACCCTGGTGTTATTAAAAATGCTAGTTCTATTCTTAAGTGTAATAAAGTGGACAGTGAAGAAGCATGGCCTCTGGGATGCAGGACAAACTGAAACAATGTGGTCCTTAAAGTGAAAGAGTTGGTCTCTAAAATAATCCTAATCCACAGGGTTTTGTAGAAATACATATTTTCAAAATGTGGCTGCACTCAAGTATTAGATTTTCTTGCCAAAAGAGTATTAAATAATTCCTTTCCCTATTTCTCTGCTACCATCCCATTGAAGACTTGAAACAAATCCATATTCTCTCCTATGGTCCCACACCTGACCTTCTGATTTCACACCAGCCAAACTTATTATGAAAACCAGATCTTATGATGTTGCAGTGTGTTGTTAGGGTAGTATGGTTGGGTTGAAGATGATCTTGAAGGTCTTTTCCAACCTGAGCAATTCTGTGACTCTTTAATATGTATATTTACAGATAACAAACAAGCTACTTTCTGCAAATCATCCTGGTATTATTATTTTAGATAGATCACTTCCTGTGCTTAAGGAACTACAATTAATTCCTTTTCCTAAAGGATCACCATCTTTCAATAATAAAAAGCTGTTACTTACACTTCTGAACACTATTGCGAAAATTCCAGTTTTGGGAATGCGTTAGATTTTTTCTTGTATTTTTAGCCTCATTGGGTTTTGTTCATGTGCTTATCAGAAGTTTTACAATGTCTAAATTCCCAATGGGGGAAGTACAGGCTGGATAGTGAAGAACATCTGATAGATTCTCTTGTGTCTTTTGTTAGAAAAAGAGAAAATGAGGGGAAAAAAACCAAGAAAATCTCGAGGCCATGATGAAGTGTAGGGTTTCAAATGAATTTGTTTCAAAGCTTTTCCTTGTATTGTTTTGCTTTTCTCTTTTCCCAGGAAGCTCCTGGGAGCCTTTTTTTTTGACACTTAAAGGACAAATACTTTAACACAGAATTGTACCCTGTCTGTTTTTCATTTCAAGTACTTCTTATGCATATCATTTAAAAACATTTAGTTGGTACTGTTAAAACCCAACAACTCATAAAGTGTTTCTTTGTTCTCTTCTGAAGTTTCTTATTTGGTGTCCTTGTAGATTTTCTGATAAGTAAAAGTGATAGTGCTTTTATTTACTGCTTTTATTTCCTGCAGTAAACAAGCACAGTCTGCTCATTAATCATTCAGTGACAAAGGACACTGAGTATTGGACCAAAACTTATCCATGTTTCTAAGCAACCACAGAATTTACCTTCATTATTCTCTGCCAATTTCAGTTGCAGAGCTTTGATATCATTGTGTTCTCCCATTGTTTTTCCAAGGAATTAATGAGAGAGAAAAAAGAAATAAGTGTTATAACAGAATTTCAATGATAAAAATCTTGATAAAATTAACATTATTTCAGTAATACTGCTTCTTAAATGAGCACTATGCAGGTCATAAGATGTTACATCAGTTTACATTAGTTTAGCAACCACTGAATGCACTGTGTACCAAAATAGGAGGGGGGTATGAAAAGATGCAGAAGTGCTTTATGGACATAAATGTGCACTCTTTATGCACATAAGTAATGGAATCAGTAAGGCTGGAAAAGACCTCGAAGAGAATCCAGTTCAACCATCCTCCTACCTCCAGTACTGCCCACTAACCATGTCACTCAGTGCCAGGTCTACATGGTTCTGGAGCACCTCCAAGGATGGTGACTCTTCCGTTTAAACGTAGACCTGACTTGCCTACTCACATCGTTTCCACAGCAGAACGGCATTGTAATAGTTTATCTGTTTAATAATCTGATTAATATCCAAGGAGAAAGACTGGAAAAGATGTATTATTATGAGATAAGAAAAGAAATATAAGAAATGAAAATACCCATTCAGAGCAGGAAAAAATGCCACATGTCAGAGAAGTGTGTAATGCATATGTTAGAGAAGTAAAATCTTGTGACCTGATGAATTTCAGCCTGAAGTATGGGTAGTAATAATTGGTTAGATGAACAACTAGGAATTAGAGCTTCTACCACTAATGGGCCTGCTGCATATGCAGGGTGTGGATTAATAACGATTCAGATGTCAAAATAATTGCAACATTATGTAAGATTTGCATTGTCTGAGAAAACGTTGTTGGTTTTGTTTTGTTTTTTTTCCTGTTTTTATATATGTGTTTTTTCAATTTAATATGAAAGTTTTAGGTAATTTTAGATGAGTTTGTCTTTTAAAGATTTCATTAATGCAAAATGTTTGGAAATAAATTCTGATAAATACATCTCCTATCCCTTTAGCAGAGGTGGACATATTTTCTTGGTTTCCTGTCCACTTGTGATAAGTGGTGTGATTCCTTGAGTAACAAAAGTAACTGCGTAGATACAGTGGAATACCCTTGTAGTTACATGGTTCATCAGTTTGCAGATGAAATTGCATAGTTTAATAGCCCAGGGACGTGCTGAATTTTAACTGGCTTTTTGAAATTTCTTTTTAAATGAAGATGCACACTTGGCTGATCCACCTTTATAATTTATACATCCAGCTGCGAACCTCTCCTGATCTGCTGTATAATTCACTAGCTGAACTGAATATCATAACTCCTGAAATTTTGCATACTTCACTGACCATGCTGCAGATTTTATAACCAGAATTTCATATAAATATACTTAGCTAATAAAACTGCAAACTAAACTAATCAGAGTGGAACAATATTTCGAGGCACGTGCCCCACCTCAATTATCATGCTTTGTTACATTTCCCTCCTCACTCTTGCAGATGGTTTTTTCCTGTTGCATACACAAAATGTGTTGCTTGAGGCAACATTAAGAATGCATTTGTAGTCATAGCTATTCAGAATTCTCACTGCTGTGTGTTAGAGCTTTTAAAATTAAGTGCTCAGACCTTAGATACTTCCTGGTGACTTAACGATAAAAATACAGCATGTGTAATATAATGAGGAAATTTTTTCTCTTAAAAAATAATCCCATAAATAATTTGGCAGACATCCTTGGCAAATCAGTGGTGCCAACTTAATGGCAAGGCAAAGTATCCTTCCACATGTAAAACATGAAGATTGCCGTGCACAGGAAATTTATTCGTGTGTGAAATTCTGGTGTATGCTTCTAATGGTAACATATTCAATGATTGTTTTTATTAAAATAAGATAATGTAAGGGAAGGGAGAAAACAGCTCTCAGTAAGCTTCAAAGGAATGCTTTGAGGCCTTCCAGTACCCAGAAGGGAGCTACAAGAAAAAAGGGGATGGACTTGTATATCAGGGTCTCTGACAGGACAAGGGGAAACAGTTTCACATTAAAGACTGAGTTATTTGGGTTGATTTAAGAAAGAAGTTTTTTTACAATAAGGGTGGTGAGGCACTAGCATGGGTTGCCCAGAGACATGTTGCTTTGTCCTAGGAGACTTTCAGGGTCAGGGCGAAGTGGGTCTTTGAGCACCCTGTGGAGCTGTAGGTATCCCTGTTCATTGCAGGGCAGTTGGGCTAGGTGGCCTTTAAAAGGGGTTCTCTTACAACTCTAAAGATTCTGTGATCTTTCTGCCTCACTTTGTTGCCGTTCAATTTTAGACATTAGTCACAGTTTATTTAATAACTGTATGTTTGCATGAATAGTGGCTGTGTTTATAAACGATGAAAGTTTTTCTTTCTGAATCTAGAAAGAAAGAGTTGCTTCTGTGGGCACGTCCTAATGAAACTGGGATTAGATGTCCTTGATTTGAGAAGTTTTCAGGTAAATAAGTATAGCAGAATTCCTCCTCATCTCTTGATGAACCTCTAAGTGTTATGGTCATGCTTAGAGATTCAATAATGTAGCTGGGTGAGGAAAACAAGAGAACAGTCTGAAAGCTCCTTCAAGCTGAGCTGGTGTGCTGAAATCTGAGCGTAGCAAAATCCCAGTATCTTCCAGAAGAGCTTCCTCAAATCTTACTTACCTGAGACAGAAAACAACACTGATGACAATTCAGCCCTTTATTGTATAAAAGCAATTATCCTTGCTTTGAGTGAATTTCCAGTGCATCAAATTGTTCTCTCTTTCTGCAATTAGCTACCTCTTGTAGGAGCAAATGGGATAGAAAGAGACATGCAGATAGGACTGCAAAGAAAAAAATCATCCTGCTACTTGGCAGAGAGAGACCTAGTAAAATGTTTGTGGGTATTTGTGAGTATGTTTGTTCATTTGCTTTAATCAGTATATCACTTATGTGCCACATGGTGTGTTGCTAAAAAGGAAAACACTTGTGAGTGGGAAAATTCAGAATGCTACAAACAGGAACCTTCACTTTTGTTTTCCTACCAACATGGTCTATGTTACCTGGTCCACAGAAAGAGTATTTGTAAATGATATAGTGTGTCATTCCTAAATTTGTACCAAGGAAGCTCTGTACTAATGTGAAGACGAACTTCTTTACGGTAAGGGTGAAGGATCACTGGGACAGACTGTAAAGTCTCTTTCTATGGGGATATTCAAGACCCACCTGGAAAAAAAAAAAACCAATGATTTTTTCTCCCCCTTGTTAATCTCAGACTTTTTAATCAACTTCAACCTAATGTCATTTGTACTGGAAGGATATTAATGTGATTTCTTGACTTATAATTTCCAAGATAGTGTTGATTTTCAATGCTCTCTGCTGAGTAAGGTGATTTTTAATCTACTTTGTGGAATGAGTTCAGACTTAATTTTTTTTTTTTCTGAGCAAAACTCTCCAAGAAAAAAGCCTCAAAACATGCTACTTAGACCTACTTTTTCTCTTAGTTTGCTTCTCTCTTATATTCTATCTAGAGAGTATTCTATTATAGAAAAGTTTCATCAGTCATATTTTTGAAAACCAGATGCCTAAAAGAAGTTGCAGAAAAGCCAGTGAATTTTGTAGTGATTATTACTGGTTTCTTGTTTTATGCATTCATTTATACACTAATGAATTGTATGCCTTTTTTCACTGATTAAGACTTATAATGCAAGGTCTCTTTCGTTTGCAGTCCACTTTGTAATTCTTCCAGCATTTTATTTATATTGTTCAGCTCTGTTTTCTCTCATGCTAAAAAGAGTATTTGCAAGGAAAATGACATTCTTGCTGTAATAAAAATGACAGTGATTAATCTAATGAGCCTCCGCATAGCTTGAGCGTTTTCTGACTTCTCCATTCAATAAGCTCAGTGATTATTATACCCAAGAGACCTAGCAAATCAGACAAGAAAACAGGGATAAAGGAGTCTTCAAATTCAATGTTAGCTTTGAGCTGTTGATTACTAATTCCTCACTCACAAGAGAAGATTATAATTGCTATCCTCTTCCACAGGTCTTTTAGAAAAAAAACCCATAGAACTTCCCTATGATATCTCTGTTGACAGGTTGGCAAGACATGTTTGGGGAATCGTAATAATTCAGCGTCTCATTTGAAGACAGCAGAGACAGAGACAAACTTTCAGGTATTTGGTTCCCAGAAACATTGTCCTTTTTTATTAAAAGCTCTTGTAAAGCATGCAGTTACCTGAAGTATGTTTCCATCTTTTTATTCTAACGCATTGGAGAAAGAGCTGCTTAACCAGTTCACGATCTGGTACTCTAACAGATTTCAGTTTGTCTGCTCAGAATGAGTATTAACATTGTTCAAAACTGTTTCATATTTGAACTGGAGCAGCCTAGTCGTCAAATGGTTTAATAATGCCACATCAACAATTTTGGGAAGGGGAGGGAGGGAGAGATGGTCAAAACAGTGGTTCATCTCAAAATATGTCAAGGTGTACTCAACAGTCTTACCAAAAGACTCCTTTGAGTTGTACTCCTGTCCTTTTCTTCTAATAGACCAAACAGTCAAGCAAAATAAATAAATAAAGATTCAGACTTGCATTATTTTTCCATTGTCAAAGGGTATTTGTACTGATACTGTTTTCACCTTCACCAGATGTTACATAACCCTCCGTGGACTAAACCTGAAGAGAAAAAGTCACCTGAAGGAAATGAGAAAAAGACTGAAGATTCTGTTAGCACAAAAGAAAAGAAACTCTAATTGCTTCTAATATATGTTCAAAAATATTCATCACTTGCTACCATCTTCGTATTCTTTTGAGTCCAGGGGCATGAATAGTACCAGTTCTCTAAAGCATGCATTTCCACTATTTTATGAATGTTTGTAAACTAGTCTAGAATAGACCAATTAGTACCTTTCAGCAATAATCCAAAGTGGATGTTTGGAAAAATGCTTTGTAATCCAGTCCAGTTTTTGAACTGCTATTCTACCTGACTAGTGATTACATACTGTAAATTAGTTTATTTGTTTAAAAAAAAAAAAGCCATTCTCAAGTATTTTCTCAGTTCTATTTCATGAACCTTTATGGCAGATTAGGTTTTAAATCAAGAATTAAAGGGACTTAATGTTAAAAAAGAAAAAATATATCTGTGTAAACCTAATTGAAGTGCAATGTAACTCATAAGAACAAATGTAATAATGGGACAGTAAAGCTCCATGTATGCTTAACTTTGAGTAATGCCATTTAAAATCTGCTTACTTAATAAAATACATTTGGTTGCTATTTTTTCTAACTGTTGTCACAACTAGTTCTATTTTGACTGCTTAACTGTTGGCAAAAACGCAGAGTTAAAGGACAGGAAGAGTTGCTGTTTTTAGAATGCAAGCAAAAATTTTTGCAGGTGCAACTAAGTTAAATTTCTTGGTTTGAGCACCCATCAAGACATTTCAGTTCCACCCTTTGTAGTTGCACTCACCTCAGCAGAAGATTGTAAATGGTTGAAAAGATGTTTTGGCCACAGCAGGTGGTGTGTTGGTCAGTAGAGCAGAGAAGAGTGTTTTGGTTTGGGTGGTGTGTTCTGTGACTCTTAGGGTTCTTCTGCTTTCTCATGCTTTACATGTTCTATGGCAGAGAGTTTCAGTGTGGAAAGGAAAAGGGATGAAGAAGGAGAGAGTATGAGCTGTTGTCAATGGAGTCTCTTTGCCTCATATGATTGAGATGGAAATATTTAAAGAACTACTGTCTTAGGAACAGTTCATTGTCTGATAAAATGCTTTTATGCTCTCCTTTTGCATAAAGTATTTTAAGCAGCTGTAACTTGTATGCTCCCACCTCCCTCTCATTAGACACAGCAGGGTATTACAACTGTTAACTGGACTGAAAGTAATGTACTTAGATTAGCTGGCTTTTCTTTGCTTCTGAATCAGTTTAAAAATCAAACATACAGTCTTTTTCATTTCATTTAGTGGTGTTCTCTGTTCTGGTTTTAGCTATCTCTCAGCAGTTTCATCAAGTAACTGTCTGTTCCTTCCTGACATGAAACTCATTCCACTCTGACATTTTGCTTGTGCTGATCTACTCAGAATAGGATGCTGTGGAATGGTAAGTTTTGGGGTTTTGATTTATTTTATTTGGAGAAATCTCAAGAAATCTGAAAAGGAAAAACTTGTGGGCTGACTGAGTGATGTGAAAATACTACTCAACAAAGTCAAATATCAAAGAAAATATTATCTATGTCAAGTGTCAAAAGAATTGAAATTCTATATACAAAGATTACCAGAACTGAGATGTGCTTTTTCACAATTGATCCTGACCGCTGTCATCAAATTTTGTACTTGGATGCATGTCTGCTTTCAATTCTGTATGTCCCTTTTTCTAGGCAATGGTAAAGATCAAGTGACAGAACTGATTAAAGCAGTTTTGGTGGGCAAAATTAGTTTTGTAAATCGACTGTGTCCACTTCGTGAACTACTTGACTACATTCTTAAAAGACATAGGTTGCTGCTCATTTTCCATCTGGTTACATTTGACATCTTCACACCAACAATTTTTAGAATAATCTGCATAACAAGAAAAATAATGATGGATAAATTCATCTTCTGCCTGTATTTGACGTGAGTATATTCCCCGTATTTTGTTGGCATGGCTTAAAAAGTACTGCTGTTAGGAGGATTCTAATCTTGCACCGAGCGTGTGGTACACATCTAACATGATGTCTGACCTTCGTGATTATACCTCAAGGGCCTTCTGTTCAAAAACTTAGAAATGTCTCTGGTTTGAGAGGTAACTTCTGTTCAATTTACAGATGGTAAATACATGTATTTGAGAAAACATTAGAATTATCTGGGAAAAATAATTGAAAAGAAAGGGAAAAAGACCTCACAAGGGTGCCTCTGTATGTTGACAATGTTTTTTACCAGAAAAGGTGTATATATTTTCCCTCAGTAGATCAGTAACCATTCTTTCTTTCCAGCCATGAGAGTAATTTGACATCCCAGTGCTGGGATGGAGGTGAACAGATGTTGGTATTTCTTCTGATGTGTGAGTACTAGAAGTTACAAAGAACATGGTCGTAAAGGAACTGCAGTTTATACAATTTCAGTTACAGTCATACTTGGTCTCCCTAGAATACTCCAAAACTCTTTTTATGACCAACTTCACAGAGAATTCAGTGGCTAGGTCTACTTTCCTATGAGGGCACATCACACCACAGAGCAGCACATCTTAAGAAAATATTTTGCAGTGCTCTGCAGTTGCCTGGCAACTAGGTCATACACCATATCCTTTTCTTGGCATTAGAGATAACTTATGAGGCTTTTTCTGTTAGATATTCCAGTGTCTAATGTCTAAAAGCAATTTCCAGCTTAAGGATATTCCATTTTAAACTACAATTTGAGTTTTCCTTTTGCATTATAGACTCCATCACTGAATTTATTTCTATAAATCTGTATTTCTAAATGTGACAGTGCCTATTATGTTTTTTTGTCAATTTAGGTGTATGTATGTATGTATATACCCATATGAGGGACCGTGTAAGTAAATAAAAATTGTGGAGTGAAATTTCATCTCTGGTAAGGTATTACTTAGCATCATGAAAGTTGTAACTAAGAAGTGCTCAATTTACCAGAAAGACAAAAGTCATGGTAATGTCACTATACCAAAATGAAATGCTGAAGTCTGCTAATTTTCTTGTTGAAAATGTTTTACAAATGTTTAAGCTTATTTATGTTTAAAATGGGTCATTTTCTGCAGTTAAATGTGGCCTATCTTTTTGTTAGACAAAGCATGCATATTTCATGAGACAATTTTAGTTATCTGGAAGCGTGAAAGTAAGTCTTAGTGCTTCCCCACTTGAAAAATTAGATAGTGAAGTTCAATTTTGACCTTTCTTACTGAATATAGAGAGAGTATTTTTATTCAGTTATCCAATAACTTCTGAAGTCTGCAATTCTTTTCGGTAATAAGGGGCATCAGAAAGAAATTGTAGTGTTGGTCCATGGCAGGTGTGTGTGTGTGTGTTAAAATGTGCTCTGAAGGGCTAGCTTTTCTAATGAAGCAAGAATTTGTTTGAATGGAGATGGGAACAGGTTCTCAGCCAGTCTTAGAAAACTGAAGGTGTGTTGAGTTCCATGTCTTCACCTGGTTGTGTGACTCCGAGGGAAGCAGTCTCACTCCTGTAAGAACTTCAGGAAGAATAATACAACACATGAATTACTGTAACATCGGTTGAAAATGGTCAACTTTGACTCCAGTTAATTGTCTTTTCAAATGAATAGTTACAGTATTAGTCACATCCAGAGTTCATTAAATTATTCTTCTAAGATAATTCCGTATGATACTGTCAATCAAGATTATACAAATTAATGGTCAGTAAAACACTTCAACTTGATTCTTCTGTACTATTTTTAATGTGGCTTATAATTATGTGGCTTTAATTATATAATTTTCATTTTAAATCAAGCCATCAAACAACTCATGCACCTGAAGTAAATCACATTAAATTTTCTGTCCAACAGAACCACCCTAACAGTCACTAACTTAATGTTCTTTAGCTGAAAAAGTTTTTCCTTAAATTTTGTTAGATTATTTTCACGTGCAATGGTTGAGATTTACTTCAGTGCTTTCAACCTTGTTTCCACAGGAGGATGACAACAATTCTTTAGGCACTGCTTCAGAAAGGAGAAGAGTAATGAGGATTTTATATTTCCAGTGTACATTCTAATTTATCTTGCAGTAATTGATTCCTTTGTTCTCTACAGTGATTAATAGTTGAATTTTGTGGATTCACATACTGTAATTAACTCAAGAGATGAGAATTATTTACTGGTGTCTACTGACTAAGCGTGGCTGAATTAAATGGAACTAAACGGAAATGGTAATTCATTTCCAGTAAGTGTCAGAAATGTATGAGGGTTGCTCTGAAAGTAACACCTTCTGTTTTATTTCCTGTTTTGTATCTAGGTACCTACGTAAGCAGGGGTGCCAGCATCTCCTAAATGAGTGTAGGTGTATATGCGCATGTGTGGCAGGCACGCTGCCCTGCTGTGCTCAACAATGAATTGATGGGTGTTTGACTAAAACTACTAAGCAATAATAGTAATAAAATGTAGCAGACACACTGGATATCCAGGTTTCTATGTACGTCTGCCTTTATAGCTGTAACTTCAGGGGAACATTTTTGACTAATGCAACAACAAGCAACTAATATTTTGGTATATCAAGAAATATGTGGTTAATTGTCTGTATTTGTCAAATATTGACCTATAGTGTAAAGCAGTGTCACATTCAGACAGATTTCATTTCCTATGCATCAGATAATGGCCTCTCACTTTCTTCCTTCCTTTTCTTTGTCTTTTCTGCTGTCAAGCTGTCAGCTGGAGTGTCAGCTTCAAGGCTGATTTTTGTAATAAAGGCTGCTGTGGTAGGTGCTGATACAATCCAGAGTAATGTCCCATTGACAAAAGACATATTCTGCACATGCATTGAGTTGCATCCCTTGGGTCACTGACCACAGACAGCTGATTTGACACAGAGTTTGCTGGATGAGCATCTGGCATCCTGGCTGAGGGACTGTGTCTGAAACTTTTAGTGTTGAACCCTAGCATCAGCTCAGGCACCACAGCAGGCACGCGTCAGGGCACATAGCACTCATTCTGTGAGTAAAGATGATGTAAAACAGAATTGGATATGACAGACAGTAGTTTCTACGTTCCTCTTTTCTATGGATGCCTTTCAAATGACATTATTATTGGCTCTTTCAGAATTGTCAACCTGGGCAAAGTTAATAAGATTGCTTTAACACAGCCTATAGTGGTTAAAACACAAGGAGAATTTATTTACATCTTCTGTGTGATGTGGGAAGGCGTGCTGTTTAAATAGTATTATTGTTTCACACTTGGACTGATGCATAATTCAACAAAGCTTCAATTGGCTTTCAGTATGCTAAGTTTTTAGGAAAAAAAAATAGATGGAAGATAAAATCTAAAAGCATTAAAAATATGTAAAATATATAAAAGACCAAAACATAGCAAAGCAAAAGAAATTCACCAAAACCAACCCTACGCTTATTGATGTCAAGGGAAAATTGCAGATTGAAATTGGACACATATTGAGTTAAAAATTCAAATTTGTTTCATGATCCTTGGGCCAAATTTTTTCCTAACTGTATGATTTTTTTTTGTTGTTTTTCGAGAAGCTCGTTGGAAGAAAACATTCTTTGAAGACCTGAAGGGAAGTAAAAGTATTAGAGTTAGCATATGAATACTTATGTTAGAATTCTATTGAATGCAAGTTTAGAATTTCTGGTGTGTTGGGTTTTTTTGCTTTGTTTGTTTGTTTCTAAGTTTCTCACCTTGAAATGTCCATATTTCTTGATTTAAAAAAACCTTAGTGAAAAATTATAAATTAGAAATTTTGAAATAGTGAATTGCTACATTTTAGTGATGTCAAAGCATTAGCAAAGAAAACACCAAGCATGCAACACTAAGGAACGTGTGATGAGTAGACTGTAGGGATGCAAATTTTTATTTAACACATAATTGTCATATTTTGAACAGCATTAAATGATGCAATGGATAATGTTGCTGAAAAATGTCATCTAATTTAAATTGGTCAGTTACTAAATAATAATAATTACAGTAAAATATTCCACACTGGCAAAAGTGATCAAAACTGATCTACATGAATTAAGTTTCAAACTGCTTTAAGGGTGCAGATGTTGTACATGTAACATGAAAAAATGTAAGAGAAAAGTTGACTTTGTAGCTGTTTTCTTCCCAGAGGAAGAGATGACTTTCACTTTGGAGGTCTGTGCATACTTTGAGCTCTTGCTCATTTCTCTATTTTGATTCATCATCCAAGGCAGAGAACTGGAATTCCTAGCTGGATGTTTTGCTGTTTCTTACTTATACAAACATCAGGACTGAAAAGCTGAACACCATCTACCTCAAGAATTCAATTTGAATTTTCCAGGTGGAATTATCCTCCTGCTAATTGGAATACTAGCATTAATATGAATCTAATCCCAGACATTAACGTGAAAGCATTTTATTTTCTGCAGTAAAATCTAGTTTTACACGTTGAATAGAGAATCCAGTGCTAAATATACAGCTGCTCATATTAAGGGTCTCCTTGTAGCTATCTGCTGCATGATGTCATGTGGTATGGAATATCCCTTTGGCCAGGTGAAGTCAGCTATCCTGGCTCTGATCCCTCCCAGCTCCTTGGGCCTCCCTCCCTTCACGGAGATGCTGGAATGGCCTTGACTCTGCACAAAACTGCCCAGCAGCAACTATAGCATTGTTTTTCTCCTAGAACCAAAGCATAGCATTATGCCAGATACTCCAAAGTAAACATTTCCATCCCAGCTGACTCTTAAGTGTGAAAGCATGTAGCCAAGCTGCTTTGCTCATTTATGCCCTATTAGAGCTGTCAGGTTTCCATCCTTTCTGGAAATTAGACAGTTTCTAATTTAGGTTCTTTAATTTAAAACCAAGTAAACACTTCGGTTTTAGGTCTCTATTAATTTAACTATCGTTTTGAAACAGAATATGTTAAGTAGTGATGATTAATAGAACTAATTAATACTCACAAAATAAGGCCTGAGTTGGCCCTTTTTCATATTAATTCCATTATCTAACTAACAGTGCCAGTATTTGAGTAGTTTTAATTTAAAATGCTTCTTAATCAATAAACAAAAGTAAGCTAAATAATGGCTTTACAGGTTTGATAGCATCTGTGATTGCTAATAAGACATCTATTACTTCTACAAAGGCTGCAAATTCAAATATATGCACACAAGCTCCTGATAAGCCAACCAGTTTCCTAGGTAATTCACACACAGAGAGAAACCGTAATATATTTTTGGTAGTCGAGTGAAATTTAACACTTCAAAAAAAATCTAATGTCATTGCTCCACAGATGTGACAGGCAGAAGCTCACTGCAAGTAATGAAATTATATTGCTTTTACCTTTTTCAGCGCAGATGAGACAGTTGACATCTGTAAGAAATTCCCTCATGTCCTAATATTCAGCTAAATTTAGAGGTACCAGCTGGGTCTCAGAGCATAATAACCTTAGTATCACACAACTGTCTATGATGGGATAAAAGGTACTGTATCAGTAATGAAATTTTTATTGGTGCATGGATGTCAACCCTATATTATAAAGCCTGTTGAATTAACCTGTTCCTTTAGTTTTGATATTACTCTACATCAGCATCCTGCAGTACTCAGTACTTACACCTTTCCACCTTTCTCCTCTCCTAATGGATTTGTTTAGCACGTAGCATGTGAAATCTCACTTCTTATTGTTCTTCACTCAGGACATAATGCATTTGTTGGAAATAATGCAGTCATTGCTCTTTAAGACTTCTCTGTGATTAGTTCAGCGACCTTTTGCCTTTCCTCATTTCTTCCTCCCTCCTCCAAAAACCATTTTAGCAAGAAAACTATTGTGCTTAAGAAAGAAATGATCATTCGTGGGGAAAAACACCAATTTGTAATATTCCGTGGAGAAAAGGAATTCACTAACTCCAAAAAGTTTGTAAAGGAAAGCAAACAAAATGTCTAAGAATCTTTATTTCCTTGGGTTTGTAAAACTTCCATAGATGGAAATTTTAATTGCTAACTGAAACACAATCAGGGAGAGAAGGTGTAAACTCGGTGATGCTGTTTTTACCAGCTGTAATGTAATGCTACCTTACAGTAAGGGCTTTGGGTTCATTGTTCTACCTTTTACTTTTGGCACTGGAAGCAGGGAAATTGATTTGCACAGTCTTTTGGGAAAAAGTATTTTATTTTGTCAGTTGAGATAGCTCTGGTCATTCCAGCGTTCTACCAGGCAGCTCTACACCTTGTCAATGTGTATTGCTCTTCTCATAGCAGCTAATAGCAGTGTCTTTGGCAGTCCAGCAGCCTATTCAGAATCTGTGGCTCTTCACATTTTCTTTCAAGTTCATAGATCAATTCATTCACTTTGGATTCAGCAGAAAAAGCATGGAAGATTCCACTGCTCCTGTAATTATATGCCTGTAAGGACAGATTAATTCATGGTGCTAAATGGAGAGCTTTTGTGTGTCACATTTTCTATTTACTGTATTCCACAAAACTATAAGGAATAAATATGAAAAAAAAAAAACCTGCAGATGCACATGTGTAGGGTAATGGCAAAGTATACAAGATAAATCTATCTATATTTAATTCATAAATACAGTTGTTAAACTGTAGTGTGCACACAGCCCCCCACCAACCCTTCCATGCTTCAGACAGCAGTGTGTAAGTAATGTAATAACTTTGAGGCATACAGTCAACCATTGGCCAAGTGATGAGAGCGCAGACTTTCAAAAACTGGCTTTTAAGATGAGATTTCACATATTTACACAGTCGGCAAATCTTAGTGCTCTCAGTGGAAGCCAACCAGATTCCAAAGTAGGCTGCAGATTTAATGAACAACTATCACAGGAGCAGTGATAGGCTTTCTCTAGTTATAAATTTTTTGATGGCACTATCATGATTCTTCCCAGGTACTGTGAAGCATTTGTACCCAAACCTTTAATCTGTGAGGACATCACTCTGCTATGCTCTGCTAATAGTTGAAACGATTCTGGCCTCTTTGGATGGCAGCTTGCAGTTATCAGGTTGGCTGTATGCCCTGTCAGTAGGAGATCCTCGTTTCCCTTCAAAATTAAAACGTTTTCTTCCTTCAAAAGGTAAAGCTACAGATTATGTGTTGTGTGCACTTCTGCACAGGCTGCCCAGAGAGGTGGTGGAGTCACCATCTCTGGAGCTGTTCCACAGCCATAGAGATGTGGCACTGAAGGACATGGTCAGTGGGCATGGTGGGGGGAGGGTTGGGGTTGGACTTTGGGATCTTACTTGTCTTTTCCAACTGTCATGATTCTGTGATTCAAACCAGATGATCATGTATGGGAAATGCCTCTTTTCATTGGCATTCTACATAGCTGTAGTACCTATTTCTTTCCATGCATCTTTAACCACAGAAGAGCTGCGAGGTGAGTGATTTGCACCGTCATTTCACAGTACACAAGTACATCAGTAGCAGCTCAGATATCATTTTTCAAGGTGTTTTTAGGCACACCCTGCTTCTTTCTTTATCTTTCATCATCTTTTGTAGTCAGAAAGAGGCATTTAAAATTGGTTGCTGTCCCAGCATGTCTCTTTCCAAATGAAAGGAGAGCTCAGCTGGCATGACGCTGTGCTCACGGCATGCTGGAAAGATCAGCTGCACGTGGGGACATTGGGACAGCAGAGCTGGGGGTTGGATGTCACACTGAAACATACTGAAATGTCAAAACAGAGAATTTGGTGTGCTTTCTCCCATCACTTCCAATTGTATTTCTCGGCTTATGTCTTCAGTGTTGTCCTGAGTAGAGGGAGAGGAAACACAGAAATTGCAGGTTAATGAGGAAGAGAATAAAAGAGAAGCCTTTCCCTCCACTCAGCTGGTGTCTTTTAATTAAAATTGTTTGTAATGAAAGCAGAAGAAAGCAGACATTGTCTGTCTGCTGTTGTCCTAGTTGGCCAGATTGAACAGCTCTAATCCATAATGTCTCTAATATTAATTAATTCCTATTTTTCTCCTTTCTTGTAGTCTTGTTAATTACAGTCTCATCTACAAAACAAGGAATATTCACTAACAGTGGAAAGGAATATCTCTTTCAGGGTAATTAAACAGGAATGGGGAAAGAATGGGGAATTGCCATGCATCGTATGTGTCAGTAAGGAGGAAATTATGCTGTGTGTACAGGCTGAGTGGTAATTCCTGCAGTCTTCCCTTGGTGATATAACAATTTTTGTTTTGTAGCAGGGAAAAGACCTGGAAGTTGTTATTTCTGCTTGTCAGAACAGCACTTTAGAACAACAGAGCTAATCTTGGTTTACGTAGGATCCACACAACATTACTAATGAAGTTTTAACCTGTCAGCACTTCAGAATCTATTATGCTGGGGACTGAATGTGAAATATTTTGGGAGAGAATATATGGCAATTATAATAATAGCCCATCTTGATTATGTATCAGGAAACAAGAGCTACATCTGTTATTTATCACCACCTTCTCTCAGCTCTGTGCATGAAGGCAGATTCTATACTACAATCGTTAACAAAAGGTCTACAGCACATTGTCAGAGGGAACATGCAAGCAGTGGAGGTAGTCCATACAATTTCCAAATGCACATAGCAGACATTTTGTAACACTCAGTTTCCCTGCCAGCCTAGCTGGGCTGGCAGCACTGGCAGGACAAGCAGTGCTGTAAAGACACCTCTGAATTTGTCAAGGTTACATTTACCTGACTCACTGCAAGGGGAGAAATGGAATGTGAAGGAAAAGAGAGCTATTACTGTCTTTCCAGCATCCCTTATTTTCTCAAATTTTTTACTGGCAAAACATCATAATCTGAAGTTTCAAAGAACCAAACATCACACGTTTTTGTGGCATTTTTCCATGGCAGTTCCTTCATTTTTAGATAATACTCCTGTATGTGTTGTCAAAAAAAAAAGCTTGAAACATGAAATAAGGATTTATACTCTACCAAATTCTCTGTGTTGCTTAGTATCAATTAGAACTAAATAAAGATTTCCTCTCAGGGAGAAAGATGTTTTTTCTAAACAGCACGCTTGTCAGTATCGTACTAGTGATTTAATTGACTCCAGCAGAAGAATATTTGTAAATATCAAATTGTATTTTGTTTGAATTTCATTGGTCACCTTACCTCACCTTTAGTTACTCTATTATATTGTAAAGTCATCTACAATTTCATTCCCCATTTGTACTCCAGGTAACACCGAGCTGTTTTTTGAGCTATCTTTGCTGTTTGTTGTCTTATTTCATAGATGAGATTCTGTTTGTAAAGTGAAAGATGTATTTTTCCCAACATCTTCAGATAAAGTGATCAAATACCTGAGAGCATTTTTTTCCTGAATTTCTTATGAAAAGGTTGCTGCTTAAGAGAAGCTAAAAGTATATAGTTGGCAGGTATTAAGCTGGTCCTTGCAAAGCATGTTTTTTCATCTCTATATCTGCTTGAAAATGTCTGGTCCCATGGATTTTTGGCACAGCCCAGGATACAGCTGGCTTTTTTGGGCTGTAAGGGCATCTAAGTTCTAAGAGAAGGATTCCAGAGAATGGTCTGTTGCTGTACTGCCAAATCAATTATGTGTTAAATTTAACAGCACAGTTCAAGTGACATTTTAATGTCTCCAAGCAATATATATTTTTTTCTTTTTATGAGATAGCCTTTAAAAATCATAAGATGTACATTTACTTGTCAGCTACTAAATCATTTCAGATATTTATTCCCTGTATCGAGTTTTTTTTTTTTTTTTTTTTTTTTTGTCTATATCTACTTATAGTTATTAACGAGGAAAGGAGAAGCTTAATTCTATGTTTAAGGTCTTATTATTGAATTATTATGGTCTATTAAGGAGCCAGTACTTCTTAAAATAACTCACTGTATTTTACACTTATTTACAGATCCCTGAGTAGTCCTTCAGCTATTCATGAAGTTAATCAAAGGAAAAAAATGCATGTTTACATCACCTAGTAAATCCTTCCCATTTCCCAAGCGCGGCTGTACTTCCTGATCATCATGGTCTGAATTACAGAACCAAATTCTTTGTTTTGAACTTGTCTGAATATACCTGCCAAAATCCACTGTGGTATAGCATTTTGAGAATAAGAGGCTGCAGTTAATTCAGCTAAGGAGCATAGAGATTATTCATATCCTCTGTAACCATAAACTCCTATGGTAACTTCTCTTGAATTTGAGGGCTGGTAGTACTTAGTCAAGTATTATTCCTTCCTTTTCCTTGAAAAAATGTTGCCTATTTCACATGAAACTGGGTTGTATACTAACAGTGGTACAGACCTCTCCCTGCCACGTACTTTAACACATGTAATTGGGTGTAGGTGTTGTCAACAAGGTATGCTGCAGTCATAGGCAGGTCTCTGTCTCCAGTGGGAGACTTGGGGTGGTTCATTCCTGAGGTCCAGTGTGAAACTTCTTATGCACACTCTGAAGATTTGCTGCAAACATCTGTTAAAGCAGGGAGTACTGTGCCACTGTGACTTTGCTCTCAGAACATTTCAGGGACTGTATTTTGGGCTATCTTTCAGCTGAACCTATGAAGTGAATTTTCTCTTATCAGTTGAGGGCTTCCTTTGGAGGTAAGTTGTGATAGTTTCATCCAGTGTGAATCCAGCTGTTGTGTTTAGAGACTACATTTCATTGTAAACTAAGCAGAGAAAGGACATGGGATGTGCAGACTGAAATCAACAATGTCTGTGTATCTCTCATTCTAGCTCTGTTTTTCAGTGTTCTGCAGCTTAAAGGTCATGGTTTTTCTGATAATTTGATGTTTTCTCCCAGTCTACACTCTCAAAGCAAACTGAGGCAACAAATATATAGAGTCTTTAACAGCATTTGTCCTAGAAATCAACCCAGGAAGCTCCAGTTACCTACATTAAACATCCTAATTCCCACCTAGGATATAGATCTCTGGAATGCTATTAGTGCAGACAGAGCATCTGTGTCAAGCAACCTGCTTTTCCTTTAAAAAAAGTACAGATTTTTCTCATGTTATCCACAGATAGCACAAGTCTTTCATTTTTATACAAATGGCATTCCTATTCCTCACCAGTGAATTTCAGAATACTTTCTATTTTACACTGGCGCAAGGCAGAAATTGGTTATGATGACACTATCTTTATGGAGGTTGGAATTAGTGGGACTTCATATAAATTGCAGGGAATTGTCTACAAAAAGTTTCTGAAGTCACACATTGAATATAATTACCTAGTAAACATTACAGTGAAAATTACAGTGAAAATTAATACGCATTTTAGAATATCAAGAAGAAACCTGGAGCAAACTCAGCAATAACAAATTTTTAGTGGAGTTTTCACCTAGAGTTAAATCTCACTAGAGAGTGCCAAAATCGAACTAGAAAACATGAGTGTTTTTAGGATATGTGTGTAGATGGTACAATGATATCCAAAACCGTAATGATGGGAAAGTGTGCTCAAGGGATGCATGCAGTCCTGAGGATTCTCTGAACTTGGCTGCACAGACTCTGTACTCTGTTTCTTTTCAGTTCACCTGAAATTTCAGCTTACATTAGACAAAATGGTTTAAACTTGTTAATTAAATGTTGATTCATTTGAGAAACTTGAGTTTTGCTTCTGATAAAGCAGGAGCTCTATTGGTATTCACATTATGCCCTGGAATGAGCATTCAACACATGGAAGCACAGTGCTTTATAAGCATGGTGAGAAACAAGTTTCTGCAGAAAAATAGAGCATGTTTCTTGCTCTAAAGTGTTATGCATCTACTTTAAGAAGAAAGTTGTGTTTTATAGCAACAGTTTTCTTTGCGTATGAGACAATTTCCTTCATGGGTTATACTCAGAGGTAGTCGAGCCATAGGAATGCTGGATGGTTTGCCAGAAGCAAGAATTCTTGTTTTGGGCAGGTTTCTTAATTTTCTCTGTACGCGTTGGCATCCCCCAGGAGCAGCAGAACTTCCATGTTGTGCTTTGCCTAAGACAGAGGTTAACAGGGATGATTTCAGAGGAAAAAGTCCATCTCACATTGCTGCTCTGATGTGAAAGTGCAGGATTTAGCACTGTTACAGACCCAGTGGCACCATTATTTTTCTGTCACCTGAGTGACAGCGGTCTGATGTGCTTAAAGAGTGAAAATCCCCACTTCTTTATGGGACTTCACCTCATACTGGGCTTTGCTGGTATCTGTACTGTGTAACCACGGGGAGAAGGCTCTGCAGCATAACACAGTCACATCTGGAATGGAGAAACACACGATGGTGCTGAATGAAAAGCAGGTTCTCTTCTGTGTTTCAGTTTTCTGAAAAGGTCAGTGTATCATATTTATTTCACATTCATCCCAAACTGATTAGAAGAAGTTTTTTATTAACAGTGGAAAAAAATAATGTGATAGAACAGTTGTGGTCCTAGGAAGAATGTAGGTTCCCTAAGGTAGAGCCAACTTCTTTGTCACAGACACATGTAGATGTTCTTCCTGGAGCACTGAGATGTTGGTTATTGTTCCAAAGTTTTGTCTGGGAGATTGATTCTTAGTGGGGGTGAGGGGAAGGGGAGGAGATGGAGCAAAGTTCTAAGGTGCTTGAATAAACCTGAATTAACCTGACATTTTCCATTTATGTTCATTTTAGAAAGAAAATAAGTGAGATGAGTTATATGCAAGACTTCAAAGATGCCTTGTGTTACTGGCATCCATCAGATGAAGATTGGAACAATCTCTTTTTGACCCCTTGCAATTCACATACTGTTCCACTGACTGCTGTGTTCTGTTTCTTCAATGCATGCCAGGTTCAGAGACGAAAACTTCCATGCTAATTCAGAGACACTGTGTCTATCTAAACCATTTATCTCATGGGCACCCCCTGGTTCTTCTCAAGCACACACAAAAAGAAGAGAAAGATCAATCTGTAGAGCTTTCAACGCTGCCCAGCGATGCACAAAATAGTGATGTAATGAGGAGTTCCACAGCTTTGCTCTGTCTAACTAAATATGTACAAGCAGAACACGAGGAACAAAGGAGAAGAAAAGTGTTGCTTTTTCAGAGTGCATACTGGAGATAGAATGCTCTGATGTGACCAGAAGGAGATTTATGCAGATCAAGGTAGGTTCTTTCCTTGAAATACAAAGTGGAAGACTCCCACTGCTTCCCATTTCGGATCCTAACCCAGAACAAGGCATATATCCAGTCTTGTTAGAGCAGGAATACCTAAAAACAGGACAAACATAGAGCTGTCCTTGGCAGTAAAATGGTTGATGGTAAATTGTCACATCACTGGTGTGATGCCCTCAGTTCTATAGCTAAGCTCAGCTGATCTGGCATTTCATTTTGTTACTCTGCTTGGCAATGTTATTTGGTGCATTTCACTCGTGTAGCCTTTCTTCTGAGAGCAGGTTGTGGGATTAAATTATTCATTGATTTATTTGGTCAAATTGAGTCCATCTTCCAGAATTGGAGTCCAATCACAGGTCCAGAGTTGGGTAAAATCTGAAACAAAATACCAGATGCTGTCCTAAAGAAAACTTATTCTGCCTACTTAAGAGAAATAAACTTGTTATATTTTAAGGGAGTAGCATGCAATGAGTAAGACGTCAGGCTGATTAGCCTTCAGGTGAGCAGCAAGGCCCTTCTTTGCTGCAGGGTAACAACATGGGTGCCAGGGTTCAGTCAAGGGGTCAGAGAGAGGGTTTTTTTTTGTTATGAACAGGATCCTTTCTTATACCCTTGTGCTTAACAACTCATTAGTTAACTATCCTGCTAAACAAAAGCAACTGCTCTATAAAACAGTGCCCGACTGCAAGGCGCCCAAGGATCTTTTCAGCACTTAACTTATTTTCACTTCTCCCAGGGCTTCATGTTGTTTTCAGCAGCTATGGAAGTGCAGAGTCGCAAGTCAATATTCCCACACTTCCTTACGAATCAGCCCATCCTAAAGAAGGGAGGCCAGTGTCAAACTCTGACCTTTGTTTCAAAGGTAGCATATGGACAGCAAATTTACTTCAACTTGGAGAACACAGGGTAGTGCTGAAGTGGAAATCAAGGAAAATGGGAAAGTATTTAGATCAAAAAGGCTAGACATGGTCATATTTTTTGGCTAATTTCTTCTTTACTATCTGAGCACTGTTACAGATCATGGAGATTCCCAGAGGAGGGATAGGTTGCTGCCCTCCTCTTACCTACCCTACTTCCCCACTGGAGGGCAGCCTTTCAAATGCTAATAAGGAAAGTCCTAATGCTTCAGCAAAACACATGTGATGAGAAAAGGACAACTCCATGCCTTACATATGTTATTTTGCATTATCTATCTCAACACTGACAAATATGTTCATCCATTTTATTGTTTCTCCTGAATAATTGATAGCAAAGCACTTTTGTTATTGCTGATGTCCGTTGTCCACCTTTTCCTCTGTGATATGCCCTGACTTGAATGTCAGTCATCTTAAAGATGAAATCATGGAAAAATGAGTCTGTGTATCGTGCAGGTTGCAGTGTGTGTTGTCACTGCTTTCAGGGGCTGCTCAGAAGAAAAGTAAGGGCTGTGGGGTTTGCTTGCTCCAGAAAACCAGAGCAGCTGTCTGTTCTTACTCTCTAATCGCAGCATGTAGAGATTCAACCATTAAGCTCCTATCAAAGTTAATTAAAGTTCTTTAGTCAAAGGTTTGAAATGCAGACACGGTACAGAGAGCTACATTTCCTCTGAGAATTGCATTTGAGTCAGTCACTGCAGCTCCGTTCAGTTTCCTGTTAATTCAAGTCTTTTTCCAGTTGGTTTTACCCATCAGAACAAGACCTGACGGGCTCAGGATGCACATGTGTGTGAGCAGGGGCCCAACTTCTATGCTGATGCCCCACACATTAACCAGGAGCTGTCAGCTAGCACTACACAATCCAACAGAAGCATAATGCTGAGCTGTAGGACAATTCCAAGATGTACAGAGATTAGAAGAGTACTGAAAGTAGGACAAAAATATGCACTGTGATCTGAAAACATTTGCATAATCTTTTGAAAACAAAGAGCTTCTCTCTTTTTTTTTTTCCTCCTTTATTTATAGAGTGAATATTCTTAAAATTCTTTTCTAATAGATCTATTGCACCAGTTGGGTCTCTAATATGCAATAGGAGATTCAGCATTTGAAATGCCACAGAAGGGCATTAGCTAACCGAGCACTAACAATGTCATAGGGATGTCTGCTTATCATGTATATAGTTTATTTAGATGCAAAGACACGTTAGACTCAAATGATCAAGAAGTGAAAAACGGGAGTTGCTTTGTATCATTTCAGAGCACGTGACCAGAATTTTAGCGTGTTTTCTCCACTTGTTCGGAAAGCGATACTGAAATGAGCAACAGAAACTCAGGCCACAAAACGGTGTATACAAAGGAGGCTTGATTTCTCATACAGTGGTGGAGAATGGGCTGCAGAAGAACAGAAGCTTTTAAATCAGCCAAGCATTGTGCAAACAGCTATTAAACAGACACAGCATCTAATTTCACCTACTGTATTCTTAATATTACTGCTACTGTGCAGTTTCAGTGTGACATTTAGAAAGAGGTCTCAGCTGGTTTACATAGTATTTCATAAGCCCTGATTTGCAGTAAGGTAACTGACCAATATTACTTGTGAGTTCCAGGAAATAATGCAGCTTATAACCTTTTGTGGAACGTGAGTGTGTTCTCATTAAACCTTAAACATAAACTGCTTCCCGACCTTCTCACAATTCCACACCTATTATTTTCCTCTCTAAATGATGCTCTGCATTTGTACGTCACTTTTGTCTATTGCTGTTCCTGAGGATGACTTAGTCATCCTGATATGCAGTGTAAGGATTTTGCTTTTGCACCTAACCACCGATAGCATGCAGGAGACATTGTCTCCATTCAGGGATGGGTCAGATGACCAAGTGTCATATCAGCACAAAGTCCACAATGGAGCACTGTGCAACAAGCAGACCACGAGTATTTCAGCTCCTGGAAACAACATTGTGCATCTGTACTAAAACAACTTATTTCTGAAGGCAGCAGATGAAAGCAGGAGTCTTTTCCTTGACAAAAATGGGCTACTGGCTGGTACAAGCACCTGCAAATACAGAAAAAAATAAAAGGGGTTTAGAAAGAGTTGTCTGATATTTCTTGGTGGTTTTGTGTTGAAGTGAACCACTCTAGGCATCAAACTGAAGCCTATCCACGGTGGATACAAGCATCCATTTTTGTTTTCTCTTCCTCCTCCATCATCATTTGGCAAAGCTGATTGATGCTGCTGCTTACTGGGGCAGGGGGGAGGTAGGGTGGATGGTTGTAACTCTGAGAATGAAACTTAATTTACAGGAGAGCTCAGCAGCCCTCTGGGTCTCGATATACTTAAGTTGTCTTGAGGTCTCTGCAGAGATTCTTTGCTCACCTGTGATTTTTGCCTGCTCTCTAACAAATTAACAAAGCTACCACTGAAAACCTGAGTCTATAATCTGATTTTACAACCACTGTTGTAAGCACAAGGATAACAGATGGGGCAATCCATTTTCTGTGTAAATGGAAAGTTGTCATCTGAACTGCAGAAAGGTACTTCTCCTGAAAGGTTTTGTGATCAGTGCTGATTTTTCTGCTTTTCAGATTTGTTTTGCAGCATCTTGGGCAGTTGCTAACATATTAATGTTTACGTATCACTTCGGTGTGTTTCTTCCTTCAGGGTGGAAACTGCAAGCATGAAAATGAAGAAAAAAAGATGACAGAATTGTGCTTCATATCCAGATTGCTTTTATGAGTCCCTGTTGGTTATCCTGAAGTGTACACCTATCATCAATTATGTTCGTCACAGTGGAGAGTGTAAATTTATCAGCAGGGGAGTCTATAGGCATGATAAAAAAGTGTCACATTGTCCTCACCATCAGTTTATCTCATTTTTTTTCTTTCTAAAATCTCTCATAGGTGACAGTGGTGATTAAAAAAAATTATGAGGCAACATATTGTCTGAACCCAGGTTGTTTCTACAGCACATTTATGCATTTATGAAGTCAGTATTTTCATGAAAGGGCTGACTGATTGTTAAAGAAAGCAGATTATTAGGGTGGAAGGAACTAACGTAGAATTTTTAGTGTAGCTGTTGTGTTCTGACTTCTAAGTAATGATTTGAAAGACTTTTGAAAGACTTAAAATAAGAGTATTATGTTTATTCAAAGAGTTGTTGCATGTTTCTCTATTTGCATGCATGGTTGAGTACTTAAGCCCATCAATATAACTGTTTGTATAATTAATTTAACCCTTCAAAGCAGCTATGTAGTATGTATCTACATGTGTAAACATTCTTATCTTATTTATCTTGATTTATGCCCACTTAAACCCTCATAGGGATTTTAGTTAGTTTGGGGTTAGATCCAGAGGGTGAGATTGCAATGCCAGTTATTGAGATCTGTGCACATCATGTCCATCACCCAGCATCTCTGACAGCCCCAACACCAACAGAAGTGTTTTTTAGTGGAAACAGACATTGTTCTCTTGATACTGTCTCCCTCTGTGGATGTGTATAAATAATTTGCTGGTGAAGAGCTGTGCTTGTGACATGATGGAGCATGTTTTGTCCTAGTGAGAATGGCTGTGTGCAGAAGTGAAATAACAGCAGCAGGAGCTGCCTGCAGAGACACAATTGCCTCAGAGTCATCCCAAAAAATGTTCAAGTAACCAATTCTGTTTTTCTTTTAGCATCACTGATGTTTTCAGTTTCTCTCTGGCTGTGTGTAACTCAGCACTGTGCCCACTGTGACTGATGCTCTTCCAGCCAAGTGCCAACTTTTGCTGCGCTGAAAGCTACACAAATAAAAAGCAATAAAGAGGAAGCACAGCAACCCCCACCATGTTTTCAGGATGTGGTGTTAGATATGTAAAAGAGTGGAAACTGTAGGGTGTCTGGGGACTTGGAATGAAAGTATGAATGCCCTTGGAGAGGAAAATGTTTTCCCCTGCCATTTCTTCTACCACTGTTGGCGATCTTTGTATAACTCTGCACCTGCTGCCACAGTGACAATTATGAGTTTGGCATCAGGCCCCATTCTCCTGACTCGGAAAGCTTCTATTTAACTGAGATAATGCAAAGTCAATAAAAGGAAGGCCACAAATGGGTTTCACAGCAAGGTAAGCAGGGCAGCGTTGAGGAGTGACCTTCTTCTGGCATCACACTGCAGTTCTTTGGCAAACACTTGTCAGCAGCAGAGGCTTTTGTTGTATTTGGAAGCTGTCGCCTGGAATTAAGTTTGGAATCAGTGCCTGTTAAGTCTTAATGCTGTAGATCACTCCAGCTTTTAACTGGTTTTGCAGTTTATGTCAGATGTGTGTTTATTTATTACCTGAGCCAACCAGCCCATAAAGAAACGTGTTGATCCTAGGAGATCTGAGGAGGAGGAGGAAGGAAGTGGCTGGGGAAGACAGAAAGGATATCATGTTGTCAACAGTGCGAGATTCCTCATCAGGCCTTGATTTGAATCAGATGCAAATCATTTGTGGTTCATCAGATCACGAGGTAGAAATGTCCAGAGGTCATACTTCAAAGCAGAATGCACTGAAAGTCTGGTTTCCAAATTATCCTAGATGAGATCTTAAATATCCAAAACAGACAAGGCCCAACAGCAAGTCACAACTGCCTCACACCTCTTCACAGTGCTACAAACTGGCAAAAAGAACAGGAATTGGGCAGAAGAAATGTGTATTACTGAGACTCCCTTTATTTTACATGGAGAGAGCAGACGTCTGTGAGAAATGGGAGCCCAACACTCTTGCAATTCAGGGAGCTCTGACCTGTCCTCTGGCAATGCTGTACAGAACAAAAGTGCTTAGAGTGTTTCCTCCCTCCTACAGCTTTCAATGTTTCCTGGACATAATGAAATAAAGATATAAAGGAGATGGATTGGGTTCTAACTTCCCTGTGTGTAAACACAAGATTTTGGTCTGCAGGGTTTTTCCTCTGGTATCCATCACTCTAAGCATGCAGTGAAGGGGAGCAGAAAAGTAACCAGGCCAGCAAGAAAACGCAGTGGCTCATTTGTTAAATTAAGAAATAAAGCATGAAGATTTATTTTCCCTGAGAAGTATGGAGTGATGTTGGCTTCTAAAACTTGTTCTTGGCGTGGACACAGCAAGTGCTAACACAATTCAGAAACAAAACAATCTGAGAATAAAATGTTTACATCACTGGTTCTAAATGAAGAGGTAACACCAGCTACATCATTCATTGTGTTTACAGTTGACTCTTACTTAAGCAAAGCACATCAGCTCAGGCTTTACACATCAAATACGAGGCTAAACTGTGATTTTCTGTATGGTGAGATCTTTAATAAAATGCTTCTCCATCTCCAGTCCCAATTAAGATTGCAGTCAACAGTAGTTGGCAAGTAATTTTGCCTCTGACACATAAATAACATTTTAAGTGATTTTGTAGGCTGATTAAGTTATTCATAACAAAATAAATGCATATATTTCTCATTAATTTTGCCTTGAAAACACGAAGTACATTTACTTGATAATAAACAGTTTTTTCTTTCTGTTTACTGACATTGCAAGGCAGTGCTATGAATTCAAGAGCTTTGGTATGAGCCATAAAACTCATCTGTGATAATCACATTGCAAGCAGCTGTGGATGCAGCTTAAGCTGAAGAGCATAGCTTTTAATTATTTGCAGTATCTTTTTTGGCAATTCACACTGGATCCAATATGTATAGCTAGTTTTGCTGGGGTTTGTTTGTTTGTTTGTTTGTTTTTTAAGAATTTTGAGAATTAAAATGACCTTAATCTTAAATGTAAGTGATCAAGTAGCTCAGCATATTGTCAAGGAGCCCTGGTAAATCTAGGCTTGAAGAGCCCTCTGGAGATGGCCTGGTCCTCCCCATCATGCAGGTTTGAAAGCTGTTCTGGTTGTTGTTCAGTTAAACTCTCAGTTTCCAAAGTGGAGATTGCGTGAGAAATTTTTCCTGGGAAAAACTATTGCAGTGTTTGAGGAATTCTTGTCGCTGTGAAGAGTTTTTTTTCCTTTGTTAAGTGGAATATCCCTTCCTGCAGCTTCTAACCATTTCTTTTTGTTTTGCAATAGGTAGCAGTTTACGTTTTTCCAGAGCATCATGTGATAAGGAAACTTCAATTAGGCAGTTAGCATTCTGCAGGTCACAGCATTTTGAACTGATTTCTGATTGATTTCAGATTAGATCAGGAGCCATGACTGTGGAACTCTTAGATCTATATTATTGGTGTGGCTGGAATCACATTTCCATACAGTCACGCTTGGCTGAATTAATTTTAATTCAGCTGGGGAATAATTTTTTTTTGTCATATGGTGTACAGCAGGTTGCTTTCTACATCTTAATCTTCAAGGTCGTGAATGTTCTTTGATTTCCAGATCCACTGGTCTGACTTCGGAAGGACTTTTTGCAGTGACTCCTCTACTTCTGATTCTGCCATGCTATGTATGTATACAAAATGAAATGTAGGTAGAGTGTGTAGGTAGCCAGATTTACAGTTATTGCAAAGTTACACACAGACCTATGAATTTATATTCTGCAGTTTTCATTATTGCTCTAAGGAGAACTGATTACGCTACTGTGAAGCATTACTGTAATATGAGTTGATAGGAATTGCATTCATAGAATCATAGAATGGCTTGGGTGGGAAGGGACCTCAAGGATCATCAAGTTCCAACAGGCAGGACCGCCAACCTCCAGATCTGGTACTAGACCAGGTTGCCCAGGACTCCATCCACCTGGTCTTGAACACCTTCGGGATTGGAGCATCCATAGCCATTCTGGGCAGCTGTGTCAGCACCTCATCACTCTTAGCTCTATTCACTCTCTCTTTGTGGTTCTTCCTTTTGCCTTACACTGTGATTGTAGTATTTTTCTTTCACTTAGCCGTATACTTTGTCCCTAAGGTTGATTTTGCTTGCAAGCCTAAATAAATTACTTCACCAAATAAATTACCTCTCGGAAAGAAAGCAGCTTATTATGCATTTTTTGTATAAAGCAAAATAAAATATATATTTTATTGTTTTGAGATTCTTTGTGCATAATGAACCATGCTTGATATATGTACAAATGTTTGTATTTCTGAGCTGCTTACTGACACGTGCTCTATAGAAAGCCTAGAGGAATTTATGCTAACAGAAGAACTCATGGTATTTAAAATAGGATATGTCATCATAAAACCACACTCAATTAACATAAAGCACTCTTTTTTTTTAGAAAAAGTGATACAGAGAAGGGAGTAAAGTGAAGTTTAAGGATTTAGCTAAAATACGGAGTTAAAACTGAAATGTTATTTAACATAAGCTAGAAACTACCCCCTATAACAGAGGATGGAAATCTATCAAAGAGAAAATCTGTAAATCCATCTGGTTATTTTAGTAACCTAATAAATAGCAATACTTCTGTCTGAGAGTTTATGATGATTTAATATATCTGCCTTACTCCGTTTATGGTCTAATTTAATATTGTAACATCAATTACTATGAATTGTATGTCTTGTAGCCTGAATAATTCAAAACCAGGAATGTTTAAACAATAAATGTATTAAGGTTGAGGTTTTATTTTACTTTTTTTTTTCTAGAAACTGTTGATTTCAAAAGAACAAGAGGATGTCTTGCATGGTTTTTTAACCACTATTGAAAAATAAATGTGTATTTATTTGGATAAAATAACAGTTTTGACAAGCAGTATCTTTTCCTTTGTGAAGAATCACCTCAAAATAATATTTATTTTCCACATTATGGATTTGACATATTCTCAAAACAGGCCATGAGACAAAAGAGCAGAACAAATCTGCATTTTGTGAGCATGTCCTTTAATGAGTGACATCTGAACACACAGGTTTTCTTAAATTTAATTTAGTGGCAAATCAGGTAGCACTGAAAACATATCCACCTTCATCAAATGCATGCAGTAGCATTTTATAAGCAATCTCTTCTGTAACCCTGCAACTGTATCCACTGAGCACCGTCCTGATTCCAGTGCCCATCCCAGAAACCATTACTGTCAAACTGTTTTATCTTCCTTTCACTTTTTACTTGCCCCCTTAAATTGACTAAAAAATATCATTTGCATTTTATCTATTTATGGCTTCTTCTGTGGCATCAACTCTTGATTACAAAAGAAACAAAAGCATCCCAACAAAATGTGTGTCAGGATCAGAAGCCTGTTCTCAGCAGAATGAACAGGATGTAGATCAATTTTTCTCCATTTGATTTAAAAACGAAACAAAACAACACAGATTTTTCAATGAAAAAGCTAGACTGGTTTAGCATGCAATTTGATCAAGTCCATTGTTAAACTTGCTTGTAATTTCATTACTAGTGCTATTGAAAACTTGTCTCTTCAGGCCCTAGTGATAATGATTCGAGCCTTTCATGGCTGATGATCACATCATTTTAAAAACAATAAAATCTTAACAGATGGATGAATCTGAGCTGTGCTTTTCTATTTTCAGTCATGAGCAGCTGAAAAAGCATCGGGGTCCAAGGAAGGTTCCATCATGAAAAATTAATCATAGTCTCTTCTCTAAAGCTTGCTGCAAGTACATTTTAATTATCTTCACCTTTTGGTGAGTTAGAAAAAATTCTAAAGGAGGAGAGCAATGAAACACAGCATAGCATTTTCCAGACCAAGAGTTCACTGAGGAGTAACAAAATTCTTATCAGCTTTCTGGAGTTATCACTATTTTTGGGGAGATTAAAAAAAAATCCACATACTTGATGCATGAAAAGATTTCATAGTAACTTCAGGATGTGAAAACTCTTTTTTAGTGCAGGAAGTTCAAAGATATAACTAAAATTAAATGCAGCAGATTGTTTTGAAAATGCTTGCTATCACAAAATGAGGACTCACAGTTCCCAGGGACTATGAAGTGCAAGTCGTTGGACAATCTGAAGGAGCCAAATAATGCCTTCGTGTTTAGAAAGAGATTTTCTGCTCAGAGAAAGCTACAAGACTCATATCCTGAAAGGCTGCCAGGGCATCTTAACCATACCGGTTTTTCCTTTGCCTCAGTGTATTTAAGAATAGTATGCGCTGTAAGATACAATAGGGTCATCTGTATTCTTTACTCAGAGATGATGAGGAGCAGACACAAGTTGCCTTAAAAAGTGGTGGGTGCCCCATCCCTGGAGGTGCTCAAGGTCAGGTTGGATGGGAACCAGGGCAGCATGGTCTGGTGGGGGGCAACCAGTCTGTAGCTGGTGGTCGGGACCAGATTGTCATTAAGGTCCCTTCCAACCCAAGCCGTTCTGTGATTCTATCATTCTGTAATCTGGTAAATATTCAGCTGAGGCCTTCATCCTTTGATGTGTCATCATATTCATTCACGTATATCATGCATAACTCATGAAAATAAACTCAACCATATATATATATATTTCTGCAAATAGACTTAAAACCTTATTCAAAGTATTGGGCCTATTAAAGTGGAGAAAAAATGTTGAAAGTACAAATGAAAGACAAAAATCTTACTGGAAAAAGGAAATAAAGAACATTAAAAATAAGAAAGAGGAGAGGAGAAGAGGAAGAAAACAAGAGAAAAGACAAGGAAAGGATAAGTGAATTGGAAAGGAAATGAGAACTAAAATAGAATAAAACAGAAAGGAAAAGAAGAGGAAGTAAAGGAGAATTGGAAAGGAAGAAAAGAAAACAAAAGGCAAGGGAAAGGAAAGAACCACCTTTCTGTTTATTTTTAATTACCCTGTTGTGCTATGGTCTAACATGACAGGTGAGAAAGGGACTTTCTGGCAGCACACCAAGCAAATAAATATGTGGTTTAAATGCATCGTGAAGCACACTGCACACTGGGGCTGGGACTTTTTGTTTGTTTGTGATCACAAGCGAACAAAATTTCTCTGCAGCTTGCGTGCTCTGGCACACAGCCTGGGAACAGCCATTCTGTGAGGGCACGCGCCTGTAAACCATGCAGGAATGTAAATCAATGTGTTTTTATGCAGTTCTGAAAGGAGCAGCAGACACCAGTTACCAGCTGGCAAAACCTTCTCTCGCTTGTTGTAAGGGTTTTACTGGGACTGTGGCATGGCAGTGCTGCCCTTGAGACCTATGATGCAGGGGGATGTGCAGCCTCGCTTGGTGGGCCTGGCAGGAACACGGTAGTCAGTAAGGCTTGGAGTGGAAGTACAACTTCAGCCTCTTTGTTTATTTTTTCTGTTCTGCTGGAATAAGCTACCCCTGAGGTTTGTGCTGGAGCCCAAAGATAGGGGAGCTCTGCAGACAGAGCGGGGCAGGGTGGGTTCAGGTCTGAGGGGTGGCCCGAGGTCTGCATCCCCCCAAGCAGGGCAGGCCTTGTGTGCCCCACCAGGCCATGCTGCCTCGCCAGCTGGACCTGCAGGTTGGCTCTTCAGACTGCTAGAGGTATTGGAAAAGGTCACTGGGATGCACTCTCCCACGTCCCCACTCTTTGAAGTGGGTAAGTGAACCACGAGGTTCCGTGTGTCTGTGTTCATTGCCCAAGCACCCAAGCACTGCCCATGGTTTCTTTGCTCAGGACAAAGCACAGGACTAGGTCATGCTAGTTTGGGACGTAGTCCCAGTTGGGCAGAGAACTATGAGCTTTCAGTGGGATGTGTTCTAGTTTTCTCTTTGTCTTGAGAGGGGGGCAAAGAGAGAGGCTATATATTGCCTTGTATATTGATCACCAACGCACACACACAAAAGGTGTTTCTTTCTCATTAATTGAATGAATGCTTTTCCATTTGATTTTTTTTCAAGATCATTGCTGCTCATTGTATTAACTAAATTACATTGTTTTCCTAGTACTGTTTGTTGCATAAATTCAGCTGCATTTCTGTGCCAGCACCTGCCCAACAAGTACTTACATTTAAGGGTCTCTCTGCTACTATTTTACTGCGTGTAGCCCTGCTACATTTCCCAGACAGGTGGTCTTCAATGCTTCATTGCAGAATCAGGACCTGATTGACGGAATGTATCAAAATGGAAGGTGGCAAAAAAGGTAATGCTTTTCTACACAAGTATGGATTTTCAGGTTATGCCCTACTTGCCTGAGTTGAATTTTTAGTAGTTAAGAGATATATCTGCTGTATATATAAGAATAATTTTAAAATTATATTTAGGAAATGAAATCAAAACCTTTGATTAGCTCCTTCTATTCAAGGGGAGTGTCTTCCCTTGGCAAATGTGAATCCTTTTTTGCCAAATATTAATTTTATAGCCATATGGGCTCTGTGTGCTTGCCTGTGGGGTGGCCAGAAGCTGTAAGCACACCTGTTGACTAATTTTGATGCAACTTTTGTGCTCTTGGTGTGTCACCATGTTACTGAAAATCTGCCATCTGAAATCACCAAATGAAGTGTTTCCAAGTTACTTGGGGTGGGAGGGAAGTTTGTGGGTTGATAAGGGGGATTTTATTAGATCTTGAATTGCAAAGCGTATGGGACATTACATCTGGAGCTGAAGCTGGGGGTAAATAATTTTTATTTATTTGTCAGGGTCCATTATTTACACTTCGCAAATAAAACTTGTTTCTGCTCATGCAGTACTTTGTGCATTTCCGTACTGGTACACATCATGGTTCTGTCAGACAGTGAAGAGAGGTTTTGTCAGTGGAGATCTGAGTTTGGGAGGGGGTCAGCAGTTGTCCAATTGTGAGTGAATCCTGTACTAGTCAGGGAAATGTCTATGCACTAAATTTAGCATCTTTATTTTGTATTAACAAGTATATTAATCTAAAAGGGTTTAGTTGTAAATCTGGGTGAATGAAACTAGCTGGCTGATGATACTCTTCTATACCTTCAATAGTTCTGTGGTTTCTTTTGAATAATTGCAGCCAGATTCATCTCACTTTTATTGTTAATATACTACTAAATGTGTAGAATTTAATAAAACAAACAAACAAACAAACAAACAAAAAACCCTGAACACTGCACAAGAGAAATCATTTCCAGGCATTTTTGTTCATTAAGTGCTATTTGTGATTTATGTGAAGCATCAAAACATCCATTTGAAACATCTCCAGTTACTGTCCTTCAAGGTAACACTGTGGATGGGGATTTGTCAGTTATTTAGCAATGTTGGTGGAAAAAAAAATAAACTAAACCCTCTGTAGGGAAGCTGTTAGCTTGCAGCTTGAACACATGTTGAAGGACCACAGGCAGATTGTTTGCACCTGTGCTCCCCAGGTGACCAGAAGGAGCAGAACCAAGGGTGGAACTCCACTGAATTCTTGCTTCTTGTCATCAAAGTGAGCTGCCATCCATTACATAATGTGATCTAGGTCATGACTGTTTGCTAAGACCTCTGTTGCCAGGAGGGCTGACCTTCATTTTGCTTTTAAATAGAAG